>JAJQWJ010000023.1:9373881-10713265 GCA_023637945.1 Phaethornis superciliosus | reverse complement strand
CACAAAACTCGAACTTACCAGCCCTCGGTGGCCACTCTCCCAGCCGGGCTCAATAGGGCTCCCAAAGCTCCGAACGCTCGAGACTGCACAAAATATGCAAAGAGTGACCAATGAAAACTTCTGCTGGCCCTAACCCTCACATGCCACCCTACCCACAGCACCATCAACAGTCGGGCTTAGGGTTTGCATTTGACCAGAAAACTCGAACATACCAGACCTCTCCCAGCAGGGCTCAATAGGGCTCCCAAAGTTCCGAACGCTCGAGACTGCACAAAATATGCAAAGAGTGACCAATGAAAACTTCTGCTGGCCCTAACCCTCACATGCCACCCTACCCACAGCACCATCAACAGTCGGGCTTAGGGTTTGCATTTGACCACAAAACTCGAACTTACCAGACCTCTCCCAGCCGGGCTCAATAGGGCTCCCAAAGCTCCGAACGCTCGAGACTGCACAAAATATGCAAAGAGTGACCAATGAAAACTTCTGCTGGCCCTAACCCTCACATGCCACCCTACCCACAGCACCATCAACAGTCGGGCTTAGGGTTTGCATTTGACCAGAAAACTCGAACATACCAGACCTCTCCCAGCAGGGCTCAATAGGGCTCCCAAAGTTCCGAACGCTCGAGACTGCACAAAATATGCAAAGAGTGACCAATGAAAACTTCTGCTGGCCCTAACCCTCACATGCCACCCTACCCACAGCACCATCAACAGTCGGGCTAGGGTTTGCATTTGACCACAAAACTCGAACTTACCAGACCTCTCCCAGCAGGGCTCAATAGGGCTCCCAAAGCTCCGAACGCTCGAGACTGCACAAAATATGCAAAGAGTGACCAATGAAAACTTCTGCTGGCCCTAACCCTCACATGCCACCCTACCCACAGCACCATCAACAGTCGGGCTACGGGTTTGCATTTGACCACAAAACTCGAACTTACCAGCCTCGACCTCTCCCAGCCGGGCTCAATAGGGCTCCCAAAGCTCCGAACGCTCGAGACTGCACAAAATATGCAAAGAGTGACCAATGAAAACTTCTGCTGGCCCTAACCCTCACATGCCACCCTACCCACAGCACCATCAACAGTCGGGCTTAGGGTTTGCATTTGACCACAAAACTCGAACTTACCAGCCCTCGGTGGCCACTCTCCCAGCCGGGCTCAATAGGGCTCCCAAAGCTCCGAACGCTCGAGACTGCACAAAATATGCAAAGAGTGACCAATGAAAACTTCTGCTGGCCCTAACCCTCACATGCCACCCTACCCACAGCACCATCAACAGTCGGGCTTAGGGTTTGCATTTGACCACAAAACTCGAACATACCAGACCTCTCCCAGCAGGGCTCAATAGGGCTCCCAAAGCTCCGAACGCTCGAGACTGCACAAAATATGCAAAGAGTGACCAATGAAAACTTCTGCTGGCCCTAACCCTCACATGCCACCCTACCCACAGCACCATCAACAGTCGGGCTTAGGGTTTGCATTTGACCACAAAACTCGAACTTACCAGCCCTCGGTGGCCACTCTCCCAGCCGGGCTCAATAGGGCTCCCAAAGATCCGAACGCTCGAGACTGCACAAAATATGCAAAGAGTGACCAATGAAAACTTCTGCTGGCCCTAACCCTCACATGCCACCCTACCCACAGCACCATCAACAGTCGGGCTTAGGGTTTGCATTTGACCACAAAACTCGAACATACCAGACCTCTCCCAGCAGGGCTCAATAGGGCTCCCAAAGCTCCGAACGCTCGAGACTGCACAAAATATGCAAAGAGTGACCAATGAAAACTTCTGCTGGCCCTAACCCTCACATGCCACCCTACCCACAGCACCATCAACAGTCGGGCTTAGGGTTTGCATTTGACCACAAAACTCGAACTTACCAGACCTCTCCCAGCCGGGCTCAACAGGGCTCCCAAAGCTCCGAACGCTCGAGACTGCACAAAATATGCAAAGAGTGACCAATGAAAACTTCTGCTGGCCCTAACCCTCACATGCCACCCTACCCACAGCACCATCAACAGTCGGGCTTAGGGTTTGCATTTGACCACAAAACTCGAACTTACCAGCCCTCGGTGGCCACTCTCCCAGCCGGGCTCAATAGGGCTCCCAAAGCTCCGAACGCTCGAGACTGCACAAAATATGCAAAGAGTGACCAATGAAAACTTCTGCTGGCCCTAACCCTCACATGCCACCCTACCCACAGCACCATCAACAGTCGGGCTTAGGGTTTGCATTTGACCACAAAACTCGAACTTACCAGCCCTCGGTGGCCACTCTCCAGCCGGGCTCAATAGGGCTCCCAAAGCTCCGAACGCTCGAGACTGCACAAAATATGCAAAGAGTGACCAATGAAAACTTCTGCTGGCCCTAACCCTCACATGCCACCCTACCCACAGCACCATCAACAGTCGGGCTACGGGTTTGCATTTGACCACAAAACTCGAACATACCAGACCTCTCCCAGCCGGGCTCAATAGGGCTCCCAAAGCTCCGAACGCTCGAGACTGCACAAAATATGCAAAGAGTGACCAATGAAAACTTCTGCTGGCCCTAACCCTCACATGCCACCCTACCCACAGCACCATCAACAGTCGGGCTTAGGGTTTGCATTTGACCACAAAACTCGAACTTACCAGACCCGGTGCCACTCCCAGCCGGGCTCAACAGGGCTCCCAAAGCTCCGAACGCTCGAGACTGCACAAAATATGCAAAGAGTGACCAATGAAAACTTCTGCTGGCCCTAACCCTCACATGCCACCCTACCCACAGCACCATCAACAGTCGGGCTTAGGGTTTGCATTTGACCACAAAACTCGAACTTACCAGACCGCGGTGGCCCACTCCCAGCCGGGCTCAATAGGGCTCCCAAAGCTCCGAACGCTCGAGACTGCACAAAATATGCAAAGAGTGACCAATGAAAACTTCTGCTGGCCCTAACCCTCACATGCCACCCTACCCACAGCACCACTAACAATCAGGCTATTATTTTTCTTTATTACCAAAACCACAACTAATCCAGCGTTCGCTACTCTCCCCGTTTTATAATTCAGAACTTCTTGCTTCTCTTCATAGCACAAATGAAACTAGTTTGTTGTGATATCATTTCAACACAAAGTAAATATCAGCTGTTTAAAAACATTCAAGTACTCTAAACATTATTTAAATGATTCATTTACCTGTTTTGTAGCATGTTTTTCTGCTGCCATCCTCAGTTTAGAACCTCAAATGTTTGCAGAACCTCCTCCAGAATCTGAGGATCCTGCCCTAAAACAGAGTGGGGGGCTCAGCAGAAGTGGAGGCTTTTATGGTGTTTTTCTTTCACCACATTTTTCCTAAAATCCCCTGGGAAAAAAACATCCTCTTTTTGACTGTTTCCATCTTGGACTGAGGATCCTCAGCTGCAACCCATCTTAGAACATCACACCCTAACCATAAACCCTCCCCACTCTCCATACCCACAGCTACAATTTAACCCCTGGCTCTGGAAAAAAAACTCAGGACACAGAGAATCAGAAAATGTTCACTGATCCAGATCAAAAATTTAAAGAAGTGAGATGGGGACAAGGTTCAGAGCAGAATAATAAGGATCTATTAAGCCTGAAGCAAACACCACCTGCACCATGGATCTATAAAATAGGAAAAGTAATAATTCCTCTGGTATGCTTATTTCAATCCCAAAGTCACTGATAATGTAAGATTTATTTATTTCTAAACCGTAACACTAATTAAAAGTGAGGGCCCTAACCCACACATGGAACTCTATAGGGCCCCGAAACTCCAAGAGCTCTAGACTGGCAAAATAATGCAAAGAGTGACCACTGAAAACTTCTGCTGGCCCTAACCCTCACATGCCACCCTACTCACATAACCACCAACAATCGGGCTACGGGTTTGATTTAGTAGTAAAGCCCAAAACCTGCTCGGTCTGCTTCTTGATTCACTTCATGGTACAATTAAAACTAATCTGGATTTTTAGAATTTCGACTAAACTATTTTATCAGTGTTTTTAAACCATTTAACAAATGTGAATTCTTATATATGAATACACTTAGCTTTTGTAGCACTTTTTCTTTTGCCATCTTCAGTTCTAGAACCTGAAGAGTTTACAGGATCTCATCCAGAGCAGATGCACTTAGCCCCAAAACAGAGTAGGGAGCAAGGCAGAAGTGGAGGCTTTTATGGAGTTTTCCTACCTCAGTGCTTTCCCACAATCCCCTGGAAAACAACCCTCATCTTCCTGACTGTCCCCACCTGGGATGAAGGAGCCTCAGCTGGAACCCATCTAAGAACATCACACCATAACCCTAAACCCTCTCCAGATCCCTCACCACACCCCCTGCCCACACCTGCAGTTTGACCCCTGGGGCTCAAAAAAACTCAGGACACAGAGAATCAGAAAATCCTCACTGAACCTCTTAAGAAATTTCCAGCAGTAAGATGGGGATAAGGTTATGGGCAGAACAATATACATTTATTAAGGTTGAATCTAAGGTCACCTGCACCATGGATGGCCAAAATCAGAAAGGTGCAAATTTTCATGCAGTGTCATGCTTCCCCTGGCATGTATATTTCAATCCCAAACTCCCTGGAAATGTATGCTTTATAAATTTCTAAACCCTAAACCTAATTGTACACAATATAGAATGAGGAGTATCTACATATATCCATGGGAGGCCAAAATGAAACAGTTGCAAATCTGATGCACTGTCACATAGTCCTTGAAGAGATGTGAAAGTCCCTAGAACTAAAAAATATATAATTATGCAGAACTCAAGTATTAACATTCTTCGGGATAATTTCAGCTCCAGAATTCCAACTATCTGGCCTGGGATCTCAAATCCACAGAGTGACCACTGAAAAGTCCCCCCGAATTTGGGGGGGGGAGGGCTGGGGATGGCACAAAATTAAAATAAAATAAAATAAAATAAAATAAAATAAAATAATAAAATAAAAATATATATGGGGGGCTGGGGGAGTAGCGGGGAGGGGGGCAGTGGAGGGAAAGGGTGGGTCCCCCAAATTTTTGGGGTGGTGTCCCCTATTTTATCAGATCATGCCCAATCTCAGGGTATAGGAGGGGGGGCCCCCAGGTGGTGGTGTCCCCAATTTTTGGGGGTGTCCTTAATTTTGAAAGATTGTCCCTAAATTTTTTTTGGTGGGGAGGGTCCCCAGAGTGTGAGTGTCCCAAATCTTCACAGGGGGTGTCCCCAGTATTCTGGGCACCTCCTCAATATTGAAAGTCACAAATTTGGAGGTGTTTCCCCGATTTTGGACAAGGAGGTGTCCCCGATTTTCAGAGGAGGGTGGGGTGTCCCCAGAGTGTGTGTATCCCCAATCTTCAGAGGGGTGTCCCCAGGTTTGTTTTCTTTTGAGGGGAAGGGGGGCGTCCCCAACTTGGAGTCCTTATCCCCGAATTTGTGGGCACATCCCCAATCTTAAACGTCTTCCAGATTTGGGGTTGTTTCCCAAAATTTTGGGGAGGGGGGGGGTCCTCAGTCTTGGTGTGTGTGTTGGGGGGTGGAGGGGGGGGGGGATGTCCCCAGGGTGTGGATGTCCCCAAAGTGGGGAGGGTAGAAGGGAGTGTGGAATGTTCCCAAGATATGAGGGGGAGTGGGTGGATTTTTGGGTCTCCAAGTCCCCAGTTGCAGATGGTAGGGCTGCCTAAGCTATCTGCCTAGATATCTTACTGGTGCTTGCCTAAAATATCTGCCTGGACAACTCAGCATATTGGCTGCTTTTGCTTTCTCTCATGGTTTAAAAAAAATTTCTCAGAATGGGGAGGGTAAGGTACTGCTTTCACAAGCCTTTGTCCTCCTATATACTTAGCTGATCTCCCAGTAAACCAAATGTGCTCTGTCTCAGGATGAGTTAATAGAGCAAAGGTTTTTTCCAAACCTCATTCAAGATTCATTTTTGTCTGCAAAATCAGGGTTTAGTTCTTGATCACTCATGGGGGGCAGTGGCTAGCTGCTAGTGGAGGGAAGCCACACCACAGGCTCCTACTTTGGCTCTATCTTGAATATATTTGACTCAGTGCATGATGGGAATTATGGCATGCAGAGACACTTCATGTCCTATTATGAGTTGTTCTAATTCTGGTGCAGCACAAAAGTGTGCTAGTAACTCTCCACGTGTAGTTGTTTTCTGCTTCCGGTAATTTTCTCCCCTGGGCTGTGCAAGCCGTTTACAGATATGTTTGAGACCTCTTCTCCTTATTTGTGAGGATCATAAATCCAAAACCTTTTGTAAAGCCTCTTCTGTTAATTCTAAATCATCTGCTGCAAACTCATACTTTTCCCTTGTTACCTTACATAACAGGGTTAAGATTGGTCCTACGTGTCAGATGTGCTGCTCAAAAAACCAACCAGCCCGATGCGTGCCAAGAATGGAACACCCCAATACACACTGCCACGCACTGAATAGAAGCGGATACAAAGACATTGACCGGCAGTCGGCCGCTTTTTGAGAGAAAAACTACAAATGAGTCCCCGGAAGTCGGCCATTTTGATACAGGAAGTCGGCCATCTTTTTCGCGGAAAAACTACAAATGAGGCTCCGGAAGTCGGCCATTTTGATACAGGAAGTCGGCCATCTTTTTCGCAGAAAAACTACAAATGAGGCTCCGGAAGTCGGCCATTTTGTTACCGGAAGTCGGCCATCTTTTTCGCGAAAAACTACAAACGAGTCCCCGGAAGTCGGCCATTTTGTTACCGGAAGTCGGCCATCTTTTTCGCGAAAAACTACAAACGAGGCTCCGGAAGTCGGCCATTTTGTTACCGGAAGTCGGCCATCTTTTTCGCGGAAAAACTACAAATGAGGCTCCGGAAGTCGGCCATTTTGTTACCGGAAGTCGGCCATCTTTTTCGCGAAAAACTACAAACGAGGCTCCGGAAGTCGGCCATTTTGTTACCGGAAGTCGGCCATCTTTTTCGCGGAAAAACTACAAATGAGGCTCCGGAAGTCGGCCATTTTGTTACCGGAAGTCGGCCATCTTTTTCGCGGAAAAACTACAAATGAGGCTCCGGAAGTCGGCCATTTTGTTACCGGAAGTCGGCCATCTTTTTCGCGAAAAACTACAAACGAGGCTCCGGAAGTCGGCCATTTTGTTACCGGAAGTCGGCCATCTTTTTCGCGAAAAACTACAAACGAGGCTCCGGAAGTCGGCCATTTTGTTACCGGAAGTCGGCCATCTTTGTCGCGAAAAACTACAAACGAGGCTCCGGAAGTCGGCCATTTTGTTACCGGAAGTCGGCCATCTTTTTCGCGAAAAACTACAAACGAGGCTCCGGAAGTCGGCCATTTTTTAAGCAAAAAACTACAAATGTGGCTCCGGCAATCCGAAAAAAATAAAAGTTAAAAAATTTAGAATCCCCCTCGTCCCCAGTATCTCCCAGTGCCCCCGAGCGTAGAAACACACCACCTGGGAGATCTTTGCCCAAACCTCTCAATTTTCTTTCTTATTTCACAGATTCATTAATCAGTCGTGTTGGAAGGGGCCTTCACAAAGCAGCTACTCCATCCCTCTGGGTAACACGATCCATTCTGTCTCAACACGTAAGACATGTAATTTGTACAACTGTTAGCAGATACCATTACATTTTTTATCCCGCACACAGGGATAATTTGACCAGGAATTGTGTGTGTATTACACAACTGGGAGGGATAGCTGCCCAAAGGAGATGCTCCCAAACCTCCAGGGAAATCCCCCATTTAGAGGCAGACAAACATAATACTTCAGAGCACTCCATCAAAACATCAGCAAAAGATACCTGCAGCATACAGCTGTCTCTGTTCAAAGATTTAGAATAGCTAATTAACTAAACTAGGTAATATATGAGATCTAAAGCATTATGGGGCTGTTATAGTCTAAAAAAATGCAGTTTGTACTTTATACAACTCTAAGTTTGGTTTTGTTACATTTATGATACAAAAAAAACCTGTGAGATAAGTGTTTGGCTTTAATTTTTGAAGGATGATGGAGAGAAGGGAGGGTAGAACTGCAGGAGTCAAAGAAATCCCCAGTGATGCAGTATATAAGGTTATAAAAAAGGACTTTGATTTATGAATACATCTGGATGTACCAAAATATGCAGAGGAATGCATTTTCATCGTCTCAACTGCTGCAATTGTGAACCACAAAACCAGAAACACCAAATTGAGAAAGCTGTGCTGTGCTTCCATCCTGAGAACGACTTTCTCCTTTTTTTGAAGGAGGAAAGAGTCTTGTTGCTGGTGACCTCCACAGACTCTTTTGGGATCTGCTCTGCTGGGGAGTTTCCAAAATGCAACATCTATGAATGAGAGGCATTTCTGTTTTGGACTCTCTCTTCCCATTTATATCACCTTATACCATCTCAAATGCTCATCCATTCGGTATCGACATTGTTGAGGAGGAAAAGCTCCGGGTGGGCAGCGAATCCCGGGTGGGGGGTGGGGCTGGAAGAAGAGAAGGAAGTGAATCAGTACTGGGGAGAACCCCGAGATCCAGAGGAGAGGGGTTCGGTACCCCCGAGACAGGACCTGCTAATGAGGCAGGAACTGATCAGGGATTAACGAGGCCCAGCTGGTTACCAAAACTGAGATCACCTGAGTTTAACAGCGCCCATGTTAATGAGACCTCAATTAACCAGGGATTAATGAGGGCCCGGTTGATGAGGAGTTAATGAAACCCAAAGATGACCGGGAGTTAATGAAGGGAGGAGGGTTCGGCTGTGCTTGTGTTCAGGTGAAGCCTCAGCTAAGGAAGGTTAAAGAGTTAAGGATGGTTAACGATTTAAGAAGGTTTAATGAGTTGATGATGGTCTAATGACCTCAATTAACAGCACGTAAAGGCAAAGTCGTCTGAGTCCTGCTTCGTGCTGTCCCCTCCTCCATTGGGCTCATCACGGAACTAGAACCGCTACTGGGTCAGTACCAGATCCATCGGGCAGCGAGCAGAACCCCGGGGAGGCTCCGGAGTGACCCTTCCCCCCCCTCCCTATCGCAATTAATTTGTGGGTTCGGAGGAGCTTTAATTAGCACCGCGGGATCCCCAGGGACTGGGGGAGGAAAGGGAAGAAACTGGGGGGGGGGGGGGGTGTCGCTCACCTCCTCCCAGGGGAACGAGACCGGAGAAGTTCCCAGAAGGGTTTAAAGTGATGAACTCGTCCCAAAATGGCCCAAAACCTGAGCCCAAAGGGCTCCCAGAGCATCGCAGAGAGCCGGAGATAGATCAAAGTGAAATAAACCTCCCCAAAAGACACAGAAGGAACTTGGGGGATGGGGGGGGGGGGGACAGGGGTGGCTCTGAGGGTGTCACCCATGTCCAGGATATGGGGCTGAACCCAGGAGTCACAGCAGGAGAGAAAATCGGTTCAGACCCTGCAGGGTTGGGATGGGTTAACTTCGGAGTTAAACTGGATTAGCACTGCGATTAGGCTGGATTATCTCAGCAGTTAGGCTGGGTTATCTCTGGGATTAGAATGGATTAACTCTGGAGTCAGGGTAGAGTATCACGGGGGTTAAACTGGATTAGCTCTGGGATTAGGATTGATTATCCCTGGAATTAGCCTGAGTTATCCCTGGGGTTAGACTGGAGTATCTCAGGGTTAGTCTGGGTTATCCCTGTTCTAAATAAACTGCTCTGGATTTACAATCAGGCTCAGCTCGGGTAAGTACCAAACCCCCAAAATATATATTTTTTTATTATTATTATTTTTTTCCCCCAAGGAAGCTGCTGGGGAGCAGGACAGGGTGGAACAGCTCCAGGAATGTAAGGGAAGGTTGGAGGGGGGTTCTGGGTCCTGGACCCCCCAGGGAAAAACTGAGGGAGAGGCTCCGGGAGGCTCCATCCCATGATCCCACGGGGGGGGGGGGCAGGGCAGAGGATGGGTTGGAGTCTCCTGTCCAGCCAGGGAGCAGGAAATTCCCAGAAAATACACACACACACCTTCCACTCAAAAAACAAAACAAAAAAACCCAAACCAAACCAAACCAAAAAAAAACCCAAACAAACCCACACCACCCAGGAAGCCAAAGTGCAAAAGTCTCTGAGTTTTATTGAACTCCTGAGTTTTAATGAAGGGAGAGCTCATTGGTACAAATAGGTTTGGGAGAGGGGGGGAATAAAATCAGTGTCAGCAGAACCGAGAACTGGGTCAGGGGGGTTCAGATGCAGAGCTCCAGTCTGACAGTTCTTATTGCAGCCAAAAAAACCACCCCCAAATTCAGTATAAATCAGGGGGGGGTTGACACAGGGGCACACACAGCTCATCACAAACATGTGTGTGTCCCGTCTCCCCCACACACACACTTTTTTTGTGCAAACAGAGATAAAACCTCTGAGCGTTAAAGTCCCGGGGAGATCCCTCTGGAATTCCTGGAAAAGCAGCAGCTGCCCCCATCCCTGCTTCAGGAGTCGGGGGGGATCCAGGCAAAACCAGTTTGGGAAAGGGCAGGGAGGGTGTAAACGATCCCAAAGTGGAGGGGGGGGGGTGCACACCCAGCCAGGAATCTCCAAAAAAAATTCATCTCCCTCCCTCCCCAAGCTGACCCCAACTATTGGACTGCAGGGGGGCTTCATACCAGAAACCCCCATTATTCCAAATTTATCTCAAATTATCCCCCCCCCTCCCCTCCAATTGTGGATCCACATCGCCCCGAGGGATTCCAGAACAACCCCCAAAAACTTGGGGGGGAGGAATGGGGGCAGGGGGAGGGGGGGACGGATTCCATCAGAAAACCCCGTGGAGGAGAAGGAACACAAATTGGTACCCAGAAAAATCACCAAAGTCCCCCAGATCCCGGGCAGGGAGAGAAACCAAGAGCGGGGTGACACACACACCCCCCTGCCAAAATCCTGGGAGCAGCCCCAGAACCCCCCCGGGGCAGCAACCCCACCCTGGGCCATGCAGCATCCTCTGCATCATCACCTCCAGAGGCAGAAAATGGAATTTTGAGGCATAAATCGGGGATTTGGGGGCCATAAGACAGGAAAATACTCAAAATGAAACGTTTATTATGTGAATTTTTGGACCTGAAAGTGGTCCAAAGACAGGCTAACGGGCTGAAGATACTTGTGAATCTTTTCTTTCTCTAGGTAGCTGAAGACCTGTTGAAGATAAACTCTTTCAATGCTGACCATCAGAGTCACAGGTGTTCCTAAGTTTTCCATAGGTATAAGAAAAAATGATTAGAGATGTTATTGGAAAAGTTCTGGCAAACTTGCCTGTTTTGATTCACTCAGTAAAGTTGTTGCATTTTTATTACATTTTAGAATACAAGGGGAACAGGCTATCTGGCAACAGCACTGGTTTGAGATTGTGGAGTTCTGTGTGGTTTCTCCGGCTCAGAGACCCACAGGCTTACATAGCTTACCTACTGTCAAAATTAGCCTAATTTTCAAAAATTCTCTGTGTATATTATACACTATAACTACATCCTGTAGAACTGTGAAAACAATAAACATGAAAAGTTATTCTTCTGGGTGGAGAATTAAACTCTCTCTAACTTTAAAAGACAAAATAGAAAATGTAATTTTGCAATGTCCTACCCAAAATGAAGTAGTGGTTTCTACAGCCCCAGCACAGCCAGTCTGAGATTGTTTGCCAACAGAGCAAACAAGAGCTGGGACCATACCAGCTGGTCAGTGAATCCCAGTTCAGCTCTCTGTGAATCCCAGTTTTGCTGTGCATATTCCAGAGCAGGATGAGTTTCTCAGGGGTGTTAAAAATCAGTCTTTGCAGTAACCAGAATTCCGTGTTCCCAAAATACATCTCAGTCCATAGAAACCCAAACTAGTTTCTAATTAATATATTTTAAATTTGAAATATGAGCAAAGTCTCCTTTTTCATGTTTTCCTAGAGAGGTGCACAAACCACAAATTTAAAAGTAAAGCCAACACAAGTTTCCTAAGGCTGCTGAACCTGTAGCAGTTAAACTGGGAGTCTTTTCAGGTAATTTATGTCTCCATTCTGCCTGTGATGTTGTGAAATCCCTGTAGCCTATAGGGAGAGTATATGGGGCAGCATTCCACTGGAAACAGTGCATTTCCAGGAAGCATTGCCATTTTAGTTTGTTTTTTCCAGTATTTTTCTGGAAATTTTTCAGCAGCTCGGATGCTGCCTGATGTGCCTAGATGGCAAATGTCTCAGGGCACAGCCTGGCACACTGAATATGTACACATGGTACTGATCCCTGTTTGTAGCTGAGCAGTAATGCCTAAAGGCCACCACAAAGCTTAGACTTAGCAGCTCAGTGAACCACAGAGAAAAGTTGAAGGTTTGTCGTTATACACTGTAGACCAAACTTTGTCCACTTGTGAAGAGTGGGTGTATTCCCAGGAGTCGTGGTAAGTATTGGGTTTTGCTGCTGTCTTTGTAGTATGTGTTAGGCTGTTTGATGATAAAAATTGTGGTTTGTATAGTATCTCAGCAGCTCACAGACTTCAATGGGTTTTGGTCCTGATTTTTCTTTTTTTTTTTTTTTCCCTTTTTTTTTCCTTTTTTTGTTTTGTTTTTTTTTTTTTTTTTTTTTTGAGCATGATGTTTGTAAGAGGAGTTTATAACTAGGGAGCCTAGTTAAAGGAAATGTTCAATACTGCACAGAGCTGGTAAAGGACAAAGTGATGAGATCTCAGCTGTGGTTTCCCAAGTTGATCCTTTTCACCAGCTAGGTAGGCATCATTCACAGAGACCAAGTAGCCAGATGGATAGTGAGTTAGGCAGAAGAGGAGGAATGCAGAATAACATTTTGAAGCCCCAGAGCTGGTCACTTCAAACCCTGAATGACTTCTGGTTTTGAGGGATTCATTCTAACACTACTAGTGCTCTTTACATGAACAAAAGACTTATCTTCTGGGCTACAATGTAGCATTTTTTGCCTGCCCTAAATTCACTTCATTTTAATTTAAGAGCTCCGTATTTTTTAATGTTTCTGTGAGAATACCATGTTGCTGTCTCAGCAGTAACAGTGAGAAGTTGAAAGAAGTTAATCATGCCTTATGTTTTTTTGAAAAGAATAAAGACAAGCACTCCACTATTTTATCTCTAATGTGCAGTTAACTTAATTCCTAATCCTCTAAAGAGCTGGTGTTCTTTGGAATGGTTTGCCTTCTTCCTGGCTTTCAAGCTGCACACAAAACTTAAAAGGCAAAATGGTCAGTACTGAGAAAATTTTAATAAATGCATGCATAAGTCAGTCTTCATTAGCTTCTCCTTAAACATCCTGGGAGGAAGTTTTCCTTGACTGGAGAGCCTGTCTGAAATCAATGCTGAGCAGGTTGCTTTCCTATTCCCCTTGCATGTGTAATGGCCATTGACCCCGTGCAGATACCCGGGGACAGATCCACTGTTAGCTTAGTGGTTTGCATTAAATGTTGGTAACTGTATAAAATACCTATTCCTCTTGGTCTGATGGTTCTTTTCCTAGCCTGGCTGCCTCCTCTTCCCCATAGTTCCTTGCTAGATCTAACTGAATATTCAGAGGACATGTGGGCTGTGGTACAAGTTAATAAGTGAGATCTTTACAATGATAGTTTTCTTTCTTTTCAGTGTATTACAATGTAGTTCTATTTAGCAAACAGCTTAACAATGAAGAGGTGTGAAGTGGATAGTTCAAGAGCTGACTTTTTTGACATCTTAGTGCAAGGTTTTATGAAAATACAATATTTGTATGAGGCTGGAGCTTGTGGATGGGCCTGTGACAGGCCTGAGAAAGGTAGGGCAGGGATGTCCTTTATAACCACAAAAAAAAAAAAAAGGCTTATTTCTAATGTTTGCAAAACCTCTGATTTTCACCTGAAGTGAATGCAAATGTTGCCTTTCTACTTTGATTGTGTTTGCTCTCTAACTAAAGGTCTGCTGCATATGAGAGAGCATGTCCCATGGGGCAGGAGAGGGTTGGCTTCTGTTAGATGGGTGGGCAATGATGGTGTTTGAGTGTATAGGATGGATAGCTTGTCCTTTAATAAAACTGCTTCCTTTTGGACTGGAAAGAAAGCAAATATTAACTGCTTCTTCAAGTGCTTAAGCACGGCGAAGCTTCACTTTGTAACATCTCATTTTGTGTCCTGCATGGTGTCAGTTCTGCTGTCATCCTCTGGTGCTTGAGTTGTTGAAAATGTTAGCAGTGGAGTTACTTTAATACTGAAAAGCAGCATGTCAAACTATTGCAGTGCAACACAAATGGCAAGCAGCTTTTACTGGAACAGCCTTTTAAAATTGAAGCAAAGAGAATGTGGGCCATCACTTTTGGATGGGGGGGGGAGGTGGAGAGAAGGCATTAGCACTCTTTAGGTACTTCTCTGTTACTACTGCAACTGTAGATTAAACCATTTCACCTCAGGAATCTAATTTTTTTTTTTTTCCTGTGGTATATGCTACAATGATCCAAGTCTGAGGAAACAGGTTAGTCAAAACAACAAAACCATGGTTTTAGGATGTATTTGACACAGGTTGCCTCAGGAACTCGAGCTCCTGCATCAGAATAAGTAAGATTATAAAGGAGGGAAGGATCTGCTATTGCTGCTGCTCTGCCTTGAAAGCACCTGTGTTTCCCATTGACCACAACTGTAACCTGTAGAGCTCTGCTCAGAAACAGTCCTACTGCCAGCAGCTTTTGATGACAAAAGCCAATTCTCAAATTGTTAATTTCACTGTTTTCTGTTCAAAGAATGTGCCCACGTTGTCTTTCTGCATTTGCTCTACTGAACTTTCTTCTGGTTTTTTTGCTCTTTTGTCTGTTACATTTCTAGTATATGCTTCACAGCCTGGGTGGAAGTAGCTGGGCTGCTGAGAGAGGAGAAGGAGAAAGGCAGCAGAAAAATTCTTAGCTGTGTGTGCTCAACCTCATCTGTTCCCTTGATAAACCTTTTTTTCCTTTGTGACAGTTTATCTCTGACTGAAGTTTTACTTGTATTTATTGATGAAGATAAATTTACCCTTCAGAGAAAAGCATTACTTTTTGCTCTAACTTGCTAATTTCTCACACTTCTTTTAACAAATAGTGCAGTAGCTGGTAGCAGGTGGCCTGGGGAGTCCCTGCCCTTGGCTGTGTCTAGCTCAGGAACTTCACACAAATGTTCTTGCAGTCTGTGGCCCTGTTTCCAAGCAGCAGTGAAAGGCTTGGGAAATGGGAGTGTAAGCCAGTTTGGAGCAAGACTTGGGAGGAGCAGCTGAGGCCTATTGGTTTGTTCAGCTTGGATAAGAGAAGGCTGAGGGGGTAACCTCATCACAGGCTAAAACCACCTTGAGGAGGGCAGCAGGAGCAGAAGTGTCTATTCTGGTGATAGACATGTGGAAATGGAGTGAAGCTGCATCAGGAAAAGTTCCTGATGAACATTAGGAAAAGGTTCTTCCCCAAAAGGTAGGACCCTAGAACAGGTGCCTTTGGAAGTGGTCATGGCCTGTCAAGAGTTCATGGAACATCTGAACAATGCTCTTAATCATATGGTTTTGTTTTAGGTAGTCCTGAGAAGAGCAAAGAGTTGAACTTGATCCTCATGGGTCTCTACCAGCCTGAGATATGTTGTAATTCTATGTTATATCATATGTTTTTATATATGGAATAAACGCTTTCCAACACAAGCAAGCACATCATACCAGCTCAGTTACCTGCATCCAGTGAATGTTCTTTGGGGTGGAAATGTCACTCAGGTGTTTCTGAATTGTGTGTAGACTTGTTATGGCCTGGCAACATTCACACCACTGGAGAGAAAAAAAAAAGTCTCTGCTATTTGTAATAGATAACTTTGTTTTTAAAAACTGAGCTTGCAAATTTCTTAAGTAGCTTCTCTAGAATTTGTTATTCTTGGCAAGTCCCTGAGGGGCATGGGTGTCCTCTGGTATAATTCAGCACAGTCTCTGACTTCACCTCAGAGCAGTGGAAAAGCGGACAGCCTTTTGCAGTGTTTAATCAAGGCATTGGTGTTCAGAGCCAGGTTATGATGAAAATGGGGAAAGTTTATATAAATGGAAGCATCTAGTTGTGCAGAAATAACAGCTAACAGGTGGCTAGTACTAACTGGATAAATCAGAGTAAATTATGATTTGAATGTAGAGCTGATGCCTTGTTGAAGATACCCAGCAATTTAATAAACACCAGGAACATCAGATTCCTAAGGGACCAGTCCTGCAATGCACTCTGCAAATGGACTTAATGCAACTGTAATGAGGCTAGCTATGGACAAGTGTTCCACTTACTTGCACCTCACTGCAAGATTAAGTTCAAACTTATGTGTGCAACGTATGTTGGAGAATTACTTAAAAAATACAATTTTCAAGTTATTTTCATGGGAACACCTTATATATGTATTTTTACTTCATGTAAGACTAGAAACTCACCTTTCTGTGAACAGGCAGCTGATGAAAGCTCTCTGAACCCAGCCTGCAGTAGAAAAGACTGTTGGGATATTTCTGGTGATGTCTGTGAGTTGCTTCTGTTGTGATCTGGCGCAGAAGTACTCCTGCTGAGAAATGACATCAGTCTTGAACTAACTGTGACCTGAGAGCTTCCACAAGGAACCATTTGAGGTGGGCTTCTGGTCTTCAAAAGCAATGAAGCCAATTGATTACTGGAAGTTGTGGCACACTCTATGGCCTATACATCAGGGATTTTATTAATAAAAATATGTTCTTGCATCTTTAAATATGAATAGTAAAATTTCTGAGTGCAAGAGAGATCATTCTGAACAAGATTTTTTTAAAATTTGGCATAGTGTTAACACATCGACAGTTTGAAAGAACAGCAAATGCCTTCAAATGTTTGTTTAAAAACAAAATTGGCTATAGGGATGAATAATACTATGGAAGATTGGGATCTAATTATGTGACGTATCAAAGGAGACTGACAAGAACGGTTCCCTGAATGTGGTCTTGATGAAGATAATTTGTGCTGTATGTTACAGTTTTCATCCTGAGATGTTTCCTCTAGAGGTGAGTAAAGCATGTTTTAATAAGATGCATTACCTTATTTTATCATATATTTCATGGAAAGTAGACAAAATTTGAGGTTTCAATATTAAGAGTGAGTTGAAGTAATTTAAACTGCATCCTGCATGTCTAATTCTTTTTTTCCACACTGCAGGTGCAGTACTTGTCTGATTCTATTTAACTTGCCCTCAGGCTTATGTATAAATCTCTGCTGAAATATAATACCATAATTACACCTAACTATTTTTAAATAGGTAAAAATGACCTATCAATACATAATAAACAGAGAGGATGGAATATTTTATTCATGTTTTCTGAAAGGTTCAATTATTCCTATTTGGATATCAATTAGAGTTTGCTTTTAAACAGAATTCAGAGTAGTAGAATTCAATTCACTTACTCTAAATTAGATGGCAGTATGTTTCACTTAATATAAATTGTGTGTGATTACTTACAATCAGCTTAAATCAATAAGTTTGTGATGGATTTTTACCCTGTGCAGTGGTTTCTCAGTAATAAATCCCTTGTTTAGTCAGAAGGAATTGTTTCTTTTGGCAGCTTTCCATGCATTTCAGTAATGAGTATTGGATAGGCACAGTTTCAGCAAATCAGCATTTAAAAAAAAAAAGTCCCTATAGAGGATAAATGCATTTAAAAAATCAATTTAACTCAACCAGTCCCAATTCAAATGAACAGAAAAATTGGCTATGAGAATCTTAGTCTCTTCCATGTAGCAGGAACTTTAACATGTCCTGGCCTAATGATATAAAGTTGGGGAATCAGAACGTGGTCTGTAACCCGAGGGACAGAGGTTTGTTATCTCCGTGGAGGAGAGCTGCACAATATTATTTTCACATTTGATAACTGAACTGAGTAACAAACCGGCTTACCTTGTTTCCTGAGGTCATCAGAAAGCATTGTCTTTACCTCAGAGGAGAAGGCTCCTAGGAACTAGAGGAGGACTTACTCTGGAGAAATTGCAGAGTTGTCACAGCCTACAATAGAAGATATCTCAGCTGCAAAACTAGCTGGGTTTTAACAGAACAGGGAGAAGAGCCCCAGGAAGTGGTGGCAAAGCAGCAGGAGCTTATGGATGGTGACATCCTGTTGGTGTTTTTTTTTTGATCACCTGGAAGTGTGGCTTGCTGGTGAGCTGGACAGGAAAGTTGTTTGTGACTTCCTTGAAGATGAAAGAAAATGTGGGCTCCAGGAATGATGAAGCACAGTCAAAGTCAGCCTGCACTGGTATGGTTGGCAGCCTCCAGCACCACTGACTGTTGAAGCTTCTGGTGGAAAATCTCTTGGTCTAAAGCATCAACTCAGTTGCATGGGGGTGACTATAGTAATTAACTGAACCAGAGTGCACAAATCCATTTTCATCTTCCTGAAGAGAAGGCTACTTCTAGGGCAGAAAGCTGTTTCCCATCTCCCCTGTGAGCTCTGTTCTCCAGCTCATTTATGCTATAGTCTGACTAGATGTACTCTCATGCTTTCTCCCCTTTCATGCTTAAGCTCTTGGTTATAAAAAGCACATACTAGCACAGTGTCATTTCCCAAGACTGAGCAGACTTCACTTTTAAGAAGGAATCCTTAAAAGAAATAAAGCAGAGAAATGAATTAGTGAAATCCTGAGCTTCAAAGACCACCCAATAAGTCAGGGAGTGCCAAGTATTGCAAAGTGGCAGGTTCCTCTCCAAATGGAAATGAAGCAGGGTCCTGAAGGGTCTGTAAGAAGAGAGCAACACAATGTAAAACAAACATTTGTTTTGGTGCAGGCATGGAAGGTGATGGATAACCAGAATCAAATCACTGAACTTTAATGTAAACATCAGAGATAAAGATGTGTACTATCACTTGCTAGATGATCTGCTTCTGTGTACACATTGGTCTAGTTTCTTATTCTTTTCTGGCACACTTGGCTTTTTCAGGAAGCAGGTGGCAATTGTGGAGCTCCTGCAGAACCCAGTGGTAAAGGGATATATAACAGCATGGTTGCCTTTTGTTTTTAAAGGATCTGCAGATCTGCTGGCTGCCTTGGCAAGAAATAGTGGTTGTTTGTGGCTCTTTCCCTTCAGCAGAACACAGTGTACTGGGTTGGGTGTTCTGGTCCTTCATCTGCTTTCCCTGCAATGGCATAGAAGTGCTTAGTGTTTGTTAATAGACTAACCTGGAAACTCCATGTATGTTTTTTGTGTGTGCTTGCAAGTCTCCTGCCTCAGGCCTTTCCCCTGCTTCTTCTTTAGAAATACATTATTAATACATGAACATGAAGGATTACTTTGTATTTGGGCTACCTGAATGTTCTAATTTGTAAAGTGATTGCTACTGGATTATACACTTGTGTGCACACAAGTATATAATTTTAATTTGATTTAGAAGATCACAGATTATAGAAGATGACAGAATGGTTTGGGTTGGAAGAGACCTTGAAGATCATTCCGTGCTATGATCCCCAGCATGACCCAGTCATCCTTGTCCAGTGCCATGCCTGACTTGCAGCATGAGGAGAAATCAGTCAGAATGGAAAGTAGTTTTGAGCAATACTGACCTGTGTGCACAGGCAGAAGCAAAATTATAGCACATGGGGAGGCCATGAGCCATAAATTGTTGCTGATAGGCAATGCAAAATGACTGTCCTTTGAAGACTATGCCCATCCTTTTCTCTTGGTATCATGGTATCTGTTTTAAGATCAGTTTGTGATAATCACAATAGTTAGCATTTCTCATGCTTGGAGCCTTCCAGATCTGATCCCTTCAATGCACTAACCACTTGGACTTCTTAACCTCTACTTTGAACTGCTTTCCATATGTTCCAAGAAGACAGGGAAGAAATAGGGAAGAAATATCATCATTAAACTCCTTTATACTCCATTTTGCTCTGCATATGGATACCATAGCAATCACGCAATAGCAAGTTACTAAACTTCCACCTAGGAATGGGTGCTTCTGATGTGGGATGCTCTGAACAATGGAACATTGGTCTCTCCCATCTCCCGTTGCAAACTGATGTAGAATAGAGCAGCTGGCACATTTTTAAGCACTTGACTTCACGTCAAGCTGGTCCTTTGCACTGTAAAACAGTGTGGGCAGTTTTCCCCAGCCTTTGTACGTAGCTTGAATCCTGCAAATGGTTCTTGTGAAAGTATAGTTGAACCCTTTGACATTTACAATTTGGAAATGGAGTTTCTCTGTCTTTTATAGCAGCAATTCTTTCCAAGGAGTCATCAGCATGCTTCTGTGTCACCTCCCAAATGCTTTTCATGTTTGGGTAGCTGTGCCTACTCCTTCAGGGTTGCCAAGAATCTTAGAACTTTGCCACTGTTACAGCTGATACCTATTCTGTATTCCTGTGGAATTCAGTGTTTTGAAATTTCAATGTTGTTAAATTTCTAAAGGGACTTCAACCTTTCCTTCTTCTCGTGAGTCATTTCTCTGAAGATCCAGATTGAAGCAGACTGAACCCTGAGAAGTAATGAGGCTGCACTTGTTAAATAGTTCTCAGAATGACTGCTCAAGGGTGGCAATTGCTGGCCTCCCAAGGACTGACGGACTGGCCACAACCTTGTAGGTATCTTAATCCTTTGGGTAAGCAAAAGGAGGAGGAACTGCCCTACAGAGGCACTGTTTACCGTGCTGTATGTAAGGGGAATGAAGTCAGTAGAACCAAGGCAAGCCAGTCTCATTATTGCGATAAAAATCACACACTCAAGCCAAAACAGCACAGTTCTTTAGCCCTTACCTCTGAATATGCAGAGACCCATCAAGGGAAATAGGTGAGATAAGCGCTGTAACTGGATCTCAGCTCATACTGTATAAATATTATGTGTTCTGTCACTATGGTGTGCTACTCTCTTGGCACCAGACTACTGGCACCCAGTCCTGGCACCCAAGATCATACTAAACCTGGTAACTCTGTGTGTGGATTGGACTTCACACTGAGTAAAGAACCTGTTTTGGGGATGACATAATCAGAGAAGGCAAAAAAAAAACCTCTCCAAAACCTGTTTTCCTTGTTCTCCTTTCTCTGAGGAAAAGTGTGCAAATGGGCAGATGCTGAATCTTGAGCAGCAGCAGATTCTTTTTTTATTTATTTATTTTTTATTTTTTTTATGTGCCCTTTTGCCTTTGTGGGAGAATAGGGAGTGACATGCTAAACCCTTGTTTGCTCCCCTGGCCTACTGGAAATGTTATGTGCAGCCTTGTGTCAGGCATGGGAATCCACCCAAATGCTGCCTATCTGATTATCTGACAAGTAGCAGAGTTGTAGTTGACATTTGTGTGAAGGCAAACTGCCTGCAGAAAGGAGTCAGAGCAGGTGGAAATAGTGCTCTACCTGAACCTGGGAGGTCTCCACTCACTGCTTTTATTTGTTTATGTTTGACAAAGAATGGACAGGAAAAGTGAGAGATAGTGAGCTACTCCACCCATAAATATAATCCTCATGTGGTTTTGAAACATAATGCATTCCTTTAGAACTAAACTACTGAAGATTCAGAGAATGAGCTGTAAATTAATTCAGATTTCCTTCTGTCCAGTCCTAAAGTGTTTTTTCTCTCTTGGAAGACAAAGAGATGGCCTCTTGCAAAAATACATCTCTGTGAAAAGGCAAGCTGCAATACCAGCCCAAGTTTATTTTCAGATTCTACTTTACATGTCTTTGTCTACTGTTGTGACAGACTTTTCTGCAAAGAACTTGTGGTTCCTTAGGCAAGGAACATGACAAATACGCAGTCCCCTGAAACAAAACAACAATTTTTAGAAACTGAAGTTTCTTTAAAACTCTTCACTCACAGAAGTGACAGATTCCACCCCCTGTTGTCGTCCCCCCCACCTAAAGCATTACATTCTTATGCTACAACATATGAACCCAAGATTCTGCTTGAAGCAGTCTGTGTTAATTGGGAGAGAGAGTGGAGAAAGGGGAGATGTGTTTCTTCTGTTCCCTCCTCTCTTGACTTTGTCAAGGTGATGTTGCTAAATTTCTCTTGTCAGTAAAGATTTGGTCAATGTCTTGCCATGTATGTGCCTGAAGAGCAATCACCTTGTGTCCAGACGGGAAGCTTAGCTGGGAGTTTCCAGGCTAGCCACAAGAAAAAATTACTTTTCAAAGTGGCAGTATGCTCAAATAAAATGTTGAGGGGTTTAGGCTTGGGTTTTGTTGTGTTGGGGTTTTTTTGTTCGGTTTTGGATTGGTTTTTTTTTTGGTTTTTTTTTGGGTTTTTTTGTGGTGTTGTTTTTGTTTGGGTTTTTTGCGGGGTGTGTTGGTGGTGTTTTAGGTTTTTTGTTTGTTATTTTTTGTTGTTTTTTCCTCTCAGCCACTTTGCCCTTCTGTTTAGCAGCCTGCATCCTAGCTCTGCCCTCTGCCTTACAGAAGAACTGTCTGCGGGGTTCCTGCTGCAGCATGTCTTAATTTCAACTGAAAACTTTGTCTCTTAGTATTCCGCAAATAACCATTTAGACACTTGGAATTGTTAGTAGAAGGAGAACTTAAAACAAGAGTGGACATCCCCAGAAAAGCCTGTGGGGTTTGCTTTTTGGGGAAAGCTTCTGGTTTGTGACAGAGGCTGTCACATTTTGTCACTGACCTGGACAAAGCCCTCCCTCCCCTATATATTCTTTATGTGTGTTTTGTTTTGTTTTCTCGCTTTGTAACAAAGATTTGGAATTTGCATTTGATTCTATATTTTCTCTGTTGGGCAGGGGGGCTGGGGGTTTGCTTAGCTACCAAAAAGCAGCACAGAACAGAGTGCTTTCTCCTGAAGGAGTTGGGGACCTTGTCTCTGGGGGGGGGCTTTGGGAGCCCACAGGTTGAGCGTTGAAGGTGGAGGGTACATGGGGGGAGCCCACTGCCCCCTTGGGCTATGGCCCTCCGGAAACCTCCTGTGGTTCTGTTTATTTGCCTTCTGACCTGTCTTCTGGCTCCATCCGCGTCCAGTAAGCACGGATAAAGCTGAACTGAGGAATCCCTGGGCTTGCAGCCGGGTCGGTATGGAGCAGCAAACTCCACTGAGAAGGGGTGCAGTTGAAGCTTGCCATTTCTGAGTGTGTCTGAAGAATATAAAAAGAATTTGAGATGCACAGACTGTATTGTCTCATCTTGCCAGTGTATTACCCTGAAGAATCCTTTCTGAGTGTTTTGAAATTGTTCAGGATTAGATTGGGCTCTCTTGTGACCTATTCACTCCCCCTCCTACTCCTCTGAGGGATGGTATCTTAGATCTCTGTTAGCATCGACTGTTAGCACGACGATGTTTTTAATGCAGAGAGTTTGTTTGACTTGGGCTTTTTTTTTTTTTTTTTTTCCCCTTTCTATTTTTCCTGATAGTTGAGCCGGGCTCATTCCAGCCTAACTTTGTAACAAAGCGCTCCTGTCGGTCCTGAGGGCTGACGGCATAATCACTGCTTTCTTATTTAAATTCTGAAATTGCCTTTCACATCTTATCTTTTCATTTCTTTTGTAAAAGTCTTCTTTGGCCTTTTGAGGAATGAGCAAACACAGTTTCAGTAAAAGGCTATAAATTGCTCCCTGTGCTCTGAACACAGAATTTACATAATCCCAAATTGTGGTTTTGGAAGAGCAACTTCCAACCACTTCACTGTGTTGAACTTTTTGTGAAGTTGAATCCGTGTGTGGTTCTGGCTGGGGGGGTGTGTGATTTGCTTTCTTTGTAAAAGCCGTGGTTGCGAAAAGAGAAGAAGGTAATCCCTGTGCTTCCATTCATCCCTGGGATCCTCCTGTGCCAGAGGGCTGCTTCCCTGGAAAGCTGCCCAGCTGGGAGAGCCTGAGATGCCTGGCAAGAACCCCCCGAGCAGCAACGGGGGACAACGAGGAGAATGGGGAGCAGATCCACAGCCCAGCTTGAAGAAGGGAGCCCTGAGACCTGGACAGGCTGAGAAGATGATAAGGAAAGAGCTGCCCCTTAGTTTATCCCTGCCCTCTGCCTCACTTGTTTAGTCAGGGATGGTGATGCTTATTTCTGACCTTTGAATCTGCCACACTCAGTGCATTCATGGTTTTTCTGTTGTAGATTTTAATCTGCTTTTACCAAAGCAGATTGGCTGTCTGCCAAGCTAGCTCTGGCGATTCAGTGATTTTTGATTTTTTGATATATTTACTGTGTTCACATTAAATGAAAGGTGTAGGCAGATCCATCTCCCAGCTCTAGATGACACAGGATATTGTCACAAAAATCAGAGTGTCAACATGTGTCAGCTATGGAGGAAGGTCTTTTGATTATAGTACCTTCTTACCAGATACAATGCTGTCAGACAAGAGTGGGGAACCTTTTCCTTCCTAAAGGCTACATAGACTTTTCAAATAACTTTGTCAATTTATACATTAAAAAACACAGTTGTGTTTTTTCACCCCTTCTGTTATTGAGTAATTTTGCTTGGGCTTTATGAAACAAGTAGTTAGCTTTAGTCAGCTGGAGGGTTGCAGATTCACCATGTAGAGCTGACAGACTAATAAGCTTTCTCTTAATAGTGTCTGTAAAGTGGATGCTGCTAGAGCTGTAATGTCATTTCTCAGCTTGGTCAGATTCTTTCAGGCATGCCTTCCATGTTTTCCCTGTGTTAGCTACTGCAAAGCAGACACATCTTGTTGGAAATGTTGACTTGGGGAATGTCAGACTTGGGGAAGTGTGGTTAGAAAGCTGTAAGTTGGAAAGGGACATGGGGGTATTGGATGACAGTTGACTTAATATGAGTCAGCAGTGTGTGCAAGTGGCCAAGAAGGCCAATGGCATCCTGGCTTGTATCAGGAACACTGTGGCCAGCAGGAACAGGGAGGTGATGATCCCTCTGTACTCAGCACTGTTGAGGCTGCATGTTGAGTTCTGTGTTCAGTTCTGGTCTCACTATAAGAGGGACATAGAAGTCCTGGAGATGTCCAGAGAAGGGTAACAAAGCTCATGAAGGGGCTGGAGCACAAGTCCTGTGAGGAGCTGAGGAGCTGGGGGTGTTTGGTCTGGAGAAGAGGAGGCTGAGAGGACATCTTATAGCTCTTTTTAACCACCTTGAGGGAGGTTGGAGCAAGGAGGTAAACAGTCTCTTCTCCTTGGTGAACCAGAGGAAGTGGTTGGAAGCTGTGCCAGGGGAGGTTTAGGTTGGATGTTAGAAAACATTTTTTTCCCTGAGAATGTTGTCAGGAATTGGAATAGTCCTGGGCAATGGTGGAGTCACCATCCCTGGAGGCATTTAAAAGGGGGTTGGACCTGATCCTTAGGGACATGGTTTAATAATTAGCTTGTGGTGTTGGTCAAAGGTTGGCCTGGATGATCTTGGAAGTCTCTTCCAACCTAAAACATTCTGTGATAACTGAGGGTATCTTTTGTAGGAGGTTGGACAGAAAATAGCCCTGAGCAGCAGTCCAGCCTTTGTCGTAAGGGGAAGCAACAGGTCACAGTTGCACCCATGTGTCAGGATTTGGAAGCTGGGAAAAGCAGAAATTCCTTTGTGAGTAGAAACAAAGTTTTGGCAGGTGCCCTGTGGGCCATGTCAATTATTTTGAAAGAGACTGTTATTTTTGTGAAATCAAAGCAGTTAAAATATGCCAAAACTTTGCCATTAGATGGCCATGTTAACAAGGCACTGAAATGATTTGTCTTTACTGGTAGCAGCATCTTCAACACTGGTGGCTCCTGTCATGCTGGGTGAACACCTTTTTGGGAATGGTGTGGGTCACAGCTGATGCTGTCTGAGACAGGGGGATAAATTAGACAAACTTATTTTCTTCTTCCCTGATGTTCTAGGACCTGTAACTTCAGAAGAGTAACAAGTCCTGGAACAAAGTACAGGCCAATCTCTACCCTCAGCTTTTTTCCCTTTCCCAAAAGGATTTTCAGCCATGGCAGTGCAGTGCTTGTTCTGGCTGGTGCTTAAAGACTGAAGACATCCCAGCCTACGTGGAGGTCATCAGTTCTCTTTGCTTTTGGAGATCAGTGCAGGGAAAGAATGTTTAAGGATCTAAGACTCTGAAGGGACTTGTAATTCCTCAAGTTTTTGTGAGTTTTCAGCTTGTTAGGAATGTGACTAGGTAATGGAGGAGGTCTGTAAGTAAGCACTGTGCTGAAGCTTATCTCCTTCAAACTTTGGGGGAGATGTTCCCTCAAATTACTGGCAATCTACATAAAAAAGGGAGTGAGTATGAGAAACGCTAATGAAAGTGTATAATAGTTTTTGCAAGCAATTAAATAGGAGATAGCTTTTTGGCTCTGGAGAGAGTAAACAACTAGAAAATTATGGTCATT
The DNA here is from genome assembly GCA_023637945.1 of Phaethornis superciliosus. NCBI lineage: Eukaryota > Metazoa > Chordata > Aves > Apodiformes > Trochilidae > Phaethornis > Phaethornis superciliosus. Next base: position 10,687,102 of record JAJQWJ010000023.1, on the reverse strand, counting down.
TGACAGCAGGAAATCTATTTTTTGCTGTTACTGTGAATTGGAGAGATCAGTAAATGGGACTGTTTAAACCTCATCCAGTCACCAGCCCACACAGGATCACTTTTTTCTTTCGTCTTGCTCTTCATTTAATTTCATTGCTGAGATTGACAGATTCAAGTATGAAAGGCTTTAAATATGTGATAGTTCCCATCTCAGGGATTTGCCTGGCTTTTTAGTTTTCAAATCTCATTTCAGAACACATTGTATTAAACGACATGAAATTACCAAGCAGTTTAATTACTTTTTTTTTCTTTTTAAACAAACCATTCTTATCCATTGCTATTGCTTACAGACTCAGAGCCAGGGAAGTGTAGTAGTTTACTGGTGCAATACCACATTCCCTAATTATGCTTCAAGGCATGGAGAGAAGCTACCAGCTACAGCCCTGTGAACTTTGAGAAGAACAATACAACTTCAAGTGCTGGAATTACAGCTTGCTGTAGGACTCTTCCTTTGAAAGTATCTCCACATATGAAGAGTAATGAGAAGCCAGCTGTGTCTCTTGAGCTTCTTTTGCAGAAGAGACTGATGTAGGAAATGTAGAGGACTGGTTTGTTTTATATGTTTAGGTGTTGCTTCTAATACTGTCAACCTTGACTTGAGGCTGATGTAGTTTTCTTGAGAAGTGAAGGAAGGCAGAGCAAAATGAAGCAAGGGATAATTTTACAAAGATTCTAATAAAAAAGAATGGTGATGAGGTTAGAATTTTTTTTTTCTAATTGGAAAGGATGGTTGGGTCTTGCCATAGTGATTACCATTTCTAGTTGACTTGTAGGAGAGTGCTCACTGTGGTTTTTCTGCAGTGGTGTTGCTAGGATGTGTTGCTAGGCAACTATTCAATGACTGAACCAACCTTTAAGATAAATATATGAATTTTTTTCCCCAGTTTGGATTCTGGAGAGCAAACCTCTATTTTGTCTTGTCTACTGGTCTTTCTTTGGACGGTCAGAGCTATTTGGGCATGGGGTTTGTCAGATAATAGTCTGCTTAAGATTTGGCAGGGCTGTTTTGTAAGCACAACCTTTTCGTGTGTAACATTCTCAGGAGCTCAATTTCTTTCTTGCAATGTGAGCAGCAAAAGTTGGCAAATAATGTCTTGAATAATCTACCTGATTAATTTTGTGATCTTTATTGGATAAATTATTGAAGAAACATTCTTTACTATTGACCTGGCTACACAGGGGTGGCCAGGGCAAAAGGAGAGCACAAGATGACTATTGGTGCAGTCTGACAATGAGGATTTTAGGGACTCTGATGTTGCATAGGCCTTCTCATAAGAAGACTGGTGGTAGAGCAGCCACTGGGACATGTTAGGAGTGTTTTCCTCTTACTAGCTGTCTTTGATGCAAACCCTTTTGTTTATTATCATGTTCAAATGAATCATGCTCATAATTTTGGACTGCTTCTGCCTGTCTAAAATGAGTTCTCACATATTTTATTCTTTTTCCAGAGCAACACTTACTTTGTATAATCTGTAATTATTCTCATAATTTCAAAGTACCTTTGGCTAAACACAGCTTGCAAAGAGCTATAGAGATATTGTAGGTTTTTTTCCTTGGCTAAAGCAGAAGTCTCACAAGGGTTGTGGAGAGAGCATTGAGTGCTAGGTGTGGAGGAGCCCTGTACTTGGTCAGTAGTTGGATCAGAGAGTTGGCACACAGAGAAAGCTTCTGCTCCAGGGAAATGAACTGGAGGTTTGCATCTGTTAGGGATGGTGTGTGTGGTCCCTCTCCAGCACAAACCAGTGGCAAAGAGGAGGAAGAGGATCCTGAAAGCTGGGGCAGAGTAAGTTATTTTGCTGTTAGGAACTGGATGATGCTGTTCCCTCCTCCAGCCCCCGAGTCATGCAGTGGCTGGTGGATAGAAGAGCATAGAAGTCAAGGCAAGGGAAAGCATGAACTACCTCCAGGCACCTCTGAGAAGGGGAAACAGAGAACAGCTAGTGTCTGCAGGAGGCAAGTTCATCTTAGCTAGTGAAAAGCAGCCCCAACGTGCCACACACTGTGTTGTTCTGTTCCCTTCTTTTCTCTCTCCACAGGCCTAAAAAGAGCAGCAAAAAAGAATACTCACCCCCAACCTCTAAACTTCCCAGTAACTTCACAAATGTCCCTGGACTTTCCTGTAACCAGTCTTGGAGGATGCTGTACTTGCTTTTTAAAACTATTTTTGACATTTTGCTTCAGCCCTGTTGCTCTTCAGATCTCTTCCTCCCCATACATTGCCCCCCTCTCCCATGTGTACTCTATGCAGTGAAGAGATTTGTTTCTGGCAGTGTGTTGGAGACTCTTAGAAGGTGCAATGCTTGTGTAGAAATTAACCCAGATGTGTACCACTGTCCAAATTAAAATTACCCCTGTTTGTTTCAAGGTCTAAGTCAGGTGATGGGGATTTTCCAGTGCCTGCCTCTACTGTGCTTATTGCCAAGAAGGAAGTCCCTGGATTCTGCTTTTCCAGAATTCAGCACAGCTGTCTCCATGTATGCAAAAGAAGTGGATTCTTCCTGAGGGTGATATATTAATCTTCTCTGCAGTACCTATTATTGGGGTAGCATTCAAAGCTAGTTGGAGCTAGGTCAGAGTGCCTGTGTCTGCCCACAGCAGTGGAGGTGACAATGAGACTGCCAGGGAGGAGGAGAGTCTTGCAATGAATAATGCCACGATAATTCCTGAAAGAAGGTGGATATTGCAGTTGCTTCCTCCTGCAACTGTCAGAGGCTTGTTAGATCCCTACAAAGCATGTTTTTTTACTGTTTGAAAAAGCTAGTGCTAATTCTGTCCTTGCTTGCCCGAAGAGAATGACCTTGCTATGAAAGAGGCTAGATGTTTCCAACCACTCCCAGAAATGAAAAAACCCTATTGTTCCGTAATGGCTGTAAATTCATAAATAAGGGCAAAGAACTACTTGCTAGACAAAGGTTAAGGGCAATAATTCACTTTCCTTATCTACTTATGTTACAGGAGTGGGAAGAATGCAGTGTAATATAAGGGCAGATCGACAGGAACTGAAGTCAATCATGTCCATGTACAAAGAGCCTCAGGTGGTATCTCTCAACAGAAAAAAAAAAAAGAGCCTTTACTAAGTGAGTGATACAGCAAGAAGGCAGTGTTTATAGGATTCTTCTGAAAGTATAGTTTTATCAAGTCCTGCCTTGTCAGTGGTGTCAGATTTTGCAGTTTTCACTTCTCTTAAGTCCTTGATTTCTTTACTTACATTTTGCTCTCCCAACCCAATTACTACTATTTTCCAAGTTTTTTTTCTCTAGTAGTGGATAGGTAGCTTCACCTCAGGTAATGAAACAACAGTAATGGAAAACTGGCATTTTATAATGGGAAAAATTCACAAGATCCTACCTGCACGAACTTTTCCTTTTTAAAGGCATTCTGCAAGAAAGAAAGTAAATGTCCTTTTCTGCAGCTGCATTGTTCCTGATCAACCACACGTACAAAAGCAGGAGCAAGGTTTTTTCAGTCCAGGAGATTGAAAGATCCTGAACTTGTGGAACCTTAGTTAGGTTCCCAGATAGTGTGGATCTGCCTGAATATTTGCAGGATGAGCGATGTAGAGAAAAAGGAAGGAGAGCCACATCTGATTTCTGCCTGCTGGCTTGTGAAGAGAGCACTTTGCTTTAGAAGCAGTTGTGTAGGAGGGGATACAAGTTGGGAAAGTTGTGCTGGTAGCTTCAGCCCTCATCTGCTGAGGCTGCATTTAAAGGAAAGGAAGAGTGTAGAGCTGCTTAATGGGTGACACCCTTGAGCTTTACTTTTCAGTTACTCTGCTGAGATCAGCCTCAGCCTTGGTGCCATCTCAGGTCCAAAGCACCGCTGCTGAATTCAGCCCCCTTCCCCTCTCCTTTACTTGTTCCCCTACCTTGGATGTCTGCGCTGGGTTTCCACCTTGATTCTCAGTAGTGGGATCTTGCCCCGAGCCCTCTGAAAATGGCAGACCTCTGTACAGCAACCCATAGAGTTATTGCTGGATTGTTGGTAGTGACTTTGCTAGGTGGGAGAATGCAGGGCTATGCCGAGGGGCTCCATGGGTCTTTTCCTGTACTCAGATACCCAGTGAGACCAGGGAGTGCTCACAAGACAGCACAGACTTTGCCTTTCCATTTAGTCATGGAGCTGACACAATCTGTGTATCAACCAGAAGGTGTGTCCTGAAATTAAAACAAGTCTGAGATAAATTAAATAGGATTAATGAGTTTAATCTCTCTTGGCAAACTGAATTAATCAGTAAAATAGAGGAGTTACTAGGCAATTAAATTGTTTTAGTTTCTGGACAGAGTATTTAATGAACAATTGGTATGAATAAGTTACCTGATACTGTGTATTAATACTAGATGATAAAATTATTTGTTGCAAAAAAAATTTCAAATACGGGAAACTAGAAAATATCTTCAAGCCTAAACATGTTGGTTTAAGTATTAATGAAAGAATATTGGAAATAATGCTGCAGAACATATTGCTAACTTCACTGTCCCTTCACTGTCCCTCACTACCTTTGTCTTGGTAGTGAGGAAAGGAAATATTCATTTTTCTCTTTAAATTCAAAGCAGTTTTCCACACTAGATTAGAGAGGCTTCTGGTTTTAGAAGTCCAGGTTGAAGCATATTGAATGTATTGGTTAAAACTGAGCAACTGTCTGTGAGCCCCCAGCTCCAACATCTGTTCAAGAATAATAGAACAAATTAAATATAATGGCTGTTGACAATATGAGGGAGATAGTATTCTTTCATTTCTGAATAGGATTTTTTTGTACCACAGTAACTACAGTAATATTTGAACACTTTCCAGTAGCAAACAAAGTAATGGAGCCAACATCTGTATTTTTGTACCTGCTTTTAGATTACAGAGAATTGATCTGGCTTGCACAAATGGCTATTTTTGTTCGTGCAGCCGCACACGAGGTTGCTGCCTTATCACATGACTGTGATATGTGGTCAGGGCTCTTCAAAATAGCCTTTACCTGCCTGTTTGCTTTTGATACAGTTGTTCACAGCACTGCAGTGAGAAGTGTAGAGCAAACACATGGAGGCTGAAGTTCAGAAAGCAGGTAGGGCTGGGGAGGCTGCTTGAGTCTTGAATGTGTCTTCCTACACCAGCATCTGACCCCTACCCAAGCAGCATTTCCTAAAATGAACCTCTGAGTAAATGCAACAGTTTCACTTGCTTCATGTCAGAACTTCTCATCAACATAGATCCTCACCCACACTGAAGTAGAAAGAAGAGGACAAAAAGCACTGTATTCTGTAATGAGATACCTAGAGTTATGTAAGGCTGAATTTATGAGGGACGGAGGTCTGAAAAGTTGAAGGAAAATGGCTGTGATGTTACCAGCAGTTGTTTCCTTCTAACTCCAGGGACAGAGAAAGTGTAATGATGCCTTAATGTCTTCATTAATTTACTCAAATTGATCAATAGTGCACAGAGGCTGAGCAGAACCATTTTACTGCTGTTTGTGTGCTGTTGTGTAAGAAGTTCACAGTGTTTTGGAGTTTTTTATAACTTTTATAATAGATAATTTTCATATTCTTGAGTCTGTATGGAGAAATATTTTAGGAGGCATAGCTAAGGACATTAAACATTTTTTCATGTCCACAAGGCCTCTGGCCTCTGGTTAAAAATGAGATGTACTTTGGGTGTATTTGAATCATGTTCACTACACAGACTCAGTGACTTGCTTATGAATGAACAGGAAACTTTAATCCCCTTCTTAAGAGGATACATAGATTAGGGGAAGCTTGGGAGATTATTGTATCCTGTTTGAGAGCATACCAAGTGAATAGAGATTAATATTATTCATAACCATACATTTCTATCTGACATTAGTATGATATACCTGTATAGATACTTAAAAATCTGTTACTTCATTAATGAAGAGCATTCACGTGTTTACTGGAATACTTCACTTTTCTGTATGGTAAAAAGTACAAATTAGGCAGTTGTATTTTTAACTGAAGGCAGATGAATAAACTCTTGTATTACGGCATCTCTCTTTGAGAATTGTCTTGGGGTGAAGCCCTTGCTCCAAGGCCATAGCCACAGACATGAGCTGCAGATGTAGAAAGCAGGAGATGTCTCTTACTTTGCTAATGAGGGAAGAATGGCTTCTTGGCTTCATGGATGAACAGCAGCTTTTATGTTAACTGAGGGTGTGAACCTTAGGGTAAGTAGACAGATTTATCCCCTTTGTATGAAAAAATAACAGGGATAGCCATCTCCTTTTAACCTCCATCCTCCAATGTGTTTCATTATTTTACACTTGCAGCATTGTCAAAAAAAACCAGCTACAGAAAACACTATTAAGTATGGCTCAAAATCATTTGCTGAGCTTTGAGACTGTCATGGGCTTTACCCCATCTTCCTCAATATCTAACTGCAATATTAATTAACATCTCCAGTTCTGACCTCATCTCAAAATTAAAGGTTTGCATAACTGGGACTTGGCAGTTGTGGGCAAAGCAGCCTAAGAATCCTTTAGGATTTATTTTCTGTTTTAAACTTATAAAAAATGTTGGTGCTGATTTATATAGCCTCTGATTTTTATTTTTTTTTAACCTAAATTGATGCAAAGGCTACTAATTATAGTAGACTTAAAAAGAAATTAATAAGCCATCAGTAAAAATTACATTAAAAGCAACATTATTTCCCATAGCATTAATAAGCATTTTTTGCGTTTGATTTATTTTAGCCACAATTACTGTAAGATGTATTTCTGTGTAGTTAATGTAATATAAATGTATGGAATTTTCCATTTTAGTGTCTATTGATTGCTTCATTTTTCATCTGTATTAGTCTATTCTTATCATTTCCTCTGGGCTTTCAGAAATGGCAGACATCAAGGGGAAATTGTAGTGGCATGTCCTATGGGAAATGCAAGAAAGCAAATAGATCAGAGTCTAACAGAAAGGAGTGCACTTGCATTATGAGAATTTAAGCTGCCTTCCAACATTTTTGAGATCTGAAAGTATTTTATTGAAGTAACTTTGCTTTTATATTTTTCACCAAGAAATTAATTCTAAGTGTGAGTGTAGTCCTTGTGCATGTAAGAAGTGTGTCCATTCTGCTCTGTTTACAATCTGTAAGTTCAAAAGGTGAAGATGAATGTTTCTCTCTGTCAGCTGTATCATTTGTGAACTTAGGTTCTTCGGCTGACCTCAGAGTGACTTTCCAATATCTGAAGGGGCTGAGGTAGGACTTTCTACATGGGTATGTAGTGAGAGATGAGGGGCAATGGTTTCAGACTTGAAGAGGGGAGATTTAGGTTAGACATTAGGAAAAAACCCACTTCCTGTGAGGGTGGTTTGACACTGGAACAAGTTGCCCAAGGAAGCTGTGACTGCTCCCTCCCTGGCAGTGCTGAAGGCCACGCTGGATGGGGCCTTGAGCAACCTGGTCTAGTGGGAGGTGTCCCAACCCAGGAGGGTTGGAACTGTCTGAGCTTTAATGTCCCTTCCAACCCAAACCATTCTATGATTAGGTTCAAGTTGTGGGTAACTCAGAGTAGTTATTTTATAGAAGACTAGTTCCCAAAATTTGGATTTTCTACTTCAAATGTCCAGGACTGCAAGGTACTCTAGCATCAAAATGTAAGAGAAGGTAAATTCGTTTGTATGCAGTGCATGGGAACTTAAAAGCAACCGATTTATTCAAACCAGGCAAGAATGTATGCAGCTGTGCTCTAGATCTTTGTAGCTACTTGGTTCCTCTCTGCTTTCACTTCTCACAGCCTTCCCGCAGGGTGGTGTGCTCTATGGACAGGCTCTGTTTTCACATCAGGTGGTGAGATGTTAATTATGGACATGAATTTATCTCCACTGCTCTAAGTAAGATAGTTAAATATCTTCTCAGTAATATATCCTGATTGTCACAGTATTTAGCTGTTTGGAATGCAGTCTGAAAAAACATAGTTAGTTTTTGTTGCATTGGCAGTAGTAGCTATTAACTAATTATTTGCTGGTTTCATGGTATGAAGAAGAGTCAGGTGAAGGATGTGACTGTAATTGAAGAGCCCCTGAATTGAATATGACATCTGATCCTTTGAAGTCTACATTCCTCTGCTGAGATTGAAGTGACATGGGTGAGAGAATTCCCAATCAAATTTGTACACAGCTTCAGCTGAATCTCCATACAAAATCAGATCACTGTGTCCAGTCTGTACTTAATGGAAGAGAAATGATATACTGGATGATTCACCCAAACTTTTTTAGGAAGTGCAAAAATGGGGATAAAAGACAGTAGGAGAGAGAATTCTGATCCATCCAGGTCCAGCTCTGTACCTCTGAACTTTCTCAGTTTTGTCACAGAAAATGGTAGCATTGGAGTTGATGCAACAGTCCACTCATAATGAATACTAGATTTTCAGAGGCAACCATGAAGACACCCAATTAACCATTTTGGAGGGATTTGCATACCTTACTTATTTAGCCTACTTTGAAAATCCCAGTAGCTGTAACTATTCCATAATGAAGACTTTTACAAGTTGCATGGTGAAATTTCTGTACCTTTTTCATTTCATGCATTTCTTTTCTTAGTACACACAGCAAAACATTTTAAAGAGTTGTTTCCTTGTAAATAGTAATTTGGAGAATATGTTTATGCCCTTCCAGAAAGGCCAGCTTAGAAACTCCATGCAAGATTAAACATGAGGCCTAAATCAGACATTAAATAAATGGTATACAAGCTAAAAGTTGAGTTCTTTGAATTAATTTAAAACTCTTCATTGAATACTGTTTTCTGCTCACGTGTTGGTACTTTGAGTGCCATCTACCTTTGCTGTAACCTCTTCCACTGGCATTTCAGATTCAGGTAGGTCTTCCAATACTAGTAGCTCCCACTGTCTTGCATGGAAAAAAGCACTGAAATGTTCTGACTGAAAAAGAAAAAAAAAAAAATAATTCTTTTTTAGTGTGGCCTTACCTTCAGTGAAAGCTTCTTTTCTACCTTGATCACCCACTGGCACTGCAGGCTGTCTAGCAAGCTACTACTAGGACATTTTCTTATAAAGGATTTATTATTAGATGATACAACTTTTGCAAGCTTGTTTTTCAGAGTATTTTGGCCTGTTTTCTACTAACTTTGCAGTCAGGCTGCTGAAGTAGTTGTGCTGCTTTCTATTTGGAGTACAACTTCACCTTCTTGAAGCCTCAGTGTAGCGTCATTTTTACATGAGCTTTCTGCTATCTGTAAGGATCTTGCTCTTTCTGACTGCACTTCTGAGATAAATGGGGTTTTTCTTTCTGAACTCAAAGTTGTTCTTGATTGCAAAATGTCTCTCAATTTTCTGCTAATCAAAGATGGACCTTGAATTTTAACACACAGTGGCCCCTGGGTAGCAGTGGTCCATGAACAGGAATAAAGAACTGGATTCTCAGTGGTGGCCAGGGCCAAGTCAAGAGTTGCTTTTCCTCTTGCTCTTTAATTAACTACTTTGTGAAATAGTCATTAGTGCCACTGAAAAATCAGTCTTGGCATTATTCCTGGGTATGACATCCACTTGATCCACATGGCAGTATCTGATTCTCCCACTACAACTGCTTTTTTTGGCACTAGGTTTTTCTAGTCTCTCTGAGTACACTAAAGTCATGGCCACTGCCAGCAATAATCAGTTGATTATATAAATTTGTTCTTACATTTATCTTTTTTAAGGCCTTGAGGATGTTGCTGCTGCTAACGACATCTGCAAGAGCTCATTTGTGTTGAGAACAGGAAGCTGGGACAAGTGTCTGCCTGGCTCTTCCTGCAATAACAATATCTGCACGATGGAGCAGTGTCTGTGTGCATGAATCAGCTCCATTGGATTTCTAGCTTCTGACACCCAAAAACCTCTTTTCTTTGTCTGAGTCTATGCACAGTGAGAGCAAGTTCATACAAAAATACCAGATGTCCTCAGGGAGTATTTCCAGCTAAGGCTGGAAAAGATCTGGGGAGGATGAAGCATTGCAGAGAGTGTCTTGCATGTACCAGCCTTGAAACCTTGATCAAAACCCTTGAGAAATCCTCACTCTGTGAGCTGGCTATGCCATTTATAGGATGCAGATGGCAACTGACCTCTTTAGTACCACAGATTCTTCAAATGTTCTCCACTTCTGCTGCAGGAATGTGCCAATTCCAACTTCAAACCCTTGTGTTGGTTTTTTTTTATATTCTGTCATCTTTTCCATATATTTGGTGGCCTGAGTAGCTTCATAATTTAATTTACTTTGTAATTTTAAAGCAAGTCTCCTACAGTTTTTGTTTCCCAATCCCTTTACTGGGAAAATGTAACATTTGCTAACAGATTATTATGTAGGACAAAGTTGATCAAGTAAATTTGTGGAGATAAGGCTGAAGTGTTTTAGTGATGAATTTGAAAGAGGGACTAAAGAGAAGGGTAAGACAAAATTAGGTAGGCAAACTGTCTTTGCTGAGCTTTGGGAAGTGCTGAGACTTTCTTCTATTATGTGGCAAGTTTTGTAAGGACACAGACTCATGCAAAAAGCTGAGCAATTCAAAGATCATTCATCTTTCTTGGTGATTTTTTTAGCTTTTATCTCTCCATAAATTTAAAAGCACTTATGAAGGAATTGGTGTCATTTTCCCCCATTAGCCTGTGGCCAACTAATGGCTGAACTAGAAACTGAACCCGAGTGCTGGGTTGTCAGCCCATTGAAACACTGGGGTTGGGAGCTTTGCCAGGCTCAGGAAAGTGCTGACTGGCAGAAGCAGGCATGGCACTGAACTCCCCTGGCTACTGCTGCTGTAAGCCCCCCTCTGCTCCTGGGTTCTCAGGACAGGAGTTTGTGTTGAAGATTTTGCACCAATTCTTTTTGGACCAGGCAAGGGGGTGAGGAAGACAAGTTTTGTACAAGGCTTTCTTGTGGCTGTTTTGATGTCCTTGGGATGAAATGATTGTCTCAATAATGTTATTACTTTGCATTAGTGTTGAGTGAAAAATCCAGATTGGGTTTTTTGTTTTTTTTTTAGTCCCTGAATCCATTATCAGATGATTTCCTGTTATAGGTCCCAGGTTTATTCAGGAGATCTGTTAAGGAAACCCTTGTAGCTACTGTTGTACTGTCTGAAGTGTAAGCTGGTTGGTTTTAAAGAAACAAAATATGACAATCAGAAGGTATTTAAAGAGCTGGTAATTTTAGTACATGAGATAATGTTGCAGTAACTATAGGCTGCTGAGCCTGTTCTGGTCTCCTGGATCACTTTACTTACATGGAAGTAAGCAATTTCTGAATCCCCAAACAGGTTCTGATAACATCAGTGGATTTAGGCAACATGAAGGCTCACAGTAAGCATGACATAGATATTCTGCCTTACCCAAGCAGCAGATAACTATGTGCAATAGCACAATTGCACATCATATGTGGATTCCTTTTGTATCTTCTCATTCCACTTGTCAAGAGTCAGGTGTACCAGATGCTTAATCTGGAAAAGAGTGTCAGCAGTACCATTTTTTCCTCTGCTTTCATATTTCCTGCACTTGTAATACTCAAACCTGCTGATCTGATTTCTCCTGGCCATACTTCTCTACGTACTCTTTTTCCTAGTCCTACAGCTTTGTGCAGCACACTGTATATAAATGTATATACATACCTTCTTTTACTTGCTTTTGCCAGGAGGAAAAGGAAGTACAAATTAAAGCCAGAAGGTAGAAGGAAGGGGGAAATAATGTTGCAGGGTGCTCTCTGTCTGTGGCTGTAGGCCTGTTTGTGGTAGATCTGTGTGTATTTTAGAAGTGTCCTAGTTACTGCTAGCTCTCTTATCTCTTTCACACTTAAAAAACACATGCTGGTAACTCTCATGCAGTAAACAGAAGGGTAGCACTTTTAAAAAAAAGAAAAAAGACCAGAAACCACTTTTTTGTACTAAAAACATAGTAAAATAATAATTTTTTTTACAAAAATCCTTTATCAGAACACTTTAATACTTTTCAGAAGGAAAACTTGTCATTTGAAATGCTGAGTTAAAAGTTTCTTTTTGTTCTATGTACAGTGCAAGAGCCATAATTTCCAGGTTGTTGGTTAGTTGAACTTTCTTGTAACATAATTTCTGCTCCTAGAATCTGTTTCTTTGGATGGTTTTAGTTAGATCTCCCATGTGAGTGGGTGGGCAGTCATTGTAGGTGTCTACCAAGTAACTCCCTTAAGTCTGACTTTGTAGTAGCATTGTGAAAGGGTGCACAAATAGTGGGTTAGGAAACATGTTGTAGTGGAGATGTTTTCTAGTGGCTTGACTAGAGTTTTAACCTCACCTCCATGGTGTTATTCTGAGATGATGTTCAAAAAGCATTTTCAATGACTTGTTTTCTGGAAGGTCAAACTGAAGATGATAGCCAAACCATGAATGTGGGAAAGGGAGGGCTAGGGAGATGTGGGGCTGTCTTCAGTGCAAATGAGTCTTTCAGTTTGAATTTATGCTTGGCAAATTTTTAAAATGAGATTTAGACAATATCGAGGTCCAGTTTAATCTGCAGAAGGATGCCAGTTGGGAAAAGAAAAGATCTTGGTGTAGTTTGGTGGATGGAATTCACACTTCAATTTCTGAAAAGTAGAAGAGAAGTCTGTAGCACAGATGGGCTGGAAGCTGTGTGAAGATATGAAATGCAATGAGCAGATGCACTAGAAGAGCAAGACCAAAAGAGGGCACATGTAGGTCCACCAGTTCAGTTATATTGCTTGGGCAAATTGAGCCAAAGCTGCAAAAGAACTGAGGGGAAAGGGCTCTCCAGGCTCTTGTGGGATTGAGGTTCTTTTTAGTACCCTTTGCCCAGAATGCACTGCTGCACAGAGAACCTCTGCAATACAACCATCCATCTGCTTGCTTCTGCCAATGCTTGCATGTTCTCATTTTCTTTGAAATAAATCAATAGTGAAAATAATTTTCTTCTTTTCCTGACTGAACCTCTTCCCTTTTTCACCTTGCCTGGTGAAAGCAATTGCAGTCATGATCAATACAGAGTCTTACTTATATTGAGGGTTGAGCTGTTTGTGAATGGGGGGGAGAAAATAGATTTTTGTGGAGAACTGTCTGTTGTATTGGTTTATTGTGAAGCAAAACTGCATGTTTACATAAGGAAAAGGAACTATGGAAGTTTTAACACTATTTTGTTTGAAAACAAACTTTTCGTGTTAGCTCAACCTCTGCAGTGCAAAGCTTACACATGACAGTGTTACAGATGGCATGGGCTGGCTTCTAAGATCACTGATTTGAATCATTACCCTTATGTAATGTACCGTGGGCCAAACCATGCATGATATTTTTGACAAGTATAAACCCAGCTGGCTCATATTAGCAGAAACCAACATTTATTTCAGTCAAATATTGAGTGATGGTCTTTTCAATGCTGCTCTTGTTGCCAAGTCTGCTTTCCAAAACCCCTAAGGATGTTACTGAATGTTGTCAGGAGCAGTGATTTTTCACACTCCTGCTCTTTCTGACCATCTCAAACTTACCCTGACTTTCCAAGTACAAAACTGTTTTCTTCATCATCTAGCAGGAATGTATCAAATGAATTCATATGGTAAAATAAATCTGGGAACCTCTTCATGTATGTTCTGGAGAAAGCTGCATTCCAGATGTCATGGAATGGGCCCGCGAAAAGGAGAGTATTTTGGTGCATGTGATATGTTTGGGTTGTTGGTTTTTTGTTTTTTTTTTTAAACAGCTTAAGGAAGTACATGAGTAAGAATGTAGAATTTCAGCTGATGAGAACTAGAAACCAAAATGGCTCCAGGATATGTGGGTCAAGAGGGAAACTTGGTGAACTTCTGCACTAAAGAAATACTTTCCAAGTGCTACGTTGTACTTTTGCCTGTCCTAAAATGGTGGAAAGGGAACCAAACGTGCAGTGAAACTAAGGAGTAAAGCACATGTGAGGGGAGGGCAGTAAATCTGTTTAGACAGTGAAATGCTAAAGAATTGGCATTGACTTTGAGGATAATGCACTGCAGCCTGATGTGGTTTGGAATTATATTTCAGACCCTGTCTAACTGTGAGCTTGTAAAGAGTGCTCCTGTCTTCTAATCTTGTTCTTGGCTTGCTTGATCTTACTGAAGAGCAAGAGGTGTCTGACAAAAAATCCTATGAACTTGAGGAAAAAAGCCCTATTCTTACAGTAACACTGAGAAATCTACTTTACAGAAGAATTTATTTCTTGAGGCATGGCACTTTACTACTACCTACACATTTAAGAAATGTATATATATATATATATATGAAATTTGGTTTGCCTATAAACCCCTCATAGTCTATGAGTAAGTTTAGACTTTATTGTGCATGCAGAATTTCTGGTTATTGCATTTGAAACACATCCTGGATGGAGCCATTGGAAATGTAAATAAGGTGCTGACAGTTGAATTGCAGAGGGAATGTGTGGAGTCTCTCAAGCCCAGGGATATAAATTGACTTCTAGAGAGAGAGAGGAACAGGATTGCATCTGTTGTTATTGCAAATTCCAGGCTGCCTCCCATCTGCAGAAGAGCTGCATGGGACAGAACAAGCAGGATGGTTTCTACTTTAATCTTTTTCCTGATGAGCCATTCTTGCTCTTTTCTTGAAAACTGAAGTCTCCAGGAGCTTATGTCACCTTACAGAAGAAAACTCTCATGAGGTACAAAGGAGAGCATGGATGGCAACTGGCTGAGTATTTCAGCTCATCAGACAAGAGCTCCTGCTACCAGCTCTTCCCAGAATGCTGCCCAGTTTCTGTGGCCAGATTGCAAATAATGTGCAAGAATCCTGTGCTTGGTGGGAGGGTGCGTGTCCAAGTGTCAGAACCACGTGTTGCCTAAGTGAATGCTACTTGATCCACTTGGCTGTGCTTCTCCGTTAAGTATTTACATAAGTGCACCCAAAATAAATTACATTCTGCTTACTTCATCACTGGGAAGTTATTGTAATTGAGAGGATGGTCAGAAAAGAGCAGCAAAGAAATTAATGGGAGCCTGAAGGATTTGATTAACAAGGAAAATTGCTAGAAGGCGCTGAGGGTGACAGAGGGAAGAAGGGAACATAATACACTATAAATATTTGAAGAGCAAAAATATGAAGAGGGATTACTCGAGGCAGAAGCAACGTGAAACTAGAGAGGTATGAAATAAATGCAAGGAAGAACATTCCTGACAGTGAGATATTTCAGGCTGTGTACACAGTGCCTCAGAGGGACACTTGACCAATAGTATGTCTAAACCCTAAGCTGAATAGACAAGGAATAAAAACCTATAGCAGTCAAACCTTTCTAGTAAGGCAGGGGGAGATGATGAGAGACTTAGATATTAATGTAAGATTAAACACTGATAACATGGCTGGCTCTCTCATATTGGAGTTTGAGGTGTCTTGTAGGTGTGCAGATGGAAACAATATTAGTGAGCAGCCTGGCACATAGGCCCTGTAGAAGGCAAAAGCTGAAAGCTATCAGTCCTGAGATTTCTAGGAAAAAAAATCCTGTTAGTACAGCTTTTAATTTCATCCTGAATTTTTACAGTAACGTATTTTTTGCAATAGAAAATTATTTTTAATTGCATACTAGATAGTTGTGATTGTGTTTTAGACCTATCTCAGTTGCTCCACAGTGTTGCAACTATCAGAGGTGTGTGAGAAGTCCCAAAACCATGTTGCAGAAGGAACCCTGTGCTCGTGTGTTTTAGTCCTATTCTGCAGCAGAACTGACCACCACTTGCTGTCTGCCCAGCATGTTTAATAGGATGAAACTTCTTTAAATGACTCAAACAACTTAAAGATGCAAACCTGTAGGACTGCAAAGTAAGCATGCAATGAAGTTATGTGGCAGTGCAGAGCTTCTCTGAAGTGTTATTTACCCCTGCATGGGGAAGGTCTCCTTTCAGCTAGGCAGGCTCCTAATGCCCTGAAGAGTCACATCTCTTCACTCCCTTAATCACTTCCTTTCAGTAAATTCCATGCAAATTCCAGGCAACATAAAATGAAATGCATAAAATCAGGTCTATGTGATATGTCTTTATAGTATAAAGTTTCTCAGTTGTCCAAAGTACTCTGCTAGAACACATCCCAGTAGATCTATATAACTATCTTCAGCATTTAGTATAAGTTCAGCATTGCCAGCAAGAAAGATCACTTACAATGCTCACACTGTATTTTAGTTTTAGTGAAGCCATTTCTGGAGTTGTGTCTTTTATTTATATTAACATGTTGTTAACTGTAGCCTAATAAGGACGCAAAATGCACGAAGTCAATTACCTACAGATTTAAGGAGTGTACATAAGCAAAATTTTCACCCAGGTAGGGAATGCTTGACAGGTTCAGCCCCTGCCCCAGGGCAGCTGTGGCACACTGTAAGGTTTGTTAAATGAGCAAAAAGATGTGTGGGGGCATTACAACTGCAGCCAAATTCAGAAGAGAGCTGTGTGCAGGAGAGGACTGCATTCCTGAGCTGGAGAGGATGGCCATGATGTTGCCAAGGAAGAAAACAGGAGATGAGTTGGTACCTTTACCCAATGGCAGTGAACATCACACTGGCACCTCCTGCATCATTCCAGCCCTGAGCTAAGCACTAGAGGCACAAAAGGCTGTGACCCTTCTTTTCTGTCTGTTCTCAGTGCTTATGAATGAATGAAATTAAATTCTCAGTGCTTATGAAATGAATCCAGTGACAGCATGTCCTTGCAGAAAAGATTAAGAGCAAACACAACCTCTTCCTCAGCTGTTCTTTAAGGTCTTGCCCACGACCTGTTGAAAGTAAGAATTTTTCTTGCAGCCTTCACTGCATTAGGCCCTTATAGTATCTATGCAATCATTTTTGCAGGAGCACTCTATTATCTCTGGCTTTGTCCTGTTTTCCAGCTGTAGTGTTCATGATGTTATATTCTACACCTGAGCCAAATCCTGCACTACTTTGTTTTGCCTCTTAAGCAGAATATTTTTTCTGGTCTCTTTCTCAAGTGAATGTGAGCAACAATATAATATTAGAGAGGATTAGATATGCTGTAAAAAAATGTCTTGGTGGTTTTGAACTTTAGGTTCAAATAATAGGAATTAAGAATAAATGAGGGAAGTTAGCATTTCTTTCAATCACTGGCTGAATTGAAGTTGGATGAATCATTGCCTTTTAATTTTTTTTTTTTTTTTTTTTTTTTTGGTGACAGAGATATACTAAATTGCATTAAAGAATGCATATGTAACATAAAATTAGAAGTAATGGGTTTGTGTGCCTGCTTATAGAATATGGTCTAGTCTTAATCAGGATTGATAGTAATAAATATTGAAAGATATGCATCCCATGAGGAGATATGACAGACCTGTGAAAAAAACTATAATTTGAAGGATGTCTGCTCTAATCCTCTTTTGGTGTTTGGTGAGTCTCCTGAGCTTAATAGCAGTAGAACAATGTTACTTTCCAAAGGTATCATCTTCTTGAGCTTTTGGTGCTGATGATGGCATTGTCCATGGGAAGGAACCAGTGAAAGATGCAATATCCCTTTGTCAAGCAAGAGGAAACTTTCTAAGAATAGTAACTTTTAGAAAACTGTTGGCAATTTCAAACTTTGAGGGTTTGTGGAATTTTTTCTTGATCATCCAGGAGAAAGCGTAAAGCTGTCATTATGATGGGGTTGAAAAAGTGATTATGGTAAATCTACACTTCAATGGATCTCCAGTCATTAGCTTCAGCCTGAGGTATACTAACCTTTCAAGGAGAATAAATCAAAAATGCTTACAAGTTTTAGATAAGCTGAAGGCAACACCCAGCTTCTGCATAGTTAAAAACATCAA
Organism: Phaethornis superciliosus; assembly: GCA_023637945.1. Lineage (NCBI taxonomy): Eukaryota > Metazoa > Chordata > Aves > Apodiformes > Trochilidae > Phaethornis > Phaethornis superciliosus. Next base: position 10,669,328 of record JAJQWJ010000023.1, on the reverse strand, counting down.
AAGGGAAAGAGGACTTGATAATAATGAAGTTTGGGAACTTGAGAAATTATAAAGGTCACTTCAGATCCTATTTGGCCCTGAGCAAAAGTGTTTCAAGGCATTTTTGTTTTCTGACCTTCTTTGTACATATTTGAAAGCTACAGTTTTTTACCTAAAGCACTCTAAAGAAGATTAAACAGCTTTTTAACATCTGCTGTGTTCATAGTGTTTAGGAAGAGCTATCAGTTTTGGTTGCTATTAAGATGGATGGGTTTTTACTTGAGTTGGAAAAGGTGTCTAAACACACTTTGGTTTCTGGTTTTGTGTTCTGTTGTACTCTGAAAATGGGGGAGCAGGGGGGCATACCTTGCTTTAATTTGATGACTTTCATTCAAAAGGAACTAAATGATTAAAAACAGCACACCCACATCTAGAGGTCAGTTTCCTTGAAGGTGTAAATAGCAGCAGCTGTTGAACAGCAAGCAGTAGCTCTTGTGTAATGATGTGGTATAGAAGTGTATCAGCACAATGGAAAGCTGGAAGAAATCAGAGGATAAAAATGCAAGACTGCTTGTTTGAGTTGTAAGAGTGACTATAAACTGTGTGGTGGGTGAAGTATTGGACAAATCCCATCTGCTTTATTGTGAACAATTGCATCTTGCCTGACACTGTGCTAAGCAGAGGGCCCTTTGCTCAGCACAGAGCTGCTTAGGGTAGAGAGGGCTCCTAGGACAGCAGGACTTGTCATGTCTGTACTCATGTCCATGGGGTTACTGGCTCTGACTTACCCCAGCCTCAACTGGGGCTACTGATCTGGAAAGGAGAGCAGGGTGATGGCTGGATAAGGGGCCTGAGAGAGGTACCCAAAACTTCGTATGGTCAGTCTGCTTTATGGGGCTGAAGGTAAGGCTCTAGAAGGAGCTTGTGATTAAGTTTTAACCTTAACTTGCACTGCACACAAGCACATCTGGAGGCACTTTTATCTGCACTATAGTATCTTCAAGTCACTGAAGGATGTGCATTGAGATAATGACTGCTTCTAAGGAACTCGGATGAGACACTGATGAAAAAGGTCTCAGTTAGAGCAAGCAGCAGTACACAACTGTACCTGGAGAAGGGTGCCAGGCATAGGGCCAGGAGGTGCAGGTGAAAGGATTGAGGGGAGTCTAGACCTGCAATTCTCAATCTTTTTTTATTCTCCCCTGCTATTATCAGCACTTCTTGGTTTTGGCTCTTTGTATGGCTTCAGTTAGTAGGAAGTACCTGGCCACACATAAAGCTTGGAGTCTTCCATGGAAGGCCCTTGGACTTGAAAGATGATCATTACTCTGTGTTCCTGGATGTCTCTGCTTTTACAGAGCTCCCTGCAGCACCACAGCATTGACCTCTTGGTGTGACTTTGGCTCTGATCCAGCAGAGGTGCTGGTTTGGCTCAGCACCAGAAGCTCCAACCTTAGGTGGGTTTTTCTCTCCAGGGACTCTCATTCCAAATGCAAATCTGAATTCAGAGCTGTAGTCTGCTCAATTTATAAATTTGCCAGAGGTGATCTCATAGGACAGAACAGCAGACACTGAAGGGGAAATGGTGGTGTATACAGTATACTCTAGTGCTGCTAATTACAACCAGCATCACAGCGCTCTGATTCCTTGATGTTCATATAAATTCCCACTTGGGGTTTATAATCCAGCAATACAGGCTTCCTGCTTGAAATAGCCTTGCAATCAGATCTGGTGAAACTCCTCCAGAGAAGTAAGTGTGGATTTTTGAACTTAAGATGAGAAGGCAGCTGCTGAATCTCTTATTTATTTGAATTTCCTTTGACATTAATAACTGAGCAGAGGATGCAGAGAATTCAGCCTGAGGTTTCTGGAATGCAGATTTGCTGTTGCTTGATCTCTGTGGCCTTGCACGAGTCAATTAGCCCGTACCGAAGATCAGTTTTCTTCCTGTTTTATATTTTCATGCTTTTGCTCAGAGATTGCTTCTACTAGGATTAAGTAATTGGCTCTTTGAGGTTATTCCAGTGATCAGGATACAGCTGAAGTTGTGCAGAGCTTGTTTTTGTTTCTGGGTTCTGACAAAAGTCAATTGCAGCAGTAGTTCTCAGGTGCAGAACCATATATTCTGCATATATGGTATACTTATGGTGAGGAGCAGGAGGCTGATGTGTCTGTGTCCAAATGCTTTTCTATCCCACAGCTTTTGGGATAGGTTTCGCATGTAGCTGGATGGGACTTTGAATGGAGGCTTGAACTTGGAACAGCCTCATTGTCAAGCCATCAGGACTGATCCTTCTTCCCTCAGCTCTGTTTATTGAATAAAGAGCATCAGAGCTTGGTATGTGTTGTCCTGGGAATAAAAGCTTTTATAGCTCAGCCTCCTTGCTAAGATCTCCACCACTCAGTAAGGAGATTAGTTGAGGAAGTAAGTTTTGCTCCCTCAGGAGCTGTGGTTGTGCTGACAGTTTGTAAATACGCAGACGTCATCACAAGGAAAAATACAAAAATTATATCAAGCTGTGATCTCTGAAACACTGTATATTCTAAAAGACTTTGACAGTGAAGACTTAGATGTCACAAAAATGAATGTTTGGGATGGAATTTTTTTCAGGGCTACAGATAAAGAGATTGGTAAAATTTTAATGGTGGCTACTGGTAGCATATTTGCAGGAAAAATCCCATACATCCTTCTGATGTAAGCTTCATGTATTTTCTGGAGTACGTTAGTCCCAGTATAACAATCTTCAAGAGATGGGAAGTAGGTGTATATCCAGCCCTATGTAGCCTATATAATTGCTTATCTTCTCCTTTTGCTCTAGGTCTTAGCTTGAGTGTCCCAGATGATTTGAATTCCAATGCTGAGTTGGAGGGGAGTGAAGCTGCCAGATATTTTAAAATATGTTGTCACATGACATGTTTGGCTCAGAGAAATTGATTCCACAGTTTTGTTTTACTTGAAAAAGGAAAAACGTGCAGCACTGTGTGTGCCATGAATAGGCTCAAATTATTTCATGCCTGAATTTTCTTTCAGATTACAGTGCAGCAACAGCCTTCAGCAGTTCTTGCCCACAAACTCAGTGCTAGATTGGGCTGTTGGTATGGGAGATGTCTCCTGACATTGTGGTCTTGAGGACCTCATTCCCTGTATTTCTGTTTCCTTCTCACAAAGTAAGTCACTGCTAAGTTGCTTCTGGTGCTGCTGTAGAAGGGTCACCTCTTTTTTTTTTTTTTTTTCCCCATCTCAGCTGGTAAAAAAAATATATAATTTGCACTAATTTCAAGAACTGATGCTAAATCCCAATGCTGAAACATGAAAAAATGAGGACATATGAATCTATGAGAAACTAGTACAAACATGTAGGTGACTCAGAAGGAATGATAGATTTAACAAAAATATGCTATGTTTTTGATGCCATCACTGCTTCCCTCAGGCTACAAAGGTTCCTGCTGCAGCTTTGGCATAGGGTTGGTTTCTTTGGACTTTATCGTTTTTTTTTTTTCCTAATTGCATGCAGATCCAGTATTGCAGAATTTCATAAGCATGGTGACAGCCAACATAATTCAGGCTGTTTTCTGCATCCAATATCTCAGTGCTGACTGCACGCTCTGCCAGTGCTGCTGTGCCATGTCCTGCAGTGATGCTGCTTGTCCCCAATGCCCAGGGACAGCTGATCAACCCTTCTGCTCATCTGGCCCTCTGACTGCCTTCAGAAGCTGAACCACTCCAGGTCACTGCACTGCAAGGGGTCCTGCTGTTTTCTCCCACCACATCCAGGTAAAGAAGCCCAGACTCTCCTTGCAGACATATTTTCATAGTTCACTCCTGTGGTCCTCACCTGGAAATGTGGGTGGGGGAGAACAAAAGGCATGTCTGTTGTGGTGATGTTTCCTTAATAAAAGTGCTGATGTGAGGCGGTGTAATAGGTTATTAAACCTGATGAGCCAGGAGGAGGTCCTTTCCCATGCTGTCCTTTCCCTTCTGCTCTGTGGCAGAAGGCAAAGTATTTAAATTTCCCTGAAAGATGGGGGGTTCACTGGGAGTTACAAGGGCAGCTCAATGAAGATGTACACAGGACAGCACAGAACTGTTGGGTGTTCAGTGGCATCACTATTGTGGACTTTTTATCTCCTAGAGTTGATGTAAGCCACAGAGAGTGCCTAGGCAGGCATTAAAATGGAAATAAAATATTCAGCCATGTTGGACAAGTTAATAGACACTGGACAAATACACACACAAACTGCAGATAAAAACAAGTGCTTGACAGTATCTGCATAAAGCTGCCCTGTAAGGAGCTTGTGCTGAGCTGCAAGGTTCCTCCTAGGTGGTGGGTATGGGCTAATTGAAGTGCTAGCAGTCTGACAGCCTCAGGGGTAGCTCCTGCCTTATGGTTTCTTTGACAATAATCAAGACCTTTCAATGCAAGGCTCCAACCTGGGGCTTTTTATAAACGACCACAAAGTTTGCTTCTGATATACTGGGACATTAACAGCTATGGATTTATCTAAGGAGGAGTGGGCAATGAGGCACTAAAGGTCTTCTCCCTGCTCTCTGCTGCTATGTGCTCTGAAAAGCTGTGATTATTACCCATGTGCTTCCTCTCATTTAGGTCAGGGCTATGCCCTTTGCAGCATAGCAGGGATTTGGGGTGTGTTGGGTGTTCTCACTGTTGTCCACTCAGCTGGATTGGCCTTGACCCATTATTTCAGAGTTTAAAAAACCACTGTCAATTGCATGTAATTGTGAATAATGTCAATATGCACTGGACTTCTTGACAAGGTTGTGAGCACAGCTCAGTGTGAGTGAGTCTCTGAGTATGTAAAACAGCAGGGACTATTGATGATCTTTCCTGGGTTGGTGGAAGTTTTGCCTGTGACTTTCTGTGGGCCTGGGGCTTGTGTTGTTGGCAGGGTGGATCTTGACGTTTGAATGCAAGATGTCATTGGGGTGTTTGAGGATTTTGCTGTACAGTGCTGTCACAGTACCTCCAATATAATCCTAATTGCTGGTTATATCTTCAGGAGTATCCAGCTGCTCTTCTTTTCCATCCCTTCACTTCACTTACTAGCCAAGCCCATTTTCCTTGTGTACAGGCCATTTTTTATTACATTTGTTGTTTACCTCTGTATTTGAGATGTGCTATAAACACTGACATGTAATAGCATGAAATCACAGTGAGCATGTGATCCTGCAGGTTGGACCTTGGAGTACTGAGTCAAGCTGTAGCTATGAAACACAAACCTCTTGCTGGCTGAAAAGCATTACATGCTCTTTAATAATCACTGAGTTGTGTGGATAAACTAGTCTAATTATAACAGGTAAACAAAAGGCATTTTGCATTTAATATCCCTACAGAAGACCAAGCTTTGCTATTTTTATCCACAGCATATTAGAAGTTACTTTGTGATCTGTTCCAGGATTACAAATGGGCTTTACTAGGTAAAGTACTACATAATATAAATAAAGATGTCTAATATTAGTCCCTAGCAAAAATCCAAATAACAGGTGCTGGGCGCTGGCTTTTGCTGTATACCTGAGAGTCTAATATGTCATAAAAGTATTGTATTTTATATCCAGGGCTTATATTGAAGGGGAGTGATGTTATAGTTCTTTGCCTCTGAGCATGCCTTTATCCCCTGCTATATACCAGGAACTGCAGAGCCTAGTAAGATTTTCATTTAAGGATCATATGGGAAGGTTGGTTGACTGTCATTTATTAAAGATGCCTTATGAAATCTTCTGTTTGTCCTTGCTTAGGTATTTTTGCCTTCCCTTGAAATACAGCTCTCCTCCCCTGGGCAAGCTGATACTGTTTGCTTGCTGGGGAAATGAGAGAGAGAGACATCTACTGAGGGTTAAACTTCAGGGGAATAAGCAAAAGTAGCAGATGAGATCCCTAATAATAAGGCTCTTGCTTCTGTGAAAGTGCCCTTGAAGGTGGAAGGTAGAGCAGTATGGAAAATATGACCTAGATGTTCTTTCTAAGCAGAATACTTATATGTATATACATAAATATATATATGTAATGTTTTTCAGGCACTGGCAGCTCTTTGAAGAAGCAGCAAATGCTTTTTTTTCACAGAAATACCCTATCAACAGGCTGAAAGCTTTGCCTACAAGCCTTCCTCCTTGCTAATGCAGCTGAAAGACCATTCATTATCCCACCCAAGGCAGAGTTTGAAAACAGACCATTTCCAGACTCCCTGGAAAAAAAAAAAAAAAAAAAAAAAGAGAGAGAGAGACTAAGATTCAGGTATGCTCTTGTTCAGCAGCAGCATCAGCTATATATCACAAAAATATTTTAACCTTTCTGCACTGATTTCCATGTAGAACTCTCGAACTCTATAGTTTCTGTGAGTGGTCAGTTGATGTGCTTACTCAGAAAGATTGCATTGTGGGTGTGTTTAACATGAAGTCTAATTGTCAAAGGTTTGTGTAAAACTGATAAATTATGGCCATGAACAGCTAAATTAGTAAATATGAGCTAGAGAATAGTCTTGTCTGTAAGTAGATCTATAAAGTTACCAGAGTTCATAGCATTTAAATAACTATTTACTAACCATCAAATTTGTTAAGCTTAACCTTTTCTTGGCTTATTACACAGAGTATGTAAAAATTTATTTTGTCTCCTTGTTGAATTGAAGTCCAAATTAATCTTATGACCTTGTAGCTGCTCATCACAAATTATCTCATGTGCCAGAATGGAACTGGTAAACACAGCAACTCAAACACAGACTTGTACATACTGATTACCCACAGAATTCAATTCAGTGAGATACAATAATGAACTTTTACATATGGAGCAAAAATAGGTTTGTATTATACACAGGTATTATCTGGGCCATTTGCACAAGGACAATTAACAGGCTAAAAGAAATAAAATGTGTCTTTGCAAGCAATTCACAAATGCAGGAATTAAATCCAGTAAACAGGGTTTTCCTATTCACTGAATTGGTCACTGAGTAACTTCCCTCCCCCACCCTACACCAGTCAAAAGCTTTCTTTCAAAACCCAGTCCTTGGGATCCCAGTTCTCCCAGCGCTTACTGATGTAGGACCTTTTGTCTCAATGAGTGGAGTAATTTTCTTCAACAGGACTGTCCATGTGGTTGGAGTCAGGTGCATTGGGAATCTCAATAAAGTAATTTTTCAGTGAGTGGATGTCTGACTTTCCAGCTGATATCTGTAATTGGTAAGCCTAAGACCTGAAGTCCTTAATTACTTCAAGACCTACTCTTGCCAGATTGCAAAATAATTTGTATGTGACACCCCTCTCTGTTAATCCTGAAAAGTGATAGCTGGTGTACTCTGTGTACTTTGTAGCCTATTGAATTTAACCTACTGAATACTTTCTTGTGATCCTGTCTGCGATTCATCTGTAGTAAACCAGTACACACAGCTTAGTAGCTAAATTGAGTAAGTAGTTCTTGTGGGGTTTGGGTTGTTTTGTTATTCTTTTTTTTTTTTTTTTTTAAATAATAAACATTTACATAATTTCAAAATTACCTCCTCAGTTTTTAATTGATGCAGCTTTGTACAGGCAGAAAAATCCATCAATGGATTTTTTTTTTTTCTGCTCAAGATTCCACATGCTCAATTGGAAAGCAAACTTCATCTGATGTCTTATCCACAAAGCAGGGAGAGTCAGGCATCTATGTTTGCTTGGACCTATGCTATGCACATCTTACTGTCTAAAGGCCTACTTATTCTGTGCATGTGCCTTTTTCCAGATCCAACTGATGCAGAAGTAGACTCACAGCATCAGAGATGGCAATGGCCACAATTATTTAGAAGAATCGTTCTTCTAATCTGCCTGGTGGAAGAAGCCCTAGGTATGTTTGCCAACAGCCTGCTGAACATGAGCTAGCATGTGCCCGGGTGTGTCCATAAGGCCATAAAATGGCCAAGGTGGCCACCATCATCCTGGCTTGTACCAGCACTGGTGTGGCAGCAGGAGCAGGGCAGGGATCATCCTCCTGTGCTGGGCACTGCTGAGGCTGCACCTCCAATCCTGGGAGGACAAAATAGGACAAAAAAGAAATGGCCTCAAGTTGCTCCAGGGGATATTTAGATTGGAGATTGGGGAACAATTTCATCCTCAAAAGGGTTGTCAGGGCCTGGCCCAGGCCTGGCCCAGGGCAGGGCTGGAGTCCCCATTCCTGGGGAGGTTTCAAAGCTGTGGAGATGTGGTGCTGAGGGACATGGGGTGGTGCTGGGTTAATGGTTGCTTTTTGATGGTCTTCAAGATCTTTTCCAACCAAAATGGTTTTGTTTGTGCTTTCCTGGTTTTGAACACCAAAACTGAATACTGGAAAGAAAAAATATACGTCCAGTGTTATGTCTTGTCTTGACTGGTGTGACTGTGCCCTGGAATAGCTGTGAGCAGCATTTCTGACTAACCAGACCTCACAAGAATATCTCCTTGTGAAAGCAAAGCAGATGGCAGAGCTGCTGTTGTGATGCATTCAGCCTCTCAGACCCATGGATCTTTTTCCTGCTTATTTACTATGATCTCTGTAGTTCATCATAACCTTTCTTTCTAGAACTGTGTCCTCAGTATCTCAAGTATTTTCTGTTAGAGCTTTTTATACTACCAGTGCCAGTACCATGAAACAAGCCAGGTCCGTGCTACTTACACTTTGTTTAATGAAGTGATGCTGAAAACATAATTTCTTTATTACTGAAACCTGTTTTTCACTAAATTTTAGAATTCAGCTCTTCCTCCTAGAAATGTGTGTGTAACTGATAGAATGTAAACAGTAAAGCCCCAGGTAAAGGTCAGAGTTACACCACTGTGCTGGTAAGTTGTATGCCTCAAATTTGCTGTGCAGGAGCACAAGAGCAGCAGTGCTCTGGTTAATTATTCTGACACCTCTCTTCCTTAAAAGGCTCTGAGATGACTGCATTTTGGGGAGCAGAGGGGAGAATTATTTCCTGTAGTTGGTTGTTTCCCAGAGAAACACCGAATTTTTTTCCCCTGGGTATCAGCTTTTCTGCAGGAATCACTCTGTATAGAAAATACAAAGGGACTGTCCAGGCCACAGATAAACCCACACTGGAACAGCCTCTCAGCCAGCCTATGGGCCTGGCTTTGCTGCTTGGTTTCATCAACCATTTCCAGCTCCACTGTCTCTAACAGGAGATTTGAGCACAGAGCCACAAGCTAGAAACTCACCGTGCCTCCTGATTGTTTTTTCCATTTCTCTGGGGTTTTGAGGAGCTTAAACGTGACCTCACTGTAAATAATTGACAAAAGTAACTGCTCCCTGTGAGGAGGTAACTGCTGCACTCCTGCCTGGTCCCCTCACATTTGTCTTTCCCCCAGAATTCACCCTTCTCATTTCTGTTTCATGATGTGCACCCACTAGCAAGAGGAAAGGACAAGACCAGGTACTTTCAAAAGCTGGGGAAAGAAGCAAGCTAGGAAACATATTTAGGCTTTGGCTTTACATATGAGAATCTCAAACCTGGGTTTAAGATGTGTTTTCCCCTTGCATTTCTCAAACACTCTTTCCTCCCTGTCCCACCATCCCCTGTTGGCTTGGCCATTGCTGTTGCAAAGCTCTTTAGAAGTAAGCAGGGTGTTTAGGATTAATAGGTGTGCGTAAGTGTTTCCATCCCCCAATGCTCATCAGGAGGTTATGGTCAGTGCTGATGGCTCTAAAGCTCCATAAAGATACCATGCTATAAAAAAGATGCAAAGCTATTTGTAGCTTATTTATTAATGGGTAATATTTACTGCCTTCCCCTGCCTTCTTACCTAACAGAACAAATGGTGTTCTGCTTCCTGCAAACCTGTGGTAAATCATCTGTTCAACAGGTTGGGTTTTTTTAAGTATCCTTACTTAATGCTAGATTTCATGCCTGCATTTTGGAAGCTATCTAAAATATGCCTTAAATAGCTGAATAAAATAAATGCCACAGCTCGTACAGCTGCTTCCACCTGCTTTCAATGCAGAGTTGCCAAATAATTTCAGTGTTTTATAGCCCGTTGCCCCAAATCAAATTCTGCGTTTCTTTTGGTTTAAGGGCTAGTAGCGTTTTGAAATATATGTGCTTTCTGGTGACAGATCCAAGATTATCTGTTTATCCAGCATTCCAAGAAGTATTCTATAATCCCGTGGCATGGCAAACTTTACAAGGAAGTTTACAAGCTTTCCTGAGTGCACTGTGTTTTAAAATTCTAAAAAGTAGTTAGAGAAGAAAACAAAGCGCAAAGGGCTGCCATGCCTCTGCCTGATGTCCCCCAGGTCTCTGGAGGGCAGCACTGCTGGCAAGTGAGGAGGAACAACTGCAGGAGCTGATGTGAAGGAGGAAACCTGCAAATGAAACTTTTAGGTGCTGCAGAGATGCTTTATTCTGGAGGCCTGGGCCTGTGGACCTTGGAGCAATGAGGAGCAAGAACAGTGTAGAGATTCCTTGGGCCGGAGCTGCTGCAGAGCTCGAGTGGGCCCTCGGTAGCAATGGCTCTGAGTTTGACATCCATTTGATTCTGCTTCACTGATTTTTTCACCTAATGTGATTTCTGAGGCAGCGTGACAGGAGGACCTCTGGTGTGTAGTTCTTTCTGTGTGGCTAGTCCTGGAGCAGATGGCTCATGCAGGGCACAGAAAAGAAAGGCAGAGAGCTCCTGGGGGGAAGGCAGTGCTGAGGACACCCCTAGTTCTTTGTGCCATTTCAAAATGTTGATGCAATTTGAGTGAATCCCTTCATCTCTTAACACTTCATTCGCCTTGTGTATGAAGAAAAGGAGAAACACCCAGGTGCTATAATGAAACAGACCAATGAAGTGAGAATTGGATAGGCTCAGCACAGCTTTTTTCCCTGTAAAAAAATACTCTTTTCTGCAAGATCTTCATCCCTTGATGCGGGTGTATGTTCCTTCAGGGGATGCGTTTCAGACAGAGGGTCTAGCACATAATTCTCTCTCTTCTTTCTTAAGGATGCCATATCCTTCACCCATAACAAATACTATTATTGAAAAGAAAAGATAAATCTTTCTGGCAATTCTTCTGAAATGAAAGCAGCAGTCTTCAAAGCTAAAAACAAAGCCTTTAGGGTGACTCAATAACTAGTTAGACCGTACGAAAACAGGAAGTTTGGCCTTGTTGAGGTATCAAGTTCTGCAACTCTTTGATCAGGCTGGAGCTACCTGTGGAGATGTTGCGCCTACCACTGGTTCAAATGATGCTTCACTGGACCATGGGTGGGAAGTGCTTGATGATGAAAAAGATTGCTTGAATCCTGCCTTCATAACTGTGGAGAAAATTGCAGCCTATTTTGGGCACCAGTTTTCATTTGATGTAGGAAGTTATGTTTTACTCAGCCTTGGGATCTGCTTTCCATTGCAACCCCGCCAGCTAGTGACTGATGGGAGCAGAGCAGATTCAGCTGAAACTGGTCTGCTATGCCCATCTCCTTGTGCAGCCTGACAAAAAAGCATAATACAGCCCAAATTCTGTCTTGTATTGTCTCAAATTTCCTACAGTAATTTCACCTAGATTTTAAACAAGTGGAGGAGAAGAAAGGGGTTTGCCCTGAATGACTTCCCAGCTGAGAATATTTGCAATAAAGAAGACTCCTACCTTCAAAGCCCTGCTTTCAAGAGCCTCCACTCTGGGCTTTGCAGCTTTGTGAACCTCACAAACTAACCACCCACTGCCAGTGACAGGGAATATGTCAGCAGCATTGCTGAGGGTTTCAATGGGCTTCTTAGGGCTGCTTGAAAATATGAAGGTAGCAGCAGAGAATGTGAGTTTGTGAGTATTTGAATACTTGTGCAAAAGGACAGATCAACCAATGATTTCCCTTCCCACATTGCCACCAGCTGCTCAGAAGGGCTCAGCACTCTCAGGTTTATGTGCAGAGTGGATGGACCTCTGCTAAAGCTGTAGCCCTCAGTTGAGTGCCTGAATATTTGATCCATGACTACCCTGAAAAGTCAGCTCTGGGCACTTTGCCCAGGGACACCCAATGAATCAACAGCAAATCTGAAATAAAATCCAGCTTCCTTCCTGCCTTTCCCTCCCTCCTACCCCTACTCTGCCTCAATACTCAGAAATACTCAGGTATGGCTGAGATGCACTTGGTGTGTTTTGGGAACTGGTGAAACAGTAGACGTGCAGTTTCCCCACACTAAACCAAAAGGCTACCTGGCAGTGAAATTTGATTACTTAAATCAAAGTGTAAACACATATACATGTAACACAAAGCAAAACTTTTTCTGGTCTTCTACAGTTGTGTTCCTATTGGTTTCCATCTTCAGAGGACTTCTTGGTCTTAACTGCTTTTTGTTCTCTGCAATATGCTGCCTTCCCCCACATCACTTCAGATATCCATCCCTGTCAGATAAAGGTATGTATTGATAGATAATTCTGCAACTCATGTTGGCACAGATAGTCTCAGGCTATTTGGAAATACAGTAAGTAATTGGCCAAGTGTGATGCAGAGTTTGCTAGTGGCTGTTGCTCAGGACACACTAAAGGGCACAAAATGTTTGGTGCTGATTCTTCGGGGTTTCAGCTCTAACAGTTCCTAAAATCTTGACTGCTGAAGTGATTATAGGATGACTGAGCAAAACTGAAATGACTTGCTTGGAGTAAAACAAATTAAGGGAGAGCTGCTGCTGCTAAGAGTAGCATGATGGAAGGAGTCCTGTGGAATATGAATATGAAACGTTGCAACACATGTAGGAAAGGGGGCTCAGTTATTCATAAGGTGATCGTCCATGCCTGAAAGGCCAAGGCTGATTCCTGCCTGGAGCTTCGCCCCATGAGGCCAGCAGCAGAAAACCTTTCTTCTTTGTAATGGAGATGTTTTGTAGCTGGGTTGGTGAATCTCCCAGTTGATGGCTATTTGTTGTCAGCAAGCAGAGCTTCAAAGTCTGTGCTGTTTTGTTCTACTCCTTATATAAAGAACAGCAGCAACAATGACAGACACCTAGGGAAGTTTTTCAAATTGATTCTCCTGGGTAGGGCAGGGGGGCTGTAGGGCTCACTGTTACATCTTTGTGTCTTCTTAATTTTAAGTAGCTGTGCAATTTCCCATACCGAGTATTTTTTTTTTTCCTTCCCCTGTGGGATTTTGGACATGTTCATTTTTTCCTGACATGGGTTTCTCCTCAGGATCCCACACTCACAGTGGCCAGTGTCCTGTACCTAACCCACCATAAGGTAGGTTGTGGCTTTCTCTCTTCCTGCTTTCTTGGGAGACTTAATTGTGCTCCTTTCTTGGGGGGAGAAGGCGGGGAAAAATACTCCCCTTGTCCTTCAGCAAGGAGCTGCTTCAAATTCTTGCACTTATTTTTTTAAAAATATATTAAGATTATTATTTTTTGAGTGCGGTCATACTATTTAATGGCCATGTGCCAAAATTCCTTAAATATAGATTTCTACAACCAGTGTTTTATAATTAAAATAGATATTGCTGTTTGTGTGTAATGCAACCATGATGGCTGCAGTTGGAGCACTGTGTAATGAAGAACAAGCAGGAATGTGCCTTCTTTATCTGAGACTGTTCTGAAATACATAGGAGGTAGTTTTCTGTTTGCATGGATATTCCTGCTACTGATAATCTGAGGCCACATGGGTCCCTTTCTCAGTAGAGAACTCTGTAAAGTTGTGCCAGGGTCTTTGTTTTGGTTTGGTTTGGGTTTTTTAAGTGCTTTTATTGATAGAGTGGGGAAAAAATACCTCAATTTACAACTGATCTGTTAATCATGTCTCAGAACACCCCCAAAAAACCCCAAACCTGTCAACAATAAGCTTCCCCTTGGTGCGAGCAAAAACCTTTCATAGTTTTCAGGAATTTGTAAGGTAGTTTTAGCTTTGTGTCACCAAAATCATTCACAGCTTTGCCCCCCCCAGTTGGAGTAATAAACCTGAGCATGGATGAAGTACTGACCATGCTGGTTTAGGGTCTGTCTGTGAATTATGTGCCTGTCTCTCTGCTTCAGGTCTTGGGCCCGAGTCTGAATGTCTGAATGCAGAAAACATAAAAGATTTCATTTGCAGCTAGCACTAAATTAAAACTTCAAATCAATTTTAAGTTTGTTTCCATGGCACTGCCTTTTTTTTTTTTTTTTTTTTTTTAGTTAAGGCTTGAAGGTGAGAGGGGATATTCTTAAATCTTGAGAAGTTTCCGTGTGTAGGATACGATGACTCAACGTTGTTTGCATTTCTAATCCATCTTCATGTAATCTTTCCGAAAAGCAGGGTTAGCTGTGGTAAATGGATAAAGCTCTAAATCGATAGGTTTCCTCCTCTCCGATACGGATATTCAGTTTTCGGGCTTTAAAATTTCCTATTTTGAATTCGTTCATTTGAGTTAATGAACCTAAGCCACCTGGGTGACAGCTCGGGAACCATGCCCGAGCGCGGGCTTTGAGGCGGGGACTTAGTAAAGCGGGGCCGTTTGCTGCCTTTGTCATTAAATGCCCGTGGAGAGAAAGCCCCAGGTTTTCAAGGGTCTTCCAAGGGGAGGACGACCCCGGGAAGCAAAGTTGATGAAGGGAGCGCACATCGGCCTGGAGGGCGGTGAAACTTTGGCGTGCGGCTGAACGGCAAATGCGGGAGACCCGGGACGGGCACTGGGTGTTCGGGGCGGGGAGCGGGGCTGGGAAGGGCATCGCTCCCGAACTGCTCCGGCAGCGCCCGGACTCGCACCGGCCTCGGGGCTCCAGCCCGGGATTTCCCGGCAGCCGGGCGGCGGCGGAGCCACTCTCCGCAGGCGCGGCCGGTGCGCGGAGCGGGAGCTTGCCGCATCCTGAAGAGCGCGCTCCGCGGCCTCCCCTCCGCTACCCCTCCCCGGGCGCCCAGAGGGGCGGGAGCTCCGCCCCGCCTCCGCCTCTCTCCGCCGCGCCCCGCCGCGGTGCGGGCGGCAGCCGGCGGGGCATGGCCGGGCCGCCCAGCGCAGCAGCGGCCCCGGGTCCCCCCCATCGGGCGGCGGAGCGGGCGCGGCGCTGCCGCAGGGCTGGCGGGGCCCGGGGCCCAGGCGCGGGCGCCCTGCGCGGGGCATGAAGTTGCGGCGGCAGCGCGGCGGCGGGCGGGGCGGGGCGGGCGGCCCCGGCGCTGGTGTCCCCTCGGCGTGGCCGTAGTCTGCGGCGTGTTCCGCCGCGCTCCTCCTCGCCGGTGCCCCGCAGCCCCTCCGCTCTCCGGCGTGGGATGTACGCGCAGCGGCGGGCACCTGCCGGGCCGCTCCCCTAGCCCTGCCGGCAGCGCAGCGGCTGGCGGTGCCCCTCGGGAAGTTTGATGGCTTCTTTGAGGAGAGTTAAAGTGCTGCTGGTGTTAAACTTGATCGCGGTGGCTGGCTTCGTCCTCTTCCTGGCCAAGTGCAGACCCATCACGGCCAAGAGCGGCGACTCCTTCCATGACATCCATCCCAGGGCAGAAGTGGCCAACTTGACAGCCCACGGCCTCAGCTCCATCCAGGATGCGGTGCTGAAGAGACTGTCCCTCCTAGAAGATATAGTCTACAGGCAGCTGAATGGTAGGACCAGTTCTGCCCTTAATGCCTTTTGGGCATTGTAGCGGGGGGTCATTAAATGCGGGGGGTCATTAATCGAGGGAAGAAGAGGGCACACGATCTGCTAGAAGTTTGCCTGATGGAACCGTGCTTTTTCCTGTGTTTCTGTGCAAGCGGAGTCTCAACAGACTCGTTGAGCATCTGATTTCCAAGTTCTGTTGGTGTTTGTGCTCAGAGTACCTTGCAGAGGAAAGGATATAAACGAAGTGCTTGCCTTTGAGGTTCAAGATACCTTGGTCAGGAAATGACAGTGTCGTGATTTCTGCATCAAAAAGGAAGGGTGTTGGAGTGGGTAAATATGGATTGGAGCAGCACGCTGTATATTGATTGAGGGAATGACTTTTACTACTACGGAGTTGTTTGGGTTTTTTTGTTTGTTTTGGTTTTGGTTTTTTTCTTTGCAAAGGAGTTTTTAAAAGGCTGAAGTCTGTTTGAAGTATTTGAGTGCAGAAGGTCAGAAAGCAAAATGCACTTTCTTTAATAACTTAAGCAAACTATTCAGTGTTTCCTATGGCTCAGCATTGACAGCCGCTAATTAAAACCTCAAGTAATGCTTCTCTTTATAGTGTAGTGAGGGGATTTCTATTAAAATCTCACCAGGTTCAGTAGTTCTGAGATGTAGAAAGGGAGTTTAGAAGATTCCATGTAGGATAGAGAAACATTGTAAAGCTGTAAGAAATCTAGGTGAGGCATCTAATTAAAACACTACATAAGCTAAATTTTAAAAAAATTGTTCCCCGTAGACTCCCAACCAGGAATGTAATTGCAATCAGGAGCCCCATTTATGGTTTCTCATCTTTGTAGCTTTAACAGCTGCAAGTGTTTATATTGCAGAATTAGCAGAGTTAATGTTTTTCGGCAATGTCAGTGTGATTCCCTCCCCGAGTTTTGAGCATGAAGCTCCTGCACGACTCTGCCCTGCTGAAGTGAAAGCTGGTGTGCACTGTGACGGTGCTCTGAATCAGAGTTATTGCTGGTGGTACTGCTGCGCCGAGGCAGGTGCAGGAATATAATGTACCTTTCCTGGTGTGTAATAATTGTCTCAGTCAGTGTTTGTGCTTTGGGGAGGGCACCGTGCAAAATAAGAAAGCACTCAGCTGAGTGGGAATGTGTTCTTTATGTTGCTACTTCATACGCTTGCATGAAAAGCCTGCCCTGCTGATGGAAGTGCCTCGCACCAGGAGGTGTTGAACCAGCACTGCTGGGTGACAAACAAGGTGAAACAAAAGAAGGAATAAGGTAGAAAGGTGGATTATATTTACAATCAAACTGTGGAACTGACTGCTTCTGGCTAATGCTAGGGCAGAAGTTTCCAAGGGAGTTTAGGCACTTATTTAGAAAAGAAGCAATAGCTGCAGCTCAAGGCAGGAGACCTCATGCTAGGACCTTGGCATTGGACAAGTCATCATGTTGCCTTCTACCATTTCTGTGAAGAACAGAGGGAGAGCTGAAATTAGAAGTTTATTGCCTGTCTCTGGAGATTAATGTGGGACTCCCTGCTTGGGGATCTAGCTGGTGCTTATCATAGGAGTCAGGGCATGGCTCTGGGTGTGCAAGGCTCACAGGGCAGCTCTGGGTGTGCTGGCAGGTCTGGAAGCTGCTGCGGGCACTCAGTGCCATGATGCTCTAGTATAGCAGCCAGCTTAGTGCTGGAGAGCATTCATGAACTTAAAGACCAGGGGAGGCAGAGAGGTCAGAGGTATGTTGCCTGTATCACAAACATTTTCTTAAGGCGGGCGGAAAGCTGAGCACATAAATGTGACATCTTGTCTGGCCCCTGCTTGCCAGGGTGATTTATAGCCACACTGATGAGTCTGGCGGGAAACCAGCTCTGGCGCAGCTGTTACGTAACGTTAGGTCAAGTGTCTGATGGGTACATGCAATTTTCAGAAAAGGACGAGGTGCTCTGTTCTCTTGAGTGATGTCTGTGTTGTGCTTCAGCAAGACACGAGTTCAGAGCAAGCTGGTGCGGGTTAGGTGAACCCCCATCAGCAACCCCCGGCACAGAGAGGCAGCAGTGTTGGGGTGCTGAGGCAGGGAGTGGGACCAGGACTTCTCTGTGCCTGAACTGGCAGTCTGGGCACCTGAAAAATACCTAAAGCTGAAATCCTAGTGCCTGCTTGATGTATGCAAATATGAGCTCAATTTTTATTTTTCTTTTCTTTTTGCATTTAGGATAGGGAAGTTGCATGATGGTGAGAAAAGTGCCTGACAAACCCCACCATATGCTCTTAGACAAGCTCCTTGCAAAACACATCCACTGAGAGAATTCTCTTTCTGTTGTGTAAGGTTGGATTTTGTTTTAAAACTGACCTGTGTAAAAAATGGTAGAATATGGTGTCACGGTTTAACACTGGCCCGGCAATTAAACCGAGTAACTGAGTATCCTTTAGTTTGGCATGTGGGAAGCCTGCACCTCCAAGAGCACTGGGAAGCATTTGGCCGAAGAGAGAAATTAAAACACAGTTTGGATGCAATCAGCTATGATTTTTTTCTGCGTTATAGAACTTGGCTGGATTTAAGTGGGAGTTGGAAAAAAACCTGAATCTCTTAAAAACCTCCAATCTGTAAAGATCAAATGAGCAAGCTGATCATACCCTTGCTGTGCTTTGCTTTTTTTTTTTTTTTTTTTTTTTTTTTTTAAAAAAAAAAACCACAAACAAAAACCATGTAGTGTAAAGCATATTGGAAATAACAGCTCGTTCTGGTATGGTAACTATCATTTTCTATGCAGGTATATTTGTTTCTGTATATGTTGGCCATGAAAACAAGCTAAACAGCACTGCCACAGGTCTGTTGAAGGAAGCATTTTATACAATTGTTCCTTTTGAATGACGTTTCTCTGCTGCACCATTTTGGAAATAGCACCAGACCCCCTCTTTGTCCTCTTTCTCCATGAATAGCTGTCTCAGTTATGACTTAATCTGCATCCTACAACTGCTTGTCACATTGCAGGTGATGTACCTTTCTGGACGCGATGTTTTCCAGCCACTGTTAGGTGGGCCTGCAGTTCCATGAAGTTACAACATGTCAGCCCTGGGACATTCATTTCAGATGGTAGTTGAAAGAGAACTTTGAGGATGCTGTATGGGACTGGGGAATCATCAAAACAGATGGTGGCCTTGTTTAGTGTTCTCCTCTTTGTAATTCATAAAGTAACCAGAAGAAGACTTGTGTTTGTCCAGATTTGTCTATTTGGTGGTCTTTTGGCTTAAAACTGGTTGAGAACTGTAGGTGTGATCTTTCTAAATGTTTGCTCTTGCTTAGTTCGTTGCACAAGTCTTGAGGGTTTTACTTTTTCCTTTTTTGTTGCTTTTTGCTGGTCTTCTATTGGATGGCTCCCAGAGGTGCAAAGAAGTATGAGGGTGCCCTTTGAAATGGAGCTTTTTGTATATGCATGCACTTATCTGGGAGTTCAGAGGATTTTTAATTTCTGTAGTCACTTTTATGGATGGAATTTTCTTGTTCAGCAGATGTTCAGAGAAAGCTAATGAAGGCCTGGAAGGAATGTTTGTGTTTTACTCTGGGTATTAAGTACAACTTGTCTTTTTGATCCAAACCTAATTTTTTGTGTGCTGACATTTACGTAAGTAAAAATTGTGGTCCAGATTATCTCCAGCTTTATGGAAAGTCACACAAACGAACTTTTGAGTTGGATCAATGTTTGCCAAGAGAGGATTTCTGAGCTCATGTGACAAACTATTTAGCTAGTGAGGAGCTGAAGTGAATAAAGACTTGGAAGAGGACATTCAGCTTCTGCTACAGCCATGGGCTTCCTGGGCAGTGCTGGGCAGACTGTTTGATTTATTTAACCCTCTCCCTCTCAAGGGATTTGAGAAATCACACATTTAAAGACAGCAAGGGTGGGCCAAGTCTTTAACATCAAAGGGGTAGGTTTCCTTCTGTGTGCAGAGTGCTGGGGCTGCACCAGTGCTGAGTATTCACCCTAGGTAGGAGGAAAGCCTGGATCTGATTTTGTGTGTTGGTTTTTGTCCCTGTCCTTCTGAGTATAATCCTGACCAGAAGTGAGCAGCCCAGAAGCTGTTTGCCAGAAGCTGTTTAAGTTAATATATAACTAATTTAGTAATTAAATAGAGCTGCTAGTTTGCGAATAAGAAGTGCAGGGTTGTGTGTGGGAAGCCATCATCCATATCTACCATAGCTGAACACCTCGAACCTGGATATAAAGATAAACAGATCAGTTGTGTTGGTCACTGGTGAACTAAGGAACCTTACAATTGTCTCCCTCCCAAATATGCTGGGGTAAACACCTCTGTTTTCAGCAGGAGTGTGGGGTCTTCATTCGAAATCTCCAAGGAGCATGCAGAATATTAACTCCCTCTGTAGGAGGGAGTTTTGCTTGATGAACAACACCTGAATCTAGTAAGTACTCAGATGCCTGGAAGCCAACAGGACAGGAATCTTTTCCCAGGCAACTTTCAACAAGACAAGAGGGCATGGACTTAAGTTGTGCCAGGAGAAGTTTAGGTTGGATATTAGAAAGAATTTCCTTACGGAGAGGGTGATCATTGGAATGGGCTGCCCAGGGAAGTAATGGATTCTCCGTCCCTGGAGATATTTAACAAGAGACTGGATGTGGCACTCAGCGCCATGGTCTGGTAACTGCAGCAGTAGTGGATCAAGGGTTGGACTTGATGATCTCGGAGGTCCCTTCCAACCCAGTTGATTCTATGATTCTAAGACACTGAGCGGCTGGAGTGAGTTCAGAGAAGGGCAACCAAGCTGCTGTAGGGTCCAGCGAAAAAGCCTTCTGAGGAGAGGCTGAGGGAACTGAGAATGTTTAGTTTGGAGAAGAGGAGGTTGAGAGGAGACCTTCTTGCTCTCTACAACTCCCTGAAAGAAGACTGTAGGGAGGTGGGTGCTGGGCTCTTCTCTCGAGTAGTGATAGGACTAAAGGAAATGACCTGAAGTATCACCAGGGAAGGCTTAGGAAGAAATTCTTTACTGAGAGAGTAAAGGCGTTGGAACAGGGTGCCCAGGGAGGTGGTGGAGTCCCCATCTCTGTAGGTATTTAAAAACTGTGTAGATGAGGCACTTCAGGACATTCTGTGATGGGTGACACAGACATTGGTACATGCATATTTTTTGACGGGGGGATGTTGACCCTTGGATGCAGTGATCTTAGAGGTCTTATTCATCTTTGGAGATTCTGTAGAACTCACAACAGATAAAGTATAAGATCAGGAGAGAATAAAAGCAAAATGCAAATTGTTGTAAATGAGAGGCCAGTGATGAAAAACTACTGAAGCTGGCCAGAACATGAGTAAGCACAGAGGGTTTTCCCCTTCACGTTAGAGTACACAAAGAGTGAACTGCTGCTTTACTAAATATTAAAAGTTGAAGAGGAACTTTAGAATTCTCTGGTGATTAAATAAGCCTGTATTCTTTTTTTTTTTTTTTTTTTAACCAGCTTGCGCCTGTGCTTTTGCACATGGAATTATTTGCACATGCTGAGATATGAGCAAATGCATGCCAGCAAGCTCCCTGCATACAGATTTGTGGGCTCCTCTGCTTATCCAATTAGGAAATGAAGATTGTGAGGCCTGCACATGGACAATGAGGCTGAGACTTTAGCACAGCCTTTTGCATGGTCTTGCCATCCCCCTTGTAAAGTGGCACTTAATGAATGTAAAACACTTTAGAGATATGTGGATTTTGCTTCCCGTAAGGATAAGATAATGCTTATCTTCTATAGCACTTATCATCCTCAAAGTACATAGCAAACTGAGCTAACTACTGAGTATTAAAATTCTATATGTAAATAAGGCAGATTAAAAGCAGTTCTATCAGCCATTTAGTAGTATGTAATAGTGTTACACCCACAGACTAGCAATATTCATATTTTAACAGGTAATATATTAACTAAACAGCTAAGAAATTCTCTGATTAAGATAAACCACTAAATGTAAAGAATTGAGAGCTGTGTGTAGGGAGCAGGGCCCAAACTTTAGTCACGTTAATGAAATGAAATAAAATAAAATAGCTCTTTATATGAGCACAGTCTCGCTTTGTGAAATCCTTTGATAGAAGAAATGGTAATGTGGAGATACAGTGAGATGTTATGAAGATGTGACTACTCTGTTACATCTGAGATGCTGTTTCCCTGTCTGTCTCGCTGCCATGGTGTTTCTGAAGCAGAAACTAACGTTATTACTATTTATGGCTACTTTATACAAATTGCAGCTACAATATCTATTATATACCTAACAGACTGGGTTGCCGTATTACCCATTAAGAATAATGCAAATTATCCAGATCTAGTACATGCCTGTAGAAGTTCTCAGCCTAAACTGATTGACTGCAGGAGAGTGATCTGCAAGGGCTCGAGACACTGGGGAGCTGCTGCCTGTAAATTATGATCATAGAAATTGAGTCTAATACTAAACAAGGAACAAATAAAAGGAGTAGTTCTGAGGGAAGTAATAGTGTTGAAAGATGAGGCTTCGGATAGACATTTAGGAAGTATCTGGAAGCTCAGTCATTAACGTGACATTTAGTTTACAACCTGGCTGAGTAGGAAGCGATAGATAATTTTTGTTTTCGATAGTTGTTTGGCATCATCATCAGAATATTCACTGTCATTGGTAATGAATGAGTAATAAACCTCTAACACATTTATCATGCAGAGACAACATGGGATTCATGACACGCAGCAGCAATGACTAGAAAATAGTGACAACCTTGGTATTTATTCTTGCATATTCAGCTTTGCTTGAATAGAGAAACAGAACCTTATCTTGATGGTAAAACTTAGGTTTGGTAGATTTACATTGCCAGGTTAGTTATGCAGCTTTTAAGAATGTTTTTCTAAGGATTAAAATTAAGCAAGTGCTGTGATGATGTGGATTGCAGTATATTTCCAAGCCTCAGTTTGTATCAGTGATGTACTATTGTTTCTCTAGTAAAAGACGTATGGAATTGTGTGCATTTGGGAAAACATGGGCATCTAATGACATTTCAGTGCCTGAAGGCATCCTGCCTCACATCCAGCTGCCACTCCAGAAGGGCACAACTCTGCCTTCAGTGCTTTATTACATCTGCTGAGCTCCTGCTGCATCTTGGATCCCCTGAGGCCCTCTGGATGGCAGCAGGCAGTGCTGGGACAACACCCCTACACTTTCCTTTTTGGAGATCTGCTTTGATCAGGGAGGACAGACAGACAAAGATGGTTTTAGGCATAGGCTGTCAACACGCTTGGATTTCTGGGGAGTCCTTTTGGTCTATTCTTGGCCACCATCTTCTCTCATTCCTTCTCTCCTGGCAGAAGGCACTTGCGTTTCTAAACAGGAAAAACTGTATGCAACCTGTGAGCAAATCTACCTTTTAATAAGGCAGAGCAGAAAAGAAACTAGAAATGAGCCTTCTCAAGTAGTTAAAAAGGCTTTACTCATTTTGTGATTTATGCCACTACTCTTTATGTAAAACTGAACAATCTGGTCCAGATGTTGCGGCGGGCTGGCAGGCTGCCATCTCCTACAGCTACGCCTGAATTCTGGGGTAAGTGAGGACATTTCTGCATATTGAAATATTAAACCTAAAAGGGAGACTGATTTTGAATAAGATGTCATTACCAAAGGCTGCAAAGGACTGTTCAAATGGAATATGAGTAGTATTGACCCTACTGTGAGTCAACAGCAGTGTTTCAGCTTCAGTAATGGATCCTAGTGGTACAATATTATTTTTCCTAAACAGTTTTGGGAGTACTGGCAGCTGTATTTTCTAACCCCTGATCCCTGTGGTTGAATTTCTTTAAGAATTTGTCAAATGCTTTATATCTCATAGCAATAAGTATAGCTAGTTCTGCCGATAAATCTAATAGCTATTGAATCCCAATCTGACATTTACTGATGGTTATCTAAAAATAACCGTGGTAATGATGCAATGAGAGCCCTACATAAAACATGACATGCAGGCAGAGTGCTCTGCTGAGCAGTCACATACCACGCATCTGATGCAGTCTGAGGGCATGGATGCTCGTGTCAGGGGGAGATGCAAAGTTTCCTGAAAAAAAAAAAAAAAAAGACAGTTCTCTAAAATCAGGAGTAAACTGGATAATACAAAAATCACTGTTTCCTTTCCTTTTTGGAAACTTGCTCACCTGTGCTCAGGTGCTGCTCACTGTGTAATGAGTCCCAGTTCCTCTGCCCTCCCCAGGATTTGCTTCCCTGAGTCCCTCTGGCACCATCTCCCCACAGGCAGTGATGCTGAAGGCCATCTGCCATGTTACAGAACTTGTTCACTCTTGGAATAGGAAATATCCACAGCTTCACAGCATCTGTAATATGGGAGTAAGATGATTCCTCTTGGTAAATAGATTTTTTTTAAAAATAGGGATCTCCAGAGGTTGTCTAACCCAGGCTGTTGAGTGAGAGTGCCACTCTTCCTGCTGATAGGGAAAATGAAAGATCTCTTATAGGCCAGGGCTGTTTCATAGGAGGTAAACCACCACTTTTTACTGTGCATCTGGAACTCCTTGTTGCACCTGATTGCTTAATTTTAGGGCAGTAAAACCCTCTGTGGGAGGTGGTAGCACTGGATACTGAGGAAGGAAGGGGAATCCTTTGTCCGTCTTCCTTTGAATGTTCTCAGTGTACGTGCAAGGCAAAATGTTTCGTGTTCCTTTACATGTTCTGAGGTGTGAGTGCTCAGTGCTGGCACGTCAGGGAGGAAAGGTTCTGGGTGGGAAAGAGGGAGAGCTGTCTTTGGGGTGTGCTGCCTGGAGAGCTCTGAGCACCTGTAGTCTACCTGACCCCATTCCCCAGCACCAAACAGGAGACAATTTCCTTTTCTCCACTCTATTCTCACTAACACTTTCTGTGTTTGTGGGCAATGGAAATCCAATTTGCTTTTCCTTGCGTGTCTGAGTGCTGCTGAGATACAGAAAATGGAGGAAAAAAAAACAATGGAAGAGAAAAATCAGCAGTGGATTTACAGACACCAGCAGTGCCTCAGTTGAGTTATTTTGGGTGTTTCGTCAAGCTGCAGAGAGCACAAGAGGCAAGCAATGTCTCTTACCTGATGGCTGTCAGAATTTATTTAACGTTTCTTTTAATCTTCATTTGCTCGTATAGTATTTCAGGCAGTGTCACAGCCTGCTATGCTTGTGCATGTTCTCAGAACTTCAAGATAAGAGTGAGGAGGTTAATTTTAAAATGAAATAATTAGAATTTCTTTCTGGGTCTTTGCTTACATGACGCTTCAAATTAAATCATGAGAGCACTCAAGTTTCTGCCAGATTGCTATGAATTCGTCCAAAACAATTGCTTGATTATACTCTAAAACACAATGCAAAGGAGAAGGAAAAAAAAGATGAGAAGCCATTCAATGATATTTTAAAGCTTGTTTATACTCTATTATTGGGTTTAAAATAATTTTTGTTGACCTTTCTGTTTTTAGTGTGTAGCACCTTTAGTGAAATGCCCTGGAACACTGAACACTTGAAATTGGTTGGAACATAAAACCCCTATTCTGCCAGATTTTGTTCCAGTTTTTCATATTTGCTCAGACTAGACAATAATAATAGCAATAGCAATTACAAACTTGTCTAAACCTGTAGTCAAGGATGGGACCATGTTTTGCTTTGCCCTTTGCCCAGTGTAGACCAGACACCACAAAGTGGAATTTCAGTTATTATCCATGAATCAGGAGGGACCAGTGTCACCATTAAGGGCACCAGGCATTCAGCAGGAAGGGCTTAGGGCTCAGTTTTTCCTCCAATGTTTTATGTAATGTTGAACAAGTCACTGAGACTAATATTAGAAAATATATGAGTGACAGATTCACGATCCCTTATGCATAACTTGGATGAAGTCTCAAGGACAGAAGGGGATGAAGAGTGAAATGGTAGAAGTGGAAAAAGTTGCAGATGTGTTTAAGTGATTTGCAGTTACTTGGAACTGGTATCAAGGAAGTAGGGACAGAAAAAGCAAGAAAGGAGGGATGTTTGACTCCTTTCTTATTCCTCACCATAACAACTGGAATATAGCCTTAATTCAGTGATTACCACTCACCTAGACTGTGATCCTCTCCTGTGGCTCTGGCTGACTCATATCCCTTAGATTTGGTGCTCTAAACGAGTAAGAAACAAGCTGTTCCCAGACTGCTTACTTATCATTTACTGAGATAAATCAAGCAACAGAAGGATGCAAATGGGAGAAGAGCTAGATCTAATGTGTTAATTACCTGTAGTTTTTGCATTTAAAACTAATGTTGGTTTTAATCTATATTAATTGTATGTTGACTAGGTTGAAGGGGGAGATGTGTGAGAAAATGAAATAAGAGAGCAGGAAGGATGAGCAAGTGAAGCTGGAGGGGCAGTACTGCAGTATCAGTGAAAGCAGAAGGTAAGGGTGATGTTTCTTCCAGGAGCTATCTGCTGAAGACAAGTCCTGCAGCTGAAGGGTCTCCATGGGCTTTGAGGGCTTGAGAGGAGGCAGGCAGCAGCTTCTTTTTCTCTCTGGCCTTCCTCAGGCTATCTGCCCCCAGATGCTTTGCTTGCCCCTCAGAGGAATGTATGGAATGTATGACAGTATGACAGCTGGATCATGCAGATGATTTATGGGCATGCAGACAGCTTTCATTTAGAAATCTGCCCCTGTCAGAAGTGTCTAAAGGTAGTTATCAGCTTTCATGATGCCTTACAGGGAAGGTGTTACTGAGGTCAGGGCATATTGACTTCACTTGTCTTTGGATCAAGCGCTGAATCAATAAATGACTTTCTGGGGGAGTTTAATAGCTGTTCTGCACAGACATAAAAGGGTTTAGACAGTAAAATGGGATTTTACATTTTTGCCAGTCTTTTCTCAGGAAGTTGCTCAACTTCTAGATACTAATGAATGCTGTGTTCTTCCCACAACTTTTCCTCCCTACTGGTGCTGCCTGTTGGATCCTTCTGAACAGCATCAGACCTTGCAAATTAAAACCAGCTGCCAGGCTTCAACAAGTGAAGAGCCAGTGAATGGAAAAGAATAAAACTTGGACATCTCATCCTAATTTGAGACATCCAGCGTAATTGTGCAGCTGTTTGGAAAATCCTGGAATTACTTGAATGACCGTGTCTGATGGGGATTGCCAGAACTCTGTATCCCAAGATACCCAGCTCCAGCTACAGTTGTTGGACCTGAATAGCCAAAAAAACTAATTTACTCCAAAGCTGCCCACCAAGGTGTAGGTGTCTCTGGTGCCATCTGACTCTGATCCTATGCCGCCTTTCTCATTGTGAGAAACTGCTTTAATTGGTTTAGAATTTTTCCAGTGAAGCTGAAGTGGCCAGATATGGTCAAGACCATATTTATCTTTTATCTGAGCAAACTGGTCCAGATGTTTTTGGTAGTGATTTATGAGAAAAACATGAACCACTGCTGCCACAGATGGACAAAAGCTGGTACAGAGGAAAAAGAGTGGAGGGACTGAACAGGCAGCTCCAAAAAAAAATGGGGCTGGGAAACCCCAGGAGCAGGAAAGAGGGGAGATAATGAGGCTGGCATAGAATTTGGGGAGGAGAGGTGGCATGCAACAAGGCATCCAGTCATTTTTTTGTTTTTTGTTTTTTTGCTGGTTTGTTGATTCAAGTGCTAGTAGCCTCATAGAACATTTGGAAGATCTGTGGGTATAAACCCAGGGCAGGTGTTGTTATCAGTGTAAAGCAAAACAATACAGGCACTGTGGAAAAATTATGGGGTTTGTGCTAAAGCAGATATTTAACCTTTGTTTTTACAACTGCAGAAATGAAGCAGCTTGTTCCTTAATGCAGGCTTAATGCTCCAAGTGTATGCTGACTGGATTTTCACATCTGAATGTATGAAATGCAGGGCTATTAAAATCTCTTTTAACGATCTCTTTTCCCATAACTCCTAATATTTGCCATTTACTAATTATGATGTGCCTAAGTAGTTCTCATTTGTAGTACGTATTTTAAATGCTGCAGCTGCCCTAGATTCAAGCTAACTGCTGATGACTTAGTTTTTATGTCTGAGAACTGACTGCCCTGTATTGGTCTTTATAGGAAGGTTTTTGATACAGAGGTCCCCAGTGGAAGCAGAATAGCTGGATGTGGCATGGGAACAGCAGTGAAGAACACAAAGACTGAGCATTGGTTTGTGGTTTAAATTTATGCTAAGTCAGCAAGGGCAGCACCCAAGGGTGCTGTAGGTCTGATGCCACCTCTAACAGCATCAGCATTCTGCCTGCTGCTGGCTGGTGTGGAACACTTTTTGATTTGGGAGTTCTTGTTCTGTTTGTCTTTTTTTTTCTTTTTTCTTCCTAAATTCTTAGGATTTTCAAAAAAATTTAATAGGGAAAATGTGACTAAAAGGTGGGAGCCTGGGCAGAAGCTTGTGGGGAGGAAAACTGCAGGGTTGTTTTTTCATGGTCCATTTTGCTGCGGTGTTGATGGGACCATGTGAACTGGTTTAAGGCCCTGCAGATGTTATTGAGGCCATTGACTTTATAGTTTGGTGGACCTCCCTGCAAACAGAGCTGAGAATGCAAGAAAGGGGGTAAACAAAAAGAACTTGCAAACTGTTTAAGTTAGGAAGCAGGGGCTGCAGTTGGAGGAAAAATGGAAATAAGCAACTCAGAACAATTCAGATGCTCTGAGAGAAAGGGAAGCCTGTTAACTCAGTTGTCTGTCCTTGCATTTTATTTCACTTTGAATTTTACCTGTTGGGTGTTTTTTTCTCTTTTTCTTTTTTCTTAATCCCATTTTGCATTCACCTTCACTAGAGGCAACTCCAGCTGTGACTTGACAGCTGCTACTGTCTTCTCCAGCTTTTGCTGCCAAAAATCCCAGTTGATTCTAGGGCTTAAGGCACAGTGCTGTCTATTTTCTGGTTTTTTTCCTACTAGAAAATGATACTTATTAATATTAATAATGTGCTTTCTAAATTCAGAAGTCTCGAGGCCCATTGCAATTATGTTTTGTGTCTTTTTTAAAACCTCAGTCCGTGGCAAGTGTGTCCTGGCAGTAAACACAGCTTATGAATACGTTCCAGGTCAGTGTTCTAGGGTTAGGTTCAGTGGACAGTACTCAAGTTTGAAACCAAATCCATAAACTACTAAGGAAGCTTTGGATGGAAGTGGAAGCTTTGAATATCATCTTTACACTTCAGATCGTGGGAAATAATTCCTTCTGACTTGGAAGCAGAGACTCTGGTACCAGGGGTACAGTAGAATGCAGGTCCCCTTCTGCTAAGCATTGCAAACCAACATCAGCTCCTCCTGCATAGACCTGGTGGGGTAACATATTTACTGTCAAGCAGGCAGAATGCTGATGCTGTTAGAGGTGGCATCAGACCTACAGCCTCTCTCACTCTTTCTTCCAGAAGATTAAAAAAAAAGGGAGATATGGAAGATATTTTTCCTTTTTTGGCTGCTTCTTCCTTTGCATTTCTCTCCATGCTGAGCCTTGGGAAAAAAAGAAGTTGGGGGAAAAAAAAAAAAAAGCTGATCCTGGAAGACTTCTGACTGGATCAATGGAGCAAAAGAACAGGCTGAAGTTGCACAACTGTGAATTAGGAGAACTTTGCTGAGCATGCTGTGTCAGAATCTTCTGCCACACTATTATGTTCAGGGGTGCATAAGGCAAATGCTTTTCCAGCCTTAGGAAATTCCTTTATACTTGAATTGTAAAATGCTGATTTGTTGTTTTATTTTTTTAATTAAAAAAAACCAAATTGCCGATAGGATCATTCAAGTAATAACGAGTTTTTATAGTTCATTTTCTTGGACTCATTTTTTGGATGTTGTTAGATAAAACTTTTCAATATTTGCCTTTGGTGAGCACTGGAATTTCTTTTCATGCCTTAAGTTGCATTTTTTGCAGTTTTCATACTCCATTTTACCAGGTGCCCAGAGCTTCCTGAAAGGAGGTGAGCAGCAGCTCAGCAATACCTGCAGTCCCCAGGGGAAAACTCAGCTCCCCCCAGGGTGGGTCCTTGTGTGTTCTGCTCTAGTCTGAGATGAGGAGCTGCTGGGTTCAGTGGCCATGCTCATTTTCTGTGTGTCTGCATGGGCATGGCTCACCATGCCAGGAATGTTTCAAACCCTTTATCCTTGGTTGGTCAGCTCTGCTGCTGAGTGGCTGCTGCCTCCATCCCCTTGTGTGGGTCAGCTGGGAAGAGCCCTAGGACCTTGCTGTCATCATGCCACATGTGCACTGTGTTGTTCCCAGGAAATTTATCAGGGTCAGGGTCAGGCTTAGCTTCTGGGCTTTATTAGCTGGCAGTATGAAGTGGAAAGGTTTAGATAAGGTCAAAGAAATAAAAAGGTAGGGCCTAAATTTTGGGCTGAAATTGGTATGAGCTGGGCTTCTCTTATATCAGTCCCTTGAGCTTTTACAGTGTAATTCAGGAGATGGCTTCCTCTCCCTCCCCCCCCCTCTTCCCCCCTCCCCACTTTCCCCACCTTCCCAGGTCACAAACCCCTTTTTGCATTTCATTTGCACTGTGTTGTCTGCCAGGGTCTTGGCATTGTACCTATGTACCAAGTTCAGAACTAACTACATGACAGATACTTTGCAAGCTTTCACTGATTTTTCATGTTTCAGGGGTTTTTTTTGACATCTAAATACAGTCTCATGTTTATACCCATGACAGGAATAAATCAAATTAGTCTGAAATTAGCCTTTGCTCTTACAATGCTTTGCACATTTCTAATATTAAAGAGATAGGAAAGGAGATGAGCAAACCTGCTTTGAAGATGAGCTGATTTCCATAGTGAGCAGAGTGACCTACTTAAAGGGAGGGGGAGAGCGAGTAGAGTGGAAAATGGGCTCCTTATTTTATTTATATAATTTTAAAGCATCAGCAACAGTGCTCCCCTGGCTGAGCACTCTCCTGACACTTACCTGACAGAGGGCTGAAGAACTGGAGCTACAGAAATGCTGTTTGTCCTTCAAGAGGCTTCTTTCTATTAGAAAGATTTGTGTTGGTGTTGCAGCCGAGGTGGGGCTGTGCTCTCAGGCTAAAAGCATTTGGTAGGTGACAAGGTTCTTAGAGGGCTTTGGGGAAATAGCAACCACAGTTTAACCTTTGTATGAAATCTTCATAGCTTCACTTAAATGAGAAGGATCAGCGTGTCTTGCTTGTGGGCTCTTGAGGGTTGTGTTTTAGAGCATAAGATGTTTGGGAACATCCTCAGAGAATTGCTAAATGGTGCAGCAGATCTGGAGATCTCCACTAGATGGGTTGGAGCAGCAGATGGGTGACGAGGTGCATTTGCTTTTCTTCTTATACACTCCTAGTTCACTGTCTGGGAGACAGATGGAGTGATGGGTATGTATGTGCAAATAAATAAGTACTGGTTGGGTGGGTATATGGTTTGTGGCCATTTTTCATACTAATTTGTGGCCTTTTTCTTCCTTACTACTAATAATGTGTGTCTGATTCAGGTCTGGTATCATGTTAAGGGATATATCTTTGCAAAATAGCATTGTATCTGGAAGGCCAAGCGCTGCCCATGGGGCTGGAGTAAGCAACACAAACACCCACAGTGACAGCTCATTGCCCTGTCACCAGAGTGGTCTTTTCCTTAGGTGTGAAGTCCATGTACGTGTGTCCAGATGAGGCTGTCCATGTCCACACATGGAAATGCATGGATTTATACAGTAACAGGCAATTTGTGAGTGCCAGAACTTGTTTAGAGAACTTAGGCTCACTGGGTTGCTGCAGGCTGGCTGTGCCCCAGTGCTGCTGGTTTGTGGTCTGCAGGTTGTGTTTGATCTTGACTGTCATCATCTGCAAAATGATTCCTGTATTTGGGGCCTGAGATGGGCACAGCTCATGCATTGCAAGAAATGTAATGATCTGAGCTTTCACATGCTCAGAATTTGGTAGATTCTGCTCTTGCATTTGAAGTATTACAGTGTCCTGAGAGGCAAAAGAGGAGGGGAAGTTGTTGGTCTGAGCCTCAGACTAAGACAGTCTTGTCTGAGCTGATCATTTAAAGTTTATGTAGAGGTTAAGATTTGTACATTTATTCAGAGAAGGTACTAACAAGTATTCTTTGCTCACCCTGCAGAGTAAGAAATATTTTGTAAGAGCACCATCTGTGTGATTGTCTGCCTGAAATCTTTCTTTCTTCCAACACCTGAATGCAACAAGATGAAAATTTCCTATCTGTGGGTAGTTGCATTTCATTTGAGCCATATGTTAAGTTTGCAAAGCCCATTGGGAACTTGGCAGGATCTGTGAGCTGTTAAAAAGTAAGAACTGATGAGTAGGTAAGAAAAGACTGCTCAGAGCCACCTCAGGGCATTAATGCTCCTGAAACAACTTTATGCAATTATTGTCCCCTGTTGCTGTTTTAATACCGTTTTCTTTGTCTACGTCAAAGCTCAGCTCCTCTGAGGCCATGGGACAGCTTTAGTCTTTTAGTGAATTGTAAACTTGGTACCTGGTCACTTCCCAGGTGCAGTGAGGAACTGAATCTTGCTTTTTCTCTCATTCAGAATTACTGACTTCTGTCCTCTGAGCTCATCTATCTTCTTTCACTCTCTTGTTCTCCTAGGTGAAGGGTCCTGGTTTATTTAATTTTCCCTATTTAGGATAATTTTAAAAATCTTTCCTATCCTTTTGGTTTGCATTGCTAGATTTATTGTACACATGTTTGGCTTTAACTGGAGATGTCTAGAGCTGCACCTAGATGACCAAAATTTTTTTTTTTTTTTCCCCCCCCTGGTAGCACTTACATTCAATGTGTTCCTTGATGTGAGGTGCTTGGGGTTTGTGTGTGCCAGTGCTGTGGTGTATAAACAATCCCAACAGAAATGTACCTTGTAGAAGACCTTTCACAACCTACTTCTGTCTCATTAAACCAGATTGGGTCTGTGGTAGGAATTTAATGATTCCTTTCAGAAGGATGCTCTCAGGCACATGGTGTGATTCTTTGGAACATCCTACAAAGGGACAGGAGTTGGGCTCGATGATCCTGATGCGTCCCTTCCAACTTGGTGTATTCTGTGATTCTATGATTTATTTTAATATAGTATTTTTAAAAAAACATTTTAATTCTCTGAAGTGTTGGAGAGCTAACAATGCAGGGCTTTTCTAGCCATTTTGCCATTTGAACAGTAAAACAGGTACGTTAAGTTTTGATAAAAATCTTATTTTGCTGGGCACTTAGAGAACTAAGTAATTCAGAAATAGTGTAAGTAAATCATTCTTGCTTAGCCCTGTGTGTCGACTTCTAGAGGGGTGTAAACTGAAGGGTGTGTATTTGATTGAGTTGCTTGGTGTCTCAGGCTGAATTGAAGTCTCCCTCCCAACTCCCTGCCTGTGCTGGCACCTCTGCTGGCAGCCAAGTGGGGTTACTTGGCACCCAAACAATTTTCAGCCTCAGGCTGCTGTGTTCTTGTGCAGGTTTGCACCCTGAGCCCTGGGCCACTTTGTTCACTCTGCCTGAACCAGGTGTAGCCCAGGCTGTGGCAGGATCAGTGGTTGAAGATGTAGAGATAACGAGTGCTGGTCACAGGTTGTACCTTTTAACTGCTCCTAAATCTGATTGTAATCTCATAGTGTTGTCAGAGCCAGCAGGAAAACACAGTGGGGACAGTGGTCAGTCCTGCTGCCCAGGGACACTGCGAGGCAGCTCTGTAGAGCCAGGATGTTCAGAAGTGATGCACCCTGGTGGGTGCATGTGAAAACCTTTGCAATCAAAAGGTGGTTATACCAGCAGTTTACGCTCTGCTCCAGGAAAGAGTCCAAAAGCTTACGCAGGCTGACTGGCATGGTCATAAAAGAGGGATTGTGAAAGGCGGCAGGATATTGTCCACATAAAAACAGCTACCTAAATGTGATGTTTTATACTCACCAGGTCTGCTGAGAAGGGAGAGGTAGGAAATGAGCAGCTTGCATCAGGACTAACTTTGGGAAAGGCTGGTCTGAAAAACAGGACTGGGGAAGTGGTACAAACTGGATGACCCAAAAAGGAAATAGAAAATCAAAGTTGTTTTATTGTTTGTTATATATCTGTCTTCAAATAATGGCTAAATTAAATACTGGATTTTAGTACTGTAGCCTCTTGCCTTTGCTGAAGGTAGTATGTTTTGAATAATGGTTTCAGAGGGCTGGCAAGCCATTTGAAAGGTCTTTGGCATCCTAAAGTGACAGTGACCATCTCTCACAGTACCCAGAACATTAATCTGAAATCAAAGGTAGCAGGGATGTTAGGGAACACTCCCAGCTGGTTTCATGTCTAAGCTGAGGCATTGGGGAGATGTCTCCTAGGGATGCAATTTAATCCCTGGTACACAGCTACATCTCCCCACAAATCACCCCACATCAGAACACTTGCTTTGAGTCAGCAGGCTCTCTGCTTCTCACCATCTTTTAGTTCAGTTATCCTGCTCTATGGTGGGATTATAAAGTACAAGGATTAAGCCTTATGCTTTGAAACTTAAAGCTGTTCCATTATTGGTTGCTGCTTGTGGATGGCAATGGACAAACCAGGCTGAACCTGGTGAGAAATGCCTCAGAGTTTCTCTCCCCAGTGCCTGGTAGCTGGCAGAGCTCAGATCCAGGGAGGGAGAGCATAAAGACCATTGAGTAATGATGATGGCAGTGTCCTTTTTCAGACATGTTTGTCCATGGCATAGGATAAGACATTTCTGTGGGTATGGCAATACAAATAAAAACAGCAGAGCTCTTGGATCCAGTTGTGAGAGATGGAACAGATGGGCCCTTGTGTGCAAACAGAGTGTGTTCTGCCTTCTCTGGCACAGCAGCCAGTGCCTGTTGTAGGAGTGAAGCTTCAGTAATGCCAGACCCTGTAAAAGCCCTGGAAAAGCATATTTTTTGAGAAAATTAATTAACAAGTTGTTTTTTATAATACATGTAGACTTACAATTTATATTGTTGCATATGGAGGTTTTGCATCACTGAGCCTGATGATTTTTTTTTGCTTTTGCTCCTGGGAAGCTCTTGCCAGTCCCCTGTGTTGAAGGGCAGTGGAAGCACAATGCTGCTGCCTTCATCCCTTGCCTGCCTGTGAGAGCCTGCATCCCTTTCCTTCGGTACATTCTGGAGAGATGGAGCAACTTGCTGGAGCCATGGAATGGATACATAAACACCAAAGGACTTAAAGATCTTATTTTGGTGGGGAAAAAGGATGGATGCAGCCACTTCCAAAGGGTTAGCAAGCAGCTGGGGATGCTGTGTTGGAGAGAACATCTTTGTCAGGGTCAAGAGAAGGTTACAGGTTTGGTGTTTGGAAAAGAAATTTGGTATCATGTTTCTGTCCTTAAAACCACCTGAACTGCACTTTGTGCAGCTTGTTCATGTGGCTTTCCAAAGACATGCTGGGACTGGGGTTTCCAGCAGATCTTGGAGACAGGGGAGGGGATTGATATCAATTCACTGCCTTCCCTGCAGGCATGAAAGAAGAGGAGCAAATACTCCCAACTAGTTTGTTGCAATTGAGCCTTCCTGACGGCTAAAAACATGAATGCTGCATCATGTTGGCCTTGAAGTGGAACAAAACATAGAGCAGTGTCCAAAATCCTCTGTGGGTCTGGAAGTGAAGAAGAGTTTGCAGTTTTTTTCCCCATGGTTTATTTTTGTTGGTAGGGTTTTTTTTGTTTTGTTTTGGTGCTGTTTTCTGATGTGATTTGTTTTGTTGTTATTTGTTTGGTTTTTTTCCCTAGCCTCTGTAGAATAGTTTGCAGAACAGCACTGCTCATAAAGGGAATACAACGGTGGGTGCAGCGTAGGAAGGATTTGACTCTTACTTCAGCATCCTGGAATGAATGCAGTTTCTCCCAGAAAAAAACCCAAACAATTCATAATGATAAATGATATAGCCAACTCTATACAGAAACAAATGTAGAAACTGTTGGAAAGGAAATCTATAGTTAAGGTCTGTAAATTTAGGCTTTTTAATGTTTTCAAATATCCTTAGTACATTTTGTTGAAGTGTGGCTTGATAATTGCTTTCACTTGCTGATTTTTTTTTTGTCTGGATGTGGCATACCTGAGAGCTTTTGACCTGTACCAAGCCTGTGATAAGCAGCTTCCTTTTGGCAAGAGGTCTCTGTGTTCCTCCCACTACATTCTCTTTATGGCATAATTTCTTTAGCTTTGCCACAGTTTAATACGGCTTGCAGCGTGAGATCCCCAAATCATTTGTTTGTTAAGCAAACATCTATTTCTGGGATTGATGTTTTAATTTAATAAAATACTTTGTAACAGGGGTCATCTGCAGCTGTGAATGTGTAATGAGGATTTGCTGGGAGGCCTGGGAATGGCAGCAGTAGCCCCATGCATGGGGATGCAGATGGGTGGATTGCCATAGCCCGTGCTCCTCACTCTGCTTCTTGTGGTGGTTCAGCAGCTCAGGCCCTGCCCCCCGTGTCTGCCCTTTTGTGGGGCAGTTTATGTTACAAACTGTGTGGGACCCATAGCTGTACAAATAAGGGGATCTTGGAGGCTCAGTTTTTGGATCCATCTGGACACAGTCCCAAATGCCAAAAGCAAATATGCATGCAAAAGGGTTGCATTTTAAAAGGTAGTAGGAGCTGTTTCTAGGAGCTCAACTGAGGGATGGGTTGTTTTTTTTCCTAGCACACATGAGAAATTTTGCCCTAAAATATTTTGGAATATTTAAATGCAGATTACAGCAGATGGCATGCTCAGCCATAGGTGTTGCTTTCCTGTGTAGCCACCAGGAAGACCTCCAGAGCAGCTGTTGTTGATTGCTATCTTGACTCATTAGAGGAGGTCCAGGGCAGAAAGACAGAAGTGCCCAAAAGCATCATGTACCAATTTGCTTGACAACTGTGACCATCTGACCTGTTGTTTAGCACCATACATTTTGTAATTATTTGCAAGGGTTAGAGAAACCTCAAAACACAGATTGCTGGTTCAAGACTATGTTTAGGTAGGCAGTATGTAAATATGTAGGATTTTTGTTGAGGTCTTTGTCTGGTGAAGTTAATAAGAGACTTGTTTGCTAAACAGCACAGTTTGGCTGGGTCTGTTCTTGGCACTTGGAGTACCAGACTGTGATCTTGTATAATTTACATAAGGTACATACATTAGTTTGTACATTTTTTCAGGACGTCCTTTCCCATCTTTGCTAATCTCTAGTAAGTCAGTGTTTTCAGAAGGAAAACAGAGGCATGAAAAATCTCAGAGTAATAGGTTTTTAATAAATTCTCCCTTGAGCACTTAATTTCATTTCTCACTTTAATGTGCTCTGTCCTCCTGCCAGTCCCATCTCTTTGGCTAACATTTGAAAATATACTTCCTTTGCCAGACGTTTCCAAATAGATTTGGGATGGAATGTTAGCATCTGATTAAATTTTGTGTTCTTTTTCCCCTTGCCCCCCAAGAACATTCTGACTTTTTCCAGAAGATGGATACCACCTTCAAATTCAAGTCAGTGAACTTATTTTACCACTCCCCTGAAATAATTTACTTAGCTATCTCCCTGCCAGCTCTAACCAGGCATTAACCAGACTAACCAGTTCATTCATATGGTAGCTCTGCCTTATAAAAATTCCTATTAAATTCCCCATAATCTCTGATTTAATTTCAAGACAGCTGTCAGGGACCCAACAGGCAACAGAACTTTTGTTGGCTTGTGTTAAATTTCAGTGGGTGGCTCTAATTGATGAGGTTCTACACCATCCTATGCACCACTTTTTTTGGGTGATACATCATGCTGCTTGTACCCTTTTTTTCTGCTTTTCCTGTACAGGTCTGTCACTCTATTATTTGCATCACATGTGTGTCTCAGTGTGGCAGCTCTAACAATAAACTCTTGTGCAGCCTTGACTAACAGTGTTACTCTTAAAATATTTTCTTCATGCTTCATGTCTTCTTGCTTTTCTTCCCTAGTTCTTGTGAGAATAAAGGAGAAAGACTTATGGCTTGGAAACTAAACTACACAACTTTAATGAAACAGTAATGATAAATAGGAAAAATTACTAAATATATACAAATATCTAGGAAAATTGATCCCACATTCCTCCCCCTCTCCCCCAATAACTCTCACATCACCCCCGAGGCTGCAGGGCAGCCCTGGGAAAGTCCAGGCTGGAATCCTGGAGTCAGCAGCAGTTGGGAGCTGGAGGCAGGAACACACAGATTCAGGCTGGGATGGATCAGGACCACAGGCAGAGGAATGGATGGAATTCTCCCAGGATGCCAGATCAAAACAGGGAACAAGTGAGGAAGGGAAGCAGGAAGGGCAGGAAAGGGTTTGATCCTTGTGATCCCTCAAATTTATACAGAGTATGATGTGTATGGGATGGAATACTCTGGTCAATTCTGACATCTGTCTTGTCTGGTCCTCCCCAAAGGAGGGGTTCAGGTGGGACCTCTTTACTCCTTCTGGAGGGTAAATGTTCCTCAGAGCTGAGCAGTGTCCTTGGCTCTGCATATCAGTCTCTGGCTGTAACTATAAACATGGAGTGTTATCAGTCCTAGAAGCAGACACTGTCTGAGAAACTTGCTGTTAATTTCATCAAGTGCAACTCCTTAAAGAGACTTAACTGAAAGCAAAAGTGCAAGACAGAAAATCACCTTTATCCTGGTCCAAACCAGGACAACCAGTCTACAAGCAAGTGGACAAGGGTACCAGCCTGCAGCATTAGGGAGCTGATGAGATGTTGGGGAGGAGGGATGGCAGAAGTCCTCCCAGACAGGAGGACACTTAAGTCAAAGCTGAACTGTGGGTATCCCAAGTTCTGTCAAAGTGATTGTATGCTTCGTAGTCACCTGTTCTTCTCTAAAAAACGTGTTGATAGCTTCTAGAGAGAATCATTCTCCACTTATGGATGGAGCTTTGCACATAAATAACTTGCTCTGCGCTGTGGGACACCTCCATTGTCCTCTGATTGCAAGGAGCTGATGCTCTCCTATGTTTGCCTTGTATTTCTCTATTAAGGACGTATGATTATCCTGTAGCAAGTGGCATTGCTGTGCAGAGAATTCTATGATCAGTATCTCCAGCATTAACCATTATCACGAGAAGAATGTATTTCTCCTTTTCTGTGTATTAAGGACGTGTTGTGACTTTGTGGAATCACTGCAGGAGTAAATGATGTATGAAATGAGAAATCTCTGCTCTGTGTGCACAGACACAGACAGTGCTGTAAAACGTTCAGCTCAGATGCAGCTAGAAAAATCTCTGAAGTATCCAACATGAATCCTGGTTCTTCCTCTGGTTAAAGCCTATTCCCCCAGGTTTGCCTTTACATTTTTTCCTGGTGCACTCACAAGTCTTGATTGATTGTTGTGGAGAGAGATGCCCATGCCAAATGCGAGGAGCGCAGTGTGTGCACATGATGAGACTGTTCCCTACAGGCTTGTAGTCAAGGTCAGACAATCCTTAGCTTGGGAGGAAGTTTCTTTTTCCTTCAGAGTCCCTAACCTTGTAGATTAAAGCCCTTATATATAACTTCCTTTTGTAGATGTCCCACCTTTCCCAGACAGCTGGGCTGGATGAACTGAAACTGGCAGACATTTTGTGGAATTAATGCCCAAGTGAGTCTTGGAAAGTGTTGCAGTTTCCTGGCTTTTATTGCCATATGTGCCTAGAGCCTGAGGCTGAGGTTCAGCCTGCATACTGACACACAGCTGGCCTTCCTCTGGCCCCCATCCTTCCTCCCCTCACCTCCCCCAGGAGTGCCTGTGCTTCCCTTGCAGACAGCTTGCAGCTCACAGCAGTGTTTGGGTGAAGGTGAGAACCCGATGGCTCAGGGCTCATGCTGGTTTGATGACCAGTGGCCAAAGGACATATGGAAAATCACTCTTTGCTGCCAAAGGACTCCCTGGGGCACCACCTCCACTTCCAGGGCTTTCTGGCTTGAGCCGATGAGTGCATGAGGTGACAGTTCAGTACTTAGCTCTGACTCAGTTTCCTTCACTTCTGTTGCTGTTTTTCAGACTTTTATCCACTGTGCTTCTTTGTCCCCCAAGAGAGATCATGGGGCTTTGAGAGATGGCAGAAGTTGAGCTTGCAACATGTTCCATTGCTGCTTGTACTACAAGGTGGGAAGGAAG
This sequence comes from Phaethornis superciliosus, assembly GCA_023637945.1. NCBI lineage: Eukaryota > Metazoa > Chordata > Aves > Apodiformes > Trochilidae > Phaethornis > Phaethornis superciliosus. The sequence continues at coordinate 10,629,807 of JAJQWJ010000023.1, read as the reverse complement.
ATGGTTACTAGAACTAAACTAAAGGGAATTCAGTTGAGCAAAAAATGCAGAGGACATCTTGCAAATACTTCATTATTTTAAATGTAAGATTTAAGAAGTCTTGTGAAAAAAAAATGACTCAGTAGCAACCGTAGGACATCAGATAAAGGGTGCAAAATGTCTCAGTGGTCATTTCTGTGCTTCAATGTATGGATCAACCAAAAATGATGTACTTTTACACTGAAAAATTGATGCAAGATGAGTCTACAGCTTCTTGTAAGGCAGGTTTATGGGACTAAAAATATAGGAGTACATGTATTTTCTAAAATAGCCTCACGTCCCTTTCTGCAAAAGGAAATTCTGTCAGTATGTGTCTCTATGATCCTTGCAGACAATTCACTTGGAGACAATTTGGAATTACTTACAAAGGACATTTTTCTTCCTATCTTTAACAATGAGGCAGAATGACTGAGAGATAACTGTCTTGGATTCATACCAAGAAGCTGCGTCAGTGTTCCTGGGAGAGTGCCTGGAATTTGGGGAAAAAAAAAAAAACCAACAAAAAAAAAGTATCAACTTTTAAGCCAAGACTAGATGAGTTATCAGTTCAACACAAACTGTACCTCTCCTTACTGTCACAAGTGGGTCCTTCTTCCTACTCTAGTATTGAGGTGAACCCTTTCCCCTCTTCAGACTTGCTTTGTGACAGGTAGATGATGTTAACCTGTGAGGTGCTTCAGATCTGCTTCAGCTCTCCCTGGTTCTAAGGCAGTGTGAGGGACTGCATCTTGCAGAGGCAGTGACCGTGTTGCCTCCTGCTCTGGCTGCTCTTTCAGCTCTCCAGCTGCTGTCGTGCTGCCTGACCTCTGACCATGGTTCCCAGGTACTCTCCTTGCTGTGCCACAGTTGATGCAGGATGGAGACTGAGTGGGATTACCTGCTACTCCACTATGATGTATTAGAAGTCGTTAAAAAAGTATATTTCTTCATGAAAATGTTAAATAAGAATAATATGGGTATGGCTGACCTCTTGCAGTCCTGCAAATACCTTCCCTGCTGCTTCTGGTGCTGGTTTCTGGTGCTGCATTTGTCATGTGTAGGGGAAAAATGCTCGTGTTAGGTGCCATCAGCTCTGTCACTGTCACCCTCAGTAAGTCTCTGCTAGGAACAGATAAAATCTAAAATGGGGGGGAAGTGGGGTTTTTTGTTTGTTTTTTTACTGTAGTACTGATGCAGTCCTTTTTGCTTTGCTGTGCATTTCAAATCTTCTTGATCAGCTCTAAGAACTTCTTCAGTGTTTGCAGAACATGGCGATTCACATGAGACCCATAGCAGGGGTACCTGGCAGTTCTTTTAAGGTTGTTCATTTAAATTTTAAATCACGGTTCTATATGTTTTTCTTTTTGGAAAACAGCTTTATCAAGCATTCATTTAGGGGCTTCCAGCAGGCTCTGCAAACTGTTTCACATAGATCCTCCTAGCATCAGATTTCTTACCAGAGACTGTCCTACATGGCTGCAAGATTGCCTCTAATGTCTTAAAAAAAATGGAAAGTGTGTCTGTCTGTGTTCACCTGGAGGTCAGTGTGCTTCCTGTGTGGCACTTTTCATATTTTTATGCTGCAGTTTCATCCTTGACTTTCTCTGCCTCTGCCTGTCGAAAACAACTGATTTGCTGCTGCTGCTTTCTGTGCTTGAGTTCTGCTGCTGTTGAGTGAAACTTAATAAAACACAATTGTTTTCAGTTGTCCTCTTTATATCTGGGGAGGAACAGCTCTTGCTGGGCTTTTACTGGCACAGAATCCACTTGAAAGAGCATTTCCCAGAGTGCCACCATACCCACACCTCACAGTCTCTTCTCCATGGTGCACTCTGCACCAGGGTTATTGTTGTGTTCAGCCTCTTCACTGATGCTCTGCAGTATTTTAACATGTTCTGTTCCCCCTGCATTGCAATTCCATCACGTCTGCAGATTTTTTTCAAGACTATTTCTTGGGTCTGTGCTGGCAGAAGCAGCAGGACAATAACTATCTTCCAGTTAGTTTCTGACCCATCTCTTTTAACTTTCTGATCATATGTGGTGTGTGTGTGGGAGGACAACACTGCAGAATAAATAGGACATGGAGGTGCTGGAGAGGCTGCAGAGAAGGACAACTGGGCTGATCAGGGGTCTGGAGAACAGGTCTTATGAGGACTGGCTGAGAGAACTGGGGCTGGCTGTTTAGCTTGGAGAAGAGGAGGCTGAGGGGAGACCTCATTGCTCTCTACAACATAAATGAGGCTGTAGTGAGACAGGTGTTGGAGTCTTCTCCCTGGTGACCAGCGATAGGACAAGACGAATTGGGATCAAGCTCCACCTGGGGAGGTTCGGGTTGGATATTAGAAAAAAAAATTTCACAGAAAGAGTGGTTGAACATTGGAATAGGCTGTCCAAGGAGGTGTTGGAGGCACCATACCTGCAGGTGTTCCAAAGATGAGGTGCTACAGTGGATATTTTAGTGGTTAGGGGTTGTAGGGCTTGGTTGGACTTGATGATCTTGGAGGCTTTTTCTAACCTTGATGATTCCATGATTCTGCAATATACTGCAATGACTGAGCAGATGATGGATAAGTAGCTGGGGGGTACAGCTGTATGGAGTCCTGTGCCTGCTGGCTCTTCTGAGCCTGATTAGCAATTCTATGCATGGCATCATTAATGAAGTGAAAATTGGGCGTTGAAATCTGTTGTCTTTTTGGTGATTTGTGTTTTGTAATTACTGAAGTTGGACTTCTGCAAAGTTGTCTATAAACATGGAAAGGCTAAAAAGGTAAATTTGCATAGCCTGATATTTTGTATAAAGTGCATTGGGCCCCCTGGTTATTTATTTATCAATCCTGATAGGCTCTGATCAGCTTGCTCTCACAAGCAGTGGCCCCATACTTCCTTGTCCTTTAACATAAACTCAAGAGAAAGTCTTTTCACTGTGAGATGGAGTGTTTGGCCATTAAGAGATGACAAATGACTTCCATTTTGAGAAAGGAACATTTTAGTTTTCCCTAGGATATAGCTTTTAAAGTCCTGGTAGAGTGAGCAAAAGTGCACAAGGAGGTCTCTGTGAGGCTTTCACTTCATTGTTCTGGGGTTTTGTGCTCCTGTTACTGGCTTATGTTTATGAAAAACTAGTAAGTAGGTTCTTTGGTTCAGGCTTTTTGTCATGCTCTATTGGTTTTAGATGCATTTTTATAGTAAAATTAATAGTCTGCTTTAGAAATACAACCACAGACTTTAACTGTAGTACTATAGTACTGTTTGTAGAGAAATATTATAAGCTTGTGGTTGAAACCACTGTGCTTGGCAATCTGCAGTGCATGGCTGTCAGTGGGAGCCTTTTTTTTCTGAGTTTTGAACCAAGGAGAGGACATGGCCCTCCTGAGTTTTGCGGAATGGTTCAATAAACCTCATGTTGTGACACTGGATAGGACTTCTCCACCAGGGCAAAGTGATGGCACTGGAGGTTTGAAGCCTTCTTTAGATAATGCGCAGAAGCAGCATTTTGTGGTCTGTAACTGTGCAATCTTCCCAAAGGAACTGATATAGATCTTCAGTGCAGCTCACAGGGGCTCAGTTTTTAGTTTGTGTCTGTGCAGGTTTGCTTCAGCTGATAAACCCAGCCACGAGTTGGGCTGTAATTGTGAATCCTGGAGGTTGATGTATTTCTTTTCCATTCAACAACATGTTAAGGATTGCAGAACTGCACAAAAGGTGATGGTTGATGCCTGTGGTTAAGCAAGGTGCCCTAGGCCAGTGTGGTGGTTGGGTGAGCCAGTAATCCCATACGTGAGTCTCAGCCTTGATTAATATCATCCTCTGCTAGTAGCTGAACTTTGGCTGTCCTTATACTAAAGGCCCAGAACGCTTTGGGGCATTTAGGAATTGGTTTTGTCTTTATTTTCAGTGTTTATCCCCCACAATGGTGGAGCATAGCCCTTGAACTGTCTGTGTGCCTTGTTGGGAAGGAGAGGAGGAGGCAAGTGGCAGCTGTCACATTCTGTGAGCTGGGACAGACAGGCAGAGTGGCTACCAAAAGGCTTAATCTGTTCATATTAGCTAACATAATAACTTGTCCCAACTTACACAGCTCCCTCTATCCTTCTCCACTTAATGGCCTCACATCTTTATCCTGTGAAGGAGGGGAGGATGTTTCAGCTCACAGGAGAGGATGTGCTGAGTGATCGTTACCACATTAAATCTGTAATGCTTTGATTCCTGCTTTGCCAGGCAAATGTTCTTGTCAATGTTTCAGCCATGGGCATCTTTTCCCTCGCTCCTCTGTACCCTGGGACCCCTCTAACCTTTCATCTTGTGGCCATCTCCTCCTGGAGAGTTCTCCAGCCAGGGATTTGTGCTGACAGCCAGCCCTACCAGGTGCTGGTGGGAGGGGGCAAGCACCTGGATGGGGATGTGAACACCTCCTTCTGGAGCTGAATTTGGGATAAAGAATTGGAAAGAACAACTGTGATGATTTTTGGTGGTTGTGTTTTTGCATTGTGCAAGGCTTGGCAGCAAAAGTCATGCACAGAGCAAGGCTTGTGTGACTGTCACTGGTTTTCCAGAGGGGGCTGTAGCTGGATTAAGTCATTGGACTCGTAATTTAAATTCTCCCTGGGCTGCCTAATGTTCAACAATGCTGGATAATAGTCTGTTTATGGGCACAGGTTGCCTCAGTGTTGCATGCCCAGGGTTGCTTTTGGGTATACCTGCAGAGGGGATGTGTGGGTTAGTCCCTGGGCTTGGTGCAGCTCCTGCTCCCCCAGCAGCAGCAGAGCCTCAGGCAGGTGTGCTGCAGCTCCACAGGGAAGCACCTGGCACATGGTTCCTCATGATTTGTTGTGCTGTAGTTAATGCTAATGTTGCACTATTTACAATACATAATTACATTAACATAAACAAAATATTTATATTAAAGTCATTCCAAGAGAAAAATCACTTTCACCTTCTCATACTGTCTCACGTCCCCATGTTGCCCAGTCTTTTTTCATAAAGTATTGTATAATCTTCATTTATATTCCTATCAAATAAAAAAAAAAAACAAACAACAAAACAAGATCTTGACAGCACAGTTGATAAGGAATAAAGCAATTCATGATAGAGCAAGAGTGATGTCAGTCTTTTCAACACATTTTTGCAAAGCAAACGCTGCCGAATTGTGCTTTCTGTGTAAGGAGGAGATTTCCAAGGGCATGGCATTAGATGATGTGGAGAGGAATCAAAGGGTACTTTTTCAAAAGGATCTGTGTAGACTGAAGGACAATTTTTGTCAGAAATCAGTAAGACTTAGGCTTTTAAACAAGTTAGGCTTAGACAGTGCTTAAATTAGGTTCACCAGTAGAGCTGCTCAGCAGCGTGTTAAGATAAAAAGATACACAAGAGTCTGCAGGATTGCAGTTCTACCAAACTTTGGAAAAATCAAAGCATTTAACTTTCATGTATGCCTCTGGAAATTTCTTTAATCTCAAGACATAGCTTGAAGACCTTAGGTTTAGGTATTCAGCACTGAAAATCTTGGCATACTCCTTTTTCCCAGAAAGCAATGTTGTTGTACTGTACCAAGGCCGAAGGTTATAGTAATTATAATTAATAATATAAACAATCATGGATATTTTTTCCCTATTGCTCTTTTCTACCACAGGAGGATCTTAATCCATTTTCTAAAACAGTTGCTTCAAGGCAGAAGCTTGTATGGCAAGTTTTACCTCAGAGCAAGTTCATATTTTCAACTTAAAGGTATAGATTTCAAAGAAAATGCTGACAGTCACCTATCAACACAGCTCCTGCAAGAGTGAGGGGAAAATGCACAATGGTCCAGATATTCTGTGACCTTAATCTGTGGGGTAAAAGAAAGAGGTTTGCCAAGTCCAGCCACACCAGTGATGAGTTGCTAGGTCTCTTCTGTGTTTTGAAGGTGAATGACAGAAAGTACCTAAGGCAGCCCATCTTCTTTAGATTTCTGCCCTGAATTATTTAAACATATTCATCTCTACTTTTGTACCATGTTACATCTGGGGCTGTGTGACAGAGATGCTGAGGTTTATAGAGAACTCTGAAGCAAAAAGAGAATTTTCAAGAAGTGGTCACTGAAGAGGGCACTTGATGTTGTCTGCTTTTTTTGAGATCACTTATTTGTGATATCTCATTATGCACCCCACTTTTTCACTTGCTGTCCTTCCTGTTAAATTATTATTGAGTTTTTCGTGTGCTTGTTTGTTTCTGTTTGTTGTTAATCCTGGCTCTTACCTCTGTGAGGTTAAGCAAGTGCTTGACAGCTTTTGTGTACAGCAAGGTCTTTGTGTTCCCTTCAGCATACAGGTGGGGTTTGAGGAGCTTTGTTTTGTTTTTACAATTGAGATCCAGGGAAAGGTGCTGTGTGGCATGCAATGGAATACTCATGGTTTTAAAATTAAGCACAGATATGTAGACATAAGCAGTTGGTGGACTGGTGCTTCTGACTCTGGCCCTGATGAGGATCTCGGATGTATGGGATCCATCAGGACTGGTGGGACAGGATGTTGGGAAATGTGGTTGAGTTAAGCCAGAGAGGAAAAGCAAGGAGGGAGGGTCCAGGCTGACATCTTGGGCCACACAGGACCTTAGTGTGGCGACAGCAAGGGCTTAGATTACAAACATCAGAGATTTTACCATTACTTCAGACTTACATATTCTCCTGGGTTTTCTCTCCTCTCTTCTCCCTTTATCCTTTGATCAGAAGTAGAAAATGGTGCAGATGTGACAAAGCCCTTCCACACAAGTGAGCATTTCGTGGGTGAGTTGGGAGTAGATACGTAGCAGCCACCCCTGCCTTTGCTTTGCTCCCCCATTGATGAATTACACACCTCTCTTCTTTAAAGCGTTCTTTTCTGCACCGAAGATGGTTCCTGGGACAGTACACACCAGGATTTAGGCCTCCAGGAGCATCAGTGCAGTACCTTCCCTCAGACTTAAATTCACTTTAAAAATCTATTACAAGTACTATTACCAAGGGTGCTATTAAACCCCTCTAACATTCATCTCTTTGGTACATGCATTAAGTGGATGATCTGTTTCCAGACTAGAAGATACTCTGGCACCATATATCAGAAAACTGCAGGTATTTCCATGCCAGCAGTTAGATACTGGGCTTGATTTGCTAGGATGCTTAAATGTGTATGGTTTCCTTCAATGCCAGACATCTTCATCTGTCATTCAGATTTGGTATGAGTCTGAAGTGAAGCTGGGCTGGATTGTGTTCATCCATCACAGAACTGTCAGCCCTTACTGAAAGGACCAGGTGTCTTTTCCCACCTATAAATGGCAGGTACCAAACCATGGGACTTTCTTTCAGCCAGGCCTCAGGCTTCCTTTCTTGCCTCTACAGATCTGTCCTGCTATTCACTTTTTTGTTGCCCTGTGGAAGTGTTTTACAACCCAGCTCCACTTAAGCGTATCTTTAGCTTTTAAAGTTTGTTAATGGAACTGTTGGCATACATAGGGAAAAGCACATCAGGCTACCAAAAGCACTGTCAGCCCCTTCAAGCTGGACTTGTGAGTATTTGCAGTTGTTCTCCCAAACCCAGATGTTCCCTAGAAAACCGAGGGTGTGTCACAAAGCTTTATGGGAAGTTCAGCTTCCAAGTTCTGCAGACATTGCCAGTGGAATGAGTTTCCTCCCCTCTCCAGGGTGTGATGGGCTTTGTGCATCAGAGTTGGCCGGGTTTTATCAGCTGAAGGTGTTGTAGGGGGAATGACTTTAAACACGAAGAGGGGAGATTTAAGTTAGACATTGGGAAGAAATTGTTTGGTGTGAGGGTGCTGAGCTCCTGTCCCAGGTTTCCCAGAGAAGCTGTGGCTGCCCCATCCCTGGCAGTGTTGAAGGTTGGATGGGGCTTGGAGAAACCTGGGCTGTGGGAGGTGTCCCTGACCATGGCAGGGGTGTGGGATCTGATGATCTTCAACCCAAACCACTCTGTGATGACGCAGACACGCTGGCTTGGGCTGTAATGTGGCTTAATGTGCTTCCTTTTCCTCATGCTTCTGGGATGTCATGGGGAGAAAAGGAGGGGTTGCTCCAGCACTTAGGACCCCAGACCTTGATCTGTGGTATCTACATTGAGGTCCAAGCAGTGCTGCAGCCTGAGACAAGTTACTTGGTGCATAGTCACACTGCATACTGGGGAAGTGCTGAGTGAGCAATTGACAAAATAGAAGGAGCCCTGGTGCTGTTCCCAAACCAGTTTTGCACCTGATGAGGAAGATGGGCTGTGCTAGGAGGAGATCCCTGCCCTTCTTTGCTACCTGGTGTGGTAAACGCTGTGAGGGTCAGGCACAAGAGGAGCTGTCAGGATCGCACTGGGAATGGGAACACAGATGGTGTCAGAAGAATTTCCTTTTGTGCCTGCAAGGACCCTGATGTGCCAGGAGGAAGGATTGTCATGATTTAATTTTGCTGCTGGACAAATTGAAGCTCCGCTCTTTCCAGATGCCTACTGTGACCTCGGGCAAGTCATTTGGCTCTAACCCTTGTAGGTCATGTAATTTCCAAGTGTGATTTAACATGTAATAAAATTGGTGAAAATTGGAGTCTAAGTCTGCTTAAACACCTGGCTATAGGTGCTTGTGTGAAAAATCTTGCAGGGTATGCAAACTGCATGCCAGATGCCTAAAATAGAGCGCTTATTTTCCTTGAGGATGGAAAACTTTTTATATTGCCATATCACAGCTGGGAGCATCCAGGCTGCAAAAGAAATGGTTTGTAAGATCAGAGACATTAGATAATTTTTCTCTGTCAACACCTACAGCTGGTTCTGCATATGTGTGTTTTACCTGCAGCAGGACTCAGCACAAGCAGGATTGGTGCTGTATGCAGGTACCAAACAATTTGTTTGGCATCAGTGGAAAGAAGATGTGTTGCTTTGAGGACTTGGGCTGCTGCAGTTTGCTTTGGTGCACGTTCGCATTGGGCACCGATGCAAGATGAAGTGGAGATGAGTTAAGAGCTTCCAAGATTACAAATTTGCTCGTGTACAGCAGTTTTGAAATGTGTGTCTTGTGCTGTGAAGGAGGCTGAGGTCTCTAACAGGTTGTGATGTGCTTCAGCAGTCTGATGGGGTGATGACATGGGAGATAAATGGGGCTGTAGTAATGCTGCTTGGATCCGCTCCAGCAAACATCCCTTCTCGCTCCTGTGGTGCCTTTTCTTTAATCTCTGCACATTCTTCCCCCTTCTTATCTTAATCACCTCTTGCTGCCTTGGGAAGGTGGTACTCACATAATATTGGTATCTTGTTTAGTGTTTGTGCTAGCATTCCACCAGCTGGATCTATTGTATGGTTTGATTTTTGAAAGGGAGTACAGATAGATTGGGTTATTAACAAACCAGCCATTTTTCCAGGGAGAAATCACCTTATGAAGTTGATAAATTTCATTCTGATTCCATTGAAGTATCAGTTAGTTTTCTGTCTTTTAAAGCAAAGGCTGTTCTTCTTTTGTTGTTACCTGTGATGTATTCGTACACACGTTGGAAGTACTGAAATGCTCATACCTCAAGGATCAAGAAGTCTGCAGCTAAGTTTATTGTTGAGATAACATAAAAACGGGAAAAATACGAGTGAACTCAAGAAGGCACATACTGGGCCCTTCTTGGAGAGCTCTCAGCAGCTTCCACTCCAGACTCATGGCATGAGCCTTGCATGCTTGCCTGCTCCTTTTTCAGGAAAAAGATGTGGAATCCAAAATAGAATGCAAAGAGGAATTAATAGCACTCTTCTTGACTTTGTCTACTTTACGTTACTGCCATTATTTATTCTGGGCCAAATGCCTGAGATGTGGAGCTCTCTGGGAGGAACAGAATTCTCCCCTCTGTCGGCAGTCTGGTCCTGCAAGGGATGGCTACAGCAAAGCAGTGAGGTTACTGCTCCTGCAACAGCAGACTGCAGGCAACTTGTCTTCCTGCAGTTGAATGTTTGCCACCTCAATGCTGAAGAACATCCTTTGGTTTGCAATGTCTTCAATGCTTGAAAACATTTTCTGGACAAGCCCAAGTCAGATGCACAGAAAGATGCAAGAATTCTGTGTTTTTTATCTGACGCTCACTTTCCATCTCCATCTGGCTGCCTTCAACCCTTAGCTATGGCTACGAGACTTTCCTGTTTCTTTCCTGGCTCCTGCCAATCTTACCTTTGACTTCTTGGGGTGTGATTGGTAGCTTAGATGGGAATAAGTTTGAAGTTTTGGTATTACTGATTTGGTGGGCTGACACACTTGGATAACTGGAATGTTTCCTGGAGTGGCTGTGGTCAGACACTCACCAATTCCTAAAGCTTTGGCTGTTGTGTCTGAAATTCTCAGACTTGCCCTGGACTGTCTTTAGTTAATTTATGTATCTGAAGGCCTGTAGACTGCTTTTTTAGGCATAAGAAGACTTAGTGAATCTCCAATCAGCAAGTGATTTAATGAAGTTTTGTGTATTTCTGTAGCAGTAGCACAGTGTGCAGAAATAACTAGACAAAGGTCGCTAATTACTTATCTCAAACCTTGTAGGGAGGGATTTTTGCTCAACCTTTAGCTCTTATCATTGGGAATTAAAAATAACCTCAGTCCACTATGGTGCAAGACTTTAGAAGCTGCTCAGCACTTTTGGAGGTGAAATGAACCCTAAGGATCCTGGGCTGTTGGGTGGGATTCAGGAGAGGTGTATTTGGGAGCTGTGCCAGTCCTGGAGGGAAGGAAGGGGCCATCAAGCTGCCTTCCCTGGCAGGCAGCTCTAATGTGTTAGATAACACTGCAGCTCAATAGCTGCATGCTAATGCAAACTCATCTGTCTTCATTTACTATCCTGCTGCTGTTCTTGCCTTTTCTTTTCTTCTTACATTGGTGTTATGTTTAGTTGACATGTCTAGTTGATCTGCTCAGTAGGACTAAGCCATGGTATTGCCTGGTTGGGAGCCATGGGGAGGGTGCAGGGGGCTGCCCATGCTGGCAGAGAGCCCTTGGGATGCCATCATGATGCTCTCTGTGGGATGCTCTTGCAGCTGATTGAACTTTGGGACAGTTTTAATCTGTGTTCCTGATCCTCTGTGTATGCTAAAGATCTTTGGGTTCTTCCAGGAACCTGGTATCAGCTCATTTGGCTGCATTTAAATAGCAGATTTTCTACCTAAACCTGGGTGCAGTGCCATCAGGGATTTATTGCTTTTCCTTCATTGCTGCAGTCATGTGTGGCTTCATGGAGCAGGTTGCTCAAAAAAGTGGAGTGCTGGACGGGTAAAATTAGCTTTTGGTGCTATTGGTGCTAGCTTGGGCTTTGAGGCATTTTAGTAGCTGGTGCCAATGTATGGCTTTTGTTTAAATGTAATATAATAGTGAATCATGTGAAGGAAAACTTGATGTGCTTATTTTAGACAGAGGAACAGTGACTACAATAGTCTGTGCGTGGGATGAAAACTGAGAAGAGAAGAAAAGTTACTGATTTTTTTTCCCTCTCCATTAACTGCGATTACCTGAAAAATTTTACTTCTGTTACTAATAGTAGGAAATAGGATTTGGGACTTGGTTACTAAGTCTAGCATATCATAGGATTAGACCTGAGTATGTATGTATGTAAATTACGTGTATGTAATGATTTGCAGCTGTTTATGATTTTATCTGACTAATGCACAGACTAATGCACAATTTGCAGAGGTGGTTTTAATAAATGCCAGAAATAAGCACAGCAGGGTCTTTGTTTTTTGGTTTTTTTTTTTTTTTTTTTTTTTTTTTTTTTTTTTTTTTAAACTTAAAGAGCAAGTTACTTTCTGCAGACAATTACAGGCATGTACCATATGGGGTTTGCAATGACCCTGTATTTCTTTCAGAGTTCATATGGGAACCGTTTCCCCTGCTTCCTTGTCGTGAGACGTTCCTGTGCCCTTTGGCAGGGACACCGAGGGTCCTGTGTGGCTGCTGTGCCCCCCCTGACTGACACAGCCCCCACACAGCCCTGTGTGGAAAAATACTCCTTGAAGGGCTTTCTGAGTGCCCATTCTGCCTTATGAGCTCCCTGCGAAGTGAGAGGTAGGGGATGCTTGGAAATGTTGGCTTCCCAGGTGTTAAAGTTGAAGAATAAGAGAAAATTGTAATTAGAAACACAAAATCTGATCAACCTACCTTAGAAAGTTATGTGAGATTCTCTGACATAATACAACTCCCTGACAGGAGGTTTTAGTGAGGAGGGTGTGTGTGTTATCTTCTGCCAAGGAACAAGTGATAGGGCAAGGGGAAATGGCCTCAAATTGCTCCAGGGGAGGTGTAGATTGGAGATTGGGAGCAATTTCTTCAGTGACACAGTTGTCAGGCCCTGGCCTAGGGCATTGGTAGAGTCCCTATCCCTGGAGGAATTTAAAATTTAAAAGTCATGTAGACGTGGTGCTGAAGGAGATGGGTTAGTGGTGGCCTTTGCAGTGCTGGAAGAATGGTTGGACTTGATGATCTTTAAGATCTTTTCCAACCAAAATGGTTCTGTGATTCTGGGATGCCAAGAAATAGATAAAAGTTGCTCCTCAGATGCTGATAAAAGTTTCCTGTTGGTAATTTGTGATGCAGCTGTCTTTCCTTCTCCTCCTACATTGCATAGCCCTAGTGGTCAGGAGATGGGATTTTGTCTCCCAAATGAGAGGCAGCTCCAGCCTTGGGAGGAATGTTGGTTTCATAAAATACAGGCAAAGTTAGTGGAGTGGCAGCCAGTGCTGACTGGAGATGTGACTTTTGACATTGCCAAAGATAAAAGCAAATGTGGTAAAATTCTGTTTAGTCTCTGGAGTCTCATCAGTGCATTGATCAAATCCTGTACAGTTTGCTAATCTTGAACAGACTAGCATAGTTTGTAGTTACCAACTTCTATACGTTTGTCACCAGCACACACAACTCTTGGCTCAGGGTCAGATCCCTGCTGAGGCATGTAAGAGGGTGATAAATTTGTACAGATTAACATCCTTTTCCTAGAGGCTCACAGTCACCTTAAATATATCCCACTTACTGTGGTTGTCATTAGTTATTTGTACCTAGGTAGTGTTTAGGAAATCCAGGCATGTATCAAGATCTCATTGAGGTAAGCTCTGTACAAATAAACAATAAAATGACACTCAGCTTTACAGACCTTACAGTTAATGACTTAACTAACTGCTCTAATTAATCTGTGCAAAAATTGGAGAATTTGCCCTGAGGCCTTTTGAAAAATTAGTAAACCTATATTATCCTTTTTTTTTTTTCTGTCAGAAATTCTCATCCTGAAGTTTTTATCTCTGCTTTTGGTTATGCAAGAGCAGAAGAGCTGTGCTGAGGCATCCCAAGCATAGCCAAAAATGTCCACTTAGCCTGTATTTACTCACTTAGCCTTTATTAACTCAAAGAACCTTCCAGGGTCTACTTCTCTCCAGAGCTGTCATCACAGTGTGCAGTGGTTTCTCTCTGGGTTTGCAGGGCATCTGCACATGTTGGCAGGCAGAGAAGGGTGAGGGGGTTTTTTGAGGTGGTGATGGTGGTGTGTGTTGTTTCTTTCAAAAGGCTTTGTCCAGGAACAATTGATTTTTGAGGCTGGTCTGGTTGAAATGAGCACATTTCTTACAGGAGTGCTTGTGTTGGAAATATGACAGTTTGGCCTAGAGGAGTTGATACTGTCTGTGTGAATGTATCGTCTCAGCAATCTAACCCTTTAAGGAGGATTTTTTGTTTTTTTTTACCAAGGTGTTTTTTAGTACCTCAGACTACCTTTCTTGCCAGTTCCATAACCCAGTTTGGAACTGAAACCTTGAGCAGCACAACTATATTTATTACTTCTGTGTGTCTTATCCTCCCCTCTCCTTCCCCCAGCATAGATCATTAAGCATCTGCATGAACATGGGAAAAAAATCTGGTTCAAACTGCTGCTTATCTGTCTGGAACCAGAATTAGGTTTGTACCTTCAAGACGTGATGACAGGTAGAAGTAGGTAATGGGGGTGATCTGTCAGAGGGAAAACTTTTCTGGCATCTGAAATGAGATTCAGTAAGTTTTCAGCTCCAAATGTGGTGACCCTCAGCAAATTGCTGTTTTAGATGAGGAAGATTGTGGCTTAAGGCTTATGGAAATCAGATGAAGGACTCCTGTGGAGCTGGACTGCAATGAAGCCACGAGCAGCTTAGGTTCAGTAGTTCAGATACTTGGTTTAATCTGTAGAGGAAGCTGTGGAAGAGTAATGGCCAACACTGCAGTGCCTTCAGGTGCTGTCATGCAGGGTGCAAGCCATGTGCTCTTCCATCCAGGGCTCAGGACTCAAGTTTGTGAGGCACAGAGCTTACTTTTCCTTATGCAAATTTATCTAATGCCTTGTTCCAATTTTTGTAGGGAGCACAGCAAGGCACCAGCAAGTGCCTCAGGTTCACAGTTCTCTCAGTCCCTTCAGTTTTTTGTCCAGGGAAAGTTCTCATAGAGTTAAGAAGTTAAACTCCATATTTCAGATTTAAAAATCCTGCAGTCTCTGTTTCCAGCCCCCAAGGGCACACCTGAACTGTGGATCGATGCCAAATCAGCAGCAGCCTCTGAACACGTTGAACTTGGTAGTTTGGAGTCTGGGTTTCTGATGAGAAGGTGTCTATCCATCATCTGAAAACTGAGATTGTAAGATTGTATCCAGAGAATTAGATCCAGAGCAGCCTAGTATTGTGCATGGTTATTTAGAAGAAAAGGGTTTTTGTTACCTGGGGTTATCTGCTGGTAATCTCATATGGCAAATTAAAGTGGGAAGTATCCCTTTTGGGGAAAAGAGGGCTGAATGGTGTCAGCAGTTAGAAGCTTAATACCAACAACCATCCATACTCCCCTTGCTGATAGAAAGAAATCAGTTCAGCATGTTGGTGTCACTGGGGGGTGTTTCTGAAGACCATGAACACATGTAGGGATGAGATGCCAGAGATGAAGGAAAAGGGAGAGCAGGGGCTGGATAGTGCAGAGATTGGGTTTGTGGCTGGGAATCTAGGACTGTGTTCTGGAAAGTCACTTGGTTGTGGAGATGCAAGAAGGGCTGTGAGTACAGGGTTTTTGTAGCACTGCCAGGTGACCAAAGTGGAAGCAGAGAGGTGAACTGTTGGCATGATGGAAAACTTGACACTGGAAAAGCAGTGCTGAAAAGCAAGCGCTTAAAATACTTCAGTTTTCCACATTCCCCTTTGAGAGTATGTAAACTAAAAATTTAAACTCAAAAAATTTGTTGGGAGAGCATCTTACAGCCTTTCCTTGCTTCCTGCTCAATGTTTCCTATTCTCTGTGAATTGTAGATCCAGTCGTAGAAACAACATCCGCGGGTGTTGTCCTATGGTGGTATATCCTTAATAAGTAAATGTGGAGAAATGAATGTAATGCTTTCGTTTTTAATCTTGACTTGCATCTGAAGCAGGAGTTGTGTATTGCTCATAAATAAATGATTTCTCCAAGGAGAATACAATCTCTGCAAACTTGAGGTGTGTAGGAGGCTTTGTCATGGCAAGTGGGAAGAAAAAAAGAAGCAGCAGATCCTAGAAGGATTCTTTGGGAATCAATGGGGGGAAAAGAAACAATCCCCTTCAGCCCTCACATGACTCATGGAGAGTGTGACCCTGTCCTGTGAGAGGTCATCAGCTCCCTTTGTCTACCCTGAGCTCCTAGTAAGGTCCGGTTTTCATTCTGCAATGTAAGCATTGGATTTGTAATTGTTTTGGGGGATTGTAAGCAACACCTTCCTTCCCTGGAAAGAGCATCTTTTTAGGGCATCTTTTCCATAGCATCTCCAGGACCTGGTTGAGCAGTGAAGGGGTAGGGCTCAAGATCTGGCAGCTCAATATCTACTGCAGCTGCATTTTCCACCGGGAATCTGATTCCCTGATAAACCTGACCTGGAAAGGTAAGGAGCTGGTAAATTAACTGGGAGATTCTGGGTGTTGTACAACAACCTTTTTTCCTCTTTAAGTCCTCTAATCCTCTCAGGGATGAGGAGGGCAGGCTTTGTGAGCTGGGTGGTAATGGCATTTCTCCCTAAACAGGGGCAAGAGCAAGAGGGAAGGTATCACACACTGAGCGGTTGCAAGATACATCCCAAATTGCTTAAGATAATGAATTTGAGTTTGATAATGAATTTGAATACTTACAATATGTCCCTGACAAATCCTTCTCTCTGCATGTCCAGAAGAAGCAATGGCATTTAAATATTTATTTTTATTTTTTTTTAAAACTGTAAGTCTTGCCTCAAAAAGAACGTTGAACTCCTGTATGCTGGGGTGGTAGAAGGTTGCTCATTGACATTCATTTTAAGGGTGAGTTCATTTATATTGTAGGAATCTCTGGCCTGATCTTGGCTTCTCCAGAGCAGGATCCAGCCATGACTTGGCACGGGGTGTGTCATCCTGGGGACAGGAGGTGAGTGATGGAGGCAAAGGCTGAAAGCATTCAAGGGATGTAGTGTAGAAGACTGTCCTGATCATCAGGAACTTTAAAGAATGGTAATAAGGTAGGATGAAAAGACAGAAGAAGAAAATGTGTGTGCTAGTGGGCTGGAAGGGTGGGAGAGAAAATGGACACGTGGATTGCATCTGCCTGGGAAGTTGTGGCAGATATGGCAAATGCAGGGCAGTTCCTCCCAGGGAGGAGTTCGGCAAAGGGCACATTTTGAGACCTTTTAATTGTGACAACTCAGATTCTGTTTCTAAATACTGATCTCTTTTTGGGGAAGTCACCTTGGACAAATTATTTGCTGTATTTGACTGTGTAGTAAAGGAGTGAGGTGTGTTTTCTCTTGTGTTCTCTTGGAGCACCAAATACAATGGGACTGAGACCCTGTCGTACTTTGTATCCTTCTGGACCAAGTGTTTCATGGACAGAACAAGGACAGTCCTACTTCATGTGACTTAAAATCTGAGTCATATACTTAGCTCCCTCTCAGGAGTGCTTTGAGTATTAATTATATTTTTAAAACACTTAGTGCCTATCATCAGAAGCTCTCTATGGAATCACAAAGTTAAATAGTCACAGATCTGTAGCCTCTTAGGATTTGTTCCTGGAGCATAACTAGAGCATAATCCATTCATAGATTTGCACTGACAGTAGAGAGCAAGCTCTAATTCTTCTTTCTTGAGACCTCTGTCTGGTGAAGCACTGAAGCTTATGCTTTGCTTCAGCACTTGCAGTTTTGCTGAGTTCAGTAACTTGGGTTTGGTAGCAGAGCACTTGAACAAAGCTGTGGCTTCACTGTATAGAGACTAAGACATACTAGAGCAATTCCTGGTTTTTAGCTAAGAGGTATCTGTTGTGCTAGTAGGTTGGTTAAAATAATAGATGTATTACATGAAACTCTTTGGATCCATTAATAGTGGAGGTGTTTGGAGAATGCAGATGTGTGCAATACTAAAGGCACAGCAGAGGAGAGTATTTCTCTGTGCTGACCAAATTAGCTCCTCTATTTCTGTCCGTAGATGTTGCAAGTCATGGTGTGCCCCCCCTGTGACCTATTTGCAAACCACAAACAGATGGGAAGATATTTGAAAAGCAAAAGCACTCTCTGGGGTGTCCTGTATGGCTGAGAGCACTGAATGCACACCAGTAAACCAACAACAAATTGGCTCAGTTGCTGAGTGAGAATAGTGTCTTGAGCACAGCTAAAACAAGTAGTATAAAAGAAATCAAATGCACTAAGCAAAACCCTGTAAAATAGACTTGTTTGACATTAAAAAGTAAGTAGTAAGTTCACGGCTCAGTAAAAGGCAGCAGGAAGAAGCACAGGCAGACTTGCTGAAGATGTACATTTTAACTCTGACTTTCCCATTGCAGCTTCAGTTAGTATAATAATTACATGTTGGCTTCAAGATATTTGTTGTTCTTCTTTCACAAAAGACCATTGTTGGAAATGTCATCTCTAATATGCTGGTCTTTAAAGAACAGCTTAATGAAACAGATGGGCATTTTGCTGCAACTTCACAGGGCAAAATCAACAACAGGGATTCATTCAGGATGGTGTTTCCTCCATTCTTCACTATGAGGGTGGTGATCCTCCATTCTTCACTATGAGGGTGGTGAGGCCCTGACCCAGGTTTCCCAGAGAAGCTGTGGCTGCCCCATCCCTGGCAATGTTGAAAGTTGGATGGGGCTTGGAGCGACCTGGGCTGGTGGGAGGTGTCCCTGTCCATGGCAGGGGGCTGGAACTCCAGGGTCTTCAAGGTCCCTTCCAACCCAAACCATCCTGTGAATGAGCAGATTGAGGGGTGGCCCAGGGAGGGGTACTTGGATCCAAGGGTCCCTGTAGAGAAGCTGGGGTGCATGCTGAGCACCCCTCTGAAAAAACAGTATTTCTCAAGGTAGTGTCCCATGTACATTTTTTTTTTTTTTTTTTTGGTGCATGGATTCCCAGCTTTTTGGCATGTTGTCTCAGAAATGTGGTAATTCTGCCCAGGGCCATGTATTAAAAATCCCACCCATGCTTGCCTCCTTTTCCCAGTCTTTGAGAGTTTGAACTAGGGAAGAAGGAGGGAGCTCCTTGATTGGCCTCTGTCAGGGTCTGCAGCCTGACCTGCTGTCTGGTTTGGTGATCATCTCCAGATTTCTTTCCTCTCTTGTCCTGGCTCCCAGTGGATGGCAGAGGAGGTGCCCAGTGCATGGGGCTGACACAGTTTGTGTGCTGAATCTGTAACCTGCCACATAACCACAAAACCCAAAACAGAGCAGCCAGCATTGTGGTTGTGGTGTCTGTACCACAGTGTGGTATTTCTTCATTTCCTTTCTTACCAAATGGCAACTTTTTTCCACTTTGCAACAGGCTAATATATATAGAGAGAGTAAATATTTTAGAAAAAGGAAACCAAGGACATACATTAAAAGAAACCACAAACACTAACAGCTTGTTGTAGAAACACGATCTGAAAATAACAGTCCTTGTGAAAATAAAAGTGCAAAATATTATTTTTAACCCTCAAATAGGATTTAAAAAAATAGTGGGTTTTTTTGGGTTCTGTTATCTTCTTCTTTGAGGCTCCGCTCTGCCTCCTAGGGGTATCCCTGTCCTGCTGTGGGTGTAACTCTAAACGCAGTTTCTCTGGGGGCAAAATGGATTTCAGAAATTCTTACCTCCCCACCTTTGGCTGGGTGGTCCTGTGCCAGGACTGAAGCTTAGCATCTCTGCAGTGTGCCTGAGCAGCAGTTCTTTCTGGAGGCAAAAGGATTGTGCTGGTGGTGAGAATGGACTACACTGTATTTAATGGTCTCATATCTTAGAGAAAGAAATGTGTGAGATTGCTATAACACATTCTTTTCTTTGCCTTTTTGGCAAATGTGCTTCACCTACCCTCCCTCTGCAGATCCAAGCCTGGTAGCTGGATTTTTGAGTCAGCTACTGGTGCTGCTCATGTCACTCCATTCCTTGGCAACTGCCTCAAATACATCAGTGTCTTGACTGCAAAAATATAGATCTCTCTTATAATGTGCATTGTGCACCTGCTACTGTAATGACGTGGCTTATTCCAATATATTTCACCCCAAAAGCACTGTCACATCCCAGTCCCTTTTCCTACAACTGGTAGAGGGGTGCTCTGGGTGCTGAGCCTGCAGGTGCTGAGCACCAGGTGAGGGTGGGAGAATCAGAGGGAAACCATGTCCATTTGAAGCCTCCGTTAAGGGCAGAATGTGGAACTGGTCACTCAGACAAACCTTTAACAACCCTAAGCAATCAGCCTCTTGGTTTGAGTTTTTTTGTTTGAAAGAGATCTCCCAGAGCAGGACATCTGGGGTGGTGGTGTCAGTAC
Source organism: Phaethornis superciliosus (assembly GCA_023637945.1). Taxonomy (NCBI): domain Eukaryota; kingdom Metazoa; phylum Chordata; class Aves; order Apodiformes; family Trochilidae; genus Phaethornis; species Phaethornis superciliosus. The sequence goes on along the minus strand of JAJQWJ010000023.1, from coordinate 10,610,044 downwards.
AAACCTGGGAAGAATATGGCTCTAATTATATTGCCAGGAATGTTCTGCACATATCTGGGGTTTTCCTTGGGATATAAATCACTTTCAATCTTGTCTTTTGTAACAAGATAGCTGTTTTTGAGTCTCGCATTGAAGCACTCACTGCCTGTTCTCCCTGCTGAGCTGCAGAGCCTATGGTTTTCTAACTCTAAACCAGTTCTGTTGCTAAGAGATGCCTTTTTTCCAACAAGTTACTTTAAAAATGTGAAGCAGAATTGTAGATGCTAATACCTTCAGACTTTCAGGAAGGTCAGATCTATGTCCAAGCTCTTTCACTAGTCCCGGGTTTTAGAATCAACTATATCATTCCTCTGAACTAAACAGCCTCAGCCAGTTGAAGGATTTCTGTTATTTTGTGGCTGAGGTGAATCTTGATCAGGGAAATTACTATTTGCAACCAGAACTTGGTAGTGTAATGGGCTAAACAGAGTGAGGCTGGCTTTGAAATGCTCCTGATAGCTGTGTTCTCCTTGCAGTGGGTGCTCACCCACCCTCTGGCTCTGAGGTAATTTCTCCATGTTTCCATTTCCATATAGATAAGAAAACCTCAGTTCTGAATATGTGTATGTATGTTCATATATATATATGTGTGTGTGTATAAATGTCTATTTATGTTAGAATGTTTCAAAAGAGACTTAAAACTGTGAAGTTCAGCCTCTCCCACCCTTTTCATAGAGTACAAGAAACGTTGATGTTGTTTGACATATGCCATAATGATGGCAGTGCAGCTGTACTTAAATCATTCTTGATACTGATGTTCATCTAATCTATTCTGAAATGTATTTAATAATGAGGACTTGTGCCTGTCCTGATCAGCCTGTTTTGGTGCTTGCCTGGCTGGGCTGCTGGAAAGTGCATGTGATTCTCACACAGTGCCATGTCACAGTTATTTAAGAGAAATCTCACTGGTCTGTTGGACACGTTCATTTTAGTGAGAATTATTCAAATAATTTTACATCCACGTGAGCTTTTTCAAAGATGAAATGTGTTGCAATACACGTTAAATACTCTGTATTTTCAGCTTGCCTGTGTCCAGCTAAAATCCCTGCTTGCCAAGCGTGGGCCCAGCAGCATTCACCTGCTGCCTTTTTTGAGTTCCCATTTGTCATTCAGCAGGAAGCCAGAGGTTTGGAATTTTCTTGAAACCACCTTTTGCCAGCCATCATGTTCCTATTTATCTCTGCAGCAAACCAACAAATCGTTTGCATGGCAAAGGACACCAAACAGCTTGCAGCTGAGGGAAGTGTTCAGATATGATTTAGGAGCAGCTTCCTTGGGAAAATGCTGTCCAAATGGAAGGTGATGGCATTGATCCTTTATCAAGGGGCAGGGGTAAGATGTATGTCAGAAGCCTGCTGCAGCATCTGATTTTGGGGAAACATACTGGATTTCCAGAAGTGGTCTTCTCTGAGAAAAACATACCTGGCATGTACACTGGATAAAATTGTATAGGGTTCAGGGGTATACTGGTTTTTCAGCTGGACTCAAGTACTGAAGTTAATTTTTAAAATCTGTGTTGCTACTCCCTCTCCCCCAAAGTGATCTCTTATCTTCTGACCCCTTTACTCCTACTTTTGGTTTCTATTCTTAGACTCTAAGGATGCTCTGAGGAGGCAAGTGCAAAGGAATCTGATAGAGCCAGTTGTATTTCCTACTACCTAAACAATTTCCATTGCTCTTTAGCAGCCCACAGTTGCATGTTGTGTAGGTTTAACCTACAGTCAGAGGAATTCGTGTTGCTCAGTCTAATAAACAAAAGGTCTGAGAAAAGATTGGGTAAAACATGTGTAAAAACTGCTGCAGGGAGAAAAGATAAAATCCCGAGTCTTGGGCTTCACCACAGCTTCAAAAGAATATTGGTGTCTGGTTATTCTGCTAATTACCCTTATTGTTAATGAGTCCTCCCTGTGACAGTCTATTTGCAGTGATCAGCAGGACAACTCTAAAAACTTCAGCAGTTTTGTATAATTTCTAGCATTACCAATGACATTTGACCCTTTGGTATCTATGCCAGTTTCTCATAAAATTCCCTTAAAAGCCTCTTTGCTGTGTACTTTCTCTGTCTTCACAGAGGTCAGGCAGAGGCAGTGTCTGCAGTGTAACACGCAGCATGTCTTAGGTCACTTACCTCATTGTTTCTCCTCTTTTTTTCCCTGAGTCAGAAATTTCTTGTTATCTGTCATCACTGGCTGAAGTGAACCCAGGAGCCCGAGTCCCTGGGAGAGCTGTTTGGGCTGGGAGGTTTGTGGTGCTTTGCTTGATAACAGCTGCAGTTTTCAAAGGCGTTTACTTGAATTTTCTCTTTATGCATCTCTTGTTTTTCAGTATCACTTTGGTCTTATTTATTTCTTCATGTCCCTCTTTGTAGGCACGTGCCTTTCAGTCTGAGTGATACATACTCTCCATCTCATGCAGCAGAAAGGATGCAACCAAAAACTTGCTTTTTCAGATATCTTTCTGAAATTACTTCCTCCTGTTTGCTTTGCTCCACTCCTAGTGTAAAGGCTCAGGACCCCTGTTTCTCAGAAATGCCCTTTGATTCCAGACACTATTCCCTCTGCCCTTAGCTTCCTTGATACAAGCAGCTTCCCTTGGCTAAGGTTTGTATCTGTAGGATTGATGTTCTCCTCCATCTATCTGACAGGTGGCAAGATGCTTTTCCATCTTCCCTGCTGCCTAGGGAGCCTTTTTGGCTAGGGGCTTTTTAAATGAAGGCTGTGTATCACATTATATTGTATTTTACCAAAGGTTTTCTACAGCCTAGGAAACTCCTGTCTGCTTATGAAATACACTGCTAGTTTAAGGAGAGGGTAATATATTTACTATAACTGTACTCAGTCAAGGAATAATTTTGCTGTAGAGATTACATTTTTATATCATCTCTTTGAGAAAACAAACTTTGTCATTCCCCGGTGGGTCTGATGTCTGGCAAGAGTGGCTCAGATCTTAGAAGCTCCAAGCGGTGTCTTTTTTCCTTCCACTCCCGTAATGTAAGAGCAACATTGTCCCAAAGTTCAGGTGTTCTAAGAGTTTCTGAAAAAAATTCCTGCTTTCTTTTCTAAGGTACCTGTTGGGTAAATTTGGCTTAAGGAGAAGTGAAGCTCGCAAGTGTTCAGAGCTCTGATCTACACTGAGCATCTTGTCTTGACACAGCCCATTAGCATCTCATGAGCTTTCAAAATTCACTAGGAAGGGAATTCTCTCCAAAGCTCAAGTTCTTTTCCCGGGGTGTGTGTGTGTGTGTGTGTGTGTGTGTGTGTTTGGTTTTTGTTTGGTTGGTTGGTTTTTGGCTTTTTGGGGGGGAGGGATTAATGCTCTTTATCTCTACAGATAGACCAGAACCACCATGGGGAGAGTCAACGTTGGCAGTGGGTCCGCTCTTCTGCTTTGCTGTCTTCCCAAAATGAGAAAGGAGTTTGGTCCATGTCTTGGGCACAATTCTGACTCTAACTTTTTAGCCCAGATCTTAAAGGCAGGAAGTGGATAGGACCATGCTTTTGTTCTTTCTTCTTCCATGTGTCTCTGTTTGTAACTTCTGTCCTTTTTGGGCCAATTTCAAGCAGCTTTGCCAAAGGGCTACAGGTTATCAAAGTGTAAAGGTTTTACAAGCACATGCTAGCAAGAGGCACCAGCAGAAGGCTGTGCTGGAAAACTAGCCCTGGACAGTTGTATGGGGGAAGAGAGGGCTCCAGAGATGAGGTTGGAGCCAGGGGTGGTCGGGCTCTGCTCCCAAGGAAGAAGGGATGGGACAAGAGGAACTTTTGGCCTCAAGTTGTGCCAGGGGAGGTTTAGGTTGGAGCTGGGGAAGAATTTCTCCCTGGAAAGGGTCAGGGCCTGGCCCAGGCTGCCCAGGGCAGGGCTGGAGTCCCCATCCCTGGAGGGGTTTCAGAGCCCTGGAGATGTGGTGCTGAGGGACATGGGCTGGGGGTGGCCTGGGCAGTGCTGGGGGGACAGCTGGACCTGATGATTTTAAGAGTCCAACATGATTCTCTGAGGTCTAGGATGACAGTCTCTTCTGCTCTCAGAGTCAGGGCTCTGCCATGGAAACAAAGAGGAATATAATTCACAAAAGAATTAAACAACAACAACAATTAAACAAAAACCAACAACACCCCCCCCCCCCCCCCCCAATTGTAAATATTTTGTTTGTTTGTTTCTAACTAAAAGAGTGAGTCTCTGCTAATGAAGAATATTAAAATTCCAAGTGTCCTGTAAAATAAATAACAATGCGAACATGAACAATACCACAATCACCACCACATCATCAATAAAGTTCTTTTTTGTGCAGCTTGTTTTGAATTTTGGCTATTTCCTTCAGCTGTGCAGATATAAATAAATAATTCCACTTGATAAAGGTCTGGGAATGTTATACTTTAAAAGATAAGAAAGCTTTGAGGGAAAATTGTTTTTAAATCTATTACATTTGTATTCTGTTCGCTGTTCACACTGAGCAAAAATTCATTCAGCTGGCAGTTAACCAACCCTATTTTATTCTTTTTCTCTGTTCAACCTATCCTTTTCCTGGGGACATCTAACCTTACATGTAATTACCTCTCTGAGAGTGGGAAGGAGGCCTAAATAACCTTCCTAACAGCTAAATAAATGCACAGGTCCCTGGGACAGGTTATCAGTTGGATGCTGGAACAGTGTGCCTGAGCCGTGGAGAATTTCAAGTAATTTTCTTTCCAGCATTGGGCCAAAGAACTAGAATTTAAAATGTTCTCAGAAAACCAAGCCAGAACACCCTGAATTTTCAGATTATTTTTGTTTCTTTGATAGCTTGTAAGTAAGTGATGGATTTTAGCAGTGATGGTGATGTTTTGTTTTTTTCTCTTGAGGTCTGTCCAAGTCACTTGGTCTCATTGAAGGCTATGGAGGACGTGGGAAAGGTGGGCTTCCTGCCACCCTGTCCCCTGAGGAGGAGGAGAAAGCAAAGGGACCACATGAGAAATATGGCTACAACTCCTACCTCAGTGAGAAAATTTCACTGGATCGTTCCATCCCAGATTATCGTCCAACCAAGTAAGTACTGATTGCTCCATATTTGGAGCAATATTTGCATATTTGTACATATTTGGGTATCATCTGAGAACCAGGAATGATGGTTGCTTTCATTTCTCATGTGATACCATTCACTCTTCCCTCATTGCTCACAGGGCCTTGCTCAGTAATGAGCAACTGGTGTAGTTTGGCTGAAACTGATCATAAAGATGATTTATCAGGGAAAAAAAAGTTTATTTCTTCCCAGTCTTCTCTCTCTTTTTATTTTCCTGAAGCAATACATTACTTTGGGGGGTAGTTACGATATTAAAACTGTCAGCAAAGGGCTGTTCACTGTGCTGTTGGCCTTTGGTGGGTATTAACCTGTAAATGCATGCAAAGACTCTCCCCTTCTCCTCTCTTGTCCCTCTTTCATGTCCCTGCAAGACCCTTGGGGCTCTCTGGCTGCTTCTGCAGTCTTTCTTCTGGGACACAGACAGGGATCTTCTCTGAGAGGTCTGTGCAAGCTTCTTTGGAGGAAGCCCAGTGGCTCAGGTGGCAATATCCATCCACCAGGATGACCTTTCAGGATGATGGTGATGGGACAGGGTTTACCTGCTAAGCACAGAGGAAGAATAAACTTTAAATGAGATGCCAAACCATTTTGTTAAGAGTGTGAGGAAAGACCATGCTGTAAGTTTATCTTAATGAAAGTTAATTTTAGATATGGCTTGCAAAGCATTCCTGAAAATAGGAAAGTGTCAATTTGTCCAGGCCTGGAGTGAAATCTCTGATAAAAGAAAATGAACTGAGAGAGTTTTAGATTCTGAAAGATAGGTGTCCAACTCCTGAGTCATTAGGGCAATGACAAAGCCATTGCTTGGCATCTGCAAACCACTGAAAATCATGCAGCAGGAGGATGCAGCTTCGTGTCTCCAGTGTACTGGCAAATTTTTAAGGATTTGAGTGCATGGAGAGCTTTTGTTCCTTCACTTCTCTTCATGCTGCATGAATTTCAAGCAGCCACTCAGAGTTTTTAAGGCTGTCAGCTTCTGACAACAGAAATATTTGGATGAATTTTCAAAGGGATTGAAGGCCCAGCCTGCAATTCTGCTGGAATGATTCGTTATGGACAAAATGAGTTGCAGGTAGGAATTGCACCTTTGGCTGATATGCAAATCCCACTACAATGACAAATCCTTGAAGTGAGACCTTCTCTAGCAGTTTCCTGAGTCTGAGCTTCTTATTTTCATTTCTCATCCAGAACTCTGACTTCTAGCAGAGCCAGCATTACTTTGTAAGAATTAATTTGAGAAGTAATTTTTCAGATCTTGGGGGGGGGTGGGAGAAAAGGATTAATTGTGACATTTTTAGGTTTGCATTGTATTCTTCCTCAGCGCCACAATACATCATTTAATGGGAGGGTGGTGGAGAGGACAGAGCAGACACAACAATTTATTAAATATGTGTCAGTTTAGACTTGTGCTAATACTCTGGAGAGAATTTGGGAGTACTGACTACAGCAGCATAACCTGGTGTCTTTTATCTATGTAAGAACTTCAGGATTGTGATTTGGTTACCCTGCGTTTTGTTTTGTTTGGTTTTTGTTAAGGATTAATTGTCTTGGCATTGTTAGAGAGCAGCTGGTCTGGTAATGGAATAGGCTTGAATGTGCTGGAGGATTAAAAAAGTTTCAGCTTTTTCTACTTCTGACTTCAAGATCCATTTGCTATTTTGTACATGCAATTTTATGGCTGATTTTATGGAGGGTTTAATACAAACCATTTAAGTCAAGTATCCTGGTCTCTGATTAAAATAGATTCAAGCCAAAGGAAATCAGCCTAAATGATTTTGAAATGGCAGCATTAGTGGGGAAAAACTGTTGAAAACCCTCTAGCTGATAAGCATTACAAAGCATGTTTTAGCTTTATATATAATAGTGGAGCCCATTCGGTTCAGCTGAAGGCTCTTCAGCATCCGGGATCCCGGTGGGTGTGAGCTGTTCCTAGTCATTCGTGTTCTTTCCTTTTAAGTCATTCTCCTGAGTGCTGAGCTATGCTGGATCAGACCTCGTGGACACTTTCCTGTCCCCTCTTTGTGACTGTGGCCAAAGTGAGCTTGGGATGTTTTGTAGTCTTTCTGTATTTAGACTCTGCACCCCATGATCAGCATCTCTAAGGGTTCATAGCCACAGGTGTCCCTTCTCAGAGTGGTTTGCAGATGCTGGCAATGAGGAGGCATCATGACTCCCAGCTAGGGGGCTTTCTAAAAGCAGTGTGCTTTTAGAGCGAACCAGAGAATAGTGTTACATCTTGGACGACCGAGAAACCTACTCCTTGGGCTAAAATAAAGGAGGCCTGGTATTGTGGTGTAAGGGACCTTATTTTGAATCTTGCTGCAGAACAGTGGGGAAATGAGGTGGACATGGGCAACCCCTTTCTCTCTTGCCTGATTAGTTTTTTGGACTTCAAGATGAGATTTCTGCCTGTTCTGGAAAACAATTACTGCTTCTAGATTGGAAGTACCCAAGGTGCTGCCTACAGACTGCAGAACTTCTGCACACATCTCCAAACCAATGAGCTGGGGAGATTTTCTTCAGTTTTATACAAAAGCTGTGAAGAGCAAGGCTGATGTGTGAGTTTTATTGTTGATAAATTCATAGCATTTTCTGCTTGCCTATGAAGGGTAAGGGGGTTTAAGAAGATGTGTTGTTTTCTTTATTGCAAATGAAGCATGTTTATGTGGGATCCTAAGGGCTGCTCATATTCCCTGATTTGATACTAGATTTTCTACACAGCTGTTTTGTTCTATGATGTATGACTTAATGGGAACCCTTCCTACATGTAGTGGGAAAATAAAAATTGCTGTGCTAGATCAGTCTGCCTGTCCACTTTAACTAGTATCTAATCTCTGATAGCAGAATTACCAGATGCTTCAGGTTGGAGAAATCATATTAAGTAAAAGTATGAAATAATCTGCCCATCTGGTATGTTCTGTCTCCTCTGTTCTGTTTTTTCAATCCTATCAAACAAAAATGTGGAGTTTTCATTATCTGTCCAAAAGTCTGTTCCTTTCTGGAATCCTGCAAAGCTCCGATTCAGTGGTATTTTGTGGCATTATGGGATTAAGGAGTAGATTTAAGAAAAAATAATACCCACAATTGTTAAGACTCTTGAATCATTGGGTGAGGATGACACATTCCTGCTGTGGCGCTCAACAGCTGCTCTCATGCAGAGAAGCTTCAAGATACTGAAGTGAAGAGGGAAAAAGTGATAAGCAACTTGCCCAGCTTGATTTTTTTTTCAGAGTTTTTGAGGGCTTCCTAGCCAGGAGACCATACCCCCTCCTCCTGCCTGCCTATGGGTCAGGCAAAGCATGGAAAAGCTTTGGCAATGTGTATGTATCAGGAGCTTGATCTGCTTTTGGGTTTTTGCAGCATTTACCTGGTAAAGGGTTTGCATTTACTCACTGGCCCACATGGCTTTAGAGCCGTGTCCTGGGCAGAGCTATCCCATCACCTGGAAGCCATTGCTGAAGATTAAATGGTTACATATCACTGACTTGATTTTCTTTTCTCCCAATGGTGTGTTTGGGGGTTGAGTCAGAGTCATTACATTCAAGTGTCTCAAGTGGCTTATTCACCCGTTTATTTCTGTAGCTGCCTTGGGAGCAATCAGGCTGTTTAGCACCATCTGGCTTTAGGTGGTTTTATTGCCAGAGATCTCTGTGTAACAGCTAGTTGAAAGCCTTTCTTTGGTATTTAGCTGAAAAGACAAAGAGTTAGCAAAGACTTTGGGTGGTTCTTTGGCAAATAAATTAGCCAAGTGCTAAATCCATTCTTGAATTAAGTTTTTTGTTTGTTTGTTTGTTTTTGTTTTTAAGTGGTTTGTGTGTGTCCCTTTGGGGCTCCCAGCATGTCCATACTGGTTGCTAGAACATATTCTAGTGTGGAAGGAATACCTGTAATGGGAGACACTGCTGCTTTCCTCATCCCTCAAGAGCCCCTTGCCCCCTGGCACGGAGCTGCCTTTGGGTCCCAGCCTCCCCTTGGGTTACTGGGTTACAATCAAAATGGAACATATCTTTGGAAAGTCCTGAAAGTGACTGTGACTTTGATATATCAGGACTGTCCAGGAGGATGGGTCTTGGAGACCTGCAATTTAGTCTGCTGTCAATGAGACCACAGCCACTTTCCCACCACCCTTGTGCTGGACCCAGGATGTTCTCACCCTGCACCAGCCCTATCTGCTCTCAGTGGCTTTCCTGCAGGCTTCAGCACTGGGAAAGTTTTGTGCCATGGAACTCAACCGTTGCCCCATTGTTGACTCTGATGGGGCTCAGAGAAGTCTCTGTAGGCTTCATGTTCTACCATATTTATTTTCTTGTTCTTTATTCTCTTGGCTGCAATCTGCAAATATTATTGCAGCGAGTTTCCTCAGATTTTTAGGAGCTTGGGTCACGCCTGGAGTCACACGGTTGTGATATTAGGTCAGTTACTTAGTCATGCCCTGCTTTAGCATGCTTAGCAAGGTTTGTTGAAATGAAAGTAAGAAGAAGGACAGTGCTTAAGAAGACAAAAACAAAATACTTGAATTATGCTGGTGAGATTTGCTGGGAAATAGAATTTTGTGACTTTATTTGTAGTCACTGCTGACTACACTGATTGCAAACAAAAGAGGTCAAAAGAGCTTTTTCTGTCTTGCACGCACAATATGTTATTTTACCTATTGCAAAAAGGTTTTCTGGTGTTTTTTCTTGCTATTCTACATACAAACCATAGGGAGGAAAAGAGAGGAAAACCATAAAGATTTTTAAATCTTCATGAAATAACTGAAGGAAAAAAATGGGGGAATGAAGACGGGGTAAGAAGGGAAAAAAGTCATGACTGTTTCAGATGTGGAATTCTGTTTGATTAGCCTGTGGGAGTGTACTGAAAGATGCTTTCATCTCCAGGAAAAGTCAGACCTAGTTGTGTATCTTTTCTCCTACAAGACAGTTGTGATCTGGTCCAGTGTTGTGTGAAAAACACTCAATCTCAGCTTTTTAGGGCTCTAGCCATAAAAAAGGGAAAGTAGTATTTTCTATTATTGAGGAAGATGCCACTGGAAGTTTTTCTGGGACAGCAAGTAAAGAAACCAAGCAGTGAGTATCAGTATCAAAGCTCTGGAATAAGGAAAACATCCCTCAAAGCAAGGCTCACCAAAATGAGATCAATTTTTCAGTTCAGAGACAGGTTGCTGGATGTTCTCTATTCGTGCACTATTTCTGTACAATCTGTCTGGTCTCTGTATGGCTTTAGGCATTTCTGTTGTGCCAGGCTGCATGTATTCCTTCTGCTCTTCAGAGGAATGCTTGGGGCTGTGGTGAATCTCTCCCTTCAGAAAATCACGAGGGGGTAGGAGGATACTTGCAAACCCAGCTTCAGACCTAAACAATTTGGTTTTTCTTTCTCTGGCATCATCAAGACACTCTAGATGTGAAAAGCCAGTGCTGTACTGTGAGAGCAGTTAGTGTCTGGTGCTTGGGAAGCCACCTGCCTCCCCAGGGACAGGACTGCCACTTTTGATGGTGATTTCCACAAGAGGGAAAAACTGCTTTATTCCTGCATTGCTTTTCCAGCACCAGCGTGCTGCTGAGTAAGTACTAGTATTGATCTTTGTTCCTCTGTGCATACCAATATGTGTGTACGGAGAGATTGTTATTGGACTGCCAGTAATTCTTTTACTTAAAAACTAAGGCAAGTCAAGTCTCTAGAGACACTTTTCCTGCTCTGGTTGGTATTTGGGGTTTATTTTTTGATACTTCTCCTGGAGGGAGGCAGCTCTGTGGCACTGAGGTGTGCTGTACCCTGCACACACCTGCAGGCAGGTAGGGCTCTCTCCACTGGAAGCTCTGAAAAATCCCCCTACAACTGCAAGTCTCTGACTTGCAACTATGAGGTTCAGGCTTTTGTCTTTTATCTCTATTCTCCATTTAGAAAGGGACATAGGGCAGCTTGGTTTTTTTGGTTTGGGGTTTTTTTTTCCTTTCCCTTTTGGAGTGAAGGTCATTGAAGCATACTTAGACAACTCCATGTGCTCTGGGGAAGCAGAAGGGTGTCAAAAGGCTTCTCTGCTTAAGAGTCCCAGTGTATTCTTTAACCTTAGTAAGGAAGTACTTTTGGGAACATAACTCCGTATTTGCTTAGCGGCTGTTAGGATTTTCTCTTACTATCATTATGCATAGTGTAATCTTGAAACACTGTGACCAAGGATTTATATACAAAGTACCTAATTTTTTTAAATGCAGTGAATCCCACTAATTGTCAATTTACTCTTCCTAACTACAAAATTATTCCCTATTCTTGTAAGTCTGGAACATGATGCTTCAGGGAAGACATCTATCTATGAAGTATGCTGTAAAGCATTTACTAATGTCAGCATAAGTATCAAATGCATGCTTTGGCAGAGGATGGGATTAGTATAATTTAACAGTTTGCTTTTGTCTTCTTCTGAACCTCTGGTGCTGGAAAGTACCTGTATTATCAGAAATGCTTGTCACTGAACTGTACTTACAAAAATAAATGAACCAAATTAAGCTTTCGATACACTTTTAAGTTGGCTTCTAAAGAGACCAAAGCTTATGTGTTTGTGCCACTGATCTGCTTCCATGTATTGCAGAGACCTTTTTTGTTGCCATGGGAGCTTTTGGACAGGTACCACATTGACAGGCAAACCAGGCAGAGGTAGGAGTCAAACAGTGGTGTGTGACAGTGTCAGTCCTGTAGTTATTTATTTAGATTTCCAGCATCCCCAGCAGTCTGGTGTGTTGGCTCACTTGGCTGGCAGGTTATTGCCTTGAGCTGCCAGCCTGAATCTGTGCAGCTCACTGGGAAGGGCAGAGGAATGGGGGATTCAGGCAGTGGCTGAGCCTGTTCTGCAGTCAATAGCTTGTTTAAAAGACAGTCGACCCCCAAGTGTGAATCTTTCAGTAATGAACTCTAAAATTATTTCAGTTTTCCTCCCAGACTGTGGCTGTCTATTAAGTCCTTGACGAAGTATCTCCTAATAACTCTTTCTCTTCCTGTTCGTAGAATAGCTCTTGTATTAGGAAAGATAGGTAAGTGATGTGACACTTGTAATTCCTCTGGCTTTTAAGCCCCTTAGATACATCTGAACATAACTTTACTATAAGAGCCCCTCACTAAAAGATATCCTTCTCTGCACGCTCTGTTTTTACAACTCAGTAGATAATTTATTGTTAGAACTTGCTGGGTAAGTAATGTGTATATAGAACTGCCTGTGTATTCCTAAATACATAAATTGTAGTGTGTATTTTTGATACCCTAATTCTAAAATATAAAGCACAGCGTTTCTGAAAGATACTTAATGGAAATAAAGTAGGTGTTTTAAAAAACAATTTTTGTGGGGAAATGTGGAGAGTTTTAGAGCTTTAGTCATCAGAAATATTTTATGAGGATCTAGTGTTCTGAATCTGTAAACACTAAAGTGCACGAGACAATGTTAGGCCTTTTAAGATGCTGAATAATAGAAAATTGTTTGCTTTTCCATTGACTTCAATAGGGTAGACACAATTGATTTAATATTGATAATCCCTTTTGCAAGAAGAAGTGCAACTGAATCACCAAAATGCAAACTAAAATAAGCAGTCACTGAATGGAGCATGATTAGGAAGTGGCAATTTGAATAGCAGTCTGGCTTTCTTTTAAACTTGTTCATAATCTTTACAAAAGCCAAATGAAGATCAATTCATTTCCTGGTGAAGCTTTAATTTTGTGAGGAGAACATGAATGAAGCTTGTTTAAAATCAATAGCTTTAGTTTGTGGAATCACTAGTAAACAGTTCAGAAGGAAATGCAAGGTTTTTCCTTTCCTACTGGGACTTAAAGACAAAAAGCAATACAGATCTGTGATTAACAGTTGAGAAGCAGCCTGTAGGACTGGATTAAGGAAACCTGTGCAAGCTTGAACCTGCCTGTGTGGGTTCCCACAGGCTCTGTGTGTGTGTAGACAGCAAAAGATTGCAACATGACTGATAACATATTGTATTTCAGCCACGGTGCTTTGCAGCCCAGTGACGAGTAAATCACTCAATCCAATCAGTGCACCACTGATATATAAGAATTTACCTCCCAGGTTTTCAGTTGCATCAATCTCAAGTGTGTATTGGTTTTCTGTGGCAAAGCAGAGCATGTGCTGGGCCAGGAGGGGATCTGGGAACAGGTATTGCCTTCAGGCAGAAGAGCCTTGTTGAGGAGCAGGCAAAGAGCTGGAGGACTCTATGCAAAGAGCTGAAGCAGTGGACATCATTACTAGAGCTATCCTGAAGGATGAGTACCTGGTGACAGGCACCCGTGAGCTAGTTGTGGGATTTTAAATCACATTGTGTGTTAACCTGCTCTTGGGATGCTGCTCCATCAAAAGAGCTCTGATGTTCTGTCTCTGTGATGGGATAAAATTGTTGGTATGTCACATTTGGGGAGTGCTCTGAAGGTCCAGTTTTGGGAACTGAGGAGTTAGAACTTCCTAGGCACTGAGAAATAGATTGAGAATTCTTTAAGGTGAAAGATAATTTTTGCTCTAACTTGGCTTTATCAGACCTTAGTGGAACAGTAATCTATCGGGTAGTAATTTGGGCGGAGAATTCCACTTAAAGTGCAGAAATTCTGATCAAGTTCTCTCTTATGCACCCTTAGCTTTAATGTTGTGGTTCCAAATATCATTGTAGGAAAGGGATTTAAGAATGTATGAGCTTTTTAAGTCGAACTCTTTCTACTGCTGAACCACGTTTTATAGGAAAATCTCTAAAATCTTCTAAGAGCTGTGCCAACATAGTTGAGCACTTTCATGATGCTAACAGTGTTTTTAAGGACAGTAAGTAACAAGAATCATTTATTCTACTAATCAAAAGAATATTTGCGTTTTAAATTATTCAAACCCTCAAGCTTAATACAGGAATGAAATATCAGGAAAAGGATAAGCTCTTGATAAGCATGTTAGCTGGATTTATTTTGTGTGATGGCCAGTGAAGAAATTATTAATAACTATACTTCAGGAACCAGACTGGGGAAATACTGGGTGCTCAGATTTGAAAATAAAAAAGAAATTTAAAAAAAAGGAAGGGGAACATTTAGCCACTCTTGATATGTAGCAGGGAAAGAAGTCTTTGAAAACCTCTCATTGGGATCTTCTATGAAGACATCTGATCTCCATAAGAACCACCTTTTGAATACACTGTCATCTTCCAGTGGTATGTAGGATCTGGATTCTCTGTTCATTTTGTGCCTCCATGCTACTAGCACAGGTTTTCATGCCTAATTCTGTCTGCCCAGTTCATGGGTGGTTTTTTTGGCCAATCACACAAAAAATATGGAGAAGGACCTGGCAGGACCCCTCTTATTAGCTGTAGGGGCAGCTTTGTAGGATGTGGGGGCAGCGTAGAGCCTTAAAGCCTTGGGGCATTCTGTAGGCCATAGGTGTTCACCCTTCTCCCTGGTGGTTCCTGCTGCTGGCATTTCAAAGTGACGTGTAGAAGGGATGTCACCTTCATGCAATGTGGGAGAATTGTGTCCTCAACAGCCTATAGGGCATTTCTGCAAAGATGAGTAATGGTGTAGTGTCAAAGGTAATGATGATGTAGCTATTAAATAGATACACTGGTCATCCATCAGCCTGAGCACCCGTCAGGGACAGCAAGGAGGGTGTCTGCTCCTGAGACCCTCTGCCACGTGGCAGCAGAAGCAGCAAGTTCAACACCCACTTGTGGCCATCAGTGTATTCACTACCTTAAAAGGATAACACAGGGCTTCCAAAAATTATCTCAGATGCTGCTGCCTAATCCCTACCTGTGCCAGACATTAGTCAGACCACTGGAATTGTTCCGATGGCTGCTGAAATGAAGATTAATATTACTTTGACTTTTTCTCCTGTGTGTATTTTTCAGACTTGACATCCATCCAAAGCAGAGTAGAGCCTGTCCCTCCTGCTTCAAAGACACTGCACATGGTGTTTGTCATGAGTTGGGTTGGAGGGTTGGGGCATCGAGGTGGGTGTGCAGAGAGAGGGTGAGGGGCAATGGTTTCAAACTTGGGGAGGGAGAGATTCAGGTTAGACATGAGGAAAAAATTCTTCCCTGTGAGGGTGCTGAGCCCCTGTCCCAGGTTGCCTCCAGAAGCTGTGGCTGCCCCATCCCTGGCAGTGTTGAAGATTGGATGGGGCTTGGAGCAGCCTGGGCTGGTGGGAGGTGTCCCTGCCCATGGCAGGGGTTGGAACTGGATGAGTGTTGAGGTCCCTTCCAACCCAAACTATTCTATGGTTCATGCTGGAAGGACACAAAACAATTGGTAGGCCTGTGTCAGCAGGGAGAGAGTATGAAAATCATATTCTAACGTGATACCAAGGTTTTACAGTAGACTTCTATGTTCCTAGTTTGCCAGTAATTCACTCTGGGGCTGTTGTGTGTGTTATTCTTCATTGCTTCTTCAGCTGTCAAGTAGTGACTGTTCCTCCAGTGCTGGAGGTGGAAAGCATGACGCCTGCAAGAAATTTAAGTCTCCCAATGGGGTGCTTCTTTCTCGTGACACTGCTGTTCACAATGAGCAGGGGTTGGTCTGTGTGCTGCTGTTCTATAAGGTGGGACTGTGTGTTTTGGGGCATGCTGGTGGTCCTTCCTGCACTGCACAGTGTAGAGAGTGTTTTGCCAGCTTTTCTTGCAAGCTTTTGTTTCATTGGTGTTTGGTGAACTTGAGTGGCTTCACTCCCTTGTGTTGGCCTCCCAGACGGTGAAGAACCAAGTTGAGTTGGAAATGACCTTTGCAGAAGGGTTTGTGCTTGGTGGGGCTGTGTTGGAGATCAGCTTTGGGGCATTCCTTTGCAGACCAAAGGGCGAATGGCCAAATCAGCAAGGAGAGATTCTGCTTACAATCCAAACTGTGCCTTGGCTAGCAGTGAGGTGGCACCAGCCTGGAGGAAAATAGCTTGTGGCAAACTTGCTATGTCTGTATGGTTCCATGCAATGTGTTTCAAAGCAGATGGTTCGACTTTTATCCTGGTGTTGGGAGGGGGGAGGTTTGATTTTTCTTTACCTTGCTTAAAACTGAGTCATAAGCATCATCAGGGCTCTGTGTCTGCAGCAGCAGATACTTCTCCTTCGGTGGTATTTTTCTTTTCTCTCTATGCCACCTGATACTCCTCCCAGTTCATCTCTGTGGATGTTGGCAGACAAACTCTGTGCCTTGTCACAGCCACACCTCTCAGCTCAGAGATGGCTCTGGTCTGGATAATCCATGATGTTTAACAGGCATTAGGAATGATTTATTAGAAATATATCACTAGGAAAGTAAGTTTTTTGATGAATCATTTTCAGATAGCCTGATAAATCCTGGTTTTTGTCCAAGTGTTCCCTTTCAAATATCAAACTTTTTGAAAAGCAGGACACATCTGACCAAAGCAGGCTTTTCAGATTTTGGGAGTTCTGCCTCATCCCTGGAAATGAGTACAGCTGCACTTTGTGCTTAATGGCATTTAATCTTCACTTCAAACTTTGGTAGGCATATTTATGTTGGGATTGGGAAGAAGGGGACACAGCACAAACGGCACAGATTAAGGAAAAATTGATGATCTTGAAGACTGGAGGATCTGTGCAAAACAGATGGGTATGCTGTCAGGAGTGACTTGATTGAGGCATATCACAGAAGGTGGAAGATGATTTCAAGAGTCAGTGATTAATATGGTCTTTGATGCAGCTCCTGGGATTAGTGATTACTGGGTATCTCACTATTAGCAGTACTTCTGCTTTGTGATCCAGGGAAGAAAGGAGAGGAGAGGAGAGCAAACTACAGGGCTGTCACCTGAGCTTCCCTCTGGACTAATATCTGAATGCTGTTGCTCTTTTTTTCTAGAGCATGAGTCTCTGTTATCTGTGGTTGTGGACTTCGAAAAAAATATAATGCATTATTGTCTTTTTTATTAGATTGCTGTTTTATGAAAGATGCTGCCTGATGGCAACTGCAAGCCACACCATTGGCATAAAAGTCCATAAAAGTCCACTGTCAGCTCTGGGCCGGCATGGTTTGATGTGGAGCTGAAGGATATGACAAGTGGGTGTCTCCTTTGTCTTGGAATAGTCCACGTTCCAGGTGGTTCATAACCTGCACTCACTTGTGCTGACAAATGGCTGGCTTTGGGGTAATGAAGGTATAGCAGCCCTCTGAGTTTGGATCTCAGTTGCTTGCTGCTGGACTGGGGGATTTTAGATGTCTGATGGAAATAGCTTTGCCCCCCAGAAGACCATTATTATGTATTAATTGAGTAATAGAGAGGATGATGTTAAATCACTGAGGAAGAAGTGTTTTTTAAATGCTCTTGACATTTTGTGCCATCTTGGCACTCCAGGGGTGCTTGCTGTGATTCCAGGTTATTTTTCTGCCATGGGATCAGGAGGCAGTAGATGACATGATATCCTTTTTCTGTTAGTGAGACAGCCAATAACATCCTAATCTCACTTGCTTCGCTGAAGAATAGATTTACAGCTGGGTGGTGAGTATAAAACAAATGATCGGAGGATTCAAAGGCAGACTCCTACGGCAGACAAGCATGTGTGGAAGCAAAACTTGAATTTCTAATTTTTGTGTGTGTGTGTGTTTTGAAATTGTCTGACTTGATTAATACTGCCTGTTGTACACCAAGCTGTTCAACATAAACTCAGCCTTATTTCCCCTTCTCCCATCTCTCCCTTATCCTTCATTTGTCTCTGAACAGTTTCCTGTGTCAGGCAGTAGCAGCAAAGGATGGACAGTTAAAAATTACCTCCATAAATAGATTTTATTTCATGTGTTGCCTTGCACATTTCCTGATTGCAAACTTGGGCTTCATGTAGAATGAAGATCTTGGACAGAAGAAAGGTGGCAGTGCCCACAGCCCATCAGCTATGGGCACATGGGCAAGATACCTCTCAGATGTGGTTTGGTAGCCCATGAATTGCTGGGATTTGTCCCCAAGTCCCTCCCCCATTACTTCCCATCTCCTATACTCCTTATTCTTGATGCTTCAAACAAGTTCTCTTCTGGCTCTTCTAATTATCATTGAGTTCAAACATATCTTCCTCCCTGCCCTCTTTTTTTTTTTCCCCTCCCTGGCTTGGGACATGCTGGGAGCAATAGCTGTTTTCCTGCTTTCTTGTACCAGTGTTTTTTTGACCTGTCACCTTGTTGAGAATGAAACACAGGGATGGAGCCTGAAGGACCTGATGTGGCTGCACGCATAGAGCATCCGCAGCCCAGCTGCTGTTTGTAGAGAAAAGGGAGCCCACCAGTGTGAGGGACAAACTTGAGGTTTATTTGGTTTTAAATTGCTGCCCTGTCCTCTCCTGTGGTTGCAACTGAAGCCACTGGAGAGAGTGGTGTTTGTGCAGAGCCTTTGCCTCCCTCTCTGCCTGGCATGCCCCAGAGAATCAGAGCTTTGTGCATATGAACAATGGGGGTGCCCACTCCCTCCCTGGACTTATCTCTTCTTCCTGTATCTTTTTGCCTGTCCTTAGCAGTCAGGGAAGGAGAAGTGTGATAAGAGTCGTGCAGGGGGAATGTGAATGAGCAGGAGATGAACCTCAAAGGGCTCAGTTTGGATTTTCCTCTTTGATCACACACTGAGCTCTTTATCCCCCCTGAAGTGTGCCCCGGGGGAAGGCTGCCCAGAGGTGTGCAATGATTAAAAGGAAATACTCTTGCTCCTGTGACCACATTCTCTTCAGTTTAGCAGGTATCAATGTATATCAAAAGCAGAGTTTTAATCTCAGAGTCAGTTTAGTTTGACTTTTGTGGCAGGATTTCAGGGTCAATTGTCACTTTAACCCATCATGACTGTTCATTGATTTTAAAGAGAGATCTTCCCTTTGGAAGATCCTTTTCAGCATTTGGTACTTTCCCTCTTGTAGAGAGCTTGGCTTGCTTTAGGGTAGGTGATAGTTAAATCAAGAAATACAACCGTGCTTTTATCCAGCATACTTGTTTAACTACAGAAGATTGACAAAGAACTGTCATTCTCTGAAAGTCCTTGTCTCCCAAGCCTCATATTGGAGTCTAAAGAATGGTTGCTGTTGCCTGAGAAACACTCAGTACAATTAAATACAGAGTCATTGTTGGGGGGTCAATGAGCTTGAAGTGATGCCGAGCTGTTGTTCCCGTCTTTGGTCTTTCTCTGCTTCTCTTGGCAGGATTTAAGTGATAAATGCTCATTGTAATTGTGTGAACACTCCTAATGTTGTATGTCTAATCTGTCAGGAATGCTGGGAGGGAGCAGGAAGCTCTTCTCTTCCCTCACACTTATTTACTGTAGGGAAAGCTGGAGAGTTGGATGAAATTGTTTGAAATAGCTATAGACATAGCCTGTTAGCATTCTCTGAAGACTTTATTATGATTGGGTTTTGCGTTAGGAGCAAGTGTAGCATTTGAACAGCACCTGTTACCTGGGGAGCCCTCTTCCACTGAGCTACTATGGGTCTGCTCTAAGGTTGTCCTGGGGCTCAGAGTCTGGTGGATCAATGTAACATGAACCTGTGGCTTGCCAGGGGTGTTGCTGGCTGCTAGGTGACCTTGGGGGCTCCTTCTACTTCTGCCTTGTTCTGATACACAGGAATGTGTCTAAGCAGATACCCAGCCACAAAACCATCTCTAGTTAAGCAATTCCTCCTGAAACCCAGAGAGGTTATCACAAGTTATTGGTTTTAACCTATCCTTCTAGTGAAGTACCAAACCAGCAGTTCATGGCAATGCTCTGGTGGGATACTTCAGTGGCAGGAATGTGTTCAGAAGTATCTGCAAAGAGAGATAAAACATTTATTAAGACTATTTAACCAAGGGTCATTTTGTATTCATTTCCTTCCAAAGCAAATAGGAAGAAAATTCCTAAGTGCCATTTAAGAACAAAGCTCATTTCTGAGCACCTGTTAATCTTAGAGCAGGAATGTGGAGTTCACTTGAAAAGGTAAAGCCATTTTCTCCACTCTGGAGGCTCCTTTTTATCCTGTACCCACAGACATACATACGCAGACATGCAAACACAACCCCAGAGAAGCAGACTCTGGATTTGCCCCCTGCCCTTGCTATTTTCTGAGCCCAGAGCCCTACCCCTGCTATCTCTTTCTTGACAGCACAGCTGAAATGAAGCACAGGCAGCCAGAAAACCTGGTGGTGCAGTGCTGTGGGATGTCAAGCAGCATCTCATGCTCTGTGTTAAAGGTGTGCCTGACTCAAAGCACTGTGCTTTGCTGACCCTGCCTCTCTCTGTCCTTAATGCTACAGGTGCAAAGAGCTGAAATACGGCAAGGACCTACCCCAGATCTCCATTATCTTCATCTTTGTCAATGAAGCGCTCTCAGTTATCCTGCGATCAGTGCACAGTGCGGTGAACCACACTCCAGCTCACCTCCTGAAGGAGATTATCCTGGTGGATGACAACAGTGATGAAGGTTAGCAATGATGGGAGCTCAGAGCTCACCACCATTTCATTTCTTAAAAATCTCAACGCAGGAGTTGTTCTTCTTTGGGGGAATGGTGACACAGCTGGGAGGCATGTGGTGGGAGGGGGCTGGGTGTGCTGGCTGGCATTCCAGTTTTCTCCAGCTTCTGTAGCAGAAAAGAGGCAGGATCAACCCAGAGTTAAATTCTGAGAGAATTACTGTTTGAAGTTTTAGCTGGAAGCTAGAAGTCTATAGAAAACCAGTCAGCCATCTTACTTGTGTCTTCACAAGAGCATCCAGAAGTTCTGGTTTCAGGTGTATCCTTGTTTCTAATGACAACACTTTGCTTGTCACAGAGATGCTCCTTTAAAAATTTGTCCTGACCCTGGAGCCTAATGAACTATTCTGCTTTGGCCCCTTGAAGTGATGTTAAATGAGTTGTTTTCTCTGTGTACCTCAGTTTCCCTATCTGTAAAGTGACATCTCAGGCTTTATAACTGTCTGGGACCCTGTAGAGCCACTTCTTCCTCTTCCATTACATTATTTTTATACAAGATGGATAAGTAAAGAGGAAGAAGAGGAAACAGCTAACCAACCTGCTCAAGTCATTTGGTTCAGCCAGCTCTCAGTCATTTCTGCAGCATCTTCCCATGTGGGATATCCTTCCTGTTGTGCGATAGCACAAGCTGCAGAAGGTACTTTCATGTGGAAGCATTTTCATACTCTGAGTCCTCCAAGACTTGTTTTCCCAAGATACAGTTTGATAATGTTGTTAGAGTATTTAAAATCTTTGTGAAGAGCAGCAAATGGTTAAGTTATTTCGATTTCTGCCATTTTATTTGTACTGCATGCTCTAATTTTATTTTAAAAAAAACAGCAGACATGAACTGTGGATGCTGTGATCAAAAGGGAACAACATGGAGGGTGTGGGAGGGGGACAGCTCATTTCCAGAGGGAGCCTGAGAGGTTGCTTGTCTGTCTGCTGTGAGATGAGATGGTATACAGCAAGCTACTCAAGCCTGTAAAAGTAGATGCTCAAATACCACAGTAATGAGCACCATAGAAAGCTGATGAATTATAATTACCAGTTAAAAAAAGAGGAGGGCAGCTTCTCAGCTGACAGAAATCACAGCAGCTCTGGTGCAAAAGCTAGGATGATGTGCACCATTGGAGCCATGGGATTTCAGAGCTGGAAGGATTTTGGAGCTGGCTAGGGTGCAGGTGATCTGTCGCTGCAGTATTTAGCACTGCCCCTGTATTTAGAGGGTTCAAAATGAGATACTGCTTCTCCGGGTTTTACTGTATCAGTGAGCACTCTTTAAAAGAAGACCCAGTGGTAATAATTATTGAGCTTCTCTACCCATTGCCACACACAAAGAAAAATGTTTCTAAAACCTTGTTCCACCCACCATTCAGTATGCAGCACTGAGGCTACATTGAGTCAAGTACTCTGGAGATGCTACTGAAAGGCACAGGACAATGAAATGAATGTTTTTTAAAAGCCTCATTTCCCTCCTCCATGGCTGAGCCTGCAGCTGGCAGCCAGGATGCAGGAGATCTCTTCATCTGCTGCTGAGATTGCAAGGCTGTCTTCTCTGGCTGTTTGCTCTAAGGGCTGGGCCAGTGCTGGTGGGGTCTGGTGGTGTGGCTGGATGGTGGCAGGGTGTCAAAATGGTAGCAAGGCAGGTGACCAAGCTTGTAGTATGCTAAAGGACTTCTTGCCCATTTTTGGAGGCTGACCAAGCTGTCTGGGCTGTGTTGGAGCACCCTGTGGCTCCTATCCAGGGAGAGAGGTGCAGGTAGATGACCCAAGTTGAGGGACAAATTCATACATCATGTGCAGGAGGTGGGAGAATCCCAACCTCCTCTCACACATAGCCAACAGGTACTTGTGATCCCACCAAAAGGATGCACTGGTTGCATCAGAACTGTGAGCAGCCAAGGTCCCTACTGATGGGTTATTTCACTCCTGAACACCCAAGTGGCTCTGTCCTCAAAAACCTTTGAGAGGAAGTATATTAAGAGACTGGGTGTAGGGGCAAGGGGATGCTGTTAACTGGCAAGGTTTGTTTGCAGTGTCACTACTATGCTGTTGAGCTTTGTAGGCATCATGAAAAATGAGACTTTTTAAGGGAAGGATTTGAAAGAAGATAATGAGGTAACTTGGCAGATGTTTATGGAGAGCTCCTCCCAAGCGTGTAATAATCTACTTTTTTTGTATAAAAGAGATGATTCATAACAGAAAACATCCTTGGGACCCATGCATTCAGTTGGTGTATCATCAAGGAGCTTCCATGACAGCAAAGAATTATTAATGGCAATAACATTGTCATGTAGTTTCTACTAATGGTAGGATATAATCGTGAGCAGCAATAGCAACGCCATATAAACAATGCTTTCGATATTACAAAGTTATTGCAATATATGGATGTGGCTTGTACAGGAGAAGAGTTACCGGGAAATAGTTTGTCATTTGCTTTAAGATTTAGAGATGGATCCTGGAGGACTGAGCACTGGTGTCGAGCAGGGGATGAGGTTGTGCAGGTATAACTTTGATGGCTGTGATTGAAGAAGAGATTGGATCAATCTCTTTGTGATCAGCCTTGTGTGTTTGAGGGACCATTTCTGTGGGTGTGCAGCATGTTGCCATAGCCTGGGCAAAACCTCTGGGGGCTCAGTTTTATAAACTTGAAAAGCAAGCTGACCTTCAGAGAGAAGTGACTCTGACCCAGTAGCTGAGTCATGGCCTTGTGGTCTACCAGAAGCAGCTTCAGGGAAAAACTCATGAAAGTCTGTGGCTGGGGGCTGTATGATTGTGGGGTTGCTGGGTAAGTTTTGTGAGAGAGCAATTTACACAGATGTGAAGAGGAAATACAGCTTGTCTGGGTAATGGAAGAAACAGCATGTTCCCAAAACAGATATTAAAAGGTCCCTGGGATTGCCATGTAAACTTAAAGTTGTAAAAGCAGTCCCAGGGATGGAGGTAAGAACTGCACACTGGGGCAGACCTGGCTGTTACTTGCCCTTTGGGTAGACCACTAACCAGTTACTCAGACACAATCAAAACCTTGTGGTGTGCTTTCAGACTGGAACAAACTGCTTCTGAAGACTCATTAGACACTTCTTGCTCTTAGCTTTCCTGTAATGTGGTGTGTACAACAGCACCATGCAACCCAGAGGCATGCAATGAAAAATTAAAAGTTAATAAACACAGTCATTCTGACTTTATATCTGAGCTGTAAATAGATTAAAGATACCGATGCATTATACTGGAGGAAAAAAACCTTCCTCCTTGAAGGAAAAAGCTTGGAGAGTTGTAGTTTGAACCCCTTTCTCCTTTGAGCTGCACATTATACTTCATAAGGACTTTATTTTGTAGGCTGCTTTTGTTTGTGCTTGTTGCAGGGGTGTAATTACAAAGCCAGTGTGCAGGCTGTGTTTCTAAGTGATAACACATTTCCTAGGTTGTTGGAGGGGTACAGCCAGGTGCCCCTGAGATGTTATGTTATCTCACAGCTGCACACTTTGTCTGAGTCTGCTGCTTAATCATCACCTGCTTTTTCTTTTTGCTGTCTGTCTTTTTAGTGTTTTTAATCTGGGATAATATCTCTTTGAAAAGCAAACCTCTTGGTATAAAAGAAAACCTTTGGATAAAAGACTGCTTAGAGGAGCTGGCTACACTCAGGGAAACATGCTACGGGTTGTAATTTACCTCTGTGTAATGTATTAGCTGGGACTTGATGTATGGCTGTCTTGTTTTGCAGCTCATTTCAACAGCAACAGCAGTGGTTTGTGTGTACTCCCCTGGGAGCTGGCTGGCTTGTCTTTCCTCTGCCTTTGCATTTAGAGGAAGGTTTTAACAGAACTGCAAGAAGCTGAGTCATATCTCAGCTTTTCCGAGGTGCTGGTCCAGCCCAGGTGCCTCATTGTTGCTCAGACTCAAGGTGGGTTGCTTCATTGCAGCTGACATGGTGGTGTTCCAGTGATGGTCAAGGTCTGAGGCTTTCAGACCCTGCCAAAATGTGGAGTAGAGCACCAAACCTTGGGTTCTCTCTTGGGCTTTTGAGAAACCAAATGAATCAGAGACTTGCAGCCAGATGCACTCAGTGGGGCCAGCTTTGTCTGGAACACCTGATGAGAATTGCACATGCTCCCTGTTTCACAGTTTTCCCTTCAATATTTGCAAGCAAACATCAAAAGCGTCAGAGACTCACTCAGCTCTCACCCTCACTGCAGAAATTCTCCTGTCTGTTAAGTGTCCATTGAAGGAGTTCCCTTTGTGAATTCTTGCTGCAGAATTCCAGCTCATAATGGCTTTGGTGTTTCAGGGAGACAGGGGTGTCCCCTACGGCACTGGACCACTCCCAGCCCCAGATCCTGTCCTCCAGTTGTCAATGGTTATGATAATAGCCATGGGCTCTGTAGACTTTTCCCACCCAGCTCAGCCTGGCAAACACAATGATGTTTTTTAGGGGTGCACAAGAGGTGTTACACAGTATCTGGGTATTGTTGGACGCTGATTGTGGGCTGTTGGTAGTTCCCTGAACACCTCTGGTGCTGTTGGCCATTGCTTCTTTCTTTGCGTGGCACCAGGCAGTTCTCATTTGCAGTTCTGGGGATTTCAAGTGGAAATGGGGAGATCTGAGCATGATTTGTGATGTGGGGCACTGAGCAGTGGATGATCCTGTGGTTGCTTCTGGGCTCATGACTGTGACATGATTACTTCTAGTGGCATCAGGTGGTTCAGTTTCTCTGGCAGGCCTATTTCCCAGAAAGCTCATGAAGGTGACAAAATCCTTTGTAATAGATTTAAGTCTTTGCAGCTGGTAGATGGGTTTTTTTAATAGAGCGACAGGTGTATTGCATTCTAGTTCTCTGGACTTGCCCTTCAGTGAAGGTCAACATGGACAGATGGAGAATACAAGGCAGGCTGGAAATTAGACCTGGTGGCGTTTTCAGTAAGGTTTCTCTCTGCACATCTTTCCTGGAAGTAACCTGTGCAATGGTAAAGGCCAGACACATAACTACCGCCATATGCAAATATTGTTTGGATACTTAATGAACATGACTTAGGAATGATGTGGTGTGCTCTGAGGGATGGTCTGGTAGGCTTCCTCAAAGGATGCATTCATGGGAGGGCAGCGGAGGAGGGTTCCAGTGCCATAGGGCATGGAAGAGAAAGCAGCCTGTAGATTCAGTTGCAGTGCTTAGTTTGGGTAAAATCACTGGTGGTGTGGCTCGCCTCCATAAGTAGTGCTTTGGTTAAGAAGGATGAAAGTGAGCTGGGGAGCCACTGTTCTGGTACCAGCTTGGCTCCTGACTTTCTTTATCATTACTTTGCACACAGGGTTTCAGCTGATGAATGTTGGGCTGATTAGCAGTATCAAGGGGATGTTCTTATTTTCAGGAAAGAGGTGGAGAGCCGAAGGCACCACTATGACCTTTTGCAAGGCAGAGGGGAGGAGAAGGGCAGCAAGTTACCTGACCTGGAAGATGCTTTACCCCTGCTGTAGTTTGCATGAAGATCTGAAAATAGCAGCTCCAACAGCCAGGTTGCTGGATTGTGAGAAAGCTGCCTCCCTCCTTGTAGCATGTGCTGTGGCCAGGAGAGGGGCACTTTGGCCTCTGCTAAGGAATGGGCTGATGGGGTGTGATGATGCCAACCATAGGCATCAGCTCCCCCAGCTCTCCATGCTCACCCCGTGCTGTTTCCCATGTTCACATGTGTGCTGAATTGGCCTTTGGGCTCTCTGCAGATCACTTCTTCACTTTTTGGCATCCAGCATCCTCTCAAAAAGAAGGAGGACATGGCTGTGGCTCCCCAGGGACTTTCTGATGAGCCACGTTACACAGCATGGTGGGCATAGGAACTGCTGAAGCTTCACCCTTCACTGCCGTTGAGACAATGGTGTTACAACCCTTCTGCTTCACTTCAGCTGTGCTCTCCTTTGAGTGGCACAAACATTACCCATAAGGATTTTTCCCACTTTCCTTCCACTGAGATTAAAACAATAATTTAAAAGTTGTTTAATTGTTCAGCCTAATCTGTAGCGTCATGGTCATTATTGACTTCCGGATAAAAACCCCTTGAGATGCTGGTGCCGTGCTTGTGGGTTTTCATCTGTCAGAAAAATCTGTCTCTGTCTCCTTAAAACCATTTGGAAGAGTTGTTGTTTCCATAAAATATTGTTTTTTCTCTGAGTGTCTCAGCACGAAATGGAATTTGCTGAGTTATGTATGTATGTGATGCAGATGCTTTGAATTGAGGAAGGGGCTCATTTACTTTATTCTTTTTATTCCTTCTTCAGCATAAAAGAGAAATGAGACTTTTGGGAAATTGATATGGGAGGTGAGCCATCCCAAAAAGACAGGCTGAAGAAAGCACATTTTATGTGTTTGGAAGAAGGCATGGAAGGGAAGGGAACAGATTATCCTGTTTTCTTTGATTTTTTTTTTTTTTTTTTTTTTTTTTTTGGTATGATGGGTAGTAGACCACAGTTTGGACTGATGGACCATATCTTAATTTTCTGCTGTCCTGGAGCCTCACAGGGATAAAAGACATTCTTAGGAGCTGCTTTCATGGTGTTCTGAGTCTGTGCTGGTATACAATGGGATTGCTGAGCTTTTCTTGCACTTTTCTCATCAGCAGATCTTTTGTTCAGTTAACTGGTGCCAGAAAATGAAAGGAGCAAGATTTCTGCCAGGGCACAAGCACTTTGGCACATTGTTAAAAAAAAACATATTAGTACTTACCCCTTCCACACTCCAAGCCCTATGTGGTTTTTATACTTGGTGTGTGTAGCTATTAAAAAGTTTGATGCTGGTAGAGCTGCAGGCTGACAGATCCATTCTGATCTCTGCTGTAGCACACATACATGCTTTGACAACATAATTAAATGAGCTGCAGCCTCCAGTGAACACAAGTTACGTGGTATGAGCTTCTGAATGAAGCCAAAACTCTCATCCTATTGTAAAAGCAGCGGGAATTTTAACTTTTCTAGTGGCAAAGCTTGGAAAACAAACAGCAAATGCCAAGGTTGTAGTAATGAGGCTGAATAAAAAGGATAGTGCAGCTCATATCCAGTTTGATGTAGTTTAAATTATGTCAAATGGGTTTTGTAGTATTTTGAGTGATCCATTCAGATGAAATCTCCATCAGAAATTCAGAGCACTATTGGCTGGTATGCACAGGTCACTACTTTCTGTTCTTGTCTTTCAGCAGGGTGATACCCAGGTATTGCATGGCAATCTAGATGGGGACTTGGTGCTTTTTGCCTCTATGGGTTCCTTAGTTGTCCTATAATAACATCTTTGTCACCCTTCAATTCTTTTGTAAGGGTTGTGGTCAGTCCACCATCAGGTGGTCTGCTAAAAATCTGCACTGAATGATTTGAAATTATTCTATTCCTCTGCCATGGTTTGACACTAGCCCGGTAATTAAACCAAGTAACAGATGCTCTCTATTAATCCCCCTCTCCTCCCTGATAAATGAAGGAGAGAGAATAAGGGAGAGAGACTTATGGGTTGGAAACTAAACTACACGACTTTAATGAAACAGTAACGATAAATAGGAAAAATTACTAAATATATACAAATATACAGGAAAATTGATACCACATTCCCCCCCCCTGCTCCCCCAATAACTCTCACGTCACCCCCGAGGCTGCAGGGCAGCCCTGGGAAAGTCCAGGCTGGAATCCTGGGGTCGGCAGCAGTGGGGAGCTGGAGGCAGGAATACACAGATATGGGCTTGCACGGATCAGGACCACAGGCAGAGGAATGGATGGAATCCTCTAAGGGTGCTGAAGCAAAAACCGGGAACAGGCGGGGAAGGGAAGCAGGAAGGGCAGGAAAAGCAGGAAGGGCAGGAAAGAGGGTTTGACCCTTGTGATCCCTCAAATTTATACCGAGTATGAGGTGTATGGGTTGGAATACTCTGTTTGGTCAATTCTGACATCTATCTTGTCCAGTCTCCCCAAAGGCGGGTTTCAGGTGGGACCTCCTTACTCCTCCTGGAAGGTAAAATGTTCCTCAGAGCTGAGCAGTGTCCTTCGCTCTGCATACCGGTCTCTGGCTGGAACTATAAACATGGAGTGTTATCAGTCCTAGAAGCAGACACTGTCTGAGAAACTTGCTGTTAATTTCAGCAAGTGCAATTCCTTACAAGATACTTAGCTGAAAGCAAAAGTACAAGACAGAGAAATCACCTTTATCCTGGCCCAAACCAGGACATCCTCCCAATGCCATCTAGAGGTATTTGGTTCCAGTAAGCTATGTTTGTATTGTTAATAAAGTGAGTTTATTTTAGGTGAAAACTGTTGCACCCTTTCAATGGTTTCTCTGGCACTTCTTCTCTAGAGGAACTGAAGGCACCGCTAGAAGAATATGTAAATAAGCGGTACCCGGGGCTGGTAAAGGTGGTGCGCAACCAGAAGAGGGAAGGACTGATCCGAGCTCGGATTGAAGGCTGGAAAGCTGCCACTGGCCAGATCACTGGATTTTTTGATGCCCATGTGGAGTTCACTGCTGGCTGGTAGGTGCTCAGCCTCAAGGTCTTGGTGAGAGTGTCTCTGTGTGTGTGATGCAGTAAGGGGACAGTCCATCATTTTGTAAGGATGCATTTGCAAACAAGTCCACTGGTTTATTAATCCTGTCTTCCTTCTGTGCTGGGTGGCCACCACTGAGATCTGATGGGAAGAGAGAAAGAAAACCTTCCCTTGCCTGTGTTTTCTGAAATAATTTTTTATTCCCTCCTTTGTGTGTGCACAATCCCCACTGCCCCCTATTTTTACTTTTTAGGTTGATTTCCCACTCAGAAAGTTATTTCCCTAAGTTGAAAGGCCAGGCAGCAAGGATTGAAAGAGAAAGTGTTTCCTGCTTCCAGCACAACAACCTGTCAGCACAAACATTTACCTCTTGGTGGGATTGCTGGGGGTGGGGAAAGGGACAGGGGCTGGTGTGCTGCAGTCTGGGGTCACTCCCTGACCCGGCCGGAGCCTTGTGACACTTCCCCAGCTCCTTAGGCTGGGTTTTGTTGTGATGCCACTTGTGAATGGGAGCATGGAGTCCACACGATTCCCTTTTGTTTACTGAATGGTGGCAAGATTGCCTGTTTTCTTACCCCCATTAAAGTGCACAAGCTGTACAAAAGTGACAGTGTCCCTCTGAAAATTATGGAGTAAATTAACAGGTCATTTCTGCTCTTTTGTTCTTTTACCACTCAGGGCTGAGCCGGTGCTTTCCCGAATTCAGGAGAACAGGAGAAGGGTCATTCTTCCCTCCATAGACAACATCAAGCAGGACAACTTTGAGGTGCAGCGTTATGAAAACTCTGCCCATGGGTACAGCTGGGAGCTGTGGTGCATGTACATCAGTCCCCCCAAGGATTGGTGGGATGCTGGAGACCCCTCACTGCCCATCAGGTACATCACAGAGTCTGGGGGTTGCGTCAGTGCCGTGCAGTTTGGAGGGGTTGGATGGAGGGACAGAATGTGAACCAGCTGAGAGATGCTTCAATACAAGTCACAAGGGGTTTTGGTAGGGTGAAAGGAGTGTCATTTGGTGACAATATGCAAAAGCACTTGGGAAATACAGGAACTGTGTAAATTTGTACAGCCTTAGGTTTAACTGCACATGACAAAGTCATTTTACCTTGATTACAGCACTGAGCTTTTGCAAATCATAAGGAATGAGGTGATTATTCCTGGGCAATGGACTAAGCCTGAATTCATGACATACAGCATTGTTTTTTTCTCAAATAAAAAGGCTCAGGATAAACTTTATAAACATGCACCTTAGGTTGTTGTAGTGCTTCAGCTGACAGGGTTGGCTCGTCTGAAATGTTGCCCCAGCCCCTCCAGGCTTCCGGTGTGGGACAAACTTGATGGGACCAAAAAAAAAAAGAGGGGGAGGGATTGGCTCAGAGTGGGTGGGAGACTGGGGCTGCTGGGGGCAGTAGTACCTAATGCAAGGAGAGTGCTGGGTTCCCCACAGTGCATGGGAGGGACTCAGGGCTTGAAGGGGTGGAAGGGCAGCACCTCCAAGGAAGGGCTTCTGTAAGAAACCCAGTAGGCTCCCAGTGCTATTAAATAATTGAACAACTTACTAAAATAACATTGTTAACATGCACTGGGGAAAGGACTATGCAAGAGATAAATGGGTAGCGTCCACAACAAAAAGCTGAAAAATACTGTCTCATTGCATTAGGTTGTGCAACCAAACGCAGACCAAAAATAAATTACTACGGTTTTTGTTTTTTTTTTTATTTTGCTATGAAAACCATTCACTTTATGGCAGTATTTGCATGAAAAGGATATTAGTGCACTGCTCCATGTCATTAGGCATGGGATTAGAGGAAATTCTGAAATTACAGTATACAGAGGTACATTAATTGTTTACAGACTTCTTAGGATAAAAGACTGGGAGCAAAGTGGGGCAGTTTATTCCTCCTCTTGATGCATGGGGATAATGTCAGCCCCACAAGAGGTTCCCCTGTGGGTGAGAGGTGCTCCACATACTGGTGATCCATGGTGCTTCAGCACCTACCAAATACTCATCAGTGGAGGCTGGGGACAGACAGCTGTGTGAGTATGTTTGGAGGCAATTTTCTCTTATGGATAATTCACAAGATATAATTATCCAAGCAGAGAGAGCTGATGGCATGAAACCCGTCTAAAATATGGCCCAGTCTCAAACTGGCTGCAGGCTCCTGCTTTATACTATAATTTCCCTACAATAAATAGTCTCTCTTAATGTCTAGGAGAGATGCCAGTGTAATACCTGAATTCTGTAATAGATCATCATCTTCTTTTTTTCCCCTGCCATTAACATTTAAAATCCTGAAACACGAAGACACCCTCAATCTTAGCACTCAGTTGTGCATACGTTTCACAGCTAGACTTGCCTTGCCAGGCTCACAGACTTCCTCTGACTGCCTCTGCCCAGAAGATAAAACTGTGATTACAGCACAATGTATCATGTCTAAATTAGTGCTCACAGAAGAGGCAGACAGTAAGTGACATTTGAAACGGTCATCATATATATTCTGATCTTCATCAGCATGAGCTCCTGCAGAGACATTTTGATTTCCTAGTTCAGATGGTGCTTATGTTTGTGTATAAATGGATACCTGCCTGCATACATATTTGGACATGCTTTGCTCTAGGAGATGTAACCTGGATTTACCCAGTTCTTTCTTATTAATGATATACAGTGATCAGAGTTTATTGACAATCCCCAAAACCTGTGTGACAAAAAAATGGAAGAAAGCCAATGCTTCCCCTGTCCCAAGGGAAGTCCCTAAAAGGTCTTTGGAAATGCTGTGGAGCTGCAGATCTGGATATGGGGTACCCTAGGGTGGGATCCACCTCCTCATGATCTCCAGGAATGATTCATTTCCCACTTGGCAGAATGTGAGGTTTTTTGGTGGCTTCTTGGGTTCTGGAGCTTGTCTACTGCTGCAGCTCTGGTGGCTGCAAATGTCAAAGCCAGCAGTTTCTTCTGCCTGACTTATTTAAATCGTACTGCATCAGATTTAGTCAAAAAGCAGTCTTGGAGAAATTGCTGATATCTGGAAGATTTGTGGCTAGACATGCTGATTGTGCTTCAACTGCAGGACTCATGATTTATAATTACGTATGTGAGATATTGATGACTCCAGGGGTCTGATTCAGGAAAACAATTAAATTCACTCTTGCATCTGTATCTCTTCAAGAAACCAAGCAAGCAGATAGTGCATATTAAGCAGCTTTGAGGACAAAGGACCTGAGCATGGAAATCAAGAGTCGTTGCACTTTTCTGCTAGTGGTGTGGGACTTTTCTGCTAGTGGTTCCCCTAACCCACCAGAGGGAACAGAAACTTGAATTTTTGCTGCTTGCTTGGCAAGTCCATTGACAGTAGTGTGACCCCATTGACCAGTGTGTCTGGTCCCAGACAGTAGATTATTTAGAATATAATGCATTTGCTGACTTTCTCTTTGTATTTTTCTCACTTGACTGGCCAGATCTGTTGAGTCCAAGAGGCAAAAGTGCTCCTGAATAGCTCCACGAGTTAGCAATGCCCTATTGTGTGCTGGGGCTGAGGGAGAAGTCCTTGGTGAGTCCAGAGCTGACAAAGAAGCCTCTTACCAAGCCTGCTGTACATAGGCTGCCAGTTGGGAACCAGCTAGCAGGTTAGACTGCACTTGGATGGGGCTTTGCTGCACCTGTTTGATGTGGTATTTAATCTTTCCTGGTGTTGGAAAACAAAATCTCATTTAATAAGTATTAGGAACACTGCAAGGAGGAAATAAATTTTGAGAGTTATGGATTGTAGAAGAATACAAAGGCTGTTAGTTTTGGAGTTTTTAAAATATGAAAATAATTTTAATTAACCCACCTAGTTACCTGTTAGGTCTGCCTCTCAAATGCTGATGCATTTGTTCTTGCATTGTACTTCTGAAAGAACAAACTGTCATCCTGGTTCTGTAAATGATGCAGAGGTTGAGGCAGACAAAACCAGGGGGATTTTAGGTTATTGAATATGAGCTGAGTGGAGAGAGGGTGTCTGTTCTACTATTCAATAAAATACTTGGGGTGTTTTATATAAACTATTCTCTCAGTTGTAGACTGCAGATGGTGTTGAGGTCTCCCACTTAATTTGTTGCACATTCCATTTCCTGCAAGACCATAGGGATTTGTGGTGCTATGAATCATTAGTTTATATATTTACACATATCCACATCTATATATGAATACATATTTCTATTTATATATGAATATGTATTCACATATATCTAGATATTTATATATATTTTCACATATATATATATATATATTAATATCTACACACACCACTAGCTATTGTTTCTCATTAGTACTTCCAGTGGTCTATAACAGATAGTGGTCTATAACAGATTCCCACCAGGATGTCAGCCTTATTGGGCCTTCTCCCTGATTTTGACCCACAGGCACTCAGCCTTATTGTTACTGGACCTCAAGTTCTACAGAGTCAAAAGACTCTCTAACATATGGAGCCACCCCTCCACCTCTTCTACCTTGTCTGTCCCTTCTGAAGAGCTTGTAGCCATCCATGGCAGCACTCCAGTCATGGGAGTCATCCCACCATGTTTCTGTGATGGTGACTCCATCACAGCTTTCCTGCTGCACAAGCTGAGGACTCTCAAACTTAAGGGCTGATCACGCTGACTTGCATGGGTCGGGAGGAAGGTCTCTGAAAACTTGAAAACAAACTAGCAGAAGAAGAAATTGAAGGCTTAATTTTTTGGTTTAGTTAGGGACAGTCTCAGTTGGGCTTAGATTCTGGGGCAGGGAATGTTTAGGTCAGGATCACAATCTCAGTAAATGTTATCATCCATCTCTGGATTAAATTGCAACCATCTTCAAGAGTACTTTGACAAGAACCTTTCCTGTTATCTCAGTTTGGGCTTTCCCTTTAGCCATGAGGAGTTTTGATGAAGATTTGAGGGCACAGAGAAAAAAACCCCAAACATTTAATTGACTTCCCTGGTTAATTTTTTAAAGGTACTGAGGAGAAGTGAATGCCAGCTCACTGTACAAAGTACTTTTGCTCACTGGCATGCTAATTTTAAGCTCTTAAATTTCACAGAGATTCCCTGTGGTGTGAGAAACCTGCTGTGAGCTTTGGAGGTTTTGAAGCTCGGATTGCTGGTATTGTGCCTTTTTATGAGAAATGCTTCATCTGGTCATTTTTAACCTTAGATAATTTAGTGCAAAGCATAAAAGGAAGGTGTCTAATAATTTGTAATAGTGTCAGATTTTACAAGATGAACAGATTTTATGTCACTGCTTGAAAGGCTATAAAGCCTCTGCTAAGGGTGCACCTGAGATTTAAGCATATGTAGCTGGTTAGCAGCAGCCCAGGTGATGGCCAGCTCTCTCCATGTATGTTAGTGTTCCACCTTGTTTCAGATATTTTTATTTTCGTAAGACTGATGTTGGGATAGCAAATATTGGCTGCAGTCAGAAGCTGGGGTTGGTCCCAGCCTCACTGAAACATGGCAGTGTACCCCCAAACACCAGGGTTGGGGAGCAGCCCCTACAAGCTGCATGATTTTCCTGTAAACTAGAGAAAAGCTTCAGGAGTGAAGGATCAGGGTTTCTGAGTATCATGGCTGATAGTGTCAGCAGAGATGCCAGCATGTCATGGTATGGACAGACCTCAGGGACCTGCATGGGCTTGTTCTTGGCCAGTTTGGCCAAGTGAACTTGAAAAGGCAGCATTTGTGCACTTCTTAGACCATCTGGGAGTCTGGAGTGGGATGTGGATGCAGTGTGAAATAGCTTCTTAGAAAAGGCTGTGTTTTTCCTGAGATGGAGGAGCCCCATCCCTTGAGTCCTGAAGCTTCAGGGTGTAGATGTAACCCTCTTGCAGCCAGGAGCCCTTTGCAGCCTTGGCTTGGGGCTGGTTCTCATTGCAACCAACATCCTTTGCCAGGCTGAAAGCTTTATTGCAGGTATTGCTTCAAGTCCTTCTTTGAGCATCAAAGTCAGGAGGGCTTCTTCTTGGCCAAGGGACAGTTATTTTTTATTGGTATAAAATGGTAACAGATACATTTCTATAAGGAAAGCAAGATGGCCATGCTGGAAACCTTTACCTTTGTATTTTTAAAGGCTTGTGTAACAGAAGTATTTTGATCAAAAAGGAGAGGGGGGGAGGGGCGGCGGCGGCTTCTGATTTAAAAACTAAAAGAAAATAAATACTTGCACTGACAGAACTCTTAATCTGAGCCCAAGTCACACAAACAGCCTTTACTGATGTCAAAGTTGCTTTAGAAAAGGAAAGAGTAAACAGGATTTGGCCTTTAATTTGTGTGGGGGGTTGATTTTTCAGAGGCATTAAAGAGACAGAAAAGATGTGTATTGAATTATTTAACAACTGCTACTAAAATTAAGCTTCAGTCAGCCTGTTTTCACTGAAATAATCTTATGAATAAAACCAAAACAATCTGCGGCAACACCAATAAACAGAGCTCATATCCCACTGACTGAATTGTTTCAAAGTAGTCCATGAAGTGGTTTTGCAAGTCAGAGCCAAGTGGAGCCTTTTCTGTGGTCTGTTCACACTTCCCCCAGGAGAGAAAGCTGCTGCTGCTGAGTTATACAAATGTCTTTTCACTCTAAATCCAAAACTGAGGGGACAATATGCAAAGAACTTGGAAAAAGTTTTCTCTGTAAACTTCTTTTTCTTTGGCAGATGGCATTTAAGTGACTTACTAGCCAAAGACACCTGTACTTATATGTGGGCACATACGAGTTTGGCCACCATTGCCATGGGGGGAGAAAAAATACTTTTCTTCTATTTGTCAAGGTCTGATGAAGGTATTTCACCATTCTCTGGATTTCAGGGTCCAGGTCTCTCTAATATTATATGATGTTTTGTTTTCATGTTGTAAAGCTCTGTGGCCAACAAATATAAGGTTTCCTTTCTAATGTTTCTTCTGGAAGAAAATGTGGTTTTCAGGAGAGAAAAGCACACAATCTGCAGCATTACATCCTGATGGGGGGACCTGAGCTCTGAAGTATGCTCTAAAAATAAAGTGGAAAGTGGAAGTAGTGGAGAGATTCCAGTTACTTTTTGGAACAGGAATGAGGAGATAGGGGAAGCAGATAGCTGGCTTGCTGCTAGCCACAGTGGCTTGTTCCAACCCATCTTGGGATGGGGACTCACCAAGGAAAATCACTTGGGCAATCATTAAGACAAGTATAAAAAATGATTAGTAATTTTACTGGACTGTGGCACCAGGCTGATGGTCTCTTTGCATCCAGTACAGCAAAGGAGTGATCAGAAGTGGCTCTTCATGCTGCTTGTGGTAAAATACTTATGGTCAAGATTTCTGTGGAGGACTTCATGTGAACCAAGGAGCTTTTCAGATCTATTAGTTATCGGGGCTTGTACAATAGTGGCACATTTTCCATTTAATCAGGGAATAGCCTTGCAGAAAGACAGTGTAGTATGACTGCTTTTTTCCAATGAGCAAGTCCTTTTCTTGCTGATTTATGCCTAGCTAAGTCAAGAAATTTCTGCATGCCTAGTAAAATGGGTTCATTTTTAACTGCAAGCAAGCATTTTCTTTTTGTACAGTAGTTTCTTTTTGTGCTTTTGTGAACTCGACTTTAATATAGGAATAAATCATATGAGCATTACTAAATTAAGTATAAAACCAGACAGTGCTGCCAAGCCAAGGTTAAACTTGGATCAGGAAAGATCAGATTACAGTTTCATCAGTCTTTCCTTCCACTCTTTGCTTAATTTGGTGCTTAAGTGAATTTAATAGCCATTTCAAAGATATGTACACCCAGCTGCTTTGAAGAGCAGTCTCCTGGTCCTCATGTTCTTATTTTGGGTCACGCGCATCATTGCACTAATGTGCTCTAAGCTGTACTCCTAGATGCCACAATTTATTTGTATGCAAAAGAATTACACTTGCTTGGAGCAGAGATTAACATCAACTTTACCTATCTTCTCTGTGAAGCAAAAGAAGGAAAATAAGTGTTTTCAGTCTATGGGCAGTTTTTTTGTTGGTTTTATTTACTCCTACCTACCCCCTGGCTCAGTTTTGTAGAGTGTTGAATCCATAACATCAGTAGGAGGAAAACTTATCTCCACAGGCAGGGAATTTGGCACTTCACAGTCATAATGGACAAAGTGGCAAAGGTATGTTAGGTGCCTGATGATTTACTGGTGCTTGAGAGTATTTGTAAAAATCTAAACCAAGAGACTGGAGCTGGTGTTTCAAACTACCTTGCATTTCAGAAACGTTTTTTCCCTTTCCGAGTTATTCTGCACCCCCATGTTCCCATCAGTTACATGAATGGCATGATGTTTTCTTCCCCCTTTTCCTCATTCTTCTACTGAAAATGCAATGGGGCAAAATATTTGAGCATGTTCTTAACTTGAAGAGCTAAACTGGGAATGTTTAAACAGTGCTACATGTGATACATGGCAAAGTGCTTTGCTAAATCCTGGCCACTGTCTGTAAGGGCTTCTGAACAGTCTTTTTGCTGTTTTTTTGCTGTTGTCTAGGTGCCATTGCTAAACAAATGAGATGATAATTAGCATTGCAACATCAGAGAAAGTTGATTTTACATCTCTAATAACGATGATGATACTTAAACATGCATGACCTCTTTGGATTGAGTATGAATCAATTCAAATTCAAGCTTGTTGGGAATTCTTCTGTGAAATTTTTCAGAGAAAGCAAGAGTGATACAACGAGTCCTGGTGAAAAGATATGGGGCCAATTTTTGTTAAGTTATTATTTCTAATCAGTATTAAAAAATGAAAATGTTGTGACACTCTTCAGGGTGAAATATTTAATGCTACTTCCTCTACCCTGTCCCCCCACCCCCCCCAAAAAAAAAAAAAAGTTAAATAAAGAAAAAAAGTTAAAAACTTGTGAGCTGTTGCTAACACTGTTTAGCAAAACTCAGATCAAACATGTGCAAATGATTCCTGACTATGTGTCCAGGGAGGCAGACTCCACAGGCACTGTGGCCAACGGGGCGCATAAATTAGTTTTATAACACGCTTTAATTTCCTGTGCATGAGTGAACACCATACTGGAGCAGTTTATTTTAAAGGAAGAGGATTTAATTAAGGCAATCTGCAGAGATGAAACAAAAAGGGAGTTAAAGTTGGAAGCCCAAGTTTGGTGCCCCAGAAGAGAGTTGGTGGTGCCCTTACCCTCCACCTGGAGAAGGCTTCTCTGTGGGAAAG
This sequence comes from Phaethornis superciliosus, assembly GCA_023637945.1. Taxonomy (NCBI): domain Eukaryota; kingdom Metazoa; phylum Chordata; class Aves; order Apodiformes; family Trochilidae; genus Phaethornis; species Phaethornis superciliosus. The sequence goes on along the minus strand of JAJQWJ010000023.1, from coordinate 10,571,835 downwards.
CACTGGGCTCAATTCCTTCTTTTTGCCATTTTTCAAAGATGACATTTCAGCGGAGCTGTCACAATCGCAGCAAGACTTGCCTTAGGTTTTTGGGTTTGGTTTTTGAGAGCTGTGTGAAACCTCTTAACTGGGAGTAAGGTGCAGCCTGGCTCAGTTCAGAGCAGTGACCTGAAAAATGGGAAACCTGGGCTTGTGAGGTCCCAGGTCTCAGTGTTCAGCATTTTGGGATGTGCTTGCAGACTTGTTGGCTAGATCTCTGCTGTTCTATACAGTTTATTGAGCATGAGATGGGGTTGGAAGAAAAATGCAGTAATTGAAGCTGTGGTGAGGATGCATAGAGCATGTTCTGGATTCAGCTACTGCTTTCTCTTTTTGATGTCCTGGTTGAATATTCTGAACAACAATATAGTCAACATGTTTGCTCTGGAATAGTGTGGTCTTTTGGTCATCTTTTCTCCTTCCCTGGGAAAAAAAAAATCCCATTGCATTCAGTGCAGAATAAAACCACAACCACATTGTGGAATCTTGTTTTTTGTTCCCCCTTTGGCTATCCCCAGTGATCAGTGATATGGAGTGTGTGGTAGTATGTATGTGGGTGGTGGGAGGTAGCAGCTTAAAATCTAGATGTGGTCACTGGTGCTGGCTGGGGTTTGGCACTTGCCTGTGCTTGTGATGGGAATATTTAGGATTCAAAATCTCGGATTGCCTCATGTCTCATACCTAACCATAACACAACACGGTGTCTAGGTGGGTAATAGTCCTGTCCATTTGCTGTCTCTCTGGAGCACATATAATCTGTGACAAAATAATGTTGTGGCTTTTCTTTTATATACAAGTTTACTTATGTCTTTTCAAATGGATTTATTTTTTTTTTTGTCTATCATTGGCATCTTCTGTGAACATGGAGAACTATTTCTGAGGAAAGGTGTAATATGCATCTCTAAAGAAATAACCTATCTTAGGCCAGCAAGTCCTGCTTTTATTTTTTTTTTTTCATCTCATCCTGGCTTTGTCTCATTTAGACTTCATTTCTTCAAGATGGGGCAGTTCTTATCAAATGCAATGGGTGTATTTTCTGTTATCTTTATAGACTTGGCTAAAAATGCAGGAACATCTATCCACAGGTATCAAACAGAAGGGGTTACTAGGGATGCAGAAATTGCCACCCGCTGGGTTTAGATGAAGGTAGCATCAAATGTTTTGAAATCACTCTGTTTTGAACAATCTTTCTATGTACCAGCCCCCCTCCTTCCTCCTTCTTCCATTTGGCCATGAAGCTGCACATAAGGCAGCTCTTGCCAATGGCTTTCCAATGGGGAAGAATACTTCCAAGGTTCCTTTAGGAGATTTCTACCCAGTATGTTCTATCACACCCCAAGTGAGTTGTTAATGTAAACGCCTTGGGTTCAAACCCAGCCTCATGTAAGCAGCAGTGGGGTTGTGTGTGTGCTCAGAACTCAGGCAGCTGGGTTTTCACTATGCTCTTTTTTGATCTCATGCACAGTTTTAGGGAGCCAAAAGGGTAACGAGGAGCAAAGAAGGTCTTTTACTTGCTGCTCCTCATTAGATGGACCTCAGTGATGCTCATGGAAGAAGTGTTTATCCATGTAGCAGCTCCTCTGCCTGTTCCTGTGGGCTCAACTTGGCTGCCATCTCCTGTGTCTGGGGCACCAACTTCTGCATGGGGCAGTGGTGGCCCTGAGGAAATGCGTGTGGGGTCAGCACATCTTCCATCCTGTTCTTAGGTCTGACATCTGGAAAAAAAAACCTTCCTTCGCTATGTACATCTGCTTCACTGTGGGTTGGACTGCTTGGGCTGTGTTGCTGCCATCCTACTGAGTGTCCCTTTTTGGTGGCTTGTGGGACAGAAAAGACCAGAGTTGACTCAATGGGAGAAGATTTGCAGTGGTAGTGGTCAGGAGAGGGAGGAAGACTACTTTTTAACTTGTAAGCTGAATAAGTGTTGCTGTAGGAGTTGCAGAGAGAAGCAATGTTGGGTTCTGCCAGCTCTGCCTATTGTCACACTGCTTTATTCTTGGACGGGGAAGTTGAATGTGGATAGCTGAAGTGGGGATTTATAAAACAGAATGAATTTCATTGGAATTGAGGGCTATGTTAGGCTGTAGGCAGAAGCCTGATCAAAGGAAGAGGTTTAAGAGCAGGGCCTCTAGCTCTTCATTAGGACAAATCTTGGAAAGAAGTTCTCTGTCCAGCTTCTTAATTGTGATATCAAGACCAGTATCAAAAAGGCAGCCTGCAAGTGACTGCTGCTGCCCAAGATGCTATTATAATTAGAGTAGTCCCTGAACCTCATCCAAACTTACAGTGTAGCATCAATTCAGGTTAAATTGGGAAACTGAGCAGAAAATTGCTGTCTGGTGTTTTGAGTGGTTTTTGCATCTTAACATTATCTGATATTGGATCATTATGTACTGATGCAAAATGCCAACAAGTAATGGCACAGCACTGCAAGTAATGACGCTGGGGCATACGAGTAGGAAATAGTGAGAGGAATTTAATTTCTTATGCAGTTTTGTGAAATAAAGGCAACTCAGGTACATACTCATTCAGATTAAATATAATGATCTGTGTCTGCAACCAAACTCTGCCGGGAATGCATGTCTATAAGTTGAGGAGAGAGGGGGGAGAGTTGCCATGGAAATACAAGCAATGTCATAGTTGCAGCGTGTTGCAAATGGCTCATGTGTCATGGCTCATTTTCCAGAAGAAGCAGAGAAGAGCAGGAATTAAGGAAAAATGTCTTTAAGTGTTTGCAGCAAGATGTGTCAAGTGCTTGCAGCAAGATGTGTCTGGGACTGTGCAGGGACGACTCAATAGGCAAATGTGAGTCCCAAGTACTTTGTTGGAAGAAATAAGCCAAAAGTACATCTGTAACAGAGTTTTGCAGCTCTCATGTGCTGCCTGATCCATTCTCCTTCCTCCTCCTGCTCTCTGGAGCTGCCTCTCCCTGGGAGGCATGGGATGATGCCAGAAGAACACTTGTAATCTGGGTAGCCTCTCCCTTGGGAACTCCTGCACAGGGCATCAAGGCTTCCCTCATCTTGGGCATTTCCAGCCTTTAGCAGCCCAGTTTCTCTCCACTTTCCTCTCTTCACTCTCTGTTGTTCTTTTTCACAACCTGCAAAGGAAACCTCAGTTGTCTGCAGCAGGTTTGTGTAACTAGAGAGTTTCTTGGAGTGGCTGAAATGTGCCAGTTCCTTTCCAAGCTGCTTGTGGTATGCCAAATGGTCCAGAGTTATTGTTTGATCTAATCCCTTAATTGAGAATTAAATTGCTCACTGTAGTGTGAACTAACACGTCACTTATTTTAAAATTGGATGAGGCACTCAAGGGTATTTTTCTTATTTTTCTGTTTTTGGGGGAAATAATTTCTTTGCCGTGCAAAAATAAATGAGGCTTCTAGACAAACAGCTTGGGTCTTTATAGCCTCTCTTCAAGTAATTATGGTGTAATTCAGACTTCTGAAATAAGAAGCGAACAATAAATAAATGATTAACCTGTCTTTAGAGTATTACAGTCTCTCTGTATTTGAATGCAGTCCCATTTGCCGTGGTAGGTAAAGATGAGCAAATGCGTATTTGAACATGCATGTGGGGTGACACATGGGGTGACACAAAAATCAGAGGATTTGATGCCACAATCCATAAATTCACCATCTCAGGGCTTGCCTGGCTCCGTGCCCTTGGGTTTTCTTTAATTCAGGTATCTGAGTTTAGATGAAGGCAACATCAAATGTGAAATCACTCTGTTTTGAACAATCTTTCTGTGGTGTGGGTTGAACAGGTGAGATACACTTGACCCCAGGGGACAGACCATGGGTGCTCCTGTTACAAAAGTGGGAGCGAGGCAGGAGTTAGTGCAGAGAGACAAACCTGCATCTTTGCCATCTTTTACTCCAAGCAGCTTATCAGCATCAGAACCTTGAGGTGAAAAGTGAGTAAAACCGAAATGGAAATTGTGGTTTCCTCTGCCGTGGTGACAGTGCTCTGGGTTTTGTCAGCTGAGAACCTCTGCACTCCTGCCAGTCCCACCTGGGGGGGAATGCTGAACAGATATCCCTGCAACTCCCACGGTAGTTTATTTTCTAAAGCAAGGTGATGCTCCTTAAAATTAAATGTCATTTCTATCTTCCTGCTGATATATTTCCTCTAACAGGAAAAAAAAAAAAAAAAAAAAAAAAGGCTGCAGAAGAGAATTGAGTAGAGTTTCTACTTGAATTCAAAAACACTCCAATGATAAATATGGTTCTGTATAAACCTCCTTGTAGTCACAAATCAATTAATCTCTTTTTCCCCCGCATGCTCCATCCCAAGGATTTACTTTTTCATTGAGCTTTTGCTAGCTAGTGCAGTATACCTAATTCTCCACCTGGATAAATAACTACTGGCATTTTTATTCTAAAGCAAACCGGCATTATCTTTCATGCTGTGTACAAGCAAATGGAAAAGAACCTTTATTTTATTTATTTATTTATTTCCCCCCAAGCAACCCCTTGCAGTCTGTGGTTTAGAATATAAAAGGGCTCAGGGCTTGGCTCTGAGGAGCAGAGCTCTTGGCCTCTGAAGACAAGGGGGGTAGCATCAGTCTGCTTGAGCCCCCGGGGTTTGTTGGGGTGCCTTGAGTGATGATGCCCTCTGGATTTTTTCTGGCAAGGGCTGTGTCCTGTTAGTGTGGCTAAGATGGTGGGCAGGGGCAGGTTTGCTCTTTTTCTGCTTGGAGGCAGCTGAAAACTCTGCAGGGATTTCAGCAGGGCTGTGCGTGGGCCCATCAGCTGCAGGGTGAGTGCTGGAGGAGTGACGGACAGAGCAGACACACGAGTCCCTGTGACAAAAAAGTGGAGGCACACCTTGTGTGAGAGCAGCTCTTTCTTCAGCCTTTTGCTGCTCCTTAAGGGAATTAAAAATAGAGACTAAAAAAAGATGAGGCATGCAGAGGCAGTGTGGGACTTGGTGTGTGAATCTCCGGCATTGCCCAGGTGATACCTGGGCACATCATCAGGCAGGGAATTGCTTGTGCTGCTTGTTAAACAAGGAGCACATCTGGAATAAATCCAAATGGTGACCTCCTGACTGTGCAAGTTTGGATTTCTTATGGAAGAGATGTGTGCTGAGGAGCTGGGAAGTAGGGCAGAGCTTGCCTTGCAATTAATCAGAAAATAAAATTGCCTGGAATCGTAGACTTGCTGTGTATTCTGACTTGTGGAAGATGTCAGACAGTATGTGAGAACCTCTACTGTTGCCTCTGAGCAGGGTCTCCTTCTTAAATCCTTTTCTCTCTTCTTCTTCCTTCCCCCTTCCCCACAAGTGCATGTTATGGCTTGGACTCTGGCAGATCTACATTTTCTCCCTGCAAAACACAGGGAAGAAATAACCTGTAGCATTGTACTTCAGGCTTGACTTCAAAAGCCAGTTCTGAAGATCTTCTGTGCAACCAGCTTAATACTAGAGGTGAACACCTATTACTGAATGGCTTACTAGCTGCTCCTGCAGAATGAATTTTTCAGTGCTTTCTTTTCCAGTCAGTATTTAGAAAATGGCTTCAACAAACTGGTCAGCATTTTCATCATACATCCCAGAGCTAAAAATTGAACGGCCATTTGGCTTGGTCTTCTGACCAGGTGATGGAGGTGAAGGATGCTGCTGTGCCCCATCCTATGCTGTTGTATATAGTAGGGGCAGCCAAGGAAAATCAGCACTCCCAGATGGTCTCTGGGAGAGTTAAGAGACTGCCTTGATAATATATGGGAGGGAATTATATTTTGAATTAGGACATCATCTGCATTTTGGCACTGTGGTTTCCTTACAGAAATATTTCAAAGAGGACAGGGGACAAGAGCTGGAGGCTGGATTGCAGGGCTCCCACAAGCTCTTCTTTCATCGTTTGTAGATGTGAAATGTTGATTGAGTTCTGAAATCCTGAGAAATGGAGATATTTAAAATCTCTACAGAGCTTTTCAGCTCTGGAAGAATGTCTCTCATTAACATCCAGCATCAAGGATGCTCCCTAAAAAGAGGAATCTTCCCTGTATGTAAATACAGTGGCCCATTAAATATCCTTGGTTTGTGTCCTGCAGTTTATGAAGGAGATTGTTTTGCCTAGTTCTGGGTGGGAGAGGGGAAAAAAAGGCAAAGGAATACTAATTACTTGTAAGTGCCCAAGTGCCCTTTCAAAAGTGATGCAGAGCATTAACCCTGGAAGCAATCATTGTGGAAAGCACCATGTGTCAGATCTGGGGTTTTCCACTGCAGGCTCTGGCTTATTGGGTTTAACCAGCAGATGGTAAAACCCATTTGCTGCCTCTTAGATGTGGCAGGGAATGAGGTAGGACTGGAAGGAGACAGAGGGATGCAGAGGGCCTGGCTGGGTTACCTTTTCTGTCTCAAAGAAGGATCCTGCTCAAAGTGGTGTGAGTCATAGAAGCTAAAAATAATTTATAGCAAGATGAAAGTGTCTTCAAATGACAAAGTTTAACAACTGCCAATGTTAGCTACATCTAACAACGGAGGTAAGCCAGGAGCAGATGGTTCATAAAAGCATCACATCAGCTGTATAAATGCTCACTGTTTAATTTACTGGGGGGAACTGCAGGCCTTTATCATCAGCTTGATCAACTGAGTCTCATTGTGGTCAATGAGATCTATTTCCTCCTCCTCCTCCTTTCTTTTTTTTTGCCCTGGAAAGAAGGAGAGGGGGTGTTGAACATTAATTCTTCTGTGTGATACATGCCCTGATTGTTCCCTCCTTGAGCTGTTGACACAATGAGGGGTGTTTTTTACAATGATGGGATCACAGCATTTCTCATAGAGGTTCCAAAGACTGAGTATTTAAGACTCATGCAGGACCAATCCATTTTGCAAAGGCTCTGGAGTCTGAATAGCAAGAGAAGGGTGTTTAGAGGTGGAGTTAAGTGTAAGAAGTGTAAGTGGCTCACCCAAGACCACATATCAGGTGGTAAGGAATTTTTGCCTAGGGCAAAACACTGATTCACATCTCCTCTCAGGACATTTATTTACTGTGCCTACCTCCTTTAAACAAAGTTCTTTTGTAAAGTGGTATGTGCACTCTTGATTTGCATAGTATGAAGCATAAAACAAATGATAGTATGAAGCAGAAAAGCATAAAAAAACTGACAGGCTTTGCAGAATCTGTATGTTCCTAGCATATCTGAGACCACCACCTTCAATGTCCTTAAAACTGAACCAGTCCTGAAGGGTTACACAGGTGCTGGATAGTCCAAAAATGCCTCAATAGCATCAGTAAGTGACCTGACCCTCACTGCTGATGTGAGTTGGCAGGTAAGTACCCTAGGTGATGGCATGGCATGATTCTGCTCTTTGTGGCAGGGTGCTAAGAGCAGCAGGGTGATGAATTCAGATGTTAAGCCCCCTCTGTGTGTATAATTCATGAAGCTCATTTGTGACAGTTTGAAGGACATCCTTGTCACTCTGGAGCCAGATCCATAGGTTTTTTGTGTTGTAAGCCAGGTCCCAGCAGTCCCCATGTGGTTTTACAGAGCTGAACCCTTACAATGCTGTTAAAAGAGCAGCTGCTGATGTAATGCATGAGACATGCATTGCCTGGTAGCAATAAGTGACAAAGCACATGTAGGTGCTGGTGCAAGGTATCTTGGGAGGTGAATATTTCACATCTTTTGCCTCAGAGGCACTAAGGGAGTCCATTTGTGGAGCAGAGAGAATTTAAAGAAGTTTGGGCAAAATTTGATACATTTGTACCAATTTCATCCAAATCATAGACTGCTGGGACAGCCACACATGCAGCGTGGCTTTGGAAAGAGGGTGACCATCACCACTGTCTTCCAGAAAAAAAATCTTTTTTTGTGGGAAGGCTCTGAAATAATTGTCTTACCTGTAGGGCTGAAGTAGTGTGTGTCATGTCTCAGAAGTCAGTGGTTTGGAGTTCCCTTCGGTGCTCCAAGAGCGAGTTGGTTGAGCATAGCTTTGGGGGAGGATTTGGAACCCTTTTGGAAGGGTTTAGGAGGATGGGATGAACACAGAGGGTCCCATAGTGTGGGATATCTCTGTCCCTAAGGACTTTGGGTCCGTGCATGGCCTTGTTGTCACTGTTGGGAGCTCTTGAGCATGTGAAGCTCCTGATGCCTGACTGCAGGTCATGGTGGCTATGGTGTTATATCAGGGACCAGCCCCAAATGCATGGAACAGCAGGGAAGAAACCTGAAAATCCAAATTCCTACTGGTATCTCTGAAAGTATTTTGGTGAAAAAGCTTCCTGTTACATTGCTGAGAATAAATAGTTGACCAATGAAGTAATTTTAGAGTGGTAACACTGAGCCTCTCCTGCAGTATTAGGGAAGGTGATGGGGACTGCAGAACCATTTTCCTCACTTCTCATAGCAGTAAGAGAAAAAAGAGGATCTGCCCCAAATCATTGAGATTCAGGATTATAGGCATTGGGGTGACCTTTGAACATGAGATTTTGATTCTGAAGACCTCCAAGAACTGTTGAGCACTTTCCTTCAGTGAATAAGTTGAGGTTTTAGGGTGCAATTACTATTAATCGTAAACTTAATCATGAACTAAACCTGTGTGAGCTACTGTAAACTGTCATTCACTGTGTAGGAAAACATTTTATAGAGAAGGGACTTCTCTACAGGCAACTACTTCTGCCTCTAAACTTTAAGCCATGTCTCTTGGTTCTCTTACTGAGATAAATATGTTCTCATCCAGCATCAGTCTTTGCTGCTGCTGAATGTTCAGCCTCCAAAACAAGAGAGGAGGAATAAGTGAGGCAGTGAAGTTGAAAAAATATCTTGACAAGAACAAGGAGAGCCAAACTCTGGGATGCTGATGGATAAGAGGCACTGAGCATCCTCATCACCCATGACAATCAGCTCTGCAGATCTGTCTCAAAGTTTGCTGGTGATCAGACCCTTACAGGATTGGTCCTGTCATGCAGTAAGATCAGACTGTATCAGACAAATATGCAGTATCAGACAAATACTGGCATGTTTATCTCCTTCCTGAGATTTCATCAGAAAAATGGATGAGTTCTGAATTATTCACCATCTGTTTCCCATTTGGGCAGCAGGCTTTGCACTCTCTCCCTTGCCATTGGGGACTAGTATGATGGAGCAAGGGTATATCTCAGACCTGGCTGCTGTAATCTTCCTTCTTTGCTCAGCAACTTTGAAACACTAATATTTAATGTAGTGCCTTCCCTTCCTTCTGCTGTTTTCCCCCCGGACTTTTCCACCCACTTGTGCAGTCAGCATGTTCTGCTCCCCCTCGCATATGGAGCACATAATTTCCCATGTATTAAAAACCAAACCTAGGAAATATTTGATACTGCAGAAAACATACCCAGTGAAATTGGAAACGTCAAAATATAGAGGCTGATGAAAGGGAAGGGGGTTCTATCCAGGAAATAACGAAGAAGTCTATCTGTAACACATCCTGTTAGGATGAGCAGGGAGCAGTATCTGGATGGAGCTCTTTGAAGGGCTGCATGTTTATCCGGGGTCATTTGAACATGTGGATTCAGAAGGAGGAATGAAAGAGCCTGGCTCTATTGCCTGAGTAAATGCTTTGCAAGTATGAGACTATTAGCAGCTGTTTGTCCCTGAAGCCTTCTCCTCCCTGGGCTGAACTGCCCCTCTTCCCACAGTTTCTCCTGGCTATCTTTGGGACCTCTGCTGAACCCATCTCCCCATGGGCTGGTCCTGCTTCTTCCCTTGGGGACCCAATACTGGATGATCTTCCAGATGTCACCTAACACATGCTAAGTGATGGAGAATAGTCCCCTGACCGCTGGTTGTTGCTGCAAGCCTGGGTTGCTGTTGGGCTGCACTGCTGGGTGGTGTTCAGCCTGCTGTCCCCCAGGAACACCCCGTTCTTCTCAGCTCTGTTACCTCCAGCCCATCTTCATGTTCCAGGTGCAGGACTTGGCTTTTGTCCTTACTGAATTTCCTGAAGCTCCTGCAGGACTGTTCCTGCCATCCAGGTCCCTCTGAACAGTGATTTGCTGCTCCTGGAGTGGTTGCTGGAGAAAACCTTAGTGTTAAGCAAGCAAGAAATCTTGGGATGGGCAGTCAGAGATGTGTTCTGTTGCATTTGTAGCCAAGCTCTACTCACTGCAGGGATCTGAGGGCCCATGACCCACTCAGTCAGACCCTGTAGCTAGCCAGCATTACTGGAGAGGTTTGTGAGAGAGGGCAGAGGAAAGCTATTTGGAGGTCATTTGAGTTTCTAGTAAACAACTCCCCAAACCAAAGAGCTCCAAAGAATATTAGATCTGAGATCTGTTCAGTCCTGTTATTATCATTACTGTTTTTTGAAGACTCTTCAGTTAACCAAGTCCATCTTACATGCTTCCAACATATGGCTTTAGCAAATGATTGCCCTATTTATATCACTGGAGTTTTATCAAGCATCTGTTTCAAGCACAGCATGGCAAGCATGAAATTTTTGGTCACACAAATGCAGTGTATTGTTATGTTTTTGTTGAGAAGACAGATGTGATTTTTAAGTCAAATGTCTGGAGTGGGCAGCTTTATATAGTCATGTTGGCAGTTGCCCAGATGTTGAATAATGCTTTCTGTTAATCTTGGGACAGGAGTCAGGTTTGTCCATGTGTGGTTCTGTGATGACAAGGGGAATGGTGGACTCTGTTTTCCAAAGATGTAGGGAATTTATTGACTGTATGTGGATCCAGCCTGCCTGGGGTGGACTTCAGCTTTCAGTGGAGCTGAATTATTTTGAAACCTTTGCCTCTTTAAACCCAAGGTCATGACTGTACCTCGCTTTTAACTAGCAGAGTGGAGTTATTGCTACTGTGCTAATGCACATGTAATGAGAAACGGTATCAAAGGGAAGCAGAAATGATACGTGATTGGGAGAGCATTACTCTCCAGAATTAATCTCATGAGTGTTGCTGAAATTCCTTGTGCAGATTGCCAGTTCATCTGAAACGTGCTTCCTTTTTTAGTTCAGTCATGCATGGAGTAAGTACAGAGCTCTCGTGCTGATTGGAAATGTCAGAAGTCAAAATTCTGACACTGGGTTTTTGCTGAAAAGTTGTATTCCATGGAGAGTCAAGGCAAGGTCCTTCTCAAGAAAACAGAAATGGAAAATGTGCTGCTTCTGTCTTCTTATGACCCTCTGTAGCTTTGACTTGATGGTGGGGCATCAAGGATACTGCATGAAACATTATGTTTAAAACTAGATAAGGAAATTATTAGTCTTATGAAATGTCATAGTTTAGATAACTCATATTTAATATAATTAAACCCCATGTGTCTCACTGTCCAGCCTCTGTGAGCAGGTGATGGGTACCTGTGGAAAGCAGGAGTGAGACAAGCCCAGGGTGCTCTTTATCCTCCTGCTTTGTTCCATGAGTGATGTTGGACTTAGTATCAATTTGTGCCTGGACATTGAAAATGTGCCACTGGATTTACCCTCCAGAAATCTGGAATATTCAGCTTCCCCCTGGGGTCTGTGGCAGCACATCCCCAGCATCACTTATATTTCCAGTAACCTTTTCTTATTGCAATTCCTTGTGGTACATCCCTGCTGTCTAGCATCTTCTCTGTATGAAATATCAGGTGAACTATTCCCTTCTGAACCTTTTAATCTTCTGGTTCACTTCACTGTGTTGCACTTGACTTGCTATTTTTTTTCCTCTTTCTTTTCTCTGTTGCTTGGGGGTATAGAACTGAGACAGTGGAATTTGCTGGCAGTTCTCCTGTTCCATAAAAAATTCCAAGTAATTTTATATCCTTTTCATGGGTATGGGAGGTGCAGTGTAAATGTTGAACAGTGAAGCAAAGGGGGTGCATGTGTATTCTTCAGGATGTTATTTTTGGAAGGGGCAGATGCCATTCTTACTGACTTAAGCCTTTTGGTGTATCTTACTCCAATTTGATTAATAAAGGTATTATAAATTATATTCCTTATCCTCTTTGGTTGATGGGAAGAATTCTTCTACCCCTAATTTTATTTTTCCAAAGTACTGTACTGAAGTGCATTCCATATTTGCATAAATGAGAAAATCTTATTTTAAGAATGGAATTGTATGTCTCTAGTTCTTCTGCAAATTAGTATCTGCGTGGACCTAAGTACACAGTGGTGCAGAATATTAAGATCCTTCAAAAAGAAAGATACTTCAAGTATCATTTTCAAAGCCTGGTGTTCTCAGTGACTTGCGTGTCAGAGATCCTGGTTTCCATCACTATCTGATGTGAAAGACCTGCCCATTTCTTCATATGAATGCAACTGAATGAAATTCAAGTTGTCATCTGCAACAAAAATGCCACTGGGTATTTTTGGGGGTGTTAATCTAAAACTAAAGATTTCATGGCTGATTAAATAACGAAGGAGGCCGTGGGTAGCTGAACCGTTGAAATTGAGTTTGATTGAATTTAATATATTTTGGGGGGTTAAAATCTTTTTCGTGTGTGTGAAAATAGTTGCCCATCTCTGTCTCTAGAGTCCACCTGGTGCTTGCCTTTTGCTGTTGACTTCATGTAGAAGATGTTTGCTATGAGTTGGGGGGAGAGGGAGAGGCATCACAGTAACAGAGAAACAGGCTAGAGGTTGTGGTGGTTTTATTGCAGTGGGTAAAATACAGCCAATCTGTCTTGATAAGCCTCTGATTGAGGGGGCTGTGGTGTATCTCTGGATCCTGAGATATAAAGCCACCAGAACTCACAGCACAATCCCAGACACTGCATCTCTACATGTCTGACTCAGTGTGGTTAATCCCTTACAGCAGGGAGGTTTGTATTGGCTCTGCCTCACAAAGCATCAGCCTCTTTTAGCTGGAGGCCATTTACCAGCTCTTGTAATAGTGTCTTGTTGGTTGTTCATACTGTCAAAGTAGGTGGCTGATGAAACTATAGAAAAAAGTGAAGCAGCTGGTGTTTAATTACTGTGTTCCTTATAGAGCTATTGGCCACACTCCCATCTTGCCCCAGCTGGGCTCGATCCAGTTGGTCCCTTGGTTGTGCTGGGTGTTTGCTGGGGTTGTCTAACTGAACACAAATTAGCATCACGTGTGTCTGCTATAATTAAACCCTGCAGTCACTAGAAGAGGTGGGGCAGACACAGAGGACTCAGCTTTTGTACTGAGCCACTCTCTCAAAATCCTGAAGGTTGTAGTGAAAACGCTTTCTCCTACTGGAGCTGATTGCAAAACTCTTTCTCCTCTTGAGCCAAGATTTTTGATTTATTGAAGAGGGAGGGGGAAGATTTAGGTGTGGTGTTATGTATGGTTGCAAGAGCTCTGCTGTGGGATGTGCTTTGCAGAAGGAAAAGCTTGAGTTGTCTGTTTCCATTTGCATATAATCCAAGTTACAACTCCTACACACTGTTCCAGTCGGCAGAGAAAGTCACCTTGTCACTTCCCCTCTTGGAAGCAGCAAGCTTCCAAACCAAGGCTGAGATCAGACCTCAAGCCTCCTTCAAATCTGGATGTGTTTCAGTTTGGCTGAGACCTCTGTAAAAAAATAAAGGTGTGTTGCAGCTTGGAAAAACTTGTGCTCAGAGATGCTGATTGGAGATCAGAGGTGTTCATGCTCAGGTCAAAGCCATTGCTGCACCCCAGGGTGTAAATCAGCTGGTAGCAGCAACCATTGCTTAAATGTGTCTTGCTGTACCAGGAGTAAGTGCAGTGAGTAAAATGCTCTGCCTTGTATGTTGCCTGCTATGGTTTGTGCAATGCATCTTCCCACACTGACAAATAGTCAGGAAAACATAAAAACAAAAAAGGTTTTAACATCTCCTCTGCAAGAACAGTTGTGATGCTAAATCCATGCAGTTCTGACTACAGAGCTGCACAAAGGTTTTCCCACCTTTGGAATTGCTCACCCTTGCAGATTTTTCTGAAGCAGCTGGTTTAGCATTTGCTGCTCTCCAAGGCTGAATCTTTGCATTTGGAGGGTGGTGTGGCAGTTGGGGGGTCCTGTCTCCCTGTATCATGGGATCCATCGTGAGAGGTCTTCCTTGAAAAACACTGTGATGGTTTTCCAGTCAAAATGGTCTAAATCAAAGGTAAAGTGTAGGTTGGAACAGGCAAGTGGTGAGCGTGAAAATAGTCTCATTATAACATGCAGAGCACAGAAAATGGGATGGAGAAAAAGGAAGCACAAAAGGCTGTTTGCCAGAGCACCAGCCTCTTTCTTTTCTGTTTAATTTCAGCTTTCCTTAAAATTCCTGCTGTTTATCCACTTTGCCCACACGGGAGCCAGAAGCCTTCCTGCTCTTTTCTGTCAAATTAAATTAATGGGGAGAAAAAACAACCACACAGATGCTCTAAATCCCAGGCTAATACTGTAGAGTTTTGGATCTTGCATCTGATCCTCACAGTAGTTTGAAAGCAAATCCAGAGACACTTGGGGCACTCAGAAAGGCAGAAGAGCAACAATTTTTGTGTTTAAATTGAGAGCTGAATTTTTCATCTGGTTCTGGAAGGGGAGATGTGGAGTCAAATCCTGAGTTTGTGATTGCTTTCTCCTTACCTGTGCATGTGTGATGGGGCTAATTTGCTACAGGCAATGTGCTGGAGTTTGCCATCAACTCCATTGGCCAGGTGAGATTTTTGCTAAAACAACTAAAAAAAATTTGGGGGGAGGCTTCTGTGAGTGTGAGGGAAGCACCTCCTCCATCTGCAGCTCTCTGCTTCCAGTAAAACACCTGGGAGAGACAGAGATGGAAACACAGCTGTTTGCACAGCATAACATGCATGTGCTGTGGTGACCTGGTTTGGTTTGGTTTTTTTTTTTTTGGGGGGGGGGGGCAATTTGATTTTTCCAAGATCATCTGAAATCTCTTTTCTGCCCCGTAACTCTTTGTAGCTAGAACAGGATCTGGAGAATAGCTCCAGATCACATGGCCCAGATTACAAATACAGTCATGAGCTACTATAGCTGCTTAAGGGCAAAATAGTGGTGTCCTGCAGATGCAGATACCATTTTTGTACTTGGAAATAATTAAGGCAGAAGTTGCAACAGTCACAGCACAGCACCAGACATCTACTTGCTTTTTGCATCTTGTTGTATTATCAAGAATGAAGAAGAGCCAAGGAGAAAGCAAAATAGGGTTTTGGCTTTAACCATATCTAAGGACCTGGATCATTCTTCTGTAAATGAATTTGATTTGTCTCTTTATGGGCAGCTCAGACCTTCTCCTGCCAGCACTGCACCTCTGATAACACATACTCTGCTGTCATAGTTCCTCTTTCAACATTTTTTCTTTCTTTTTCTCTCTTGTTACTTGGACAACTGAGTTACAAAGGATCCTCTCACATGCTCCAGTCATGCCTGCAATCTCATGGTGCTGCTGGGAGTTCTGCATAAATGATGCTATGTGCATAGATTTGCCTTTTATTTTAAAAAATGAAGGGGGGTAGGGTGGGTTTCACAAACCATCAGGTGAGTGGAAAGGGTTTTATCATTACTGATTGTAATGAGCTCTTTTGGCCTCAGTGAAAGCTGAGTCTCTGGATTGGGCGAGAGTGAAAATTTTTTAACTCCAGGGATACAAAGCTGCTGGACCTCCTCATGGTCAGTGCCAAGGACATGTTTAGGGTTTTGCTGAGTTGAAGCCTACAAGAAGATCAAGAGTAAGCCTTGATCCTGTGGAAAACACATATTCTGGGCTTAGTTCATGTAGTCATCTTTTAATTGAAAATATATTCTTAAAGTAGGTACTCATTGTAAGGTAGAGACAAAAAATTGCCAAACAGTATTTCTGGTAGTTATGTAAATATTTATGAGAGCACAGTTTTGGTTTGTATTGTTTTTCTCCAATCTGGGACCTGCTGCCAGAAGGACAGACTGCTTCTACAGGGTCTTTGTCTGTGCCCTTCTTCCCCTGTTAATGCTGCACATCTGCATGCACAAAGCAGCAATTTCTAAAAATGTGTGTGCCATGCAGTGTTTTGTATGACTGTATTTTTTACTTTTTGAAAACTGCTAGGAAAGAAGCTCTGAAATGCATCAAAAGCTCTTCAGTGAGCACATGCCATCAACAGTGGAGGCTTTCAGCTGTTAACATATCAGATTCTCACTTCACCTAAAGTAGAGATGGTAAATTGGGGCCTCCATCAAGAGGTTCTTCAACATAGCATTGATGATGAACTGTTCAGGTGTGTTTCATGTGCAGATTATGAACTTTTTGATGATAGCACTTTCCCTGTGTAAGTTATGTACAGGTTTACCCTACAGCTTCAGAATATTTTAGTTGTGCTTTTACTCCTTTTCTGACTGGCTCCTTGACATCACTAAAATGCAGCATCCTTCTGCACCTAGCTCTGGCACCCAGGAGGTCACACCTTCCCTTGCCTCTTTAGCTGTTCTATGATCTGTCTTTAGACTGGTAAAATCAGTTTCTTCTGATTACAGGCAAAGTGGAGTGAAAGTGCTTTTGGCTCTTTTGGTGTTTAATGTGTATTGGAAAAGAAGGCATAATTGTTCCATCTAGCTTAGCAGGCAGGGATTCTTAGCACATGCCTTTATTTTTTGTCTTTCCTTCCCACTGTTAATTTTGCACAGGGAAGAAGGCTCTGCAAATACACTTTAAAAATGCAATTTAAATGAATACTCATTTGTCCAAGAATCAGAAGGCAGTTTGGATTAGAAGGCACAAGAGCACATCCTTGCAGTATGAACTCATTGCACCTCTTGATTTTTTGGATTTACAGAACTCCACAAACTATTTACTGATAATGGTTTCCCCACTTTTCCAACTTGTTTTCTAGGAGTTCAGACATCTGCTCTCTCCATTTTTTTCCAGCTCGTGGATTCAATCACAAATCCTTGGGGTTTTTGTTGGTTTTTTTTAAAGCCTGCAGTGTGCTGGAGGTCTGCCAGGGCAAACTGCAGATCTGATGCTGCTTAACTTTAGGCAAAACACAAATGAAAGAGTCAGCTTTCTTTGGCCACAAACATGTGGGACAAATGCTTAGCTGGCAAAACAAGAATGGCAAAGCACTTGGGATTCCCTGTGTAGAAATGTCACCTTTTTTAGGAAATGGGAGCAGCTCCCTCTCTTCTCCCAGTTGCATTTTGCACCAAGCTACAAAACTATTGCAGAGCTGAGCTCCCTTACCCCTCCTCACAGTCTGCAGTGGTGATGGTGATGGGTGGTCCCTTCCATCTCCTGGAGAGGAGCTTGGGCATATGCCAAGCCTGGAGGGCAGCCACCAGCCTGCTCTTAACCTTTTCATTTTTAATCCTGAGAACCGTGTTGTGAATTGCAGGGAAGCACCTGTACACCCCACTGAATGAACCTTTGTGCTGACATATCCAGTTTCACAGAATGTTAAGGGTTGGGAGGGACCTTGAAAGATCATCAAGTCCAATGAATGTGAAAAGTTTGCCGGGGTATAGTCAGGGAATTATGTTATATACCTTGGCATGACAATTTGAAGGGGAAAAAGGATCTATTTTCTGCATCCCTGAGGATGCTGGCTTCAAATGAGCTCCTGTCATGGTAAGTGTATGAGTGAAATCCTGGCTCTCCATCAGGTTCCATTCTTCTTGGGCTGATGCTGCTTTTCCACATGGCTGAGCTCATTCATCCCAACTTGCACAGCCTCCTAATTATCAGGTGCCAGAGAATGCAAGCTGGCTGATGATGTACACTGCTTGCTTACGTGAGCAACCTGTAATTCAGACAACTTTTTTTTTCCTCCTTAACTGTTGAAGGTGAACTCTTGCCACCAAGCAGCTTGCTGAGAGTTTTGCCAACAACTTCAAGAGGGCCTTAAATCCAAGGTCTCCATTTAGAAAAATCAATGTATTTTGTTGTTTGTTTTCTTTTTTTTAAAAAAAACAACCCCCCAGAAAACTAGTCTCTTTTCATCCCAAATCAACCACCTACAAAAAGCCCACAACAAACTGACTCTTGAGTGGTTTCATGCTGAGTGTGGCCCATACCAGCAATAGTCAGTCATAGGATAGACTGTGGTGCTCAAGCCTTGAGACCATCTTGAAGTCAGTAGATCATCTACAGGAATTTTATTGCTTGCACTGTGATCCGTGTTGCCTCACACCACCTTTTCAAAGAGCTCTTTCCTCAGCAGTAGTGGTCCCCAACCTGTATGCATCTATGGGAAGAAACACACAGAGCCTGAGAATTCTCATAGGTCTTTAGGCATGGTAAGTGTACCTGGGATGGGAGGTGATTTCTGCATTGGAAGCTGTTTGCCCTCAGTTATCTGACCCTGAAACAGGCAGTTTGGTTAAATACCTCTGTAAATATTGGAACATCAGATTTGTGGTTGAGTAGATCTGTCCTAATGCAGTTGGAGGTGAATCTAAAACAGTTTCTCTACCTCTGAGTTCCCTTACCTGACAATTATCTTTACCGAGTTTGCTTTTACATTTTGATACAGTTCTTTCCATACTCATTTTTTTTCTCTATTTTCCTCACTCGATTTTTAAAATAAAATAAACCCCAAACCCTGAGAAATGAGAATGACATTTACCATTAAATGCTGGAGGCACAAAACCTATCTGCTATATTTCTCAGGAATTGTGCTCTGACACTGGAAATGCATGAAGAAAGCTGAGAGCTGCCCTCCCTACCAGCAGGCTCGTATCAAGTAGTTGTCAAAATAAATGCATTACTCAGCTTCTTTGAGGTGCTTACAGGGCTGTTTCAGTGCACTCTCATTTACCCACAAAGTGAAACTGCTCCATCTGTCAATAACCATTACTCGTGTCCGTGTTCTTAGTACTCACCTCTCGTGAGCGTAAACGTGTTCTTCTAAATTCTGTCTGCAGAAATATCCCTGAAATTCCCAATCCCTTCAGCCTCCTGAATCTTTAACTTCAATGTCCATTGCAGCAATATATCAGAAAGCAACACAGGAATGTGGAAAACCCAATAATGAGGAGGTCAGCTATCAGCCAACGTGTATTTCGGATAGTGCCTTGATTTTAGGACTTAGGAGGAATTCAGGTTCCAGATGTAGTTCTGAGGGTATGAAGGAAGCTGGGACCAGCCAGTGAGCTGTGGTTATGCTGCAGATTCAAAAGTGACTGTAAAACAACTCTGGTGGGAGAGGTGCCATGTGGCCACAGTCTCAAACACAATGAGCATGGTGGTGGTTGTATCTGAGGCAAAGAGAAGTTTGTTCACCTGTGAAATGGGTTCACTGTGACTTTTATGCTGGGTAGAGAGAAGGAACATGACCAAGAGGCAGCTGCTGTGCTGCCCTTGAGAAAAAATATATTCACGTTAAAAAAAGAAAAGTAAATAACACGTTCCTGTTAAGTGCCCATTAGTTATACATATTACATATAGAAGTAATTATAATTTAATTAGCAGTCTAGCAACAGTGGAAAGAAATGAAGTTACAGTTACTTTGCATTTACTACTGATGGCCAGCAAAAGGAGGTATTCCTGGGGAAGCAATTCCTGCGCAAGGGATTTGGACTGGCCCTTCAGCAAATGTGAGCAGCACCATGGATCTGAACCCACTGGGGCTGTGGTGAGCAAGACAGCAGAGCCCCAGAGGTGGTACCAAAATGGGCTCACCACAGATTGTCTGCAATTGAAATCTGATTTGTTTTGGTTTGTTTTAATGAGGAATCAGGTGCTCCAATTTGAAAACCAGTGAGAGTGGGATTAGGATTAGATACTGGATTTGGTGGGCGTGTGCAGTTTTTGACACCCTAACTCTGGTTTCCATCCCAAGGATTCCTTAGTATAAACATTTGGTCTTTTTTAATTCTTTCCCTTTTCCTGTGCCAAACGTTTTGTTGTAAATTGTGGGTCAGACGTGCCAAAAGGTCATACATTGGAGGAAATAAAGTACAAGAAATATTTAATCTTCACAGAGGTGAAATTCCAGCAGTTGCCTGTTCTTGTGTCACTGTGATTTTTTATATGATACAAATGCAAATCCTTAAATCTAGCACTATTTAAAAATGTTGTCTTCTTGAGTAACTGGGAAATAAGTTTAAAAGCATTGGCTGCCTCACTGTGTGTTTTAAAACCACGTATGCAGTAAGGAAGACCTCCTGTTCTGCCCTGAGCTGCCCAATGAGGTGGATTTGAGTTGTTGACAATTAACAGAAATGAGGTTTCAAACCACTTATGGCAAAACCGTGAAGCTGGTTCCTGATGCTGCCCTGGGGAGCTGTGCATCTCTAACGTGGAATAAATAGGTCTGATTTGCATAGATAAACTCTCCCCTTTTAATGAAAAGTTCCCATGGGATTGAAAACCCCTGAATAAGCTGTTCAGGAGGGTACTCCCCACTTGTGTTGAAGAGGCAATAGGTAGTCAATAGTGGGAAGAGACCCTGACCTTCTCTTGATTTAATCATTAAAGGAGGGTCCCCCCCTTACCCCCCTTGTGTTACATGACAGCAGCTTTCCTGTGCACAGCATGGGAAAAACTCTGATTTACTCTCATCTCCCAGCTTAGATTGAAATTGCAAACTACTTTGTTTTGCTGGAATTTTATCTGGTGTTGGTTAACATGTTTAACTAATGAGATGTAAGAAAACATCTATTTTTCTGGTGGAGACAAGGCTTTGTGACTTAGCTCCTGGGTTTGACTACAAGAATGTGCTGTGGCTAGATAATTTCTCTTGGAGTGGAAACAAAAGAGCAATTTCCAGATCTGCTTTGAGTGTAAGATCTTCAGTACACCTGTCATAAAGGAAAAGTAAAACCAGGTTAACTAAATTCTCTGCCTTTCTGACTCATCATCCATACTAATTTGTGTTCCCCTTTGTATGCTGTCTTGGTGTGCGATAGTTTTCCAGACAGGGAAAGTTTTTTCTTGCTGCCTTTTATGCATTTTTCTCCAGTTTCCAGAATGAGCCAGTGCATTCAAGAAAATTGTGCTCAGTGTTACCTCAGCCTCCAAATATCAGACTGTGCCACCTCTCCTGTAGGACTGTTCTAATAAATCACAATGAGTGATCACTCTTAATTTCCCCCAGTTCTGCCTGTCTGAATAAATGGGACACCATTAAGAGTGAACCTCCTGTGTACTGATGGTTTTGAATGTTCAGTTGGGTTGCAGTGAGCCAGGGGTAGGAGCCTCTTTCCCCCCAGCTCCTGGGGAGGCACTGGGGCTTATCACTGCAGGGCAAAGGCTTTGTACCAAATGTGAAAGGTTTGCTTTCTCCCCAAGTGCCTGTAACTGCCATTAAATGAAATAAAATAAAGAGCCATCTCTTTATATCCTGAGGGAGGATCCTGTAATTGCAACTATTTCCTCAAAGCTATTCCTGAGCAGAGACTAATTCCCATTGGAAGGGTAATTATCAAATTTACTTTCTCTGAGGTGACTTCTGCTCTGAGTTACCATTTTTTACACTCAAAGCTGCATACCTCAAACACTGCCACGCAGCATTGCTCCCCTATGTATGCATCAAGAGCAGGATGAGGCCAGCAAAATTACACCTTGCACTATTGCATGAGCTTGAATGATGAAGAACAACCCAAAACACCTTCTGCAAAGTCTCGTGAGCCTGATCAAGGCTTGCACCCATCTTATGACTGTCGATCTGGAAGAATTTCCCCAGGCTGTTGTCTGTTGCTGAGGCCCCTACAAGATGGCTGTGGGATATGGCTGGGTATTTGGGATGTAGCCTACATATCTTCTGCTTGCAAGTGGCTGCAGAAATGGGTTACGCTCTGGGCCATGTGATGGAGGTCTTCAGGGCTGGAGTTTTATTTCAGCTGTACGAGGGTGATGAGACTCTGAAAAGCTGTGGCTGCCCCCTCCCTGGAAGTGTTCAAGGCCAGGTTGGATGAGGCTTTGAGCAACTGTCCTAGATGAGAGGTGTCCCTGCAGGAAGGTTGGAGTAGATGATCTCTAAGGTCCCTCTCAACCTAAGCCAGTCTATGATTCTATGAAAAAATACATAGAGTTGGGGATTCTACCTGCACGGGAGCCTTTTGGCAGCCTGAAGCAGCACAGGTCTGCAGGAAAACCCCTGCCAAACGTGCTGAAGAACAGCAACATGAAGGTGGGTGCTCAGGCATCTGGTGATGTTGAGTACTGGGACATCCTTAGGTTTCCCAGAATATGTACGGAATGAAAATGCCTTTACACCATGACGTTGTCAGCAATTTTTTATCCCAGAGGGAAAATTTTACGATGGAGTTGCAGTCCTGAAGCTTGGCTATGTAAATAGTTTGCTGTAGGCTTGCATGCTGTATCAGCACACCGTGGGTGCCCTGCTGCTGGTGGCTTAAAGTACAGCTAGAAAGAGCAAATTGTGTGCCAGTTCCTCACTTACAAAGTAATTAACTACTAGGGCTTTTCTCACCATAGATGACTTAAACTAGGTGGTGGTGGTGGTGGTGGTGCCTGACATTCATAACAATGTGGTAGTTAATTCAGCAGCCCCAACGAGGAAGTCACTACTGTGATTTATAAATTGCTTTTCTTGAGAGCATCTAGTAGGTTGTATCTAGGTATTGTACTCATCTGACACATGAGGAAACTGAGGTACAAAGAAGTGACCTGCTTTGCCTGAGGTCCCAGGTTGAGTCTCTTCTTGACATGGAAACGTGAGCAGGCACACAGCAGTGGCAAAGTCAAATCTATCTTCAGCAAGGTCACAGACGTGGGTAGACATAATAGGTATTTTAAAAAATACATTGTTTTCACAGCTTCTGTGCCATAAAAAGTTTGTCATATTAATCTCCAGGAAATTCCAAAAAAGCATTCAATCTAGTTTCTCTTTTATTTAATTTGTTTCGCAGATTCTGTAGTACTTAGCAACAGTGGGAAAATAAACCCATTTGAAACAGACAATTAACCAAGGTTACTGGGGCAGGGAAGCTAGAATTATTCAAAAAACAACTATTGCAGATGCCATCCTGGGGATAATATTAAGCAAGGTATGCTCCTGTGGGCTAAAATGCTGTTCTTTCATAGACATTTTATTACATTCTCATGAAAGACACCCAGCTTTTATCTGCCCAAGCCATTACACAGGCAGTGAAGGGAAGCTGAAAGCGTGGCTCCTGCCTGACTCTGCTTCTGCATGTAGGTGCCCCTCTGTTGGAGGCAGAAGTAATGTATATCTCTCCTTTGGAGATGTGCTTCATGTGTGACATTAATTTTGGGGCTTTTGCAATCAGCATCTTGCCCTCACGGTCGTGCTCAGTGCTGGGAGCTGCCTCCTGCAGCTGCCCTGGCACAAAAACACCCTTCCAAAATAATGATTTAAAGTTCACTTTTGCAGCAAATCCCAGTCTGTAGCACCCTGTCTGCATGGGGCTTTTGGGAGAAGCTGGGATGGGGCTGGAGCCCCATGCATTTGGGGTTGCAGTTGAGGAGCTCATGGCAAGGAGGGCTGCAAGGGCTGGTGCTGGAGAGGAGGGTGCCACCTCATCCTCCTCTTCCTCATCTTCAGTGGTGCCTCCTGGATGTGACTGAACCCTCTCTGAGGACAGGTAAAGGGGAACAAAGTGGGGTAGGGCTGATGAAGGTGGCAGGCAGGCCAGGAAGGCCTGGGTTTGTCTGGGCCCTCTGGTTCACTGTGCCTGGGTGACCCCCAGCTGAAACACAGAGGTGCAGGTGGGCAGCAGAAGTGCATATTTTTGGACAAGTCTGAAATCTCAAAATGGAAAATAAGATGTTTGAGTTTGTTCTGTTAAAACAGGAGAGGCAAATTTGGGAGAAGGTCCAATAACATCTTGCTGTACAGGCAAAGAATCATCTCAGGTGATGCTGTGTCTCTTAAAGCAGTGGGACTGTATTGCTGAAGGTAGAGAAGCTCCATGATTGAAGTTTATTAAACACAAGAGCAGCTTCATAGAAGCTGGACGCCCCACCAGTTCTTAAAAGATGCTCTCAGCCTGCTGCACTCAGTGATATGACCACTAATTATTTTTTTAATATCTTTTTCCTACATATTTTATACTTCGTGCTTTATAAAATTGGAAGCAAAACCCAATTGTGTGGGAAAATTAATTTTCTTGAATAGAAGAGGCAATCTACTTGAGACTTTTAAATCATTAGATGGCAACTCTGTACTAAAGAAAGAAAGACCATTAAAGTAACTCAATAGACTAGGATAAATGTTTTCCCCTGTATCTCCTTTATCTTTATCTAGAGCGTCACTCTGAGGATATTTCATGAAAGGTGCTCTTCTTGACCTTTTGTCACTTATTGTATGGAGGAGCCAGCTGAAATAATGGTGAGGAACTAATGCTGTGGATTTCTGGATGCAAACCCAATAATTCTACTGAACATCGCTGTTCATTCTTTCTGCCAAATTCTGCTTTTCCTTTCTTGTTAAAGAAAGAATAGCTATTGGGACAAATAAATGCATTTAGCTGAGCTGAACTGTGTTATTTTTAAAAACAAACCATTAATGTGTTTAATTAAGGGGCAGAGGAACAAGAGGCTTTATCAGCTCTTTGTCTGCATGCCATTATTTCATTGTGGGTGGGCTATCTATTTTTGTAAATGTCCACCTTTTTGAAGGATTTACTACAAAATCAAATAGTGCTTTTATTTAAATTGTTGAGCGCTGCTTGATTCCTCATTTGTTTAATATGGAGGCATTGTTACAAAGAAGAATGTAGCACTTAATATGTATTGCTTGAAGGACCTTGGATCCACTTGGGAGCACTGCTTTGCATGCTTGATGCTATGGTGTGTTGAAAACAGAATAGGCAGCAAAATGAGGAGGAGGAAGATTTGAAGGTGAATATCACAAAATCCCGATCAGGTGCTTCCAAGAGCATTTTGCAAAGGACCAGTGACTCTGTCATTTATAAAGTAGAGAAATGTTGCAAAATAATGATGAAAAAAGCTTTTTTTGGGGGGTGCAGCTCCCATGAACAACTGTTGAGTGTCTTTCAGTTCAGAAAACCTTGTTTATCTGGTGGTGAGTTCCCAGTGTTTCAAATTACTGGATGAGAAATGTGGTTTCATTTGTCTGACACTTTCACCTTGATATTTTTTCTGGATTTAACTGATCTCTGAGTGCCTTTAGCAGATCTCACAGGTTTTGATTGGGGAAGTCAGTGGTTCCTGTGCTCCCCCACACCTATTCCCTATGGAGCAGATGAACTGGGTTGTTCCTGTTCCATGTACAACTTGAGCAACTTACCCTTATATTTAATTCCAGGAGGTAATCTAGGATAATGGAGCTATTAGATTTGGCATCTGTAAGGTGGTTATAATTTGAGAAAGAATTGTTTCTGCTAATGGCAGTTAACTTGCTACAAATAAAGCAGTAGAATTGAAATCTTAAGTACTAGAGTGGCAGCAAACCATGAAACATTACACCACTTATTGGAAGGAAGGCCAAGCAGGCTGTCAGGGAAAAAATCTATTGGAAAACCCCTCTGATGGATTCCAATTCTAACTAATTTAATATGGCAGCAGCATTCAGTTGTTCTACCATTCTATTAAAGTATTAAAATGTCCATAAATAATAACACTTAAGTAGCTAGAATTCTTCATCCAAGGAGCTGGGGATTTCATAAAGATGAATTTGGCTGCTGGGGGGAGAGACAACCAGGGGGTTTCTTGGGGGTTAAGGAGCCTGGGACATACTGGGGACTCCAGATGCTCCTCTGGCAGATACCAGAAGTTTGAGTGGTGTGAGTGGAGAGTTTGGACCTGATCCTTATCATCTGTAAGCCATGTCTGGGGATATTTGAATGTACTTTCCTTCTCCACGATCCATAACCTCTTGTTTTGGTCTTGGATGTCCCTCACAACATGGACAAGCTGTTAAATGAGCTTTGAACCAGGACTTTGGGGCTGCTGTTAAAATACATGATCTGGCTGTCCCATTTCCAGCAATTTGTAAGGTAAGGTAATTAAACTGAATAACAGATGCTCTCTATTAATCCCCCTCTCCTCCCTGATAAAGAAAGGAGAGAGAATAAGGGAGAGAGGCTTGTGGGTTGAAAACTAAACTACACAACTTTAATGAAACAGTAATGATAAATAGAAAAAAATTACTAAATGTATACAAATGTCCAGGAAAATTGATCCCACGTTCCTCCCCTTCTCCCCCAATAACTCTCACATCACCCCCGAGGCTGCAGGGCAGCCCTGGGAAAGTCCAGGCTGGAATCCTGGAGTCAGCAGCAGGAACACACAGATTCAGGCTAGGATGGATCAGGACCACAGGCAGAGGAATGGATGGAATCCTCCCAGGATGCCCAAGCAAACAGGGACAAGTGAAGGAAGGGAAGCAGGAAGGGCAGGAAGGGGTTTGACCCTTGTGATCCCTCAAATTTATACAGAGTATGATGTGTATGGGATGGAATACTCTGGTCAATTCTGGCATCTATCTTGTCCGGTCCTCCCCAAAGGAGGGTTTCAGGTGGGATCTCTTTACTCCTTCTGGAAGGTAAAATGTTCCTCAGAGCTGAGCAGTGTCCTTGGCTCTGCATCCCAGTCTCTGTCTGTAACTATAAACATGGAGTGTTATCAGTCCTAGAAGCAGACACTCTCTAGAAACTTGCTGTTAATTTCAGCAAGTGCAGCTACTTACAAGAGACTTAACTGAAAGCAAAAGTGCAAGACAGAAAATCACCTTTATCCTGGCCCAAACCAGAACAGATGAGGTGTGTGCTGGAGTCCTTAATAAACACAACAATCTATGGCGTCCCTGAAATTGCACAATTATTATAAGTTAACCCCTGACATTGTGTTTTTCCTCAATCTTTCTGCTATTGTATTGATGTCAGCATTGTTAACACCGCTCTCATTTTTCTCTATTACAAGGACACTGCTTGGCTGCTCTTGCAGAGGTGGAGTTGAGCAGGACTGTTAGCTGGAGGGCACGAGGTTTTGCAGGAGGAATGTGACAACTTCCTCTCTAACCTTGGAGCCCTGTCACAAATGACACAGTGGATGTTTCTGCAAACAGTTGTTTTGAGTCTTTAAAGGATTTGCTTTTGCAGTTTAGCTTGTTATTGGTTGGTGATTGTAATACAATAGAGACCCTAATCAGAAACCCCATTTCCCAAGAAACCATAACAAGTAGTGTCTGTCCTGAAGCCTTCTCTGTTACTAGACATGCTAGAAGAAAGGAAGAGGCAGGAAATGCCATTATTATATTTCCTTCACTTGCAGGGAATGGAAACCTAAAGAAGTTGTGCTGTTGCCCATCGACACCAAGTGTTTGCAACAGAGCCAGACATGAAAGCTTTGCAGTAATTTAATCTCAGGAGACCTCTTTCTCCAGTCTATTCATAGTGAAGTGAACTGAATTTTGGACAGTTCTGTTGCAGTGGTAAAATAACGTCTTCAAAGGCACAGCCATCAATCATTGCTGCTGAGCCTCTGAGATAACTATGCAGAAATTAGCCATTGGTCCATTAAAGATTGGGAAAAGTCAATAATTGTGCCTTTCTGTTGGTTTTCTTCTCGTACAGGACACCGGCGATGATTGGTTGCTCCTTTGTTGTGAACCGAAAGTTCTTTGGAGAGATTGGGCTCCTTGATCCTGGGATGGATGTGTATGGAGGGGAGAACATCGAGCTTGGCATCAAGGTTAGTGACACACTGATGAGAAAACTTACACCTAACAGTCCTTAGGGAACCCAAAGCAACACTTGAACAAGTTAAAAGAAACAGTTAAAGTTAAAAGAAACAGTTACTAGAATGCTTCATGAGAACTAAGCATGGATCTGGTTTATCAGTCCTAGAAGCAGACACTGTCTGAGAAACTTGCTGTTAATTTCAGCAAGTGCAACTACTTCCAAGAGACTTAGCTGAAAGCAAAAGTGCAAGACATAAAATCACCTTTATCCTGGCCCAGACCAGGACATTCACAAAGCTACTGAGATGAAATGGCAAGTGAATGTATTCAGGCTCTGACAGTTATTGTAAGGGCCTGTAAGGTATAGAATATTGTATATAAGGTATATTAAATATGGGATAAAGTACAGAGCTGTTGTTGTCATGTGAGAAGTTATAGGGAGGCAGGTGGAATTCTTGTGGATAACTTAAGCAGACACCAAGCCTGAAAATATTTATCAGGTCTTTAGTGTCTGCAGATAAACTAAAAGCCATGTTCTCAGAGCTGCCTGAGTGCTTCTGTGCAGACATTTGTCATTACAGAATCCACCGTGACAATATCACTTGATTACTGTGCACAATATTAGATGTGACTTAGTGATTCAAGTGTTTACATACAGTGAAGTGATTCATAAGGAATGAATTCAATGTTCAGAAGCAGCTTGGGATGGCAAAGTCTGTGGAGATTCTTCCAGGCATGTTTTAGACGGCAGCATTTGTACATTAACAAGCTGATAGGGAGAGGCTTGAGACTTACAACTGGAAAATTGAATTGATTCTGCTGTTGTAAAAATGAAAAATCATTGTTCATTTCATAGATTTACCAGAGGATATTTGCTTTGCTGGCAAATCAGAAGAAACTTAAGAAATCTATTGGTATTGGCTACAGGGAGCAATAATCTTGCTTAAACAGGGGAACAGAAATTAAAGGCTTTAAATATGCCACATAGCCCTTTTTCAGATGAAATAATTATTGCACATCATAGTGCATCTCACTTCTTGGGCCTGGAGAGATCCTGCTCTAAACCAAGCTGCTGCTTCTCTCGTGGCTATCCTTTTATTTGGTTGGTTGTGGGATTGCTTACTAACATCGTTGCAGAACAAGTCTTCTCACAATTAGTAATTCAACCCATCTGACAGGGTTTTGGGGGATTTCATGGAAGACTGGCTTCTTAGCTGAAAAAATAAGACTGATGTCTCACGGACAAGTGATGAGCATATGTCCTCTTCATTTCTTACATACTGAACTTTTAAGAAAGGCTATCTAATAAGCATCCTTTTGAGAAAAAAATGTCCCTCTCTACCCCAAGTGACTTTTCCAAACTTGTGTTTCCAGCCCATATGTTTCCCTGCTGTGTGTTCTGGTCAAGGTTTTAAGAGTCTTACTCATTTTGAGAATTAAATACTTAGGAAATTAGCCTCGGAAGACCATGTAGAAAGTAGATTTTCAAAGAGCTCTAAAAATTAGTCTCTGTGCAAGTATCTTATTTGGAGCCCAGGAGCTCATGGCACATCAGTCCCATTTAATACACATTGGCTGCTGAGTTTGCAAGTGAGGAAGCTCCTATGGAAAATGGTCCTGGAGGTGGTGGGTCTGCAGCTGCCAAGTATTTGAGTCCCACTTCATAGTAAGATTTCAGTTATAAATAGTGTATCCAAGGCTTGCTATTGGATGTGTAAAGGAGACAGTGTCTCATGGATTCAAGCAGATGCCAGGTCTCAGTTGGATGGATCTGTTTCTGATGGCGTTGATGTTCAGAGGTTGCCATCCTCACATGCTTGCAACCTGCCATGGCTGGGGTCTGTAGCAGCCATATCCCATAGCAGTAACCTGGGACTCTTTTTCTTTAATAAAATCCTTCAAAAGTTTCAACTTGAATAGAAAATTCTCACGCTTTTTGTGGGTGTTTTGCTGTTTTACATGATAAGTGGCTGGCTGTAGTTGGAAAAGTGGTTCCTTGCCAGGTTCAGTGATTCTTGGATGAAAAGAAATAAAAAAAGTATTTATTTTCCTTTTGATGCTTGTGCACATTCCATCATCTCTCTGAGAATCATGTGGCATGCTCAAAACATTGTATTCTTGTATTAGCAGAACAGAACAAAAGTTCTATTAAAAAAGTTCTATTAGCAAAGAACAAAAATGAGAAACTAAACCCAACTGAGGCTGTAAGATGGACATGTAAAAATTAGTGTTTTGAGCCAAAGCCCAAACTAGCTGTATTAGGATAAATTTAATGCACGTAAATTCAAGAAGCATTTAGATGCAGCACTTCAGAACATGGCTTGGTGATTGTGGTAGTTGGGTTGTGGGTGGACTCAATGATCTTGAAAGTCTTTTCCAACTGTAATGATTCTATGATAACCTGAGTTACAACTGAAATAAATAATTGAGAAGGTTTGGCTGTCCTAACCTAGAAGGGCTAAGGCTGTATGCTCTACAAGAGCATTGTTTTAGCAGTATGCTCTGAATATTTTAAAATAAGCAGGGCTGTACCTATGTGTCTTGAAATATATAGGCCACTTGTTTCTTCCAGTTTCTGAATCCAGTTAGGTAAAGGTGAAAAGCTCCTGCAGGAGCCACTTAAAGAAACAAAACCCCATTAGCTGCGTTCACAGAGGTGGCCTAGGCTAGCTGCTCTCCCCTATGTGCTGGGAAGCATCCTTGGATTGCTTAGATAATAACAATAAAGCTATTAAGGGTGTTGCTGCCCCTGGCAAATCCCTGTTCTGCTTGCGGGGTAGCTTTGGCACTGACAAGGGGAACATGCTGTTCTCCCTATTACTGTATTTTCATTTCTCAGCCTGGAGTGTCTCCAGAAGGTTGTGCTTATTCACTCCTCTTGTCCCTGGTGTCCACTACTCCACTTCCCGAGGCAGAATTGAGTCTAATTCCCCTTTTCTTGACAGAGAGTGCAGAAGTGTTTGCTAAGCAAGGCAGCTGAGACTAATATTTCAATGGAGAGGTTTTCAACATGCTTTTTTCTCCCCAAACCTGCCTTGCAATCAAATGATGATAGCCCCAGGTCTGTCTTCTGTGCTGACAGCCACAAGGACCAAACCTTAGATCTCTTCTTGCATTAACTCCTCCCAGCAAACTGCTTGTAGAAGTCTCATCCTCACAATGCTCAGCTGGTGACCAGGCAATGCCAGTGAAGCTGCTGGAGCTGGGACATGTGGAGACATCTCATACCTGGTCTTGGTCTTGCTTTAGGGATTGAGTGATCAAGACTTGCTCCAAGCTCCTGGCATCTGTCTTGGGGCACATCCAGGCCCACAGCCTGGCTCCTGCTCTTGGCCCTGGAATGAATAACCGGCTCTGCCTGAAAAAGATCTGAGCCAAGGCTCTTAACCCTTTGCTGTAACCAACAAGCGTCTGCTCTGATCTGTGCAGTTTCCACAGCTTGAGAGTGTTGATGCTGCTCTGTGTCCCGATGTGTGAGTTTTGGCACAGAAGCTTCTCTGACCATCTCTGCTCCTTCTGTTGAAAAGTTTTATTTTCTTTTAAACCTTTTTGTGGCCTTGGCTTCTAGTGACTGTAGGAAGACTGCTCTTGCTGCATGGCTCACTTTATTTCTGCAGGGAGAGTTTTATAGGGTTTCATGATAAGTCACAGACATTCACTGAAGAGACATTCACTGAAGAGGGTCCATAAAACTAGATGTGTTTGAAGATGCAAATGCCTATTGCATGACTGTAGCCATGATTTCAAAGTCTGGGGTGGGTCACAAGGTTGTTTTCAGAGTATTTTGTGCTTCTTTCATGCATTGTTAATCAACCTTATTTGAGTTGTCTTTTAGAGGTTAGTTCAATCAATAATAATATTATTTTTACTTTGATGGTATCATTTCTACAAATTGCCACTTGGACACAGCAATTAACTGACAATGCTTATTAGCTGATCCATCCCACACCTTATCTGTGTGGTAAAAATCAATGATTGAATTCATTACAAAAGCACAATTCAGGGATCTCTCTCCTTTCTTTATCAGAGGGGGGATAGGGATTAATAGAGACCATCTCTCAATTGTTTAATTGCCAGGCCAGTGTTAACCCTGACACATTGGAATATTTGCTCCATAATCAACTTCTATGGTCAGATATCTGCTTTATTATGGGCCTCCATGGATGGCAGGGGGACAGCCTGCCTCACCATGGGCTGAAGGGGAATCTCAGCTCTGGCACCTGGAGCACCTCCTCTCCTTCCTTCTTTGACCTCGTGTGTGCAGAGTTTTTCCTTTCCCATTCTCACTCCTCGCTCCAGCTATGGTTGCTGTGGAGCAGCAATATTTCCTCTTCTTAAACATGTTGCTGGTGGGCTTGGCCTTGGCCAGTGGTGGTTGGAACCCTCTGGCATTGACTCTATTGACACAGGGAAAATATCTGGCAGCTTCTTCAAGAAGCCCCCATATAGCAGCCCCCCATGCTTACCAAAACCTTGCCACACAAGCCTAAACTGTAGTGCTGAGCTGCAGCTGCATGCAAGAAGTGAGCAGAATCCATCCCTGTGCAGAGCTGCAAGGGCTGGGAACAGAGAGCTTGGAAAATGAAATGAGCCCAGCCCAGATGTCAGGGCTTAACACTGGGCCAGCAATTAAACAATTGACAGATGCTCTCTATTAATCCCCATCCCCTCCCTGATAAAGAAAGAGAGAGAGAAACTGACGGGCTGGAAACTAAGCTACACAGCTTTAATAAAACAGTAATGATAAAAAGGAAAAAAAATTATAATATATATATATAAATATACAGAAAAATTATACCATGTTCCTCCCCCCCCCAATAACTCTCAAGGGCTGCAGGGCAGCCCTGGGACAGTCCTGGCTGAACTCCTG
The DNA here is from genome assembly GCA_023637945.1 of Phaethornis superciliosus. Taxonomy (NCBI): domain Eukaryota; kingdom Metazoa; phylum Chordata; class Aves; order Apodiformes; family Trochilidae; genus Phaethornis; species Phaethornis superciliosus. Next base: position 10,539,476 of record JAJQWJ010000023.1, on the reverse strand, counting down.
GGGTCAGCAGCAGTTGGGAGCTGGAGGCAGGAACACACAGATTCAGGCTGAGATGGATCAGGACCACAGGCAGAGGAACAGATGGAATCCTCCCAGGATGCTGAAGCAAACAGGGACAGGTGAGGAAGGTGAAGGGAAGAGCAAAGGGTGAAGGTGAAGGTGTTTGACCCTTGTGGTCCCTCAAGTTTATACTGAGTGTGATGCGTATGGGATGGAATACTCTGGTCAATTTTGATCATTTATCTTGTCCACTCCTCCCTAAAGGAGAGTTGCAGGTGTGATCTCTTTACTCCTTTTCTCTTTCCAGACCATAAAAGGTTTCTCAGAACTAAGTGGTGGCTTTGGTTCTGCAGAACATTCCCCAGCTGTAACTAGAAACACTGAGCAGTAGCAGTTCTAGCAGCAGACACTGACTGAGAAACTTGCTGTTAACTCCAGCAAGTGCAGCTACTTATGAGGGTCTTAGCTGAAAGCAATATTACAAGATGGAAAATTTACTCTCTCCTGGCCAAAACCAGGACACCAGGGCACTGAGCAGATTGTTGTTAGTAGAGATTTCTTTAATAATCAAATTGTCATCCTGCAGCCAGTTCAGCACATAACCTCCTCACGCTGGCAGTGACATTGATCCTTTCCCAGAGGGTACCATGCCTGTGTGCCTTTTAGTCTTTCAGAAATCCTTCAAATAGCTTAAATAGCATTTTAATGGTACAGATCTCTTGTGTACGTTTCATCCATGAAGGAGCCCGTTTTGTTTGTATGAGCACCATCATTCATATGCTGAAATGTTGAGAGAGTTGGGCAAAAAAAGAAGGAAAAAAAAAAAGGAAAGCCATCAAGTAGGTATATTTAGATTTATAGGGAGTTTGACTCTTTCTGCATGCAGCAAATCAAATCCTTCTCTTCCTGCATACATTTTCTATAAACTGATGGCTATGGCTTGTCATTAAGAGGAAAGCAGTGAGGGTATTTACAGCAAGAGGCTCTTACGGCATCTGTGGCTTTGTTGGGCCTGAGGTGAGGGATGAGCAGCCTGTATCCTGCCCTATGGGAGGCAGAAAATTCCCCAAAAGGCGTGCTGGGTGGGAGGAGAAGAAGGTTGGTAGGGCAAGGCTGTGAGTCAGAAGAAAGATTTTAAATTTTTTGCCTCTCTTTTTGTAAAAAATTCACTCCAGCACAGGCTTGCTTTCCTGGCCCAACTTGGACCACATGATACCCTGTGTCTTTATGCAACATTGTGCACGGCTCTCAAATGGAGAGTGATAGACATGAGCATAATGGGGAGCACAGCAATACCACTGCTGGATGGATATTTTACTAGGTTTCCACTTGCATGAACCTAATATCTAAATAGTTAGTGCCTGTCATCAAAATGTAAAAATATCTCTGGTTAGGGTGGAATTTATTTTTATAATGTCAAGCAAACGCAACATCTAATACCAGGTGTCAGGTTTTGACTCTGCAATGTGTGTTATCGCTGTCACTCAAATGGGTGTTTTGCTGGGGCTTTTTGTTTGATCTTCTTCAAGTGTGTCTCTCAGTTCTTCTGATGAATATATTACATCCTGGGTGCAGGCAGAGATAACTGACGGTAGGCAGCACCTGAAATCCCTTTTTAACCACCCTGTCCATCAGTGCCTGAGTGTGAATTGCAGCCTTCCTCTGATGACTGCCACCAGCTGCTGAGCGATGGGCTTGCTGAGGCCGGAGGGACACTGTTCCTGGTGGGATGGGGGAGAGCTCCAAGGATGTGTTGACACATTTTTTTATCATGTAGGAAAATAGGAAGCTGAAAAGCGTGTAATTTATTCATAAGGCTTTATTAGGCTTGTGAGGGTTCACCAGGATGCAGTAGTTAGGGCTGAATTGAGTTTCTCGTGATGTGCAGTGGGTTAGGGTTTTTTTCTTCTCCCATCTGCACTCAGCTTTGCTGAGAGTGAATTAATCACAAAATTGCACGTGCAGCAGCAAAGGGTTTTTTGGGGAAATGTGGTAACAAATCAGCCCCAACTTCTGAAGGAAGGACTGGATGTTAAGAGAAAGTTTTTTACTATGAGGGTAGTGAACAAGTGGACTGGGTTGGAGATGTTCAAGGTGAGGCTCAACAAGACTCTGAGCAACCTGATCTAATTGAAGGTCTCTTTACTTATCTGGAGGGGGGTTGTTCTTGATGGCCTTTAGACGTCCCTTCCATCCCAAATTATTCTATGATTTTATTATTATATGATTTTGAGGAACACAGAGGGTTTGCTGTGAGATGTCTCCCAGGCTTTACTCTGTGCCTGGATGCAGGAGGTGCAAGTGTAACAGTTGTAAGGAAGGAGAGGATGCACCTTTGACTAGTTGAAGGCTTTGGAGTAGAATTACCAGATATCAGATGGTCCTCTGGAGAGTGTGTACTATTCAAATCTCCACTCTTTTGACACTTCTGAGAATTTACACTGAGGAGAAATTTTGGAGTTAGAGCCAAAGACCCCTTTTGAAAAGCTGGGGGTTAAACCTTGGTTAAAGTAATGGGGGAATCACCAAAGCCTGGGATAAATTTTATTTAATAGATGTTGGAGCTACAGTTGGCCCAGCCTGATCTGCAGAGTGAAGCTGCAAGGGATGGATCACATCTGCCTCCTCTATCTCTGCACAAAGAAATCTCTCTGTAGCATGGAGCAGCTGTAGCAGCAGTGGGTTTGGTGCTCACAGAGCTGCCTAGGGCTTTCTCAAGCCCCAGAGACTTCTGCAATTTAGGAAACATTAAAAAAACCCACCCAGACTTACAACTACCCCACTCCCAACCCAACCCTGCCATAAAATAGACTCAAGACCAGCTTTTGAAAAATATTTTATCAGTCAGGCACCAAAATCCACTTAGAAATTGGAGCTTAAGGCTGTTTCAAAATAAAAATCAAGTTAACTTGGAAGAAAATAAGAGGCAGAGTAGGACTGGCTTTGGAAAAGGTTTTAGAAATAAAGCTGTAGAAATAGTGATACACCAGTAAGATATCTTTGTATACAGCCACAATCTGTTTATTTGTGCCTATATCCCTCTTAGAGAAGTAAATTTTGCTCTTCTGAGTGATTGTTGTATGGTTAGAAGAAATATTTCCACCACTGAACAATATCCAATCACTGTCAATTTATTTTAAGAGCAAGAATCAGTACAAGTATGAATTCAGATCCCTCTGTTTGGCATTTTAGTTGTCAGCTCCATATTTACTGTGGGTGCTTGAAGATTCTTTACAAGAAGCTCTGGTGTAATTTTCCAATCTGGTAAAATGCTTTTCATCACAACCGCCTGCATGAAATGGGGACGTACTTTGATTATTTTCTAAACAGGCTGAAACCTCTGGGCTGGGAGCTGGGGAGCAGCTCTGCCCTCCCTGCAGCAGTGCTGGCCTGGTTTAGAGCTGTCCTTCTTTGGGGAAGGAAATTGCAGGCAGGCAGCCACAGAGCTCCTGTTGCTTTCTTTCCTCTTGATAGAAAATGATTTGTCATCCCTGTCTGTTACCCACTGACAGATGGGGACATGGAGAGGCAGGGGAAGGGATGGCAATTTTCACCCCACTGGTTTGGAGTGTTTTTACTGACAGGTCGACTTTTATGCTGGGAAGACACTGATCATCTTTGCTGGGAAAGATGAGAACTCATCCTGTGCAATAGGCCATGTGTTGCAGCTAAGGTTCAGTGGTAGATGCAGAAATCCATCAGGTGTTGGCTTTTTCACTGATTTTCCCAGGGTTGGTGTGTGCCTCTGGCAAGCAGTGGTGAGGGATCTACCAGACATTGGTTTAATGCCCCAGACCATAGTCAAGAGTCCAGCCTGATCGGCCTGGATGGAGATAGCTGAATGTGAAGACCAACCACAGCATCTCCAAAGCTAAAGGGGTGTGGAGAGCAAGGGCAAGTGGCTGTGCAGGTTCAGAGACTTGGCAAAGTTTGGGTTAGTTATGCTTTTCACCACTGGATTTTAGAAAATGGAGCCTAAATCCTGAGGGAGGTTCTACAGCACTTGTCTTTCTATGGTCTTAGTCTGTTCCTCCTCGTGAACTATTCATGTTGCTCTTCTGAGTGGATTTTGTAGAAATTTGAATATTGTTGGATGACAACGATGTTGACTGGTGAGGTTTCTCCAGAGGCTTCTCAAGCATGGGTGCTCACACCCCTGCCCACATCCAGATTGTAGGCATCAAAGACAACTCCAGTGTCCTCAAGACAGGTTGCCTTTTTTCCATCTGTTTCTTGGACATCACACCTGTTCCACAAGCCCTTTCCCTTCTCCAGGGCTTCCAGCTCCCCATCTCTATGGAGAAAGATATGACAAAGGAAACACCCCGAGTCTCTGCATTATTCCTTCTTGTTGCTCAGGGATGTATCAATTCATGGCCATGTTCCCTCAATATTTTATGTGGAAATGCCTGAGCCTTCTGGGCTGGGGATGGAGCAGGGACTCAGATTGTCTCACCATCCAGGTTTTGTGTTATAGTGTTGGGATAACATGGGGCAGATATGTGGCACCTGCTGCCACTGTCTCCAACACTTGCACCATTTTGGGAAGGTATTGGCTAGGCAGATTCACCTTGGCAGTCCTGACTTTGATGCTCAGATAAATTAACTTTCATCTCCAACACCAGAGGTACCTGTGATGCCATCCAATGCATCTCATTGTGGGAAGACTCAAGAGACTTTTCCTGTCTCAGGAGACATTTCTTGGCTGGCTGGGCAGTGATGTTGGGGCACACTGAAATGTGGGGTCCAGGTTGCACCTTCAGGGTACATCAGCAGGCACTCTGAGGACTCCATGGGCCAGAGGCTTGTTGTGCTGACATTCACCATAGATCACGGTGTATCTGGGAGGAGGAGGAAGAAGCCCAGGGACATCCCTTCTTATCCCCCATTGCTTGGGCCCTGTTCCCATTCCCATCACGGAGCACTTGGTAATGTGAGGATGACACATGAGCTGCAATCCTGGCTCTCCCAGGTACCTGGCAGCTGCAATTGGGTCAGGAATTGCTGAGGTGTAGCAAAGTTAGGCCCCTGAAAGATGGTGTTCAAGCATCACTCCCTGGAGGACAACTGTCCTTTAGTGTATTTCTGGGGGTCTGTAACAATAATTCACTGAAATTTGCTTTTTCTTTTCACTCATCACTCTACAAGGTGAGCAGCAGCACATTTACTCTGTGCATGTGCCTACAATGTCTGGGATATAAATTATCCTATAAAAGAGAAAACAGTCTTGTGTCTTCCTAAAAAACAATTCCCAGCCAAACTGAACTTCGTCTTCTCACAAAAAGCACACTTGGGAAATGCCAAGAGAAAATTTGACATAAAATTACGGACCAATAAATGAAGCTTAATAAACTGAGATGAGGAATGAGGTTTTTTCTCGTCCCATTATATTCATAAAGCTTTCAGAAAGCTCCCTGCTCATCATGACTGCAAAGGCAAGGTTATTTTTTTAGTCTTTTTATCTGTCCTTTCTTATGAGAAGAATAACTTGTGATGCATTTTCTGGAGCTGTGGGACACCTGGATCTCTTTCCTACCTCATCCAGAGCCACAAAATAGATTTTATCCTTCTCATTGGTCTCTGGTGACCCAGCCAGGTCCTCGGACCTCACAGTGGTCCTGCCTTGTCAGCACTGAGCTTTGACTTTTTTAATCAAGGACTGGGCTCTGTCTTTGTTGACCACAGATTTTTCCTAGGCTTGAGGGTTGTTCCTGGTGAAAATGTAAACAATGCTGTTACACTCCTGTACTTTTCAACCAAAAAGCTCATAGTTAGAAATTCCCAACCAGCCTTTAGTGCATTCAGTGCTTCTGTCAGGCTTTGCAGTCATCCTCTCTCAAGGACTTTCAGGTCAAACCTGCTCATTTTTACAGATGAAATCACTCTTCAAAGAGCTCCTGCTGCAATTGCAGCCTCATCTCTGAGGCTGTTCAAGCCATATTTCTTTTTCATCTGAACTCCCCACCTATACAGAGCATGGCTAGAAGGCAGCTGCCAGCCTGATGGCAAGAAACAGAGACTGCTTGCATTTCCCTGCCTAGACCCATCCCAGCCCTGCTGACTTAGCAGAAAATTCTGGTAACGATAATAGTGTTCATGATCAAATCTTGTCCCTGCCCTGTAGCAAGGCCAGCTTCACTCCCACATGAAGGAACTTTTTAGCCTGCATGTGCCCTTCAGGCATCCCAGTTTTGCTGGAGAACCTTATGTCTTCTCCTGGGCTTCTTTAAACATCAGAATCCTCTTGAGACCTGTGTCCTACTCTTTGGAATTGCTTTATAGCACTTTCTTTTATGTCATCCTATGGCCATGTTGGATGGATTGTGTTACAGTCACTCCTTCCTCCAAGAAATTCATCCTGCATGTTTGAACACTGGTCTCTTGTCACCTGCCTCCTGACCTTCTGCTTTTCCCTGATGCTGAGCATCATTCAATACTGTGCTGTCATAGTCTCCAGCACACAGTGAGGACAAAGCAGCTGTAAAACTAAGGATGTAAAACTTAAAACATAAGGATGGCAACACTTGGTACACAATCATGCCTGGCACTGAAGCCTTGCAGAAGACCCTGGAGGATCTCTACCTCTGACAGATTGTGCTGTCTCCAGCCCATGGCTTGATTTGCTCTAAACAAACACTGTGTACTTAAGCTCTCTTTGTTTGGTTCATCATATTCAGGTCACTTTTGTAGACATGAAGTATGACTGCAATAGGAATTGCATTTTCTCATGTTTAGCAAAGGTGTTGCTGTCTTTGGACTCAACCAGTACTAACGATAAGTAGTATCAGCTTGTTTGGTCTTCTCAGAACAGTTGGCTCACTTCTTCCATAGCTTTTTCAGTCCTGGCAGACTTGAGTGACTGCTTCAGCAGGACAAGGAAGACAAAAGTCCCAGCAAAATTCAGTGACAACTCTAATCATTTATTTCCTTCAGCCATCCTGGAAAATCTCCTCTTTCCTTTTGTAACAAGCCAGAGCCTGGCACTGCATGTGTGCCCCTTGATGTGAGATCTCTTGAGACTTGCCCTGTGCCTCGTGAGATTATCAGTGGAAATAACTAGACATGATTTATGTTTCCCAGTGCACTTATCCTTCAGTCTAATGTCTCCTTGTCATACTTGATGGAGACTGCAGAGGTGGTGCTCAGTTTTGAACAGCACTCCCAGTCAGAGCTCTCTGGAAGGTGAATACTCAGTGAACTTTCTGGCTTCCCCATGGTGCATTTTATTATTCATAGTGAGACTTTTGCTGCGTTGGTGACCTAATGACTATGATGCACCCTCTCCAGAATCTGTAAAGGGGAGTTAACCTCAGGAACACTGAATGCCTTTTCATTTATCTCCCTGGCTTCAGGGTTTTCCCAGGGCAAAGGAAAATGTTACAGCTGGAACCTCTGCACCGTGGGCTGCCTCCTTGTCAGCCTCCAGTGCTGCTGCGAAGCTGCCAGCCAAATCCCATCCTCCAGTTCTGTAAGAGTTCAGGTGGTTGAAGAAAACTTCCTTGGCTTTGCCTAAAAATTCAGCCACTAAGGTATTGGATACCATTGAACTAAAGTATAAAAAAATAAAGTAAATAACATAAAGCTAATTTTTTTCCTTCACTCTTGGTTTTAGCAATATTTCAGCATCCAGTCTCTGGTTAGAAGCATCCGGTACAGGAAGCGGTGAGGCAGATCAGAAAATAAAATTAAATTCCACCTTTGACTATTCAGGCTGTGATCCAGCAGAACACTTAACTTCCAAGGACCTGGGCAGTCTCCTTAATTTCCATGGACCTATTGAGCCAGCTTAAATGTCAGTGCTTCTTCTTAAGTGTGTTTCTGGATTGAGGCGTCTGAAGTTGAACATGAGACATCAAGGTTAATATTTTAAAATCAAAATGTTTCACTGAAAGAAGGTGGTGTTTCTTGTTCTTCCCCTCTTTGCCCCCTCCAAACAATTCTTCCATTTTATGAGCTAATTAACTCATCTAGCTTTAAAATACCAGTGCATCCTTCTTGGATTTTTGTCATGTGTCACCCCCTTTGAGAGAGTTACGGTGTCTTATTTGCACAGAAAACACTGGGAGAGTGCACCAGGAAGTAAGAGAACCTGTTCATTGAGTAAATTTATACCTAAAGCTTCAATAACAAGCCCATTATTTTATATGCATCTCCAGGCACAAAATACATATTAATTAACCAAAGTACTGCTAGTGGACATATGCAAATGAAGCAGCATCAATCAAGCAAAGATCACCCTTTGTTTTGTGTTTCTACTGTATTAAGAAAGACTGCTTTGTGCTGATTGCAGTTCCTTAATATCAGAGATATCTGTGCCTTGAAGCTCAGTGGTAGGACTGAAAAGAGAAAGAAAAAATAAGACTTTCTTAGCTCTGCAGAAAGTGCTGCAAATAATGCAGCCTATAATGAAGAATTCATGTGTAATCCCACAGAGGAGATAACTGTCTAGATCTGCCTCAGGCACAAAGAACCCAAGTTTATTTTTGTAGCAGGTGCTTCATTCTGTCAGAGCAACAGACCTAAATGGAGAGAGACAATTAGATATAAATTCATATTTCGACTAAATATATCTAACTCAGTATGCAAAATAGGTGTTTTTAAGTCTATAGCTCTGCTTTGCTGAGACACAAGGTGATAGCAATACCCAAAACTATAGACAGCAAAGAATTTTCCACATTTGCCTGCCAAATGTTTACTGTAGGAGGAAGATGATTCTTGGTGGGCCCCCCCAGAGTGCCAGCAGCCAAGACCCAGGTAAAGCAGCATCTGCCAAGGGCTTCTCTCCTAGGCAGAGGCATTCACCATGCTCCTGGTATGTCAGCTCTTAGATGCTCCAGGTCTTTGCCCAGCACATTGCAGGTCCCTGTCCTGCACATCTCCCAAACCATGGGAGGTGGGTACCTCTGCAGGGGAAGGCAGGGTAGCAGTCTCATCACTGACCTGTTCAGCTTGGCAGGGTTTCATTTCTTCTGTTGCTTTGGCATCATTCAAGTGGTGATTGTGTTAAGGGCACATCAGTTTTTTTATAATTGCTTCTGAGGATGCACTTTCTTTGCTTTCCAAACGCAGGATCTAAGGTGGATATTAAAAGATGAGGCAGGACTGTGGGGACTGTGCCATTTCATGTTTAAGAGGAGATAGCATTAACATTGGTAGCAAAGACTGAGGGATAATAAAACTCCTTACACTATGGCCTTTCCACCTGAAGAGATCTCACCACTCACCAGAGGTAATCGTAGAGAATCTGCTTTTGCTTAAGGTGTCCTGTAGCACAGTTGTGTTTGTGTTAATCCCAGGTGCTCTGTGTCCCTCTGTGCCTGCCTGTTTTGTTCCTAGACCTCTGGAAGGAGAGAATTGGTCTAAACCACCCATTGGATACCTTCCTTTATGATTTTCCTTGGGTCCCCTGTACTGGCAGGACACATCCCCCTCTTCCCAGTCTTCTCCAAGCAGCCCTGAACACCAGGAGACTAAATCTGAACACCTGGGGCTCCCCTGTGGCCCCTATGTCTTTTGCTGTAAAGTTATAAAAGCAAAGAGACTGCAGTCATAAAATAGAATCTTTCCTTTCTTCTTCATGGGTTTTTTAGTTTAAAACCATATAAAAGAACAGATTCACATCTGTTTTATATTGAGAACCTTGGCTTTGACCGTTTGTCCTTGAAAATCAGTGTGGGTCTACGAAAGCTCATGTTCCTTATGGGATTTTTCCAGGATTGGCAGTCTGGGCTTTGGCTGTGAACTTAAAAAAAACACATTCCTGTAGCTTTGGTTTCTGCTCAGCCAGCTCCAGATCCCATAATATCTCACCCCACTGGTGAACTGAGATTTTGGCAAGCTTTGTGTTCTCTTTATCTGTGCTTGCTCCGACGGCATCTCTGGTTGGTGCTCGGAGGTGGTGAGTCTCAGGAGGTGACATGCTCCTCTCTCCTCCTGCAGTGGCCAGCACAGATGTCTCCATTCAACACAATTTGAAAAACTCAGAACTGGAAAAAAAAAAATTGCAGTTTGATGATATTACAGCCTGCTCTCACTGAAGCCTGGCAGCCCCCCAACCTTTCTGTTCCCACCAAGAGCTCCTATGCAGCTGTTCCCAAAGCCACGAGCGAGGGGCAGATGTATGGCCTTGGGACCCAGAGAGCAGAAAACTTTGACAGAGCACCCAAAGGGGTGAGGAGCCACAGTGTCCAACCCAACCCACTTCACAACTCTTGCTTCTGACATTATCAGAGGGTTTTAACCATATTTCCAGCCCAAGCTCGTCACAACCACTGAGAAGTTATCTTGTGTTTCTGCTGCCCAGTGTTAGATCTGTTGGTGTGTCATGGTGCTGGGTCACTGGCTTCGCTTCTTGCCTGCCCTGGCTCCTCACCTTCCATTTCATCCCACATCTCCAGTTGGAGTAGTGGCATTGCTTCCCCACTGCTTTCTCTTGGTAAGCAGTGTGTATTGCTTCTCATACCAACCACATCTCCTTTACTTGGGCTCGACCTCTTGGCCAAAGGTTTGTTGGACCCCTGTGTCTGCGTGCAGGGCCCCCATCTTGTCTGATGATCCATCTCCTCATGCTGCTTAACCTCAAAATACGGAAAACTTTAAAATTATGAAGAAAACAAACCTCTGTGATCACTGCCCTGCAGGTCTCAGAATAGTACAAGCTGCAAAAACAACATACAGAACTTTTTAGGCAGGACATCTTAATGTTCATGTTTGCTGACAATCAAAAAAATCAGCCAAGTGAATAATTTTTAAAGCCTTTCAAAGCTCTTCATTTGCATCATCTGCTCCTTTTGCCAAATGCACACAAGAGTGTCAGGTCATGTCTTTTGTCTTAGTTTTACAAGAGTTATATTGTCTATTTAGATTATATTGCAGGACCAAACAGTTGCTCAGGTCTTGCATTTGTAGGCTAGAAGGAGAACATTCAAGAGCAGTAACAAGGTGATTACTTCCCCATCTGCCATCTGAGACTATCTTTTTTTTTTTTTTTTTTTTCCTAGCATATAAGCTTAACAGTATCTAAAGTTAGAACCTGTGTTGTCTCTGGTCCCCAGTATAAGGAAGAGCTCACAGAGGAGAATTATTTACAGCAACTGTATATTTTGGTTTTTACCCAGGGGCCCTTAGACACTGAATTGCTCCTCTCCTTTCCTTCTCCTGCCACCTTTCTGCACAATAAAATTGAGAACTACCTCCTAAAAACAGGACACCTTGGGGAAATGTGCATAGGTTGCTTTGATTTCATTTGGTCTGCAAGAACACCTTGGTCCTGGTGTAGCAAGTCTGTGTGTTTAATGGATTTGCTGGATTCTTTCTGTGACATGTATAAGGGGAAAAATGTGTTTATTGGTATCAAATTTAGAAGACCTGTGATGTTTACGAAGGAGAGATATGTTCAGTGCCTTTGAAAACGTGATATGAAATGGGAATTGTTAGTTTTGCTATCTTTGCACAAGTTCTCTCAGCTTTACTGACCAGGCTTCTGCCATGCAGTTATAATCCAAGTCCTAAAAAATGGAATGCATAATAAAATAGCGATGACATGCCATATTTTTTGGTTATATTGCTGTAATTGGTGTATATATCTAAAGGCAATCATCTCGGTAGAGGAGGAAGGAAAATACAGAGAGAGCTTTAAATTTCTTTAGACACTGAAACATCTGAAGGAGAAGCTATGATGGTAATATACAATAAAACTCTTTTTTTATCTGCTCGTAAAATTGTATCTCTCTTCCTTTTCCTCCTAAAGTTGATCTGACTTCCAGTACGCAGGTTGCAGAAATAAATCGATAATTAACTAAACAAGAGGTATTCATAAAACTCCTTGGTTTATAGCAGCAGTTGAAGCAGTCCATGCTCTTCAAGCGGATATACACAGCTCAGGTACATTATTTGAACCATAGGTAAATGAATAGTTATATGTAGTATAGCTTGTGTTCACTTGTACTTATCCTGCTGATATAAATTCATGTAGGTTTATGAAGGTAGAAGAGCAATATTTTTTTATAGCTGCAGAAGACCTGGCCCAAGGCTGAAGATCTATGGTCATTTCCCTGAGGGAATGATACTGCTCCTGCTGATGTTTTCTGGCTTGAGAGCACATCTCAGGAAGTGCAAATGAGATTTTTTTTTCCTTCCCCCCCAGTGGATTTCCATATTTCAATTCCAGTTAAGAGTAAGTCCTGGAGCATTTTGGGGCCAGCTGCTTTCATTACTGGAAAGGAAAAAGGAGAACTTTGTTTTAAATGAGCAGTGTGCAGTAGATTATTCTCACTGGAAGCATTTAGCTCTTGGCAAATATGTATCATGTAAATAGAATAGATTGTAAAGAAACTCTGATAGTGTCAACTGAAGAGCATGAGAAGTCATGCAAATACTCTTGATAATCACCTGGAAGGGCCTGTGATTCTCAGGAGTAAACATCCATTCAGGATCTCTCCTGTCTTTGTTTCAGAGGAGCTTCCAATGTAGAACTGTTGTTAGGGTAGACCCACATTTGGTGTAGGGTCCTACTTGCCCCTCTGATTTCTCTGCCAGTGTCCATCCTTTTCTCTGTGAAACTCTGTCCTCTTCCCGGGGAGCTGGGAATTCTATTAGAGGGGGTTTTATGGGCAGCTTATGAAAGTGTCACCCCTGTATCAGCAGCAGTTGAAAAGGCAACAAAACTCTGGGGGTTTCTCAGGAAAGGATCTGAGAATGAAGATGAGGATGTTGCTGTGGCTGCCCACCCCCTGAACTTCACTGGGTTGCTCCTGGCCCTCAGTCACAAAAGTGATGACTTAAAGTTCAGAGGAGGGCAGGGGGGGCAGAGGAGGATACTGAAGGACTCCTGCATGGGGAAGTGCCCAGCAGAGATGGTGCCTGGAGCCTGGGTAGCAGAGGAGGATGTAGGAAAGCTGCAAAAGCAGAAGTGGCACAGAGCAAGTGAGCAGAAAGCTGCTTTTTCTTGGGCCCGTTCAGTGGGACAGGTACCAGTGTGAGCACAGGGGGACCTGAAAACAATGAAGAGCATATACAATATATAAAATACTGTGTACAGCTTTGGAGCCCCCAGCACAAGAAAGATATAGACCTGATGGAGAGGGTCCAGAGAAGGGCCACAAAAATAATCAGAGGGCTGGAGGACCTCTGCTACAAAGACGGGTGGAGAGAGTTGGAGTTGTTCAGCCTGGAGAAGAGAAGGCTCCAGGGAAACCTCAGAGCACCTTCCAGTGCCTGAAGGGGCTCCAGGAAAGCTGGGGAGGGAGTTTTCACCAGAAAGGTTAGTGTCAAGGGGTAATGTTTTTTAACTGCAAGAGGGGTGATTTCAGTTTGATATTAGGGAATTCTTCCTCATGAGGGCAATAAGATACTGGAATAGATTGCCCAGGGAGGTTGTTGATGCCCCATCCCTGGAAGTATTCAAGGCCAGGTTGTATGAGCCCTTGTACAACCTGATCTAATGGGAGATGTCCCTGCCCATGCAGGGGGGGTGAATCTTGATGATCTTTAAGGTCCCTTCTGACCCTAGCCATTCTTTGATTCTAAGAAGATGCTTCTTCACAGTGTCGGTGGGCACTTGGCTGCTTAGACTTCACTTGCTCAACAAGTATATGGGTTAACCAATGGATTAAAAATTCACCAAGGACTATTAAATTCAGAAAGATTGCATCTGGCTCTAAATGTCACCCACATCTCTGCCTGAGGGTGGGAGAAAGCTCTGGGGAAGCATCACTACATATTTCTCTTCTTCACTGAGCACCAGCTGCTGGCCACATCAAGCTTCATTTCTCTTCTGAAAACCCTGTCCTGATGTTGGCTGAAAGCAAAGAGATTAACTCCTGAATGTTAGCGTGGCACAACTTATTCAGGTCTCTTTCACCCCATCTTGTTTCACTGGGCATGCAGGAGTGGTGGCACCTTGGATGCACCTGGTTGTGTACATGTGGTGCTGCCAGAGATGCTGCCAAAGCATTGGGCTTCTTAGTTGAAGGCTCTCCTCATGCATTTCTCCCTGAAAAACCCTGGAGGGGATTGATTCTCCTTTGTAATTAAAAGTGTTGGGCACATGAAGCGATTCATCTTACTTAAATGTAACTCTTGGGGTGGGAGTTTGGCTAAATGCCTTAGGCTGGATGCCTGTGTTTGGGATTGCTGAGAAGAGATGCCTCTTACAGTCTTTATTTCAGCTCTTCATTGTGTGGCCTCACTTCCCAGCTTCTGTGTGTTTATAGGACAAGTCTGGGAAAGTTGTAAAGCACAGAAAATGCTCACAAGTTTACAGCAAGTGATTTCCAAGTTGTTCCTGCACCCTACCACTGGCTAAATAGGAATGCAGAAGGGAAGGGCTCAGCAGCAGAAAGGATTTCTTCTGACAGAGCAAATCATCTCAAAATCTCCTTGCAGTAGAGGTTAAGCACAGCAGACCCAGATCTGTCAAAACTAAACTCATTTCATCATCAAGGCAGACAGTGTCCTCTCTTCTGCTGATGGGACTGTGGTATTTGTTAACCCTTTACCCCGTTCCCATCTTAATCCATGGCCCTTTAATCACCTGTTAATCAGCCCAATGGGTCTGACTCCATCCTTCTCCTCCCTGCTGTACTTGGCAGCCCATCCGAGCCAGTCAAAAGGCAGCACGGGCAAGTATTACAGATTTTTCTATTTGATTTTTTTTCCCTTCAGTTGCTTCTCACTTGACCCTTCCTTGTACATCAGTAGGAGAGATGCTCAGAGGTTGTATTTGGTTCCTTTAGCAGGGATGCTGTATTTGACACCTCTGATCTGCCACGTGTGCTGATGTGTCAGCACTTGCATTTTAAACCCCTTTAGGCAGTTTTAGATGTGCCATAAAAATGTGTGCTGTCTCAAAGCTGATGTACAGGTAGCAGGGCTGTGAATACTGGCATAGATAAGTTGTGGGGCTGCAGCTGACAGAGTGCACATCTCCAATGCAATTTCTAGCACTGCTGTCATTGCCAAAATTTGTTTTTTTCACATGAACAGTAGGGTAGAAAGAAGATGAACAGAACTAATGCATCAGTAGAGCTTAGGTGGAAAAAAAACATGGCAGGAGACATTTATACTCTTCAGAAGAGCAGCTTTGAGAAATTGTCCTCACCTTAGAAAAGATGCTTCTCTTCTAAAAGCGATTGAAATACTACTTTTAAAAAAAAAAAAAAAAAAAAAAAAAAAAAAGCAAAGCAGCTGATTGATATCTGCCAGTCCTTAGACTAGGTCAAGGAAAGGCAGGTCTCAGCAGCCTGAACAAAAGTCTGAAGGCATCAAACATCACACCACAAGCCTGAACTATCGATGTGAAACTGTTCCTGCCTTCCAGTCTCCACTGTGACTGTCAAGCCACTTACCTTAAATGCTATCATGCCAGACACTTCATGACTGAGAAAACCAGTTGCTGCTTCTTCCCTGTTTAGTATTTCAAATATAAGTTTAACTTTCTAATGCTCATCCAGTGCTGGATCATCCTGTGCCATAGCTGAGCCACCACCCATTTAATGGAACCACCTCCAGCCCTAATCTAACACGGAGTTTTTGGGGACTGTGCAGTGCAGGGCTCTGCATAGGAAGGACCTGCCTGGAAAAGTCTCATTCCCAGACTGTCATTTTCTACTTTTTCTTTTCTTTAGAAATTTTTTTTTTTTTTTGAAAGGTAATGCTACTTAAAGACAACAAATGTTCCTTCCTAGCCTGTGCAAACATAAAACACATTTCATGACATCTTGCCTTGCAAATTGCACAAGAGTCGCTTCTTAAATTATGGTGATGTCCTGAAAGTGGCGTGATTGTACCTTCAAGTAGTAAGTATCCTATTTCCCCATAAACATATGCAAAACAGTAGGTAATAACTAAAGTTACTAGACAATGCCAATTTTTCTGCTCATGCTTTTTGAGCTGATCCGCAATATAGACAAAAAAAGGGCAACTTCTCGGGGTTAGCTGAAGGGAAATCATAAAAACATAAAATAGAGTAAACCCACCTGTTTTTATGAGTTTTACAAGTATAAAAAGGGAGCCTTTATTCAGGCATTTTCCTGCTTGTCTTGGTTATCATCACAGTATGTAGAAATTTTCTGTTGAAATAGGATGTCTGAATCTCTGGGTTCTTTATTATCACTATGTCCTCAGATTGCAGTACTGCTGGATTTAAGGAACTGCAGAACCCAAGTTTATTGCCAACCCCCCTGTTTGATGATGAAATAAGTGGCAACGAAATAGCAATGATGAGTGTGATGAACTCCTAAGCATGGAAACACAAGGCCTTGCACCATGCCAGAAATCTTTTGTGCATCGGATTCACAGGCGTAATTTCCAGGGTGGGGGTCTGCATCTAACAGCAGCCTCTTCATTTTGCTCTGGTTTTCTCCTTTTTAGATGCCTTGAACAGACAGCAAAATGTGATGTGGACAGGAATATGGGTTTCCTTCACAATCTGCTTGGCTTGTCCTCGTGAGAGTTGTTCTGGTTGTGGTATAAATAGTTCCAATAAAACAAGTTGCATGACATCAGCCTTGCACTGCTCTCAAGGTCTTTAAAAGATGTGTGATTGTGCCCACTCACAATACAGAAAATAATCCCCCTGTCTGAGATTTAATAGAGTATTCGAAAATGTATTTTCCCTGAGTGTCTCATCAGTTTTCTGGCTTGATAATTGCTGCAGCTTTGAAGTAATGCTCATGGATGGCATCTGAGTCAAAGCACTGGTCCTGGTGGATCTGAGCCTTCCTTTTAACTGTACGATTGATGCTGCTGACAGTCACAACACTTTGCACTTCTCTGGGTCAGCTTTTCCATAGAAGATTTGCAGGCGCCCTTCCAAACCTGTGATCTGCATACAATAAAAGAACTCGGTTAGGCTTAGTGCATGCTAAAGTGTTTCCTGTGGAGTTGGTCACAGTCTGTTCTCCCAGCTCCACATACCACAGGACATGGGTGCTGCTGCTGTCTGGGGTCATGCTCAGGACTTCCAGCTCCTCCTCTCCAGATTCACTGTGTTGCTGGAGCACTCACACTTTGCAGGTAGTCAGAAGCTATTGGAGTGGTTTGGGCTGCATGGGAGTGGTTTGCAGAGGAATTGAAGACCCAAGCTGATGCCAAGCCCTGGGACTGCAGCACAAGCTCCCCACCCCTGTGCTGGGGCTGCCCTGCCCTCCTGCTGCCATCAGAAATGCAGCCTGGCCAGGTCTTGGAAAGGCAGGAGAAGATGTAACTCTTAAGTTATTTCTGCAGGGGAAAAAAAGGCCAACAAGCTTCCTCATCCAGGCACAGGGTGTTATCTCAGGATGAGAACCACATCTGTCAATCATAAGAGATTTTAATTTCCAAGAGCTGTCTTGAGTCCTGTATCAGCCTGGCTGACTCATCAAGCAGGGTTTTGCACTGTCCTTGGCAGAGGTTGCTGCTGGGATTTGATGTGGAGAGCCACAGCACTAAATCCTCCTTGCATGAACTTGGCTTGCACCAGCATCATGTCATGGTTTATATCTGGTCTTAGATAAACTGTGCTAGATTAGGGAATATTACTTTTTCATATATATGAAAAAAATTGTCTCCCTCTCTGCTGCATTGCTACAACCTGGGAAAGTCCAAAGGAAGACAGTGCCTTGGTACCTCTGCCCCATGTCCCACTGCTGAGCCAGATATCATTGAGAGAATCATAAAATCATAGATTGGCTTAGGTTGGAAGGGACCTTGGAGATCATCTCCTCCAGCCTCCAACCTGTCCTTGAACACCTCCAGGGAGGGGGCAGCCACAGATTCTCAGGACAATCTGTTCCAGAGTCTCACCACCCTTGTACTAAAGTTCTTCTTCCTAATATCCAGTCTAAGCCTATTTTCCTTCAGTTTAAAACCATTACCCCTTGTCCTGTTGCTGGACACTCTTATGAAAAGTCCCTCTGCAGCCTTCCTGTAGGTTCCTTTGGGTATTGGAAGGCAGCTCTGAGGTCTCCCAAGGGTCTTCTCTTCTCCAGGCTGAACAATCCCAGCTCCTCAGCCTCTCCTCTCATTGCAGAAGTGTTCCAGCCCCTGGGTCATCTTTGTGGCCTCCTCTGGTCTCTTTCCAGCAATTCTGTGTCCTTATGGTGGGGATACCAGAACCAGAGCAACACTAGTGTTTCCAACAAGGGCATATTGTTGAGGATGAGCTTTACAGGCTGATACTGCAGTGACCAGGGAACATCTGGGACTGGGTGGGCCAGCAAATGTTGCATGTTAAAAAAAGGGTCCAGCATAGATGGGATGGGAAGAGCAGCCACAGTGTACAGAGCGTGCAGAGCCTGGGGCAAGACATTACTTAAACCTCTCACTGATGTGGACAAAGTGGCTTCTGGTGTTTTTCTGCCACCAGCTTGCTTAATCCCTGGGGAAGGCAGGTTTCTAATTGAGGAGCTGTGTGCTGGGTATTCACCCTGAGCTCTGATTTATGTCTGCTGCTATTGGAATACATATTCGTGACATTTTTTTGCATAAAGTAAAGCAAATCATTGTTGTGAAAATATATAGGGCAAGAATCTCTTCAATTTGTTACCTCCCGAAGTGTCTCTTGTGATTCAAATTAAATGCAAAGTGATGGGCATAGTTTTGCATTAATCTGGGAGGGAAGAGGGGGGTGTCCTGTGTTAGAGAGCTGTCCTTCTGTGAAAGGGGTGGGGAGGATTTAATGAAAGCATCCCCAGTCCCCTCTCTGGCTTGTATCTGTGGATGACATCAGTGGTATTATTGTTGGTTTTATTCTGTTACAGTAAGCCATGAGGTTACTGTAAGACAATCTGCTCATTCATTTGCTGTATGTATAATGTGGGTTCATGTAGCTCCAAATATACCTGTCCCCCCAAAAAAATCACCACTGTCTGTATTTTTGTTGGAAGATGATGGAGAATATGTGAGGGATTGGGACTTTGGGATTAGTGCTTGATCCCAGAGCCTTCCCAGAGGTTTGTATTGCTGTGCTCATCCCACTGCTTCATTTTATGCTCTTAGAAAATTTTCTATCAGTGTTGGCGTCAATTCATAAGCAGAGAAGGTGGTTGGAATTGTCTGAACTGGATAAATTGTTCAGCATGAACATAAATTGTTCACCCAGTCTGGAGGTGGCCACCATGGGGTTCAGGGTGAGTGCTTGGAACCTGGGGCCCCGTGTCCCTCAGCAGTGCTGACCAAGTCAGGCAAATCAGAAATGGGGGAGAGGAGGTCCTTAGCCAGCATGGGGCTGATTGCTGGTTAAATGTGAGCTTTTACAATGCTACATAGATCTATTGTTAGATTAATTCCCTGTGAACTCTGAACAGTTACTTGAAGGAAAAAAAGATCTTGACATGATGGATGGCTTGCCAGCATACTGAGTGTTTTCTGACTGGAAGACGGGTTGTTACTGCCTCTCTCCTAGAGAGAAAAACACTTAGAAAAAGATTGGGTCTGGGTCTGTCTGGTGCAAATTCAACATTCCTTTCCTTTTCCCTTTGAATTATGAAATGCTTCTGTTTGTTTTATACAACCATTCAGTTTGCTTTATGAAGGAACACGGTGTTATTTACTGTGCTTTAGCCTTGTACTTTAATCTGTTTTTTAGTAGCAGAACAAATTAACTGCTTTTTCCATCTCTCGTAAGAGAGCTCCAGTTCAGAGCCAGCTTAGCCTCAAAACAAAGGACACTCTTAGTCACCACATCTTCCCAAGCTCTCATCTTTAGTGGATTATTTTATTATGCTTTCTCTGGTTTGAGATCAAAAGTGGATATGTTTAAAGCTGTATATTTACAATATCCTAGGCGTAAGCCCCTGAGAGTTATTGCAGTCTGAATTTTTGCAATTTAGGGCACCACGCAGTACTCCAGATCAAATGATTTGTGAGAGTAACTGTGTTCTGATACATGTGAAATCCTTTTAAGTGGCAAATGCTGCACAGGCAACCAGATGCAGTAAGTGATTATTGTTACCAAGAATTAGCATCCTGGGAAAATAGAAAGTTAAAGAAAACTCCTGCAAAAGGGGATCAGCTTTCAGAGACTGTGTTGTGGTGGGAATGTGCTGTCCTGCAAGGTTAAAAACAGTGAGGGAAGAATGTGTGGTTAATCCTAACACAACTGGGAAAGAGAATACCCCAGGGTCCAAATGATGATAATAGTAATAGTAGTAGCATGAGTACTGGAGAGAGATGTTCTTTTGGGAACAGCGGCTTAGGAGGCATCAGAGTCCTCTTCTCCTGGCAAAACATCCCTATTCTGATGTTTTTGAGATGCTCCTGGTATGTGAAATTGGGGAAAGCCTCACCATTGGTCACCAAATCCTCTGTGTTCCTGAAGGCAGTGTACCAGGAATTTGAAGTAAATGTGGTGGAGAACTCAGGGTGTTGCAGGTCACTGGCTTTGGATGAAGCTTTCTAAGCAGATCCTACAGGAAAGAATCTCATGTCATGACAGCAGTGAAGTGACCCAAACAGCTATTTTCTTCTGCCACTGGCCAACTTTATCACAAAAAAGATTCTTCCCATACTGGAAAGCTGCTTATCAAAAATTTGCATAGACCTGATTATTTCCTGGTTCTTTCAAAAGGATTTAAAGAAAGATCATGCTTAAAATTCATTTGTATTTTTCTCCTGCTGCCTTCCCAGTAAAAATCTAAAACCTCAGATAAAATATCTTTTTTTTTTTCACAGTCTACAGATCGTTGAATTTCATGTGCTTTCCCACTTGTCTTGTTTAAATATAGATTGTGCCACACATAAAAAGGCATAATTATCTAAGGGCCCTGTGAAAAAAATAATAAATAAATACAAAGTTCTTAGATTCCTTGGCTATGTCTGACTTTGAGCTGAATTCAGGAAGAAACTGCTGAAAGCAGAAATGGGATCCCCCTGACCAAAAGGATGATCTGGACCTTAATAAAGCTTTTCAGAAGTCAGAATAAACATACTGTTAATTCTTCTCCCCACTTATAGTTCAAGTCCCTTGTCTTAATTATCACTGCTGCTTGGCAAAGCCAGACATAGAATTCCTGAAATAAAACCAGATGCTGTGGGAATTGTGAGAAACATTTTCACAATGGAGGGAGGACACTTGGAATATTATTTTCCTGCCTATGAAATGGAAACCATTTTTAGAAAATAAAATTGGTTTTCCTACTTAAAAAGAAGAAAGGGAGGCTCTGGGCTGTCTGGAAGGAAGGGCTGTCTCCATGTGTGTTTCATGGAATTGGCTGAAAAGTTACTTGGAAGAAAACAATGAAACTTTCTCCATGTGGAAATGTTCTCGTTGGTTTCACAGAGCTTCTTGGGTAATGGAAAACTCTGCTGATCATGGGGCTTTTGCCTCAAAAGAAAATGGGGCACAGAATTTTTACAGGATCTTAAATTCTGTTGTGTTGGAATGCTGGATGGTAGTTCCACAGCTCAAGAGACACCAGGATATCTCAAGTGGTCCTTCCCTGCTTCACCCCACCAATGGAGGTGGGGGCAGGATCCATCTGCCTCCACAGCCTGGGCCCCTTCCCTTCTACCAGGCAAATAGTTTCCACTGTAATGAAATATCCTCTTTCTATGTTACAGCCCCAAAGCACCCTCATATGAATATCTTAGGATTCCAGACTGATTTGGGTTGGAAGGGACCTTTAAAGGCTGTCTAATCCAGTTCCCCTGTCACAGGCAGGGACACCTCCCACTAGAAGTGATCAGGGTGCACTCAGTCCCACTCTCCATGTTGTTGATGAAGATACTAAACATTACTGATGCCAACATAGACCCCTGAGGGACACCATTTGTCACCGATCTCCATCTGCACATTGGTCCATTGACCATGTTCTCTGTTCCTCTGTAGAAAGCACTAATGCAGAGCTGGAAGACCACCTTCCACATTTTTCCTTCAGCTCAGGTGGGACTTGATCAGCCAACCTAGAAGCCTATGGGTTTCCCATGAAACCAACAACCACTGCCCCAAATCCCAAACAAAACCAGGAAAAATACTTCTCTGCAGAAATACTCTTGCAGAAAGGGCTTTCATGAAATTTTGTATATATACATATACACACACAAGTCTCAACTTGGCACTGTGCTAATAGCTATGAGGAGTTACTAGAATTAATTAAAATATAATACATAGCCTGGGAAATGAAACTCAATTTCCCATTCAGTCTTTAGCCCAGTTACTCTGTTCTGAATGCGATAATAAGTGTTGAAAATGCAGGTGAATCTCATGCAAATTAAAGGGAGGATGAAGTGTTTTCTAATTTTAGCTGGCAAAACACATTAAGGCCAGCAGCAGGTCAGCTGGTGCAGCATTAATCACTTCCCAACTCCTGTAGCTGGGTTTTTGGGGCACTTGAATGGTTGCCTGAATGCTCAGGGAAAATAAAAGGAGTTCTAGGCATCCTGGGCATCTTGCCCAGCAAAAACAAAAGGTGTCATTAGCTGTGCTGAGTTTTTCAAAGTTAGTTTTCCTTTTAAAGTTTCACTGAGGCTCTTTTTTTTTTTTTTCTGTTTTGGTTTGTTTTGTTTTTCCCCTTTTAAAATAATCCACATGAAGAGATGAAATGTTTGTGCAGTGTGATTGTTCTTCATTGCCTCTATGAAGTCTAAAGTAGTGCAGAAGAATATTGACTTTTGGTGCTTTTTTTTGTTTGTTTTTTTTTTGTTTTGATTTTTTTCACCAGCAAAGCAGGCACATGCTATTGAGCAAATCAGAGTGGTCAGTGAAAAAAATGATCTGGCCTAAATTGTGGGTTCTCAGGTGGGTACAAGCTGCCATGGAAGAGAAGATGTAGACAGCTCGCTGGTTTTATAGCTGGCAGAAATAATTACGCTTGGCATGGAATAAAGATCCTACAACCCGATATCAGGTATGAACCATCTGGAGGGCCTCACATTAGTCTGGTGGCTGGGTGGCTCTTGGGGACACTGGTTGAGGGGTAGGAGGTGTGGGACTCCGTTTCATGACCAACTTGACTTTCTGTAACCCCCTGAGCTTTCATCGTTGCTGAAATGGCAGGAGGGTGTGGGTGTGCTTGAAGTGTGACCAAGGACATATGGTGGTTTAGATCATAAGGCCACATCTTCTCACATGTCCTTGAGCTTCTCACTTCAGCTGGAGCCACAGGAATAGGGTTGAATTTGTTGCTTCACTCTTTTGTGATGACTCCACATAGATCTGTCCTTGCCATGCCCTACCTGCTTTGGGCAAGTTGCTGCTCCTCAGGTTCCTGCTCTTTGTTCAGAGAACCAGAGTCCAAAAGCTTCATTCACCCTCCTCTCCTTCTTCCCCCTTTGCCCCCAGGATATCTCAGCATGGGGCTGAGCTCTCAGTCCTCAGGTTTAGTTCCTTAGAAAGAGTACATAAGAAACAGATCAGTGCTTTGGCCTCAGACTGCCCGTGACTTCCTTCCATGTCTTAGGGGTTTGGTCAGGATGGATGAAATCATGTCTTTCATTCAGGCTGGTTCCAGGTTGAAGGGGGAGGGGTGGATTGCAGGTATATTTTATTTTATGATTTTTTCATGGACTTAATGCTAAGCGTGGCTCTTGTGCAAACTGAGACTTTGCCATCTTCAGCATTTGGCGTCACCTTCTAAGGTTGCCCTGACCGTTGCTTAATTTCATTGTAACTCAAAAAACCCCAAAACCCTCATAATGACCTTTGAAAAGGGATGTTATTGGCTGATTCAGTATGTGTTCCATCATGTCCCTTTTACAAAAATATTCTGCCTGTAATGCAGCTCCTTCAAATAAAGAAAACTTCCAGCACTTGTTTTTCACTGCAACGTGGCCAGCAGACAAGACACAGTAATTCCTCAGTGTGCTGGAGACATGGGAGGAGTCTGTTGAAATCTCCGTGGAGCATGGCAGGAGCAGGGAGGCTGTGCAAATACCTATTTTATTTCACATGTTAGACATATCACACAATATATCTGAGGTGTTCTGGTCCTCCAAGGACTTGGCAGTGGCTGCTGTGGCAATAGGATGAGACAGAGAGGAGTTATCTGAGCTGGTGTTTGCTAGAAATATTCATTTCAGTGCTTGTATTTCCATGCACTTTCATCAGTTTGAATGATAATCCATCAGGTAACAGATTTTCTGTATTTAAAGTATAAGCTTGAAAACCTGGGCACTTCAGAAATTAATTTCAAATTGAATTGTGTTGAGTTTAACAGGTTTATATTTGTGACTTCTACATGGTCATGAAAGTCATAGCAGATGACTTTGGAAACAATTATTGCAGTATTGCATTACAGTATGATTGGGCAGTGTTCTTGTACTCTACTTTTTGTGGTTTTTTCTAAGATAGAGGAGAGTTCCTGTGCATAATAACACTGAGCAAGATACCTTTGTGTCCAGAGCAGACTATCCTTTGTGTAGTTTACAAGAAATCATTTTAATGTTTAAAATGATTGCAATATCAGAGAATCACAGGATGGCTGAGGTTGGGAGAAACCTTAGTGATCATCTCTTCCAACCTCCCTGCCATGGGCAGGGACACCTCTCATCCAGACAGGGATGCTCAAAGCCTCATCCAGTCTGGCCTTGAACACCTCCAGGGAGGGAGCATCAATATCACACAAAAATGAAAAAAAGAAAAAGATATTATTTTCCTGAGCTTAAAACCTCAATGGAGAAATTAACTTTTGAGTAGCCAATTTTCCAAAAGTTTTTTAAGGAAAATGTTTATTGCTGTTTTGTCTCTGAATTAAAAAAAAATAGTGCTGAATTTAAAAAATAGAAGTGTTGAGTTTTCCAGTATTTTCCAGTATATTACCATATTCTGTGAAGCATAGTGTCCCTGGGGTGGAGTTCAGGTCTGAGCTATTCGGGGTGGTCAGTTATCAGCAAATACTGAAATAAGGAAGGAGGGACTCACCAAACTTTTAATATTTTTTGAAAGCACTGACTAAATTAGATTTATGATCCGAGTTACATCTTTAATCAACATTCCATGTTATAAAAAAGCCAGTGCACATCCAAAGGATATTGTGATGAGTGGTCTCATTGGCTCTGGTGGCATCTCTTAAGTGAAGCAGCAAGAAGAATAAATGATCCCAATCCCTTGCTTTAAGTTTTCTTTTAATATCACAGCTGATAAGTTTTAAGTACTTTCACTTAAAATAGAAGAGGAAAAGAAAGGAAAGGGTTTGTCAGAGCAGCAGCAATGTGGCAGTGAGGATCAGGTCCTCTCACTTTCATCAGTAATGGGTTTCCAAAGTCTGCATTGAAGTAACAATGATCTGAGAAAAAGACAACTTGAAAACTGGAAGAGCAGAGAGAATTTAAATAGCTGAAGAGAATTCTAATATTTTTTTTTTCTTAAAAGCAAGGAAACAAATGCTGGATCTAGCCCATCATGACAGTATTTGTCTTTACGGTTGTTCGGATGATCCCATTCCTTCTCTGTGACTGTGTAACCTCCCAGCCCTCTGCTTCCTTACAGTCTTCTTACTTCTCTCATAGCACTTTGAAGATTTCACTGGTCTGAATACCAGCTGCAGCATTCCCTCCTTTTGACGCCTCAGACTGGTTCAGACAAAGGTGATAGATTGACAGTGGCCTTTATCTGAAAGGAAAGTATGAATTTTAGTCAATAGAGAATGAAGCTTGCTCTCAGATTTCATTTCGTTGTGGGTTTCGCCCCCACCCCCCTCTAATTAATTGTGGGCAGAAATTGATGTGCTTGTCTGGGCAGAGTGGTATCAGAGGCTGCTTTTCAGTTCTCTAATTGAATTCCTGTATGCAAGGAACCTTTTGGGCTGCTGTGAATGCAAAGCCTGATTATATCACATATGAAGGATGGAGCATCCCTGGGCCAGCTATGCTCCTGGGCTGCCTGTGACAGCCCCAGCCCTGCCTCTGGAGTTAGAGTTGTAATATATGGTTACATACTGGAGCTAACTGTTGTCAGTTGTTGTAAAAGCTGGGGCTACTCTGTTTTGGGGGCAGCTGAATTGGGATAGTGTTAAGTAACTGATGGAAGGGGGCAACAGAAATACCATGCATTGCTTTGGCGGTGACTGCTTCCATGGACCAAGTCTTGAACCACCTGGAAAAGTTGAAATTTGAGAGTCTGCAGGCAGAAATACTGAACTAGTTTGGCTTATTGTTCCTGTTTTCTTCCCATTCACTGATGTAATAAGTTCAGAGGGTAAATGTGAAACTAAAGGCTCTTGTCCTTCCCAATGATACTTAATACAGTTTAATATCCTGGCCAGGTCCAGGCTTGCCTTTCATTCCAGGGCCATCATGAATTTTACCATGTTTCCTCAAAGTAGGGCTCAAAACTGTAAAATGACTTCTCTGCAAATGGAATGTTGTTGGTTTGAGACCCCTGATCAGTAAAAAAGATCCATTTCCATGTCTTTTGTAAGGAATTTGCCCATGGCTCATTAGTCTAGAGGGTGTGAGGCACACGCTCTCCTGCAGCACTGACATGAGCTATAAACAAACAAAGAGCAAGATTTTTTTTTGGTTTTTACCCTTAATTTGTCCCACCTTTGCTTATTGCCTGCAGTAAATGGAAGATTTCACCTATTGCCAATGCATCAGATAGGTCTTTGCAGAACACTAGGACTTGGGTGTTGGTTCAGTCTCTAGCAGGTACAGGCTCCTTCTGTCAGTTTCAGTGATGTAACTAGTTTGTTTTTTGGTTCCTCATCTTTAAAATGGTAATCAGAAACTTTCTGTGGTGCCTTTTTCTGCAGCACGTGGGCATTTGCAGCAGGATATATTTGGACACAGCCCTCAGCCAATCCAGCTTCCAATTCATTACCACTAATTCAAAGAATAAAAAAAGTGTGTTACCCTGACCTGCCCAGCTTCCCACAGCACCACCAGATGATGATCTGCAAGGTTATGGTAACGTGGTGGTGGTGTTGCAGGCTTGTCAGCATTACTGATTGGATCAGTGTGAAGGACCCAGTGAGCTCCCCAGCTTGCAATCCAAGCTGAAGGTCACCGTGGGTGTTGGTGGCATTTTGCCAAGCTAAATACTGTTCCTGGCTGCCAAGCTCTTAATTCTCCTTTTGCTTCTCTCCAAGTCAAGCATCCTGAAAAAATACAATTTTTAAAAAATTGTTTGAGTCCTCTGTAGCACCTATGAGAGCAAAGGGCCACCAGGAACATGTTTGGGAGACCTCAGGGCTGCCACAGGTGGTGGGGCCATGCACATGTCCTGCCTCAACCCTTTAGGGATTACTCCTGGACTATTCAGTTCCAAGGGCTGAGGGTGCTGTCTAGGTAATAAACTCACAGGGCGTATATAAACCAAATGGGCAGCACCTATTTCAGGAGGACCTTGGGTATATTTATGTGAGGCTGAGGTTCCTCTGAGGCTGAGAGGGAGGGTTTGTTGAAGTGCTCAGCTCTACTGCACTAAAAGCTATCATGGTGATGGCTGTGCAGTGGTGATAGCTCCCAGGGTGTGTGTGCAGCCTGGGGGTTGTTTTGTCCTCTTTTGATTTTTGTTGAATATTCATACTGGTACCAGACTGATATTAAATGAAATAAGACAAAGTATTATTTCACCGAGAGGCTGTGGGGGACAGGAAAGTCTTTACATAGTGAGAAGCCAGATGAAAAAACCCAACCAATGAAAAGGTTTTCTCATTGACTCTCTTTGGCAGAGTCCATGCACTTGAGTCGATGTGCACGGTGGCTCTGGGAGCCCTTTTGCTGAGCTGGTCTGTGAGCACAGTGCTTATTCACAGCCCGCCTACTAATATATGCAATAACTCATCATGGACTAATTAAGCAGCTCAATTTGCAAAAGAGGCATAAGGGAATTGGACGTGGGGCATTTGTTTGAGGAGCACAATGCAGTGTTTTGTTTTGGGCAGCCGACCGCTGTGAATCCTGCTGTCCCCTTGACACTGGCAGCAAACCTGGCAGCCTGGGTGTTCTCTATATTAGGCTGTCACAGCCTTTCAAACAACAGATAACTTCTAACTAATCTTTGAGAGAGATGAAACGTTTCTTTTCAAGGTGATCTTCTGGCCTGGAAGATCAGATTGCCAAAATTCCCCAATGCCAACTGTGCTGCTGGGCTCCAGAATCAATGCAGCCATCTCTGATGCCAGCAGATCATCTCTCAAACATCTTTAGTAAGCCTGCAGCTTCCTCAAAGTGAGCTGAGTTGGGATTGTCTGGCTGCAGATGGAACTTGAAGCAGTAGAGATGTCATGATTCAAGATGTTTTTTCCTATGAAAAACTGACATAGTGATGGAACTGATCACAAGTGGTCTAAGTCTTGATCGAGGTTCTCATCTGAAAGGTAGAAGAAAGCTTCATCCCTGGAAATGTTCATGACCAGGCTGCATGAGGCTTTGAGCAACCTGGTCCAGTGGAAGGTGTCTCTGCCAATGCAAGAGGGTTGGAACTGAATGAGCTTTAAGAACCCTTCAACCCAAATCAGTCTGGGATTCTATGATGGGACACTGCCACTGATTTACAAGAGTTTGACTGGTGTATCATAAGAACCGTTCTGGTTTTTTCAGCCTGTTCATCCAATGGTGTTTGGGGGCAAAAAGGTGGGGGAGAGCCATGTGTGGGACCAGCCATGAAGAAGGAAAATATGGAAACAGAGCAGAGCCTCCAGTGCTGATACCTGGGATGGAAGAAGCGGCAGCACTGCAGCCAGTGCTCACAGGAGAGGCTCTTGGTAACTGCTTAGGCTACCTACAGCAGATTTTTTTGGCTCAAAAGGATACTAGGAAGTATTCTAAAGCTATCCTGATACCTGGTGCTCTGCTGAGAAGCCATAGCCCTAGGGATGTATTTATTCACCAAAATTTTTCTGGTTGCTTCTGTCAAAGCAGCGATCCCAGTTGATTTGTCTGCTGTTAAGTTTCTCAGATTCTTTACACGGGCGTCCTACTGGAAACCCCATTTTATTTACTTGCCTTTAGTAGGCAATTAGGATGAAGTGTTTCCACAAAATGGATAAAAAAAATTAGCAAGTAGGAGGATAAAATTCTCCTTTAACCAGGGGCGACATTGGGAGTGACTGGCAGTCATAAGTGTGCGCCTGCACTGCATATGGAAAATATTTTGACAGTTCAAACTGAAAGCAGGCTTTGGATTTGGGACTTTTCTTTTAGTACACAGATTCTTAAAGAATTATGGTGTAGAACGTACCTTTGATGCTTTAATGGAATCTAGAGAGCTCAATAATATGTTTCAGGTTTGGATAAGAGAGATGAAAATTGCTTCTAGCACTTTTATGCCCAAGAAAAAGCCAAAATCATCCATCTGTGATGCCTTATCTGTAATATTTTATCAGTGTGGTATTGAAGTGTAGCTTTGCTAGAGCTTGATGAGGGTCATTAGCTCAGAGTGGAGATCCAAGAAGACTGGAACATACTCTGAGTTAATTTATGTTGACCTTTCTTTAAAGACCTCTCTTTCTGGATTGAGTTGTGACCATAAAGACTTCAGACCAGTGTGGCAGTACACTGGTGAATGAGTGTTTACATAGCACTGAGATTTAATCCATAAATTCCCCTTTTGGTTCAGCTACTGCTAATTCTGCCCCATGGGATTTTCAGCAAGACCCTGGTCACTCGAACCCTGTATTGTTCCTGCAGAAAACTGAACAGCAGAGGTTAATCTTTCCCCTTTCTTCTGTTCCTGCATTGCCTCTGAGCAAGAACTTTGTAGGGTTTTGTGCTTTTTAGCATGCTAAGCATTTCCCCCATCTCTTTATCTTCTTTTTTTAAATTTTTTTCCCCTTTGTGTCCTCATCCTGCTGCTTTCGACAGCTTCATCTGCAGGGACCACTGTGCTGCAGCCACAGAACAGCCAGGAAGAGGAGGTTTAAAAAAATAGCTTCCTGAAAATTATGCAAAGATGGCAAGCAGCTGGCTCTAGTTTTATTTGGTTTTGCTTCTTGTTAATTGCCATTGGAGAGAAAAGGGGGCTTTATGTTTCTAGTGATGGAGAGCTGCTGACTTGTTTAAGCTTACCATCTCACATGTCCCAGTCTCATGACTAATATTGGGAAAGAAAAAAATGTCTAAAAGATCACAGGAGATAGCCACTGAACAGTTTCTTTCCTTGGACTAAGCTTCTTCCCCTCATTCCCAAGATCAAACAAAGCCAAAGACACAAGCTGTCACACCAGCACCACCTCTGCCATTCATAAACTGTGGGTCAGGCACCTTCCAAGGTGATTTCTTCCTGGCTTCTTTCCTCTGCAGAGCAGACCCATTGGTCCCCAGTCACACTGCAGGTGCCTTGCTAGGGCTGGGATAGGAAATTGCCATCAGGGCCATGGGTTTGCCCCATGCTGGCTCTTGCAATGATAGATATTAATTTTGGAAGTTGACTTTAGACCCAAAGCATCTCTGGGGGGCTGCGTGTTGGCAGCTGATGCTTGGGGAAGGGGCTGGGGGTGTTTGTGCAGCAGGATGCTGGATTCATTTGCCCTTCTTTCCCCTCTGCTTTAGAGATACCCTGTTGAAAGTATACAGGGACACTTGCTGCACACACATATTTTCTCCTCATTTTCCACTGCCGGAAGAAATTCCTGCTGGAAGGAGCCTAAGGAATTTCTTATCCCTCTTGTAGATATTTGCACTTAATTATTTTTGTGAAGAAAAAATAATGATTTGCAGATGGCAGTAGAATAACACTGCAAGAATGTGCCTTTCATTTTGGAGATGTCTTTTTATGGTTTGAAGCCAGAAAATTTAAGAGTCGGAATGAAATCACATGAGGCTGAGCAGAGACTGCCAGATGTGAGTTGCCCAGCTCCAGATTTTTAATTCCTCCTTCTCTTTGGTGGGCTCTTGTCACAGGAGAGTCTCAGCAATTGCCCAGCCTGCCTCTGTGTTTGCCCTCTTCAGCTGCCAACCTCACCTAGGGGATCAGCAGGGTGGTACTGAAGGGAAACCAGCCAGTGATGTGAGTCATGGGTTAACAATTTGTCCCTTCAGACATGGGGTTTGTTATTCTGTTTGTTTTGGGTTGTTTTGGTTCTTTTTTATGATCCATTAGTTATCCCAGTTTCTACCAGTTCTTGGGTGAGTCACCACTTCAGTTTTCGAAGATGTTTTCTTCCAGTGTTAGCTTCTGTCCTGCTGGCTTGTAAATTTTGTTTTATTTTGCTGTATAGATGAGCTCCAAAAGCTGTAATGGTTTGGCCAGCAGTGACCATGACCATGTGGATCTCCTCGTGCCTGTATTTCTGCAATATTTGGGCCTGTTCTGCCGTTTCCAGGTGCTCCAAGCGGCCTTTGCAGCTCAGCTCCTCAGTCTTACAGCAAACTGAGTGGCACTGCAAGAGGAATTTTTACAAAAAAAATATACTTGGGTAGAAACCAGGTAGTTAGTCCTAATTAGCTTAACCAGTGGAGCTGGGTACTCCTGTGAATGCAATTAATTCATCTTCCAACAGTGTCCATCCCTCTCACAGCCCTGGGTGACCATCACGGCTGAATTGTCTTTCTTGTGAGCAGCTGACAGCTAAACAAAATGAGCTCTACTTAAACCTGAGCCCCTTAAACCTGAGCAGAAATCACTGCTTTTGGAAGCAATTTGCAAAGAGGAGGTGGTGTGCTCCCAACTGCATCCCAAGGGAGCTTGTGGTCCTGCCATTGCACCCTGCCCAAGTGAAGGCCTTTCTTAGTTTTTGGGGTATTTTTAAGATAATCTCCTTATTCTTCTTAATAAGGTTCTGTTACAGCTTGAGCTGCATTTTAGTGACTGAATATTTTGGTTCTTACTCAATGTCTGGTGAGGCTCATAGGAACCTATCTATCAGGACCCCCAGATCCTTCTCCTCAGAACTGCTTTCCCTAACCTATATTGGTGCTTGGGGTTCCTCTTTTGATGCAGGACCCTATACTTTGCTTTAGTGCAAGACGAAACATAGGATGAAAACTGGAACTAAATCAGAAGAGCATAGACTGGCCTTGAGTTTGAGGAAGGATGTGCCACCAGTGGGACACACCACGTGCAGGCAGGTTGCTTTGCCCAGCTGTGATTGCAGGGTGAAGACTCCCTGTTCAGGTTGTTAACTCAAGTCCAGCACCAGGTGAAAGCTGTTGTGACAGTCGTGGCTCTTGCCACAAGCTGTCTGTGCCTTTGCTTTGTAGCTGTGACACTTTATAGCTTATGTAGGGAGCTATTTTGCCCACAAGTCCTGTGTTGATGGAGCAGGGGCACAGGTGGTGAGGTTGTCTTCAGCCACCCCCTCCCAGTGCTACCAAACCTCCACTGCATCCTGATCTTCCAGCTTAGGAAGATGAACAGTGTTGGACTTGCCCATGCCAAAAAAATAAGAGAAAAATAACTGCTGTGAACTGCATATGAAATTATTTGACTTGTCAAAAGCTTTTCAATACTTTCTTTCCAGACCAGGAAGGGAAAAGCAGCAGCAAAATGGTTTCCAGTTTGTGAAAACTTTGGGTTTTGGTTTTCATTTAGAAAATGCAGAGAGAAACCCCACCATCGTGAAAATGAAAGACAACAATAGGCTTTGGTCAAAGCAAAGCACTTTCAAGAAAATAAGCAACTACAAACCCATTGTCCTAAGTAATTGTTACTGCCTTTTGGAGGGAGTTAAACGCTGTTTAATTGTTGATATGCAGATAATGTGGGCTGCGACCCCTGACAATGCATAAATTAATTGCTACTTTTAAACTGTACATTTGCTTAACAGCTGCTATTAGTTCATTTTAAGAGATTTTACAGATCTGGGACTAAAACCAAGTCTCTCTGCCATCATCACAAGTTGCCATTGGCAGCATCAAGCTTCGGCTGTGCTTTGTGTAGCACGTGTGTGATCTGAGCACAGAGGAGATGAAACCCTCCTCCTGCAGGTCTGGAGCTTAAGAGGAATAAAAAGCTGCTGGTGTTAGGCTGCCTTGCCACTGACCCTGCTGGCAATTGGTGAGGAGTGTCTGTAATTAAACACTGCCTGTTTGTTCTCCCAGTGCTCCCAGTAAGTCAGTGCAATGGCAGGTCAAACCTGAGAAACTCTGTGAGAGCAGGATCTGTGTGTTTGCTCTCTTGCCTTTGTCAGAAACTGTTAAGAATGAAAAGGCTTTTCCAAATGGCAGTATTTTTAATGGAAATGGAGTTCCTGGTACTGGGTGAGCCTGCCCCAGCTGGGTTGTGACTCCTCACTGGAATTTCTGCTGTGGGTCTTTGTGCCTGTCTCATCCTAGCTGAAGCAAGGCTGGGCTTGAATGCTCATCTGGCACAAAGGCCAGCACAAGGCTGATGTTTAGGCACCAGCCTTGCCCCAAAAACCTTCATCAAGTTTATCTTACAGCAATAGGATGTCAGAGAACTGGAGAGCACGTTGGGCTCCAGGAAAGCTCAGTCATCTCTCTCTGTTGAAGGCATCTATCTCAAAAGTGATTATACTGAGATGGAAACAGTCAGTGACAAACTCTGTACAGCATCAGTTTGAGTTCAGATTCTCATTTCATGCCACAGAAGGATGAGTAATTCTAAATAGCTCTAAAGACATTTAAAAGCACCCAAACCATGACATAATCTAGCAAACGAGAACAAGGGAAGTTATTAAATGGTTTGTGAGCAAATACAAAGCCCTCTTATCACTGGTACACTGGTACCCACGTTATCGTTGTGTGGATGCTCCTTCAATGGACTTCTCTGGTTATGGTGACACCAAGCCTGAGCTTTTCTTTCCCTGCTGAAAGCTTAGGCTCTGCTTCTGAGCTGGGTCAGGCAGTGATGAAAATAGATGTGCAGCTGCTCCGTTGTGGTGCTTTCAGGGGAAACCTCTTGGTGATGGAAGGGGAGAGTCTCATTCCTGAACCTACAGAAATGCCAAGGGGTTGGGAGGGGAACCCCAGTCTTTCCTTATCTGGGCTGTCCATGGAAATAAGGAAGCTGTGAGCATCCAGGCAGACAAAAAGCCTGCGTCCATGATGTGAATAACTGTGTTTAATGGTGTGCTAGAGCTCGCTCATTTCTGGGGCAGATCAATGAGCAACTTGTAGTTAAACCAGTGAAGTGGAGCTGAGAGACTCCTTTTGGACCCAGAGCTCTCCACAGTCCTTGGAGGACCTGTCCTTTTGTACCCAAATGCATTGTTTTAATTAAAAAAAAAGAAAAAAAAAAGGAAAAAATAGCCTTACCATCGTAAAAAAATTCTGATTTTCAGAAAAATAAAACAATTCTGGTATTGCTGGAAACTGTGGTCCACTACCAAGTTGGGCATGTGGGACCACATGTCAGGCTGATTTTTAAAGCCTATAGAAGTGTATAGAAGAGTTTCCATTTTCCTTTAGGGACTTGACTTACATTTTACAAGTGCAATTTAAAGTGGAGCCAAAATATGGCTCAGACTTCATTTTAGAGGGAATTCAGCTGAAGGCTTTTCATTGCTTTAAGATTTGCAGTGACTTTAAGGCTACCTGGTGACACAAGTGAAATAATATATCAAGCATGCTTCTATGACTTGCAAAACCATGAATAAGATTGGAGCAGCACTTCTCCTGTGTGTCCTTGCTAAAGCAGGAGAACACATAAAGACAACCTCTGCTAAGCTTCAGAGGCTGCAGCAATGGATGTTTTTTCCGAGAAAATGGTTCAGAACAATTTGTTGATAAAAATTTAGAAGCAATCAAGCAATCAGTTCTGATATTATGCTTTGTTTCCATCTCTTGTGGGATTGCGTGTTTAGAGGCAATTGCTATATTTGTCATTTTAAGCTCATACCAAACCCACGAATTCTGATGAATTAGACACTAATAATAATTAGTGTTGAAATCTAAACAAATGAATGAGAAGTGAGTCATAATGTCATCAGGACCTGAAGACACAGCCCTGCTCATTGTCTCTATTCTTCTGCACTGTTCACTTTATACATTCTGGTTTCCAAAACTCATTATTTCCACATGGGTTTTGAAATGCATTTCAAAAAACGCCAGAAGAGTTTCCAGAACTGAAATTAAAAACTGCTCTACTTGATGAGACTGTTTTGTTTTGATAAAACTGCAATTTTGCTCCATTCACAGCTTTCATTTTTATTATAATTTATTACAAATTTTGAACTTCATGCAAAACCAAAATTACAGACACTCCCCATTCTGATGAGCTCTAAATGAGGTTTGATCCATTATCGTGAAGTGCTACATTTCCTTTTTAGTGTCATTTCAGTGAAATCACTATATTCTTAATTTTTAAAGAAGTTTTTAGATGCTTTCAACTCATCTTTGTTTTCAGATGTGGCCAGACCTTTATATGCTGAATTCACAGCAAGTACCTGTGAGGGGGAAGTGTAAGAACAGAGTGGGACACTTCACATCCATTTCCCAGACTGAATCATAGTGCACATGTACATTGAGCTGTTCTTAAAAATGTGTCCTGTGTTGCTGCTCTGGGTTTTGTAGTCTTTGTCATGCATTTGAAAGGAATAAAATAGAAGTAGCTGTTTCAGCAGAAAAGTTATTAGTGCTGGGCCACCCTTGAATGGCAAGCCTCATGTTTGGAGGCAAGAGCTGAAATGAGATATTTTTCATTTTACAATTCTGTCTGTGAAGAAAGTCCTTTTAATCTCAATTTAATGAGAACTGGCTCATGATGTGTGATTTGTGCTTGGAAGAGGTGGGAATAAGGCTTGAAGTGGGCTCCAGAGCAAGATGAATCTTTTCTTTAGACAAGGCAGAATTGGGAACTTCTCTGGGTAACCACCATGTGCTTATTTGTTTATAAGTACGCGATACTTCATTTAGATAAATGGCTGGGGAAATACTTCATTTACATGGGGGGGAAATTTGGCAGAATAAATTAGCTCAGTGACAGCTACCTCAGGAGCACCCATCTTTTTCAGGCCGAAAGAACTGTGAACAGTCTGGGCTCCTTAATTGTTTTACTGTTAACGGGTGATGGCTTTCATCCTTCTGCACTCCCGCTCAAGAAGAGGGATTGCTTTGTCCACAGCACAACCTTTTTCCAGAGACAACATTTAGAATGTCTTGGTGAGAGTGCTTCTGTAGGAGCTGCCACCCACCTCACCTGGGAGCTTCTGGGACTTACTGTTGTCCTTCACTAGCCACTTGCAAAAGTCCATGAGCCAGCAGAAGGCCCTACACAACAAGACCCCTTGTCCTTCTCTCCATGGTGTGCCAGCAGGTTGTGACAGGGGACTCTCAAATGATATTGGGAACAGGAATGTCCCTTCCATGGACCAGGACCACCCCAGAAGCTGTGGTGCCCTGGACTGAACTATGTGTATTTTTAAGCAGATGTACTTAGGAACTTGGCCAGATGGCTGCATTACATCATGAAGGACCTACAACTTGCAGATTTCTGAGGACATGTTATCTGATGGGGGAGCTTACTTTACTCCCACAAAGATAAATTTCTACAGCAAGAGTCTGGTTTCTGTGCTGTTCCATGTTTCAGATGAAAAAGTAGAGCTATTCTCCCTGGAAATGTCTGATTAGAATATCATCACCATTTTTCTACCTCTTGGTGCTTTCTGAGGCTCTCAGTCACAGGGAGTGGTAATTGGTTTCTCCATGTTAGAATAAAATATCTGACTATGTGCTGTCCTAAGTATGTATACATATAAATACATGAAACCATTAATTGTTTTTATCGACATGCTTCGTTGAGAAAAAAAAAAATCTTTCTGAGCTCTTTTTACAACTCCCTAATAACTGTTTAGGTGAACTTAAACAATAACTGTGCCTTTGAGGAGCCTACAGCTTTGGAGCCCCCAGCACAAGAAAGATGTAGACCTGTTGTTAAGGGTCCAGAGAAGGGCCACAAAGATGATCAAAAGGCTGCAGCACCTCTGCTACAAAGACAGGCTGAAAGAGTTGGGGTTGTTCAGCCTGGAGAAGAGAAGGCTCTAGGGAGACTTGGAGCACCTTCCAGTGCCTGAAGGGGCTCCGGAAAAGCTGGGGAGGGACTTTTCACTGGAGAGGGTAGTGACAAGACAAGGCGTAATGGTTTTTAACTGAAAGAGGGAAGATGTAGGTTAGGTATTCGGAAAAAAATTCTTCCCCATGCGGGTAGTAAGATACTGGAATAGGTTGTCATGGGAGGTTGTTGTTGCCTCCTCCCTGGAAGTGTAGAAAGCCAGGTTGGATGAGGCTTTGTACAACCTGATCTAGTGGGAGATGTCCCTGCCCATGCAGGGGGGTTGAATCTTGATAATCTTTAAGGTCCCTTCTAACCCAAACCATTCCTTGATTCTATTAAACAATTACTGAGATTTTTATGAGAGGACAAGGGAAGCTCTGAAGTGTGGTAACCACAGAAGTGTCATCAGAATGAACGATTCCTGAGCACACCAGGGTGTTAGGTGATGGTTTTTCTTTGCCTGTGTTCAGTGTCCTAGGAAGATTCTGTTCCTTTGTCTGCCTGTGATCCTGATCCATGCCCTCCTGAACCCTTGTGTTTCTGTCTTCATCTCCTGTCCAGTGCTGACTCGGGGAGCTCAGTCTGGGATATTACCAGGGCTGCCCTGCAGCTTTGGCGGTGACATGAGAGTTACTGGGGGGGAAGGGGGAGGAACGTGATACCACTTTTCTGTATATTTGTATATATTTAATAATCTTCCTTTTCATTACTACTGTTTCATTAAAGCTGTGCAATTTAGTTTCCAACCTGTCAGTCTTTCTCTCTTATTCTCTCTCCTTTCTTTATCAGGGAGGGGGATTAATAGAGAGCATCTGTTAATCATTTAATTGCCGGCCCAGCATTAAACTGTGACAGATGTATGGTTATCTTCATTCTGCATATTTAATGCAAAAAAACCACAAAAGCCAGTATTAGTTCCTAAACTTTGTAAACAAATCAATGAAGAGAATCTGTGACCCATTCAGAGGTATTTTGGTTTGCTTTGATCCAAAGATTTCAGATGAAGCTCCTGCAGCTAAGCTGTAGAGGATCTAGGGAAATGACTGTTCTCACCAACTTCCAGCACAGCTTAATTCACTTGAGAGATTTGTGCTTTTACTGCACGTCAAAATTAAGGTTTATCCCTCGACACTTGGCAATATGCCTGTTTCTTCTGATTCATCTTCTCAAGCTTTATTGAAGGACTTTGATCAGCTAAAGTAAAAACTGAGCTTTGAAAGACTCCTACCATGTCTTCCTTGTCCACCAATCTCTTGTGCTCACAGACCTCAGCCACAGTTCCAGTCCTTGTGTGCTACTTGCTATGTGGAGAAAACCAATATATACCCTAAACCATCTCACTTGTGTTGAGCTATCTAGGCTAGCAGAATCATACAATAGATGGTTTCATGACCTTCATGCTCTAAGGAACCTGGAAAACATTTCAGCCTGGTGCTTGTGGACACTAGCTGTCCAGGAATTATTCTCAGTGTTTATGAAGAAGATAAGAAAAAAAGATCCTTACATGAAGCACACTTTTGCTCTTTTTCTGTGGTGGTTGAAGGCTGTCTGTGACAGTCCCTTATCAGTGGGTTTGCCAGTGATTGCTTCAGAGCCACAGCAATTGCTCAGGATTTAAACTTTCATACTTGCTCCGAGTTGCAAAGTAGTCATTATTTCAAAGTAGGCAATCGAAGGGGGATTTGAACACTGCCAGAGAAAATAAGCAGCTGGCAACGTGAATAGCAAAAATCTGACAGGACTGTCCTGGTTTCTAACCATCTGCTTTGGATCTTAGCTGAACTTGTCAAACCTGCACACACCAGGTCCATCTGTAGCTGGAAGGGGCAGTGCACAAGACATCCCACAGACAAGGATGACTTACCTCTGAAAAATGGGCAGATGACACTTCTTCCCTTCTAAAAGAAGGGCCAAAAGACAGTAGGTCCCAAATTCTGCTGCTGGAGCTGCCACCAAAGGGGACCAGGCAGGTGTCTGCACTGCAGCATCCTCTGGGGCTTGCCAGGACCAAGGGAAGAGGTTTTGCCCCGGCTCCCTTCAACTCCTCTGGACATCAGCTCTGAGCATTTCCTCCTGCGTAACCCACAAGCAACTAAAATGCACCAAAAAAATTCCGTATAGAGCATTTTTTGAAGGGGACATTTATAGCTGTGGTTCAGGCAGCTGCAGCCCTCTCTGCCTCAGTGGGGTGGGTTGGCAGAGCAGGCACAGAGCACCAGGTCCAGGAGGACCTTTTGAAGCCTCTCCAAAGAAGATCTCAAACTAGAGAGCCTTAGATAGACCTTCCAGGTTGTTTCAGCACTGTTGTTCAAGATCTGTTCCAAGCGTAATGAGTGAGAAAAACAGTGACAAAAAAAGCAAACCAAACCAAAACAAAAACCAAAAACATGGGAGAACTTTGGAAACAATCAGTTGGGCTCTGAGCACTGACGAGGCATAAAATACCTCATGAAATACATACATTCCCTACCTCTATATTTGCCTGCTCTAGTTTGAAGCTCATCAGCTGCTCCTTTTAGATGAGTTCCTTGAGCAGTCCTGTGCAGAGAGGATGGGCTGAGTCCCATTCCATCCTACCCGTCTCTGAAGAGCCATGGAAGAGCTCAGCTTCCGCAGCAGCATCTGATGAGAGGAGATCTATAATTACAGATCACGGGAATGGCAGCTGAGATGTGCTGGAGTGAAGAGGACTGGGAAGAGCTCGGTGGAGACGGGTGCTGTGTGCTGGGGAACTGCTCTGTCACACACCCATCTCTCTCTGCATAAATAATTCTCTTTCAGAACTGCCTCTTATGGTTAAAATGATTCATGGCAGCTTCCCACTCCTCCTGCTGCTCCCCACATGGAATTGTGTCAGTCTGAAGAACAGTCTGCAGAGAACTTTCTCCAAAGGCCTTTTTTTTTTTTTTTTTCCCATGAAAAATAGATGAAAATTCTGCTGAACTATTTATGCTATTTTTACACCTTTGACAGAAATGGCAATAGAGGAATGACATCAAAGTAGTATGGGAACATTACTGGCAATAAAAAATAATAAATAAAAAAAGAGCAACCTCCAAATACTTCAGGGTCAAATCCTGCTGGAAATTTCTGTACTAGGAGTGTATAAAGCCCAGCATGTTCTTCTCCTTCAGAAAGGGCTTCCAGGTATTGTTGATGCTGTTTTGAAGGCACTTGTCTTTTATGCACCTGTAATAATCTTTGCATTATACTATTACAGCATAATCAGGTCCTTGTCATGCTGCCAACGCTGATCAGATATCATCAGTGTACTGAGGAATTTCAGTACTAAACCTATTGGGAGAAAGTCAGTTTTATACCACAGAACTGGAGCTCTGTGCTCCACAGGAATGGCAGGCTCAGCTTTGCTTGGAGCTGCTGATACATGTTTTGGCTCCAGCTAAAGCTGGCAGTTCAGGTGTGAGAACATCTCTCCAGTTCCACTGAGCATTTTCCAAGACATGGATTGACATGGATTTTAAAAACACTCTGTTCTTCTGTCTCTCTTTTTTAAGAAAAAACTTTTGCAAGCTCTAAAATGAGAAAGCTACAGTCCCTGTGGTTGCTACAGTTTAGTTTTGCAACGATTAAAATATCAGTCCTGAAGCACTGCGAAGCAAAATGTCTTTTCAGCAAAATATCTTTTCTTCCAACTTCTTTTCAGCAGTTCTTCCCCATCAAGAGGATGTGTACACTTGTCATTCCAGCTACTCCTTCCCAGGCTGTGCTTTGTGAGCAGAGTCTTCAACTCACGCCTCCCACCAAACCCATTCTTATGTATCTTACCAGGTGATAAAGTCAAATCAATAGCTGCTGTAGCCAGGAATTGTGCACTATTTACAGCAGGCTGTGTTGCATTTGTCCGAGAAGGACAGCATAAATTTTTCATTGGAAAAGCCTCCAGTTTGAGCAAACACCATGGCGGTGGGGATGGATCGTGCTCCTCCAGCCATGGCAGTGCTGAGCGAGTGCTGCTTTGCATTGGCTTGTAGCTTCTGTTATCATAAAGACTCCAGTGTGCCATGTGTTCAACTATTTATGTTCCTTGCTGAGTGGAGAAGATGAAATCTGGGGCTATCACACATTATTGCTGGAGGCTGGGATTTGTGGAGTGAATTGTTCTGATTTATCTTTTTTAAGTGACCATTATAAAAAAAGTTATTTAGTAATATCAGCAGGAAAGGTAAGAGATTGGACACTGGACAATCTGGACGCTTCTGTTACTGGTCTGGCACAACATAGATAGAAACCTCTCCAAAGTGGTATCATCCATGAGGATAAAATGTGAGAGAAGGAATGCTGAAAAAGCCTGTGTTGTTTTTAATGCAGTATCACCCACTCCTCCTGTTTCCATTCTGTGCTTAATTGGTCTGAGATGGTCAGGTTAGGTCACGTCCATTCAAAAGTCATAGTTTAAGGAAAGAGCAGGTGAATACCACACCTGGTCTCACTGCTTTGCCCCAGTTCTCTTGGAAAAGTCCTGTAGTCAATAGGGACGCCCTCAACCAGATCAGTTTGCTCAGTGCCTCTTCAAGCCTCACTTTAAATACCTTCAGGGATGAAGCCTCTACCATCTCCCTGAGCAACCTGTGCCATTTGTCCAATGCCCTCATGGTAAAGAACTTATTCCTAACAGCCAATCTAAATCTACTTTTCTCTAATTTAAAACCATTGCCCCTTCAGGTGTTGGAAGGTCACTATTAGGTCTTTCCAGAGCCTTTTTTTTCCAGGCTCCCTCAGCCTTCCTGATGATGGTATAAGATATAGTGTGATGATATAAGATATATATATATATGTATAATAGAAAATATTACCCAGTTTGCTGTGTGTGTCCTGGAACTTCCTGGCACCCCTAACAGGCATCAGCTAACATTGTGGAGATGTTTATTTACCAATATCTGGGTTTAGTAAGCTTGCTGTGGTGTGTGTCTCTCACTCTTAATTTACAAGGACCTTGTGCCAGGGCAATAAAGGTACTACAGTAAAGTTAGACTTGTTCTAAGTACCAAACCATAGAAGAAAGCCACCATGCCCTTGGCTTGGTGCTGAGAAAGGTGAAGCTGCAGACAGGCACCATGTAACCTCTCTTCAAGAGGTATTTAAAGTGTAAGGGGTGGTTGCTCCAAAACCTCTCCATGCACAAGCTGTGGCTGTGGGAGTCCTTGTCCCCACCAACCAGGGGTGAGGACTTGAGCTGGGGCTGCCCTGCCCCACGTCAACATCTTCTGCTCCAGTCCTGTCCCTGCCATTACTCTGGGCATGAGGAGTTTAGGGAAGAAACTTCATCCCATCCTGACCCCTCTGGACCTTAGGGACCATGATGCAGCAGCTCAAGCTTGGCCCTGGGCATGTCCTCCTGGGATGTCCTATGGGGAGGTGGGATCAAGCTTGGTCTTGGGAATGTTCTCCTGGAATGTCCTACAGAGAGGTGGGATGGAGCTTGTCCCTAGGAACGTCCTTCTGGGATGTTCTCCCTCCTGGGATGTTCTCCTGGGAGGTGGGATGGAGCTTGGCCCTGGGATGTCCTACAGGGAGATGGCATGGAGCACAGCCAAAATGGAAACAGGCAAAACAGCTTCAGATACATAGCTGGAAATGTGGCTGTAAAAGTGTTGTTTCTTCTGACAAAAGGAATAATTTGGAGAGATAGCATCTCTCAAAACTATATGAGAGAGCATGTGGAGAAATTATTATTTCTTTGCCTTTTTTACTGTTTCTCAATTTTATTATTTAGGTCTTTGTTCTGGTACATTCCTTCATATTTTAGCTGCCCTGGGTAATTGTGTTTTTCCCTTAACTTATAAAGTTACTTTTAAAAGAAAGGAAGGAGGGGGGAGATAAGGCCAAGCTGTTAAATGAGAAATCTATTGCTAATTAAGGCACAGTTTTGCTAATCACCTTAGAAATGAAGTTATCAGCTGAAAAAGCCTGGAGTTTGTGTAATGAAAGTTAGGAGTGGGGTTTTTTCCCTCCCCTGTTTCCTTCTGTCACAACACATTCAGAGATTAAAAGTTTACCTCGCAGACTCATCTTGACACTGTTAGACATGATGTCTCTTTGCATTAAATGCAGGCAGGCTGGAGCTGTTCTAGGATGTATTTCATTTGGAATAGTTAGAATTTGATAAACTTATAAGCAGCTAAAGTCAGGATCCTTTAATGGGAGCTGTCAGTGTTCATTGGGGATGTCACACTGTGCTCCAGCTAGAACCCAAAGTAGTCACTGTCCCTTACAATTTTTTTTATAGTATTATTATTATCAGTGATACCCTGGGGATGAGGAGGCAGCAGATATGGGACTGCAATAATCTGTTTTTTTCAGCTGGAGATGCTGATGGATGGGAGAAGAAGGTGCTGTGCTGGGGCAGGGCATCATCCTGGCACTCCGTGGGGTAGCAAAGGGTGAGGGAACAGCCCCAGTTTAGCCTCTGATCTTGCAGAAGTCCTTTCTTTTTTGTGATGTTGATTTTCTTTGTGCTAAAAACAGATGGTGAGCCCTAATTCCCTTGTAGGGCTCGTAGCCATGTGAAGAGAAGCGTGATGTATGAGCTGTTCTGCCATCCCAGGGGAGGCAGCCCCCGCCTCAGATTCTTCTGATGAAAATATTCTCCTGAAGTTAATAGTTTTATCTTCTGCTTCCTGTCCAGTGGGCTCTTGATTACCCATCTACTATGAGATAATTCTTCAAGGAATAAGCAGAAACAGCACGCTGGACTGATTGTCCTGTTGATGCGGTTAGTTGCAGTCATGAAGTATCTTGAGTGATTGTAGTTTTATTTGCTAACAAACATGAAAAATCTGCTTAATAGGAAGGTTGTCTATTTGGTAAAGGCCTCTTGTGGGACAAATGGCCAGGCCATGTGGAACAAGCTTCATCTTCCTGGGGCCATGCTTTACTCTTCTGTACACCAAGGACAGCAATGCCGGGTGGGACTTGAGAGTTTCTTGTGTAATAGTTCTCTGTTGATACCAGCGGAATTTATTAATAATTCCTTGTAAAAACACATTTTAAAAAATTTGTAATGACAATTCCACCATTATTTAGGAGAAAAAACCATGGTATTCCTTGCATAAAGTGTCTCTCATGAATCAAATTTTCAGTGATCTCTCTGGAGCTGGCTTGTGGATATGTAAAGAATTGTCCCAGACACTGTCTGAGAAACTTACTGTTAATTTCAGCAAGTGCAGATACTTAAAAGAAACTCAGCTGAAAGCAAAATTGCAAGACAGAAAATTACCTTTATCCTGGCCCAAACTAGGACAATAATCAATGCTATTTGCCCAGTGCCCAATGCTCTTTCTCTCCCAAGTTATTACAATTTGTGTATTTCAAGATGGTTTGCACAGATATTCCAGAAATCTAGGAAAGGTATCTAGCAAAATCCTTGTGAATTATTTAACCAAAGTTGACAAAGACAATATTGCACCTTTACTGCTAGAGGCGAGCTTGCTGGAAAATGATGTTTTAATTACATCAGAGGGTTTGCATTTTAGAAGTAATTATTGTGATCTCAAATCAAGACAAAACATAACAAATTCCCCAAACTCCAACAACCCAGTGGTGCTGGGGATCTTCCAGGGCTGGGAGTTAATTACAGCAGCTTTGGGGCCACCTGAGGGCAGAGCTTGATGCTCCTGTTATTTCACTGAGACTGTGAGGAACTAAAGAACTGAGCAGATAAGAAGCAATGGTGGTTTCTGTCAGACTATTGCCCTGGGAATATTCCTTGGAAAAAAAATTTTTTTTTCTTTAGAATTACTGTGTTCACTTTGCCAGTAGTGGCCTGTTGCAAAGCTTGGAGCAGAGCTTGTGGACTTTGCTGGCTGCAGGACAGGGGGGATGGACATGCCCCTTATTTCAGGGGTCAGCTCTGAATCCCCTTTGCAGGCCTGAAATTTTATTTAAAAGTGTTCA
The DNA here is from genome assembly GCA_023637945.1 of Phaethornis superciliosus. Taxonomy (NCBI): domain Eukaryota; kingdom Metazoa; phylum Chordata; class Aves; order Apodiformes; family Trochilidae; genus Phaethornis; species Phaethornis superciliosus. Next base: position 10,494,748 of record JAJQWJ010000023.1, on the reverse strand, counting down.
GAAAGCTCAAAGAGCAGAACAGGAGCGAAATGGGATTTTTTTGGCTACATGTTTATGCACCAGCTAATTAAATGGGACTCTGATTTCATGAGGTGGGCTCCTAGGTTCTGCAGCAATCCAAGTGAGAAGAGTACAAGTATTGGGATCATCCTGAGGAATATGCCATTTGGGATAATCCCAAAGGATTATGTCCTCTGCTAATATCATCTGGGTTTGAGAGGTGCATATGCCCTGCACTGGGTGAGCTGAACCCACCACTTAGGGATTGAAAAGGGAAACTACAGAGCCAGGAGGCTCCTTGTGGTGCCAGGAAGTGGATTGGATGAATCTGGTAAAATGTAGGGAACACAGATGGGATAAAAGGTGGTGAGCCTGGATGAGATCCCAGAAACGATGGGTGTTATAACAACTGTGCAAAATGCTAATGTGGAGCAGGCTTCAAAATGGGAGAAACCAGGATTATTAGGACTGTTTGGCATGTGTTTGTAACGATTGCCTGGTGTCCTGGACATGTGGCTTTAATTTCAGATAAATAACTTCTTGGTGAAGACAAACAGGAAGGGAAGAACTCGGGTATGGTGAGGCTTTCTGTAAATTCTCTTTCCATGTGATAAAGAGAAGATCCCAAAAGATTTCATTAGCTCATGCATTGTAATTTAAGGGAATTTTAAACACTGTGTGAAAGAAAAATAATGAACAAATATTTTGGGTTGGGACAAATCTGTGCTTGCTGTATGTTTCACTGAGTCATCCCTTCTGCAGGAGGAGATCTTGCAATTGTTTCAACTATTCCAATCACTAATCTTTTTTATTTAGTAGCAACATCACTGTAAACTCCACACCCAATCCTATAACACATTAATGCCACGTGCTGGGTAGAGACCTGTTACCTCCAAAGTCAACACGTGTTTTGCTCTGGGTCCACAGTAAATTCTCCCTATGTGACTGACTCAGCATGGAGCAACCTGGCCCTGGTTTTCCACTTGCCAGCCAGATGATGTGATGCTCTGCCTTTGCCAGGATATTATAGGAAACTCAAACCTCACCACTTCTTTCTCTTTAATTTACACACAGACTCTCTGCACACCAGCAAGGCCTGGAGCTGATGGTGTTTTGTGGTTCCCTTGCAGGTGTGGCTGTGTGGTGGCAGCATGGAGGTCCTGCCCTGCTCCAGGGTGGCTCACATCGAGCGCAAGAAGAAGCCCTACAACAACAACATCGGTTTCTACACCAAGCGCAACGCCCTGCGGGTGGCTGAGGTGTGGATGGATGACTACAAATCACACGTCTACATTGCATGGAACCTGCCTCTCGAGGTACAGCCATTGCACCCTGCCCTAAGTCTTCACTTCAGTGGGTTAAAAACTTGAATTATAGTCATAGAATCATAGAATTTTCAAGTTTGGAAGGGACTTTTAAGATCATCTCTTTCCAACCCCCCTGCCATGGGCAGGGACACCTCCCACCAGCTCAGGTTGCTCAGAACCCCATCCAGCCTGGCCTTAAAAACTTCCAGGGATGGATGGGGCTTCCACCACCTCTCTGGGCAACCTGTTGCCAGTGTCTCACCACCCTCATGGTGAAGAACTTCTGCCTAACTTCCAATCTAAGTCTCCCCTCCTCTAGTTGGAATCCATTCTCCCTAATCCTGTCACTCACTGACATCCTAAAAAGTCCCTCACCAGCATTCTTGTAGTCCCCTTCAGATACTGGAAAGCTACAATAAGGTCTCCTTGGAGCCGCCTTCTAGAAGCATTTGGTGCCCTGGGATGAAGGAGAGCCTTGAATACCTGAGGCCACATCCCCAGCTTTGGAAGTCAGCCCAACTCCTGCAACTTTGGTGGAGATTCTGCATAACCTGCAGACTTTGGAGGAATTCCTATGTTTCACATCAGCCTTTTTATTTTCATTTCTAAAAATTAATCCTGTATTGTAGTGTTTACCTCCCTGCTGAGTGTTTACACAGTGTGAGTTTATGTCATTACACTGCTCTGCAGATGGAGTCTGCCTGGAAAGTTGGTTGGCAGAATATTATTATTATCATTAGTATCATTAGTGCAGGAGGTTTCCTCCTGTGGCTCGGGCAGGTCCATGTTGCCTGCAGCACAGCTCAGGTTTTTGAGCTTGCAGATGTCACAGCCCAGAGCTCACTGTGGATGATGTGTGGTCCAGGTGTGTGGCCATTTGCTTTGCCAGCATCAGGGAAGTTGAGGCCATCGGTGCTGGTCAGAGGACTGGAGGTTGATGGCTCACAGAAGGAGCTCCCCTCCCAGCAGCACCATTTGCAAATGCACCAAAATCACTCTCTTCAAATAGCTTCAGTGTTTTTATTTATTTCTGTCCAGAAATAGTTTGGTTTTCTCACATCTGTTTTCTTCATGTAAAACCATGTGACAACTTGGTGTGTCTTGAGAAAACCGTGGGGTCCCACTGGCAAGACAAGCTGACCATGTCTAGGGGACACATCCTGCACATGGACCTCTTTAGAGGATTCCCTGCTCTTCTGTGTAAAGCTCTGTAGGCTCCAGAAGGACTTTCTCTAGGTGCAAGGCTGCTGCTTGGCCTCTGGTCTCTGTGCAGGTTGTGCCTGCTCATAAAACCTGAGAATATCTCCTGTCCATCAGCTCAGAACGCTGCCTGGAATGTGCTGGAAGCACCTGTGGCTGGACCAACATCCCTGTCATCTGCCTCTGGTCCTGCCAAAAGGAAGAGGGGTGGGGGGATACTCTCCAGGCAATGGGTGGGACTGGATTCAGGGTGCCCTCTGGAGCCCCCTGAGACCCTCTCCCCTCAAAGCATACATTGGCACGAGTGTCATGGGGGCTGTGCTGTTCAGGTGGAAGGAAAAACCCAGCCCCTGTGTGAGCTGCTCCTTCCAGCCACCCTTTTGGGTGCTAAAAATGATGTTTTTCTTTTTTTGTTGTTGTTGTTTATTTGTTGCTAGAAGTAAACACAAACTTTTTGTACCTCACTGATCACACCCCTGCAAAGGGCTGTGTGGTCCTAATCCCCCTGGGGCAGCATCCCTGTCTGGCAGCCCTCTGCTCCAAGGAGTTTTGGAAAAGATGACAACAGGAGATGATGCTGCTTGCTCAGGAAAGGTTCCATTAGGGGAGTGTTCCTGGCGTTCAGAGCAAGTCACAGCTTTGTAGTGTGTTAGAGAGCAACAGGAATCTGGGGAGTGTCAATGAGTTCCTTGTCCTGGGGGTGGTGGAGAGTCCTGGGTTAATTCAGTATTGAGAAATAGATGGATAGAGAGGGAAAGAAATGCTGTTTACCCAGGGAGCTGCAGGAGGGCCTTGACTGGGACAGGCACCACTCCAAACGTTTGGAAAGGCAGAGAGTTGCCTGCAGGGCTGAGTGGTTTCAGGTCTCTCAAAAATAGGTTGCAAGATCCCAGCACACTGGGCAGGGGTCATGAGGCTGCTGGCTCAGCCTCAGTTCTCCTTTTTAGAGGTGAGGCACCATGCTCCTGCTCAGGAGCAGCTTTGTAGCAAAAAGGGATTAAAATTCAATTTGAAGCTGCAGGTCCTGTGCCAGCATCACACAAATTGGCACTGGGGGTGAGTCTGGGCAAACAGATTACCCTAAAAAAATTTAGGATTTTTATCTAGGTCATGCCAGTAAAACTGATATTTCATTTTAGAGAAGCCTTGACAGCTATTGTGCAGAGGGTTATAGATATTAATATGGATATAGAATTCTTTTGCCATGTCACTATATTCAAACCTGAGCCAAACCCCCTGAACTGAATATTTCAGGCACTGACTGGTTTGTGGGCCCTTTGTTCTGCATCCCATCTTGCCCACTCAGATATCAGCCCATCTTACCTATCAACAGTGAATCATCTTTATTTTTATCTGTGAGCTACCAGTCACACATTAAAATGCTGTCGTCTCTAAAGCAGAGTGAATAATTCATTAGAAGATCATTACAATCATTGTAATGGAAAATTGCTGTCCCAGCTATGTTTAATGATCACTGGAAAAGACAAGAGCAGGAGCTAAAATCCAGCAGCAACCCAAGTCCCTGCAGTCTGCCCTTGGTTTCCTTCACCTGGCCCAGGTGTTAGTTCCCCAAATTTTGCAGTGGAATCAAAGGTGAAATGGGGGCAGCTCTCCCCAGCCCCCAGGTTCTATAAGGTTATTGCTCTGGGGACAGATACCATCTGTAGCTTTCTCTGTTTTTAAATCAGCTCAAGCAGTTAGGTTCCTCTGTGTCTCCAGGGAGATTATTTCACCATGTAATTGTCCAGATTCTCAAGAGGTTTTTCTGAGATTTGGCCTCAGCTTTGCTTTCTTCTATAATTTTTATCATTTATTCTTAGTTATCTGCCTCTATTATGCATGAATCTTAAAGCTTTCCTCTTTTTTTTTTTTTCTTTTCCTCCCCTGTTTTTGCCACTGTCTTGGCTCTTGGTGGAATCTCATCCCCATGGCATGTGAGGGGGAGGGTTTGGTGCTCAGAGCACAGAAAGAGATTTGCATTTCCAGGAGTCAGCAAATCCTGATACACATTTGCTTCTGGAAGCCCATACCAACAGTACCCAAAAGGGTGATGAGATCTTTAAAAGCAGTCTTTCTCAGACAGATCCAACACCCTGGGGAATCACTGGGAAGCTTCACATCTCTAGCACTGCTCTTCTCCTATTTCCCTCAAAACCTTTTTTTCTCCAGTTGGGTTCTCTATTCTAAGTTAACTCCCAGGACCACAACATGCCTAGCACAGTCTGCTCTCCACTGTAAAGATGCCTTCAAAACTGAGAGAAATATGCCCTTGCTCCTCACTGTGGCTCTGCAACCCAAATCTTCCTTCTGACCTCTGTGAGGATGATTTCAGCCTCGAACAAACATGCAAGAATTCCCTGGCATGCTCTCTGCATGGAATTACTCAGCTGTTGGCAGTTTCCAGGTGGCTTGGAAATGATCTCAAACATGAATGAAATACACTCCTTTTTAATTCTTTTTTAATAGTCACCATGCAGTGATGTGCTGTGTCTTTATTTTTCAGAACCCGGGTATTGATATTGGGGATGTTTCTGAGAGAAAAGCCTTAAGGAAGAGCTTGAAGTGTAAAAATTTCCAGTGGTACCTGGACCATGTTTATCCAGAAATGAGAAGATACAACAACACCATTGCTTATGGAGAGGTAATTAAGGCTGAGCAGTCCCTTAGATCAGTCTGATGTTATTTACAGCTGGTGAGTCTCTGATGAGAAATAACCTCAAAGGAGATGAATGTGAGGCAAAACCAAGCAATTTGTGTATCATTATATAAACTCGTATAAATTGGTTCCCAGTTTCTTCTAAAAAAAAAACCAACCTAATTTAGGATTTATTTCTGATCTCGGACACCGTATACAGTCAAATATTTTAATACCTCATTCAGTGAATTGACAGAAAATTATTTATATTGCCCATTGACTCCATGGATTAAGCAGCTGTATGTATATTTTTAATGCATAGTCATTTCATAAAACCCTTTGACTTAAACTCAACCTAATTCCTTACAAGGTCTCTGTAGGATGCAGTGCGTTGTCACAGCAGCTTAAGGATAAGATAAAGTAAGGAGACTTAATTCAATCTCTGCTGGCTTTGAGACCATACTGGGAATATAAAAACAGGCATTTATGGGAACTAATAGCACTGTTGCAATCCATCTGGTGGAATAATGGCAGTTTGAGAAGGCTTCTTGAAACAAAGCCCCAGCACCCCGGATGGGCATTAATTTTAGGGAAGATTTATTATCAAAGTTATTTAATGCCTTGAAGGTAAAACCTCCCCCAAAAGTGATACTTTCAAATGCATTATTGTAGTTGCCCTGCACGGTGAGACTGGAGAACAGACACATCTGCAGGGACAGAGCTGGTGGCTGAGGGTCAGCAGCTCTTTAACTTCAAGCCATCACTTCCATACTCCCCTTTGGAGCTGCTTTGCCCTCCCTGGGCCTCCTCCTGCATCCCTGTGACAATTCCAAGGGCCTCCTTAGGCAAGTTGGGCTTTTTTCCCCTGCCCTCTTGAACCCTTTAAGAAATACAAGCAATTCTGCATTGATTTCAGGCTCCTGGCAACATGCTGACAGCTGTCTAAAAATATGTTTGTTACCACCACACATGACCAAATACAAAGAAAACTGTGCTCAAGGAAACTGGGTCCTTTGAATGGTGATTATTACCTAAAAGCAGTCAGCATTAGGCCCAGCATTTGAGGAAAACATATGGCACACTAAACCTTTCTCTGCCTGATTATGCCTCCTGATGTAGCACCACAGATTCTTCCTATAGGATGCAAGGCTGGAGACACTCTGTGCCTCACTTTATTGCTTATCTCTGAAGAGACAGGGCCAAATAACTGCACTTTTTCTTTCTTACAGCTACGAAACAACAAGGCAAAAGATGTCTGCCTTGACCAGGGCCCACAGGAGAACCACACAGCAATATTGTACCCGTGCCACGGCTGGGGACCACAGGTGAGGAGTTACTCAGGGACTGGAACACCTCTCCTACAAAGCCAGGCTGAGGGACCTGGGATTGTTGAGCTGGAGAAGAGGTGGCTTCAGGGGTGACCTAATAGTGACCTTCCAGCACCTGAAGACTGGAAAGGGACTGTTTGCAAGGGCCTGGGGTGATAGGATGAGGAGCAATGGCTTTAAATTAGAGAAAAGTGGATTAAGATTGGATGTTAGGAACAAGTTCTTTACCATGAGGGTAGTGGGCAAATGGCAAAGGTTGCCCAGGGAGGTGGTTGAGGTCCCTTCCAGCCCAAATTATTCTTTGGGAGCAGGTGGTACCCAGCAGAGGCTGGATGGACAGAGGACAGATGTGCAACACTCCTCCTGGCTTCTTTCTCAAATGTATAAGGCCAAACGTCTTATTAAAAATACCTTAGATAAAAAGGTGCCCTTTCCCAGCTCCTCTCATGTTGTCTGGGTTACCATAATCACACCAGAGTTGCAAGTAAAAGCATCATTTGATCCCATCATTTGAGCCTGAACTGCAAACTTCAGGAGCCACCTGAGCCCAGGAATGGGCCACAGGAGTCAGTCCTGCAGGGCAGAAACAAATCTCACTTGGTGTATCCTTGCCTATAAACAAAGATCAGTCAGCTGTGCCTGACGGAGTCACTGCTAAATATAACCCAGATGTAGCTTAAATTGACACTTTTTTTTTTTTCCTTTAATGACACAAACTGGCCTTTGGACTTTCTGGGTGGAAACTTAAATTTCTAAGTGCATTATAATATGAGAAACTGAATTATTCTGACATTATCTGATAACCCTGGGCTAGAAGATGAATGGCTAAAAGCAGGTTGGTTATTTTTTCCTCAACTTTTTTTGCCATTAGACTTTAACACCATTTTCTTTCCCTACCTGATGTTCTGAAGCCAAACGTTGCCAAACTGTTGCTGTGCTGCTGGCTCCCTCCAGCTTACCCCTTGTGCCTCAGCATAGGATTTTCCTTTTGGTCCTCATGTTGTTCCTTCCTTCTCCAGCTGAGAGCTCATTCTTGGCTCTTCCTTTATTTAGGGATATGTGCAATTCATCTAACCCCTTGGATATGCTTTCTAAAAGTATCTATTAGTGAGTGCAAAGCTTTGAAACAAGCGTTTTGCAGTAGCATGGGCAGAGCACAGAGCAATGGGACTTTGGCTGCCATTGCTGACTTGATGGGCTGTGTGGTAATTTATTGCTGGGACTACAGTTGCTCAAATAGCTCACTCACTGTAGATATATAAATATATAAACAAATAAATGTATAGAGATATAAATATGAAAATATATAAATATATATATATAAATATATATATAAAAACACAAGGAGATGCAATTCCTTTGGAGTTGTTCAGCATCCCAAAGAACACACACACAGATGCCTGTTTTCAGAGTTTGTGGAGTGTCCTGAAATCTCCACATCTCTTCTTGGTGCTGGGGCCCATCCATAGGGTTAAATATCTTTGATGACCAAGGAGCACTTTTCTCACCTGCAGTGAGCCAGGGGAAGGTGCAGACTCTGTGCTGGCATTGGAATGGTGCAAGGACAGTGGTGATACTGGGTCTGTTCATGGGTCCCAGAGTGAGGGGGAGTGACCTGCTCTGCAGGGTGAGATTTGTCCCATTCCAGGCAGGGCAGTTTGTGTTATATCCTGAGTTTCTGCTCTCTCCCAATGAGTTCTGGTTGGCCTAAGATGAGCCTATGGCAATCTGATGGGTGTAGTTGGGTGCAGTGGATCCCATTCCTAGCACTGAATGCAGATGAAATCTTGGCTCTTACAGAACCACTCTTGGAGCATCTGTCACTGGAGGAAAAATGTGGTTCTTTCTCTTGTTTTCCCTTTAGCTTCTCCCATTCTCCCTGCTTCCATGCACTTCCAGGTCAAATCATTATCAGATTACCATGATGAAGCATCCTTTTTTTCTGTAATTATATTGAGACTGCTCATGGGTGGGTTTTTTTTGGATCCTGATGGCTTCATCTTTTCAGCAATACATCATGAAAACACCTTGCTGTAATGATGTATTACACTAATAATATAGTAATAGCTCATTGGAGTGACAGAACTATGCTGATATATTAAGGTGATAGAAAGCACTATAATACTATAAAACTTAAGATAATGTTCACCCAGCAGAGCATTTCATTTAATTATGAGATAAAATATGTTTTACCCATTTAAGCACTAGAACTTGAGGACAAAACCATGAATACTGAGATCATCCAGGACAGTGCAGTACCAAGGGTGACAAAAGAGAACATCACATTAAATTGTCTTAAAAAGAAAATACTGTACACTTTACTTATGGTTGCTAATTGATAATCTGCTCTGTGCAGAAAGGTAACTAAACAACCCTAAATTATTTTCCAGTAGAGTCAATGGAGGTCATCAAGGCTTTTATTTCCCAGGTGCTAAGATGTCTAATTAACTTTCTTCCATCCCTGAGATGCAGCCAACCAGAAACAATCAGCAGAGCAGAGGTACTTGGGGGGGGTGAGTTTGCCAACAGAGATCAGAGCAATGCAAGGGGCTGGATGGTCCCCCAGGAGCAAAGCAACCCCCAGAGTGGTACCAGAAGGTGGGAGTTGTGGCAAGATGCAGTTTTCCCTGGGAACGTATTTGTAGGAGGATGTGGGCATGGATGTGTGTTTTTTGCTGAGATTATGGCCATGTCCACTGATTCAGGGGTTTAAGACCTCATCAATATTAACAACTAATCTGTTAATCTTTTTAAAGTGGTATTCTCTGGTCTTTCCTCTTGGTCTTGGCGTTTGTTTCCTCTACTGCACCAGACTGGGTAATTCCTCTAGGCATTTCCTCAGGCTGGTACCTCCAGCTTTGTCTTTGTGCTGTGGGATTGCCCACATCCTTTGTTCAGCTCCTGGCTGGTTTCCTCTGTTTCTGGATCCAGACCTGTTAACCAGGTTAAGAGGTAGGACTCATCATTCACTGGGGGCTGTACTGGCAATGTTGAGGCAGGCAACTTGGAGTTGTTGAGCTAGTGGATTGTTGAAAAGGTTTTATAGCAGTGGCAAATGTCCTTTACTGATATTGTAAAACATTTGTGTGGCATCTTTGGTTTCTAAAGTAGGCTCAGATCTTACTTGAGTGTACTGTGTGGAGCTGCTCTGTAAAATGCTGGTCCATGAGCTATGTGGTGATGAGACAGAGGTGCTTCCCATCTCCTCTCACCATATCCAGATAGAAATTGTTAGATGGGCTGCAGCTCCACTCCCCACAGCTGCCTGTGGGGCCCCCTCCAGTGTTGGACTCTGCTCTGTGTTTTTTCCCCTCTGTCATCAAGGGAAGACCCATTGGCAGCAGGACCAATGCCCACAGGACCCAACTTACCCCAGTGCTTCACCCCCACTGTCATCCTGTGACTGAGCCTGCTGCCCAGTCTCACTCTGGAGGGGACAAAGTGACAACAGGAGAAATGAGGAAGCAAAGACCGACTATCCCAAAAGACAAAAGTTCCATAAATGCCGTAGGAGCTCGCAGTGGAGCTTGCACTCAGGAGTTAGATGGGATTTTTGGGGAATAATCACTCTCAGTTTTGAGGGTTGGATGGGCTTGAAGGGCAGACAAGGTCAGGTTTTGGGCTGGATCCAGACACACGTTAGGGTCTTCACTTGTCTGGCTATTGGACACAGGAGATGACACATCTAATAGCTGCATTTAATCCATTTTTCCTAATCCCCTTGTTTGTTTTTCAGCTCATTTAGTCTTCCTCCACCCCCCCACCCACTCCCTTCCCCAGGAAAGATTTTTAGAGCTTTTTGCTCTATTTATTTCTCCCACATTAGGTGATAAGATGCAGCAATCGTGTTGCCTTGTGGGCATTAGGCCAACTGGCTGAGGCTAAGCTGCCAAACATCAGACAAAAAGAAGGTGTCTAGCATGCTAAATATGTACATGGTAGGAAACCTTTTGGAAACAGGAGGAGGAGAGTAGATTGCACTGTCCATTTGGGACCTCTAGCTGATTTCTTCCATCTGTCATGGAGTAGGCTTGGATTGGGCATGGTGTGTGCCAGGCTTGGTAGTGGACTGGATCCCTGTCACCTCTCCTAGGGATGATGGCAGGTGGGGAGGATGAAGAGGAGCGATGGTTATGGCTGTGAGCTCTGCAAACTCCCTTCCTTTCCATCCCTCTGCACCAGCATGGCAGCTTGAAGGGTAAATTACTGTTAAAGCTAAAGAGCTGTGTACTGTTCTGCACCATCCTGACAAGGGCTTTGGGACCTAGAAGAGCAAATCCTGCACCAGGGGATGGAGCAGATTTTCCCCAAGCCAGCATCAACTGGTGTGGTCTGCTGCAGTGGAATCTGCCTGGGAGTGAATACCATAGATAAAAGGACCCCTGGGAGATACGAAGAAGTGGAGAACTTGCTTTGATACACAGCGTGTTGGGTAAAAGTGTAATTCCACCAGCAGCTGAGAGAAGAGCAGGTCAGGTCCCTGTCCTCAGGCAGGTGGGCAGCACCCCAGGGTCCAGCACACCTACCCCTGCACCAGCCTCACCCAGGGACAGCAAAGTTGGCTTCAAGACCCACAATTGCTAGTTGGAGTTGGACCCCATTGCATCATTTTAACTTGATTTTCAATGTTTAATTATTCTAACAGAGATAACTCAAGCTCCTGGTATGATTTACTGTCTCCTCTTAAGGATCTGGGTCGCAGATATGCTCAGTTAATTAACGTGCTGAATACTTCTTATTTGTCTGCTAGATAATGGATTGATTCATAATTTAAATAAGCAGCTGTGTATATCTTGCCTGCAAACTGTAGAAGTCACGCTGCTGTCATTCATCTCTTTTCACTCCTGAATTTAAATATGCTTAGGGAAATATTTTGATGGGATTCCTCCAGCACTGCAACTGGAGGTGCAGGGCTGCTGCCCAACACCCCTGAGCCTTTTGAGACACCAGACAGGGCTCTGGGAACACAGGGTGGTCAGATGTGGGGTTGTTGCAGGGTTTGGCTGCAATCCTGAGGCTTTTCTTTGGTTCTGAACCAGGAGGGAGATCTGGGCTGGTATCCTTGGGAAACGGGGCCAATTCCATATTGGTCCCCTCTGGCTAAAGATGCTGCCCAGCTGTGGTTGGAGTATCTGGAGGGCTGTGCCAGACACACCAGCAGCATTGTTCACAGGCCAAAGCAATGCTGGCTTGCCAAAAATGTGAGAAGCTACAGGCTGGGCCATCATAACCAGCCAAGCTAGCTGGCTCTGACCAAAAACCAGGAGAAATCCTCCATTGCCCCATCCCACAGAGTTCTCCGGTCCAAAGGAGGCTGGAGCAGTCTGCCCTGGGATGGGTTTAAGGCTCAGAACTATTCTCATCCCCTCACTGTGCCCCACTTCTTCACCTACATCTGCTGAAAAAAACCAAAACAACAACAACAAAAAAGGCTGGAGAAAGGCTTAGGGGTTTTTTTCCCTCTTCTCAGTTATACTTTCTCTGTGTGTCATCTTCTCAGGTTTCTTCCTGGGTCTCTGCAAGCTTATTCTTTCCTCTGTTGCTTTTTCATGATGCTCCAAAGATGCTGATGGTCTTTTCCCTCTTTTTCCCTGCCCCTAGCTTGCACGTTACACCAAGGAGGGCTTCCTTCATCTCGGTGCCCTCGGGACCACAACTCTTCTTCCCGATACCCGCTGCCTGGTGGATAATGGGAAAAGCCGCTTCCCACAGCTCCTCGATTGTGAGAAGGTCAAGAGCACCCTCCATAAGCGTTGGAATTTCATACAGGTTTGTTACAGCTCTGCCACCAATGCTGCTCCCTGCTTCCCAAAAAGGGGCCTTGGCATGGGACAGTGGTGGGGTGAAGATGGGATGGTCCTGTGTGACAGCAGATGCCAGGTGCTGGGGCAGAGGGAGAAGGTTAAGATGGACCAGGGGCAGAGACAGTATTTTAGGACTGTTTCCAGTAGAAGTTTCCCTTTCTGAGACCCTCAGCTGTGTGTGAGCTGCCCTGCCTGTGACTTCCAGATTTCTTTGTTTCTTACAGATAATCTGTGATGAAATAGATGAAAACACAGCACTTTTGTCCCAAATCAGAGGGTAAATAATGTGCATTGCATAGAAGTGTAATCCCTTCCTCCTGCAGGATGCAGCTATGCTATTTAAGGGGTACACACATCCTTTGGCTGCTGACATGTTAGGGATCTGGGCTCTCAGTGGTAAAGGATGCTCTGGGTCTGAATTTTGAAAATATTTTCCCCCATATCCTTTGATTTTAGAATGGTGCCATCCTGAACAAAGGAACGGGGCGATGCTTGGAAGTGGAGAACAAGGGAATGGCTGGTATTGATTTGATCCTTCGCAGCTGCACAGGACAAAGGTGGACAATTAAAAATTTCATCAAGTAAAAGGCAGAAGAGTCAGAGGAGTTTAACTCAAAATGTGTCTGACTTGGACTGATCCAACTGGACTCCTTTGGAAAGGAAAAAATGTCCCACCAGAGCTTTATTCATGTTATAAGGAGAAAAGGAGAGGACAAAGGGGAAGTGGGCATTTGTGTATTTTTATTGTATATTAGTCTCTCGCAGCGGATTCCAACTGTGTGAAATTGGGTCAGGACTGCTATAATTTTCCAGCAAGCACTCTAAAAGGTACCACTTATTTCTCCTGGAATGACTGTAATAAGCTCATGCAGTCTCAAGACCATTTTACTGACAGGGAATTGTTGCTTTTCCACATGACTCCAAGCTCTTCCAAAGGGCCAAGTAGATGTACACCACAACTGGAGTGGAGAGACCCTGGATATGCCTGGCAGGTGGGAAAACATACTTGACTTTGAGAGAAAAGAATGCCAAGCCTGAAATGTGCTGAGTAGGAATGGTCATGTTTCCTGGCTCCTCTCTTTCTTCCCTTTCTTGTCTCTCCAACGAGCAGCCCCTTTCTTGAGTATGGGAGAGGCGAAGCTCACACTGGTATCTCCCCTGGATCTTTCCAACTCTTAACCACACATCAACATACAAAATCATATTGAATAAACCCAATGATTTCCCATTGTCCCCAGCACCCACAGGTTGGTGTTGGCCAAATCAGCCCCCTGCAGCTCCAGGTCCTCCTGTGGACACCTCAGGTGGGTTCTCCTTAAAAAAGACCATGGATGTCTGCTGGCTCAATGCAGATCACTCGGATTCACACATGGTGAGGTGGGCTCACAGGATATTTTGCAGAGCAAGATATTGGCCAGTTGGAGCCTTGGGAGGTGCAGATCCACCTTCCCTCCCAGTAGGGTCGTTGGCCTGACAGGGTCCCTTTGGACACCCTTATTTATCATTTTATTTGTGTTCTTGTCAAAGTAGGAAATGGTGTGCTGGTGTGTGCAAACAGCTGAGAGCACTTAACACGAGAGAGTCCCACTTGGGCTTCCCTCCCATGGAGGCTGCAGGGTTTGTTTTAAGCTATCTTTGCTCTGGATGAAGACAGGGGGGATGGTAGTCTCCATAACTTCATAGCAGTGTAGTTCTCTTACTGAGGCTCAGGCACAGACCTGCTTGGTCAGTGTATGACCATGGTCCACCCCAAACAGTAGAGGTTTCTGCAGTCCTTTGTGGCCAATTTTGCAGAGAGGGAGGGCAAGAGACCAATAAATGGCAGTTGGGATGAAATTCTTGACTTTGAAGTCACTTGAGGCATGTTATTACACAGAGACAATCTCAATAGCCTTTTTTTGGCCCACAGCTACCAAATCTGCCCAGCTGTCATGGGAAATAATTTGATTGACTCCTGATGTCTGGCTACCTGGAAAAGGGAAACATGGTCTTACAAGGTTGTTTTACACGAATGCTAGACTGATGGGTGGACACAGGCTTCACTTGGTGGAGGGGAGAAGCCAGCCCACCTCCTGTCCTTCTCATGGAATAATACTCTTTCTGGCTGCCCTCTGGCTAGGGTGCACTAAAATAGAATAATATATGAGATATATGTGTAAATATGTTTCCCAATGATGGGACGTGCACAGAGTTGTTTGCTGCAGAGCACTCATGCCTGTCTTCCATTTGCATCAGGATGAAGCTACCTGGATGTTTAATGAGTTTAATTTTCAATGCCATGCAGCAGGTTTATAATTGATCTTTTCGTAATTTATTGAACAGAAGCTGATATATTTCATTGTTCCTTCTACAGTGATGAGCATCACATAAGACTCATTGTTCATTTAGGCTTGACAAGACTTCCTCATCCATTGGGGTTGTCCCTGATTTTTTTTTTTCCATTGCCTTCCTTAATGAAGTAGAACCTCTTAGTTGTCCTGAATTGCAAAGTAGAGAGTCAATGTAGAATTTTGCTCTCTTATTCGCTGTTGCATCATCTCTTGTGTAATAAATTTTAGCACTTACAAAACCGAACATGATCACAATGTCTTTAGCTGCATGATATGTTTCCCCTTGCATTTGTTGCTGCCTCCTAAGAAAAGCAATTTACTGATGAAGTGGACTCCAGGGAAGTCTGGGGGATGTGAGACTTCACAGCTAATGGTCAAAGTGGTAAAATGCCCTTTAATTGAGCAATTAGCTTGCTGTCAGTCATCAGTAGAAGCCACATATTGTGTTGTGTTGGGAAAAGCCTCTTGTGTTTTGGGATAAGCAACCACAAAGCCCTTGGATGATGCCTGTGCTGTAATTCACAGCTCCCAGTTCAGCTCTAGTCCTGCCGATGCTCAGGGCTTTGTCACATTTAATCCTGGTGGTATAAGGTGTCACCACCCCCAGCCTTCCATCTGCTTCAGAGGTTTCTGTCCCTGTCACCGGCAGCAGACACGAATGTGTGATTGCACCTCGGCTACCGTCATTTGGAGGACATATTTCATCCACCAGGCCAGAGGGATTTGCTCCATATAATGCACAGGATTGTCAACCCCAGGCACTCCGGGATGTCCCCAGGGCTCTGCTCAGGAGGCAGCAGGTGGAGGTAGGGTGGACCATCAAGTCTCTCCAGCTGGCTGCCTGGTGGCACTTGTGCTGCCTGTCAGAGGTGAAGGATGTGTGCTCAGAAGATGACTTGGGGATGGGGATGCTGTTGGTGATGGGTTGGTTTGATCCTTTAAAAAAATTAAGGTTTAGTTATGTGCTTCCTCCATGGTCCATATAGAAAGAATATTCCTGAACAGTCAAAAGAAAGGGAATGAGGAAAACAAACACTTGGCTCCAGGACCTTGAGGTGGGGCGGAAACCTTACTGAGGTGGTTGGTGTATTTTCACCTAGAACACTTCTAAATGACTGAAAAAGAAGCAGCATGAATAAAATCAGGATTAAAAGCAAGAATCTAATCTGCTGTGTCCGTGTAACTGAAGTTCTGTTCTGACATTGGTTTGTGACATGCAGAGATGATTGCTGAGGTGACAACCCAAGGTCCGCACCCTCCTAAACTGTAGAAATCTGTCTTAGAAATCTGGATTTAAATGTTGCATCTTGCGCTTATCTCTAATAATATGTTAATTGCTTTAAAAAGTTACATCAAAGTGGTTCTTATTAAATTTATTATTTGAGCCTTGCCTCTTGAGTGATTTTTAAAAGATTCACTGCTGATGAGATACAGAGGCAGTCATTCTTCCCTGTTGCTTACTTAATAGAAAAGTGCTGCTGTTTTAATGGAACTTCTATTTTAGAAGGAAATGGAAGTGAAGGAAAAATCAAGAGAGATGACTGATGAAGATTAACCTCCTGTTTCATCCATCCCAGCTGGCTGCCACTCACCAGGACAATGCAGTTACAGTCAAGAAGCTGGAAAGAGACATTTCATGGTAAAAAAAGCATCACTTGTAAATGCATTGCTGTAACCAGGCTGGGTACTTCTCAGTGTCACCTGAAGCACGGGACACTCCTTAGACCCATTTTCCTATTTCCCTAAAAAGCCAGGCTGGTTGGTGATGTGGTGTGCTTGTAGGGATGGTGAGGTATGGGTAGGTAAATTCCCCTGCTGGAGAGTGCACTGATGGGTTCTCCTGATGGGACCAGCAGCTGAGGATGCAGCAAACTGGTAGCATGAGTCCAGGTAAGTGTAGCATCCAAACTTGAATTCATCTGTGCAGAGCGTGGTAAATCAAACTCCATCACTTAGTGTCCCATTTGCACCCACAGCTCTCTGGAAGGATGAGCCAAGATCAGTGGAGGAAGATCTGTGCCCTCGTGTGCAGCTGACACAACCCAGACTTTATAAGGGAAAGGGTCCACATTGGGAATGGTGCAATCCAATGTTCTTTGTCAAAGAATTCCAGACAGGTTTGGGTTGGAATGTATCATCCATTTCCAACTCCTTCCATGGGACAACTCCCCCAGCCCAGGCTGCTCCAAGCCCCATCCAACCTTCAACACTGCCAGGGATGGGGCAGCCACAGCTTCTCTGGGAAACCTGGGACAGGGGCTGACATTTCTGCCAAATACCTAGTCTAAATCTCCCTCTTTCAGCACTGCCATGCCCAGCACCCATAGGTCACCCCCCAGCTCCTGCACATGGGGCTGGGAGGCACTGAGCAGCTTCTCCATACCCCAGGGCAGCTGTACCCAGTCCCCCTCCTGGCAGATGTTAATCCCATCTGGTCCTGAGCCACTGCTGATGGTTCAGCAGTGCTTCCTCAGGCATCACCCTGCTCCCTGTCAGAAACATTTTTTCACACATCTAGGCTTAATTTTCCTGCTTGAACAGCAAGCCTGAGCCTCTCTGCCTGCCCCAGCCGTGACAGGGAGGCTGGATGGATTTTTTATTTTCCTTCTGCTCGTATTCTCCATGTTATATTTCTTCTGGAATGGAGAAGAGCAAGCTGTGGCTCTTTGATGCTTCCTAGTTCAAAACCAGCAACTCCCTCTTGCTCATCCATAACTGCTGGGGCCAGGAGTCACTCCCAGCTTGCTGCACAGAGGCTTCACATCCCCCAAGCCCCTAATGGGAGGTGACAGCAAGGGACCATCCAGCTGCTGAGCCTGTGACCCCCTGGCCTGGGACCACCAGGTGAAAGCTTGGCCTCAATATAAACCATAAACCCAATTAATTAGAGGCAATCTATAGAGCAAGGTCAGGGTCTCACATTTCCTTTCCCACTTGGATAATTTAGTTGACCTCCTCTGTTTAAGTGTAACAGCTCCTGCTGAGCAGCTTTGTTGCAGTTGATAGTGAGATAATTATAATCCCATCAGTGGTTAAACTGTTTCAATAGGCAAAACACACTCTTCAGGCCTTTGATGGATATCTAACAGCTCCCAGAGATTTGATATTAATCAGCTGCTATCTCTTGACTGCAGGGAGGCAAGTGATCACTGACAATAGCAGGCAAGGGAAAACATGATTTTTTGGAGATGTATATTGAAAAAAAAAATAAATGTTTTGCAAGGATGCAAGCATTGAGCTGATGGGCTGAGTGCCAGAGCTGGCTGTCAACTGCTGCTGGGTGCTTCACTCCTGAGGCAGCCTCCAAGATGGAAAGACAGCTTGAAATCTTCCTCCCAGCCCTGGGGGATCTCAGTTAGCAGCAATTTCCTCTTCCTGCAGGTGAAGGGATGTGTAGGAGAGTGTCTGCCCACTGCAGGCAGAAGAGGAGGGATTTTGTCCTTAGTGTTGCATGAATTATTTAACGCTTGGAGATGGAAGGTGAGGAGTGAAAAACACGGGTTAAAATGTTACTTAAGATTTGATTGCATGCAAAATGAGGGCCCCCGTAGTCTTTGAATCCTTCCTGAGAAAAGGTGGCAGGGAAAACAAATTTATGACTCAAGCCTTTGAACCAGAGTCCTAAAAACCTTAAAACGAAACAAACTGCTCTTCGTCTTGTAATGAACAATTTCCCCCGTACCGTAAATTTGGGTGTGAAATCACCACCAGTAATAAGCTCATCCATTTCTCTGCAATTTCACTAGGAAGCTAAAGAGACAGAGAATCCAGCCAATAATGTTTTTGCAAGAAGTGAGATGTGCCGAGGGCCTTGGAGAGCAAAACTCTTCCCACTCCCATCCTGCAGAGCAGAGACATATTTTTGTGCTGAATACTTAGGATCCTACCCTATGTAATTGCAGCCTATAATATACCTCATTAAAAGGCTGGGCTCCTTTGAGACTCCAAACAGCTAAACAGGGCAGAAAAAGTGCAATTGTTTCCCAAGCAGGGTTTTATTTTTTAATGTTTAATCTGGTTAGGAGTGCTCACTGTTCTGTTGGGTTTTGCTTTAATTATTGTTATTTGTGTGTAAACATACAGTGAGATTGTTGTAACTATTGGCCTGGAAAACTACCTAGGAGGTATTTGCTCCTCTCTGCAGTATTTAACGTTTTGTGACTGTTGTATTTCAGCTCCACTGTATGCAACACGCTCCAGCAGTTTATTATGAGAGACCCCATATGCCCTAGAGGAGGTAAAGTGCTTTATTTATTGCTAGATTTGGGTTTCTCTCTCTTGCTGTACCATCTCCTTAAGCCAGAGGGCTCTTTAAACACCACAGAGGCGGTTGGTCTGAGGTGCTTCATGTGTTCCATATGGTTTTCATTTATGTCAGCCTCTCAGGTGGGCAAGCAGCATGGGATGCTTTACCAAATAGCTGATCAAATCTGGAACAGGCTGCCCAGGAGGTGACTGAATCACCGGACCTGGGGGGGGGGTTAAAGATGTGTAGATGTGGTGCTTGGGGATATGGTTTAGCACTGGACCCTGTAGAGTTGGGTTAATGATCAGACTCATGATCTTAATGGTCTTTTATGTGATTCTGTGCTGTTGCCTCCTCACTTTGATGGAAAGCCACTACCTGTTCCCTGTCCAGGTCTGAGCCAGGGTAGAATCAGTCTTTTTTCTTGCAACTTTACTTTCATTTAAGACTCTTCAAAGTAGCTGCACTTGCTGGATTTAACAGCAAGTTTCTCAGTCAGTGCCTGCTTCTGGGACTGATAACACTCAATGTTTGTAGTTCAACCCTCCCTCTGAAACACTGCCAGCAAAACCCTGCTGGTTATTTCAGAGATGGGATGTAAGCCAGAAGGGTCTTGCCCACCAGGTCACCCTGCTGACCCATCTCCTTTTGCCTGTGTCCTTGTTTTGGCCAGGATAGAGTGAATTTTTTGTCTTGTAATATTGCTTTCAGCTAAGACCCTCATAAGTAGCTGCACTTGCTGGAATTAACAGCAAGTTTCTCAGTCAGTGTCTGCTTCTAGAGCTGAGACTGCTCAGTGTTTATAGTTACAGCTGGGGAATGTTCTGCAGAACCAAAGCCACCACTCAGTTCTGAGAAACCTTTTATGGTCTGGAAAGAGAAAAGGAGTGAAGAGGTCACACGTGCAACCCTCCTTTAGGGAGAAGTGGACAAGATAAATGACCAAAATTGACCAGAGTATTCCATCCCATACTCATCAGGGGTCAGGAGGGTCAAGCTCTCCTGGTCTCAGGATGGCATCCTGGAAGAATTCCATCTGTTTGCCTCTGATCCTGATCTGTGCTCTCCTGAACCCCTGTGTTCCTGCATCCAGCTCCCATCTGGTGCTGAATCAGTCTCTCTCCCTTGTTGTCTCTCATGCTTTCCTGCAGGGAAAGGGAGGGGGGGTTAATATAGAGCACTTGTTTAATTGCCTGCCCCGCATTAAACTATGACAGCCCTTGCAGGGGGGCTCCTGTGAGACCTCCACCAATGCCCATCCTCTGGTGTGCCCCAGCAGTGCTGGCAGATGCAGCTGCTCCTCTCTCCCAGGCAGCCCCAGGAAGATGCTGCTGCTCAGTGCTTGCCCAGGGGCCACTCCTTGCGCATGGGGCTGGTGTCACCCACCTGGGGGTCTTCCCCTCATGTCCTAGGGCAGTGCTCAGGGCTCTGCCCTTCCTGCTGCTCACATCTCCATTGGAGGCACACACACGTGAAAAAGAAATAAATTAAAAAAACCCAAAAAAACAAAAAGTCAAAATCCCACCAGGTGGGTTGCAAATCTCAAGTGCAGGAGGAGACCTTGGGGAGGTGAAGATCTTGGGTGTCCTCTCTGGGGAGCTGCTCCAGGTGGGGTGGGGATAGGGGGGTGGGTTCTGCTCCTTTCCAAGCCCCCCTGCCAGCATGGGGAGCCCAACCCAGCCTCAAGCAGAGAAAGCTGCTGCCTGAGTGCCACCTTGTGCCTGAAAATCACACAGCCAAGCTTAGCATGTCCTCAGGGTCCTTAGGATGCTGAGCAGGAGCATCCGTTGGGCAAAAAAAAAACTTTGAAAATTCCACTGCATTGTCCACATAGTAAGAGCAAAGCCCTTGTAGATAAGCAAGCCAACAGCACAGGAACTGGGCTGTCTTCTCCAAGGCTTCCCAGCTCTGTTGAACTTTGGGTTGGTCTTTGTGATCTCCTTTGCTAGCATAGCTTGTAGAGAGCAGGAGGGACAATGACACCCAGCCTGAGCACCCACATGCTATAGGGTGTCATTCCCAGCAGAGCAGATCTTACCTGTAAATTAGATCTTACCTGTAGATCTTGTGCTGTAAATTAGTCTGGAGAAGAGGAGGCTGAGAGGAGACCTGATGGCTTTCTTCAGCCACTTCAAGGGAGGTTGGAGCAAGGAGGGAAAAAGCCTCTTTTCCTTAGTGAGCTGTGAAAGGAGCAGAGGGAATGGATGGAAGCTGTGCCATAGGAGGTTCAGGATGGATGTTAGGGAATATTTTTTCACTGAGAGGGCTGTCAGGCAGTGGAATGGCCCAGGACAGTGGTGGAGTCACCATCTCTGGAGGAATCTAAAAGGCATTTTGACCTGGTCCTTAAGGACCTTAGTAGTTGGCTGTGGTGTTAGTGAAAGGTTGGACTGGGATGGTGGAGGTCACTTCCAACCTGAACGTTCTGTGATTCTGGGAAATTCAGGAGTCACCCACTGCATCCCAATAAAAACTGCAGGGACCTTACCTAGCTTAGCACTCTTTTCAAGAGGAGGATCAGTCCCTTTTCTCCAGAGCATCTTCTCTCCTCTCTTCTGTCACTAAAGTTTCTTTAAAGAAGCCACAGAGCCTGACAGCCTGGACCTCCCAGTCCTTTCCTCCTCTTCTCAAATAAACACAATTTTTCCTTCCACCACAAGGTGTCCCCAGGATCCCAAGACAAAAAAAAAAAGAATCTAGGAGCAAGGTTTGGAAGCAGCAGTGCGTTCCTCCCCCCTCCCCATCTGGGGGACAAAGCACACGGGGATTTAGCGGAGGGGTTTTGGGGGGGGGCAGGGGGAGGGAGGGGACAGTCGGGAGGTTTTTTCCCACCTGCAATGCCCACGGCTCCGCTGTCGGAGGTGCGGGGGATGCTCCCGCAGGACGCGGGCACTCGGGGGAAGCTCCGCCGGGTCCCGGGGCGCAGGAGCAGCTGCGGGGGGAAGGAAGGAAACAAAAACCCCACAGTGAGAAACCTTCGGATGCGGGAACGGGAGGGTGGGGGGAAAGGGGGCTGGGAGGACACCGGGAGCTGGGGGGGCGGGGAGGGGGAAGCTCCGCCGTTCTGTGCCGCACTTACCGTCAGTAGCCAGGAGTCAGATGGGTTAAATCAGTTAAATCAGTTATTAAATCAGTTTAATTACATCAGGTTTGTTAAATCCCTTTGGTTAAATCAGCGTTGTTAAATCAGTGGCAGCAGAATCCAGGGTAGTGGGAGACAGATCCCTCCCTCCGAAAAAAAAAACAAACCTGGCAGGGGGATTCCAGGACACAAGGGACAAGGGCTCGGCACCCACTGCCCCGCACCCCCCAGGAGACCCCGCACCCCCCGGGTAGGGAGCGAGCAGACTTTGGAGATGGAAGGAGAAGGGAGAATGAGCTCTGGCAAACAGTGAGTGAGGACAGAAGCGCTCAGCCTATGGAAGATCTCCTGTAGCATCAAATTTAATCCCGATTTTAGGGTGCTCTCAGTTTCAAAAGGTGCCCAGAACCTAAAGCCACGGCTGCCAAGGGATGGGGAGAGAAGTGGAGCTTCGTGTGCTATAGAAATGGGGCAAGAGACAGAGGATGACTTGAATCCATTCAAATTTCTGGATGGTCAGAGTGTTTTGAAGTCCCGGGCTACCTCACCTCCTACAGAAGGGGGGTGGTTTTCACCCAGAGCTTCCACCAGGGCTTCAGGCTCTCATGAAGAATTCCAGGGTCTGGAACTGGCAAGCAAAACTGTAAACAGAAACAATTTTGAAGTATAGTTGGCAGCTTGTGTTTCTGTGTACACTTTCCAATCTGGAAAGCTGCCTGGAATAAGCAGAATGAATTATGTTCTTCGACAGGAAAAGGACTCTGATTTTAAGGGAATTCTAGAGAGCTGTTATTTTAAACCAAGTCAGGCTACAGGCAGACACTTCGAATGAATCCTACATTACACCTGCAATTCCTGATGTTCCAAACCCACCTTAAACTGATTACACTTTTTTCTTTAATACTCTATTGTATATGGGAGACAAACAAGAGGAAGAACATGAAACAAAAGCATATAACCATATTCTGCTCCCTACTACAAACACTGAGGGCTTCACTGTTAGATTTGGCATGTAGAGATGTTCTGCTTTAAGAAATTAGTGCAAGACAAGGTAACCAGAAGATTAATCTGCAACATCTTTCATGAAACTAGATTAGAGAGCTAACAAATGCTGAAAAAAATATAAAACTCCACCTTAAATAATGCTGCTTACTTCTTCCCATGTTTCTTCCCATCCTGCCACCATCCTGGGGTATTTGGAACCCTGACAGTAAACAGGATCTTTAAAAAGAGGAAGTTCTGGCACACAAAAGGACAAGGAGCTGCAGCAGGGTGGATGCAGGTGTTCTGCACTTCCATCTGCCTGTCTTCACCTGATGTGAGCAGCTCTGTAGCAGAGCTGTAACTCGGATACTGTGCACGTTTGGGTGCTCATCTCCCCCAGGCACCTCACCTCAGCTTTTGGAACTCTCTCTGCTGCAATGCAACCTCCAGTTGAAGAGGAGGTTCAGAAGAAGAGGAAAGCTTGCCTCTTGCACTCTCCATGTCTAGAGGGGCAGGGAAAGAACTGCAACAAAATTCAGAAGGTACTGCAGCCCTCACATCACTTTCACTTGCCTGCCTGCTACAAGCCACAGGAGCAAGAGAGTTCAACCTACAATGTTCACCTGCCCAGCTCCTCCGGGCGGAGGGGATAGAGAGCAAGAAGTGTTTGTAACAAAATTTCACAGACATTAGGCCCACTCCTCTTTATTAATTTACCCCATTTATACTCAGAAGATCCATCCCGTGAGCCCACCCTTTATTAACCAGCAGGTGAAAGACATCAGACTTACTGACAGCATTTTGTGCACTTCCCACATAGCATTTTTTTAGGATGGAGTCCGAGAGCAACGCATCGTGGCTGAGAAACCAGCTGTGAGGTTTGTAATAAAAGCTCACAGATATCCGGGTTTGAGGCAAAGCTATCTCCTCTTGCTGGTATGATATCTGCCCACACCAAGGGCTGGTTTTCCAGGAGCAGTGCAGTCGGTGGTGGAATTGAAAGCACTCACCCGTTGCATGTAGCACCTTGACTTCTGATGGAGCTGCGAAGAAGGAATTTACGCTTTGCACACAGATTATTGTCGAGAAGTGCAGCTCTGCAGCCAGGGAACTCGCTGCCGAAAATCTCCTGGCTCTCCCTCCTGGAACACCCCGGAGAGCCTCGCAGGGCTCCGTGCAGTGACTGTGTGTGTGTGAACCTCTCCTGCTACCACTAGATGTCACAAGTCGGTTTTTTTATTCCTTTTTTTCTGCTTTCTGGCGTGAGGCATCACTGGGTAGAGACAGTCACGTTGCTACCCCCTGGATAAGGTTTCTTTTTTGGGGGGGTTGGGGCGTTGTTTTTTATAACTCTGCCTCAGACTGGACGTGAGATGCAATGTGCTTTTTTAACACCTCACACACGTGCCAGAACATTGCTACTGCCACTCTGCAAAGGACCCACTGTGGCATGTTTGCTGCCATCCCAAAGCTCATTTGGGCTTGGATTTGCATTTTTAACTTTAAACTGCTTCCGTGTCCTCCCTAAAAGCGGTGATAGCATGAAATGTGCTCCTGCTTGATCAGCTGTTGGAGGTAGTTTTAGTTTTTCTAAGATCAATTCCAGCCCAGAGCTTGCTGTATATCCACTTTGTGGCAGAGCTGGGAAGTTAAACCCAACCCAACCTTCCCTCTGGAGGGTGAATAATGTTTTTTGCCAAGAGGTGATGCCTGCTAAGAGAGGAACTGGGAAGTGTCCCACCATGTGTATCAGTCTTTTTGGAGCTGGAGGAGCTGCACTCACCCAATAGGACAAACCAGGGATTTTTCACACTTCAGCTGAGCTTTATTTGAGGACAGGAATTGCAAAGCCTCTGCTCTGAACTGCACAGCCATGTCAGGTACAGCTCGTGGTGGTGCCAGATCGCTGGCTGCTCCCCAGGAGATCTCAAGACCTCTTCCTACTGAAAAAACACATATTTGTATGTAAGGTAAGCTTTGCTTTAGGTGCTGTTAGCATTGCCTGTGAGCATGCACTAAGCTGCACACTGGGGAGAGACCAGAGGTTCCTGCAGCCCTAATTAAGGATCCAATGCAAATGCTGTGCAAAAAAACCCAAAGTGCTAGAAAACCTACTCCTTCTCTTCCCTTTCATCTGTGCTTCTTTGGTGCTAACTTCAGAGTTATTTTGTTTCCTGAAGTAAAAAGAACTGGAGAAAATCATAAGGGAAAAGGAAAAGGCAAACAAAGGTGAGCTACAGCTTTAAAGCAATCTGCAAGAATCTGAGACACAACCTTGTTTCTTCTAAAAATGTCCACGTGTCCTGCAACCGTCTGCTCAGCAAGTACTTGGATCCATTTAGAGTCTTGATGACCTCAAGAGCAATCTTGCTTCCTTCACCATACTCAGCTTCAGGGAGAATCTGTGTGTGTGGCCTCCTCCAGGCTCTTGTGATGCTCCCAAATGTTACTTGAGGTGTTAATGGAGCAGAGCACAAAAAGTGCCAGGATCACACTGAGGTTGCTTGGGGCAGCTCTTCACAGAGAGGAGCATGGCCGTGGTCCTCCATACGGAGGAAAGTAGATGGAAGTCATCTTCATCCAGAGGGATTGGATCCTTCAGTACTGCTGAGCTTTCTCTGGGCTCTCCCCATTGCTCTGTGGTGGGGTGGGGGCTGTGGTGTGGGAACAACCTGGGCCCACAGGAAGGGGTCTGCTTGGAGCAGGGTGTCCTGCTTGGGTGGCAGGGTGGGTGTGAAGGTTGGGGTGCAGGTGCTCATGGTTTCCCTGTGGTCACAACCATTTGGTTTCTGGGCTTTTGAGTTTTGGAGTGGCAACCAAGAAGAACAATTCATAGTCAGGTGTCAGCTGTGAAATGGATGAACCCATATCTGATTCCAGTGGAGGGAGTTTAGATAAAGTGTATGTGAAAGGGAAGTTTGTGGGGTGAGGGTGGCTGAGTTGTCCTGGAAAAGACTTTGTGTGTGAGCAGCTGTGAAACTTATCTGCTCATAGCTCATATCTGCTCAAAGCCATGGGAATTGAGACACATTCCTACAAGGAGGTTAGAGTCAAGAAGGAGCCCAGGAACCCCTGTTGTGTGAGAGCTGATTGAGCACAGTCACTGAATCACAACTCCAAAACTGAGTTTCCTCTGCTGATGGAGGATTTCCTTATCTTTGAGAGGGAGGGAGATGGGGATGTCTGATCTGAATTGACAACTCTGAGCTTTCCTTCAGTTCCTCTTCTCTCTATCCTCCCTTCTGGAATGACTTCCCCATTGCTCTTGTGCAGGTAGAGACATTTGATTTATGTCACTTAATGCCAAATGTGAGACTATGAGTTGCATTCCTCGTTTGCCTGGTGCCTTCTTGTCTATAGCCTCTGAGGGTCAGGTTTTCCTAGAGGTGAGTCTCACTCCTCACAGTTGTGCTGCAGATTCACCCAGTGCTAGAGGTGGCTCCAAAGATGTGGCCTCTCCATAAGTCACTGAGGAGATGGAGGTTGCTTTAGATGTTTCATCAATGTTTCTCTAGATGGATGCAGAAAAGAGGGAGGCAAATTTCTTCACTAAGCACCAGAGTGACTTCCAGTACTTGGGGCAAGGTTATTAATTTCACCTAGCTGCTAAGTTCATTTACAAATTCATTGCAGGGGTTATGTGAAGGAGAGATGACTTCTTTTTATAGATGTGATGGGTCTCTTAAAGTTAATTCCCAAAGATAAATCAGAAGTCCTCATTACCCATAAATTATCTTCATGGAGGATGGTTCCCTGGGATGGCAGATCTGCTCTGTCAAAAGAATAGGAAACATCAAAACAAGCACACAAACAAACTCTAGCAAACAACAAAGGAATCAAAACTAACATAATTAGGCCCCAAGAGATGCTTATTCCCAGCCCAGTGTAGAAATTAAGTCAATACAATTGAATGGTTAAATATTGACTGGATTGTAATATTTAATCAAGTAGTATTCATATTGCTCCTCTTTCAAGAGAGGTTTAGCTGGTTGTTTTATTGACTTTTTAATCAGTGCTTTAATTATATTGGTGCTCTAATTTCATAATACACTTGCATTAATTAGGGTAGCTCTTGTATATGCAGAGAGAAAACCAAACCAAAGAAAAAGAATATTTTTCTTGTTCTCCAGAAGGGCCGTGGACTGTGTTGTAGGCATTCATTTACTCTTGCAAAGGAAAAAAACACTGGGAATTTGTGACCATGAATCCCTTATTTACTGCATAGGTCACCTCTGCCTCTGACTTCAGTGAAAGATTTGTGAAGTTAAGAACTTGGGTCAACAGTGTATTACCAGGTTATCGATCAGGTTCTGAAAAAAGGAAGTGTTTGCATATACCAGAAGATAAATTGGGATCCTCCCAACATAGAGAACCACTTCCCCTTCCTCTTGGGCCAGCCTCTGTCTCATATGGGGTCTTTGCTGCTGATACCAGCTCTAACTGAAGGGATAAGGGTGAAGATGAATTCTGTGGTTGGGATAAATCAGAGTTGTCTCCCATATTACCTCCATGCTTTCACCAGCCATCAGTGGGACGGGGCACAGGATGGGGTTTGTGGGAGCCTTCCAGGTTGCTCCTGGCTGGGGCTGCTTATGCTGCTGGGCAGCAGATGCATTACTCCTGGGTGCCCATGGTGCCTGGGCAACCTAATTCCTGCTGAAAATGCCAAGGGAAAATAAGCCCTCATCCTTTTTTTTTTTTCAGAGAGACACCAGGAAGGCAGATTACTACTTCTAACAGTGTGCTTTTGCAGTTGCTCAGAAAATGCAGACAATGGCTCCTGGTTTGGATTAGCACAGAGGTATGAGCCACAGGCTCTGCTCCTCAACCCTACCTTGGCATTCCAGAGAAATGAACAATTTCCCTGGGACACAGAAGAAGGCATTGTTTCAGCAAGAGGCAATAAAGCCTTGCAGTGAGGTCATGTCTTGGAAGTGTGTTTGGAAGGCCAGGAGGATACTGTTCTCCCAAGACTCCTTTGTTGTCAGCGAGACCTGCACAGAGCTGAACCATTCCGATACAAAGGATTTGCATTAATGAGGTCACTGTGACTGGAAGGATTCTGATATCACCAGGGTCTCAATAACTTCAATAGCACATTATTTCACACTTAGAGATGATGCAGACACAAGTGGGTTTGTTTAGCCAATGAGATAAGGTGTCCCAAAAGTATTTAAAAAATGTCTGCAAATATATAAATCAGATGGTTGGGACTGCAGGAGGACATGTTTAAAAGACAGTTTTTTGGAGCTGCCCCCAACTGATGCTTCTACATCTGTTGATCATCACCTTATGTCAGAGCAAGGAGGCTGTGAGCTGTAAAGGGATAACTGTTTGCCTTGTAAGAATGCTTCATTGATTTTTATTAACACTGGTTGTTAGCTGGTATCTGCTTAGCCCAGCCTGGGGTGTTCTCTAACAATTTCAGTGTTCAGAGCCAAACCTTGTGAAAGGGATAAGTAAATAAACATCTCTGAGCTGCTTTTTACAGCTTCTCGCGAAGGCAGTGGCAGGTCAATATTCCATAAACCAAATTTAGAAAGAATTAAATGTTAATCCTTCTTGGGGACCGTGGCGTTGGTGTGACTGCAGCAATAACAACCTTTGTGCTAGCACAGGGCTTTCTGTAAGACCAGGTTAGTAGTTCAGTGAGCCTGTTAAAAGAAACCCTGTGTTTACCCAGGCTGCTGGAGGTTGCTTTGGGTTTCTTGAAAGCCAGAAATGCTTTTAACTCTGCCAGTTTCTCCATAAAGGAGTCTTTTTATTCATGCGCTCTCTGATTCAGTTAAAAATACTGCAGCAATAGCAATTGTGATTGCAATAACTGTACCAGGAGCTGAGATGCAGGCTGGTTGGTGACCCTGCCTGCATGGGAGACCCCTAATGTCAACTATTTGTGGCTGACAAATAGGTTTTGCCCAAGGATTTGTCTGGACAAAATTCAGCTCTGCAGAAAACAACTTCTGCTTTCTAAGATGTGATGAACTTGGATGTGTCAAAAGCAGCCATGTGGGATCTGGCTGTACATCTGCAGGGAGTTTGTTTGGCATCTCCAGTGGAGCCAGGGCCTTTCTGGCAGGTCCAACTTGAAATTTTCAGGACAGAGGCTGAAAACTGATGGGCTGAAGGCTGAGAGTTGAATTTTTTGTGCAACTAACTTGTGATTTTGAGAAAGAAGA
The DNA here is from genome assembly GCA_023637945.1 of Phaethornis superciliosus. Taxonomy (NCBI): domain Eukaryota; kingdom Metazoa; phylum Chordata; class Aves; order Apodiformes; family Trochilidae; genus Phaethornis; species Phaethornis superciliosus. The sequence goes on along the minus strand of JAJQWJ010000023.1, from coordinate 10,465,653 downwards.
GCTGGACCTTTTGCAAAACCCCTGTTTGTCTTCCCCAGGGCTTTCTTCATTTGTCTGGGTTTGAAGCTCAGACCTAGAGGAGCTCCACCATGAAGAGAGCATTGCTGAATGCTTCATTGCTGCTGAATCCAGTTTTCATTCCCAAAGTAGTGGTGGGAGACACTGTTCCCTGCATGGTTCTGCATCCCTGTCTCTGAGCAGGCACAGGACACTGAAAATTCACTTTCCTGCTCTGTCAGCATCATCCTTCTGGGTCCTGACCCCACGTTTACACTGTTCCACTGAATTTCTGTCTGCAGTGACATGTATGCTCTCCCTGTGATTATCTCTGCTTTCTGTCATTATATGGTGAACTGTTTTTTGACAGCTTATTCTAAAGCCAACTCATGACAGGCAAGTGGAAGTCTAGAAAGAAATTGGGGTTAAAAGACATTTCTTAGAGCTTGGCAGGCATGCACTTGGCATCTTCAGTCTGAGACTTCCACACTGTTCACTGAATCACGGAATGGTTTGTGTTGCAAGGGACCTTAAAGCTCACCCAGTGCCACCCCTGCCATGGTCAGGGACACCTCCCCCAACCCAGGCTGCTCCAAGCCCCATCCAACCTTCAACACTGCCAGGGATGGGGCAGCCACAGCTTCTGGGGGCAGCCTGGGCCAGGGGCTCAGCACCCTCACACCAAAGAAGTGTTACACCGTGTGTGCTGATGGCACTTTTAGTGGCTTTCCCATCTTGGTGATGGTGGTGGAAGTCCTTCATTCAATACAAATGGTATTACAGGCAAAATGAAATGGCTTTCAGCCAGTCCTTGCTGTTCCCTGCCCAAATCTCTGGGTCCCTAGCAGCCGCTTAATTGTAGCCCCTCTTTTCTCCCCCCACCCTCCCCTTATTTTCCCTAACCTTAGCAACTGGCATGAAAGCATCCCAGCTCCGGTGTAGACAGCATCCTTTCTGAGCAAAGACCAGGAATGGCAATTTCTGTTTAATAAAGCTACAGATAACTAGAAGTTGGGGGACTGATGTGTAGCTTCCAGCATCCTCAGTGCTAGCAGCAACGATGAACATCTGCTGTAATTACTTTCCTTAGAACTTCACAAATGTGCTGATAATTTTTGGTGGGAAGAAGTATAAATGGGAAAAGATCTGGGAGATACTCTTGGTGAATTTTTTAATTAAAATGTTTTTGATTTTTGAGGAACTCTACAAGAAGCAATTAAAACGATAATATTAGTCTATGCTTATGTGGGAAAGCCTTGCCAGGATTAAGTAGCTCACACCAACTAAATTACTGTCTGGATTAGCAGATGCTTTCTACAGATGTCAGTCAGGAAGGAATGTTTTGAGTGGGTGAGGTGGCAGCAGCAGAACCAGCTGCAGGGTCCTGGGCAGAATGTGCTTATCTGGAAGAAAGCACTGGTTCTAACCAAGGACACTGTCTGCTGGGGGGTTTGAGTTTGAGGAGACCACTGATGGCAAAATGTTTTAGATAGAGCCAGGCCTGAATTTCATTTGGAGGCAGGAAGGCTTTATTTCTTCAATAGTTGTATTTCAGTAATTCAATTTGAGGCCTTGGCCAGATTCCATTTAAACAAAGCAAAGAGCCAGGGTGTGAAGCACTGTGCTGTATGATGACCTAATCCAAATCCCGCTAAATCTGGGAATGTTTCCACTGGCTCCCTGGGAGCTGGATTAGCCCCGTGCAGTCATTCCTGGCCCTTGGCAGTGCCTGCTCCTATGGCAGCTGACACCCAAAGTCCTCCTGCCAGGGCACAGCTGAAGGATGAAGCCCTGATGTGATGTCCTGCACCTGCATGGCTCTGCTGAATGGAGAATATTAAAATAACACAAGAGCTGAACAGGCTTTGGTAGAGCTGAGTGGGCTCTTTATGGTGAGATAGAGCAGGTCTGTCTCAGCACAAGTTGTGTTTTTCTCTTTTCAAGTTTTTCTCCCTGCAGCCAGTGAAGATTTCCTCACAGTTTTGTACTCACCCCTCCAGCACAGTGCTCATCCTCGCCAAGGCTGATGAGCCGAGAGGGTTTGTACTCAAGATGATGCCAGCAAATTTCAATTTCTGCACAGTTCTGAACTACAACATACAAGCCTGTGGTTTCCTTGAGTACATAGGACACCATGATCTACATGAGACTGGTTTTCAAAGGAGAGCTGTGTGGTGTAGGTACGTTTCTCTTTCCAGCAAATTTCTTTGATTACTCATTCATTCCTATGATAAATGCATAGGAACTCCTACAACACGTTTGATTCATTCCTGCCATGTATCCAGGATCATTCCTGAGCCATTCATTAAAATGCTCCCCAGTTACATAATGTATGAGGTCAACTAGAGTACACAGTATCTTTTTTTTACAAAAAAAAATATTAGATCACAAATTTTGTAAACATGAGGTTCCTGCACCACTTGTTTTGCAGTGGTACTCTATGCGTAGACTATTGCTCAGACTCCAAGTTGTGATGATTCTAGGAGTAAGGAACAGTATCTGAGCTGCCAGGCTTAAATGGCTGCAGTTAATAAATAATGTGAGCCCATGAAGTGGAGGATGATATATAGCCTTGTCTGGGGAAAACCACCCATTTTTTCCAGATTTTAAACAAAGGGATCAGAAATGCTATTTTTGCAAAAATAGTTAAGTGTCCCAGCTCTTTTCCAAGCACAAGGCTGAGGTGGTACACTGCTGATGGGCACAGTGGCAGCTTTGGGGGGCTTGCACTCACTGTCCCAGCAGTCCAACCCCAATGTGCTATGGGTCCCCCTGGGGGAGGATGACTTCCCTACATCAGCTATTTACTATTAAGCTCTAATTTAGGCACCACTACAAGCAATTTTGAGGACAATCATTAACCTCATCCTCATCTTCTCCAGCCAAAGTGGCTTGCAGGACATGGTTAACTGGGAGCTGTGGAGTATGTTCTACAGTAAAATGCAGAGATTTTGTTTTGCTAAGGGAGCAGCTGCTCTTCATTACACAGGAGTGCAGTTTAGTCTCAGACAGCAGCCCTCATGGTATGGAGCCTTGGCAGTATCAGAGATGGGATTAAAACCTGTGGTCAACATCCTCTACCCAGCAACAAAGCACTGGACCTGAGCCCATCTGAGCTCAGGGAAACAGGCTCTGACTCTCTGGTAGGTGTAAGAAAAGGAGATTTAAGTTTTAAAGCAAGTGCCACAAAGGAGCACATGGCATGACTTGACCTTTCTCTTTGAGATCTGCATCTGGTGCCCACCAACCACACCAAGTGGGGCTTTGATTTCCACTTCCAGAGGAGAAGTTCAGTTCTTCTTGGCAAGCTGGCAAGTCCTCTGCATGTGTCCCTCTCGAAGTGCAGATCCCAGCTCTGAATAGCCAAGGCACCCATTCACCCAGCAGCTCTTTCTGGAGTAACGGTCTTTAAAATATGTAAATCTCTTTTCAAAGCAAAATAACGCCCACCCCCAAAATGTTCATGTATCCCTCAGAAGGAAGAAAGGGTCTCTGTCCTAATATTTTATGCAAATTTGGCTGTTGTACTTGGGCATGAATACATACCAGTGACTGCTCCAAAATGAAGAAAAAAAAGAAAATTCACCCCGCATCAAAAGAAAAAAAAAAAAACAACCTTTATTTCTATTGCATAAATAATGGTAAAATTAAAATCTTTTATACAGTTTATATATTTACAGTAGTGTTTGGTTAGAGGAAACAGCTGATACATATGGCATTCGGTTTTCCTTTATACACATCTTTATACATTTGGGTAACTTGCAGTAACATAGCATTTATTTCAGTTGCATGCCAAGTTAATTTATATTAATATTTACAGTATTTTCTACAAAGGTTGAGTTTTCAGGGTTTTTTTATTTTTATTTTTTTATTTTTACCATTATGCTGCTGACTCTGTGGGTTGTGGTCTTTAATTAAAATGCCATGTCTTTTGTTAACAAGCAAAAAATAGTAATTTTTTTTTAACAATGAGCATGTCAAGTTAACAATAAAGCCATGTAAATGGCTTGAAAACAGTGAGGGATGAAATGATGACAAAAAGGAAATGCATGGATTAGTGAAGAACTTCCTAGAGATGAATCAGGAGGCATTGATTACTTAGGTCCTTGTATGGACTAAGTGGCAACTGCCTGGATGCTGGGCTTATTCCAGTCTGACCCAATTAATTCTAAAGAGTTAGTTCTGATTTACCCTGGTGTCTGAGAGGAACTTCATTTCTCTTCCTCTTCCCCCCCACAATTAAAATCTGGGAAAGCAAGAGCTTCTGCATGAAGCTGGGATAACTTTGGCTTCTCTGAAAGAGGTGGCTGGAAACACCTAGTTTTGGCTAGATTTGGGTTTAGTGGGACTGCTCAGAAGAGAGACCAAACATGCCTCAGTGCTGGCAAGACCAGAGGGGTAGCTTTTAAAGCAAGCTTGATAGCTTCAAAGAGGATGGTCAGATGTTTGCTGATTGGGTGGTGAAGGTAGAAGAGGAGCTGATAAAGAAAGTCATATTATGGAGCTCATCTAAAACACTGTAAAAATGGCAGTGTTTGAAGCTGCTCATCTATGATGCTGGCAAAGACTGTCCATGAGCAGCTGTAGGCAATAATTGCTTGGAAAATGGCAATTTCATTCAATAATGTTCCTCAAGGCTACAAAGTATTTTGTTCTGTTTTAACAGAAAATGAAAAAACCCCAAACTCTACAGCATTTTCATCATCAATTGTCAAGACTTTTAGATCCAGGGGGCTTCCTTTTTCTCCTGTCTCCATCTTCTCACTTTGGGGCTGAAATTCCTTCCTAATGAAGATGCCAAATGGAGAGTTTTTAATAATTTTGCCACTGGAGAGGTAGGAGTGGAGTGCTCTTCGAAAGAGATTTTCTGTCCATCTTACTCTTGATGAAGTTTCTGCAGATCCTAGAGCTGCCCAAAACACCCTGCTTGAACTGGAGAAAACCAAGATCCAGTCCTGATAACAACCAGTGACAGAAACAAGTGAAAATGTTGTGAGCCTTTTATTTCTCTGTATGAAATTTATCTGAAAGGAATAGGTTTTAAGTGATGCCAAGGAAACGCGATTGCACTGTCAGGACACAGTACAGCAAAATAATAGATTGAAACCCAGCAAGTTCTGTACATCTTCATCTACAGAGTGTAAGCATGACTCAGAAAAAAGATACTTCATCAGATTCTCATTTTAGAAGAGTTGGTTTTTCTCCTTTCAAACAGTCATCCATAAAGCAGAAACTAAATAATTTATTACATGGGTGGATAAAATAGGAAACTTCATTTTCAGTGATCTTAATGTATTCCTCCCTCTGCTTTTCTCCTTGGAGCTCTGGGTCTGCCTCAGGACTCTGCAACCTCCTGCTTTGTGCCATGCCAGCCCTTGCCAGTGCTTGCTCCAGGCATGTGGGCACAGCCAAGGGGAAAGGAGCTTTTTGTGGGAAAAGCTGAGTCTTTTGGTACTGAGTACCTCCCAAGGCCATGTGTCATCTTGAGCAGTGCCAGCACTGGGACTCGAATGGCCATCACAGTCCTCTGATTTATTTTTTTTTATTATTTGTGAAAGAATACTCCTTTGCTTCCCATGGAAAAATGTAGTACCAGTAGGCACTTTGCTCATCCCAGTCTGTCAAACAGACTTCAGCCATCCAGAGAAGCATCCATGGGAATACTTTCTGCTTTTTCTTTATTTGTTTGATTGATACCCTATTTCTTATGCTAGAAGGACAAAAAAAAAAACAACATTTACTTGGCCTCAGCTTAAAGAGGTGGGTATAGATGTCCTTATCTTTTCTTCTACAAAGTTGCTCTAAGGCTCCCACATAAAGCAAGCAGCATCCAACCCTGCCAGAGCACCATATCCAACACAAGAGTTCCCAATAGCTACTGACTAGTCTGCCTGAAATCTCTCCAGATCACCAGATGATGCCCAAATACTCAGCTCTGGTTCATGCCGGAGCAGGGACAGGTACCTGGGTCTCCCACCCTTCTCCTGGAGGGTCTGTGATCACCTTCAACAGGATGTGGTGTCTGCTAACAATAACTGGCCCACTGGTGGGTACCCATCAAATATAAAAAAAAAAGGGGGTTGGATGTTGATAATCTTTATAATCTTTAAGGCCCTTTCCAACCCAGACCATTCTATGACTTTTTCCTTTTCACCTCTCTCTTATCCTATGTGACTTCCAGCAGTGTGAGGAGCAGATTCTCCCTAACATAGCCAAGTGTTCCCGGTTGCCCACCCTGTTCAGTTCTTTAAATTATTGATGATAATGTGACTACTTCTTAGTGATGGATTTGTTGAGAGGGTAAGGCCCTGATCAGATCTCCAAGGTCATGCCACCGCCATGCTGTGCTTGACCTGCCTGGTAACTCTTCATCCGTGGCTTTCTTCATGGCTGATGGTACAGTATGGCTTTGGGGCAGCAGTTTTTGCTGGAATTCAGCTTCTCCATGGCCCATGGTTGGTTTCTCCAGGAGTAGATTGCTTGCACTGCCTGAAAACCAGGATGTGCCTTCAAAGTTCAAGTCAGTGGTTAGAGTCAGTGGTTACCAGTGCTGAAACCCAGTGCCTTGCAGGAGCAGCATCCCAAATCCTTCCCATCAGATTCCATGAAGGACCTACCCAAAGTGTCCTTGCCAAGCACAGCACAGCCTGGATCGAGAAGTGCTTACACTCCACTGCTTTCACCTGCTCCCAAACCACACCAAAACCTCTGAAGCTAAAATAACCACATCCATCTCTAAGCTTTCCCTGCACACCAAGGGATCCATTTCATTGCCCACGTGGGTTTTGGTGGCTGAGCCAGGAGAGTTGTCTTTGGGGTGCTCCCAAGAATTTACTAATCCATGAGTGGATGCTTCTCCTAGCTGTTGGGTGCTGTTTGTCCACCCTTGGCTTGGTTGGGAGCCTGTCTGCAATCACTGTGTGTCACTCTGACACGGTGACACCCATGTCACGAACAGCGAGGGTTGCCATAGCAATCATACAGAATCACAGTGCTGAAAAGAAACTTAAATTCTCATGGAGCTGGCAAGAGCATAAGTTTAGTGCTTTTTATGACAGCTCTACCTAGCACTGCTGCAGTTTGGCTATTTTTTTTTTAAAGTATGTTAATTAGCACTGACATTTTTTTTTCTTAAAGTAAGGGATGTGGGGTTTTTATTTTTATTTCTTTGATTCTTAGACTTTCTTCCCCCTAAGCTTTTGCCACCAGGTTCTAATCAAAATTTTACTCCTCTATTTTTACCTACTGTCTGTAAAAGCAACAAAAATCCTCCCCCCCCCCCCCCCCATTTTTTTTCTTTTTATATTCTTGTGTAGAAGAAAAAAAAAAAAAGCAGATAAATAGATGTTACATAAATGGAGCCATGGAGGTAGGTACAAGACATGGGTCCAATGCTGCTGACCAGGAAGGATGGGAGGTGCTGGTAGAAAGACTGTGGGGAGAGGAAAAGATGAAATAGCCTGGTCCCTCCTTCATTGCCAGTGGCTACCAAGAGAGCCTGATGAAAGAAGGGGTCTCCCTGAGCATGGAGATGGTGAGAAGGCTGCTCTAGGAAGGCAAAGGGGACCTCTGGCAAGAGATGATGCTGATTCATGGTTGACAACTTGGGTTTCCTACAGAAAAAAGCAACCCCAAAACCCTCCTAAATCCTGTACCCAGTAAAATCAGGGAGGAGTTCTGCACAGAACTCTCCTGACTCCAGGCTATGGCTTTTACCCAGGGAGTAGTTCTAGGTTTGGTTTTACAAATGGAGCATCAAGGTGAAGGATTGTTCTGAAAAATGACTGTATTTACAAAGGTTTTTATGAAGCATGCACACAGGAATTAAGGAGCCTTCCAGAAAGCTTAAAGGAATGCAGAAGATCATCTCACCTGGAAGGCAGCTGCTAGCATTGGAGTCTGCCTGGCTTAGCTGTCAGATGAGTGAGGAGAACCTGGAGAAATGCCTGGTCTATGTGTTTCAGCTCGTGTTCCTGGGCTGACAGAGAGGAACCATTCTGCCCCACCACAAAGTGAGACCGATGGGTCAGTGCCCACCATCTCCATCTGCCCCTGCAGCCAACATGCACTCCAGCACAGTCCCAGGGGAAAAAAAATCTTAATAAGAATTGCTCAGTGGCAAGTTATAAGTAATAAACCTTTTTTTTTTTTTTTTTTTCCCCTGAGACCTAATAATGTAGAAGAGAGTTCCCCTAAAATTATCTCAAAGCTCATTATCTGCAATGTCCAGTGCAGAGTGTGCCCTGGCTCCCCAGCAGTGCCAATCCCAGACTCACAGCTTGCCCAAGATTTTCCCCTCTTGGTTTGAAGTCTGCTGCTGCCCTACTGCAAACATAAATCTCTCCATCTTCTGGGAGATGTAACAATTTTTTTTTTGCAGACTATTTTGTGGTTGACCTCTATTAGTCACAGCAGAACAGAAATTCAGAAGTGAGTGTGAGGCAGAAAAAATATAACTTGGCTGCTCTGGAGAAGATGGCTGTCCAGTGATGGAGGGTACACACCAGGAGAATGGCAATGATGTGGAGTTGGGGACGGAGACACAGACCTGAAGGCAAAATCCAAAGCTGGGTGATGGGAGAAAGAACAAAGAGAAGCAAATTTTCAGTTCAGGCTACTAAATAATACAGGTTAAACATTAGTGATCAAACTTGGAATCAAAGAAAGACCTGAAAGGAGTCTTTGGGATGGATCCAGGCTTACACTGCTGCGTGTGATGAGGAAAGCTCATGGATTGTGATGCCTTAAGGAGAGATCCTGCCCCTCTTGTGACACAGGAAAGAGTCACCTACATTTACAGGAGCAAGATCTCACTGTCTCTTGGTGTTTCTGGAGCTCATCCAACCACCACAGCTGCAATGCTCAGGTGCCTCCATGGACATCCTCAGGAGCACTCCCTGTACCAGCTCCATGAGCACCAGCTGGGAAACCTCTTCCAGGAAGGCAAAGAAACCAACTCCACGCCAGGGGTGACACACAGGTGCAGAATTCATCCAAAGATAAATGCAAGGATTAATGTCAAGTTTAAAAGGAAAAAGGCTTTCAGGTGTAATCCTGGCTCCAGGCTCGCTCAGTCCTTGCACTTTTGGTGAGGTGTGTTGTGTCTCCAGGCTGCATCACTGCATCTTCTCCTTGCTGCTCATTCAAATCTCTTCTAGGAAAAGCAACCAACACTTGCAGGATCTGACAGTCTGACACACTACATAACACATGGTGGTGTGCTCTAGTTTGATTCCTCCTCCTCTTCCTGCAGTTTGCTTTTCAGCTTACCCACCTTGGAGCCAGCCCATGGGATGATGGTGGTGGTGGTGGCATTGCTCCTGGCAGGAACCGAAGCAACTGGATGGTCAAAACCACACGGTGCCATGGAGGCAAAACCATAACCCTCCCACGAGAAGGTGTCTGACACGGAGGAGGCTTCACTGCAGATTACAACCAGGATGCATGAAACAAAATAAATAAAAATTGGGCAGGCGAGTAGAGGGGAGGTTTTCATCTCTCATAAGGTTATTGAAAACCAATAGAGAAGAAGGGCAAAGCTGCTGGAAAGCAATTCTGCTGAATATGCAGGTGGAATCAGATAGAAGGAATTGTACCTGGCGCTGGTGCTTGCAGAGTTGGTTGGAAGACTGTGCACAAATCTCAGAAATGCCCATGTGTGGAAACAGGTGCTGCTTCTCAAGCCCTGATTCCCAGTCAGAAAAAAAAATGGCAAAATGGACTCGTGCTAACCCCACAGCCTTGTGTCGAAGGCGGCGTTTATGAAGCAAAAATAGAAATCTTGTGTGATGCTGGCGAATTCTCCTCTTTTTGTTTTACTCTGAAAATACTGTACAAGGATGCTGTAGCTCCCCTCTGATGCCGTGAACTCAAAGGCATGGTCATCAGGGAAAACCAAAGTGAAGCTGGAGTACATGAAATCCAACGAAGAGGACTTGCTTGTGGCAATGCTACCATCAACTTCCTGGGAATGTGGGCCCAATGGAGAGCTACAGGGAATAGTCACTTGGCCCCTAGGTTAAAAGACAGCCCCGCTGCAACCAGTCCTGAGGCTGTGACTCCTTACAACCCTCAAGCAGGCTGCTGGATGAGAGTTTCCTCAGTTACCATTGCTGTTTCGAAGCAATTAATTCACGACTCCTGCCTTTTGTTTTGTTTTTTTTTTTGTTTTGTTTTTTTATTGCATTAGGAAACAAAACCTTTAAAGCATTAAGACAGCCCTTTTATGTCCCTGCCAAAAGGATGGAGTTGACTCACAAGACGCCGCTGGCCTCAGGCTCCGTGTCAGATGGTGCTTGGTCTGCCTGCCTCCGTCTCTTTGCCGTGTGAGGAGAGGTTCAGGGGGGAGCTCATGCACGGTCCCTTGGGTTCACAGTGTGGTGCTGAGGTTACTCCATGCCGCTCCGCAGGATCTGGTTGGCCGCGATCAGCATCACGCTGATGATGAAGGCCATGGCAAAGGCGCAGATAAGGCTCTTCCGGACGCAGGTCTGTCTGTTCTGCTTCTGGGCGTGCACTGCAAGGGAGACATGGGAAAGATGAGCTGCTCGGCCAAAGGAAAAGGGTTTGTTTTCCACCTGGATCAGCTGAGCTCAGAAATCTCGGCCTCTGAAAGTATCTGCTTTGCCTCCTCCCTTAGGACCCATCCCTAAATCTCAGTGAAAACTATCAGGGCTCATCTTGGCATCATTCCTACCCATAACTGAAGGCACTTCAATGGGGTGGATGAAATGTCTATTAAATATAGATGTGAGCCTCTAAGCTAGTCCCTTCAGGCTGCCTTTACAGTTAAAAAGAAGAGATGTTTTTAAGGCACAATTCATCTCATCCCAAGGCAGTACCTAAAAGAAGCTCAAGGAATGATCAGAGCACCTCCCCTTTGAAGCCAGGCTGAGGAATTTGGGGTCATGGAAAAGAGAAGAGAAGGCTCCAAAATGACATTATAGGGCTTTCCAATCCTGAAGGGTGCCTACAAGAAAGCAGGAGTAGGGTTTTTTGCACAGGCTTGTAGTGAGAGGACAAGGGGCAATGGTTTAAAATTTGAAGAGGGGAAATTTAGATTAGATATAAGGAGGAAATTTTTTCCTGTGAGGGTGCTGAGCCCCTGTCCCAGGTTTCCCAGAGAAGCTGTGGCTGCTCCATCCCTGGCAGTGTTGAAGGTTGGATGGGGCTTGGAGCACCCTGGGCTGTGGGAGGTGTCCCTGACCATGGCAGGGGGCTTGCAAGTAGATGATCTTCAAGCTCCCTTCTAACTCAAACCATTCTATGATTCTATGCATTATACCCAAAAAGCATCTCCTTCACTTTACCAATTAAATAGGAAAGGGTGAGTGACTTACATGGAGACACAGCCTGTTAAATCTAGCCTGAGATGCTGTCCAGGCTTCATGACAGCTCTGCCTTGGTGCCACTGATCCATGCCATGAGGCCTTGGAATTTCTGCTCTTGAGCCCTGTAGGAATCTTAGTGTTTGGGAAATGGGACCATCGAGGGCACGAGTGGGTCATTCAGGTAATGGCATATCCAGATTGGAGAGCTGCAGGGATGTAACCTGCTCCCAGCCTGCTGTTCCTGGGAGAAATGCTCATGTCAGAGCTGCCATGGACCAAAACCATCCCCTTCTTCTGGAACCTGAAGAAAAACTTTGCATCTTTGTTGACAGCATTCAGTTGATCTTTATTCTCTGGTGGATCTGTGTGTGTGTGTGTATTTCTAACATCTAAAAAAAGGCTCTGTTTTGCTTCTAGGTTCTGCCTAGCACCAGCAATGCCAACATCCCACAAAAAAAGCTGTTCTTGCTGTACTTTTAGAAGCTGGGACTTCCAAAACGAGATGCTGAGCATTTGAGCTTTTTTTTTTCTTTTTCTTTTTTTTTTTTTTTTTTTTTTTTTTTTTCAACTGGGGTAGCTCACCCAAGTTCCTAAGCTGAAAGAAACCTGGATGCCTCTTGCAGTGGTGACAGCTGGCTCCTGTCTCCACAAGAAGCAGCAGGTCAGTGGAGATTAACAACTCCATTTGTGTAAGAAAGCATCTCTTCTTCCCTGCTGCTCTCCATGGGGAACAAAAAAAAAAAGTTGCTTGGGTTATTTTGGAGAGCATTGCTACTTTCCTCCCTCCTGCAGGCTTCTTAAAATTCAGCTGTGTCCCTCAACAGTTTCTGCAGTCTGTAGCAGAGGGTGAGTGTGCTGGATGTAGCTGCTGAATCCCATTAATAAGCCTGGCTAGGAATTGCACCAAGATGTTTATCCTTTGCTCTGTTTTAAAGATGCTTCAACACCTCTGCCTGGTGCCCTCTCAGAAGTTATTTGACCCCTCAGAGTATCTGAATTTTCCCCCAGATGACCTACATAAAGCAGCACTGATGTAGGTGGGAAAGTCTGGTACCTATCCCAGGATGAGATGCACAGCCCCTGAGGTTCTCTGCAGGTATCTCCCAGACTTTCCTGCACTTTGGGATGATTTGTATCTGTTTGGTTGTTTCACTCAGCAATGCTTCAGAGCAGCACAAGTTCCTCTGGACAATAAAAACCTTCCCCAAGGTGGGTTAAAAAAGGGGAACGTTTTTGCCAGCATCAGCTCTGCTCTAAGTGTAAATTCCCCTGGAAAAGTGGAGGCTGTGCCTGATCCTGGTCAGCGATCACTCCGTGGTCTCGTGGAGGACTGGGAGTGGGAGGACTGCTGGACCTTGACCTTCCAGACACTCATTGTTGAGAGGAACCATCCTGGAGCCTCCAGATGCCCTGATAGGTGTTGAGATGAGCTGTCTCAGGGTGTACCTGGGCAACCTGTTGCAGGTCCAGCAGTGCCAGCAGCACCCAAGAAGAGGATTGCAGGGCAGCAGGTCCAAGGACCCCAGCATCTTGTATAGCAGCTCAGCCCTGGGAGGCCACACCAGGAGAGCTTTTCTGCTTATGGGAGGACAACAGAAAAGTGGTGGAGCCTAAGACAGCTTGCTAGGGAAGGACTCAGCACCAATGAAGTCATTCCATGATTGCTCTGCATCTTTCTGTAGGGAAATTCAGTCTGTGGCAGACACTGACCACAGCACAGGGTGAACCGAGTCCCACTAGAGAAAGGAGGGCCATAAGGCAAAGCACTCACTACTTCATCCTACTGCCTGAAGGACAATCAGCTTTGCCTAGACCACATGGAAGAAGGTTAATGGCAGCTCTCAAGCTCCCTAAGTGTGTCACTGCCACTCACTCTAAAATAACCCCATGCCAAACCTGTGCATCCTTGCCCACTGCACATCACGGGTCAGTCTGAGTTTTACAGATGAAGCAGAAAGAGAGTAATTGGACAGAAACAGTGAAATATTCTTTCTCACCTTCAAATTCTGTTTGGCAGTTGCCAGAGTTTTCATTTAAACTCTCCTCTTCATTGATGATGATGTTCTCAATGTCCTTCATCGTTAAGTGGTCCCGGAAGGCGTGGTAGAGGATGTGTTTCAGCTCTTCCAGTGTTATCCTCTGCATGTCAAACTGTGGGAAGAGGATGGAGTTAGGCTTAGCCACCAGTCACAGGCTTGGTACTGGGAGGACAAGAGGCAGGGGGACAAGTCACAGTTCCTTCCTCGTGGTTTGGTATTTTTTTTCAACCTCATTTCAACAACTCAATATATTATAAAAGAGCAAAGTTTGCTCTTCTGGCTTAATTTCAACCAAACCCACCAGCAATGAATGTTGCAAGTGGATGTTGCTAGAGCTCTTAATGCCAGGGGAACAGCAGAGAAACACATCCCTATCCCAGGAATGGTCTTCCAGGCTGGAGATGCAGAAATCTTGTATCAGTCCTGGCCATCCAGCCAGAGATAAACCCCTGAGAGATTCCCCTGGTGGCTCTTCCATGAGCCACCATGAGCCACAACCTTGTCTCTGCCCCTTTTTCTTTGTCCTTGCATGCTGAGCACAAGCAGAGAACATTTCCCTCTTAGCTGACATCTGCTGTAGATCCAGCAGCTAAATGCTGTACTTACACACACCAGAGGTTAAGTACAGATGACTCCTCAAGAAATGAACATTTTGCAGCAGAGGAACTCTGCACATGTGTAAAGTTTGTGCTGTTAATATCTGCTAATGGTACAAAAGAGAGGGCATTCACATGGCTGTCCTGCAGTGCCAGGGGAGGAACAGAGTGTCCCTGAGCATCAGTGCAGTCAGTGGAGGAGGATGGAGCTGCTCCAAGACACCCCGAGTCTCCCCCTGTGCATCCTCTGAACAGCACCTTCAACTCTTGGACCCCAGAGCACAAACCAACCAGCAGTGAGCACCAGGACCTTGGTGCAGCAAGTCCAAGGGGGTTGGACTAGGTGACCTTTAGAGGTCTCTTCCAACTCAAATTATTATATCATTCTTTAAGAAATTCTCATTCCTTCCCCCCCCCAGCCTGTTCACCTTATGGTTTGTCCAACCTAATGTTGGGTGCATTATCTGAGGTTGCCTTTTCCCTGATCACTGCTGGCACAGGTAAAATCATTCATCTTCCTGGGGGTTAACTAAGAAATGGAAGTGCGCACTGAATAAATATCCTGAAATATTTATGCCCTTCTGAGTGTGCACAGGCAGTTCTGCACACATATGTATCTCTCCTCTCCCTCTACCCTTAGCAGCACCAATTTCTGCAGTTCTTTTTTATTTCCTTCAACAGTCAAAAACCTTATGCAAAAAATCTGCAGGGAAATGGAGAGCAGGGGCAAAAGCTCAAGTTCCCATTGGTGTCCCAGCTGAGTTCTCTGAAGCACGCATCTGGTGGCTTGGGTGGTTTTGCTGCTGTTAATGTTCCTCAGGGATTCAGCATTCACACTGCCCAGCCAAAAATAAACCAGTGCACAGTTGTCATCAGTGGCTTCTTGCTGCACAGTTCAAAGCTGGCTTGCAAATCCCCCTGGGATTTAGTCCAAAAATTCCAGCCTGCTTTGTGTGCAGGGAGAAATCTCAGCACCCATACCCTGCTTGCTTTAATGTTCAAAGAGCCAGGCAAACCCATCAGGACTATGGTGCCCTGGCAGTAGTCTCTGAAGGTGTCCTTGCTGAGGGTTTGCAGAGTGCCCTGAGGCTGCCCAAGGTTTGCAGCCCTCCCAGTCAAGTTCCTACCCTGGAGCTAAGAGCAATCATTTCTCACCTAATACCCAGCCCTGCACTCGGGGTCTTTGTCTTTGGGAAACTCAAACCTGAGCCTGAGCTCCAGCAGCTCCCTGAGTCCACCCAGATGCCAAAGCCAACATTTCATCCTCGTGGTCACTTCATGTTAACAGTAGCAGAAGTTGCCCTAACCCATCTCATCAGGGTGTGATGTCCAACCTGTGCTGGAGTTTTTTTGACTCAGGGACAGTTCTCTGAGGACAACACAAACTTTTTCCTGTAGTTTATGGGGTTTTTTACCCCCTTCAGGGATTTTTTTTTTCTAAAACTGTCCAAAACCTAGCTTTACCCTTCACCAGATGGTTGCTTGCCCCTGTGACTGCTTCACAGCCCAGAGCCAAGACCTGCTCTTTACTTGCAGCCTATTTTGAGGGTATCTGCAGGGATGTGGGACCCTCCTTAGTACTTATCAGAAGTACTCACAGACTTTCCATGGGCATGGGACCTCCAGTACAGTGCATGGAGCCTCTCCTAGTGGAGAGTAAAAGACAACTGACTGCTTTATCCCAAGATGACTCTGTCAGAAGAACAGCATCTGCAGATCAGCCCCTGGGTCCTTCATGGCTGCCTCTGGAGCTCCAGGTGACAGCAGTCACCTCAGGACACACCATTGCCTCAGGTGACATTTCCTGTTTCTTTCCTCCAGCAGGCAAGGAGGAAAAAGAATGAACAAAAATGAAAGACAGGATGGAGCATTGATGCCTATGAACTCCTTGTTAACATTCTAGAAATATTTTGGAGGCAGTCTTTGCAGGAGCTCACAGCTAGCCTGCATGCTCTGCACCCCTCTCCTGCTGTTTCTGGGGTGGTCCCACTTGACCCATTTTCTAAACACTGATGCTGCTCTTTCTAAAGTCTTTACTGCTTTCACATCCCTATGGCTACATGTGGTTCATCACAGTGGTCTTCCAGTACCTGGTGGGACTCAAGGAAAGCTGGGAAGGAACTTTGGACAAGAGCCTGGGGTGATGGGACAAGAGGGAAAGGCTTTAAAGTGAAGAGGAGAGATTGAGATGAGAGATCAGGAAGAAATTCTTTGGAGTGAGGGTGCTGAGCCCCTGGCCCAGGTTTCCCAGAGAAGCTGTGGCTGCCCCATCCCTGGCAGTGTTGAAGGTTGGATGGGGCTTGGAGCACCCTGGGGTGTGGGAGGTGTCCCTGACCATGGCAGGGGGTGGAACTGGATGAGCTTTAAGGTCCCTTGCAACCCAAAGCAGTTTGGGTTCAATGACTTCTTAACAAAAGCACATTTGTGAACAGCAGCAGGGAAAGGGAGCATCAGGACATGGCATGGGTGCAGCCATCTCTTCCCTTCCCTGCCAATGGTGAGGCCTCTGCCTGCAACCCTCTGGAGCCTTGCAAACATTTTGGAGGCACCAATGTCAACATAAGTGTCAAAACTTGACATGATGCTCAAAGGCCTGTATGGTTTTCTCATGTCTAACTGCTTGGGTCAGTTTTAATTGCTTTGGATAATTTGGTCAGCACATCCTTTGTGCTTATGGTACCTTTTCCCCAAGATTGACATTGTGTATTTAGGTTAAACTGAGTTATTATGGGGTATATAGAGAGAAATATAGGAGCCTGTTTGGGAATCTAATGAGCATGAAGGAAGGATTTTTCCACAGAGCAGGAAGGATTTTTCCCACATTGCCATGTGCTTCCTTGCATGCTTTGAGCTAAAATGACAGTGGCTGCAAATAGAAGATGAAGGAGCCAAAAAAATTGAAGCCAAAAGTAGCCAGCAAAAACCTTTCATTTTGTTAATTATAATACAGTCCTTGGGGGTTCTTATTCACCTCTATTAATTCACACTGCCGTTGTCATTATCTTTCAGCCTGTATTTAGAAACTGAAAGATTTCATGACCTCAGGAGTGGGACCTTCTCATTCGGATGACATCTAATAATAAAACAGCAATTTATATTTTTTTTCACAGTGAAAAAGTCACAAACAGCATGAGAAATTCATCTGTGCAGGTAAAAGTAATGATTTGTGAAACTGATACTTTCTAAGGAGAAGTAAAAAGTAAAAAAACCACAAACTAAAATGCCAGAAGTCATTGTCATTATATCCAGGGCCCAGGAGCTGACAGACAGACTGGCCCCATCCTAACATGGTGCTGCCTGCCCAAGTCTGCCCCAGTGGGGGGCTTGGGGGCTCCCAGCAGCTGCCCAGCCCAGGCACATGAAGAACTTGCTTTTAGCTATATTTACAACCTCTCAACATCTTGTAGAAACTGGGGCTCTTCTGAAGTCCCTCCCATCTGCCTCCAAGGCCCATGGCTCACATTATCACCCACCCATTATCACCCAGCTAGGAGCATCTATGACAATGAAGGTCCCCACTTGTGGCTGTCATGGATCATTCCTGACAAACCCTGAAGAGAGTTGCTGAATATCTGATTCAGCTACAGACAGAAACACACAGCAAAAACCCTCTCACTTTTGCACTTCAGTTTACTAATTCAAGAGCAGACCATATGAAAAATCGGTGCTCACGCACCAAAACTCAGTAGATATGAAGAAAGGATGTAGGTAATTTGAATATTTTCTGATTTGTTTCTCTCTGTCACATTGGGCTCGGATGTGGATCTGTCTTTTCTTTTATTTGCATTTTGTAATTATTTCTACATAACATTATGCTCTTCCACATAATGACCATTGTTCGAAAACAAGATTAATTCAACTGAAAACCAGGAGGTGGAAAGTTAAATTAAAGCCTGGAGTAACTGCTAAGTTACTCTGTTGCTAGGAGTACATGATTTTTTTTCCTTGCCCTGGTAAAAACAAGGTGATCAATTCCAAAGTCCCCCCCAGCAATTCACTTGGCATTTCCTAGCTCCTGCCAGCCACCAATAAGCCAGAGCAGAGACAGAACAAAATACAAATCAGCTGTCACTGCAAAAAGACCCATCAAATTCAGGCAAATAATTTTAATACGTGAGTCAGAGCAGCAGCAGGTCTGCACCAAGGAGGGAGGCACAGAGCACACATATCTCAAAGTGGGGAAAATACCCATTTTTGGTGGTTACCTGCTGCCAGGCTGCAGAAAAGCTGAGGAGACCACGGAGAAGAGCAGTAGGTGGGTTGCTAATCTCTGGGATCCCCTGCCCACCAAAAAGGAGATGGCACAGCAGGATGAAGGTAAAATGGAGTAAAAGAGGAAGGTCTGGTGATGAACTTGGGTTTGGGACAAGAAGGGAGGGGACAGCTTTAAGAGGTCCACAGCAGACCCCCTGCTTATTTAGGAACGTGAAGGGAACCCCCCAGCAACCAACCCCCTTTTCTCACAAGCATGACACAAGATCCCTGGGACTTGAGTGGCACAGAGGAGACAATCCTCAAAACAGAGGACATTGGATGTAGCTGGTTCAGCATAAATTCCTTCATTAGCTTGTCTGAACCGCTTAATTGTAAGATTTTTCTGTGCTATATCACAATACATAAATGCCTTTGGATCCTTTTGGGGTACATTTTATGGAAGATCTGACCATGAGGCTCTCAGCAGAGAGAGAAGAAAAAGCTGAAGAGGGTTGGAAGGCTGACTTTGTCCAAAACCTGAGCTTGTTCCAGTCTCTTGTGAACCCTCTGGGGTCTTTGTTTTGTGCCTAGGCTGGGGGGTATGGCAATGTACAGCAAAATTGGGCCTCGGGGATGTCTCCGCAGAACCATCTGAATGCTGATGGTAATCTGAGGACTGCTGCTTACTGTACAGAAAGCTGAGCCAAACCATAGACTCCCAGACTGGTTTAGGCTGGGAGGGACCTTAAAGCTCATCCCATTCCAACCCCTGGCATGGGACACTGGATTGCTCCAAGCCCCATCCAACCTTCAACACTGCCAGGGATGGGGCAGCCACAGCTTCTCTGGGAAACCTGGGACAGGGACTCAGCACCCTCAAAACAAACAATTTCTTCCTAATCTCTCATCTCAATCTTCTGTTTTCCATTTTAAAGCCCTTCCCCCTCATCCCATCCCTCCAGGCCCTTGTCCCAAGTCCCTCCCCAGCTTTTCTGGAGCCCCTTCAGGCACTAGAAGGTGCTCTAAGGTCTCCCCATTGCTCCCTTCTCTTCCCCAGGCTGAACACCCCCAACTCTCTGCCCCTGGCTCCAGATGCTCCAGCCCTTGGATCATCTGCATGGCAGCCAAGTCCCAACCCTGAGCTCTCCATCTCCCATGGTGGAGTCACAGCACAGGAGGAAGGTATGAGCCAGGTCTGTGAGATCGAGCTGCTAATTGCACTGAAGTTATGCATGAATTAGAGACAGATTTAGTTCAGTGACGCTTAAGGACTCTTCTCACACTAAAATAATCTGACATACTCAACTCCCTGACCCTGCAAAGGGCATTTTGCAGCTGGAGCTGTGCTGGGTGCACTCCAGGACTCAGCATGCCCAGGGACAAGGTCTGGGTGCTAAATCATGGCTATTAAAACTCTGCGTGATTGTGCTGTGAATTTTGAAGGCAACCCCACTGCTTTCTGCAGGGGAAGCAAGAGGGAAGCTTGAACCCAAAGAATCCTGATGTGGTATGAACTAGGGAGAAAACATCTTTGGAGGGGACAGCTGGTCAGAGCTCCCATGCTCTGAGCTGAGCAGGTCCATGAGCCTTTGGCTGCTTTGGACCCGTGTCCTGTCTGTCCCATTGGGAGTCCATGTTTGGCAAGAGCTCAGAAGCATCATTTACACTGTGTGTGTAACCAAGGGGTGGCTGCTGGGAGCTGATCTCATGCCAGGCATGTCCCTGTCATTGCTACTGGTTATTTGCACCACCGTAGCCCCTGAGATAGCCCGGAGGAAGAGCACTGCTCAAGAGAGATGGTCCCTGGGCACAGCTCCTCACAGTGCTGCTGGGAGAGGAGCAGTCTTGACATGCTGTCATGGGATGGTTTGGTCCTTAAAGACCATTTAGCCTCAACCCCCTGCCGTGGGCATGGACACTTCCCACTAGACCAGGTTTCTCCAAGCCCCATCAACCTGGAATTGGACCCTGCCAGGGGTCAGTGAATGACAAGATGTAGGGACAAGGATAGTAATCACCCAAGTGGATCAAGACAGCAATGCATATAGAGGTTGAATATACAGCTATCAATAAAAGCACAGGCACTGTGAGCTCTGCACTTGTCAGTCAAAGCTCTCTGCACTCTCTGTAGATGCTTTCATGAGCTCTGAACTTCCCCATGCCCAGAGGGCTCCTTTGCAGAGGTCACCCCTTGCTCACAACACTCAAGTGCATTGCAAAATTGTTGATAAGAACAGAAAACCTCCCTCCCTCCAAAATCTCCTGTGTTTTCCTGGTGGGAAAGGGATTGACAAGGTTCTGTATCCAAGGAACTACTGGGCAGAATGAAGAAGTAGGATGGGGCTGGATGCCCATCCATGCAGTTGTGCTGCAGGGCACCTTGACACCAATGTCACCTGCAGATGCATGCGGGGGACATCTTGTGTTCATGCCAGTGCCAGCTGTTCAACTTTTCAGAAGAACCTCTTGATGTCACATTTCAAGATTTTGTTTTTCCCTTTCTCACAAAAAGATGCTTCGAACAGCTGGATTTCCCAGCAGGAATGCTGTGGTCCCTGGCCAGCTGTTCCAGCTGACTGACTACTGTCAGCTTGTCATCTCTGATGTTTGCCTTGGCACACTTCATCTGTGTGATATTGCTTTGAAATACCTCAAGAGAGCAAAAGCTATATCTGGCTACATTTTTCACTTGCTCCTTTTCTTCCCTCTTTGGTACAGCCACAGCAAGGGGCAGGTGGAGACACTGGGGTCTTCCCACACTCTGTGCTTCATGGTCCTGCAGTAATTTCTTGGACTACCTCATCCTCTGCTGCCCTGAAGCATTCATTTTGCAACATCTGATTTCAGAAAAAGTGTGTAAAGGAAAGCAAAAGGAAAGGAGCAATGAAAAACTAATGAGTGTTGCTGCTCTGTGGGAACTCATCCCCCAAAGGTCTGCAGCCCACCATGGTGGCTGTTTACTATCCATTCATCTTGCTGTCACTGGTGTGGCCAGGATGAAATATTTCTTCTCTACCTGGATTTTATTCGACAAGGGAAATGAGAAGACTCTGTCATAGCTGTCTGTAGCCTAGGCATCAAAATGGTTCCATTTTTCACTAATGGATTTGTTTTCAGTAAAAGGCAATGTGGATTCATCAGAAAAAGTGCACAAATTTTGCATGTCACTATTGCTGCTCAGGTTTTATGAACAAGCCCCTCATGCATTAGACTAAGGACAAAAGGAAGAAAAGGCTAATCCTTCCTGGGCTGAGGATGCAATTGTTGGCAGGGATACTCTTTTTGCAAGACCTTTATGCAAAGGGAAAGAGCAGAAGAGAGGCTGTGACCCTTCACCCTGCAGGCAGCCAAGGAAAAGAGAGTTAATTTTCATTTGAAATAAAACAATTGCACTTCATCTTCCTGACTATACAGCTGCTCCCAAAAGCCACAGAGGAGATTTAGTTAATGGAGATAATTTCAACAATCAGGTTATGATCAAATAAAATTTGCGTATATATGTAACATAAGTCCATGACAGACGCTGCCTTCTTCCATATTAAGTGTTTTCTTCCTCCCACCCCAACGCTCTTTTCAGAGGTTTGATGTTGTTAATTTTCCAAGGGGAAAGCTGAGAAGATCTGCAGGGAAGAGAGATCAGCTAAAGCCTTTTCCCCTGGAGCTTTTGTCAGAGAGTCACCGAGCTCAGAGACAAGCTGAGCCCAGCAGCAACTGCACAGCTATTGCTTTGTGTGCCCGGAGCTATATGTCTATACATCTATATCATAACAGAATACAATTAAAAGGAAGGCATTGTAAAATACAGTTTTTAGTAGTTTGCAGTATTCATGCATAATTCTCAAATGATGTTGAAAAAGCCATTAGATTTGACAAACCAACCCAACACGCAGTCAGAAGGCATAAAACCCCATTTCTAATTTATACACAATGTCAATTAATAAAGAAATGAGGATAAATGAGATGCTCAGGATCTAAGAGCACCTCTCAAAGCCTAGAAACAGCCAAAGTCCCCTGGGAAAGACAGGAAAGGGCATGTTGGGAAGAGGTGTTCCTGTTAGCTGGTCCTTCTGAGTGCTAATGAAGACTTCTTAAAATTAAGAGGGCATGGGGAGTCCTGAGGATTTTATGAATCTGATGCCTGTCAAGCTATGAAAATCTGACATGTCTCTGGCTGGGAAATGTTATCACCCCTTAGATCAGCCCTGCAAACAGTGTCAATACATTACCTCGAGTTAATTGCTTTTTAATAGTTTGTTTTGTGAGCACAAGCTATTTATGAGTCACAGGGTTTGGTCAAAATGCACCTGAAATAACCCTACAGGTGATAAATGAGGGATAGGAATAATGGCATTTTTAGCAGTGTTGTTTTCCGACTCTTCTGGTGATCCAAAATCCCATTTCAGGCAGCACCACAGAGGCAGAGTGTTACATAGCCATTAGACATGAAGAATTTGTTCATCCTGGCTTAGTTATCCAGGTAGTTTTGGCCTTCCAATTGGTGGCTATGTTCTAATTGAAAAGCAGTCCAACTGTGTATGCTGTTGGCTGATTTCCTTTGTTTCTTAAGCCTTGCAAGTTACTCTCTAACTCCATCACCTGTGCTCATTACAGGAGATGGTGGAAGTGGTCATGATCCCAGGTGGAGTATTCCTACAGAGATAGAGAGCAAAAGGAACTGCAAAACCAGTCTGTAAGTGGTGAAACAGAGATGTACAGAGCTGCTTTCCACTGTGTAATAGTCAGTCCAGGTTCAGGTCACAGTGAATGAGGCAATAGAGATGGACAAGCAGCAAACCCAAATGAATGTTTTCTTTCAAACCCTCTGCCCAGCCCATCATTCTCTCTGTATCAGACCAAAATCACTTTGCCTAGAAGTCTTCTTTGCTTCCTGTTCTCTTAGACGTACTGAATCAGCCCACCAGGACCTCTGCAGATCCCAAAGCTCCAGGATCCAGGAGGAACCACAACCTTCGCTGACAGCAAACCCCAGGTGGCTCAAGAGCATGGATGCTCCCACATGTGGTTACAAATTGTGCACCCCTTCACTGTCCTCTCTCTTCCCAAGCCTCAGGATTTATTCCCTGGATGAGATGTGAGTCAAACGGGTGACGTCTGGCACACGTTTGCAATAGAACCTTCAGTAACTCCTACTTTTATGGTTTTTGAATCACATTCATGCTGCTAAACTCAGATCATTGCAAAGCCCTTCAAAGCTTTTCAAATGAGCCAGGTAATGGTCTTTCTTGTTCTACTCTTCAAATGTACAAGCTTCTGTGGTCCTACAGACATCACATCTTCACTCCTGAAGAGCTGCTGGAATAACTGGGACCATGGATACGTGACTGGTCTGTAATACACTTCTTATTCCCTTCTATGAGTTGCCAGTTCAAAAAAAGTGGAGAGAGAAAGAAAAAAAAAATAGAGAGAAGAATCGAAAAGCTCACTGGGCTGGACTGGAGGATTTTTTACTTGGCAATGACAGAGCTTTGCAAGAAAGCCTGCATAGTCTCTTCATGGTCTGGGGACCCAGAACAAGGTGTGAGATCATTGTGGCCATCTTTAAATGAAGCTGGTACCTGTTTTCTCACTAGTCCTCCTACAGCATGGGAAGTTTAAGAAACACAGTTTCCAGTGCAGACTTCAAAAAGTCTAGTGGAAGTTGACCCTGCCCATGCAGGAGGGTTGGAACTAGATGATCTCTAAGGTCCCTTCCAACCCAAACCATTCTTCCATGATTCTACTCTAAAAAGAAAAAAACTCAGTTTTGGATTTGAGTACATCAGGGTCACCTGCAGATCCAGACATTGAACTGTAACCCCTCTTCTACAAACAACATCTCTGGTCACAAGCTTTTGATTTTTACTGACAGTAGTAGGAACCATCACCAATCTGTTCAGCTGTAAGAACAGCTGTTAAATATGAGATTTGCAGATGAAATTCAGCTTTGCAAGGTTTTCTTCTACTTACTGGGCAAAGCCACACATTGCTGAAGGGAGCAGCACAGGAGGAATCAGGACAGTGTTTCTCTGTTGTTAGAGATATGAGATCCCACTGATGAGCTCTGCTCTCAAATCACAAGTCATAGGACAAGAGGAACTTTTGGCCTCAAGTTGTGACAGGGGAGTTTTAGGTTGGAGCTGGGGAAGAATTTCTCCCTGGAAAGAGTTGTCAGGGCCTGGCCCAGGCTGCCCAGGGCAGGGCTGGAGTCCCCATCATCCCTGGAGGGGTTTCAGAGCCCTGGAGATGTGGTGCTGAGGGACATGGGCAGGGCTGGGAGGACAGTTGGACCTGATGATCTGAAAGGGCTTTTCCAACCAAAATCATTCCATGATTCTACTGTGGTGATCCCAGCGGGAAACCAGTGGCTGGTTACCAAAGCATCCCAGGTTCCTGACCACCATGGGCTGATGATCCACTGGGAAATAACAAGAAGATATAAGAGAGCATCCAACAGGTTAATCTGAGTGGTGTCCAGAGGCAGCTGGCTGGCTCAGAGCATGGATGTTGACCCACATGTAGCAGTTCTGAGAATGGTGCTGTGGTTCCTTGGGAGTCCATCACCAGCAGCTCTCCCAGCAGCCACAGTGGCCAGCAAATCCCTCCCTCCCACCTCTAATGATGTGCCCCTTAATTGTGCTTCAGCCTTGGCAGGGACTTGTTCCAGCCTGGCAGTCTGTGGCAATTAGCCAGGATGATGCAGACTTTGCTGAACTACAGAATAAAAGGAAAGGCATAAGGAATCCCTGAACAGCACTGCTCTCACTGGTAATTTATGGAATAAAAATAAAAAGTGACTGCTTGAATTGGAGTTTTCTGTTGACTCGGGGAGGATGAAATAGGATTTTTTTCTACCTTGTAATTAGATGCTAATGGTGCAATCCATCACTCGGGTGCCATTTCAGGTCAACGGTGGGGTTTAGAGGTTTACAGGAAGTGAATTCCTTGTGAAATACTGAATGCTGGAGCAGGAAATATAAGAAGTAGGTGTACATGGTCACTTTCTCCACGGATGGGGGTTCAGATGAATGGGTTACCACTGCTACTTACTTATCTCATAGTACTTTGCAAAGAGGAAAAAGAGCTATTGAAGGCTTTAGTTAAAGGTACAGAGTAGAAATGCCAGGCTGCGGTACTGACCCCAGATCTGCTTTTTGGTTTGTGGTTAAAAACTGCTCCCCAGCACTGCCCTTCAACACCAGAGGTAAGGATGGCACTGCCCCAGGACCATAACGTTTTCACTACTCCCTAAACTGCCATCTCTTGCTTTGGGGAGAAGCTGTCCTCTCTGTGGATGTGATAATCTGTGGCTGGACATGTCTCTGTGTAGGGACAGAGGTCAAATACAGACCTTAAGGTAAAATAATTCCTTTATTGCTAGATAGATGAAGAGAGACCTCAAAGGAAAAATTGGCCAAGTTATTTTTGGAAGTCCTGTGAATTTCTAGTGCATAAAACTTCTGCTATCAAGAAATGTCACACCTCGCAGGAGAAACTGATAAATACCCAGATGCTCTCTCAAGAGTCTCACTGGTTCATTGCTGCTGCTTTCAGAATGATAAAAGAAAGGTCCATGCAAAATACAGAAGAACAGACACCCTTTCCACTGCTCTGCAGATTCTGGACCAGCATTAGCCATGTTCCTAAACCAGACATGATTATGTAGGCATCAGCTTTGCTTGAGGTCTCACTCCTGAAGTAAACTCCTAAATTCTGGAAACCATTCTGGCCACCAGCAAGTATCTGGTGGCAGAGGAATCAGCAGGGGAAGACACCACCATTACCCTAGAGACAGCATGAACACTGGTTTGCAGCAAAGCTGGAAGAAAACACTCTGAATTGGCATGAAAAGGACCATAATCCATCTGCCAGTCCAGCCTATGCTCAGCAGCAGTGGAACTGCTTCTCCAAAATCCCCACGTAAAATTCTGTCCCTGCTGCTGTCTTGTACCCCTTCCACAATGCTCTGTCTAGACATCCAGGCAGCTCCCTTCCTCCAGCACTTGCTCTTACACCTGGAATTCTAATTCTTCAGGCTATTTAAGTTGTAAAAATATTGGTGTCCTCTACCCTCCCCTGCCTACCAGAGGAGAGTGTTTATTAATACTCAGCAGAGCATCAGTGTGATTCAACACTTAAGGAAAAGCTGAGGTACCAAATGTATCTAAAGAACCTGTACAGCAGCCAAATGGAAATAGGAACAAATAATTTTAATCATCATCTAACATAGGCAGTGAATTAGGAATCAGGATTCCCATCTTCTCTGGTGCATCAGTGCAAGGGATGTGTCTTCCACTCCCTGCAGAGTCAGCTCTGCATGGACTGATCTCTCAGTTTGCCTCTCCTGATTTTGCTAAGTGTCCCAACCATTGTGTTTGGAGATCACCTTGCTTGTTGGGACTTTAAGAAGAAACTTCAAGAATCCTCAGAGAAGGTGAGTCCAGTCCTGGAAAAGCCAATCCCTGATTCATACAGGGATGTGGCATCCCAGCTGAGCATCTGTTGTGGGAATGCTACAGAGTCACCAGTATGCATGGAAGGATTTGGGGTCAGAGAAGCACAGATATGTTTGAGCTGCTGAAGAAAAAGCAACCGATAGGCCATCAGTCACACAAAGCCATGCATCATTTTGGGCAGCAATGTTGTTTGATGACAACAGATGCCAGCTCACAGCCTTTTGGGGAAATGTCCTATCTAAGAAAAAGGCTATTTTGATAGACCTAGAAGCCAAGCCTTGACTTAGAAAGCACACATGTATTCCATCAAGATCAAAAGGTCTTTAAATATGATTATGATCTTTAAGCAACATTTTAAATTTTACTTGTATCCAGGAACTGCTGAGCCAACATTTTGGAGACCCCTTTTCCTGCTGAGAGGAAAAGCAGCTTAATGGTTGGTGGAAACTACTTACGTTGCTGACAGTTAACAGGAAAACCTGATACCACCTGCTCCTTTTTGTCTAATTATCCATAGAAATTTGGATCATTTGCCCCTTATGGATGGGGGAATGGATAACACAGATCATGGCTGTGACCCCATCAGCTTGTCACGTTGCATTATTTTGCATGAGAACCCAGACTGAGCCATCACTTTGATCAAAAAAGGTTCAACATTTCTGGGATTACACAACAAATTCATTTGGAAAACACTATTGAACACTTCTAACTAAAATTCCAGTTTTCCCACTGAAAATGAAAGAAGGAAACCAGCTTGTTTGTTGAAGTTTTGTTCTGGCAGTATCTATATTTGTTCAGCCAGGGGCTGAATCTTGACACAAGATCCAGTTACTGCCTCAATTTCAGCACGGTAGGTCCAGAATTCCCTAAATTTCCCACATCAGTCTGCAATCACACTTGCATCTGAAATGGCAGCTGTTTTGTTGCCAAGTTTGACTGAACTGGCAATAGGCAAAACCAAAATAAAAGTGGATTGTAAAATGTTGGGGGTTTTGTTGGGTGTTATGAAAGTGGAAAATGGATATTACAGACATAAAAGCTAAAGATAAAATCATGAAATCAGGACTTAATGGTTAGCTAATAAGTTGATTTTGCATTTTCAGCATGTCTGCAAGAAAATAATGGTTCTGGTTTGGGAGGAGGGTGCTGGTTTTATGATTTTTTTTTATTCTTTTCTGAGACTGCTCCCTGGCTTGGCAGCCCTTCCAAGAGCTCCTTACTTCATATGGAATTCCACACACACATGAAAATAAATCAATGATAGAGGAAATCTCAGCCAAAGCAGTAGCAGAAAGCACCCAAACAGCAAAGCAAAGCAGCTAAATACTTTTCAGTGCAGACTGGAGGAGGATGGAACAGGTCTTCCCATGAGAGAGGCTACGACCAGCACTGAGGTAGGCACTACAGGAGAAAGAAAACCATGTGCCTGCCTTGTTCTGTTTATCTGAAACCATTTTACACACATTACAGCAATGTATTGCTCTCCACAAACTTTAAGAAAAACCCAAGACACAGTGCTTGCCATCAAGAGCAAGACAAGAGGGGAGCAATTCAAAACTGCAAACATGAAACATTTATTTTTCCCTAGCAAGCAATGTTTCCCAGTAAAATGATAGACTGGAAAATGAATAAATGCTCTCTGGGTGTTTTACTGAGAAGAAGGCTAAGTGGTAAATTCCTTCTCTGCCTCCTAGAAAACAGGGGAGTGATGGCATTGAGCCTTCTGGTCACAGCAAAGGTTTGGCCCAGAAATTGCTGGAGCATGGAAGTGGCAGAAGCTGCTTGTTTTGGTGTGTGCAATGTCAGAGCTGTCTAACACTTGCTCCTTTTTATTGTTATCGGTTCTTATGACTTCAGAATGATGGCTCCTAACATCTGGGTCCCGTGGACAGGGCTGGTGAGATGTACAGCCAAAGGGTTTAGAGAGAGGACAAGTTGCTTTTCAACAGGCAAGACCACAGCATTTATTAACAGAGTGACACTCTGTAAACACTAAAAAGAAGAGGGAGGAGAGGAGAGGAGAGGAGAGGAGAGGAGAGGAGAGGAGAGGAGAGGAGAGGAGAGGAGAGGAGAGGAGAGGAGAGGAGAGGAGAGGAGAGGAGAGGAGAGGAGAGGAGAGGAGAGGAGAGGAGAGGAGAGGAGAGGAGAGGAGAGGAGAGGAGAGGAGAGGAGAGGAGAGGAGAGGAGAGGAGAGGAGAGGAGAGGAGAGGAGAGGAGAGGAGAGGAGAGGAGAGGAGAGGAGAGGAGAGGAGAGGAGAGGAGAGGAGAGGAGAGGAGAGGAGAGGAGAGGAGAGGAGAGGAGAGGAGAGGAGAGGAGAGGAGAGGAGAGGAGAGGAGAGGAGAGGAGAGGAGAGGAGAGGAGAGGAGAGGAGAGGAGAGGAGAGGAGAGGAGAGGAGAGGAGAGGAGAGGAGAGGAGAGGAGAGGAGAGGAGAGGAGAGGAGAGGAGAGGAGAGGAGAGGAGAGGAGAGGAGAGGAGAGGAGAGGAGAGGAGAGGAGAGGAGAGAAGAGAAGAGGAGAGAAGAGAAGAGAAGAGAAGAGAAGAGAAGAGAAGAGAAGAGAAGAGAAGAGAAGAGAAGAGAAGAGAAGAGAAGAGAAGAGAAGAGAAGAGAAGAGAAGAGAAGAGAAGGCTGTACCTTAGAGCACCTTCCAGTGGCTGAAGGGGCTCCAGGAAAGCTGGGGAGGACTTTGGACAAGGGCCTGGAGGGATGGGATGAGGGGGAAGGGCTTTAAACTAGAAAAGGAGAATTTTAGATATTAGGAAGAAATTCTTTGCTGGGAGGGTGGTGAGCCCCTGGCACAAGGGAATTGGAACTATATGGTCTTTAAGGTCCCTTCCAACCCAAACCAGCCTGTGAGTCTACCAAATGTCCCTTTCTGCAGGGAGGAGTTTGTTTGCAATGCTGTCAAAGCAGTGACAGCCTGGGGGATGTGCCAGAGACACATCAGCTACACTGCTGAGCTCTTCCTCATGGCTATTCCTGCCCAGTCTCCACAAACTGGAGAGGTGATAAACTAATGGAAGGAGTCACCAATGTGAATCTCCCCCCTGATGCTCCCCAATGCTCTCAGTTGCTTGAGTGCTCCTGAGGCTGGTGACCTAGGGCTTCTTGAGCCTTTAGTAGGTGGCACTTCAGTGAGGTGGCAACAGAATTTTTGAGTGATCACCAGATGACCTCATTCAATAGCCATTTCCATCCTTCTCACATTTCCACCACCTGCTGAGGCTGCAGCCTGCCCTGCCTCCTCTGCAACCCCAGCTGTCCCAGGAGGATGAGGACAATAAACCCCATATCCCTCAGCATCTCAAACCTGCTCAGATCTTATGTCATTCAGGAACTGAGAAAACTGTGACTATCAAACCTAGGAATCACACTAATTTAATTACAAATTTATCTCACCAATCTGATCATATCCTAAAAACAACAACAAGTTCTGCCTGTGTGATAAGACCAGTTACCGGGATTTCAGAAGTCATGGTCCCCCGATACCTTATTACACACTGAGACAGTGCCCCAGGAGATGTTAAGCTGATGCTGCTTAGACTTAAGAAATAAAATGTGCAGCACTTGACTTATTCCCCAAGTAGCCAGAGGGGAAATGGCATGAGGGAGACCAGAGAAATTACTGCAGCTACAAAAAATGTGTCCAGGTACAGGCTGTGCCACAGAGGTTCTATGGACTGGAGAGGAGATGGTACTTAAAATGGATCCCCAAGTCCATTTTGAGAAGAAATAAAAGGGGTATTTCTGTACACCATACAGTGCGTCAAAGTGAGAGAGAGAAGGTTTGAGTCCTCCTGCCATGGCCATTTGCAAATCCCAGGACAATCGAGTGCCACTTTTGCAACCTGCACAGAGGAAAGAGCCCCTTCTGTGGAGCTCCTGGTGGACAACATGAAAGGATTGCTAATTAAAACCATTAACTGATTTGCCTTTCCCCTGAGCTCCATGGAAATAACTTTCCAAAGCCCTAGCTTCTGCTTTTGCACTGCTCTATTTTAGCAACGAGAGGGAAGAAGCATCTTAGCACAACTTCCATCTCCCAGCACAGATAATTGCTTTGACAGCATCTGCTCGTGGGATTCTGTTCCATGATGGGTGTCTTGCAGATTGATGGCTGACAGGGGGGGCGTGCACCCTGCTGCAGCCTTCCTCAGCTTCCAGGTGCCCACCAGGATTCTCCAGCTTTCCAACTTTGGCTCCAAGACCTCTTGAAACTGTGATTTCCCTTGAGCAAGGGTCCTTACCCGTCGCTACATGCTGACCACCAGGTTTTCCAGGTCAGAACACAGGGTATATCTCCAGCTTAGGTACCTTACCCCATTCCAAAGAGAAGGGAGACTTATGAATCACTGACTTTCTCATATTGAAAGAAGGTGAACTTTTTACTGTCAGTGATATTTTAAGTCAGATCTGAAAGACTGTAAATGTCTTGTTCATAGTAAAAGCGAATGAGACTTCATCATCCAGCCACCCACAATGACCTGCAGACTGAGATACAAGTTACTGCCTCTTCTACTTCATGTGCATTGTCATTAAGCTCTTGTGCATGCACTAGCCCTGCAAAACTTGAGAAAATGTTTGCACACAGCATCCAATAAATAAAATCACCCCTGGTGTTTTCCAGGTTATTGTCAGAAGTTTCCATCTTCATTTCAGGCACAGAATTTAAGCCCTAGGCTGGGAGGTCAGCACCATGACAGCATTCCTTTGCCAGCTCTCTTTTTATTGAAAGAATTAAGATCATTTTCTGAGACTTGACCTGACGAAAACTGTACCAGTCCCTAGTCCAAAAGCTTCATCAGCATAACTACCAGCACTAAAACCCCACAAACCACTGCCCTGATGGGACAGGGGAAAGCACAATGAGTGGGAGATCCCATACAGCAAAGTCAGAGCCATGAAAGGAACACTGCTGACATGACCAGAAGAAAGAACAAGCACAAGAGGGAACCACAAAATGCCACAAAAAGGCTGAGCTAGGACTCCATCCCCCATTCAGCTCTCTAACAACTGCTCTGGGGTGCATTAAAACCAGCCCAGGCCTGGAAAAACATCTGCTGATGGTCATTTTGTGGCAGACAAGACAATTGCTGCCCCTGCCTTGGGCTGGCTTGAGGGACTTGGTATTGTGGCATCTCTGGGACATCAGAGCCTGAGTGGCTACTCAAAGACAGTCACAACTGGGACTCAATGCCACCAAAAGTCTCTATGCCCAGGATTTATTTTTGCAGGTGTTAAATTAACTGGATGGAGATTTAATTCTAGGAGCAATTTAGATGTCTATCAAATGGCACATGCAAGCCAGGCCTGGAGTTTTGGAAAGAGCCAGAGCCAAGCAATAATAATGCAAGGAACCCTACAGAGGCTTAGTCGTGGGCACTGTCTTGTAATAAGATCCAAAATGACCTTGTATGAATAACAACTGGGAGGTTTCTGTCTGTTGTGGAAGAGGCACATCCAGAGAAGGAAAGTTAGAAGTGATTTCCTCAGTGCAAACTATATTGGCGTCATATCCAGAAATGGAACAAACTTAAAAAGGACCAGGAATTTCTGAGGTCCAACAAACCACAGGATTTCCAAAATCAGCAATTTCCTCTGCAATTAAAAATTTTAACATCATCTGCATGTCTTCCACATCCCTGGATGCACAGTGATAGACCACATCCAGCAGGTTTCTTCTTGCAGATTTGAGGTTTTGTCTGCTATAAATCAAAGTATTCCTACCTTGGCTTCCCATCTGCTTCTACACACACGTACAGCACGTACTGGGCTGGGGTGATGCCAACAGTAACATGTCCCATCCCAGAGCACCTTGTCAGGGGTGATAAGTGAAGCCAGAGGTGATTATCAAACATGGAAAAGAACAGGGGGGGCAGGAGGAGAAGTGGAGAGAGAGGATTAGATTTTTTTCTAGTGAATTTTAATGGACTTTAATCAGCCACTCCACGTTGATTACCATAAACCTTCCAAGTCTCCGTTTCACATGCAAGTATGCATGATGGTGATTGATACGGGTTTTTACCTCACCTAATTTAATTCCTGCACAGCAATCACCAGGCAGCTGTCTCCAAAGCAATCAAACCATCCCTTGTGGGGAGAAGAGAAGAGCTGGACAGGGCTTGAGGCTCTCCCAAACCTTCTCCTGCCCTTGCTACCTCCCTGAGCTGCTCCTTCCCTGGACCCTCCCATGGCAGAGCCCTCCCTGTCCTTGGCCACAGATCAGGGACAACAGTCAGAGAGAGAGGGGCTGTCAGAAAACCAGGATGCTGGATGCCAGAAAAGTGATGCCTCTTCAATATATGGATCATAATCATTTTTATCCCATGGGAATCCTAAGAAGTTTGTAGGAAGTTTGTGCAGCAAACAATTCACCACTACAACAGAGAAAAATGCATTCCAAAAAATAATAAAAATAGTAGTGGAGCAAGGTTCCCAGATACCTGCCCCCTGTTGTAGAGATAAGCACCCTAATCAGGTGTTAATTACCCAAATCAGGTGCTTTTCTACTGGCTTGCTAGCCAGCAAGGCCATGTGTAGCAAGCCAAAAAGCTGTGCTGACAGTTATACCTGGGAAATTCCTACAGCTTTAAAAAAAATGGAAAAACCACCCATCAGCTATGTTTAGGTCATTTGACTTTTGCCAGGTCCTAAGTGGATTCATTTTCTTTTACAAATGATAGAATAGAAAAGCCATTTGATTTCTGGGCTGAAAAACAAGTTGCAGATAAATAAGAATGCCCCATCACTTGTGAGTAAAAAAACATCTGCCCATGGTATGGAGGTTGGAACCAGATGATCTTAAAGGTCCTTTCCATACCTGAAAATTTTATGATTCTGTGATCTAAAAACATATTGATAAAATCCAGGCACACAGTCAGTAAAACCAGTTCTGGGAATAATGGCAATTTCCAAGAGTCTTTGAAGCAAGCTTCACTTGGGAAAAAACAAAGGGTGATTTTTCAACAAAATTGGATTCACAAAAGCATTTTGATTATCTCTAATCACCATTCTCTAGGGTTTTACACAACCAACCTGAATACAAACACCCTCTCAAAAGGGGAGGAAGGAGCACAGCACAAACAGGAAAGGTTCAGCTCTTCCCTCTGTCTGCTTTGTGACAGCTCTTTTCAGATTCAGGTCCCCTCAAAAACATCAATTCATTGTCCTTTCCTTGCTCTGGCATTCCCAAATGTTTGAAGGAATTGGAGCTTCATGTGCAGGGGGGGAGCTGATGGATTGACAACGACGTCTTGTACCAATAATCCCCTGAGCAAGGGAGCTTCCAGTGGAAAGACATTGAAACACTCAGCAAGATTAGAAAGAGATTAAAATGAGGCAAATTATTCTTATACGATTGTTTTTCTTCCTCCCACCCCCATCTCTCCTCCAAGGTAAGGCAAATGTCTCCCACACTGTGCTCCAAAAATGGGGCCATGTCCACGTCCATGCACCTTGCTGGGTCATCTCCTGAGCCTTGTGTCTCTGCTCAGCACAGGAAAGTTCAACATTAGAATGCAGCTCAGGTGAGAATTCCATCATCATCCTGGCTCCTGCCAAACATAGATCGTTTCCTTACATGCTACCACTACTTATTTCCATGAAAAAAGGGATAAAAATCAGTTCTGAATGCTTCCCACCAAGCTCACACTGATACTGAATACTTCCACTGCCTTTCTCACATTTCTTTGGACTCCTGCCATATGCTTCTGCACCCTGATAGATTTTCTTAACTGTGAATAAAAGCATTGGTTTACATAATTATTTATTTTAATTACCACTTTATAGTGTTATGCATCACACAGTAGTAACAGTAAAATATTTTTCTCTGTGGCACTTCAGAACATGTCAAGATTATGGGCTCTGGAGACTGCCTGAATCTCAGAGCATAAGATTTCTGTCTTTGCACAGAAATGTATCCAAATATATCCATTATAACCAAACCTCCCCAGACAGCCAAACAACAGCATGGAAAACACACAGACAATGGGACAGTTTCTCATTGAAATGACCAATTTGAAAAACAACCTGAAGGAATTTCTCCTGAAGATCAGCACCTTCCCACCCACTCAGTAAAACTCCATTATGCTTCTGCTGGAGAACTGTATTAAATGAAGCCAGACCTTGGGCAAGGGACTCCCAAGTTGGGATGGAAGAGGGGAAGTCCCTTTCTGGATGCCAGTGTGGATTTTTCTCTTCCCCAGGACTGATACAAGAGCCTCTTCAAGATGATTTTGAACATAGGAAGTTCCACCTCAAGATGAGGAGAAGCTTCTTTCCTGTGAGGGTGATGGAGCCCTGGCCCAGGTTTCCCAGGGAGATTGTGGAGTCTCCTTCTCTGGAGCCTTTCCAACCCCCCCTGGATGTGTTCCTCTGTGTCCTTCCCTGGGTGATCCTGCTGGGACAGGGCTTGAGCTGAGGGATCTCCAGAGGTCACTTCCAGCCTCTATTCTGTGATTCTGCTTTCTGTCCCTTTGGGGAGAGGATTCCTGGTGGCATTGCTGACACCAAGGCACAGTTGTCCCATCGTGTCCCACACTATCTGCCCTTGTCAACAGGCACCAGTCACAATCACAGGCTTTGGGGCTCTCTCTCCTCCTTAAAAACCATTCCCTGGGGATGACTGCAGGGTGAAGTGCTTTGTCAGGAACCCCAACTTATCTGCCCATCCCTCCTCACCATCCCATTCCAGCAAATGTGAAAACTGCAGGGGGATGTGGGAAACACAGCTTATATAGGTCTTATACCAAAAGGGGTTTTGTTTCAATTCAGGCATAATCCTACAGGAGAGGCACAAATGCTTTGCTCAAAGATGAGGTGATATGGCCCTGCTGGGTACTTGGGTGAAGCCAGGTGGGAATGGACAAAGAGAACCTGTTCCTTGAGCAACATTTCCCTGTGAGGCTCCATCCTTGCTTTTTTTTTAGGAATAATCAGTGAGATGACTGCATTCTTCCCGAGCTCTTCTACCCAAGGAGAGATGAAATGCGAGATGAAATCTTCTCTTCAAAGACTTTCAAATACAGAGAACTGCTATGTAGAGATGTATGTTTTTATCCTTTCAAGTAAAAGAACATTTTTTGTTGTTTCTTTTTTTTTTTTCCTGAGGCCCTAGAGCACTTGTACAAGTCAGTCAAAGCTTTGCTGCCTGCAGATAACCCCCAGGGCTGTCCCTTCCCACTCTGGGGCTGTTTGCCTGAGGTCTCTGCATTCTTTCCACCCATCCCACCACAGCTGAGGGGGCACAAGACCCTTGGTGGAAGGGAGTCCAGGACTTCTGCTGCTCTAAGAACAGAGCCCACATCCTCCCCTCCTCTGACCAAAGCCTCTAAACAACATTTATATGGGATGAAAAATCATGAAATGGCAGCAGGTTAAGCTGTGAGGTGAATTTTATCTGCTTTCCAACTTTATCTGCTGTCCCATCAAAGAGGTCAGCTCATCCACCTCATTTTCCAGTTTTGCTCCTTGAATGGCCCCAGTGAGGCCACCACAGAGGGAAGGCTCCAAGGAGTTCAGTGGAAGAGGACACTGGTTCCTGCACTCCCCATTGCTCACATACTGGGATGAGCTTTGCAAGGAGCAACGGAGGCAACAAAACATTTGTGACTGTCACAGTCCTGCCCTTCACGGTGGGAATTCAGCTCTTGCATCCCCCCCAGACACACTAGAAACCACTGTGGCCTCACCAATGCCAAACTCTTTGTTTTGACAGGCAAAATCCAGACCAGGATTTCCAGGATTATTTCCATCATATACCAAGAGGCCAAAAGCATGTTTTAAAAAGACTTTTAAAAGACTTTTACACAACTCCACCCAATTCAGTCTGGACAGAGCTGGAGGGCAGTAAAAGAAGACAGAAATGCTTACATACAGGTATGACTCTTTTTGATTCATATAAACTTGGCAAGAGGCAAAGTTTATTGGCAAGGGAGGGCTGCTGGATGATCAGTGAGACGAGCAGTAATCTCACAGGAAGCCACACATTTAATCCATTGGAAAGAAGCATGCAGCACTCTGTTTCAAGAGATTTTTAATCCTCACCACAACAGTCTGGACTCTCCCTGCTTTCCCAGGAAGGTCTAACACTGTTTAATATCAAACTACATGACATGAGGCAGCTGCCACTGCCAGAACTTCCTCCTCATCAGTGCCCAAAAACCAGCAGGACCAAACCATCGTAGGGCAGCACCATGGGCAAAACTGGCACAATGTCATTAAGATCAGCCTGCCTCAAATTAACCACAGAAGCACCCATCAGAGGTGACCTCCATGGTACACCTCACTTTGTGTGGAGCACCCTTCTGCCACAGCCAAGGGACACTCAGCAGACAGCAGACAGGCAGGTTCAAAGTTCCTAACTCTCTTCATTGAGAGAAATATTTTTCTCTTCCAAAAATGAAATGCAAAATGCTCCTGGCACAGGGTTGAGATCAGAGCAGATCCCTGCAGCAACATGGGGTCATCTTACACCTCTAACAGCAAGAGAGCCCAGTAGCCTTTACACAATCATCCACACTTTGCAAAACACCTTGTGCTCCTCAACAGATCAGTTCTGGAAGTTATTGATAGTTGGTTCAAGTTGTATTTAAAAACAAGACCACTTACCTGCCAGAATATGCTGTCTATTGTGTTTCCCAGGAAGCCATCTCTGCCTTCTGATGATACCAGCTTAGGTCCCAGAATAGTCATAAATTCATCAAAATCCACCTGGCCATCCCCTGGAATGGAAGAAAATGGAGGTTTTCACTGAAGTCCCACTCAGTGCCAGTGTCCAACAAAGCACTGCATCTGCTGCACATCAGGGACCCTCCCTGCACTCTGGCACCTCCTACATCAGCTCCATGGTGCCTACAAACCCAAATCTGGTGTTACTCCAACAAATGGCCCAGGGTTGGCTGGAGTAACCTGGAATGGCCCTGGAATGGCTCCTAAGGACAGGAGCAGGTGATGCACAGAGATGAATGGGTGGTTCCCCAGCCTCAGAGAGCTTACAGGCAAGTCACTTTCCAACAAACCTATTTTCATTGAATCCCAGACTAGTTTAGGTTGGAAGGCATATCAAAAATGATCCAGTTCCAGCCGCCTGCCGTGGTCAGGGACACCTCCCCCAGCCCAGGCTGCTCCAAGCCCCATCCAACCTTCAACACTGCCAGGGATGGGGCAGCCACAGCTTCTCTGGGAAACCTGGGACAGGGGCTCAGCACCCTCACAACAAACAATTTCTTCCTGATATCCAGACTAAATCTCCCCTTTCCCAGTTTAAAGCCATCACCTCTTGTCCTTAACAGGAGGACAGCAGCCATCAGCATGGCTGGAGCTTTTCCCAAACAGCCACATCTCTGCAAAGCTTTTATGGGACCAACCCCCTCCTCCAGAGGAAGGGAATACATGCAAAGGAAGAAGAATATTAGGAAGAGCCAGACTAGTGTGAACCCACCAGGCATTTCATACCAGCTTTCCACTGGCATCCATCCCTGCAGAGCCCTGTGTGCTTGGCATGCAGAGCAGGCAGCATAGACACAGCTCCAGGGCCATTAGCAGGAAGATTGCTCCCCACATTAACAACCTGAGCCTGTGCATCGTCCAGCACATTGTGTGTTTTGCAAATGAGGTGTGGGGCCCTCTGAAGTACACCCCAGCATCACACCTGTCCCAGTTTAACACTGGCCCAGCAATTAAACCAGTAACAGATGCTCTCTATTAATCCCCCTCTCCTCCCTGATAAAGGAAGGAGAGAGAATAAGGGAGAGAGACTTATGTCTTGGAAACTAAACTACACAACTGTAATGAAACAGTAATGATAAATAGGAAAAATTACTAAATATATACAAATATCCAGGAAAATTGATACCATGTTTCTCCCTCCTTTCCTCCAATAACTCTCACATCACCCCTGAGGCTGCAGGGCAGCCCTGGGAAAGTCCAGGCTGGAATCCTGGAGTCAGCAGCAGTTGGGAGCTGGAGGCAGGAACACACAGATCCAGGCTGGGATGGATCAGGATCACAGGCAGAGGAACAGAGGGAATCTTCCCAGGATGCTGAAGCAAACAGGGACAAGTGAAGAAAGGGAAGCAGGAAGGGCAGAAAGGGGTTTGACCCTTGTGATCCCTCAAATCTATACAGAATATGAGGTGTATGGGATGGAATACTCTGTTTGGTCAATTCTGGCATCTATCTTGTCCGGTCCTCCACAAAGGAGGGTTTCAGGTGGGATCTCTTTACTCCTTCTGGAGGGTAAAATGTTCCTCAGAGCTGAGCAGTGTCCTTGGCTCTGCATCCCAGTCTCTGGCTGTAACTGTTATCAGTCCTAGAAGCAGACACTGTCTAGAAACTTGCTGTTAATTTCAGCAAGTGCAGCTACTTACAAGAGACTTAGCTGAAAGCAAAAGTACAAGACAGAAAAATCACGTTTATCCTGGCCCAAACCAGGACAACACCAAATATTACTTTTCCCTCAGAGAACTTCTGCCATGCTTAATGAAGACAGCAAAAAGAAGGAAATTCCTGCCTGCTAGAGGATCTCACACCCACCCACTTCTCTGCATGAGGCTGTTCAGTGTCTGTATGCATCTCCCTGTGGCTATCAGTCCATGGTTCTATGGATCTGGGTGGGTGGGTGGATGCATGAGCCCTCCTTGGAGTCTGGAAAGGGAATCAGCAATGTGATGATCTCAGAAGTCCTTTCCAACCCGGGTGATTCTGTGAACAGAGAGACTTTTTGGTTGCTTTATGTTCAAATTCAGCTGGAACTGACTGCATCCCCCTCACCATGTACCTGCTGTTGCTAAACTATTAGGTGTAAGAAGTGTCTAAACCCACCAGACTAAAGCAGATCAATGCAAAGGCTACTATTAAAATGTCACCATTGACTGCAGTCCCTGCAGCAGCCCCATGGGATGGCTCTCCCACGTGTGCTGCGTGCCACAGCTGTCTGTCCCTTTTATTGTACTGCCAGTGTTTGATCTGAGTACCTCCAGCACAGACTGAAAGCTCTCCCCAGCCTTACCTTTGCAGAAATACAATGTGAAAATAAGCAGAGACAAAATGGCTCATTTGCCAAAAGAGTGATCCCTCTTCACTAGGCTCAGCCTGTAATTTCGTGAAGATGAGAGTGAATATCCTGGGGGTGAGCCAGGGATGGGGGCTGAGAGGAAACCCAGGAGGAATCTGGGAATCTTCCAATTTTTCCATGGAATCTTCCAATTTTTTTCAGTTGGAAAAGCCCTTTCAGATCATCAGGTCCAACAGTTAACCCAGCACTGCCAAGCAAATCCCATGTCCCACGTGGCAGCAAACTCCTGACAGAGCTCTCCAGCTTCAAAGAATTCATTAAATGCTCAGAGGAGCAGCAGCATCAACCCAGCTTGTCCTCCATCCCATGGGAAAGCCCCAACCCTCAGCCTGCTGTCAACCAGTGTCTGTCCAAAAGTCTCCCATTGAGCAGCTAATTAAATATCCATTGGACTGGAGAAAGCCAGAGCAGGGGAGGGAAAGAAAAAGAGAAGGGGAAAATGTGCCTGGACCACATCACCTGTCCCCAAGGGCAGGGCAGAGACCTACACTTGGTTCTCAGAGCCTGTGCATTAAGCTGGGAGCCTGCAGGCCTGACTGCTTCCTAAATAAATCTTTTCCTTGGCCAGCCTCAGGACAATTGGGTTGTTTCTCCGCTTTAAAAGTTTTTTGCCAAGGCAGCAAACCAATGCACACATCTAACAGTGGATGAGGATCTGCCCTGTGCAGACTGATCACTCTTTATGATTTGTTTTTTTCTTTTTCCTCAAATTTGATCTCCAGAGTGCAGCTAGGTGATACATTTTAAGTTAATGAGCCAGTCTTTTGCAGCTCGAGTCCCTGGCACATGCACCACACTCCTGTTTATTTTTATTCTCTTAATAGGGCACTGCAGTGACTCTGTCCCTCTCTGTGTCACTGTGTGTGCCCCACTGTGACCTGGACAGTAACAACCCAGCCTGGGGAAGGCTGCTGCTGGGTCTTGAAATGATGCAGAGGATGAGCATAGCAAAGCTCCAGCCACAGGATAATTCCCAGACAAGTATTTTGGTTTCAGAGATGTTAAGGGAGGAGGAGAACAGCCTGACCCTTTCCCCAGCACCACCCAGAGACTTTCCATCTAATTACAGCCTCAATCCCTTCCACCAATGAGAACTAGGGAAAGCCTTTCACAAAACTTCTGACTTTGAAAAAGGTTTTAGTTCTAGGCATCCCTGCAATTGGCCAAAAAGAAGAGATAAAGCTCCACTGCAATGCTGACACAGCCTTTTCTGCAGTGGGGAAACTGAGGCACAAAGCATCACCTTGCCAAACGCTACCAGGAAGGCAGATGCTGGCACAGCTGGGTGCCAGCCTGTGATCCACAGGCATGGGACATGCAGCCTGTCCCTGGGATAGAGAAAGATGATAACAAGAATTTTTAGG
This sequence comes from Phaethornis superciliosus, assembly GCA_023637945.1. Classification (NCBI taxonomy): domain Eukaryota; kingdom Metazoa; phylum Chordata; class Aves; order Apodiformes; family Trochilidae; genus Phaethornis; species Phaethornis superciliosus. The sequence goes on along the minus strand of JAJQWJ010000023.1, from coordinate 10,424,605 downwards.
TTACAAAGAGTCCTGTTTAGACTCCACTGGGACGGAGTGTCCCATATCCCTTCTCAAGATGTACAGGTACAAAAATGCAATTTCTCATTTCTTTGGGAACAGCGAGGACGTATCCAACAGCCCCTCTGGTACTGTTCACCAGCTCTGCCCTACACCCTACAGCTGTAATGACTTCTTTGCGAAGGACAAACTTCACTGGAGCTGAGGAAAGAAGTGAAACATCTCCACTGGAGCCCACTCTGTCCCTCCAGGGCACTTCCATGTCCTGCAGGTTTGGGAGGGGCTGTGTGGAGCTGACTGCTCTGCTTTGGTGACAACAGCACCCAGAAAATTAGCAAATTGTACAGCCTTCTGTTCCTGGGGAAGGAAATTTCCACAGGGTCTGAAAAGCTCAAGCAGAGTCCAGGAAGACAGAGCTGGGGGTGCATCCATCATGCCACCAAGAGAAGGACCTTGAGAGTTACTCAGTCTGACAGCCCCTTGGCTCATCTCACAAAGCAGAGGAAACGGCTGCAGACGACTTGTGTCTGCTTCCCCATTAAAAAAAAAAAAAAATCTATTAACTCCCCATGTTTGCCCAAAGGGACCCTGTCCAGGAGCCAACCACAAGGCAGTGATTGAAGAGGACTCGGTCTCTGCTACTGTGACATGTCCCATGCTCCACTACAACACTAAAGCAAGCAGGATGCTGGGAGGGCTTGGCTAGAAGAAAAATCCAACAAAAACAGAGATTACAATAAAGAAACAATAAAATAAATCCATCAGACCCCTGCCCAGCAGTCTGTCAGCTTCATACCAGTCTTGGGAAGCCACAGGATGCTGCAGTTACTGCTGCAAGCACTAGCACCAGATTGCTCCAGCTTGGCTGAGCAGGTCCCCAACATCCCCTCTGCCCCTTCTCCATTTCCCCCAGACTCCCCTGGCACCTTTAGGGTACAAGAGGGCTTGTTTTGAAGACCTTTGCAGAGTTCTTGTAAGTTGTGACCAGTTGATCCTTTTGTTAAATGGACAAAAAAGGAGCAAAATCCCATCCCAACTACCCATGACTTCAATTATTTTTGCTCGCCAGACCCCAGAAGAGCTCTGTGTGCATCAGGAATGCTATCAGACAGTTCAGCACAGATTTTAGATCGCCAAAAAGTCATAGGCTCATGAAACTAGAGGAATATGGAGCTGTTGAAGCAAGTCCAGAGGAAGCCATGAGGATAATCCAGGGACTGAAGCAGCTCTGCTCTGGAGCCAGGCTGAGAGAGATGTGGTTGTACAGCCTGGAGAAGACTATGGGGAGACTTTAGAACACCTTCCAGTGCCTGAAAGGGAGCCAGGAAAGCTGGGGAGGGACTCTGGACAAGGGCCTGAAGTGATAGCACAAAGGCAAATGGTTTTAAGATGAAAAAGGGGAGATTTAGGTTATACATGAGGAAGAAAGTGTTTGGTGTGAGAGTGGTGATCCCCAGGCCCAGGTTTCCCCCAGAAGCTGTGGCTGCCCCATCCCTGGCAGGATGGATGGGGCTTGGAGCACCCTGGGCTGTGGGAGGTGTCCCTGACCATAGCAAGGAGTTGGAACTGGATGAGTTTTAAGGTCCCTTCCAACCCAAACTAGTCTGGGATTCTGTGGATATGTGTGTTCCCTGTGGCATAAATGTTCTGTGAAACCAAAATCATAATACCAGGAATTGTGCATCTTAAGGAGTAAATAAAATTAAAGACAATGCAGCCAAATCACAGGGCACATCCAGATGAGGCAGCTCAGTGCTCAGGGTGTACAGAGGATTCTGCCATCTGGGAGCACAGGAGGGGCTGGGCTCAGGGAGGGATTTGTAATTCTGTCATTCCCCTGGTCCTGTCTATTTAACCAAGAAGCACTCAACCATCCAAGCACTGCATCGAAGACAGAATTTGATATAATTTGTGAAGCTATTTGTACTCAGCTGCAAATCTGACCAGCTGCACCACCAGCAATGATAATTGCTCTTCACTCATTGCAGTGAGAACACGTAATATGATAATCTCCATTTTACAAATCAGAGCAGACATGGAGGAAGTGGCCTCTATAAATAAAGACAAGTCTCACCAAATCCATCTCACTGACCAAGTTTCTTAGCTCAGCAACACACTTTAAAGGACAAGGAGGCTGAAACACTGCAGGATCATTTCTCACAGATAAAATTCTTTTGAGCACAGAGGACAAATCCAAAGTCTGCAACAACCTGTCCATGCTTTTCCCATTAACTATGCATTTAAAACACAGCAACGGTTTCTGGTCTGCCTCCATCAGCCTGAACTGTTTTACACAGTTTCATGTTGAAATGTTGAAACACAATGAATTATTCATGGCAGTGAATTTGGGGGAGGGGGAGAGGGGAGGGAATAAGAAGAGAGGGAGAGAAAAAAACCAAAGAGAGATAAAATGTTTTCAGCTGGTGGATGTCCCTGTTGTCACCCAGTGTAGCACAAGCTGAGCTTTTGGATAGAAGCAAACATTTGGCCACACAGCATCTAAGAGCAAGGAACTCACCTTCTGCAAGCCACCTGGGAAACCTCCTTATTCTCTCTCCAGATCCCCCAGGCCAGGTCCTTGGGTTTTTCCCATCCCTGGGACACAGCATATGTGCTCCAGCCAATGGAGCACCCAAAGTCAATGTCCCTTCCTTGGGTGAGGAAGCAAGTGCAAGCAAACCAAAGCAATATCTGCACACAACTCCTCATCCACCAGCAGGACAAGAGTTTGGAGAAGTGACTTTTAGAGAGCCAGTGTGCACCATCCCTTAAAGCCATGTCATGGCACTGTTCTTTAATCCAAGCAAGGGGGTTGGGTCTTGATGATCTTTAAGGTCCCTTCCGACCCCAAGCATTCTATGATTCCCTTTCCAAATGGACCCTTGCAAGTCTGTGTCTGCCCCACTGCACAACTTCTGCCTCCAAAGCACAAGAAGACAATAACTCTGCCCAACCCTGCCGTGGGGCTGCCCAGACCTGGATGAACCTCACAAGTGCCACCTGGAAGAGATTCAGATCTTCAAAATCCTTTCTGCCAGAGTCACTGTGAAGAGCTCACTTGGGGTTTTTTTGTCTCTTTGTTTGTTTTGGATTTTTGATGGGGTTTTTTTCCTCCCTCTTTAATCCTTTGCTCCACATAGAACCACTGCAAAGCAGCTTGGGGATATGCAGAATTTCAAACTGGGATTTCTTTCCACTGGATTTGATTGCTCATGAGGATGTCATGGCAGTATTTTTACTACTCCTGCTGATGCACCACAGAATGTGCAAAAAGGTAACAGGTAGCTCACTTGTATGCTGAAGAAACCAGCTCATCTTTTGCTTGATAAAAGTATTTCCTATTTGTACTATAATAAACAATTTGACACAGTGGGTTTTTTTTTCCCTACTTGTGTTAGCCTGAAGTTATTTTTCCAGGATACTGGAAAGCAGCTGCTCCTCTAATTAGTACACTGAGTGCTTATTTTATTTGTTGGATAAAAGTGTCTTCTGTTGTAACGAAACAGTTTGACACTTAAGTCACACATTTATCTATTTTATTGCAAATGTCTGCTTCAAGAGTAGGCATCCCAGATAAGGCAACACATTTAATGTGCCATTTCTCTGCATTTTTATTAGCATTACTGCCAACTGGAAGAATTTACAAATAATTTCTTTTCCAGCACATAAATATATAAAATATTTTTCCTTTCCATATACTGGCAGAACATTTCAGGTCATTCTCCAGATTGCAGACAGAAGTGTATGCACCTCTCACAGGCTGCTATGTTTATGTTCATGCAATACCTAATTATGGCAAAGAATGAAGGAAATCAAGGGTATAAACTAAGGTAAGATTTGACCTCTATTTCCAGATCCAAAGCAAACAATCTGTCCCTATAGGGCACATATAGCACATTGGAGAGATGCCCAGCAATACTGAACAGCCTTCTGCTGGCACAGTCATGCACCACTTCTCCTGAGATGTAAGCAAAGATTTGGACTAATGTGACTCTCATGCTCTGACATGTGACAGAACCCCTGTTCCTCCCCTCCCTTCCCTAAAAGAGGCTTTTTTTTGCACCACAAATCCCTTTTCCTCCTCTTCTCTTTTGGTGCTTTCACATCCCCCATCACAGAGATGCCACAGCAGCTTCCAGTAGGTAGCTCATAAAAGGGTGTTTCTGATGATTTATAAGATTTCTTTCAGGCCTTGAAATATTCTTAGCATATTCTCATTTTTCTGCCTAATTCAGTTTTTTTACACCCACTCTCACATTTCCCCCTGCAGCAGCTGTGCTCATCCAGCTGAAGCACACCTTGCAGAACAGCAAAGAGACCTGGAAGAAAAGGTGGAGAAGGCTTTTGTAGGAGATACAGTGGATATTCCAGCCTCTGATGCCTTCCCTCAGAGAGGACTAGTGAGAATTAGGAATCCCCTGGAAATCAGTGCAATCCAGAGCCTGGATTGTCCTCAAGACAAGGAATGGCCAAGGCTAAAGCCCTCTAATGTGCCCCATGAGTTCTCACCCCTCATCTCTTGGCTCAGCACAGGAACAAAACATCTTCTGCCCCAGTGGTCCAAACTCTCTTCAGCTGTTTGGGTTAAAAAAAAAAAAAAAAAAAAAAAAGCCAATGCAATGGGCAAACATGTGGTCAGCCTGGTGGGAATGTTTGATAGCCACCTCTGGGGATGAGAAGCTGGGTTTGGATGTTTCTCTCTATAGGCTTTGCTGTGAGTTTGCATTTGCCTGTCCACAGAAGAACAAATTTTGCTCTGTCTGCCAGCCAAAAGTCCCCCTGAGGTCCCATTTTAGTGTTTCTTGGTTAAACCTCTCACCTTCTTCCCCAAACCTGCATCAGCTTTGCTGTGCCCTGGCACTGATGCCCAAGAGATGAGTAGCCCAGGCCTTGCCATGCACCATGGGCTTCATGGCATGAGACAAGCTCCATCCTAACAGGAAGGACTCCCCTCCTGCCACTCCAAGCTCTGGAAGACATTTGGAAGTTCTTGAGCATCCTCAGAATCTCCCCATGATATTCTCTGTGGACAACCCTCCTTCTGCACTCGTTTCCACCCTGTCAGTGACAGGAGTGCTGGCAGGTCACCTGTGAGGGTCACTCAGGAGCCATGGAGGCATTAAAAGCTCTGTGACACCTTGAAGAATTCCTGGGCAAAATACAAGCTCTGCAATTGACATTTTCACTGAGCTTCAGGCAGCATTTTTTAACTCCATTTTGCCTTCAAAGGCAATGAATTATGAAAAAATGCCTTCAGTTCTGCTCTGGAGGCTCCCTGTGAGCTACAGCCCCAGACACAACTTCTCCTTGGGCATCTCAGGGGTCAATCCCAGTGTTATTTACAGAGCTCAGTGAGATCCTTTGTGGCAGAGGGTGACACAGAGGTGTGAAATGCTCTTGTCAGATCAGCTTATGCTCAGCCACAAAACCACTCCAGCACACATTGCAGATGCTCCTCTTAAGCCATATTTTCTCCATCCCAACAATCCTCCTCCCACAGTGCAGCCTCTTCTCAGCCTGATCCACACAGGGCTGAGCCATCCTCTCTATCCTGACAGAAAACAGGGTTTACAATGAAAACCAAATCCAGACCAGCTCTGGTTGCTCACTATTTGAAGCCCATCAGTTAAATAAACCATGTCAGATGCAGCCATCCTGCCATCCTGCAGTCTGAAGGCTCTCCCAAGGTAATTTCTGATGGAAACCATATGTTTGCACTAGGTCTGCTCAGGCTGCTGCAGGTTAAATATAAACCACTGCCAATTGTACTACCTCATTATTAGCAGACCCTGGCAGCAGCCTTGCATGAAGAAATGGATGTCTGGCTATACTACCTGCCAACACATCATAATTTATGTCAGGTGCTGGGAAATGTGCAGGAGGATGACAGCCTCCCCCCTGCCTTTCCTAGAGTCACAGAATCCCAGACTGGTTTGAACTGGAAGGAACCTTAAAAATCATCTGGTCCCAACCCCCTGCCATGGTCAGGGACCCCTCCCCCAGCCCAGGCTGCTCCAAGCCCCATCCAACCTTCAACACTGCCAGGGATGGGGCAGCCACAGCTTCTCTGGGAAACCTGGGACAGGGGCTCAGCACCCTCAAAACAAACAATTTCTTCCTAGGTTTCATCTCAATCTCCCCTCTTTCTGTCTGAAACCATCACCCCTCATCCCTTCCCTCCAGACCCTTGTCCCAAGTCCCTCCCCAGCTTTCCTGGAGCCCCTTCAGGCACTGGAAGGTGCTCTAAGGTCTCCCCATTGCTCCCTTCTCTTCTCCAGCCTGAACAACCTCAACAATCTCCATGCTGAATGTGAGCTTCTATCTAGACAGACTTTCCACCCACCTGATAGAGAGACAAAGTCTTGGAAAAATGAGGCAACGCTGAAGAGGAGTATCTGGAAGGAAGGTTGGGCTGTCCCTGGGAGCTCAGGGCACGACTGACATCCCTGGGTGCTCACTGGGTGGAAGCCCTGCTACCAAATAATGCTGAAGCACAATGGGAGAGGAAGGAAGAAAGTCTTGTTGCTTCTCACTACATATTTCATCTTAAACCCCAGGAAAAAAATGACGACAATCCATCATAGAAAAAATAGCAATATGCCTTATAATATTAATTCAAGTCCTGTAGCACTAATTCAATTTACAGGCAAGCTAAATCTTTCATATAATATTCCTCTATTTGCTCAGTGCCTGAGGAACTACCCATTACTCTGTCTTTTTTTAATGTATGGCCCATTTGACCTTCACATAGCTCGGACTTGTGTCCAGCCCCCAGGCCCTCTGCTCAAAATACTGTATCAGGCAGCTGAGACAAAAGAACAATTAAAAAACACAGCACGACACAACTGTGCCTTTGGAGCTCTTGGAACTCTTGAGCTGGAAGAGATGGAGGATCAAGTCCCATCTCTGCAGAAAACACATCGAACATTCTGGAAAGTCTCAAAGAGGAATTTAACACTTCCCATCTGCAGCCCATTACTCTACATTTTAAGCCCACCTCTCCAGTTACAGGTCCCTGCACACTAGGAGTGTACGTGGAGGAGTGCCAAAGTCTCTCTTGGTCTTGGGAGACCAAGAGTCAGGGAATAACTGGAGATGAATCAAAACTGGAAGCCAAATCCACATCACTCGTTTCCCCCCAAAAAAAGTGCAGAGTTTTGGTAAAAGACCCCAGGAGTTGGCATCGTGCTGAGTCTGGCTTCTGCAAAACCTAACGAGAAATCACCTGGTCTGCTCAGGAAGGCCAGCAGAATGGAACAAGGCACAAGCAATTATTTTTGGAGAAAATGCTTTTTAAAAGTCATGGATATGTTGTTTCTTTTTTCTTTTCTTTTAGGTATGAGATCATTTCAATAACTGACCTGCTCTCTCCATCAGGTTTTGCATTACTTTGTCTCCCTGTCTCAGGGAGATGCCAGATATCCTTAAGCAGGCAGACAGCCTCTGCCCACCCTGGTGAGCATCACTGTGCTCTGCATCTCATGGGGACAAAGCACTCAGGTACCCCCAGGGAGGCAGGAGAGCTTCACTCCCACAAACACCATCTCCCATGGGCTCTGTTCCCAGCAGTGTCCCCAGGGATGCTGGGGTCCCATCAGGTTGCCAAGTTCCCCCCCCAAGACCAGGGCTGCACCCAGCACCCACAATTCCATCTCCCATTGCTCAGCATTTCCACCCTGCCACAACCACCTGCAGAGGGGTGGAAGGAGGTTGGACCCACACCCACTTTCCCCCCTGGCTTCAGGCACCAGGAAAACCTCCCTTCTTGCTCTGGCCAAGGACATTTTAAAGACAGCCTGCTCGTTGTGATCGGCTCTGACTGTAGCTCTGCAGCAATTAAAAAAAAAAAAAATAATTCCCCCTGGCTCCAGCATCCTAATGCTGCATTTCTCTTTTCCTATTAATGGTGGGTTCTGTCTGTTTTATTACCTCTTAGGAATCATTTGATGAGCTCTCACAGCAGGACTTTGCTCAAAATTATTCCACCCTTCTAAACTTCTCCCTTCAAAACCATCCACACTTCATTACAACACATCCCAGCTCCCATCCACAGCATCATTTTACTTTCATGGAAAGGTGAGGCCATGGGACTGGGCAGCTCTGCTTGGTTGGGCACTCAGCTCATCACCCAGTGTCACCAGGCCAGATGCTGCCCAAGAGTGCAAAGAGAAAGGTGACAACAGCCTTCAAAAGAATGTCTGCAACTTTCTAGAGAATGGTTGTTGTAACGAGCAGGATGAGTGATGCATTTGTCTCAAACAGTCTGAAGGCCTAGAGAAGAGACAGCTTGAGAAGAGGCAGCTCCTTGATAAGAGGAGAGGCCATAAAGCTTCAAAAGAGACAATTAGGAGCTTTGGGCAAACTACAAGGGAGGTGACCACTCTGTGGCACTTCCTAGACCAAGTCAGGGCAAGCAAAGATTGGGAAGTGGCTGTGGAGCAGCAAGAAATTGGTAACATATAAGGAGGAGAGACACTAACTCTTGTGTCTCTGGACAACCACCCCCCTCTTCTCCATCACGAGACCAGTGGAACACCTCTGGATCCTTGGGTGGTGACTTTCCCTTTCCTCTCTCTCCTCCCTCCCTCTATTTTTTGATGGTGCTTTCTTCCTTTCTCTTGTCTCTCTCTCTTTATAGCATTAAGTTAACAACTACAGCCTCAATTCTGTGTCTGCTCAATCAAGTTGTGTATCAGGAACACCTGACACCGTGTTCCACATCTTCCTCTCCAGACTTTCCTCAGTGACCATCAATTATTTGAACCAAAACCACAGGCTGGAATGCCCTGGGAACCACCCCCTCCCCAACAATGAAGAACCAACAGCAGGGACTAACTTACCATCCATGTCAAGACGTTGCATGATGATTGCCAACTCCACCTCACTGGGCATGTATCCCAAGGAACGCATTGCCATGCCCAGCTCCTGCTTGGATATAAATCCATTCCCATCCCTGTCCAGCACCCGGAAAGCTTCACGAATTTCTGTAAAGGAGAAGGGAAAAGAGAGGAGCTGTTATGGTGGAAGACTCCTGGTCCATGCATCTGCACAGATGGGACACAGAAGCAGCATATATTCCCTTCTCTAATGTTAATGATGCAGCTTTGGTTATTTCAAGGAAGGGTAATAATGATATGGCCAGACACACAAATATACTCTTATGTTTGCAGTCAGGCATGAAGTCATACAATTGACATACAATTGCTCCAGGGTTTGGGAGGTACCAGCCTCACCAAGGGGAATGCTGACCTCAGTTCCCCTGGGAAAAAGCTGTGAGCATCATAACCCAGCAGGAAAGGTTTCATCAGCAGTTTTGCTAAGAGGCTATTTAACACTTCACAATTCTGAGACTGCTTCTAAATCATTTCCCCTCAAAGTTCAGCTTTGACAGCACCTGTGGGTTGGCAAAGGCTTCTCCAGTTTCCATGGGCTGTGGGTAATACCCCAGTGATCATCTCCGTAGCTTAATCTCCACCACAACTGTGACTATCACAGGGAGATAAGATCAATTTTTAATCCAGCCAAAGGGTAGAGACTATTCATTCTGGTGAACGTTGGGCCAGATCTGTAATAATAACACTTGGGGCTCAGGAAGGTGTCAAACATGATTTGTTTAAACTTCACCTTATCTCCCTGCTAGCCTGAGCTGGTGGAAGATCAGGGATATCAAAAGATGGTGAGGTTGCTCCAAGCTGGAAGTATGGGTACAGAATGCAAAGAGCCTCTGGAGCAGAAACAAATGCTATTAGACACTGCCAGCTGTAGTGAAATCTGTTTCCATGTGCTGGGCTGAAAGCTAAAGCGCAGTAAATATTACATCAAAATCAATTAATTTTAAAATAAACTTTTGACAGCTGAAGATGAAAGCACTAAAAATATTGCAGGGAGCTGAGAAAGTCTTTTAGAAAATAAAATACAAGTCTACCTTCCGAAAAGTTTACATGTGAGTTAAAACTGATCCAAATTACAATAATAAATTATGCCTGCACAGGAGCTCTGCTGCAGGACATCTGGATGCCAACACTGAGTGAGTGCCCTCCCCAGATACAGACTTCAGAAGGTGCTCAAAAGGGACTGCAACCTTTGAGCCTCCATCAGAGGAGGAAACCCCAACCAAGTGGGTTCCAACTCTGTTCCACATGCCTCAGAAACCTGAATTTTTGACTAAGCCTGGAGCACCCTTCACATCCCAACTCCTGACCACAAATGGAGCTTTATTTCCTTCCTCACTCTAGAAATACCACTTGGGCAGAGGGATATTTGAAGAGCTATTTATAGGTTGAACACACTGTACACAAAGGAGATACAACCTCCATCAGTGCCTCCTCTTTATCTTGACATGCAACATCACCTCCTAATTGGTATTTCTTGGTAGTGACCCCTTCTCCTGGCAGGTGCTGTCCTGCACAGCACCCAGGGTGGGAGTCTCAGGGCTGGGCATCCCCCCCAGGAGCATCCCCCCATCAGCTCTTCCCATCAACTCTGCTGAAGAACCAGTCCCAAAGAATGGTCCCTGAACTGTGGCACCCTGTGTGGCCCTCACCTTTATTTCCAGCTGTTAAATTTCATTACCCACAGCTAAAAATACATCAGCACTTTCCCCATATGCCTTTCCCCAAGAAGTCACCATGGCAACTGATGCTCCTGGCTCAGAACTGGGAACTGATGTGGTCCATGGAGTAAATCTCTCAGCACAGGCATCACCAGGGAGAAACTTTGAGACCTTTTTCATTTGGGCTGGAAGCTGCCCCATATAGGGATGCTTCACCCTGGTCAGGAAACAAAAAATTTTGGGTTGTCTTTAAAAGGAAGAATCAAGATAACTTGGGAGAGTGAGACAAGGAGGAGGGGTGGCTGTTGAAGCAATGCTGTGCCAATGGGTAAGGATGTGGGGACATCATGGTCCCCACTGGAGCCCCAGTGCTGAGCTGGGTGCACAGATGTGGTTCTCAGGAGAGTTCATCCCAGTGTGTTTCCCCAGGATTTGTGTTCTGTGGGAGCAGGGAGCACAGTGATAACCTCTGAGATCACATGAGCATTCAAGCACTGGATATGGGGGAATGGTTTAAATTGGTTTAAATTCAGACCTGGTTTATGGTTTAAATTCAGACCCTGTCCAGCTTAAATCCAGCTGCCCCGTCACTGAGCACCCAACCATCTGATGACCCCAAGATCCTCTGGGAAGAAAAAAGGAAGAATCAGAAAAAAAAGATGATTTTTTCTTTTCAATTACTTTTCTGAGGGGCACAAACAAGACCACTGGCAGAGCTGGACCTGACACCCAGCCTAGCAATTAATTGGCTTTCTCCATCTGCACCCAAAAACAAAGTCCTCACCCACCCTCTCCAGCCCTTTCCTCCACAACCCCAGGGCAAGCACTGACCTTACACACCCATCCCCAGCTCATCCCTCTTTCCTCCTCACTAGCAGGTTTTTTTGCAGATTATTTCCCTCTGACTGGTAACAAGACACAACCCTCATTAGAATCATAGAATCATCACGGTTGGAAAGGACCTCCAAGGTCATCGAGTCCAACCATCAGCCTTACACCACCTTAACCACTCAATCATCTCCTGAAGCTCCACATCTACCCATTTTTTACTACCTCCAGGGACAGTGAATCCACCACCTCCCTGGGCAGTCTGTTCCAATGCTTCACCACTCTTTCAGGGAATAAATTTTTCCTACTACCCAATCTGCACCTCTGGCACAACTTGAACCCATTTCCTCTTCTCCTATCACAGTCACTGTGGAGAAGAGGCCAACACCCCCCTCACTTCAGCCTCCTCCTTTCAAGGAGTTGTAGAGGGGAAGAAGGTTTCCTCTCAGCCTCCTCATTACACACATTATTTTTGTTTTCCTTCCTGAATGGGAATGAATCCAGGTTCCCTGGGAAATAAACTTTATTTCCCAATAAACTGGGAAATACTCAACCTCAGAGTACTCCAGCCACTGCAGATGGACCCAGGTAGAAGTATCACTAGAGTAAGTTTTGTAATTACACTGTAACTACCACCTCCTAAATGCACAGTAATTATAACCCAAGTTGTATGGTTGCTCCTATGGTTATGGTTATCCTCTTAATATGATAAAGAGGAGAAATACCACCACCCAAAATCTTGCAAGTCATGTCATTCACTTAATTGCAGGTTTGGGCACTAAAGTACAAACCAAACGACCTAAAAGCTGCAAATAGCACATCCTTGAGTGAACTGTTAAGTGAGTCTCAAAACTCATATGCATTGGGTTTGTTGGGTTTTTTTAAATGGAAATTTCCATCCCTCCATCTGCTATTCTTGTGCTGGTGGGTTTTGGGTTTTTTTCTGTTTTGTTTGGGGGGGGGGGGGTTTGTTTGTTTTTTGGTTGTTTGGTTTTGATTTTTTTGTTATTAGTTTTTTTCCCCTGCCAATTGACACAAGGTGTCAAATTATCCGTATTTTTCAGGGTATGGAGACTCCACCCCCCCAATATACTCCAATTGAAGGTGTCAAAATCTTTCACTTGGTTATTCTCCATCTCAGTTAAACAGTTCAACATCCCCAAACTCGTTTGCTGCAGCCTGGAGCAACCTCTCCCATCAGCATCACCAAAACCAAGCAAGGACCAAGGCTGCAGCTGGAAATGGGGCAAAACCCCTGGGATAACAGCAGCCTCAGCGCTGCAGCTGCTCAGAGGCAGAGCTGTGTCAGGGCCATGCCAACCAACATCACTCAACTTGACAAAGTACCTGAGCTCAGAAAGCTCTGCCTCAAAATCAAGTGCTTTGTCTTGTATTTCCTAAGAGGGACTTTTTCATCCATAATTTGGTAGATTCTTTTTTTTGTTGCTGTTCTTCCCCTTCTCCAGAAAAAAGTGATTTGTGGAAATGATGTTTCCTGTGGTTACACTCCCAAACACACTCAACACTTGCCAAGTGACCTGGGGGACCAGGTAAATGCATGATATAAACATTCTCTGCTGCTACAGGAGATGATTTAAATAGCAGCTTTTCCTGCAAACAACAGGGGCTGCACAATTTGCTGACAAACACCCAGCAGGGATTTGCAGAGCCAGCAGTCAGAAGGATTTGGCAAAATGGCAACTTCCACTTTCCCTTTTAAATTTTCCTACTATGGCCAGAATTTCATCCCAGAGACGAGCAGGACTCCCTTTCAGCTCCTTCCAATGACAAGAGAGGAATGCATGGGGTTAGAGATCCTGTGCTGTGACCTTTACCATTAAATAATGTGGAACAATCAGGTTTCCAGTGCCTGAGAAAAGTACAGGCTGGTCCTGAGTGGTGAGGGATGAACTCAGAATGAAAGAAGTGAGGATGAGCTCAAAGAGGATGCAAATGGCCAGTCTGCCAGGTGAGAATTATAAAATTCTCAAGGTTGGAAAAGATCCATAAGATCATCAAGCCTACAGCCCCTCACCACTAAACCATCCAGGTTTAGAAGGGCAGGGCTCAGCTCATAGAGATGCTTTGATTTCCCTCCACAATGCACTGAGGAAGGCAGGAAGATGGAGAGGACATTCCAGGGAGAGAGAAAAGGAGTTTCAGGTGAAGGGCAATACTGGTCTAAGAACAAATGAATATGAGCAAATTTAGCCTGACAATTAGGAGGAAGTTTCAGAGATGAGCAATGACTGCAGCATTTCAGAATGGAGCTTAACCCATTCTGGGCAGATTTAGTTGCCATGACCAAGTCACCTCCAGTAGTAGGAACTGACTTCAGGGACCTCTTACAGCCCATCCCCTTAGTCCTCAGCATGCTAAGATTTTTTCTACTTCAAGTCTATCATTGCACACTGCAGCAGTAAGCATAAAGCCAAAGTGATTTCAAGTCATCTCTTAGGTGAGGGATCATCTTCTGCCAAGCTGTGTTTGAAAGCCTTGCTCAGATCCCTGGTTCTTCTGGTGCTCATGCTTGGCTCTGTGATTTCACTCTCTCAACCAAAGAGCTCACAACATGGGTCTTTTTTTGAGCAGCCATCATCAAACAAGTCATTATAAACAGTGAAAAAAAAGAGGAAAAGAGGAAAAAAACCCAAACTTTTAAAAAGAAAAGAGAAAAAGAAGAAAAAAAGAAAAAAGATGAAAGAGAGAAAGAGGAAAAAACGAAGAGAGAAGAGAGAAGAAAAGAGAAAAGAGAGAAGAGAGAGGAGAAAATAGAAAAGAGAAAGAGAAAAGAGAAACAAGAAAAGAGGAAAGAGGAAAAAGAGAGAAGAGAGAAAAGTGAAAAAAGAAAAGCAACTCCTAGCAATGAAAGATCACCACTATGAAAGCAGATAAATTTAAGCTGCATGTTACAACTTTTGTTTACAACTTAAGAACCTGCTACAAAAGAGGTGAATAAGCAGAGAATAATTTTTCATAGTTTTCCACAGAAACCTCAATCTCCTCTTTTACTCATGCTTTTTATTAGGAAACAATCTTTATCCTTCCTTCCTCCTTTACATACAGCAGGCACAAAACGTTTTCCCTTCCACCCCTTCAAAGAACCTCATACCCAGTACATGTTCTCCTGGGAACAACTGAGCCATGCAGAGAATGGTTCAGCTTCACAACATTTTCTTTTTAAGCTGCCTAGATATAAACCTATAATATCTGGGACCTGCTGATTTAGTTTATTGACAGCAATACCCAATTTATCATCAGAAGTGAAACATTTGCAGGACATAAATAGGCAATAAGCTTAGGGCTCTACCCTGGAGTGGCTCAGAGAAGGAAAGTGATTTGCTTCAAGTTGCTTAGGGATGGCTCACATTAATGTTGAAGAGATAATGGCTCCCTGCTTTTTTCTTTTTCCTTTTTTTAATATATATATATAATTTGCATCCTGTATTGATTTACTGCTAGAATACTCTTCATACATTTCTTACCAAAATGAGAGCTGCAGTCTGCAGCCCTGCCTGGCAATAACTGTGTAGGAAATATAACCTCACCCATCATCTCACGCTCTTTTCCCTAGACTCTGCAACAGTGCCTTAATTAGACTTTGAGCACTCTCTGTTGGAAATTTACTGCCCATTATTCAAATGTAGGTACCTGCCATTTAGAATAATATCCTTGAAAGAGGATGCAGAGGCCCATTTGTTACGAGCATCTCAAATATCCTGAGAGCTGGCTCTGACAGATGATAAGTTCCTTCTTCCCCCCACAGGACACCCCTTGAGTCAGGACAGGCAGTACCTGTGGCAAAATGTACTGGAGTTTGATTGCTTTCCCAGTCCCTCTGCCTTTAATGACTTTCCACGTGGCTACCCAGTGGCACATTAAACCCAATTTAATATGTACTTACTGGGGTTATACCAAAGGCCAGAGAAACATCTCAGCTCCTGGCAGTGGCTGCTCAGCAGTTATGAGATGAGCAAGCACACCTCCAGGTCTACAGTGAGATGTTGCTCATGGCTTTTCCACCAAGTCCTCCAAGGAAGCATCTCCAGCATCCCCCTTGTCCCTTCCCACTCAGCAGATTTATCACCTGCCCCTTGGATTCATTCCCACTGCTTTTCTCCTATATCACCACCCCAGGTAAGCAGCTGCCTCATGGAAGAATCCCACAATACTGATGACTTAATGCTTTTCAGTTCAAAGCTGCCCATTCCTGTGCATTTTCTGTTCTCCAAGTCACAGAATCTATCCTGGACAAAGAATCTTTTTTCTCCACAAAAGCCAAAGTGATTATAACACATAAATTGCCTCACTGCAAGTGAATCTTGTGATCAAGAGCTCAGCAAAACAAATCTGACTTTGATGCAACTTCTCCAGTTCTCCCTCTTCACTGTTTCAAGGCTGAGGAATCTAAACTTCATCCTACAAACAACAATCCTAGCTCAAAAGCAGGAAAACTGCAGATTTGATTCTATTTGGAATGGAAACTTTCTGGGAAGCACTTGGTAAGACCAATATTTCCCAATATTTCACAGCCATGTTACTTAATATTTAGAAAGTGAAATTATAAATTCAAACCAAAATATTGCAACTTTGCTGAAATTAAGCGCTTTTATTCTTTTCACTTGAAAGGGCCATTGTCAACATGGGAATGTAATCAAATCTGCATTTTTCTGGTGGAAAATGTTTCCACTGGAAGAATTACAATCAGCTCAAGCTCCTTAGCTCCCTCCATGCTCATTGGTCCAAGTTTATTGTTTTACAAAGTGGAAAGCAATTTGAGAAAGCTTTTCCCTGAGCAGGTCTGCAACCCTGTGCAATGCTGGAGGAACTGCTGCAGGGTTCAGGTTGAGACCCAAATAAATCTCCTTCCTAAATCCTGTCCAAATTCCCAGACATGTTCCTTCAGCTCACACTCTGCTGGGTAGGTTATGACCCAAGAGGCTGCCACAAGGAGAAAAAAGCTAGAGGGATTTTCCAAGTATTTATTGCTAAGTTAACCTCAAGCAAGATTTCTGGTGTGCATCCACACAAACCTCCCCTGGGATGTGTTGGCTAAAGAGAAGGCCACCAAATAGTCCCAGGCTTTTCCTGAAATAGTCCCAGGCTTTTCCTGAACCAAGCCCAGGCTGATTTCCAGCCAAGGAACTGGGACAGAGATGTTCCAAACCAGTTGAGATCATTCCCACCAGGAATGTACACGGGGAATGGGTAGCTGCTCACTGGTGCAAACAGATTTACTCAAGTGACCTGGAGACTGACATTTCTAGAGATGAAATGCAGCACATCAGGTCACTGAGATACAGAGACCTGCTCAGGACCCTCAAAATGTGAAAAGGTTCACCTGCAAATCCAGAGAGAGCTTTTTTTTATGGAGTGCTTAACAGGAGGTGCAGGAGAAACCTTTTTTTTTTCATTTTATTCTGTTCATCTTGTGCAGCAAACAGGAAAAGCTCAGTCCTGAAAACCTTGCTTCTTCCAAAAAATTCCAAGAGAGAGCCTGAAATATTCATATTTCTTTCCTGCTTGATTCCTGGAATGAAACTGCTCTTTCTACACATAAAAATAAAACATTCCTAAGAATAAATCACTGTACTTTTTCTCCACCGTGCACCTGAAAACAGTCCTTGAGAAATCAATTGTAAAATATGTGTTGGAGGCCAGCACAGACTATTCAGCTTAAAAGCAATTTCTCTACTCTCAGGCTTTGAAGATACTTTAAATAATGTTGAAGAATTTATTTATTTTTCTACAATTTGGTATCATTTTTTTTTACTTTTTCTTTTTTTTTTTTTTTTTTCCTGTCCCAAAACTAGGAGTGAGTTTGGCAATTCCTCTCCGGTGAAATGAAGAGAAATATCACTGGTGTGGTGGAAGAGAAATGAAAGTCAAACCCTTTGCTAGTACTGACTTCTTGGTCTGGGACACCAAAAAATAGAACCCAATTATTGCATTTCTTGCAGATCAGCAGTTAAACGTTCCCTGATCATGTTTCCTTACCAAGTCCTGGGAGCAGCCTGAGAAGCCCTGTATAGTACATGTATAGTACATAAGTATAGTACATAAAACTAAAAAACTAAAAATACATAAAACCCAGCTGAAGAGTATGGGTTCTGTACTTACATATTTGGATGTATTTGTAATTCACCATTGTTATTATTACCACTTCATTAAACCTATCCTGCAATTGTTTTCCAACTTTGAAGTCTCTCCCCTTTATTCCCCTTTCTATCTTACCCTGAAATGGTCATGAGGGAATAACAAAGAGCCAGCTATGAACTATGTCCCATGACATATATGGAAGGAACACAATGAGAAGACACCCAAGAGGTGGAGGAAAATGGAATAAGGAGATAAACCCCCCCAGAATGAGTGACAGCAGATGGCCACAGTACACAAGACAGCACATGGCCCTTCTCTACCTTCCACCACCTTTGGTGGAAACAAACCTGGTTTGCACCAATCAAAGAAGATGAGGATTTGATCAGCACTCCCTCTTCCCATCTGTTGGTTCCCATCCAAATTATTGCCAACGTGAGGGCTGAACATAAGAGGTAGTTCAGAGGTTTTTTCTTCTTGAGAAGGAAACAGCAAAAGCTGAAAGTACAGTAAGTCTCTGCAGAGAAGATGGTTTAATTAGCTGGCGTGATATCAAACCTGAATGACTTCTGATACACAATTACAGTGCATTGTCTGAGCTTGGAAAAAGAACATGTAACCTGCCTTTATCATCACTGGACTCTATGTTCACTTGATCCTTTCAAGATATATCACATGCTCACATTTCTGTGGCCATTTCTGTATCTCCTGGTCTTTGGAACAAATAAACATCTCTAAAAATAACACCAAGTCTCATAACCTGAACATGTAATCAAGTGCACAGGCTGCAATTATTACCTTTCGGAGGAGATATTAAAATTCAAATGTGTACCTTCCAGCTGTGGAGAAGTCCAGCTTAAACTGTACTTAGGAGGAAATAAATTCACACCCTGCCATTCATCTCTATATGAGAAGCAGGACACCAGCTGAAGGGGGGGAAGAGCCTTCCTCAGTGTTGCAAGCCAGAGAAGATGACACAGGGAGCTGTGCTATATCTGTGTCACTTCAGGTGCTGGCACCCTGATGTATCTCTAGGAAAGGTGCTACCACAATAGAGGTTATGGCTGGAAAACCCTCTGTCCGGCAGAGGTTTGAGCTTCTCCTTGCTCATTCTCTCCACATCCCCCTCCTCACGTGCAGCCCTGAAGAGCTTCTCCTTTCCTGCCCCTGGCACCCACTACCCAAGTGTAAACCTTCTCCTCCAGCAACCTGGTGCCACCTCCTCCCACACTCTGTCTTTGAGTCACTTCTAATTTATTCCCTTTCTCCCGTGTCAGCCTCGTGCTGCCCATTTTGGCTCCTTCTCCTCCACCGCCTCTGGTGTACAGCACGAGAGAGGCAGTAGCTGATTTCCAGCTGTGGTTCCAACCTCCTTGCCCTCAGGAGTCCTCCAGCTTTCTCAAGACCAAAACACACCAAGGCTGATGAGGCATGATCAGACACACCTCCCCTCTTCCTCTGCACCCACCAGTTCAGGGAGGGAATTAGGAGGAGAGAAGCAGCTCATTACCCAGGCAGTCACAAAGTCTGCAGCCACTCTACTCTGGGTACCCCACCAGGTCCTTTTGTGGATGGGGGAGCAAATTCACCAGGAAGGTAAAGAAGTGACTGTCCTCTGAGTCACTGCAGATGCTGCTGGTGGGTGTTTCTGGGCACTATGAGATCCTGCTTTGCACAGGAGGCCCAAAGCTGAGGTTCTCCAAGATAGCTCAGAGTAGAGAGATGCTACCTCTTCTAAACATGAAGTAAATGGAATTGAAATATACCTGGCCAAATATCTGAAATGTAAAAGGAATCTATTAATAAATCAGATGCTGATGTAGGCACCAGTAAAACCTGACACTGAGCGAAGAGTGATTTATACACAAAAGCAAACTAGATCAGGCTCCCATTTCTAGAAAAGGACACCAGATGTCTTTGACGTCATCTAAATTATCTCTATTTTTAAAAGTTACTCTTTTCCATTTGCTGCCAACTCAGAAAAGTCCAATTTGCCAAGATAATATATCTAGTGTGGATGAAGATTTCCAAACTTGAAGTATCAGTCTCTTAGCAACCATAGTACTCTTTGTATTAAAACTGAGCACAGTGAGACTGTCATCTTCTGTAGCCTTTTATGCACCTAATAGCTGCATTCCCATTAAAGACCCAATATTGGGGAAAAGATGGCATTTAGGATTCTAGACGCATACAGAATATCGTGTATCAGTGTACACACACACATGTATTCCATATTCTCTCTCTCCTCAGAAGGACAGAGTATTTATAGTAGGTAGACATGTCAGGGAAATATGTGGCATGTCTGATTCGTGTAAGGAACAAGATAAGAAATGAAGAGATGAACATAACAAAAGGTGCAGCAAGAGCTGAGAAGAAGAAAAAAATACCATGGAAAGAACATTTTCTTCCATCTGGGTTAGATTCAAGTGGTGGTCAGTGCCTTCAGGCAGTGGGTAGGTGTAAGATCAAAGCAACCTCCCTTCTTGCCCACTTCCAGCCCAGTCCTGGAAGAGCCATTTGCTGCCTCCCTTTCTCCAAACCTACAAGAGTTCTGGAAAGGCTTTTGACTCCCACATTCACATCTGCTTCTTCCACCCCTGCACAGAAACTCACACTCCTGGAAAGCTTTCCTTGGGTAAATAACACTTCAAGGTCCTCAGCAGGAGGACACAGTGGAAGCACGTGGAACTGTTTTGAATGGATCACACAAAGCAACTTCTTCTGGCCTTGGGGAGTTTGTGTGCTGCCTACCCAGCAATTCTGGGCACTTTGCTTCAGAAACATAGAGAAAACTTCAGGAAACAAAATAGTCACATTTAATCTTATTTGTCCTGTGGCAAGGAGTTCCACAGTTTAACCATGCAATCCGAGATGTTCCTCTTTCTCTTCTTCTGAAACACTTCCTCCAACTTCCATCTGACATTTTTCAGCTCTTGTTTTGGAACAGACAGCAAACAACTGTTCCTCATTCTCATTCTCCACACCAATCTCACACTGTATAGACTTAGATTCACCATATCTTCAGCTGTGTTCAGGCTGAAAAATCTTTGTCTCACTAGCACAAAACCTGCTTCATCAAATCCATCCTCCCACCTTGGCCCATTCAAGCACTGAAAACCACTCAGTTGTCATCAGAAAAACTGGGCTTCCACCCAACCCTTCAGAAGATCCTCAGTCTGTTGGCTGAGCCATTTTCAGTTGGAAAAAGTAAAAGAAACCTCCAGGTCCCTAAAATTAAGCACTGAAATATTCAAGATGGAAATCTCACATGACCTCACTGCAGCCATCAGCAGCTCCCACAGTAACAGGAGCTTCCCAAAGATCTCCATGAGCAGAATACTAGGGCTAGGAGCTTGGTCACATCACCATCACTCAGGACAGGGACAGGTCAGGGAGGCCTGCTGGGAGGGACTGGGATCTCCTGTCATTAGGAGTCCTCACCAACCCTCAATATGCCCTATTCACCTTAGCATCCCAATCTTATGCTGTTATATATATTTGTACATACAGGATGTGCTGGGGAACGGCTGTTATCATAGAATCATCATGGTTGGGAAAGACCTCCGAGATCATCGAGTCCAACCATCAGCCTTACACCACCTTAACCACTCAATCATCTCCTGAAGCTCTACCCTGTTTTTTACTACCTCCAGGGACAGTAACTCCACCGCCTCCCTGGGCAGTCTGTTCCAATGCTTCACCACTCTTTCAGGGAAGAAACTTTTCCTACTACCCAATCTGCACCTCTGGCACAACTTGAACCCATTTCCTCTTCTCCTATCACAGTCACTGGGGAGAAGAGGCCAAAACCCCCCTCGCTTCAGCCTTTCAGCTGTAGAGGGCAATAAGGTCTCCCCTCACCCTCCTCTTCTCCAGACTGAACAGCCCCAGCTCCCTCAGCCTCTCATAAGATCTCTTCTCCAGACCCCTGATCAGCTTGGTTGACCTTCTCTGCACCCTCTCCACCACCTCCATGTCCTTCCTTTCCTTTGTGCTCAAAACTGCACACAGTGCTGGAGGTGCAGCCTCACGAAGGATGAGTACAAGGGGTCCTGCTGGTCACACTCTCCCTGATCCAGGCCAGGATGCTGTTTGCCTTCTTGGCCACCTGGGCACACTGCTGGCTCATGTTCAGCCAGCTGTCAATCAGCACCCCCTGGTGCCTCTCTAGCCACTCCTCCCCAAGTTTTTTATATGTATTTATTTATATTTATATATATAAAGCGCCTATCACCATATTGATAAACATTCTCTGGAACCAGGAGTCAGCCTGTTAGTACCTCAGCACTTCTGTTCCCAACCAATTTAAAAAAAAAAATAATATATATATATATATATTGTCCTTCTGGGGATTGTTTTGGCCCAAGTGCACTCCACTCCATGGCCAAGGGAGTGACAGAGAGCAAAACATGGGCACCTAAAACCAGACCCACCTTGAGCCAGCAGCAGTCAGCCACCGTGGCCGTCTCCAACAGGAACCAGAACATTCCCACCACCTTCCCATGGAGGGGGAAGCAGCAGCTTGGCCAGCAGTGCCTCCAATGATGCTCAGATGGATTGGGAAGGGCTGGATTCACCATTTGCAGAATGGGCCCATTATGAAAACAAGGAGAGGATAGAGAGCAGGCAGTAATTGGCAGGGTCTGCCTCTTCCCTGCCTCACTTCCCCTGCTCTAATGGAAAAGCTGCAGAAATTCATTCTGCACATTCACACTTCATTATATCAAAAGCTGTACCCGGGCCCAGCAGTGGGGCCAAGCCAAGGTGTAGCACTTGGGAAAGACATCATTGCATCATTTCTGTCAAGTAATTAGTGTGCTCCACAGCACACCAAGCCCAGAGTTTTACTAGCACTGAACAAGGTTAGCAGCTTTGTAAACAGCTTGCTCTTGAGTAATATTTTTTCTGCTCATATTGTCTAAAAATATCTTGGGAGAATTCGCTCCAGTACAAATGGCTCTGCTTGAAAGGCTTTTCAAATAACAACAACAACAAAAAAGCTCGTGATAATTCAGAGCAGGTTTTCGCCCGCCTGCCGCTTGCTTTTTGGTTCTCAACTTCAAACACTCACCCAGCCCAGAGCTTGGCTTTACTAAAACACCCAGTTTTACCAGAGAGGAGCTAAAACCTCAGCTAATGCTCAGCTCCATCCCCTCCCCATTTCCTACACGATCTTAGGTGTGGTCAAATTACAGTTTCTTGGGCATTCTCCTGCAGGTCCGAGAGGGCTGGAGCCACCCGTGGGAGATGGGAAGGTATGGATGGGAAGGCAGAGCCTCTGCTCTGAGGGAGAAGAAGACGACAACACCTGGAACCAGTATAAAGCTGAGAGCTCCTTAGCTTCCTTAGTCCTGAAGATGTAACTCTTCCTGAGCCCCTGCATGTGGCAGCTGTACCCGAGTGAAGGGGGCATCCTCCTAACGAAGGGAGGATGATGATGACTCCCCAAGAATTAAGATTTGCTGTTTCCCAGCAGCTTGCAGATGACCTGCACTCACTTTAGAAGCAAAAAAGGTATTTTGCTTCATCTGTTAATCTTTGGGTTCTCCATGGGTGTCCCCAGGTCCTCTCATTTCCCCAGTTTGAAAAAGTTTGTTTAATGCACTCATGTTCTAGGTGAGCTCACCCCTGATGCAGTGAGGACTGAAGGTGCCAGCAGGGATTCAAGGAGCCAATGCTACAGCACCAGGAGCAGATCCTTACTCCTTGGTTGGACTGGATCCTCAGCTCCTGACTAGGGTTGGAAAGGACAAGTGTCCCCAGAGCCAGCAGCTCCCATACCAAATATTCTAAGTGGGCAAAGCAGCAGAGAATGGAGCTGTGCCATCCCACTGCCTGTCTTGTAAAATAAAGATGAAAACACTGAACTTGAACAGGGCTTAAATAGGTTCATATTTGTAACAAGTGACTGTCCTACCCTGGAGCCTTCCAGTGTTCCTTGGAGCAACCATGGTCTGGTGGGACAGTGCTTTCCAGACTCCACAATCAAATGCACAAAACACATCTAATTTCAGCACTTGTGAGAGTATCTATTTTTCCTTCTGCTTGTGCCAGCATTGGCCATTTTAGCAGTTAAGTCCATTGGTTTATTTGGGAAAAGCAGCCCATGGGGAGGTTTGTTATTCCATCCACACTTATCATTAGGAGGCTGCTAATGAAACCACTGAGACCTCCTGATGCCCAGGAATGGCAGCAAGAGGAGTACAAAGTGGCACACTTTTTACACTTCATTGGGAAGCTTTATACATTAATTGGAGTACAAAGTCAAGTCTAATTGATGTTTGTATTGATTGAACTGCTTCAAGTCTTAATTTTCGTTGTAAAACTCACTTTAAAATAGAGCCATTTATAATTAAGACAGGATCTGTAATTAATGGAGTTTTATACTCATATAACTAACTGCCTCTCTCATCAGTCAAAATTAAACTCTGCATGAAAGTTTGTGCAAATTAAATACAGTAGATGCCAAAACTACTTCCTCCAAACTCTGCTGTTCTTATTAATGTCAAATCAGAAGGGATTTGGAGATATGAGAATTCTTATCAGAGAGGGAACAGCAGAGAAGGGTTCCCTGTGGGTGCAGGGGCACCCATGCCCCCTCCATGCAATGTATGCACAAAGATATGTTCAACATGTCATGTTCAACACGTGACAGCAGCAAAGCAAAATGAAATATATTGTCCCTCTTGCACAATTATGTCAAATCATCACACAAACTTGATTTAAAATCTCTTCTAATAGAGGCGGGCTGGGCCACTAAGGAGAATGAGGGCTTACAGAGGAGAGGACTCATTGCATTCACATGCTGGTGGTTGTTTAAAACAAGGCTGCAAAGGGCCTGGCCATGCCTCCAAAGCCTCATCAGTCCTTCAAAGTACTAATGAAATTCCCCAGTTCTGGTAACTGTGGTTGACCGTGTGACTCTTTCCAACCTGAGCTCCTCAGATATCTTTACAGCCATCAGCCACAATATTTACAAAGCACGGGCAATTGTGGGCTTGTGGCAAGAAAATAAATCATCTTGGACATATGTACATAGATAAAAGTTCCCCAATAAATCTGTTTTTCATGTGCAAAACATCCTCATCCTTATCTAAGTAATTAGCTATTCACTTGTTTAAAGGCTCTCATTTAATTGGGGTTGCTGTTCTGAGTGGAATATCATTTCCTTTCCCCAAAAGGACTACTACTATTTTTGTAGCATTTTTTTTTCTGACTGCCACATTCTTGTTTTTCCACTAAAATTAAAAATTCACTGCAGCACTCACCAAGTATTTATGGCTTGAAGATTCCTACTCATGTCCCTGAGCTTTTCACCACTGCCCAGCATTTTCCCACACAACTTCAAGGTTGTTGCAGCTCAGGGTCCTTCAACAGTTACTCTAAAGAGATACAGAGGTTGACTTGCTCCTTGGTAGCTCCCAAGTGTCATCCTTTGAAAATGCCCTTTTGTCCCCACGGAAAATAAAAGATCAGGGGTTAGAGAAGTCTCAGTGAGCTCTCCAGGTGAGGGAACGAAGTGGGACCCGTGTCCATGGCTGTGAACCACACCAAAGTTTCTCCCTCCCTTTTGGATAAGGTTTGTGTGGATGGTCAGAGCTCCCACCAGAGTCACAGAGAGCCTGAAACCATCAGCAGCCAAAGCAGAGCTAAGGCCATGATGGAGCCACAGAAAGTGCCTCTCCACATGGGTGGGAAGAAAATGTCAAAGTTGGCCTTGAACCTATTTATTGAATCCCTTTTAGAGCTAAAACTGACAGGTTCACAGCCCTCCTGCCTCAGAGATTCTCTTTTTAGTCCATTCTTTTAATTTGCTTCACTCTCAGCCCATCAAAGCCTCAGAGGCCCCAAGTGCTGGAAGAGGTTAGTGGGAATGCAAAAAGTTGATTACTAATGAACTACAGAAATTAGCATACTGGTAATTACCCAAAGGACTAAGGTTCAAAAGAGCCTCTTTCTTTTCCATCATCAGTTCTCCATCTAAACACCCACACCAGCCTCAGGCAGCCCAGTTACCCAGGCAGGCTCACTCAGGTGCATAACAAACTGGGATGGGACTGGTTTGGGGCCATCAAGAAGTTACAGATCCTCACCAGACAGTAGATAGGAGGTGTCAATATTCCTGTCTGTCCTCAGGTGCACAGACAGACACATGCAGCTACACCCCAGGGAACACCCCATGATGAGTCTTGATGTCCATCCAGGCTTTCACCCTAACCCAGGGAAGCTGAAACCCAAGCTGAGAGGATGAAACTTCCCCTACAAGTCAGTCCTAAAGAGCTTTCTGTTAGAAAGAAGAAAGAAGATGTAAGAAGATCAGTCAGTTACTCGATTTCAGGGACAAAAAAAATCCAACTTTGTTGATGGGAGTTTTGTTCCTTCCACCAAGGGGACAAGAATTTCACATTTGTGAAATGAGCAGTTTACTTTGCAAACAAGTCCCTTCCCAAACTCTCCATTGGCTGGGAAGGAGGACACTGACCCTTCAGGCTCTCAAAAAACACTTCATGAGGGGCTTCTCCATGCAACCAGGCCATTAGGAAACTCAGAGCCATGGAATTGGCTTTAAACAGTGTTCTGGTGGAGAAACACATCCTGCTGAGGTCAACAAGTTATCAAAAAAGCTTTTTATTTGCTGGGACTTAACACTGTGATTCCAACCCTGAGGTCGTTGTGTGCTGCAAAGCACCCTGGAAAGCATTTGAAGGTACAAAAACTGCACAAAATACCTGAAAACATCAACTTGGGGGCTCTGGTACTGCAAATAAACACCATGGGAGTCCTCATCCTGTTCCTTACAGAGGCAGCACTTTCCCACAGCAAAACTCCTGGCATCCCACAGCACTACACTCCAAGTGTCCATCAGGCAGAAATAATCCAACCCAAAGCCTTGACTCATGCCACTGTTACACAGAAGACAATAAACTCAACCTGCAGAAAAATTCCTCCAATCACTGGCTCAAAAAAAAAACCCCAAACCCTCTAAAAATCCCAGGCTAGCTAATGCTAAACAGTGTTTTACATGAGAGGCTGCTTGCTATCCTTCTGCACGTCTATTATGTCACCTTCTCCCATTCAAAGGACCCTTATTGATAGGAGGTACAGAACCACAAAAATCTCCTGTTTGTTATAATCAGAGCAAAAAAAAAGGGCAGGGAGAAAATGCCAGACCTCACTGCAGGACAGCAGGAAAGCCTGAGGCCAGGCAGAACTTCCCTCCTGAGCCCTGTATTTAACCAGCCTCTTTTATTCACTTGGCTCCCATTTCCTTGGCTCTTTCTTGTGAAAAAAAAAAAAAAAAAAAAGGCAGCTAAATCGAGCAAAATTAAGCCATTGAGAAACCAGCCTGGAAGGCAGCTGTAATGAACCCTGAAGAAGTCATTAGCTTCCTAACCCCTCATCCAGCCCCAAATTAGGTGTGTACAGGAGGGGAAAGATGCTTTCTATTTGAACCTCCATCCAAACCTTGTTTATTTTTACTGCTGGGCCAAAGCATCCTCAGGGACAAAACATCAGAGTGAAAGCAGCTCACAGGAGCTCAGCAACAAACCGCTTGAGAGCCAATTCAACCAAGAGCTGCAGGAAGGAGCAGGACCAGGTTCAAGATGCCCCCAGGCATGGGGATGCTCCTCAGTTTGGCCAAGATGGGAGGAATGGCTCCTGCCCTCACCTCCTCACCCCACCACAGCACCTCCGTGTCAGAGAAGAAAAACCACCAGAGAATTTGTCTCCTGGAATGCTATTACAGAAAACACCCACTTGGCTTCTCTGGAACACTTCCTCAGCTGGCAGCAGCTGCCCAAACCTTGGCTCTCACTGAAATCAGAACTTTTGCTTTGACTCTTTTAATGTAAGCACGGGACCCCGTGAGCCAAAATCTACAAGTATGCCACACCATCAGAACAGAAATAAGTTAAAAAGCTTAAACTCTAAATGAAACACTTTGTTTTGGAACAGATAAAGTGTTTTTTTTCCAGCTTCCGATTTGTTGGAAGAAAATAAAGTACAAAATAAAAATAAAATGTGATATTTGGGCTCAAACTGAATTGGATCACTTTACTTTTTATATTCTTAAAAACAAAACCAAAAAAACCCCACAAAAAACACACACCAAAAAACCCAAAACCCAAAGCAACAAAAAATCCCCCAAACCAAACCAAAACATAACAATACGAACAAAAAAAAAAACACCCAAAAAACTCCCCCCAAAAACCAGCGCTAGTGAACTGAAAAATCCCACATTTGCACAGCTGAGTCTGAGAGGCAGATCCTGTCCTCAGGCTCCTGGCTCTGGTTGCCAGCCCAACAGGAGTCAGTTCCTACAGCCCAGGGACACCTGAGCCCATCACACATCCACCTCCCTGTGGGGCAAAGCAGGAGCCAATGCTGTGTTGGTGAGATCTTTTACCTCTCTCTATTTTCCCATTTTCCCTTCTGCAACACTGAAATCAAATTTACAAAGCAGTGACAAGCTCCATTTAAGCACTTATGATGGATGTTTCCCCCATCAGACACTTTGGCAAACACAGTTTCACATTTCAAAGGCAGAAATTACTGTGTCCCTGCAATGCACAATTTGCTCCTTATGTAGAAACATGAAGAACTGCTGAGAAAAGAAAATGCTTCAAATGTTTTTTTCCCTTCTGGAAGTAATAGCAATTACACCCAATTACACAGGTGTATTTCTTGCCCCTCCCCATCCAAACCTGTTCCCAAAACCTCATACCCTGGATTAGATCTAGCTGAAAGAAAAAGTAATGAGATTTGTGTTTTCTAGTGAATTAAATAGAAACTGCCCAAAAGAATAATCCTAAAATACAGAATACTGCTTCATTCCACATGGTGCTAATAGGCTTGTGGTCTAACAGCTTATTAGAAAGTGGGGCTTTTTTCTTAAATCCTATCCTAATGATGTGCACACAAGAACATGAGAGACATAAATACCTTCCCCACAGAGGCTTTCAGTTTTTCCATGTTTTTATTTTGCATAATTCTTATCAAAATAAAGGAAACATTTTATGAGAAGACTTTGTGCTGTTCTGCAGTACTAAGGATTGAAAATTTCTCATGCCTGTGTTTCTGAAAGTTATTTTTCTGGCTCTTCCATGTCTCATGGCTGTCCCTCACAAGGTTGCAGTGCTGCCTGCAACACCTCAGTTCCAGGCAGGATGTGGTGTGGGACCAAGCAGCTCACTCCCTGTCAAACCCATCTCGATTCCAGACCAAAGTCTGGCCCTACCTACTGTTCCCTCTGCTCAGCGGTGCCAGGATTTTGTGTATGAGGTCCCTGAGGACCTCCTGTCAAAATTTATTTTGAGTGTTCCTTCATGTGATGCTCACAAGGGTCCTGCTGCTGGTTCCTTTCTTTTGGTTACAGAAATAGAGAATAGTTTTGGTTGGAAAAACCTTTTCAGATCATCAGGTCCATCCCTTCCCCCAGCCACCCCCATGGGCCACCCCCAGCCCATGTCCCTCAGCACCACATCTCCAGGCTCTGAAACCCCTCCAGGGATGATGGGGACTCCAGCCCTGCCCTGGGCAGCCTGGGCCAGGCCCTGACAACCCTTGCCAGGGAGAAATTCTTCCCCAGCTCCAACCTCAACCTCCCCTGGCACAGCTTGAGTTGTGCCAAAAGTTCCTCTTGTCCCATCCCTTCTTCCTTGGGAGCAGAGCCCGACCCCCCCTGGCTCCAACCTCCTCTCAGGGGGTGTCAGAGAGCCAGAAGCTCTCCCCTCAGCCTCCTCTGCTCCAACACCCCCAGCTCCCTCAGCTGGACCCTGAGCAGAACAGATTCCCTGTGGAGATGAATGAAGGACAGAAGCAGACAGCAGGGGCCTGGCTCAGCTCATCCTCCAGAACCCCAGAGAGACCCCCAGAACCAGGGTTCGACTTGATGATCTCAAAGGTCCCTTCCAACCCAGCCGATTCTATGATTCTATGGTGAGACCCCTCAGCCCATACAGCAACCTCCTAGGACTTGCTAAAGCCACAGTGTGAAGGCAAGAGATTGAAGGAACTTGTAAAATTAATGATCCATCTTAGGATCTCGCATAAAAAATTAAAAATCCATATTAAAATTGGAATAAAAGTGTCGCAGCAAGATTTAAATGCCTTTTAAAGCACGTTTAGCTCTTGATCTGAATTTGCTCCCTTCCTGTGGCCTGAGGCAATCCAGGCAGTGAGTTCCCAGCTGGCTCCACCAAAAGCCTGGCTCACCAGGCACTGGGCAGCACCCAAAAGGGCTGCAAGGAATGATGGCCCAGCAGAATTCATGGCATGTCAGGGAGAACCAAAACCTCAGCACGTCTCTGCACTGAGAAACAACCCAGCAGACTGGGAGGGAGTTGGATGAAGACACAGTCAACATGCCTCTCCCCAAAAGCATCTCATTCTAGCTCAAAGAGTCTCTTCCTCCATCACATTGAGCCAGAAACCCTCAAGCCTCTGACCAAGGATATCTGAAAACCACCACTAGTAACTCACTTACTCACCAGTTCCTGTAACTGTGTCAGCATAGCTGGAGTGCAAACAATCCCTTTAATTGTTGTCCAGATGGTGTCCCTGCCATTCTCATTTTCTGGCAGCCAATCTCATTGTATTTATTCTCTCCTGCTGTAAGGACTCTTTCCTCAGAGATGATGCTGATGCCTGGGGTCTTGAGTTTTGGGGGCAGAGATCCTACATGAGGCATCCCCCCTTGGAAGTGGGGTGGGAGAGAACAAAGCCTCTGCAAAGCCTTGCCAAAGCTGCACCCAAAGAAGGGACTGTGCACCTTATCACAAAACAATCCTCTGCAGTTTTTGAATGGAAGTTGCTCTACCCTTAGAACTACTGAGTCCCAAGGAAGCCTGCACTGTAATTAAAATATATAGCTGGAAATGGGCAGAAGGAGCTCAGAAGTGTGAGATACATCTACTTCTGTCCACAGCAGAATTTGCATAGCAATGCCACAGTTTTCTACTCAGAGGCATGAAACACCATTAAAGTGCAATAGAAGACACAAATTACTGCATTTCCAGCCATGATCCCTCACAGAGAGGACAATGTGGATAAAGCTCTCCTTAAAAAGAACTCTGTGGAAAAGAAAATGAGTTTTATACAGTTTCATCTAGTTAATTAACAGGCTGCTTGCAGGGCTTCCCGTGAAGGATGGGTTTAGAGACACAGGCACAAATCCACTCTGGCCATCAGTGGGGCCATTCCCAGCACATGCTCCCCCTCCTTATGCCTCCTGCCCCAGGAGAACATCCTTGGAATTCTGGCCTTGCCAGGCTGCTCTTTCCTCCTTATTGCTTCCTCTTTCCACTTTTCCAAGTGTATTTTTTAATCCCATGTAGAAAAATGGGAGCAAGCTCAGCCTGTTGCTGCTGCATGAGTCAGTCAAGTGAGTAATGCCACTGTCCCCTGGGTTCCCAAACACCATTTGATCTCACCTGGAACACCCGAGATCATCCATCTCTGCCAACATGGCTCAGGCTGCTGAGGCTGGAGGAGATCTGTCTGCCCTCATCCCATTCCAGCCCAGCAGAAAGATTCAAATCTCTGCTGGAATCTTTTCCCAGGGAAAATTCAAGACCCGGAGAGAGACAGGAGGAGTCACACAGCCCCCCAGAGCCTCCAGCAAGCAAAAGACTGCTTATCAACTTCCTGACAGCATGAGAGGGAATTCAGATCAGGATCAGCCATGACACATAGTTCCTGTGGAACTATTTTACCTGGTCCTCCTCCTCAGCAAGGACCCAGGACTGCCACTGGCCCATGACCAACTCCATCCTGTGCTGCTGGGACTCCAGAACCAACCACAGCCCCAACACCTTCAACCACGTGGCCTTCAGACAACTGTTTATTTAAAACCCCTACAGGCATCGTTTAAAGGTGCTCTTTAAATTATTTCAAGAGCTGTTTCCCAGTATATTGCAAAGCTGCTCATGGCTGACTTACACAGGAGCCCAGTTAGGAGTTTCCAAGGTTGACAGAGGAACAGCTGCTAGGAAGAAGCAGGAATCAGGTAAATCACATCCTGCAATGCCATCTGTAATCTATAATGATAGAAAAGTCCCCTGGTGGGGGGTGTCCTCAGATTCCTGCCTTGAAGCCTCCTGCACCCCAGGCTCCTGCAGCCAGCAGCTTTGTCCTCATCCTGTGCATTGTTCTGCTGATGCCTCCACTTTAGGCAGGCAAAACCAGGCACTGGCCTTCCCACTCTGGATCTCGACCTTAAGGACTGATTCAAACCAGTCAGGTTGATGTCTACAATCACAAAAAAACCCCAACAAAACGAAACATGTCCCAGCCTAGAAGCAGCTTTGCATATACCCTGACTCCACCTGGGGCAGGGGCTCTGTGGCCTGAGGCAGCAGATGCCAATGGCAGCATCTCCTCCTGCAAGGACTCTGATGATTTAAAGGCATCTGAGTCAGGTAAGGATTTCTCATGATGTCTTTCTGGACAAATAGCTGCTGCTGCATTTCACATTTCTCTGTGAGGCACTGAGGAGCATGCATTTCACAGATGTTTTTTGCAAATCCTACTTAGAATGCATGTGCCTCCCTTCAGGTGACATTTTTTTAGATTCCTACTATGGAAATGTTTTTGCCTCCTGACAATACCCCTTAGATAGTGCCTATGGAGGTGGATGACTCAAACTTGACATGACGATTTCCATCCACCGTTTTTTATTAAAAATACTCCTAGCAATTTGTAATGTGAAGACAGAAGCTGACTTTAAAAGGGATGGGAAACAACAGAGTATGCACAAACAGTGCCCCAATTTGATATCAACCAACAACAGCCAGAAGATCTCTATGTAAAACAGTTCCTCCCAGCCTTAGTTTATAATCTCATGCACAGAAAATTATTGAGCAATGGATGGCAATAACACCCCTCCAAGAGACCCCACTGGTCCCTAAGAGCCAGGTTAGGGATGGCTGCCACTTCCAGATCCACCCTTGCCTTGATATTACAAAGTTAAGTGTTACCTCCTAGAGCTTTCTGCAGGTTAATTCCCTTTGTGATATGGTGACAGCTTCTAAAAACCCTCATGCTACTACAGAACCACAGATAGCAAACACTGCTGCTAGGGACAGACAAGCCATCAGCAGAGTGACCTGCCATCTCTGCTGCCAGCATAGTATTTAAAGCAGGATGGAAAAAAAAACCAGAGCAGAGTTAAAACCGACAGATGGCTGATGTAAATCAGAAAAGTTTTCATAGGAGAAAAATAAAGGGTGGGAGAAGAGGCAGAACAGCATCCTCCACACCTGGTGTATTGTATTCAGTTTTGGTCCCTGCTGTACAAAAAGGATATGGAGAGGCTGGAGAGGGCCCAGAGAAGAGTCATGAGGATGATCTGAGGACTGGAGCACCTGCCATAGAGGAGAGGATGAGAAAACTGTGTCTGTTCAGCCCTGAGAAGAGAAGGCCTAGGGGGGACTTTATGACCATGTTCCAGTACTTAAAGGGGGCTACAAAGCAGATGGAGATTCCTGATTTACAAGGAGTCCCACGGACAAAGGGCAGTGGGAACACGGTGCTCCTGGGGAGATTCTGATTGGACACAAGAGGAAAAGTTTTCCCCATGAGGACAGACAGACATTGGAATGATCTCCCCACTTTGGGAAGTTTTAAGTTTCAGCTTGAGAAAGTGCTGAGACATCTCAGATAAACAATAATATAGAAGGGTTGGAGCAGATGACCCATGAGGTCCCTTCCAACCTGACATTCTGTGATTCTATGATCCTAGGCACACCAAAAACCCAGGCTCCTTCTCTCTTATGTTACTTGAAGTCAGAAATATTTTTCAATATTGAAATGAATGCAGCCTGCAGCCTGCAAGCATGGAGAGAACAGCATTGAGACATGCAGTGCTAGATGAGAAAAAAAGAAAAAAATAATCCACTGGAAAAAAGCCTGATAGATCAGGCACTTGTTGGAGCCCTGAGTGGGGAGCAGCATTGTAGAAAATTCCCATTGACTTCCCCAGCTTTAAACCTTCAATAATTTAATGTGTGTGACTGGAATTTCTCACTAGGCTGGAACTCCCTCAGGACCAAAATCTCATTGAAAAAGAAACCAAGGAGAATTTGGCATCTCTTTCTCAGCTGGGAAGATTAAATGCAAATATGTTATTGGCATCAAGCTATCACAGCTTGATATATCCACAAAGCTCCCATCCACTGACATTAACTTCTCAAGGAAGAACATTTTGTTACTCACCCTGAGAGAGTTTATGCTTAGAGGCAGAAAGCCTATTTCTGTTTTGGGTCTGGGCAGTGAACAGCAGTACCCTCACCAATTACCAGCACACCCAGGCACTGACGTGGTATTAGTAAAAAAATGCAGGAAGATAGCAACTGCTGACCTAATATTACATGCAATTTCCAGTGGTTAGGATGTACTCTGGTAGTTGGAACACAGAAAAGTATCTCCAGGCTCTTATTGCTGCTCTGGCTTTAGCATATACAGATCAATTTGGTACCACTTGTGAGCTTCTGTGTTTGCAAGTGGAAAAAACTGGCCTGAGGGAGAGCTCTTCCCTGCTCAGCTCAGAACTGGGGCATGGCAAAGGCACAAAGCCCTCAGAAAGAGGTGTTTGGGAAGCACAGAGCTGTCAGGAAAAAAAAAAAAAAATTACAACTAAATTTGAACAAGAAGCCTATGCTTAACAGCCAGGGAATAAAAGGATGATTAGTTAAAGAGCTGTACCCATTCTCCTGAAGAAAAGGGGGACACTCTTTTTGATCAGAGATGAATGGACTCTGTGCCATCTCCCAGTTACCATGGGGCACACAGCCCATGAAATAGCTGCAGTGCTGGCATCTGCTGCCTTCTCCAAACCCTTCTCCTCTATACCTAATTCTCTTCATTTGCCATTAATTGAGATGATCTGCAGCCTCCTGGGTGCTGGTTATCTCTGGTGGGAAAGCAATGCTGAGAGGGCTGCCCAGGCTCACAGGCTGATGGCAGGGAGAGCTGGGAAGGATGGGGTAGGAATAGGACTTCCTTCCCACATCCAGCCACAGACCATTCCCGTGCAAAGAGCAGGGGAACAAATCAAGGCCAAAGTTTCCTGCATGCAGTGGGATGGCCCCAAGAGCAGGGTGCAGCCGTGGTGCCACTTGAATCAGCTCTTGACAGCTGCCAGCAAATCACAACAGCAATTACAGCAAATGTGCTCTAAGAAGGGTAGGAGCAGCAGAAAAACCCTTTTCTTTCAGCATTTGAGAGAAACTGCAAGACCTCATCCAATGTCCTTCTGTCTGCTCAGCCAGCCCCTGTTATCCTGCATAAGGGACAACTGCTAAGCTTTTACTTTGCAACAAAATTTGTCATGTCGGGATGCACTTAAACTAAGCCAGGTCAGTTCTGCTCCCCAACTCCAAGCTTCAAGCAAAAAAAGCTCCTGTAACCCTGGAGGAGAGCCTAGAAGACACTTCTGCAGACCTTCTGCTCCTGGGGTCTTAGCTAAGCTGAACCAAAAGTGGTTTCTCCCATTGCATATTTCACCCAAACCACATTCAGCACGTACCCATTGGGAAGAAGCATTAACAAATACCCAGAAAACCCTGTTTCTACTTAAAACAACTTAATGCAAAGCTCACAAAACCAAATCCAAAGGCTCCAAGTTGAAATGGCTGGAAAACTAAGGTCTGATTTACCAAAGCTCAGGTGAAAAGGGGAAGGGTGGGCAGAAACTTTGCCCTTGTGTTTTGCCAAAATGTCTGCAACCTGTCATGGAGGGACAGTTCCCACCTTGCACCATTCCCCTGCTCATTTCCTCACCAAGGTCTCCGTTGGGACCACCAATTATGATCATTGCTTGTACCAAATGTCTACTGGGAAGCAAACCAAGAACTTGAATTTGATCCACAGCCCTCAAAGACCAACGGTCAGTGATATGAACTTCTGCTTAGAATTGACACTGGTGAGCCACAAATTGCTGAGAAAAGAGACCTTCCAACCACAACCCAGACTGGGAGTCCACCTGGCCTAACAGGGCAGAAGGGATGAGCAGCAACCAGGGAGGAAATGCTGGAGTCCTATAGGCAGCAGAAGTGGACAACCTTCCAGATAGCCTCTGCTAGCCTGAGGCCAGTCTGTGCTCCCAATCATTGACCTGGAAAAGGGAATTCTAAAGTTCTTTCCAGATTCTCAAACCACCAGTCAATTCTGCATACCTTGTTATACTGAGACAGAGAGAAACCTCACTTTTGAAAGGCCACAAAGCAAACCAGAAGACTTGCTAGGAAGATAGATTCAGCTCTGCAGGTTCCCAGGAAAGGCTAAAGACATCCTTATACAAACATGAGCTGAACTTCCTCTCTTGCAAAGCTTTGACCATAAAAAACAGCCTTAGTCCTTCAAACAGTTGCCTTATTTCTAGGCCAAAGGACAAAATCTGAGGCTAAAATCATCCTCCAGCTCTGAACCCAACTTTGGTCAGGGCCTTTTCCTTTGTCCCACATCTGCTGAGCCATCTCACTTCTGGCCTGCCTCTTACTCCTTGCTTCACAGGGACAATATCTCTGGTTATTACATGACCACTACAGAGAAGGTGAAAACAAGCCTTTCCCCACTCCCAGACTCCTCTGGAAAACCCCAAGGACATTGCTCACCATCTAGTTCCTCCACGGAGATGTTTGCCAGCTGCTCACTGTCACTGCCAGCGGAGAGGGAGCGGTTCAGGTAGTTGCCTTTGTACAACAAGCCAGCTGTTACATGGTGGAATGGCATCTTCTCCCTGGGCACAAGAGAAAAGGGGAGAGAGAGGCTTAGTTTTATCATTTGTCTCTGTTCTATTTGAGCTGTGCATTAGCTTGCCTTAAAAGAGTAGCTGGACCAAAGGATCTGCACCAGAGAAGGTGTGCTGAAGTTGGGGGAGTGAGTGATGGACTGCAGATTTTTTGTAGCATCTAGGACAGGAGCTAAACAAACCAAAAAGCAGCAGCTGCTTTTTATGCCAAACAAGAGTCAGCAGAGCCATAGGACAATCTGTGTTTCCAGCACCCCCAGTGCAGCTTTCAGCCCAGAGATTTCCTCTTTGCTAATAGGGGTGCATAGGGATCTACTTCAACATACAATTAAAGCATGAGTTCCAAACTTATACAAGGCTCTGAACACCAGCTCTCAGAGCCCACTCTGGAGCATCCAGCCCCCTGAGATTATTCAACCCCCACCCAAAATATCCATACTGAGCAAAGCACCCATTGCACCAGCACCTCCTCTCCAGCTTTAGTGGCCCTCCTGAAATAAAATACATTCACATCTGAGCAGGGCTCAACAAAGAATGTTTTGATCTCACAAACATGACAGCTAAGGAAAAATCCTGCTCAATGGGAGGCTGTAGCAGAGAAGTGTTTGCAAACTTAGCAGGTATAAACACCGCAGCCTGGTGAAGGGCAGCCATCTGCCCAGACAAAAGTGGGAATTACTGTCAGCAGCACTTACACATTGATTTAGGAGATACAGGAAAGAGGCAAGTTTGCCAGAGTCAATTGAAATATTAAGAGGAAGATCTGTCATCTCTGTGGCTGGTTTCAATCAGTGCTGCCCCATCATGGGCTGGGTGTGCTTCACACTCTCCATTTCCAGCAGATATAAATCAGCAAAGTCAACAGAGCCACCCAGCCACCAGGCAAGGCTCTGGCCCTGGAGCTCTGCAGGGGCTGGAGGGTGGCCAGGACACACTGGGCAGCATGGGTTGGAACAGACCATTAATATAAATTTATATGGCGATTTTGGCAGCTCTCAGGCACAGCTCTGGGGAGCACAGCCTCCTGGAAACAAATCCCAAGGGCATTCCCTCTACAGCCACACCGGGACTTCAGCTCACTTGGCCATGAAGAGGTTAAGTGCCACCCACTGAACCGTTCTCCAGCCAACACTACAATTACAAGGATGATCTGGCTCTTACTCAGCCATATGTTCTTACCACAGTCAATGGAACAAATATGCATATACATATATATGCATTAATTCTGTAACAAATTCTTTCTTGCCTCATTGAGTTACTAAAAGCTTTAATAGACTCACCAAGAACAAACCAACCTCGAGACACAGGAGAGCGAAGAAGAAAAGCCATGAGGTTTCTCTTGCACTGCTCAGCACGTACCTAGAGTTTCTCTTGCAGTAATTATGCAAATAAATCCTAATCGTAATTTTAAGTATTTTTATTTGGGAGACAGTTACTTCAGCAGCACATTAGAAACCGTAAACAAGGTTTTCTTTCTCATTAAGCATATCTGTAATTTCCCAGCACTTGCCAATTAATGTATTTCACTCCGATACATTTATTGCTCTGACATATTGCTTGGTGATAAGATGGAAATTTTACCTGCCCAGGGGGAAACACCAGAAATGCCAGCTCTTGGTCCTACAGGCAAGGCTGGAGAGACAGTTCCAGCCCTTTGCAGCATCTTCATTAGCTTCCAGCCTCATCACAAAGCATTCAGGTGTCAATGCATCCAGGTTTTCTTGCAATAATCACACAGCAGTGTAAAAGCATTGACACTGATTTTCAAAAGCCTATCAAATTCAAGAGAATTTTCGCCCTCTACTCTGCTCTGGTCACACCCCTTCCCCCAACCTCCCTCTACCCTGGGACTAGGACCAGTTCTGAGGTGGCCAACATAAGAAGAACATGGAGCTGTTGGAGCAAGTCCAGAAGAGGTCACAAAAATGCACCAAGAGATGGAGCAGTTCTGCTGAGAGAGCAGGGGTTGTTCAGCCTGGAGAAGAGAAGAGAAAGCGGCAGAGAGACCAAGAGCACACTCCAGTGCCTAAAGGGGCTCCAGAAAACCCTGGAAAGGCTTTTAACTAGGGCCTGGAGTGATGGGATGAGGGGTAGTGGTTTTAAACTGAAAGAAGAGAGATTGAGATGGGAGATCAGGAAGAAATTGTTTGGTGTGAGGGTGCTGAGCCCCTGTCCCAGGTTTCCCAGAGAAGCTGTGGCTGCCCCATCCCTGGCAGTGTTGAAGGTTGGATGGGGCTTGGAGCAGCCTGGGCTGGGGGAGGTGTCCCTGAAAATGGCAGGGGTTGGGACTGGATGGGCTTTAAGGTCCCTTCCAAACCAAACCACTCAGAATTCATAGAATCACAGTCAAACCTCTGCAGCAGCCCTGGCAGAGCTGCAGGATAACCTTGCACTGGAAATGCAGCCTGAGAGAAACCCATGGGCCTAGGAAGCACCCCCCTGCCCCATGCCCAGAACAAAGGGAACTCAGCCCCTTGCAATCCTGAGCTCACTCATGGCCATGCAGCATCTGCAGCCATGGATTTAGGTGCATTAAAGCATATCTACAATCACTTTCTGTGTCTTTGCTTCTACAACCATTTTTAAAAATAAAAATGACAATGCTTCTTCCCTGAGGGCTGAAATGCTCAACATCTCCTCCCCCTCCAGGATCCTGTAACTGACCCATGGTATCCCAGAGTCAGAAATCCTGGATTTAATTCTAACACTTAGGTATATTATTAAAAACCAAAACAAAACAACCTGCAGTATTATTCAACAGAAACCTGCAGAGCTGCTGGAATTCAGCCTGCCATCAGTTTTAACATGAGATGCTCAGAGCTGGACCTGCAGCAGCTCTGTTCCGCAAGCAGGGATGTGCAGCCATGCTTCAGGAGCACTCAGCATCCTGCAGCACGCGGAGGGGGGGACGGCAAAAAGGGGCATTGCAAGGTGGAGACCTGAGGGGGGGAGTTCATACAGCAGAACACTGGTTTGCAAAGCACCTGATGGTGAAACACATCAGAAACTCAATGGAAAGATGCTGGCACCCAGTGACGGTCTGGAAACAAAAGTTCTGTCCTAGCATGGACCTAACTGGTCTTTGCCCAGTTTGAATTTGGCCACAATGGCCACATTAGAAACATGGTAAGCTTAAAGTTGCCTGTGGCTGCTCCTTTTAGTGCCAGCTGAGACCTTGGGTAAACTCAGGGTGTAAGTGAAGTGATGCTGACAGCATCCACCCCACAACAGGGTGGACCCAGGGACTCATTCAGCAGCAGATGCTGGTGTTGGGGCACAGGGTGCTGGCAGCTTTCTAGATTTTCAGTGTTCCCTCTACCAGGGAACGGGGAGGATGCCCCAGCTCTCACCCCATTTTAGAACACTACAAGCAGGCAGCCAAGCAGTGAGCTTTGCTCTCCATTTCCAAGCAGTCAAGACAGACACATTTTCCACTGAGAAATCTAAAAGCAGTTTCCAGAGGTACAGTAGGATTTTGGAATGATGCAATCTGCTTGAACAATATCATGAAAACATTGACATTTAACCAAAAAGCCCTCAAAGAACCCATGAACATGTGTATGGAAATGTTACCAGGGTTCCTTTCCAAGGTTCCCCTCTCTGTGCCAAGCAAACCAGCAGGATACATCCCCTGGCTGCAGCACTGCCAGCCTCTCTTTCCTTTCACCACAGCCACATTCAGGAAATCTAGAAACTTTTTGTAATCAATTTGCCATCAGGGGAAAAAGAAGGCAGTTCCATGACACTCATGCATCTCCACTGGTTCTGGTTTGCTTTCTCTACCAGCTCTTGCATTGTGATTTTTTAAAAAGATTTCCAGACCCAACTGCAAATCCACACGACTATTAAACTGGAAGGTTTTGCTTAAGTATCCAGTCAACAAGATGGAATCAGGATCAATTTGTATTGATCCTGCATATCCCTTGGTGGGCACCGATTTGGAAAAGACTTTCTGATAGCCTCTCCCTTATGTGCAGCACAAAATGATGCC
Organism: Phaethornis superciliosus; assembly: GCA_023637945.1. Taxonomy (NCBI): domain Eukaryota; kingdom Metazoa; phylum Chordata; class Aves; order Apodiformes; family Trochilidae; genus Phaethornis; species Phaethornis superciliosus. Next base: position 10,384,387 of record JAJQWJ010000023.1, on the reverse strand, counting down.
CAGAAGCTGATCCTGGTTTTCCAGCCTCAGGCACACAGCACACAACATCATTTGCACTGCCTGGGTCTTCTACCTGGACAGTATCTACTGCTTGCCTTCTCCAGGGGAGGTTTAGATTGGATATTGGGCAAAATTTCTTCCCCAAAAGGGTTTTCAGGCTCTGGCCCAGACTGCCCAGGGCAGTGATGGAGTCTCCATCCCTGGAAGGGTTTGAGTGCTTTGTGGATGTGGTGCCAAGGGACAGCACAAGGTTTAGTGCTATAGCTGGCAGTGCTGTGTTAATGGTTGGACTTGATGATCTTAAAGGTCTTTTCCAACCAAAATGATCCTACTCAGCCCTAAGCTGGTGGATCCTGGCTGCTGCTCAGCAGGTTGTAGGGGACATAGGACCTGGGCTAACAGGTCCCCATCCTGGATGGTGAGGGGTCCCCCAGGTGTCAAATGAACCAGGCAGAAATGATGCTGCTGGGGAAACATGGGAAGATTGAGGTTTCCATCTCTCCCACTGCTCTGATGGAGGCTGAGTGGAGGGTTCAGGCATGGCAAAACACAAATACATTTGTGGACACGCACACACATGCAGTAGAACAGCTTCATGTTCTTAGGAAATCAGGAAAAACAATAATACACAGAATTTTCACAAAGCAACCAGACGGTAGAGAAATAGGAAGAGTAGCTGTAGAGTCCCCCGCTGACTCTCTAAAACCCTTTACAAATTCATCAAATGAAATAATGCTGTTATAGATGCTTCTCCCTGGGCAGAGCAACATTGTGGCACCTACAGAAAGCAAGAGCAGTCACTTCCAAAAAAAAAAAACAAACCTTGTTTTGCCCAGAGCCAAACAACTGCCAGTACCTTTCCAGGTGCTGTGCGATACCTGACTGGATCCAAAGAGACAAGCAGAGCAAACAGACTCCTGAGCATCACTGGGAAAATTCCTGAGCATCTTGATCCTCCACACTTGGGGCATGAGACATTATCCAGGGGATGCAATCAGCTTCTCAAAAAGTCTTCATTGCTATTCTGGTCCATTTTCCCTCTGTTGCTGTCCATGCAAGAGTCCTTTCCCTCTCCCCCAAGGACAGCAGCACAGCCAAGGGTTGTGGTTACTCTGTCCTCTCTGGCACAGAAGTGACTGAGCTGGACTAAATCCTCCCATCTACATCTGTAGCCAACTTAGTTACAGGAAGATGAGTCAAGCATTTTGTTGCAGACATTTGGCTTTGGCAAAACCCTTCTGCTAGGAAGTGCACTAAGTCACTTTGTCCCTTATCACCTGCATATGGTGTTGCCAACAACAGCTTTTTCTCTTTTAATTATTATTTGTTTTGAACAAAAACTTGGCGCATGCGACAAAATCTGAACCCAAGCTACCAGAGGGAAGTCTGAAGGGCCCAAAAAAAGTCTCATTTTGGCATCAGGATGAGCTCTGCAGGTACAGGGAAGGGGAGCATATCAAGAGCTCTGTTGTGAGGTGTGAAGTTTTAAGCTGCTGCAATAAAATGCAGAAGTCTTGTTTAATCAGTCTCAACTCAGGTGTATAAAGAGAGAGGAATGAAAGCATGCTCAGGCAGATGGCTTTTTCTGGAGCCACAAAACCAATGTAAGCAGGTCTTGGAAAGGTGCCTTGGGACTGAGAATAATAAGGTCTGGTGGATAGGGAGAGTTCAAAGAAAGCCCTAAAACAGATCCTCCCGGGGAGGAAAATCTTTGAGGAAGTTGGTATTTTCTGACTATTGATACCAATAAAGACAAACTCTACCAAAACACATGGAAAGACATATTTGGGCTATATATAACCAGATCTACTGCAGTAAGAGAAAGACAAAAGCCTCCCTGCTCCCAGGCCACCCTGCACTGAGCTGTGAACACACCAGACAGTAAACACACCAAGCAGCAAACCCACTGGACCATTTTTTGGCAGCCAAATTTGTTCAGACTGTAATGCAAAGTTATTGGGCTGTGAGTGCAAGCGAGTCCTAAAGCCTCCTCTGAATGGGTTTTTCCTTTACTTCTGGAAGACCAGAGCATTGTGACTTTCTGGGAGCAGGGCTGCTTATCAGAACCAACTTCACCATTGCCACATTTCCCTACATGATATTTTCAGTGGGTTAATCCATCCTGATTTATTTCATATCTTCTGCAAGGGTCAGTAGACTGCAAGCAGGAGACCTTGACCCAATGTGCCCAGAGACACACACAAAGTTCACTGTGCACTTACTGGTGGTGATGAAGGAACAGACTAAAACTGGGGCCACTTTCAGCCCTGCCCCTCCATAACCACATATGCCTTCATCATTATCACACCACTCACAGCATCCATGCTGGATGTAATTATTACCAAAAACCTAAGAAAACACTGGGCATTTTTAAGACCCAGCCTGACAAGGTGGTGGGCCACCTCAGCTAAACTGTATTCCCACCCAGAAAGGTTGGACCAGCTGATCCTTGAGGTCTCTCACAACCTGGCTTTGTAAGAGACTATGATTCTCTGGAAATATTCCTCTATTTCCAACAATGAACAAGAAAATGGAGATCTCATTGCTGATGGATGCCAGATTAGCATACTACCAATAAAGGTCCCTTTGGTGATCAATGGGTTAAAAGCATTTTGCAAACCTTAGACTGTTTTCAAGGATGCAAGTCCTGTGAAATGCAGAAAACAAGTTCAGAGAGACAGATGTAGTGCCACAGAGGCTCTTCACAAGCAACAAACTTCCAGCTTCAAGGACTACAAAGCAACAGGTGCTTAGGATGGTTTTGTGCTATTTTCTTCACTCCCCTCCCCATCTTCTCCAGAAAGTTTGAAATTAAAAAGAAGAAGGTCACTTTAAAAGACATCCCATCACTAAACAACTGAAGCTTCACAGCTGCCTTTGAATTCTGCACAGCAGAAAGGAAGAGCTGTGGATGCCAGGTCACCTACAAAATACACAGATTTCCTTCTGGAAGCTCAACATGTGAGGACAGAGCAGGACAGCTTTAAGCCCTACTTCTTGTTTGGTTTGGTTTGATTTTTTTTTAACTATGGTCTTGGCTGATCCTCAGCTTAAACTGCCAGGAGGAGAGGATTGCAATGACTTGATAGTTTCATATCTCCTGGGCTAAGGGGATAAAGACTCCTTCCATTCCCAGACTTAGATGCATGATTAAAGAACCATCCCAACCAAGCCACCAGCATTTCTTAGCTCCAAACTCATCCTCACCTTTTGCAGCAATCCTGAGCTTTTTTGTCCCCCTTTCCCACTTTCTGCCACTTCTGCTGCCCCTGGCATCTCACTGCAGGGGTAGAATTAAGCCAGGGTTGAGAAAACATGTCCATTTTTAAATAGAAAACATCTGGCTTGGAAAGCTGATGAGCTGATACTAAAAAGCAAAAGAAAAGCCAACGATACAACAAAAATCTCTGAACCTTTGTCTCTTCCCCTCTCTGATAATTCACCTGGAAACATAAAAAAAAATCCAGCTTGGAAACAGAGACTTTATCTCTGGGAAGGCTGCAGCATCCATGCAGTAGCCTCCTGCTCCCTCCTGTGGGTTCAAGTCCTCACCAAGAAAACAGGACCCCAGGGTACCACCCCAGGGCTTCCAAGAAGAGACTGTCTCAGGAGGTGGTAAGAATTTGTGAGAGAAAAACAGCAACTAAAAAGCTGTAAAATCTCAAGGCAAAGGGCTTCCGTGGTGGGAAGCTGAAGGCTATAAACTTGCAAATTGGCAATTAAGCAAGAGTTTTAAATGGCAAAGGTGCTTAACCATCAGAGCAAACTACCCAAACGATTGACACCTTGCTGTCTCCCAGAGCAGAGCAGATGCCTTGTTGGAAGCTCCCAAACTCAACACTGGAGCTCACAGGGTGAAACGTGAGAACTTTGAGATATTTTTTCCAGCTTAGATGCTATGACACTCTTCCTGGGCCTTAGAAACCATCAGTCTGTGCAGACACCCCGAGGGGTTGAGGAGCATCAGTGCTGAGATGAGGAGATGTGCAGGTCAGAGGCCTCAGCACCAGCCCAAACACCTCCCACATCACCTTCCTCTCACCTTTCCCTACCAAAAACTGCCCAGCCAACAGCACTGCCAAAGGGAGCATTGCCACCTCTTGTCCATGCCCAGGGATTCCCTGTTCCTCTGTGCCTGCCCCGGGGCCATGGGACATAGGTGACAAAGTCAACACCGAGCACCTTCAGCCGAGCAGACGTGGCAGGGCAGTGGGGCAAGAGAAGGTGGGCACCATCCCCACACCAACCCCCTGGCCAGCCTTGCTGTTCAAACACAAACCCATCAGATTTCTCTTTGTCCTCAATGCTTAGCTCAGTTTTTTCCGAGTGGGAGAACACAACGAGATAGCACAGAACCAACCGAGGGGAACGACGTCCTTGCTGGCAGCAACAAAGAACACAGAGCTTCTTGCTGAGATGAAAAGAAGGTCAAACCAGCCAGGAAATGTCACTCGTGGCTCCTCAGCCCCTTGTCATGCATTTCCAACACAGTTCCCTGCTCTGCTTCCCTGTTTTCTCCTCCACTCACAACTGTTGAGTGTTTGGTATCACAAGTGCCCTGAGCAGAGTTTTCTGAGCACACTTGTATTCATTCACTCCTGTCCAGTTGCCTTCACATCACAGGCACCCATCAGACCTGGAGACACCACTAACAGCAGCTCCAACCCCCCAGCACCCTGAGCAAACATCCTCTTTAAGTGAACAGCATCCACTGGATTATTCATAGCAGCCAGAGTACATCACAGATGAGTAATTATAAACATGGAATATAGGAATAAAGACAATTTTTACAGTCAATTTAACAAAGTAACACACTACAGCTATCCTGTTAGTTTATTATCTATTATTAATGAAATGTCAAAACATTCAGGGTTTTTAATAGGGCAATTAATTACTCTCAATAAATATGAATTCTGTGAGGCCTCTCTCTTAAAGGAGGGTTTTGGACATCTGGTGAGGGTTAATTTTTTACAAATCAATAGCTGATGGTTCCTACAGAAAGTTCCCGAGAAGCCATGAGGACTGGAGCCATCAACATACATAAATAAGCCAGAAGGTAATTAAAGAGATGAGGGTAACCATAACACTGGAATTATTTTCATATAACTTGAGGCAGATCATAGCATAAGATTCAAACCAAGATACACTCCAAGCATTTCCCTACTGCAAACACTCAGGGCTATCAGTTTCCTTGGGAAAGTGTCTTCATACATGTGTTATGGCCCAGCTTTCCAAGAGGATCCAGGTATGAACAGAGGATCCCAGTTTGCTATCTGAGTCAGCTCAGCTATCTGAGACCTGCCCCAACAAGAAGCTCCCAGATCCATCGGGCTGGTTTTTATTAATTACTATTAAGCCAAGAGCAGGGTATGGTGAGAGAGAGCTGGGAGCTTGTTGTGAATATGCAGAAAAGGGGAGGGATGAGCTGCCTTGGGACACCCGGGATGGTACCACTGCTGCAGGAGGTGACCACAGCATCCACCATGTGGTGCATTGTCCCTCAGAGCAGATGTTGAATTCCAAGCACTACACTATGGGAAGAGTCCCTAGGAAGATCTCAAACATGCAGCAATGTTCATAGGTGTAGAGCAGTGCCAGGGATGGACTTTTTCCCAGCAGGAAGCTCTGCAGCTCCAGTGCTGCAAAGCTCCTTGGCCTCGGCAGGATCTGAGCACGTTCTGAAGCACATCATTAACCAAGACCTTAATTCACAAGAATCCAGATCCTATCAGAGTGAGCAGAGCTGCCTCAAGAAAGTCTGTGCTTATTTCTTTGTGAGCTACCGGGCTTTGGAAGATTATAGTAAAGCTGTTCCAAGAAACCAAAATCATCATTTCCTGCTGGAGCACAGTATTTAGCTCTCGGGGTGGCACAAATTACAGCATCCTTATTTTTATTTCAGTATTTATTTGAAGGAAATTTACAACAGAAATCTGATGCTGGCTGTGTTTTAAACCCACGAGCACTCTGTAAACAAGTTAAACCCAGAGAGAATTGCGTGTTTCTTCATGAAACATAAAGAGAAGCAGTGAGACTGAATAATTGAAAACAGCTACGGAGACTTCATTTTCTTGTTTTTCCTGGGATTTGCTCTTGGGATGGCTGTTCCCAATCTTAATACCTGGCAGGGATGATCAGCTCTTTGGAATCTCATTTGCATAAGAGTTGATGTGCCGACAGCTCTCCATGGGGAAATCACTGCCCTGGCAGAGGTCACCAATATGCAGGAAAAATGTGGAGAGAGGGCATTTTTCTGAAACTGCAGATTTTAAAAGGGGTCAGAGCAGAGGATTTAAGATCAAGGATAAATACATAAATGTATCTCAAAGAACACATTACTGTGACATCTTTGGTAGCCCCTAGACATGTCCTCAAACCCTTTGAGAATCCCTGCCAGTTAGCAGCACAAATACATCTGGCTCTTCAACTTCCAGAGAAGCTGTGGCTGCCCCATCCCTGGCAGTGCTGAAGGTTGGATGGGGCTTGGAGCAGCCTGGGCTGGGGGAGGGGTCCCTGACCATGGCAGGCGGTTTGGGACTGGATGAACTTTAAGATTCTTCCAACCCAGTGGAACCATTCCCCTGATCCTGTGATTCAAACACACACCTATGGGCCACGCTCCCCCCATGGGAGGCAATGGCCAAACCCCAGTTACCTTCACTGGGAGAGGCTGGAGGCACCAGCAGTGCTCATCCAAACAGGGGGCTGTTTGCTGAGCTGTTTGCCTAAGGCTTTGCAGGACTGGGTAATGCTCCAAACAATCATGGTATCTATGCAAACACCTGGGGTCTTGCAAACAGAGGAGAGTGAAGGAAACCTTATTAAGGTGGATCAATCCCAGAGCAGGCAGAGCTCACTGCAACTCATTAATTTCAGCCATGCTCTGCCCTGGTGACCCTGCCACAGGACCAGGTCCCTGGCAGGGAGTGAGGGTGAATGCAAAAAGAATTGAGGTTAGGAAGGAATTAAGTCCATCGGGTATCTGTGGTGGCGGTTTCCTCCATAGCATGAGCTTCCAGCTTCTCCTGCTCACTCGTGTTATTGTTTAATGTGCCAGCACTAAAGGAAAGAAAAGATCCTGAGGAAACTCCTTGCATGCAGCCCCACGTTCTGTGCCCACCCCGCTGTCATCTCTGCCATCCCACACAAGTGTCCTTCAGGACACCAGGCAACCACAGGCAAACCCAGCATCTTCTCATGCCCTACTGAAAAAGCAAAGCACCCAGATTGTGACCTGTGCTGCTTTTGTAAATATCCAAAGTCATTCTGCAGATGAAGAACTACACAGAACATGGGTGATGATGATAATGGAAATGCAGGAAGGTGAAGAAACAAGCACCTCCACCAAGCTCAGGTCACTGCTGGGGCTTCAGGGACAAAGGTGGCAGCTGCCCTGGCTCAGCACCCTGCTTGGCATCACCTGCACCCCGGGAGGCACCCACTGAAGCTACCAGCACATTGGGGGTGGTTACAGGCAATAAATGGCATGGATCCAGAACCTCCATCGAGGTTAAACAGCTCTAAAATGTATGGGAAAGGGAGGTATCTGCTGCTTGAAAGCTTCGGCTAGGGACAGCCGCAGTGCCAACATGCAGTGCAGATGTTTAAGGTTTTCCTTTATCCTGCTGTAAAAAATATATATATGATTCTGCCTGATAAGCCTCCAGGAGCAGATGCAAAGTTCAAGCAACAAGAGGGCAGTTTCAGAGCCACCCACTGCATTTCTATACATTTTCCATGTCCTGCCCACAAGACTTCAGGTTCAACAGATGCAATCTGCACTGTGGCTTTAATTACCACTGCCTTTATTGTGAGAAATATGTTCACATTTTAGTGCTTTTATCAAAGCAGACTGCATTTAATTAAAAGCAGACCTGTAAAAGAGTTTACTTCTATTGCCCTCTTCTCATGATAGCCCAAGTACTATTGCACAATACCCAGGACTGACTTGGGTTCCTTGCTTACACTTTTAACACTAACTACATTCACAGGTTTAAAATGCAATTAAAGGCTACCCAGTCTTACAAAGTTTCACTATACATACCAGTTCCCCCAGTTAGGAGCTGAACTCAGTACTGTATCTTTGGCTGTAGACTGTATAAATCTGAATAAAACTGACCTGGTGGTGTTTAAAGGGCTCATTAAAAAATCATTTTGGTTTACCTTAGCAATCCACTGGGCTAAAATGACCAGTCTCAAACCCCTTCTCCGTTGCCAACATATTCTGAAAAGGCCCTGCTTGTTTCATTTTACATCTCCTCCTAATAGATTGCCTGCCATATTTTATGCTGAATCAATAAAGTTCTATGTCCACAAATTGACTGAAATTATGTTTACTGGTATTTCTAATAGAAGTAGTTTCTCCATGGGGATTATTGTTCAGTATATGATCACTCTGGAAGATAAAACACACGTAGCACTATCATCTGACTCCTGGTCAAGCAATGATCTGGCTTAGAAATTAGGCCATTTGAAGAAAAAGAAAATTAGAAGACTTGCATTGCAACGCAACTTCCAGAGGAAAGGGTTCTGGAGGCTGCGTGAGCCCTTTACACCTTCCCAGGCTGGGCTGGGATTTAGGCTGCTGAAGGAAATCCTGGACCTGTGGCCATAAAATGTTGTTTATATATCCACCTATATTTTTTTTATGTGTATATCTATATATATATCACACACACCCTGGTATATGGTAAGAATAGGCTGCATCAGCACAACCTCGGGCACAGTATGGATGATAGAGGAGGGGGTGAGTGCAGAGTAGGACCCCATCTCCCCAGGCAACTGAGACAGGAAAGGAAGGAGATTGTTAAAATTAACCTTTTTACAAACCATTTCTCTTTAAATGAAGTTTGGTTTGTTGCTTGGGTTTTTCTCCTTTTTGCAAGACAGGTTTGCCCTGGGAGTGAGTAGCAGGGAGGTGTTTGGAAAGAGCTTTTCTTCCTTGATGAGACCCCTCAGTTTGCAGGATTGGGTCCCAGACTGGTCTTGCCCCACCACAAAGTTAAGGGAAAGTGGTCGGAGACCCAGATAAGGTCCACACATGCCCAAAGACCCCAGGACCAGCAGCCAGTTTCTGCAGGTCTGAGCCCTCCATAAAGCAAGCCTCGAGGTCCTTGGGCTACCTGGAAGTTTCACTGGGTGCAGGGTTTGGACCTGATCCACCACCCTCCCCATCCCCATCCCCATCCTGCCTGGAGAGAAGGTGCAGTGCAGAGAGGGGTTATCTACAGGTGCAGTGCCTGCTCTGAGGAACCCGTTCAGTATCCATAAAGACTCCCCACAAACTGAAAAGATGAAGCTTCCCCTATCAAACCCTTCCCAGAAAAAAAGCACTCACACTGCCATGCATGCATGCCAGTCAGGAAAAGACTCATGCAAAGACCCTCTCCCTCCCCAAAAGAAGCCAGCTGGAATATTCCTTGTTTTAAAAAATGGCATTGGAAGCTCTTACCTGGAAAAATTTGTATCCCCAGCTACCAGCACACCTAAAGCACCGGGCTCTCATGAAGCATCACACAAGGTTGCAACGGCAGATTGTTGCAGGTCATGGAAGTTTACAGCCAGAACCAAAAAATAAAATGGGGGGAAAAAAAAAAAAAGCCAAAACAAAACAAAATCCCCAAAGAGCCACAACATGACCCAAATGATATCCCTGCAATGGTTGTCTCATTACAAACAAGATGAGATGAAGGAGGGGTTTTTACTTGCTCTGAGGCATCATATGGAGCTTAATCACAGGCAGTTACGTATTTGGTTCTTTTGGCCTTCAATCAAGTGTGTCATTTCAGTGGCAGCTGCCTACGTGATGCAAGCAACCTGGATGATCCAGTCCTTTCCCAGTCACAGCCTTGTGCAGCTAATTTACAGCTGAACAACAAGGAAATTCGATTTCCCAGGCAACGAGATGATCCTCTTTGAGTCCAGCAAGCACATGGAGTGAGGTAGGATCACACACCTCTCCTCCAGGGTTGGTAGAAGCAAGCAGAGCCCAGCCAGACCCCAGTGAGCTGTTCCCATCCCGCTCTCATCTCCTGATGAGCCTGACTGCATCCCAACGAGTTTCCAACCTGCTCCAAAAGCCACCCAGAGCTCAGAGACACTCACAAGGCACCCGGCAAATGAATCCGAGGGGTTCTAAGGGGGGAGGCAACCACTAAAACTTGGTGGGTGGGAAAGGTCTGAGGTGGTGGTAAGGGGAGAAGCAGCTGGGAGTCAGGGGAGCAGCAAAGCAGGGCAGCTCAGCCCTTCCCAGTGCCTTCCTTTTGCTGCTCAGGTGAGTAAATCAGGAGACAATTACTGCAAACTGAGTGTTAAAATATGGTTATTGAAAATGTGTCCGAAATAAAAGGAGATTGGATGAATACATGAGAGGTGGCACCTGGGTGGCAGGCAGGATTCATTCCGGGAGCCTCCTGATTGCCAGCAGCAGTATCAGGAGGTGTTTAGGGGCCAAATTCTGCCATCGAGTCAGTTTGTTGGTTTTGACAGATTGCTTAACCCTCGACTAGTTAAACAGATGGTGGATGCTCCCTCTGCTCTGGGATCTTCATTCTTATCTAACTCCACCAGAGCAGGACACCGCAGAGATACCGACTGCTTATGACATCACCCACTGGATGAACCAGGAGAGGGCCCAAAAATTCAGAAGGCGGCTTTTCTGGGCAGCAAAAAGTGCTGTTACTCTGCTCCATGGCAACTTGCTCGCCCTGATCCACAACCACGCGTGGCTGTGTGCCCACAACCGCACACAGCCAAAAAAAAACCCCAAAACCAACCCCCCGGGTGATCAAACCAGTACCAAGTGCTCCCGTAGGGATGGTGAGAGGGGATGAACATCCGCACCAGCGGACACCCCCCCCCCCCCCCAAATCCCTCATTGCTCCCTTTCTCCTCCATCTCCCGTCGCCGCTGCACTCCAGGGACCGCTCCGCTGTCGCCCCGTCTAAGCCCCCCCATCCCCAACTCCAGCCAATAGGTCGGTTCCCCCTGGACCACCAGCTGCCCCCCACTTTAAGGAGGGGGGGCTGTGGGTGTTTGCAGGGAGCCAGCTGAGCAACTGCATCCTCCTTTGGGGTCTCTCCCCCCCTCCCCCCCGAACCTCGACTCACCTCTCCACCAGCCGGCTCCTCCGCTACAGGTTTGCTCGCCTCCTCTTCCCCCCCCCCGCCCCCCTCCTCCTCCTCCTCCAGATCGCTCCTGGACGAGTTATTCAAAGGAGGATGGAGGGAGGAGGCAGCGAGAGAGCGAGAAAGCTGGGCGGAGAGGATGGCGGAGGGAGGGGGGAGAGGAATAAAATAAAATAAAAAATAAATAAAATAAATAAAATGAACTGCAAACCGCTGAAGACTCGCAGGGGAGTGCGGGGCGGCGCGGTAGCTGCGGCTCAGCGCCCCATGGCCCCGCGCAGCCCCGACCGCGCCGCCCCGCGCAGCCCCCGCCCGGGGACCACCCTCTGCCGCGGCCCACCTTGCGGCAGGGCCCCGTAACCCCTTCCTTGCCGGCACCTCGCTGCCACCCCCCTTCCCCCCATACCCACCCCTCTCCCTCCCCAACCTGAGCCCCCAGGGATGCTCCGTGCAAGAGAGGGGGGGACGCGGATCCTTCCCCTCCGACCCCCGCCTCCCCTCTGCCCGTCCGGGGGCGGCTGGGAAAGGGCACAACCGCCAAGAGTCCTCGACCCCAAAGGAATCACTCATGTGGGGCTGAGCCCCTGGGAAAGTTGACTCCCCGAAAGCTCCCCAGGTCCCTTTCGGAGCTGGAGCGGGGGGTGTAGGCTGCTCGGGTTTTTGTTAGTTTTAAACAGAGGAGAATTAAACCACGTCTGCACGTGTCTGGCCCGTGCAGAAAGGTGTGCACAAAATCTGCACCTCCAGCCTGCACAAAGATGCGTGTGCACATCCCCCGTGCACCAAAATGTGCATTTCCCTGCTCCAAGTGTCCGAGCCCAGGCTGCTGCTCCGCTGGTTGATGCTGAAGAGGGCAGAGGAGCACAGCATCTAGCGACAAATCAGGGATGCAGGCAGCTCCAGGATGTCCTGCCTTCTCCAGAGTGGTAGAACAAGTTCTTGAAGGGGTGCACATCTCCTGGCTTGCTGAGCATCATTCCCAACTGAGCTAAAACTCCCACCCCAGAGCAGCCAGGAGATAACCTCCCTTACTGCAGTCACCTTTAGTGGGTTGCTGGAGCTTGCTTGTCTTTCCACTTCCCTTTCTGAAGGCACCAGATCACTGAAAAAGCCATATCTGGGAAAAGCTGGACAAGGGCACCTCCAGTAGAGTGAAATTCAGCTAAAACCAATTCAGGTTAAAAACATGGGAGATGTTCTGCTGGTGAAATCAATTGATCACAGAGGAATCTCTAGTGAGAACCCAATATTCAACACAAATCAACTAAAACTGCCTTGGTCACATCTGGGAAACAGCCTGGGGAGGCACCAAACATCTACAGCAACACTCCCACAGCCTCTGAACAAACCCTTCAGAGGAAGTGTAGAGATCATGGCTCAAAGGTGTTCACCTCACATCCTCCCATCTTCTACTCTTTGATTGAAAAATCCTTCCCATCTCCCTCCTTTCAGCCTTGTGGATCATACCATACCCCACACTGGGATTTCACCATCAGAAGGAACATGATCACTGGTACAGAAACCACAGGCAGAGGGTTTTTACTTTCTCTGCTCCTTACACAACCTAGAAACACCAATGCCATCACTTTCAAATTATTTCTGCTACACCAGCTGAGCTGATCTGTCCTGCCCTTTGCCTGCACACTGCCCACTCACCAGGTCTCAGCCAGGGTGAAGATGCAGGATTTTTTTCCCTGGTCCATGTCTCAGCCAGGATGAAGATGCAAGAATTTTTTCCCTGGTCCCTTATAAAGCCCCTTATAAACCAGCAGGGCTGGGCAGGCCTGGCCACAGCCTGGGATTTCACCAATTTTGTTGAGTTATTGTCATTCCTACCTTTAGTGAAAAGCTCCTACTCCAGCAACTTGGCCCTTGGCACCATCAGCTGGATGATTGGACCCAAATACTGTTTCAGCAGGGTGACACTCTGATTAATCTCTTCCCACCTCTTTAATTTCTTTTTGGCTTGATCCATAAGGAAACTTTCACCTGTGACTCCCTGAGCTTACGTGGGAGCAAAGCCCCTCATGTGCAGAACATTGGTCCCTGCCTTTAGCTAATTTCCTTTCCTTCAGCTCTGGAAGACATTAACCAAAAAGGTTCCAACCTTTGTGGCTGAAAACAGTAACTGGAAAATCCATTCAGCTTAGAGATTTATTATTAAAAATTGCTTAAGGACAAAGTTCTCATTAATCCCTAAATAGATCCAGAACATCTCCAAACTACTGTCTGCATAAATAAGCCCAGCTAGGGGCCCTTTTCTCTTTTTCTTTGTTAAAATAAAGAGCTGATCGTGTCAACCCCTCTGTTTTTAACATGTCCTGGGCTGCAAGGCAGGGCCCGGGGCTGGGGATGGGAGGAGAGGGATCAGCACTGCACGAGCCACGTTGTACTCCTGAAAATGAGATGGTGAGAGACAATATAATACTGAGGTGACAAAGTAACACGCTGAAAAATTATGCAAGGTTGTTGTCAGGGACCTGCCTGGCTGCCTGCTGGGGCTCGGTGTGAGTTGTCACCATCAGCACTGAGCTGTCACTCTGATAACGAGTGGATTATGGCTTGATGTAATTTGCTATCAAGCTGCTGTACAGCAGCCAGGCTGATTACAGTTGAGGACCACCCAGCTGGCAGGGAGATGCTCAGAAAAGTCGTGGCCAGGTTCTCCCTTTCCCTTCAGGTGCCTTTCTTGGGATCAAGGAAAGGGGAGGCCAAAGCATCGGGTGAGAAGGCGCTAAATATGGCAGCAATAAATGCGGTGTCCGAGGGGAGGCAGGGCAAGCCAGGGGATGATTTTAGAAGAGGCTGGTGTCTTAAAAATGTCCTATATAATATATATACCAGTCCTGTATATCCTATTAAAAAAATTTAAATAAATATAAATATATATATATATAATCAGGGTCAAACTTTTCAGGTCCTCCAGAGAAGAAAGTCCTCTACTGAAATTAAGTACTTTTGCTCAGTTTGGGATGATCCACTGAAATTAAAATTCAGAAAGATCCCTCAGGCCTATGGCAGTGTAGAGAACTGATAATATTCCCCACAGGACCTGGGAGGGGGTTTCTGTCTAGGACAATTTTAAACATCCTGAGCAGCAGCCATGTGGCCACTCCCTGGGGAGGGGTGGGTAACATCCCCCAGGCTAACAGGTCCCACGAGTGGGAGAAGTTTTTCAACTTTCAGCCTACACTTTTGTAGTGCTTAATTCCATCCCATTATTTCTGATTAAATACTTTGTGGAAGGCGTGCAATTGCTCCCTAGCCTGAATTTTCATGTTTTAATGATGCTTAATTATTCCAGGAGAAACTTTTATTTTTACTCTTGAGTCATCTCGCTTCTGCACTGGATGCTTTATTCTGAAGTTTAATTAATGAAGTTCAGAACTAATGTCTAGATTAAACCATTGCTGAGTGAGCTCCACTCGAGGATTTATGATGGTTGGTTGTGCACAGCCCTTATTGTTCCTGCCAAGGGATTAATTGATGGATGGGTGAGTTGCTCCAGGAATGAGCCACCCCTGCAGTGGTCTCAGGGCAGGCCCAGCCTGGCCAGGTGCTCCTGTTGCCATTTCTGGATTTCTGTGTTCAGTTCTGGTGCCCACTATATAAAAAACATGTGGACAGATTGGAGAGGGTCGAGGGAAAGGCCACACAGACGATGAAAGGACTGGGAAGCCTGCTGTGGGAGGAAAGGTGAAGAAAAGGTTTGAGGAAGAGGTTTGTTCAGCCTGATGCAAAGAAGGCTCAGGGGAGACCTTATTGACCCGTTCCACTACTTAAAGGATGGCTCCTGAGAAGATGGACACTCCAATTTTAGGAGTAGCCCCATGGAAAAGATGAGGGGTAATGGGTGCAATTTACTCCTGGGGAGATCCCAACTGGACATAAGAAGAAAATTTTTCACTATGAGAACAGTTGGATATCAAAACAATTTCCCCAGGGAAGTGGTGCATTCCCCAACCTCGGACACTTACAAGACATCTTGACAGTGTGTTGGAACATCTCAGCTAGACTATGTTCCTACCTAGAGAGGCTGCACCAGATGATCCATGAGGTCCCATCCAATCTGGCAGTCTATGAGCTGGTGATTCCTCCCCCTGCTGCAATGAGGAAGAGGATGGATGAAAGTTCTGCTGAGGATGGGTTGAAAGGGGCAGACTCCAGCTCCTTCCACCCTGGGTGATACTAGCACACCCTAACAGCAGGCCTGGGCCACACAGCACTGACAGATTCTTGTCCCCAACCCTACCATCTGCTTGGCTCCAAGGTTTCAGTTCAGCCCATTGGAGAGCTCGGGGCTGGCTGCACACATCAGATGTAGGCACCACTTTGGCACCATCCCCTCTCCTGCTGCCTCAAACGCCAAGATTCTGATTCAAGCTCATCTGCAAATGCTAAAAATGCTTTAGTTTTGCAGAGTCTACCCCAGTGGAGCTCACCATGAAAGGAGACCTCCAGGGAGGGAAAAATACTGAACTGGGGACTCCTGTAAGCAACGTTATCTCAATAAACTAAAGCTATAGACAAACACCATCACACCCACAAAAATCTGCTCACTCCCAACCCAGAGTCCAAACATTTGTGGCTTAGCTGGGGCCATAAGAACATGCTGTCAGGACAAACACACTTACACTCCTCCCTGCAAGAAGGCTTGACCTCCAGTGAGCTCATGCAAGGTAGTTTACCTCCCCAAAAAAAGAAATAATAAAAATAAAAATAAATGCCCATGTGGGAGAGAAAAGTCCCTCCTGTTTGTGCCATTGAGCAGACAGTTTTTTACTCTTCTTACTTATACAGAGCAGCTCTGGCACATGACAGAATAAAACTGGAGAGGAAGGTCTCAGCCCTTTGCTAATTCACCCAAAGAAGATGGGTGTCCTCAGGGGCAACCCTGGGAACTCACAAGGGATTGCAATGAGGAGGGGGCTGGGGAATTTTTTTGTGTTTGTTTTTTGTTTTACTTTTTTTCCTTGTTACGTTTTGTTTTGCTCTTAGAAAGATAGCTCTGTAATTTAGTGACTCATGCGTTCTACAGCCTTTGTTGCTTTTCATTTTCAACATCTTTAAGCTGTTTGCGGAGAACGCGCTTATTTTTAGACTTCCCATCAGCAAGAGACATTTTAGCTGGTTGGGAGGGGAAAAGCTCCATTGAGACTTTTGTGTCTGGGGTGTTAATAGGCAGATTTCCTGGTGAGGAGATATTTTCTTCCTTTTTTCTTATTTTTACTCCTCATTGAGGGTCTCAGCAGTGATTTTCAGGCTGAGGGCTGCACGGGGTCTCCAGGAGATGCACCAAGCTCCTGACAGAGGGAGGAGGTGGAGGATGGTCGCAGGCAGACACAGTTTGGGGGATGAAGGCCAAAACTGGGGATCCCTGGGATCATTCATCATATTCCTACCTCTTCATCAAACCTACAAATCCCAAGCCATGTCCCAGAATGCTCCATAGCAAGGAGGAGGCTTTGAGAAGGTAGGGCAAGGAGGGAGCATCCCACTGCTGAGCACCAGCCCAAATTTCTCCATGCTGGGGCAAAAAACATGAGAAGAATTTTCAGTACCGTGGTGAATTTAATTCATTTTTTAAAAGCAATGGTTCAGGTTTGTTTGTTTGTTTGTTTTTTAATAAACAAAGTATTTCATTTTTTCCAGAAAAATGGCTTTGCAAAGTTAATAGATTGACTATTAACTTGAACTGATTTTGATAGATTTAGGGTTGTGTTTGGTTTTGTTTACAATGTCTAACACCTTCTTTTGCTTTGCAGATTGAAATTTTTGGGGGTAGGCACATTAAAAATAAAATTAGAGGACATTTCAAATAAAAAACCAGCTCTGTACCCCTCAGATAGAGGTATTTTTTTTATTATTTTTTTAAAATAGCCTAATCCTGTCTGCTTGTAATTTTTTTTTTTTTAATTTTAATTAAGTCAATCAACAACAGAAGGCCTCCAAATGAAAACCACATGAGCACTGAAAGTCTCTGAGCCTCCAGATGTGCATTCCTCCACCTTTTGCCAGTGAGCTTGCAGCAGGCATGGCAGTGCACTGGCTGCCCCAGGTCATTCAGGGAACACACCTTGCTCAGGAACAGGGGCAAGAGACAGAGGGATGGGACACATCCTGCTCCTCTGCACACAAAGGACCAGGATGGAGCCAGGCTATGCCCCAAAATGCAGGTGGAAGCACACAGATGTGATGCTGAGCATGTCCTACAGAGTCTTGGCTTTGCACTACAGACACTTGGGCTTTAGCAACACATCCCATCCTGAAGCAGGCAACAGGACAGGAGTCACCATCCCTGCAGTGTCCCCAGGTGCCAGCTCACCCTGCAGTGGCACACAAGGGGTTGCATGGCCCCATGAGAGCTGCCAAGGGCAGAACCAGCTCCCACACCCAGAAGTGATAGCAGCTCCTTGGCCAGCTCAACAGAGCATTTTCCAGACCACATGTGTGATTCTGCTGAATGCCAGAGTCCTGATGGAGGGCTGGAAATACTCCACAGCCCTCTGGCTGACACCACACCCAGGTGTCACTGACAGCTCTGAGATGCTCCATCTCCCACTATCAGACACCTCAAGACTCAAGGTTGGGAGGTTGGTGGCTCATGGTTTCCACCCTGTCCCACAGCTCCTACTTTCAGGGCTTCATGACCCAAACCAGTACAACCCCAAGCCCAGTGCAGAGTTTTCCACTCTGCCCATTACCAGTCCCTCCAGACCTTTGCTTCATGCTGAGCCCCTGTCCCAGGTTTCCCAGAGAAGCTGTGGCTGCCCCATCCCTGGCAGTGTTGAAGGTTGGATGGGGCTTGGAGCAGCCTGGGCTGGGGGAGGTGTCCCTGAACATGGCAGGGGGTGGGACTGGATGGGCTTTAAGGTCCTTTCCAGCTCAAACCAGTCTGGGATTCTACAATTCATGTCTGCACAAAGCCAGACTCAGCATCCTCTGGAGGAGCTGCCCTCACCTCCCCATCACACATTTCCACACAAGATATTCCATCCTCCGTTGTAGTACCCACCTTCAGCATTTCCCAGCACCCCTTCAACTCAAGGAATATTTTTTTACTGCATCTAAATCCCTACACAAGCACCAGGAAAACCACCAGTGAGGCCCTTGGGCAATCCCCAGCATGATGTGCCTTCACCAGATGAAACAGATTGGATGCAAACCCATGGTGGACATTGTCCCAAGCTGAGATCCTTGCAAAACCAGCACCACAGCACTTTTATCAAACACTGAGGAGCCAAACTCCTTGGGAGCAGCACCTCTGAGAGAAGCTGGCTCAGGATATGGTCTGTCACACAGCAAGAGCAAGGCACAGGGATAAATGTGCACATGCTGGAGGGTGGACAGTGTCAATAGGATCAGTTTGTTCTATTATTTATCATGCCATATGCCCTAGCACTTGATCCACAAATCTGAGCCATCAGCTGTGAACACCTGTCAAGGAGTTGAGTAATTTTCCAGTTTTTGTGCAGAAGAACTGGAGACAATAAGGCTGATTTAATCAGCAAGTACTGAGCTCCAGACAAGCAATGGCTTACAAGAAAAACCTCACAGTATTTTTTTAAATTAAAGGCTTTCTGCATTGGAGTTAACCCAGAAAAAGATAAAACAAAACAACAAAACAAAACAAACCTCTATAGTTGATGTATAGTAGCAAGGCAGGTATTAGCCAAATGCATGGTGGAAAATACAATACACTGTGTCCTCCTGCTTGTCCACAGGAGACAAATTCCCCATTTAAAAAACCCAATAGAAATGTAATTCTCTTACAACAACTGCATCCATTGTACATTGTTTCTCAAAAAAACCCCATAAATGTACGTGACTTTGAAGTCTTCCACTGCCATCAAGAACATATTTTTTCCCCAAGTGTCTCAAAAGTAGCAAAAAATAGGAGGAAAATTAATGACTGCTAACAGCTGAAACAGATGGTCTGCTGTGAGTCCCCACAGCCTCATGCAACTGTGAGTCAAGGCATTTTGCAGACGGGTGAAGAAAAAATAAAAATAATTTTTAAAAAATCAATTTTCAAGACTACTAGGCTTCCAAAAACCCATTTGGACTTGCCAGCTGAGAGCCAAGATAGTAAAGGAGGGTTTGGGTGGTTTAGACCCACGGTGCCCCTTGCCCTCACACCACACGCACATAGATGGTTTCAGCTCAGTCCCACAAGATGTTTCCCCGGGATGTGATTTTACTCCAGGCTCTTTTTTTAACTCAGGATTCTTTAGACTGTCAGATTCCCAAGGCACACACCCACTGTCCTTGTTGCCAAGGTCCCCAGTGATGTCCCTGCTGCCCACCCTCCAGTCCCTTCAGCTCCATCCTCCCACCCCACCCATCCCCGTGCCAGCTCTCCCCTCCTGAGGAACCCTTTCAGATGAAAAAAGACACTTGCCAGGAGGGAAACTCTGGTTGTCTGCTTGTCTGCTGTGGCTCTTCCTTCTCCCCAGGAGACTCATCCCCTTGGCCACCTTCATGCTTGGGCTGCCCCTCTCCATGCTCTTCAATCAGCCCCATCAGGCAGGTGACACAGTGGGCTCTGGGTGACACGTGAGCTCATCATGGGGACATCAGCTCCGGCAGCACAGCTCTGAAAGGAGTGGACAGAACCTTAACTGCAGGCATAAGAGCAGTTTATCACTTATTTAAACTCGATCTTTCAATAATTCATGCCAGCTTTACACTGTGGAGTAGGACAGCAATGGCAGGAGTGCAGCGAGGAGGGGGGGGAATGGCCACGTCTGGAACAGATGCTCAGTTCTAAAAGCAAAGCTGGGTCTGCAGAGAATACTGAATGCCACGGGAACAGGCAGCTCTGGGACACTTCCCCGGTCCTTCCACGGGGCACCAGTGATTGGCTCCTGTGTTTTGCAACACCGGGTTGGTAGCACAGATGGAATGAAACATCCAGGGTTGGCTCCAGCTGCAGCTCAGTAGCCACGAGAGAGCAGACCTGCAGCATCTGCAGGCACCTCCTTGGAAGCCTCTGAGCATCAACAGGAGATTCCATGAGTCCTCCTGACATCAAGCTCTGCTCCTGTGCCCTCCCACCAGCACCACCCTGGACCACGTTGCCCCTGGATGCAGACAGGAGTGTGCCCACCTCCCACCCGTGGAGATACTGCTGCTGTTCCTGGGAGTAATCTGGGTCCAGCGAGGGCTCCTGGGCCCCAAGGATGCACCAAGAGAAGGATCCAGGGTCACCCATGCACTTGCAGGTACCTCTGGAGAGCACCCACCACCCAAACTCCAAGTCCCCAGGCAGGGCATCCCTTTCAGTGAGCACTTTTCCTCTTCTCCAACATGACACACAAGACCTTAAAAGTCTGACCAACACCTTCTGCACCTGGACACTAAGTTCCTGTCCATCATGCCACCTGCTGCAGCATTGCTGTTCAAGAGACATCTGCCAAGTTCATTCCCCACCACCATGGACATACCTCTACACTCCCCTTTTTCCAAACAAGCCTCTCCACTGCCAGGACCCTCTGTGGCTTGTACCTGGTTGCCCCACCACCCCCACCCTTGCACCTGGGCAAATCCCCCCAGATGATCCACATATGTACTTTGTTATTCTTCTGGAAGCCACCTCTACGAGAGCCAGGAGCCTGCTGGTGCCCCAAGATGCGCCCTTCTTACACCAGGACCCTTTGCCACTTGTCTGGCCTTGCTCTCCTTCCACATGTATTTTAAGCAACTGGAA
This sequence comes from Phaethornis superciliosus, assembly GCA_023637945.1. Taxonomy (NCBI): domain Eukaryota; kingdom Metazoa; phylum Chordata; class Aves; order Apodiformes; family Trochilidae; genus Phaethornis; species Phaethornis superciliosus. The sequence goes on along the minus strand of JAJQWJ010000023.1, from coordinate 10,363,552 downwards.
GCAAGAACTTCTGTGCCATGTTGTCTGCAGTTACACAGCTGCTCACACCCTGACACTCCCCCAGGATGAGCCCTCCCAAGTGTAGCAGTATTACTAATAGGACTACTACTGCCCCTCTGCTATTGCTGACTCTCCAAGGCTCTGCTCAGGCTCTTGAAACAGTGCTCATATTTCTTTGGGCTGTTTGACTTACCTGTGCTTTGCAACCCTTCTTCTGAGAGCCCAAGGAAAGGACCTTAAAGCTCATCCAGCTCCAAACCCCCTGCTATGGTCAGGGACACCTCCCACAGCCCAGGCTGCTCCAAGCCCCATCCAACCTTCAGCACTGCCAGGGATGGGGCAGCCACAGCTTCTCTGGGAAACCTGGGACAGGGGCTCAGCACCCTCACACCAAACAATTTCTTCCTAAGATCTCATCTCCATCTCCCCTCTTCCAGTTTAAAGCCATTCCCCATCACCCCACCACTCTGTGCCCTTGTCCCAAGTCCCTCCCCAGCTTTCCTGCAGCCCCTTCAGGCACTGGAAGCTGCTCTAAGGTCTCCCCATTGCAGCCCATTTCTCTTCTCCAGCCTGAACACCCCCAACTCTCTCCCCCTGGCTCCAGAGCTGCTCCAGCCCTCCCAGCAGCTCTGTGGCTTCCTCTGGCTCCAACAGCTCCTTGTCCTTCTGCTGCTGGGGACCCCAGAGCTGGACCCAGCACCCCAGGGGGGTCTCCTCAGAGGGGAGCAAAGGCAAAGATGCAAATGTACAGATTACTTTCACTGTAAATTTTCTTGTTGCTGGTGTCTTGCTTTCACTCTTAAATGAGAGCTTTGCACTTTACCCTGCTAGCCAACCACCTCATGACAGTAAAATGTCCTTTTTTTTTTTTTTTTTTTTTTTTTAAGAGAATGTCTGATCTTCCAGATCAGTTGGCTAATGAAATAAGTAATGACATCAGAAGCAGGGAGCAGTGTGAGACTGTCAGCTGCTACTGAAGGACAGGCTAAGGGGAACTGTGGGGAAATGATGAAGCCACTCAAAATCTGGTCCTCTGCTCTCCACATCTTTTTTATGTCCTTAGGGTTGCTGACAACCAGTTCTATGCTTGAGGAACCCAGACTTGTGCCAGGTAGTCTGCTGTCCAGATTAGACCCTGATAGGCAGGAGATCCTCATTATCTACACAATCCTGTTCAATTTCATGCTTACCAGGGACCCACTTGCTTCAATTTTTTCCACTCCATGATCCAGGACATGAAAAAAAAAAAAAAAAAAAAAAAAAAAGAGAGAGAGAATCCAGGAAGGACTCTCTCTGCAATTATATGAATGGTGGTGGGAGGGTTAGGGTTACTGTCCCTCATGGGCATGTTCTGCCTTGAGCTGCATTTCCCCAGAATCCTCCCCAGGAGGAGGGGGCCCCAGAGCTGTTCTGGAAGGAGCACTCACAGTGGTCATGCCAGGAGGTGTGTAACAGGAGATGCTGAAGCAGATCTCTGAAATAAATGTCTGAGCAAAGTCACCCCTCAGAGAAAGCAGTCAGCAGGGTCACAGTCAAGCATGCAGACATCTCTGTAAGCACAGGGGCTGATTTATTTGTCTTGCTGTATATCTACACCCACAGAAAATGTGGCACCCTTGGGGCCCAGTGTCTCTAATCCACATTTATAAACGTCTCTCCCAAAGGGCTGCTCAGCTGTCTCACACACAGCTGGTAGCACTTTCCCTCCATCCTTATGCAAGCTACCAGGAGGAATAAGACCAGGATCCTAGGAAGAGAGGATCCATCCTGGCTCACCACCATCCTGAGCTGCTGAGGACCTTTCCCCTCCTGGAGACACAAGCACTTACCCTGGGCTAGAGATGGGTCAGGAAGAAGACAACCTTAACAACAATGGTTGTCAAGAAGATGACAAAAGTGAAACCCTGTTTCATCCCCTGCCAAGGGCATCTCCTCCATGCTGGCATTCAGCCCATCACCCACTGCCCCAAGGAGGCTGCAGACACGTCCCTGCCTTGCTGGCAGCTTTGTCACTGAAACAGTTAAGTGGGAAAGCATTTGCAAGGCAGCCCACGTGGCTGGCCAAGCACCACAGTGCTCCTGGCCCTAAGTTTCCTTTCCTCTTTTGCTTCTCCCTCTCTCGTGCCAAGCACAAGGATCTGGCCCCCTCCACAGCCCTGGCTGCCAGCACCAGCAGTGACTCATTCAACAGCTCCTCATCACAACACAGCCTTTCAATGGGACTTCATTTTGGATGGCACTTGTCTTCTAAACCACGAGAAGAAATGGATAAACACGGGCAGAAAGCAGAGAGGGAAGGGAAAAATGTGGTTGGATCAAACCCGTGGGGTGATAGGAATTTTCTCTTTACCTCCACCAGCAGATAACCAGTTCTGCTATTAAGAGGAACCCAGCCCAGAGGAAAATGAAAGGCCCTCACATCACTTCTTCCATCAGGCTGACACCTCTTCATCTTGGGGAATTTAACATCTGTTACATAATTCAGAGAACATGTGGTTATTTTTCCAGGCTTATTAATAGCTCAAACCCTAAGACTTAAGACGAAAATAAGCAGCTGCTCCAGACTTCACCTTTCAGAGAAGTAGGTGAGAGCAGGTACAATAGCTGGCTGAGGGTCAGGGCTTTGAGCCCCTCCAAGGCTCCTCATTATAAGCCATTAAGGCCATGGTTTGGACTGTGTCTCTGATGCCAAAATATCTGGATTTCCTGATTTTTCCACAATTTTTTTTTTCATTTCACATCTCTTTTTGTCTTTCCAGTGGAGGCAGAGGAGAGGGGAGAAGATCACAGATGCAAGAGTGGGCTGGAATAATGTAGGCAGGAAAGGAAGGAGATCATCCCCTTCATACACAAAGCGTAGCATCCAAGATGACTAACACAGCTTACAGGTGCTTTGATGTAAGGATTTTTTGTCTTGATGCATATGTAGCCCTCTACGTTGGAGAACAGGCTGAAGAAAGGCATTTGGCACCTGGAATAGTGAGAAGTCTGTTTGGAGCTTGGGCTGCTGTTCCTGGTGGGGATGAAATACTCCACCATAGGCACACCACTCCACTCAGTAATAAATGCCCTAAGTGATCTCTGATATTATTTTCAGGTAAGATTCAGGTATTAGAATGGTGAGGGCATGGCTGAGACAAACCCATGTGTACATGGCTGTTCCTGAAACGCACAACCAGACCAGGCAGCAGCAAAGGCAGAGCCCTGAGCCTCTGCCCCCTCTCTCCAGCCTATCCAAGGATCAGTGTTGTTACAGGGTGAGACAAATGATCTTCTCATGCTTTTGATCCTCTCAAGCAGAACCTGAAGTTCAGCTTGATCCCATCCCAAATTCAAGTGTGGCTTTAAGGCAATGAAGAAAGAACAAGCCTGACAAAAGATGGCAAATAATGTAAAACTCTTCACTTTCTGCCATTTAAAGAAGCCCAAGAACATGTGACAAGGAAAATCAAGTTGACCAGGCAGCACTGATTGCTGTGGGGTGGAGGCAGTGGTGATGCTCTGTCCAGGTCTGAGCCCCTGAAAATGCAAAGTCCACAGCCCAAGCATCAGACTATGAGAAATCAGGAGATGGTTTAGTTGTGCTTACAAGAAATGCTGAAGTGCTTACTAGGAGAGAAGACAGAGCTCAGACACCTCATCCTACCAAGAGAGCTGATTGTTATTTCTTCCTACCCAGTGATTATCCAATTATTTATACAGTGCAAAGCAGCTGCAGGAAAACTTAAAGGAAATCCATCCAAAGATGCAACACAGTCTTGGAGGTGGCTCCACTAGGAGGCAAAAGCCCTTGGGCTCCAGACCTGCTTTCAAACTGAGTAGAAAGATTCCCTCAGCCAACATATCCCATCTTCTGACTCACTGGAAGTCACCCTACAGACTGCAAATCACAGTCTTGATGTAGGCAAGAAGCACAGAACATCCTGTGGCTCAGGAGATCAGGGGGGATGGGGGCACAGACAGGACCAACACTGCACCCTGAAGCTGTGTGGGGTTTGTGGCCAATTCAGGCATCTCCAGCAGGCCTTGCTGGCTTGGTTGCTCCCAGAACAAAAATGTGGGTTTCTCAGGTCTCCACCTCACCCCCTGAGGAACTTCTCATGCAAACAAAAATGTTCTTTAAAAAGGAAAAATAAGAAAAAAAGTAAACCATTCCTCTAATTCTGAATTCACCAAATTTTAAAAAATTGCTTCATCTGATCCAAAACTATGCTTTCAGATCAAACCCAGAGGTACCATTTTGGCAGAGGAAAAGAGATGTTGGTTTCATCATAACATTTTCTTTTTCCCTCCCTCCAGCTGCCTTTTTCATCCCCATCCAGCTGAAAGTTCACTCAGTTTTACTTTCCTAAGCAACACTTCTTGTTATTATTTTCTTGTCCACTAAGCCATGCTGATCTGACCACATGAATCTGCAACAATAATTTCTTAGTCCTTTCCCTATACCTCAACTGATCCTGGAAGCTTTTCTGGGAGAATTTAATAAAAACTACTATTCCTCTGTAAATCCAGACATTGTGGGCTTCTTGGATAGGATCTTCCATCCCAGCTGTTTCTCTTTTTGCCAACATATATTAATTTTCCACACCTGCAGGGCACCAGTTCTGGGGACAATTGGATGCAGCTCAGGTTGTATCATAACACGGATCCACGGGGTATTAGGAAAGGAGCATGCTGAGTACTCAGAAACTCTTGGAAATTTAGAAAGAGTCTAATTATGAGTCTTACCCAAAAGAGACTTTGCACAATGTTCAGAATCAACAGAAAAAAGCAACTGGTAACATCAGAAAGATTATAAATTGAGGATTTGGACTAAATGGCCTCCTGTTCTTACCATGCATTTGCCATGTAATGGAAGAAAAACAGGAAAGAGTCTTGCCAAGGCATGGGGAAGAAAAAAACACACAACAACAACAAAAATTCAAGGGATTTTGTTGGCAGAACTTGCAAATTATTACTGTTCCCTTTCACCCAACTTCCGTAACATAATTGCTGTGACTGCATCTAATTCACCAGGGACCATTCTGCTGGGTTTGTCACCTTGTGTGGAGCAAGTGGCTCCTGCCCTCAAAGACCCAGCCAGGAGTATGGGCAGCAGTGAGGAAGCCAAATAGGGGTTTAGGTCAAACCCTGGCAGAGCTGGAGCTGAGCCAAGCTTCAGCAGGTTTGTCACAAGAGCGCCAGGCTGGAAGGCCAATGAAATAAATGGAGAACAGCAAATAATTATTTTAAACTCAAAGCTGCAGCCATTGTCAACCAAAGGTTGCACAAATCATGACCTCAACTCATTAAGTATGTCCAGGCTTATTCAGATGATGCTCAGCAGTTATTTCAGCCCACAGATGTGCTCATCTATCCAGCTAATGTGAATCCCATTTTCACATCCTACTCCATAGCATTAGGTCCCAGTTACACAGGCTGTGAAACCAAACTCAGCTCCAGCCCCCATCACTACCACTCTTGCTGGATCCTGCTCAGTAGGAAAAACTCAGAACTGCAATATCATATCAAGAACATTGTTTGGCAGAGGTGGTTCTGCTCCGTGGTGGGAAAAAAGAGAACCAGGAGTCAAGTGTGGTCATAGTGCCCTAGAATCACAGAATAGTTGGGGTTGGAAGCCCCCCAGCTAATTCAACCCCCTGCAGTGAGCAGAAACATCTTCAACAAGACCAGGGTGCTCACAGCCCTATCCAATCTGGTCCAGAATGTTTCCAAGGATGGAGCACCCACCACCTCTCTGGGCAACCTGGGCCAGGGTCTCACCACCCTCACTGTAGAAATTTCTTCTCAATATCCAGTCTATATATCCCAGCTCTCAGATTAAAACCATCACCCCTTGTCTCACCACTACAGGCCCTGCTAAAAAGTTTGTCTCTCACCAGGAGGGGTTCTACAGGATCTGAACCCAGTGAGAAGAGCCAAGTGCTGGTACCAGAACAAAGCAACAGTTCCAGGAAATGTGAGAAACAAGGTCCAAAGTCCACCTGAGAAGTAAATTCAGGAGCAGAGGGGGCTTAAAACAAAGCTACAATAGAGGTCCATCTAGGAGAGAGGGGGGAAAGAGCCACATACCTCTCTGGTGCTGAAATCCTTCCAGAAGATAAGCAGGGTTTAAAGGCTCTGGGTTGCACTTCAATGGGCAGATGGTGCCCCCAGGGCTCTGGCAGCCTTCAGGCTTGATCCCAGCATTCAGAACCAGGGTGGGACTGGGGGTCAGGTGTTGCATACCCAAAACCTCCTCACCTGTCCTGGCACCTATCAGAGGGTTCCCCTGCCTGCTGCTCTAAGGAGGGAGAAAGCTGATGCACATCACAGCCCAAAACAACCCTGTTCCCTTGAAATGGATTCACAGCAAGAGAACAGTCCCACTCTGACAGATCCACGTGTGCAGCTTTGCTCTGGTGCAAGAAAGCAACTCTCAGGGTTTATAGTGCAGTCACTTGCTGAAGCTCAGCAGGTGCCCAGGTGCCTCTGATTTCAGTTACTCCCCTTGAAGGAATGTGTTTTCCTGACTTTGCCAGCAGCCCTCAAATTCTGCCAAACAATTTCTTCTCTGCTTATGTTGGGTTTTTGGTTTTTTGGGTTTCTTTTGAGACATTACTTATCAAAAGGCTCTTCATTTCCCCAGCTTCCATATGGTAAAGAAATACTCCATAAAGCATGGGATGTATATGACAGCCAAACGTGCTTGCAAACATTCTTGGTAAACAAAACATATTCTGTTTTTAAACTCTGAGGTCATGAAACATCACCCTGCAAAAGTTTTCATTTGATCACACAGCTTATTGACTGTGCTCTTGTGTGTTCTCCTCCTCTCTCTCCTGTTCTAGATATTAACTTCAAAATAAAATCCAGTCATCTCTCACATACCACTGCCACTTTTGCCCAAATTTTTCTGCCAGATGTCAGTAAAACATATTTAAGGCTGAGCCCAAAAAGCATACTCATTTTCCTTCAGACATTACCATTATTAATTAATTTAGGCCCTCTTGAATATTTCTGCCACATTTAATATGACTATTGCCACAGTCATGCAGCTGTGTCTTTCAAAGGAAATATTTTTTTAACTGTCTGTGGAAGCATTGGCATTAATAACATGACTTTATTCAACCTGGTCCCACCCCTTCATCCTGGGGAAGAAGTGAATGAAAGGTATGGAGGAGACATATTAAAGCAGGGCTTTATCATACCTTTAACAGCAGGGACAAAGTGAACAAATACTTGCTGCTCCTCACAGCACCAGAGCTAAGAGGTATGCAGTAAAGTCACCAAGAGAGGTGAAGCCAAAGGAAGTATTTTATTTTTGCAAATAGTCCACAATTATGTTGTGGATTTTTTTTCCTGGAACACATCATGGTGCTCTAAAGCTGAAATAGGTTCAAGGAAGAAAAAAAATAAAATAATTCAATGAAACAGAGACAGACACAGCCTTCACCTCAGGCAGTTTCTGTGAGTGACTGAGAGAAGGTGGGAAGTTGTCAGAGAAGGTCTGTGCTGCCCTTGCAGGACTCAGGGCTGTAGATGAGAGGAGAATTTGTCCTGAAATATGGTTTGATTTCCACTCAAAATAAAGTATTTATAGAAAAACCCAGAGCAACCTTTCCAGCCTCCTCCTCCCATGCCATCCCTGTACCTTCTGCCAGCAGTGCCTGTGAATCTCTACACTATCTGCTTCCTTCTCCTAAAAAGCCAAACCTTTGATCAAAAGAAATCAGATCTGGTTTTTGGAGATCTGAGTGTTCCTTGTGTCAGCCAGGACAAGCCAGAGCTGTATCTGCACTCAATGTCAATGCAACAGAAGACTGAAGCCCGTAGACACCAAGGTCAGCAGCCCCATGTCTGCTTCCAGGGACTCCTGGGCTGTCTTTTTCATGGATGTGGATGGATACAGTGGCTGCTCTTAAGCCATCCTGCCTGGGACACTCACATCTGGGACACTCAGGGTTGCCAAGGCCATGCAATTGTCCACACCAATGGTTTTGACAATTTGCAGCTCACCCCAGACCACCCTCAAGCAGTTTGGGAGATCCCTCTGTGGCCCAGAACAACATCTGCAGGATTTTTAACAGCTGACATGGGGCAAAAGTAGGGTCAGTGCTACCAAAGGGGTCAGCAGGACCATTGAAGGTTTCTTGATGCCTCTGGCTGCTCTCAGCCTGCCTAGAGCTGTAATTGTCAGGCATGAAATGAGACCCAGGTGGGGCCCTTCTTGTCCTTTGTGCCACAAATGATGTAAGCCCAAGTCACTTCATCATAAAACCTCTCATTGAAGTCACACAGGTCAACTAGGTTGTAAAGAGCAGTAACAGTATTTTCCACAGATCCGTCTTCTTCTTGTACCCTGGAGAAAACTTGTCTCTCTCATAAATGATTATTTCAGGAGGGAATAAAATATTTATCACTCTTCCCCATGACAGCACTGTGCGATTTCATTTCTTCAAGCAGCAGCTCACAGGACAAAATTGCTTGCTTTTTGTGTGTGAGGGTTATCTAAAATGCCTGAATCTTCTTTCCCACTCTGTATGGTCAGCAGAAACTCAGCAAGCAGATGGCAATGGGTCTGGATTCCATGGGGTGGGAGCAGTGGGTCACCAGCCCTGGGTGCTGTGCTGAGGGTGAAGCATGTTCCCCCCAGCAGCACCAGGTCCTTCCCCAACAGTTTTTGTCTGAGACCAGTACAGGTTAGAATTAAACCCTCTGGTGTTATTAGCACAACAGATCTTGGATCTGCAGGTTCTGTTCCAGATGATGGGCTTTGCATGCGAGATCATTGAAAGGAATTTATAAAAATAACCATGTTGCAGGGACTGCATATGCAGTGCCAAGGGGCAATGCCACATGATAGAACCTTCTTGGAACCTTCCCAGCTTGCACATGACAGCCATTAACATGTAGAATACCTCCATGTTGTAAAAGAACCATTTCCACCACTAGCCCACTGGCCACAGCAGAAATCTTGCCCTTCCCAGGAGTTACCAGCCAGCAACCAACCCCTCCTTGTGCCAAGATATTCCTGCCTTCTCCTCCTGGGCATGGCTGAAGATCGGGAGTGGTTCTGTGATGTCAACCCCATCACACATCATTATGGACATCAAAGGTCCCTGGGGCAGTCAGGCTCAGCACCTCTTCCATGAGAACAGCTGTCTCATAGCACAGCAGCTTTCTCATAATAAAACCTTTACTCACCTCAAGTTAATCCTTCCCCAGCTCCATAGGCCTTTTTGCCACTATGTATTTACGAGGCAGCAAAAAGAAAAATATATTTGAAACAGATTTCTGCTCCATTTACTCGTGTGCCAGACTGTTCCCATCTTTTCTCTTCCAGTGGAGCCTCCAAGAGAAACCTTTGCAAAATCAAAGCAATGGGATGCCCCGTGGCATCCCACCAGCTTCCAGTAAAGCATCTGCAGCTACTATGGGCTTGTTCCTCCACTGTGAAACTCTGCCTCAGGCTCCCAATGTGCTCGAGTAGTTCTCAAACTAGAGCCAATGCTTTGGCAAGAGCCAGAAGTAACTCAGAGTAATTCAGATCCTCAGCAGCCCAGGATGCAGCACAAAAGGATTTAAAGGGTGAAACCTGTATCAAACTGCGTAACATCTGTGCATGGCTTTCTCAAAAACCTGCTTTCAAGTATTCCCAGGGCTTCTGATAAAGTCTGGCTTAACTCCAAATAAAGTTCAGCCTCAAGCAGACAATTGATTTTTGGCAGCCTCTGGGTGGTCATGGAAAACAAGGTTTACATTGTATGCAGCCTCTTCCCTCCCCCCATTAAGATGTAGGGTTTAAATAATACACTGAAAGTAGCTGATGTTGAAAGGGGAAAAAGGTATCCTGAAGGAAGAGACAAGGAAAAAAAAAGAGAGAGATTAAAAAAATCAAAGAAGAAAATTCCACAGCAGATAGTGGATTAGCCTGCTCCGAAAAGCTACCTAAATCTTGCTAAAGCATCCTGATGATCAGCAAAAATGATCAGAGGAGCAGAAGGCTCCACATCTGGATCCTGCCAAGTCCTCTGATCACAGCTGCTCTCATCCTTCCTGACTGACATCCCACGCTGCAGTTTAAATCTCAAATATTTTGCTTAATAATTGTGCAACTTAATTCATATGGTACATTTGCACAGTTAAAGACCTCTGTAGAATTTAATGACTGTTTTTAATTTATCATAGGCATTCAAGCTGTAATACCCTGCCAGAGATCTACAACAGGGTTTACATCTGTCCCCTGATCTAAATAGAAGAATATATTAGACTCTAGCAGCTAGAAAGAGCAAATGTAGGTTTTATCTCAGCCAGATCCATTTTGGTCCCTTCGTGCTCCAGATACCGTGTTATTTTTCTTTTGTTTAAAGGTGGATGGTGAAGAAAACAGCAAAAATGAGAGCTCTGCCTCCTGTGTTTGTGTGCTTTCCAGTGTACAGAGTAAAGGAAGCAGGAAAGGTCATTACCTACAATAAAAAGAGAATTATTTTTCTGCTTGTTCTTCAGAAATTCAGGCCTTGTTTGCTCTAGGAAAATCTCCAATGGCTGGAGACTAACAAGGAGGGCGAGGTGGAGCAAATTGCCTTTTGGGCTTTTTATGAAGCTCTGAACTTTGTATGCACGTGGGGACTGGTCCCACTTGGTGTTATCAAGTAGCCTGGGGGGGAGGGAAGGGCTGTGGCTTATGAAAAACTCACATGGATAACTTTTGCAGGATGCTGGTGACTGTCAAATTTGCAGAGGGACTGCTGCTCATTGAAGGTTCAAATTCAAACTTTCTACCCGAAATAACCCCAGTGACAGCCCAGCCCTCCAGCCTGTCTGCTCAGATGGGGAGAGACAAGGTTGATACTACTCATCATTCATAAGAAGGGAAAAGAAAAAAAAAAAAAAAAAAAAAAAAGAAGCCTTTTCACCACCACAAAGCCACAAAGAGAAGTCCAAACTCAATTTTCTCAAAGATAAAAGAAGAGCAGCCTATGCAGGTCAACTTTAAATTGAGTACTGCCAGGTGACCAATTCTCTGCCCATCTCTAATTCCTTTTGTTGTGGTTCAAGAGCATTATTGAAACGCAGAACACAGCCTTAATTACAGAGGGCAAAGCACTGGATTACACTATGCTGATTGCAAAAATGCCTTCCCCCCCCGGCCCCCCCCCCCTTTTCTATCTCAGCGTTGCTAGAATTAAAATGGAAAAGCCAAACCTGGCCACCCATCCCTCTCCTACCACAGGGTGCTGCTCCCCGCAGAGCTCAGCTGTCCACAGGAGAGAAATCCAGGCTCAGGCATCCGAGGTGGCTCAGGGTGGAGGTTGCAGCTGACATTTAAACTCCATCCTCCTGGGGTGTTCAGTTCCCTCATGTTGCCCTGAGGTTTTGGTCCTCCCCCCAGGCAGGCTCTGCTGGCTCCCCGGGCTGCACACTCCATCATGCTGGAGATGCAAAGGGCTGGGCCCGGGAAATATCCATCCATGCCAGGACCTGTTCCCTGCTAGTCAGCAAAACTTTTCAGTCCTTCATTTCATTCTATTATTACTGCTGATGGCACTATAAATAATTACTCCCCACCCTCCCTATGCTTGAGGGACTTGAGTCACTTTGCTGAACTAAGATGTACATTGTGTTCATCCTTGCTCTCCCTAGAATTTGTCGGTGGTTTTCTAATCCTGCTCTGGCTTTTCCAGCTCTGCAGGGTGGGGGAAGCAGGTTTTGGGGGGCTTCACCCAAGAAGAGTTTGCCTGCAGCCCTGCTGGGACCACAGGAACAGGTATTTTTACTTTCAGACACTTTCAGGTTTCCTTGCCAGGTCATTTGCTCTCCTGCTGCAAGCTGGAAACAAGGGAGCTTTTATCCTGTGTCTCAGCCACAAGGGCCAAGCTCCTTCCTAATGTCACCGAAAGTCACAAATGGTTAAATTGCTACTGAAAGGAAGATAGAGGAGCCACTGATGAGAGAAAACCCCACCAGGAAAACTGATAACTGCAAAACCCCAGGGCACCCACCATTGCCACCCCAGTCCCTCAGAGGTAACACTGCAGGTTTCCCTCTGCCCTGGCATCTTTGCTTTGCCTCCTTCTCTGTAAATTCAATTCCTTCAGCTGCTCAGGTGGAAGCATCTTGCTCTCCACACACCACTGCCACCTCCAAGAGCCCTGCTCGTGGCCTGACACCCAGCTCCACTTCCCTTGCTCGCTTCCCAGTTCCCTGTCCCATGGCTGCCTCTGTCATTGCCCATGACAGAAAAGCCCATATCCTTCAACCTCTTTTTTTTGTCTTTTTTTTTTTTTTTTTTTTTTTTCTTGCATCTCAACACACTGCACACAAGCAGCTTGCTTCCTGATTTACTGAGATGGGTGGCCACCGTTGAGCACTTTTCAAGGAGATTAGTGGCTGCTTTCCCAACCCTATTTCCAAGGCTCAAGAAGGTTTGCTATTTGTCAGAAGTCTTCTCAACCTCGAGAAAGCACCAGGATAAATGTTTTCCTGGCAGAGCCTATATTCCCCTCTGGGGATCCATGAAGGAGGGAGGCTCCTCAGGACCCATGCTCACCTGGGACCAGAGAAAAATGGGATCTCATTAGGGTCGAGATATCTTAATGATGGTGCCGTAAGAATGGCAATACATAATTTTAAAAAATAGCTGTGTTGGGTGGAAATACAAATGAAGAGATCACTCACTTAGGAGCAGAGGGGGAGAGTAAAATCAATCGGCGAATGGGGTAGTTAGCAGTTAAATGTTCTCTGAACACAATGATCCCACTGAAGGGCAATTTATAAGCCCAGCTCTGGGTTACACCACTGAAGAGATGAGGCACCAGCGTGAACACAACGCTGTCTTTCCTAATAACCCCGGGATTCGGTCCGTGAGGCTCTTAAGAAATGCTCTGCAATGCGCATGAAAGGATACAGCAAAACTCTCTTAACCTGGTGCACTTACAAGGGGGAGGAAAAAGAGAGAGGAGCCATGAGCGGAGATGCTGGGGGCAAATTGGCAGCGAGAGCATGACAGGGACCAACTTCTCCAGTGATTTATGAACCCAGCATCCCAAGTTATCTTCTGCTGAACGGCAGCTCTTTGATTTAAGAAGTAGGGAATAAAAAAAACCCAAACAAACCACCATAAACCCACCAACTCTAGATCACACACTTAAGTTATTTAAAGGGGAGGGAGAGGGGAGAGCTGTGGTGGGATGAGGAGCCCTGGGCATGCAGCAGGAGATGCCTCCTGCCACCATCCCTGTGTGATGCAAAGAGCCAGAAGCAACGCGTTAGACTTTCTCTCTGGCAAATGAAAAACATGCAAAAGAAAAAAAAAAAAAAAAAAAGGGGGGGGGGGGGGTTGGAAATGCTGCCAGCTGCCAGCAAGAGAGGGGGAGAAACCATGCAAGCAGCCCCATCCCTCAGTGCCTACCTAGTGCTGCCGGTCCCAGGTGAGCGCCTGCCCCCAGCCATCCCACGGTGCTGGAGAGCCCCGAGATGTCCTGAAGAAGTGCGAGTGACTGCCGTGACTTGGGAAGACAGAATATGGTACAAGCTTTAATTAAAAGAGTCTGAAGGCTCTCTCCTGCTCGCTCGCCCGTTTTTTTGCAGTACTGGATCGGATTTAAAGGGCTAGAACCCCCATTTGGTATTGCTGCTCCCCCAGAAGCAATGTTCTCCTGCCCCAGCCTGCCAGCTCCAGCAGTGTCTCGCTGCCTGTCAGGGGCATTCTGACAGCTGAGCAAGTCCAGAGTAAGCAGCAACAGTAGTTTTGTGGTGGCAGCAGCAACAAATTGTAAATCAATGCTCTAGAGAGCCAGCACAGTGGGTGGCGAGTGGGGATGCTCCTGGCAGTTGGGTGGGTGAGGGCAGCCCAAGAGCTCCGGCAGATGCAAAGAAGAAAGTTTGTGCTCTACCAACGCTGCAGTGAGATGAGACGAGGAAGGTTGTGTCCCCTCTGTCCTGGTGCTGCCACCGCTCTGGGGCATTACCCTGGGGGAGGCTTTGGATGGAGAGGCTGTGGGAAAGGCTGTGTCAGCCCCGCTGAGCTCTGCAGGACAGGGTGCTCCGTTCCTTCCTGCCCACAGCCTCTGAGCAGGGCAGTGTGTCCATTTGGATTTGGTGTCCACTTGCTTCTGCCAAGGCAGGGAGGAGAGGACCTGGCACTGGTGAGCATCTGGTGATCCCTCCTTAGGTTTCAGGTTCCTCCAGACGTTGTCCAGACCTCCATCAGAACATCCGTCTGCTCTCAGAGCACCTTGGTCTGCTCAGCATGGCAGGGATGGCCAAAACTTGGTGTCAAACCCCGCTGGACCCCTCTCCCATTCCTTTCCCAGCAAAGAGGTGCTGCAGGGTGAGCTGTGGGGTTTTCACCAAGCACTGCTTGCTCTGAATTTTGAGCTATAAGGAGGAAAAAACCCAAGAGGAACAACCAGGAAAAAACAAACCTCATCTCCTCCTTCTCCTCATTTTCTCTGGTCTGGCCCCAAAACACAACTGGCTCTCGCCAAGGCCATCTTCAGAGCACGATGGTCACGAGCTGCGGCGCTGGCTGTGTCCAATCAATCCATTCCTCACACTTAGGGATGACCCACATGTTCTGGCTTCCTCTTGTCTTATTAATTACATGAGGTGGTGGATGCCAAAATGAAAAACTGGTTTTAATTCCCCGCTGCAACCCATTTCCAAGCTGCTGAGATAATTAGCAGGTTTTTAATGAATGAGAAGGCTACCAACATGGGAGAAGGAAGGATGAGGAGGGAGGGGAGCTCCGGTTGCGCCTGGTGAAGGAAACCACATTTGAGTTGGAGACTCTCTTGTCCAAGCCAATGCTCTGAGCCACCCTCAGCATCCAGCAAGATACTATGGGCTGCAGGGCTGCCTGATGGCTCCATGGAGCAGCATGTTGAGGTGCTGGCCTGGCCAGGGGCCATGCTGAGGAGCAAAACATCTCTGTTCCCTTGCTGTAGCCTGTTGACCCTCATCTGGCTGTGAGGAGCAGAGGGAAACCAGTTCTGGAGTCTGCTTTTTTCTTTTGCAAATCTCAGGCAATCTCAGCTGTGAGGTGCATCAGCCTGGGTCTATTGGGTTTGTTGGTGCATCACCACCACTCCATAAAGGTTTTTGCTGGTGGCTTTCAGCCCAAAACACAACTCTCCCAATCACTTATAATCGATATGAACACCTCTGCGTCTTCCTTCTAAATCAGTCTGGTAACAGGCACAGGTACAATTTCCTAGACTAAAGCTGAGGTTAGCCATCAGCTGCAGATTACCAGGTGAGAGGTTCCTTGGCAGAGGCCAGTGGGAAAATGCTTTTCTAAATAATGAGGTACACCAGGGAGAGGTGAAATGCCAACAAAAAACTGTGTCCCCCAGAGACCCCAGACTCAGCCTGAGCTGGTGCCTCCTTGCGTGCGACTCAAAGACACGGGGCTGTTGTTCCCTTAATTATTAATCTTTGCATTGACGTAGTCAGATGCACATGGACTTCTAAAGGATGTTCTGATGTCAAAAAGAAATGAAGAATCTGTTTCCTTCTCCCCCTTAAAACTTGTCTCAGTCGCATGACCAATTTTATTGCTGTTCCGCTCTAATTTTAAATATAACGAGAAACATTAAGGCTTTCAATTAAAAGATCCCTTCCTTGAGATACTGGAAAGTAGCCTGAAGTGGAGACCATGTGTGATATTTTTCATCGGGATGGATTGTGCTATATCTGATTTCCCAATCAGAAGCCCTGACTGTTGGGCATGGGCTTGCATGCTGGCTGGCTGAGCGAAGCTGTTCAGCTTTTGGAAGATTCACAGCCTTGTTTGCATTTTTAGCTGCAGACTCATGATTCTGAAACAAACCTTGCATTGATTCCATCCATTTTGGTCAGCCTGGAGCTGTGTCAGCAATGAGGGAAAAATAAAGCCCAGGATGATGACACCCTTGCCTTGGGAATTTTTTGGTTTGTGATGGTGGAATAGTCATCTCTTCCTTTTTCTTTATAATGGCTGAGCTGGAGCCATGACATAGGAGGTGTCCTCATGCAATGAGCTGAAACCTCTTCAGTTGCCACGATTTCAGTGTTGGGTTCATCAGACTCCATTAAGCATGAAGTTTAATTCACTGAAGGTTTTGTCATGTCTTCTTTTCTCCAACCACCTTACACTTGACCTCATTTAGTCCTGTCTCTGCAGGGCAACAAGACTCCCAGAAAGCTTTCAGCAAGAAAAATATTTAATCTCAGGCAGAAATCAGTGTTTGCAGAGATTTACATGACCAAGATGCCAACAGACAGAGCCGAGCTAGTGAGGTTGGGTGCTGCTGGGTTGGCATCTGAGCAGCTGGCAGCTCCTTTTACTTCTGGTGTGTTGTTTCTTTCCTGATAGAAGCTGTATTGCTTTGATATTATTATTATCTACCATGATGTTGGAGCCCAGCTTCTTGGGATGCTGGGGGAAACAGCAGGGTTCTGAGGAGAAAATCTAAAATAGAGCTGGGTATTACAGCAATGGGGGAAAAGCACCAGAGCAAAGGAATTTCAGGGGAGAGGAGCAGCTGGATTAGGTTACAGAATCAAAATATCATATAACAGTTTGGGTTGGAAGGCACCTCAAAGATTCTCCATTCCGAACCCCCTGCCATGGTCAGGGACACCTCCCCCAGCCCAGGTTGCTCCAAGCCCCATCCAACCTTCAACACTGCCAGGGATGGGGCAGCCACAGCTTCTCTGGGAAACCTGGCACAGGGGCTCAGCACCCTCACACCAAAAGATTTCTTCCTAATCTCTCATCTCAATCTCCCCTCTTTCAGTTTGAAACTGTTCCCCCCTCATCCCATCACTCCCGACCCTTGTCCTAAGTCCCTCCCCAGATTTCCTGGGGACCCTTCATGTACTTGAGACCATGGGTTGACTTACCTTTCCCACTTCACCTGAGTTCTGCAGCAGGCAGAGCATCTCTCTTGCTTATACCAGCTCACCCATCCCTCCCCAGGCCCCCAGGTCCAGGAGGGTGGAGAGGGCACAGGGGCAGCAGTCACCTGCAAGCCAAGCAGCAGGGTGGCAGAAAACCCACCAGCCAGAGGCAGAGTTGGGCAGGACCTTGTCCAAAAATCATATCATGTTGCTGCTGAATTCCTTCTTTGACCCAAATGAGGAGGCTGCCTGGAAAGCCAGGGATCTAAACCTCCCCTGGAGCAACTTGAAGCCATTTCTTTTTGTCCTGTCACTTTTTAATTGCATGAAGAGAACAACTCCCCCACCTCACTCCAACCTCCTTATATCTTCCTTGTTATGTACAACCTTCTTTAAAACCTCCTTATTAATTAATTTATAATCCAAGGAGGAGTCCATATGATAACCCTTTTTCCTGCTGGCATGGAACATGGATTCGGTGTATCTGCTCTCAGCAGACAACAAACTCTCAAAGTGTTATCTTGTGTCAAGACAAGAATGCTATTGCCATGTGCATTTGCAATTAATCACACAAATTACAGCCCTTTAATAAGGATAAAAAGCAAAGAGAATAAAACATTCAGGAAACCTATGGGCAGAGTTTCACTCTCCTGAATTCAAACCCGAAGCTTTGAAAACCGTGTTTGCTTTTACCAAGTGTCACAGGGGATTACTTAGAACTTCAAAAGGAATTTGGAAACAAACAAACAGAAAAAACAGTTAACTATGGAGGAGCTGGTGCTTAATACACTTTTGTATATCTGCCCCCAGTCCCTCCTTTCTCTGGCTTTCCAAATCTATCCTGGACCTCAATGTCCACACCCAGGCCATGGAGAAAGTTCTGACCCATCTCTCAGAATAAAGGGGTACTTTATGGATGGAGTCTGTGATGCTGAAAGTCTTTTTTAAGCAAACATTTCTAGTCTATGATTAAATAACTTAATCTCAAATTAGTCTTTATATCCAGATTTGCAAATGAAATTTGATTCATGCCATGTGGATGTGCACATGTCCAGCAGTCCCGAGGGCTTCTCCATCCCTGGAAGCAGCAGGGACACATCCTGCTGAGGAAAGGCTTCAGCAGACCCCGAGAGATGCAAGGCTGTCCCACAAGAGGAAAGCCATTCAAAAGCTGCAAATTTGTCAAGAAACTTCACCTGGGATGGCAAAATCAGTGAGATGGGCAGCTCTACCAGGTATACTGCAAAGGGCCAGGGTGCAGACACCTGAAATAACAGTATCTGCCTTTTGGCTGATGGCTGTGCAGAACTGGACACTAAAAAAGGAGATTTTTTTGTTGTTTCCATGGTTAGTGGGTGATATTTTGTGCAAGACACACTGCCAGCAAGGGCTTAGCAGAATCCAGGGAAGGATTGCAAGTGGGGAAATGATGGGAATTCTGACTTTCACAGGCAAAGAGGTGGAAAGAAACAAATGAAAGATACCCAAATCATCCTGCTTCAGGAGAGGAATCAGCCTCTAACACTGGAGACAGAAGAAACCTTATGGATGGGCTGATTTTGGTTTCCAAAACGTAAAAGAAAAATGAGGAATCCTGCTGACAGCTTGAATAACTGCTTCTCATTTTATGGCTGTCCACTCATCTAACTGTCCATCCTTTGTCACTAAAAGAACTTTCACATGTATTGGCCAACTGAAACTCAGCTTCATAGTGGAGGAGAGATCTGAGAGATGTGCTTTTCCAGCAGGATTCAAGACAACAGGCTGGTTAAGAGAGAAAGCCCAAAACATTGTCCAGAAGAGGAACAGTGTCCAGAAAAATGTCCAGAAAAGGCATTTAACTCTGCCACATTCTGACTGTGCGAGACAAAACATCTACCACCTGTCCCATCAGCAAACATGTAGCTCCTTCAAAAGGAATTTGGAAATTCCCATCACATATGGTGCCACCTGCCCTGCCAAACTGGTGGGGGATAAGGGAAGGAGCTGGGAGTATTTGACAAAAATTTCAAAGTCATAAATGCATTGAAAAGCCAATCCTGTTAATTCTGCTCTTCACAGAGTTATTTAACTGTTGTTTCCCTCCTTCAACCGAGTTAGAGACTCAGTTGAAAAATTTCACATTTTCTTGATTTAGGAAAACATTCAAAACGAAAACCCACCAAGGACTGGTCCATGCAATCTGTTCTGCTCCTGAGCATCAACTCTCTGCACTGCACCTGCAGGACCAAATTGATTTGCTGGGCTCATCCATCAAATCAATGCCACCTGCCAACCTGCACCATAGTGGAAATGTGATCACCATCCCAGGCTTTGCCTACAGAAGGGGAAAGCCAAAGGGAAACTCCATAAAGAACCCACAATGTCTTACCCACAGTGAATATTTCATCCCATTAAGGCAATTTTGTTCCCTTTTGGTCATTCAGGAGGACATGGAGCAGCTCACACCCACATGCACAACAGATTCTGGGTTTGTTACAAGACCCCAAGGGCCATGTCCCCACTTGTGTGGTGTTACCGTGTGCTGTTTCACCAACTCTCCATCCAGCATGGCCAAACCCAGTCCAGGAACCCCCTCCCTGAGCCACCAGTTCTGCTGAGTGGATCAACCTGCTCACCAGCCCCTGCTGGAGAGCCCCAGCCTGGGCATGGAAAATATGAACCTTCAGTTTTATGGCCACCAAGCTCAGCTTTTGGGAGCCAGGCTGCTTCCATGTGCATCATATGAAAGGCCATAAGACTTTGTGGGTTCCATAATTTAGTGGCAGGTCCCTGCTTTGCAGCCCACTTGGAGCCAAGAAAAGGGGCTGGGAAAGGAGATGAGATATGAGATGAGATGAGATGAGATGAGGAGATGAGCAGCAAACAGGGCTCAGATGTCTGCACATGACAGCAGCACCTGCTCAGGATTTGGGGTCCGTCATCAGCATGGGGACCCAGACTCAGCATCCTACCCTGGATACATGAAAATGTTTCCTGAGAGGATGACAAAGTTTGGGTCTACACTTCCCAGGAGAAGACAAACCCATGCTGACAGCCAGGGGGGGTTTCTCAAGCACTTCCCAGCCTCTCTGTGCTTGCTCCCCACCCTGACTTTAGGTAGGTGCTGGCTGTTGTGCCAGAGGATGCTGAGCCCACTCGGTGTTTCAAGAGCCCCAGCTCACTAGTACCATCTCCCTGGGGCTTTTCTGAACCTCTGCACTGCTCTCCTGCCTTGGAGGGCTCAGGGAAAGTGTTAGTAAGCAATTCTTTGAAGTGTGGCTGTTATTACCTAAGATGCTAAGCACGATTTAATGCTACTAAAGTGTGTAGCCTGCACCCAGCTGCACACTCCCCGAGGGATGCTGGCTCTGTGTATGGAGCTGGCACGGGAGAGGGAGGAGGGAAGGTTTTAACCTGGGCTTCAATAGTTACATCCCACAGGGAGATGATATTTTAAAAAATTAAAAAAACAAAAACAAAAAAACCCAAACCAAAACAAAAGAAACACCAAAAACCAAAAAACCATCACCAGTGAATGATCCTGCAGGTGATGCCAAGCAGTGTGTTTGCTGCTGGGGAGAAGCCCCTTCCCCCACCCTGCCCCAACAGATGCAGAGGGGCTCAGGGAGAGGTCCCTGCTTGCGGGATGCTGGCAGGAGCAGTGTGGCTCCCTCCTTACCTTGGCTTGCTGTCTCCATGGCAATGGCTCTGCGTCATCCTTCTAGCGCAGCAACCTCAACCTATGCAAAATCTGCCCTCATTTTGGGATCCCAGGGTGGAAACGAGTGCAGCAAGCTCTTCTCCCTATCACGTGCTGAGAGGAAGGTGCTATCCTCCCCAGAGAGGCCATCACGTTGGGTGCATGGTGCTGAGCTCCTGTCCCCACTCAGCGTTCGTGCACAGGAGGAATGGACAAACCCCACTGCTCAAAGGGGATCTGTGGTGCCCAGGGCAGGGGCTGCCAAGTCACCTCTAGCATCACTGCAGTGAGTCCAGGGGAGGACACAAAGATGGTTTGAGGGCTGGGGTCGCCATGGTGTGGAGCCATGGGGAGAGAGTTGGGGGTGTTCAGGCTGGAGAAGAGAAGGGGGCAGTGGGGAGACCTTAGAGCAGCTTCCAGTGCCTGAAGGGGCTCCAGGAAAGCTGGGGAGGGACTTGGGACAAGAGCCTGGATGGATGGGACAAAGGGGTATGGGTTTCAAACCCACAAGAGGGGATATTGAGACTGGATATTAGGAAGAAATTGTGTGAGGGTGCTGAGCCCCTGTCCCAGGTTTCCCAGAGAAGCTGTGGCTGCCCCATCCCTGGCAGTGTTGAAGGTTGGATGGGGCTTGGAGCAGCCTGGGCTGGGGGAGGTGTCCCTGACCATGGCAGGGGGTTAGGGATGGAGAATCTTTGAGGTGCCTTCCAACCCAACCTGGGAGGGTTTATCACCCTGCAAGAACAGCTCCTGCCTCCCCCTGCCAACAAGATCCAAGCTGCTCAGCTCACCAAACCCACTAGTGTCTGATGGTGTTTCCAAAGAGACCCCAAATACAGAAGCAGAACACCCAAGCCTTGCCTGAATGGCAACCAAGGAAAGCCCAGAGACTGTTCCAAGGGAAAATCTCTGGGTATTTGTGGTGCCCCTTTCCAATGGCCCTGCCTGGGGCTGCCTCAGGAGCTTCTGGGAGGTGTAAAGGGGCTTCTCCACTTAGATGAGAAAGTGTGGAACAGCAACAGGGATGGGACACTGCTCCCACACATCTGCCAGCTGTGTTCATCTGCCTTGATTCATATGGCAATGCAGTCCCCAAAGGAGTGGTGTCCTGAGCATCTGCTCAGGGAAAAACAAACAAACAAACAGCTAAAACCACACGGATGAGAGGAGGAGCTTATTATGGGTCTTGGAGAGGAAAGGAGAGAGAGGAGAAACACATTGGGTTCATTCAAAGTGGTGACGTTGGTGACCACTATGGGTGTCCCAGGCCCCATCCATCCCAGGGCTGCTGCCTTGTACCTGGAGCCTTTCCTAAATCACCTGCCCTCAATCACCAGTGGTTTGGGGTTTTTTTGAACACGTTTTAGATTAAAATTGAAGCGTAAGAGATTCTCCCTCCTAAACCCTTGTTTTGGGTTAATCCTGTATTTATCCTACATGTGCATGAATTAGATCATTGAAGGACTAGGACATGGCAACAACTAATATCAGCATGGAGAGCTTCTCATTACCCTATGTGGGATTACATCAATTTAATTTGGCCCTGGAGAGCAAAGATTACCCCTTCACATAGCACTCACCTCCTCATCAGGCTCCTCAGAAACCTCTCTGCTGGTTGCTTCTCACTGTCCATCCCTGTGCAGGAGAGAAGCCCATGGACCCCCCAAGCCCTCCTTTTGGGGTGAAGAAGGAAGAAAAGGGTGCTGGTGGGTCCTGAATGTGAGCAGATGTTGTGACAGGATGGGAATACACTCAAATGACCCGGGGAGAAGAGGCAGGTGACACAGTGCCCCAGTGTCACCCTTCACTCAGCCACGGACCTTCTGGCCACTCTGCTGCTACCTGGGGGCTCCTCAGGAAGGGAGGGTGCAAGAAGGCCTGTTCTGCAAGAGAAAAACCTTGAAACACACATTGGCTCATGGTTTTGGTAGAGGATCTGGTCAGAAGAGAGCATCCAAGCAGGGATGGGCAGAAGAGCATGGCAAGGGACCCTCACCACAAAGCCCCTCCAGCTGGGTCACAGAGAGATCTGCAGAAGGGATGCTGGAGGTGACAGGGGTGAGGGGGCACAGGGACAGAATGGTGGCAAGAAGGCAGGAGGTGGGAGACCCATATTCCAGGTTCATTCCTGGATGCATGTTCAACCCTGGCTGCTCCTTTCCACTTTTCTTCCCCCAGCACAGGCTGAGCCAAAGTGCTTGAGCCAGGCTTGTCTGAACCTCTTCTGAAGGAGCTGGGGGAAGGTGGGGGCTTTTTTTCCAGATGGTTTCACATACAAAAGCATCCCTGATACATGAGCCCAACTTTCCACCCAGGAAATCCCCCAGCAGCTGGGAATAATGCCCTGGTCTTCTTGACAAGCAGAGAGAGGGGAGCTTGAAAGATTATCCAAGGAAATGTCTGCAAGACAACCCTCACCAGCATCTCCTCCCCCAGAAGCATTTTGCCTCCTGTGGTTCTTCAATGAGTGACTGAAGACCTCAGGATTTTGCCCACAAAAAATATAACAGAGGTACAAGAACAGGGATACCAGCTTCATTCCTCCTTTTAGAGCTCCTGGCAGCTCCAGAAGCAGCCTGGCCACACACACTGCAGGACTGCAGTGCTAAAAATGCAAACCCTGACCTGAGAGGTTTATCCAGATTGAAGAAATCCTCAAGTTCAAAGGAAAAGAGGCGACCTGGGCTGGTGGGAGGTGTCCATGGCAGGGGGTTTGCAAATAATGTTCTTTCAGGTCCCTTCCAACCCAAACTATTCTGTGAACCAATGCTGCCTACATCCCAAAAAGACCTCAAATCCCAGAGGAGCAGCAGTTGGTTTGTCCATGTTTCCCAGCACATCGAGGAGTGCCCTCTGGTGCACATTCCAGCCAGGGAGGCTCCAGGTCTGACACTGTCCTGCTTCCCACATCCTTTCAAAGCCAGTTCAAACCTCCCTTCACTTCCGTAGGAAAAGGGAGAAGGGAAAAGGGAAAAGGGGAGAAGAGAAGAGAGGAGAAGAGAGGAGAGGAGAGGAAAATTTAAAATAATAATTTAAAAAAAGGTTGTGTGTGGTTTTCGGGGTTTTTTTCCAAGAGTTCAATCCATTTAAGATGGGACCTTTTCCAAAATGATCAAAGCTATTCAGCATTTAAAAAAATATCTCTGTCATAATATTTCTCATATGACTGATGGCATTACAGACACTGACAGAGCATTAGACATGACATCACACATTTCTATTATTCCAAAGGATAAAGTTAAGTTAAAATTAACTGTCCCACCTGCTCATTCAGCAATACGACTGGGTAAAGAATCCAGCTTCAGGAAAACTGCTCTTGGCTTCTGTCAAAGTGATGGGTTTTTTTCAAATACATATAATTTCTTTCCCATGGTTCTAGGACCAGAGAGAGACACGGTGTCAAATCCAGCTCATAATGACTGAGCACTGAGACAAGGAGGGTTCATCAGCCACCAGCAGCTGAGGTGGGTCAGATCCTGTGCCCCAGCACCCACAAACCTCCTCCAGACCCACACCTGGATGAAAAAGCCTGTGGGGAAAAAAACAAAAATCCCACAAAACCAGCATTTCATGTCTGACTCTGGAAGTCTCTGGTTTTCTGGAGTTGGTGGGGAGAAGCTGCAGCGATGCTGGGGCTCAGCAGGCAGGTGGAGGTCAGGGTACCAAATGTAATGAGACAAAGTGAGGATCACCATGTTATGGGATCTCAGGCTGCTGAGATCCCTGATGCACTTAATGCTGTGAGGAAAATAATTAGCACCTAAAATGAGAAGAGGCCAGAAGATGCCAGGAGGAGGAGAAAAGAAAACTTGCCCTGGAGGCTCAAGGTAAATAGAAATAAAGATGCAAGATGGGACCTTCAGTGATGTTCTCAAAAAGTGGTTTAGAAAGCCTAAATTCCATTTTATTTATTTTAATGGGCTGCCAATGAGGTCTCAGCTATAGGTGAGCTAACTTGAAGGATGTTTAAACACCTAAAAACCAGTCCTGAGCAGGGGGGATGGAAGTCAGAAGACCCTCGGTGTGACCATCAGCTTTAAAAGCTTCTGGTCATGCTTATGCAGATCCATTCTATTTCTGTCCCAGGAGCCTCAGATGCTGCAGAAATAGGATTTGGGATAGCCAGATAACTTTGTCCAAAATCCCATTTCTACAAGTGAATATCACTGAGGGTTTGGCTCTGAAGCATCCTTTGGCAACAATTCCATGTGGCCCCAAGCCACGAATGAAAGCCCAGCAGAGTCTGGGCAGTGCCTGCACCTACAGCTTGTAAACAGAGTCCAGGAACAACAAACAGATCCAAAAAGACTTAAAGGTAAGAGTCTGTAGACATGGGCTCATTTAACGTGAAAAAGGAGAATAAAGGGATGGTAGGTAGGACCCAGGTCCTGCAGAGAGGACATGTGAGGATGCGGTTTATCAGGGACAGGGATGTGGACTCCAGGGCAAAGCAAGATGGGAGGAGACCAGCAGGTTAATAACAGCAGGGAGGATATTTAGTGAGCACAAAAGGGAGGGATGGCTGGAAACAGCCACTTCATTACCATGATTTGCAAAATGGGCACCCAGGGTGTGATCCAAACACAGCTCCTTGCTTCCCAGACCCATCTGTTATTTCTCCATCCATAAATCAGTAAAACATAGGAGAAGCTGTCCAACAACACTCCTAACTCCCAGCAAGGAGGTACAGATAAACCCCTCTGGTGCCTGTTCTGGTTTTTTCCTTGTCACAGTTCCTGCTGCCCAGGGAGATTATTCTGATCCATTTCACCTCCTCTGAGTCATCCAGCCCAGTAAGCTCAGGCTCTACATTTCACTAAAAATTTACATTTCCATTTATCCAGACATTTTCCCTCCACTGGCCCTTCAGCTAGCAAAGGCACAGGGGACCCACAGTGGGTTTTCTCCACCAGTATCCACCAGTAACAGTCCCACATTGCTCATCCCTTCCAAAGCCACCTGCAGGCAGCTCAGCCCAGCCTCAGCATTCCTGGGAACTCCACACCAAGGTCCTAATGGGATGATCCTAGCTGTAACACCCATGTTTCCAAACATTCCTTCTTGGATGGCACACTCTGGTGGGTTAAGTCCCTTCCCTAAAATCTATTGGAGAGGCTCCAGCATTGCCCTCCATTGCTGAAGAGTTACTGGGACCCTCAGGCTCCAAATTTTGAAGCCCATCAAAGCCTTGACCAGAAGCAGGGCAACACAAGGAGGGGTACAGAAGGACAAACAAAGCAGAGAAGAAGAGTCAGAGTCCCTGCTGTAATTTTTGTGTTGCTGACCTTTTCCTGTGACTTTCCTTGGAGTGCCACTCCACCAGCTAACACACACCAGAGATGCTGGGCTGTGAGACCACTGCAATATCCATGAGGAGCTATGAGTGTCGCCATCAGGGGCTCCGTATTTTTAATCCAGAAGCAGAGCTCATGGTGAAAGAGAAGCCAAGCCAGGAGTGCAGCCTGCCTCTCTCTGCACCCTGGGTTCTGGAGGTGAGTTGAAATGTAGCATCATCAATTCTCACAGAACATGCTCAGTACCTCTGGAACGGTGGAACTCAAGTTCACACCCACAAAAGCACCAGAACTCACCCCTTTTTGCAAAGACTGCAAATGCAAACCATGCTCACCCTGTGCTCCTGGACTGCTCAATGGACTCAGCCCATAGCTGCGAGATAACGATAAAGGTAAAGATGTTCCTAGAGAAAAAAAGCTGCCGAGGAACTGTTTAAAAATTCATGTAGTCTCTAACACCACTTAACTCATATTGTTAATATTTACAGCCAAGAAATACAGGTCGTGGAGCAGAGCCATGCAGAGAGCAGACACTCTGGGCTGGGAATGCTTTCCTGGTGCCACTCTGTGGGATACATAACCAGGAGCTAACCCCAGCCCATGGTCAGCCTGGCACTAAAGTGCAGCCCCAGTGTAAAGGTCCCAAATGGCAATAAGTAAGTTCCATGTATCCCAGAGGCTGTGCCCTAAAGCACGTCCCCCGGGGCAGTGGCTGCTGTGTACCCTCTGTTGGCAAAGGGGCTTGGAAAAGCTTAACAGGGTGGTTGGGATGAGGGAGAAGCAGACACAGTTGTTGAGGGGTTTCTGGCTACCCAGCTCCCACTTGTCATGGGAAGCAAAGACCTTCCAGAGCCTGGTGGCAGTGTTAAAGGCTTAAGAGCAGCAGAAGAAATCAGTGGCCACTAGAGCACCAGGGGTGATGGAGTTCATCCAGTCTATAAGAGGTTTCAAATTTTATAGTGATGATTTTTTGGATCCCTCAGCTGCAGCACACCAAGGACACGAGGCTCTGAATCAAGCAGGGCAGAGTGACCTGGCCACCAGTGCTACTCAGCACCCCTGCTAGGTGCCAGGGCTGTGTCAGTGACCTCCCCACCCCAAGCAGTGCTGCAGGAGGTGCTGTACCCCCCAGGGATGCTGATGTGGGCACTTGACGTCTGTGAAATCCCTGCTAACTCAGAGCCACAATCACACCCAGCTTTATGGTGGCAAAGTCACTCCTGCACTGTGGCAAGGGATGAGATGAATATTCTGGAGCTGCTTCTGCTTGCAATGCACACTGGATTTACAGCCTCATCTCCAGATGTCCCTCCAAGGAGATCAGCTTGGTGTCCTACACAAGGACAGCCGCTGCCTCTCCTTTTCCTTGGCCATCAGCTCCTGCCCTGGCACCAGGACTCCACTAACACAGCTACAGCCCAACTTCTTACCCCACCTCCCCTGCAGCTCAGTTTTCCATCATCCCAGACACCCTCAGCCCACGTCTCTGACCAAAGCCAGCCCTGGCCATGCCAGTTGGGCTGCTTGCTCTGGCAGGGACCAGCACCCCATCACCCTACACTCCCCCTTCCCTCTTCTGCTCTATTTTCAGATGTGCAGCTTTCACTGCCTGAGAGACTGTCTCTGTCCTCTGCCTTGGAAACCTCTTGTGCTGGTGTCTACACACAGGGACACCCATCTGCAGCCTCCTTCTGGATGGTCTTGTCCTGGTTTAAAGCCAAACCAGGTCTTTAAAGAGAAGTGACTTG
Source organism: Phaethornis superciliosus (assembly GCA_023637945.1). Classification (NCBI taxonomy): domain Eukaryota; kingdom Metazoa; phylum Chordata; class Aves; order Apodiformes; family Trochilidae; genus Phaethornis; species Phaethornis superciliosus. Next base: position 10,335,962 of record JAJQWJ010000023.1, on the reverse strand, counting down.
AGGAGCCCTTCCCTGACACCCTCCTTCACCACTGTAGGCACACAAGTTTATTTAACTATGTATATGCTTACACAAATATATAAATAATACTGAGGAGATTAAGAGTTTGTAATATATTCAAGAGCATGAGGCCTCTCAGTTCCCTTTGTTTTCCCTTTCCCTTCCCAACCTCACAGCCCAGAGGATCCCATTTAAAGGAAGTCCTTGGGTTGCTGGGGAGCCCCAGGCAGGGCTGGTGCTCACTGTAGTATATGCAAAACTGCAGACAACATCATTCAGCACAGCTCACAGAGCCCTCATACCACCCACCTGCAGAAATGTTCCCCGAGGCTCACTTGAATTTTTTGCCACGAGGTTTTTAGTTCAGTTTTGTGGGTTTATTTATCTTTTTTTTTTCTTCCAAAGACAAAACATGTCCTGATAAAGACATCCCTGCTGTTCTGCCTCTTCCCCTTCTGTCTCTCATGTATTTTCCCTCCTTTAAGCAACTCTTTCTTTCCCCTGCCAGCTGCCCCTTGGCTTTTTATCTTAAGCATCATTCATCCCAGCTTCCTGTCTTCTTTTAACACCGGCTTCTGGGAGACACACATCTCCTTGAAGTCCTTCTCCTCCTCCTGCCTTGCCCTCATTTGCACTCAAACACACGCTCCCACAGCTGCCTGAAGTCCTGCTGGGAAAGCTGGGAGAGCATGAGAGAAAAGCAGCCCCCATGCACTTTTCACTAAATCTTGAAAAATACCCAAGACCAGAGCCTGGCCCCAGGTTCTCCAGGGGTATAAACACCAGCCTCCAGCAGCACTGATGTGTGGGTAATGGGAGGGAAGAGGAGCCTGGCCTTGAGGTGGTAAATCACAAGGTTAAATCATCAGGAGAGGTGGCAGGCACATGTCACCAGGTTTTGGTGGTGCTCTGATGGCAAGGGAGGAGGTGGTGAGGACACCTTCACATCCCTTCAGCAGAGCACTGCAGGGTGAGGATGCTCGCATCCAAATCCCCTCCTCTGGTCTTCCTCTGAGCAGCACCTTCAGGAACAGCCTCTACAGCTGCTATCCCTGAACCTGCCAGATGGATTTTTACCTGTGGTTCAAGCTCCCACAGGACACAGCAATGTCCCCGAGGTGCCCACCACAGCAGGTTCTAATATTTCCACCCTGGATCTTTCTCTCAAATTTCTCTGCTGTTTGGCAGAAGGGGAGCAGCCAATGTCTGGGCACAGCTCTGGGACAGCTCAGTCCCTCCTGTCCCCTCACCCTTTCCCTCTGTTCCTGTTCCAGCCACGGTGTGGATTTGCCAGAAAACCTGAGTCCTCTTCTGGTGCTGTGGAGCAGAGCCAAGGCTGAACCAGGGAGAAACAGCAGTGGAGATGGATTTGGACGTGAGGCAGCATAATGCCAGACCAACACTGAGGACCTTTTGGGAGTGATGGACATTCACCAGGGTGGGGAGAGAGGGGGTGAGCAGAATGATGAATTGATGATCTCAAAGGTTTTTTCCAACCCAAACAGTTCTATGAAGCAAGATGCTTCTAGAGGTGACTTGGCCAAATCCGACTGTAATTTCCATGGACACAGTGGATGATGAATGCTTGAGCTCCTCCCAAATCACTGCTGTCAGGCTCCACGCAAGGTTTGCCATCCCCATCCAGCTGTTTCAAAACACATCTTAGGGGAAGAGCTGGGCTGACCACCCCTGAGGAAGGACACCAGGATTGATGCAAGGCCCTGGGCAAGGGCTGATTCCCCTGGGATCTCAGTTCTGCACCCAGGCATGGGGTGGCAAACAAAGCAGGACCCCAGGCAGATCATCTCACAGTCCCCTTACTCAGCATTTGCAAAGTACAGTTAACTTCTGAGAGGATTTCAAATTAAGCTCTTTAAGCAACAAAGCAAGATTTCTCTTTTAAATCTCTATTTAATCACATAATCCTGAGGGAAAGACCTCTCCTCCCCTTGGGGAAAGAAAGAGAAGTAGGTTTGCTGAGGGAGATGTAATTACTTTATCCCCATATAATTGGATGATATTTGCTGATTAAATATAGAAAACCTTGGGGAATGTTTTAATTTTTTTTATAGCAATTATTTTTTAAAAAAACATATTTTAAAAAAACAAAAACAAAAAACAAAACAAAAAAAAAAACCACGACAGGAAAGGCCAATGAAGAGGCTCCTTCTGGCAAGGAGCTCAACCACCTCCAAAGTCTGTCTGGCAGTGGTGGGAGCCATGGGGGCTGTCATAGTGGGTGACCCAGAGCAAAGCTCAGCTCCCAGATATAAAAGATATTTTGGGTTAGCAGGTACCTCTGGAAGTCTCCAGCCCGACTGTCTCCTCAAACATGATCAGCTATAGAGTCACACCAGGGGGATCATAAAACCCTTCACAGATGGAGACAGCAAGGGTGCATGGAGCCAAAGCTTCAGCTCCACCCAAACATGGGAGGACACAAAGTTCCTACATCTGCTCCTGATGCACAGGGAGGCTTTGATCACCAGGGCCTCCAGACTCAGGGAAAGGAGGAGGATGACAAAAGTCACCCAGTGCAGCCACCTGGGGAAGTTTCATTGATGGTAACAAAGTTTTTTGAAAACTTCGGATGGAAGATTTGAGACATCAAAAAATCAGCAATGTTATCAGAGCAACAGCAAAATAATCTGGGAACAGTCTGGAAAATATGAAATACTAGTTACACAGGACACCATTGAATGCCTAAACAATAAAGTCTCCTTTTCTGCCTCTGACTCTCCTGATTTCTCTGCGAATCTGAGTTTACTCAGCACTACTTACAGTCACTGAGATTTCAGTACATCCATACAAAGGCAGCAGCTCATGTGAGTCTGAAATCCCTGGTCTAAGTGGAGCAGCTGCCTGCTGCCCCTGTTCCTTCAGAAGTGACCTCCACCCATGGGTTAAAGCTTAGGACCTCAGGCTACAAAGTTAAGATAGTGAGAAAAACCCTGACAGCCCTGGGAGCTGCTTTTTCTACTCCTCTGAGCCCATAGCTGTGCCCCAGCACCATTTGCACTATTGGGGCCATTGCACACCACAGCCCCCAGCAAGGAGCTTGCAGATGAACTTCAGCTGAGCCTACACCCCAGCATCACACGTGGGCATCACTGGTGACAGGGACAGATCCAAGGAAATCCCAGATTTCCCTTGAGCCCCCCAGCACTACCACAACCTCAGCAGCCCTTGTGCAAAGCTCCTGCCCTCCTCCTGCAAACCAGGGATCAGGGACAGCCATGCCTGGCAGTCAGACTGGTTGGGGGGTGAGCAGTGTCCTTGGTGGCTCTCCAGGGTGGTGATCCCCAGATCATCCCTTCCCCAGCACTCCCAGTCCATTCTGCAGAGCACAGGAGCAATTGCTGCTCTGACACCAGGAGTGGGTGCACCCTGCCTGCAGCCCAAACCCCAGGGATCCCCAAGAACCAAGGCCAAGGGACCTCAAAGTCATCATCACCACTAACCCATCCAGCACAACTTGTCCCTCATGGCACCCTAGGTACCAACATCCCTACCCCTGCTCCCCCCAGGCTGCAAAACTCATCTCAAGCAGCATCCACAAGCAGAGACATCCCTTACCTCCTCCATGCTCAAGAGTCTTCCTTTAGAAGCTTAAAACAAACCTCCCCCCACTTGGGCAGCCCCAATGGCTTTTATAACCTTGCCAAGGGTCCTGCCCAAGTCCCTCCCTCCTGCTGCCCTTCTAGCAAGCCAGATCCACCTGGAGACAAATCATCTGCTGCTGGTTTCCTCCTCCAGAGCTCTCAGAGAGCCTCATGCTGCTCTGGCTCTCAGAGGGGTGAGGAACACCCTCCAGCACTGACCTAGGAGAGCACAAATTGCAAATAAGTGGAGGTTTCGTGAGACTGAGTAAAGGGAAGGAATGGATTTTGCTGTGGTGCATGAGGTGGAGATGGATGCTCACTGTTGTTCTCCAGAAGAGCTCTCAAGATGTGGTGGGCTGCTGGGGACAGTTAGCTGCTGGGGACAGTTAGCTGCTGGGGACAGTTAGCAATTACCTTGGCACAAACCTCTGAGTGATGCACAGTGCCTGCAGCAAAGAATGTGACAATATTTATTATAGCTCCATGTTGTCACACCATGTGTTACACAACCACATCCTCAGGCTCCGCTGTTCCTGGGGTGCTCTCTGCTCCAGCAGCACTCATTATAGCCAGGAGACATTAATCATCTTTTCTTCTAACCCAGTAGGCATGGTTTGGTCCTTCAGTTTCAGCAGGTTTTTTACACCTTTCTCCCCACCCATCAACTTTGTCAGCTTATTTTCTCCCTGTCTCAGAATCATAAAATCATCATGGTTGGAAAAGACTTCCAAGATCATCGAGTCCAACTGTCAGTCCTACACCACCATAACCACTGAATCAGCTCCCAGAGCACCACGTCTACTCCTTGTTTGAACCCCCCCCGGGACAGCAAGACCACCACCTCCCTGGGCAGCCTGTTCTGACTGAGGAGGGAGGGAGCTGGCAGCCATCCAGGGTCAATACACCCCATGCATCCATGCCCAAGGAAAGTTTCTCAGACCTCCAGGTGGGCATTTGCAGACCTGGAACCCATGTGATCCCCAGGGCACAAGGGCCTTGGCACTGGAGAAAGCTCTCACAGAACGGGGACTTTTGTGTCCTCATGGCCCCAGTGGTGCTATGCACCTAGCTGTGTGCCACCACCACCCTGAGATGTCACGAGTGTGCCCGGGCTTAGAGGCCTCACCAGGAATGGCAATCAACAGCTCCATCCCTGAGTGAGGCCCAACTTGAAAAAGCTGGGTAATAACTTCAGTTCCTCTGGCTTTGCTTTCTCACTGTTATTTCACCATGGTGTTCAGCAGCTTTTGTAGCTGCTTTGGTTAAAGAACTCCCCAAGCTCTGTTCCCCTGGCACCGTGGGTGTTCCAGCATTCCTGGTGTGAGCAGAGCAGAGCTCAGAGCAGCTTTTCTTGTCACATTGCAAGGTGCCCACCAAGAACAACATTTTCTCATCAGCGTGTTGATGCCACAGGTAATGTTTCACAGCCTGGACTCCTGCTGCAGAGCTCACTGCTGGGTTTTCTTCTGCATTCATCTGGAGAGTAAATTTCCATAATATGTGGACAATATATCACATCATTCACGGGGTGCTTTGCTGGAGGAAACCAAAGCATGGTAGAAATCACTTCAGACACCACATGTTGTGCTGAAATATGCCACACAGCAGCAAGCTGATGGCAAGATACTGAAATGGATTTTTATTTATGAGCTCACTCGCAAGGACTGTGCAGCCTCAGTGCATTAAAACCCACTGTCACCACATGCTGGAGAGGATGTGGAATCACACAGTCATTCTTGTTGAAAAAGACCTTGAAGATCATCAAGTCCAACCATAAATCACAGCATGGTTTGCATTGGAAAGGACCTTAAAGATGATCACCTATCCCAATGCTCCTGCCATGGTCAGGGACACCTCCCCCAGCCCAGGCTGCTCTCAGGACAACTGTGAGCTTCCCCAGGGGATGCAGATGTTTGGCTTTGTGCAAATGTCCCTGTGGGGTCTCCATCACCCCAGGCAGGGCTGGTGGCTTTTAGGGCTGGAAAGGAATGGAATTATCAATGCTAAGGCCAGGAGTGAGGAAGCAGGGGTTCTCTGCTGGCTCCAGCAGAGTGTGAGCATCACATTCCCCCTTATAAAATTTCAGGGCTGGGATGAACCAACACCACAAGGTGTAAAAAGCTCATTTGGCTGCAAAACTTCACAGCCAGACCCAGTCCTCATAGAACCACTGAACAGTTTTAGGTGGAAAAAACCTTTAAGATCATCAGGTCCAACCACCAACCCAGGACACCCCCAGCACCACATCTCCAGGGCTCTGAAACCCCTCCAGGGATGATGGGGACTCCAGCCTGGGCCAGGCCCTGACAACCCTTGCCAGGGAGAAATTCTTCCCCAGCTCCAACCTAAACCTCCCCTGGCACAACTTGAGTTGTGCCAAAAGTTCCTCTTGTCCCATCCCTTCTTCCTTGGGAGCAGAGCTCGACCCCCCCTGGCTCCAGCCTCCTCTCAGGGGGTGTCAGAGAGCCAGAAGCTCTCCCCTCAGCCTCCTCTGCTCCAACACCCCCAGCTCCCTCAGCCCCTCCTGGGCAGACTTGTGCTCCAGCCCCTTCCCCAGCTCCATTCCCTGCTCTGGACACACTCCAACCCCTCAGGGTCCTTCTGGTTGTGAGGGGCCCAGAACTGACCCCAAGATTGGAGGTGCAGCCTCAGCAGTGCCCAGTACAGGGGGAAAACAATTATAGGGGAAACAGGGAAACAATCTCCCAGCAGGGTTTCACCTGCCTTCCCCCAGCCAGAGGAGAAGTTACCATCAGGTCTGTGGATAATTTGACAAGCAGCTTCAGATGTCCTGGGGCAAGCCACGGCGTTAAACAGCTGATTATTGGTGTCTTTGATGCTCTCTCTCTGTTTTCCAAATAAAACCTATTTAGCACTAAAATGATTTCAACAGCTGATCTAATCTGAGCTCCTGGCAAAGAGGATGAAGTTTCACAGGGCAGCGGTGGTTAAGCTCCCAGATGGCTGCCCCAGGGGGGAGGATTATGTTATTAGCAGCAGCCCTAAAACATCTCAGGGATAGGAAAGGTGTGGGGTGGCAGGAGATGGAGCTGGCCCTGGCGTGGCTGCAGGTGTTTGCAGGAGGACAATGGATATGTCCCATACTCCCTGGGGCCACCTGGCTGAGCTTCCAGCTTCCAACCCACCCTGCAAACAAGGAACAGGCTCATGCTCAGGCAAACCAGGCTCCAACAAAGCCAAAACCAGCACCACATTTGGGGGGATCGTTCCCATCAGGATTTAACCATAATTTTTTTTTTAAATAACTGCTGCTGTTCTGAAGTTTTTAAAGGCTTGGGGTTTTTTCTTGTTTAGGTTTTGTTTTGATTTGTTTTTTTCTGGCATAATTTCTATCAAGCTTTTAATCAGTTTTGATCTATCCTGAAAGTGATTGTTCTGGTTCAGAAATTTTAAATGCCATGTCTGCTCCCAGGGGGTATCTGAGCTGTGCTGTGACACCCTGGTGTGTCCCACCTGGTTCCACCATGGCTGCACTGGGGTCAGCAGCCTCTGATCCCCCCTGTCTTCACACCATCTGCAGGCTCTGGGGTGGTGGGATGGGACCCTCCCCCCCCAGTGACCACCAACTGCTGGCACGTGGCACGAGTGAAATAAAAGATGGAGAACTTTTAAAGTATTTTTTATCCAAAAAAAAACATAAAATCAGGAAGGAAGGGCTAAATAAAGGCTTTACCCTCCTCTTTGATATCAAATGTCCCAGAAATCCTGGTGAAAAGATTCATAATTGGTGTCAGCCTGGAAACGGAGATCAAAAACTCAACAGCCAGCCAGGAGTTGGCTGGGCCCCAACCTAACCTCAGCACCCAGAGATGTCTCTCACTTTGTTCTTCCGCTGGTATCTAATGTCCAAGGGGTCGAATCCCCTTTCCCTGGACCCAAAGAGTGCCCAGGGAGGAGTCCTGGCTGTGTAATCCATTGCTGTGAAAGTTTTGGAGCCGCCGCTCCCCTCCTGCTCTCTCACCAGCTCCTGGAAGCGGTCGTAGTCGATCCAGGTGAACCACTCCCCATCCCTCTTGAACTGGAAGGAAAAGGAACATAATCCTGAGACAGGGAGCAGTGGGGAGGAGGAAAGATCACAAAGTCAAGACAGGTGCATATAAAAGGGGTTACCCAAGCTGTAGTCTTTTGTAATTTCTGGCCACATCGAGGTCCAAGGGAAAAGCATCCAGAAGCCCAAAAAGCATAACTGCTTTGATACGGAAAAAAACCAAACCAAAGACATTCAGGTGGACAAAAACCCAGAATTTACTGTTCTGCACTATATTTTACCCATAAGGTTTGACAACACACATGGATGCAGAATGGCCATGTTACTTACAGCTTTAGTCATTTAGTGCTGTGTCCCAAGTAATGCTGATGGTTCGACTGTCAGGTGCTTTGCTGGACCCTTCTAAGCACCTGAATCTACCACCACTTCAGCCCCACTTTGCCAGGTGCAGCATAGGATGGGTTGGGTTTCAGACCATTCAGAGTCCCATCCCCTGCCATGGTCAGGGACACCTCCCCCAGCCCAGGCTGCTCCAAGCCCCATCCAACCTTCAACACTGCCAGGGATGGGGCAGCCACAGCTTCTCTGGGAAACCTGGCACAGGGGCTCAGCACCCTCACAACAAAGGATTTCTTCCAAGTATTTCATCTCAAAGCCCAACCTCCCTGGCACGTCTGCTCTTGTCACATACCTGAAAAGCTGTGGTTTGAGGAACTGAAAGAGCCCTGGAGGAAACTTGTACATTTGAGAGTGATACCCAGGTGCCCCTGGAGGCAGGGACCTTTCCAAGGTCAGCTAAACCCACTGGGGCACACACAAACCCCAGCCTGGCAAAATTGTAGCAGAGCAACAGCAGAGCCATGCCCCTGTGGTGACAGTTTGTGCAATTCTTGAAGGGGAAAAGGGTTTTGTTTGGAAATAGGGGAAGATAAAATGGTTTAATGACATGAATCCTCTTTCTGTGTGAGAATTTTAAGAATTACTTATTTTGACAAGATGAAGCTACATTTGTCTACCAGACCAGCTCTGCTAATTTAGCAACAGCCTTGACTGAATCCTCAATTAGGATTTATTTGAGCTAAGAGCTTATTATGCATTTGACTCAAAACACCCCCCCCAAAAAAAAAAAAAAAACAAAAAGGAAAAATTATTGACTCCCTGGTTTTTTTGTTGGGTTTTGGGTTTTGTGGGGTTTTTTGGGTTTTGTTTTGTTTTTCTCCCAAGAATCTAATGGCTATGCATTTAAAATGGCATTTGACTTTCTGCCCAAGAGCTAAAAGCTTTTTTGGTTGTAAAAACTGCTGCCACTTGCAAAATGTTACAGTCAGACATTGGCAATGCTGATCTGTGCAATGCCAGCCAAGCCCTGCAGGAGCTGTTCCCCAGCACGGAGTGGGGATGTGAGGCTGCAGAATCACAGCAGTGGGGAACAAAGTCTCCCCATAAAGAAACTCACCCAACTTCCACCCAATGATGGTGGAAGCCATGTTTCACCATGATGATGTGTTCTCTCCAGCACACAGGGCCAGAAGTAAAGAAAAAGAGTGCAACCAAAGTGGTTAAGGGGCTGGAGGACAATTCCTGTGAAAAGAGGCTGAGGGCATTGGGATTGTTTGGTTTGGAGAAGAGGAGGCTGAGGGGAGATGCTGCTCTCTACAGCTACCTGAAAGGAGGGTTTAGGGAGGTGGGTACCACTTGTTCACTCTTGTCTCAAGAGAACAATGATAGGACTGAAGGAAATTACCTGAAGTGCCACCAGGGGAGGTTTAGACTGCATATTCAGAAGAATTTACTAAGAGACAGAGAGCAGTCAGGTGCTGGAACAGGTTGCCCATGGAGGTGGTGGAGTCACCATCCTTGGAGGTATTAAAAAAATGTTTACCCGTGGTACTGCAGAATATGCTCTAGTGGGCATGGTGGATTATTTTTAACCTGGGTGGATGGTTGGACTCTGTGATCTTAGAGATCTTTTCCAACTGTGCTGACTCTGTGATACCAGAGGAGCCCATGGTCTCAAACAAGATCCAGGCTCAGGAGACCCAAACTTCCATCCCAATGCATGTGGAGGTTCACACCACACTACACATAAGACTCCTTCCTCCCTCCAGAATTGATTCACTAATGCTCAGCAAATTCCTGCAACAATTCAGGGGAAAAAACTCTGTGACAGTAGAACAGTGTCACAACCCAGCTGAGGGCAGAAGCTGAGAGTGTGACATGACTTTCTGGGACACAATTAGATGGTTTCTGTTTTTTCAGAAGCAAGCTGCTTCTACCCAGGCCCATGTCATGCTGTGCTCTCTCTCACCACATCAGCTGTTATTCCATGGAGTGACTGACCTTTAGTAAGCTTAGTAGAAGAAGGACATAAAACCTTTTTTTCCAACACCATCTCCCAACGCCAGTCTCCAAAAGTCCCCACCCCCGTAGCTGGGCAGCAAAGCTTTGAGGCCACCAGAGGAGAAGGGCACAGCTGGCCCAAAGGCAGCAATGCCCAAGGTCTGCCAGCATCCAGGCTGAGCATCCTGGGATGCTGAGAGGTGACCTGGTGAGTGGCCAGACCTCTGCCCTCATCTTCTCCCCCCATCACTCCCTCACCTCAGCATGAAGTACTACGTATGCTTCCCTGGGGATTAAACTGCTCTCTTGCAGGATAAAACCCTCCAGGGTTGTATAAACCATGAGTGCTGCACAGATCTTGGAGCACAAGGAGCAGCACAGGGAGCTGGGATTGTTTGGCCTGGAGAAAAGGAGGCTGAGGGAAACCTTCTGGCTGTCTACAACTACCTGAAAGGAGGCTGTAAAGAGATGGGGATGGATCTGTTCAGTGAGGTTACAAGTGACAGGACAAGAGGTGCACCAGGGGAGGGTTAGATTGGGTGTTAGGAAGACTTTCTTCATCAAAAGAGTTATCAGGCATTGGTTGCCCAGGGCAATGATGGAGTCACCATCCCTGGAGGGATTGAAGAGTCATACAGACTTAGTAGTTAGTGGTGGCCTTGGCAGTGTCAAGTTAGAGGTTGGACTCGATGCTCTTGAAGCATCCAACCACAGTATTTCTGTGATTCTGTGAACTCTGGCTGGGTCACCAAGTGATCTGGAGCAATTTCATGTTGACTCCATAGGCAGATGATGCTCATGGTAGAATGGAGATCCTGTAGCTGGGAGCCACCTGGGTAAGGTGACAATGCCCAGAACAGCCAAATTGCCACCAGAACATCCAAACAAAAGCTGCCTGGGATTCATTACAAAAGCGCCTTAAATAATAATCAATATTTCTAGTGTTGTAATAGCATGGCTATAAAACATGAAGAAAAGGGAGCAATCCTTTAAGTGAGCCATGGAAAAGCAATTACTTCTGCTGAGGAATAAAAACCAGACAAACATGGGGTGGAGGAAGAACAGCTTCAACCACACACAAGATTTACAGGTTGGATTTTAAAAATTTTGTGATTATTCTATAGATAACAAGAGATTTAAGACTCAAATAGTTTCACAGCAGCCATATAAGAAGCTAACACTAACCATCAGGGTTATTTCAGACTAACGCAGTCAGGTTTTTTATTGAATTTTTCACTACCTGGTTAAGTCTTTTCAGGTGATGAATATCCTGACAAAGGACAAATGGCTGAAATCTTTCCCTTATTTTTTTTATGCCAGCATCATAAAACAAAACAAAGCAAAAAGTTAATAAAGCTCCTTCAGCTGGCTGTGCAGCCAGGCTGTGTTGTCTGGAAAGGCAAACTCCCCCTCCCTGAGGGCTTTGCACAAGCAGCAGGATGACCTGGGAGGCAGCACATGTCTTCCTTGGCCTTGTGCGGTTTGCCCGACTGGGAGGTGTCCCTGCCCATGAAGAAGGATTGGATCTTGGTGATCTTTCAAGTCCCTTCCAACACAAACCTGTCTAGGATTGCATGATTCCCTTCAGAGCTGATGCTCCCAGGATCCCCAGGCTTTGGTCACACCACTGATGGGTCCCTACAGCCATGGCACTGGTGCCCAGCAATGCAAACCCCACCAGATCCCTGCAGATCCTGCAGCCAGGGCAATGAGCACTGCCCCAAGCAGGGATTAATTCTGAGGGGAAAAAAACAGGCAAAGGAAATTGAGAGAAAACTCGTCATGACCCTTGTGCCCTGAAAAGCAGATCTAGGCATGATGCTGGGGACAACTCGGCAAGGAATGGCATGACTGGACTCAGGGAAGCCACAGAGCTTTGGTTCAGAAGGTCAGCACTGCCTTTCTGGGGCTCTCTTGTCCATGGCCACTGCCTCAAGCCACCTACAGCAAAATTAATATACATACTGCAAAGACAAGCAGGAGCCAGGACTAAAATAGAGAGCCAAGTTATCTGAGAGCACCAACAGAGCATGGCTAACACCTCCCTTTTCTCTCATAACTCATAGGAGTGGAGTTGAACAGGAAATTTCTTTAAATTATCTTTTGCAGTAGGTTCACAGCTGCTCTGACTGCAGAGAGTGAAGCTTCTTGCTACAGAAACCCATCAGCATTCATGAAGGAGCAGAGCCACACTACATATTTTTTACCAACCTATTTGCATAAGCTATCTGCGGGGGTGAGGGGTGTAAAAATATACACAGCTATTGAGAACAATATAGTAGTTACAATTACAATTAACACCATTCCTCCAGACACGCATAACTGCTGAGAAATAAACCCAGGGTTTGTACAAAGGGATGAAATACAGAAGAGAGACAGAGCTGGTGACACAGGGAACACTGCCACTGAAAACTGGAAGCCAGCCAAAAATCAATTAGTTTGTCCTAACGTGGATAATGTTAAGATTTTTCTCAGATAAAAACACACTAAAAAGAGGCTCCTCTTCATCCATTCACTCTGGTCTTTCTTTCCCAAAAGAAAAAAAAAAATTCAGGAAAGGACTAAAGATATGGGCTACAGGAGAGAGTAAGGCAGAGCACTGGGCAAAGCCCACTGTGGCTCCTTGCAGACCACATCCTGGCAGAGCAAACCACGGGTGGCAAGGACAGAGTCATCCCTGATCCATGGAAACCTTTCTGGAGCTGCATCCTCGAGGAGCAGAGAGGAGACTGGGAGGTGAAAGCAGAGCTTTGGGTCTTGCAGCTGCTACTCCTGAATTACTCATGGACGTGAAGATTGAGTTGTCCAACAAATGGATCCTTCCCCAGGCAGACACAGAAGGTTTTGTGGTTAAACACAGCAGCTTTAGGTGTAGTTTTAAAGACCATGCAGACAAAAAAAGAAATCCCTCAGTGGCAAGTGGGGTCTGAAGTGAGTGCTTCAGCTGCAGGAGGCACAGACAGGGCCCCATTGCTCCTCTGGTGGCTTTTTAACTACGACTGCCAGCATCTGAAACTTGGCTGTGCCAAATGTTTCAGTCACCACTTATTCAGGTTCACATGTAAGCATCAGACATGAAAGGAGCATTTTGCAGAATCTCAGCAACTCAGTTTTTATAAGGCCAGCAGCTCCGGTGCTTCCCATTCCACACTTTTATATCCCTGAAAACAAATTAATTTATATCTGAAAAACAAGTTAAACTCAACTGCCAGCTGTGTTCTTAGACATTCAGAAATGCCTACAGCTTCTCCCTGCCTGAGGGTTAAAATCCCAGCCAAGCAACACACGCTGACAGCTCAAAGGGGCTCTGGGCTGCCCCACTCCCCATCTCCTCTCTCCATGTCAGGGCTGGATCCAGCTCCATCCACAAAGCCTCTTCCCAGCTGCTCCCACCCACAAACCCAGTCCCAGGAACCACCAGCCATGCTGCTGCCCCTGGCCTTGGCCACCCAGGGCTAAAAGATGCATTCTGTGTTGCAGGTGGGGTTGCTTTCCAAAAATGAAATTAAAAGAAAAGAAAAATATAATAAAATAAGAACCACATCCAGAGCCTGCAAACATAACAGCTCCTGCACTGCCTCAGCACTTAAACACACAAGAAGATTTTTAAAAAAAAAACAAAACCCTACTATACTCCAGTCATATTCTTTCCTGTGAAGGAAACTTGTCTTCAAATTCTCTTTGGAGAAGCAGTCAGGATATCCTCAGTCTGCTTTTCAGTGGCTTTCCTTAAAATACTGTCTTTGCTGAGCCTCAATATTTATTTATAATTCCATGCTTACATATCTGGGGGCCCTGAAACTCCAGAAATTTGTTTTTCTGCATCTGCCCAAGCTCCTGCCAGCTGCAGCCTGCAGCCCTTGGGTTTGGTCAGCTCACAGGACCACGGAAAATCACTTGTTCCACACAGGCACACTACAGGGCTTCTATTGGAGTATTTTGGGGGAAAAAAATCTGTAGTAGAAACGTTCCTCTCCTTTGAACCTTTGGCAGCAGTTGGAACAACTCAGCAGCCCCAAAACACCTCAAGCTCCATCTGCCTGCAGTGATAGGTGTGGATATTCACCTCTGCCTGTGTCCATGAAGCAATACAGAAATAAAATCATCTGTTTAATTTTAACTGTGGCAGAGCAGGAGTTAACACCCATCACCCCTTTTATTTTCTCTTCTTTTTCTTTGTCACCAAAGAGACCCAGGGAGACTCACAGACCCCAGGTATGCTGCAGCATTACCTGTCACAGAATCACAGAATTGTTCTTGTTGGAAAGACCTTTAAGATCAGCAAGTCCAACCATTAACCCAACCCTACTGAGACCAGTGTTAAACCATGTCCCTAAGCACAACATTTACACAGCTTCTGGACACCTTTAGGTGATTCTGCCACTTCCCCAAGCACCTTGTTCCAGTGATTAATAACCCTTTCAATGATGTTTCTTCTAATATCCCATCTAAATTCCCCCTGGCACAACTTGAGGCCATTTCCTCTTGTTCTGTCATTTGTTACTTGTCAGAAGAGACCAACCCCCACTAGGATACAGCCTCCTTCCAAGGAGGTGTAGTGTGTGATAAGGTCTCCCCCTCAGTCTCCTTTTCTCCAGATTCAAAAAACCCCCAGTTCCCTCAGACACTCCTTATGAGAATTGTTCTCCAGACCCTTCACCAGCTTGGTTGCCCTTCTCACTCCTAAAGAAACAGCCCCAAGCTTGCAGAGCATGGCTTTGTGAGCCACAGCCAGATGTTCAGCAGGGTAACCCACACATCTGGATTTCCTCCCATGAGCAGACAGAAGGCTCATGAACTGTCTGGGCTCTCACAGCCTGCAGGGATTTGATTCCAGCAGCAGCCCAGGCTGTGGAGGAGGCCAGGACAGGGAGGTTCCCCCTGCTCTCACCACAGCTGGCCTGCCAGTCTTTACCTTTATGATTCCCTTTCTGAAAATTAAAATCACATCTTCCCACCCCACTTCCCAACATTCCTTGACTTAAAACATTCCTGACCACTGGTACCTGACATGAGACATGTCTGAGGCTTACCACTCCAGATTTGGATGCAGCAGCCTCTGGTTTGTTACTGCTGGTCTCCACCATCAGCCACTTCTCTGGGCATGACAACAAAAAGGCAGATGGAAAAATTATGATGATGGCTGCAGTCCTGAGCTCCTTAATTTCAATTTGAAGACAGCCCATCACGGCAATAAACAAAACAGCTTCTGCACTTTCACAAAGGGTTATTATTAAATAAATCATCTATAATGGCAGTGCACAGCACTTACATTATGCAACTGCAATGACTGTTTTTGCCACCTGCCACTATGAAGCTCTCCAAGTCAAACAAATAATTCATTAAATTATTACATGCAGTTTCTCACCTAATTAAGGCTCACAATTATTTAAGGCTCCCTTTGTTTGACAGTGGAAGTGACTGAAGTGGAGTCAGTCAAGAAAACAAGACGTAGACAATCTTAACATGGTGGTGTTGCTTGTTAAAAACCTAAAATTTTTTCTAATCACCAGCTGTAACCTCAGGCTTTAGGGGAAAGAAAATAAGACTAAGCTAATTATTAAGTCACTAGTATGTGCAGTAAGTGTAATAATCTACCCAAAAGCACATCAGGCATGCAGGGGCCAGACACACTTAAAGGGGGCTACAAAGATGGAAACTCCCAATTTACAAGGAATCCCATGAACAAGACAAAGGGCAATGGGCACAAGCTGCTCCTGGGGAGTTCTTACTGGACACAAGAGAAAAAGTTTTCCCCAGAAGGACAGCCAGACATTGGAATGGTCTCCCAGGGGAAGTGGTGGATTCCTCCACTTTGGAAAGCTCTAAGTCTCAGTTTGAGATGGTGCTGAGACATCTCAGATAAACAATAATACAGAAAGGTTGGAGCAGATGATTCTTGAGATCCCTTCCAACCTGACATTCTGTGATGCTATGATCCCATGTCTGTGGAGCTAAATAAAAATATGTTCAGCAACCACAAGCCCTGGGAACAACAGAGCTTCAAACCCCTCAGCAGCTTCTCAGGCAGTAGCTGTGAGCACTTAACTGGACTGAAAATTCCCACCCATTTTCGATGGGAACTAGAAGTAGACTTGTAGGTATACACTTAGTGACTCAAATAAGTGCTTATTAGCAATCAGACATGCCAAAGGAGATGAAACACTTCCCAATACACCTTCCGTCACCTGGGAAGGGGATTCACCGTTGCATTTTCCAAGAGAACAAAGCAAAAAGGTGACACCAAACCAAGGCCAACTCTTGCCAGTCCTGCATGGCCCTGGTACCCATGGGCGCCCTCATCTGCCACTCTTTTGCTTCTCTTCATTACATCTGATCTTGGGAGAGTTATTCTAAAGAAAAGATTCATTATTGAAGATTTTTTTTTTCTTTTAATCCTTACCTGCTGTAGAGCAGAACATCTCATCTGCCAATTAAGCCAGGGCTACATCCAGACAGTTTTAATTCTGATGGATGAAAAAGGGATTACTTTAGCCCAACTGTGATCTTCTTTTAATAACTAAAAGATCAAGCTCAGCAGAGCCATCTTCCTATTTGGAAGGAGACAAGGGAAATAAAAAAGCTTTAGGAAACTTATTTTGCACTCTCTCAAGCACCGTGGCTGTTCTTTGGCTCCCAAGACACCTTGTCCTCTCTGGGGAGCAACCCCTTCCCGGGGTCTGCAGCAGACACGGGGATTTGCACCTCTCTGGTGATTTTCTCAGGGGAAGCAGCAACCCAAGTTGTTTTTTATCCCTTGCACTGTCACGGGTTTGGTAACAACAGGTGAGCAGGCAGAGGACACGACCTGGGCTCTGGGTGGCAAGGACAGCTGTATGACAATCCCCAAATGATTTGGAAGGCAGGAAGGAAATAAAACATGATGGACTATTTTTCTCTAATATCACCCCTGTTAGTTGATCTGCAGCTGGTAGTTAAGTGCTTCCTTTTCCTCCCTAAATATAGATGAAATGCTCAGCATGGAACAACTTCAATGCCTTTCACCCAACCTCTTGAGCCTTCTGCAAGCAGAGCCAGGGTGCACGTGAAGCCTTCACATCCCACCCCAGCCCCACAGTACACAGAGTCACAGACTGGCTTAGGTCAGAAGGAACCTCAGAACTCATCTCCTCCAAGCTCCTGCCATAGGCAGGGACACCTCTCATCTGAGGTTAAGTGGGACACATCACTTCCCAAGAGTCACTGTGTCCTGAAGGCTTTCAGAAACATCTCACCTCTAACTGCAGAAAGACACTCAGACACCAAGAACTCACTTCTGGTCAGCAGGAAGGAAAAAAGGGAGATGTGTTAATGGGAAGACACTTGAAAGTCTAATGGAGATTTTAAAGACACTTGAAGCATCCTAACCATGCAACACCTCTCTATTGCCTCTCGATTTCCCAAGAAAATAACCTCAGCCATACAAGCTGCAGTTTCCTCTACCTAAAATCCCTTTTTCTACCTAAATCCCTGGCCTTAAGAGGCTTTGGAGCCTAACTCCTAAACTATTATTCCTCACATCAACACTGCTCCAGAAATGAAGGAGCAGAGGCTGCATGCAAGCTGCAGGGTTTCTCAGACATTTCCAGCCTCTCCTGTGCACTTGGGCATTTCAATAGTGGTGTTTAAAATTAATATGAGCATTGACTGAACACCACGAAACTCAGACCTAGAAGAACACAACAAAATAAATCATGCTGCCTAATTATTTTTATTACCCTCTTTCTACAACTCCTTAACTCTTTAAAGATGCCTTTGATTTTGCAGTTACTCACACTGCAGTTTGATTGTTCCCAGAGCACAGGTTTCCTGCAAATAACACACACTGACAAATTTTATTCTCCACTGGAGCCTGAAATTCAGAATTAAACCTAATAGGCATAAATTTTTTTTTTATTAGTTATTTTAGTACCAAGATAGATTATTTCCAAATAGACACTCTTTCCTAATGGGTTTGGAAAGCAAAGCAGCTGTTGAATTCCTCCTGGGCTGCTATCAATCTATTCTTAGGTGACAATCTGCTTCCTTTCTTTCCCCGAGCCCTTCACCTTACAAGAGAAAAGAATATTTTGCATTCAAGGACTGGCTCAGGCACAGTTGCCAGGGGCAACAGCCAAGACTGAGACTGTAAATAAAGCAAATTTAAGGTGAGTTAAAACAAAATTACTGCCAGGTATTCTGTCTTGTTCTGCTCCTTTCCAGCTGCTCCCATTAAAACTGCAAACTGCAAAAGGGAGCAACAGCTTCGTAACCACATGGAACTTTTCAAGAAGGAGATGCAAGGAATTGTCAAACATGTATTTAAAATACTGCAGATCTTTTTGCAGTCCCTCCCTGTGTGCACTGCAAATCACCTGGCCTGGCAAGTCCCCTTCATTGAAGTGAGGGATGGGAAAGTGCTTGTGAGCAGCAAAGAATATGCAAAGAGCAAAATCATCTCAATTAGCATAAGTAGCTGCTCCATCAGTTGCCTAGCTAGGACATTATTACACATTTTATTAGCTTTCTATTAAGCTTTTCTACAGCTCAAAAAAAAAAAGCCAAACTGTACTTCATATTTTCCAAATCCTGCATCCTTTAGAAGTAATTAATAGGCGTTTTTTTAGCACTTTACTCATACTTCGAACCGTGTTGATGGCATTTATGAAGGAACCCAAGTTTCAAACAGAACATTTCACAAACACAGAGGCTGCAGAGAGAGGTTTGGCCTCCAAAGCACTGCAGCAGTGCCACGGGTCAGAGGGCAGCACCACTCCCTCTGCTCCATCCTTAGGGTGGACAATCTCTACATTTGTTCTTCCTGCTGCATTTGTCCTGCTAAACAGTTTTTCAGAATCATAGAATTGTTTTGGCTGGAAAAAAACTTTCAGATCATCAGGTTCAACTGTCCCCCCAGCCCTGCCCAGGCCACCCCCAGCCCATGTCCCTCAGCACCACATCTCCAGGGCTCTGAAACCCCTCCAGGGATGATGGGGACTCCAGCCCTGCCCTGGGCAGCCTGGGCCAGGCCCTGACAACCCTTGCCAGGGAGAAATTCTTCCCCAGCTCCAACCTAAACCTCCCCTGGCACAACTTGAGGTGTGCCAAAAGTTCCTCTTGTCCCATCCCTTCTTCCTTGGGAGCAGAGCCCGACCCCCCCTGGCTCCAGCCTCCTCTCAGGGGGTGTCAGAGAGCCAGAAGCTCTCCCCTCAGCCTCCTCTGCTCCAACACCCCCAGCTCCCTCAGCCCCTCCTGGGCAGACTTGTGCTCCAGCCCCTTCCCCAGCTCCATTCCCTTCTCTGGACACACTCCAACCCCTCAATGTCCTTCTGGTTGTGAGGGGCCCAGAACTGACCCCAGGATTGGAGGTGCAGCCTCAGCAGTGCCCAGCACAGGGGGATGATCCCTGCCCTGCTCCTGCTGCCCACACCAGTGCTGGTACAAGCCAGGATGATGGTGGCCACCTTGGCCACCTGGGCACATGCTGGCTCACGTTCAGCCACTGTTGATAAGAAAAGCAGCTGCAGCATTCTCTGCTGATGTCCATGTGCTCGTATCTTTTGTCAAAACTATTTCTCCAGAGGAAGAAAAAATGTAACCTTAACTCTGACTGGAAGGAAGGAGAGGTCTACAGTTCTGGCAGCTATCACAAAAATGTAGAGGAGATAAAACACAAGTCCACCTTATCCTGGTGGAACTTCTTAGCACCATTGAAAAACATAATGAAAATACATAAATAAGACAAAGCCAGCTCCCCCACCCCAGCAGGATTTGTTCTTGCCTTTCTGAAAAAACAAATCCATGTCACAAAACACAGGAGATCCTGCACTGAACCCCTCCTGGAGCCATTCGATGCCTCTTGCCTGGATTGCTGAGAGTTAACACAACTGCCTGGAACCTGCAGCACCTTCAGTAACTCTTCCACAGAATCACAGAACGTTCAGGTTGGAAGAGACCTCCATCATCCCAGTCCAACCTTTGACTAACACCACAGTCAACTACTACACCATGTCCTTAAGAACTGGGTCCAAATGCCTTTTAAATGCCTCCAGGGATGGTGACTCCACCACTGTCCTGGGCCATTCCATTGCCTGACAGCCCTCTCAGTGAAAAAATATTCCCTAACATCCATCCTGAACCTTCCCTGGCACAGCTTCCATCCATTCCCTCTGCTCCTATCACAGCTCACTAAGGAAAAGAGGCTTTTTCCCTCCTTGCTCCAACCTCCCTTGAAGTGGCTGGAGAAAGCCATCAGGTCTCCTCTCAGCCTCCTCTTCTCCAGACCCAATACCCTCAGCTCCTCAGCTTCTCATAGGACCTGGGACATCCCCAGCTCTCTCTGCAATATGTGCTACATCTGTTCCCCACCCCTTGCAAAAAAACAAAAAAAAAAACCAAAAACCAAAAACCAACCAACCAACCAAACAAAAAAACCAAAAACAAACAAACAAAAAAAAAGAAAACATCCAGCTAACTCTAGAAGGAAAAAGTGTAAGTGTTGGACCAAGGTGATGGTGCAACACTTCTGAGGAGAAAACAGAGTGGCTGGTGTCACCTGCAGGCACAGTCTCACCTTCTTGTGAGCTATCAGGAGACAGTTGGAGTGTTCGTGCTCGCACGCGATTTCATAGTCAGGGATGAGGTTGGCCAAGTCCTGGACAAAGTGTACCACCTCCTCGTGCCAGGGGACATTGGCCATGGTGAGGTTGCTGGCTGAGCTTTCACCACAATACGTGACACCCTGCAAAGAAACATGGAAACAGTCACTGGTCAGCTTAACCCCTCACCAGGTAGTGCTGGCACTGGGTAGCAGACAGAAAGAAGTTTTGCACCATCCACGGACCTGCAGAGCTCTGCAGCTCAGAGCTGTGAGTGGGAGCATGAGTCTGTGGGGAAACAGCTTCTCTGGTGGTCTTCAGAAGCACCCTCAAAACTAGGTGCTGATTTAGAAGGGGCATAGCTCAAGAGAGACCTTCATCTTGCATTTCACTGGATAAAGTCAGGAGAAATATTGGGTTCTCGCTCCAGCTCCCTTCCCCACCACCCCATAGAGTAAGCAAATCAAAGGAGATGGTTGGAGTGGGGCAGGTAGTCCTGTTGTGCCCTAGACAAATCCAAGACACAAGCACTGCTGGCTTGAGAGATTTACTTGCAAGAGAAGCTGAGGTTCTCTGGGTCCCTGAAAGCCCTCATGCAGCAGCCAGCCCCAGGTCTGCAGCCTCTCAAGTTCTCCTTCTTGACATCAGATGCTCTTAATTTGGAGATTTCACCACTTGGACCTTCCGAATTACTGCTTTAGTCTTAGCCATGGCCTCGATTCCACTAGTATCTTGATCCATCTTTAATTACATTAGTAAAATTCACATAAATTAGCTCAGCAGCATGTGGCTTGGCTGAGATCTATCTTCCTTTTTCCTTTCCTTTCCTTTCTCCTTTCCTTTCCTTTCCTTTCCTTCTTTCTTTCCAGATAAAATCCATTAAAGGCTCATCCAACTGGTTTAACCTGTGGTATCACAGCTCACAAATATGCCAGCACCTAAAAAGGACAACACATATGAGAAGCTTGGTTCTTCTTTTCAACAAACCAGCTCCTCTGTACTTCTCGTGGAGATGTCATCACCTTTGCTCTTTGGCTGAGCTATTTTATTCCAGTCACATAAACCCATCGAGCACAGGTCTTTAAACCAGAGCACACACACATTTATGGATGCTTATGGTTTGTGTTCCCATGTTTTTCTTCAGTCAAGGATATTTTTACTTCTTTGAAATGGCATTTGCATCCAGGGTGCTTAAAGCACCTGTCCTGGCTAAGGCTGCATCCTCAGGATCTCACCCAGTCACATCCAAGTTGCACATGCCAAGTCCAGCAATTTACAGAGACAGATTTAAAATGCAAACATTTAAACTGAGAACAAGGTGAGCTATGCAGAAGAAACAGATTCCAGCCAATTAGAAACTGTACAAGTTTTGGAAGGAATTAGTTTCTCAGTGGTAAATTTATGAGGGATGTCCTCTATCAATCTCCCCCTGCAAAGGACATTAGGGCCACACACCATAACTCAGAGCTAAGGTGGAAACAGGTTGACTGCACAACAGCAGACAAGTTGGGGGAGTGTTAAACAGGGAAGTACATTCATTTTTTTAGCCTGGCTCTGAAAGCCTGAAAAAGATTTTTAAATGTTCTTCCATTAAAGCAGCCATCCATGCAAATAATAGGCTATGTATCTCCCCAGTTCAGCTGTATGGATGCAGCTCCATATAGCAATATTTCCCTCTCGTTCATTATACAGATTATAATTTGAGCAGCATGAAAAATGTATGCCTGCAGAGGGGGAACTACAACATGACTCATTCCTTTAATAAACTTCAAAGATATCTTTTACAAGGAAAGAAAGCACAGAGGCAAATGGAATAACTAAGTGCTCAGGTGGCTGATTAATTCACAGGCACAAATCAATGAAAATCAGCTTAGCAGCACACTGCATGAAAGCACATCAGTTTTCAACTTCCCCCAACTTCTTCAAACTTGAGTTAATTAACAGTGCTGATACCACTTGAAAACTGTGAGCAGTTGATTAGGGCGGGCCTGGCATATTTTTCTGTAATACATGAAGGTGGTTATTAAGACAGCAAGTTTTGAAAAAGGAGACCATTCTATTGCACACCCTTACCCCCCAGCTTTCTGGCAGCAGCAACATCAAGGATGCCGCCTCTTAATTAGTATTTAATAAGGGTGCTTTTAGCATCCTAATTAGGCCACGCAGCTTTGGCCAAATACCTTGAAATGCAGAATAAAAGCATCTCAGCTACTCCTGGTTATGCCATGAATATGAATCCAGAGCAAGGGGCTGGGTGGGCTCTGGGTTTCCACACTGCTGTAGTGGAGCTGAATGTGCATGGCTCCATTTAAGCAAAGTCTTGTGCCCAGATGATTATTGCTGTGGTAAGAAGAAAGTTTCTTCCACTGCTGTAAGATCTGTGTCCTTGCTGGAGATCTTGAGCACCAGCAAGTGTTTTAATCCACAAAGCTAAGAAGGAAGGAGTACCGGGGAACTAAATATGACAGTTTTGTGTCTCTACTCTGAAACTCCAGGCTTCCCAACTTAATTACAGAACAAGAGAATTTTCTTTACTCCTAGCCCACAAATTATGAATTTGTTTAATTGAGGCTCGTGTGAACTAACAGAAGAACAAAGCACCAGCCAAGCTGCTGAGTGACAGAGCCACTGTTTAAAAATTGGAGCAGCCCTGACCCAAGACAAATGTAAAAAGCCTCAAATTACATGTTGATAGATTGTACTCTGCAATAAAAATGCTTATGAGCTGAGCACCAGCACTGTCCAAATTATATATACAAGCTCTCATGCACGTCTGGCTCCTTGCTGGAGTGGATTTGGGCTCCCTGGTTGCTTTTAATAACCACTTTCAAGTTGACTGAACAAAGGACACTGGTTTATTTGTATCAGTTAAATCAGAAAGCAGGAATGGAACTGGTTAGTTATGCAGCCTAACCCCTAGATTTCACCCCAGCTCTCCAGATGCACCACACAGAGGGCTGGATACAGATTTGGCCCTACAGCAGCACAGAAATCTTCAGTGACTGCCTTGAAGTCAACAGAACTCCTCCTGTGAAAGCTGAATTCCACTTCTCAGAGGTGCCCTACAACACAGATTGGGGAACTGAAATTAAATCTTGAATGGCATTAATCTGGGCAAAAAAAAGAAAGTGAGGGGTAAAAGCAGCTCAAGAACTGAGTCCAACCTTAGGCAAATGCTTCTGGCTAAAGAATGAATTGAACATTCACCAAAGCCTCTTTGGATCCAACAGAAGAGCCCAATCTCCCTCACATCAGCTGCCAGGTGTTCAGTATTTTTTAATCCCTCCTTTCCCAGGGCAGCCTGGACCCAGCAGCTCCAGCACAACCAGGGGGTGGTACAGCCCTCCCCCTCCCCACCCCTGATGGCCCACAACTCATGGCTTGGCCTTGGACCCATCAGTGGAGAGGACATTAAGTGGTCAGGGGTTTTCTTTTCACGTGTGGAAATGAACAATTGAGTGGATTTATTTTACAACAGGCAGCTAGGACAGGACATTTTAAAACTTCACCTTTTCTCTATCTAAATGCAGACTGGAACAGCAGCAAGTCTCTGAATAACTTTTTGACAGGTGGGGGCAACTGCCTCTTGCTGCATGCAATTAAAAACTCATTAAGGCAGAGCTCATTTTCCTCATTATTTTAAGCACTTAAATAATCCTTACTGTTTAATATGACAAGACTGAGCAGATAGGGACAGATACTTCTCTCTGGTCCCTCCTTCCAAACATTTACTTGGTCCTTTTAATCCTGCAGCAAAGCCTCAGATGCCAAGAGCAGGAGCTGCAGTTCCAGAACACCATCCTCAGCTCTGCTGGACACCAAACCCACCAGTGAGCTGGGTGTGAGGGTGCTGTGCTGCAGATACAGAAAAATCACTGGGGACAAGTGCTTTCAAGAGGCTAAAAACTGATTTCACCAAGGCTTGAGGAAACTTGTGGCAGAGTGCCACAACCCTGCCCAAGTCATGCCCATGGGACAAAGAGCCCTCAAACAAAGGCTGAGCTGGGCAGGCTTATTTATTTGGTTGGGTTGGGTTGTGGTTTTTTCCCATTAAATTAAAATGAATGGAGATGAGCAGCACATTCTGCTCTTGCTGCAAAATCTGCAAGATTAAAGCTTCAGTTCAGCAAATGCAGAGCCCTTCCCTGGAGATGCCATTTCACCTCTGGCTCTGATCTCCTTCACCACTGCAGAAACAGCTCTGGGATCAAAACCCATGGCTTGACCTCCACCTTTCCACACAACAACCTTAAAGCTACAGGCAGTGCAGGGAGGACAGATGGGCACAGCTGCAGGTAAATGTGGAAGTGTCTCTGCAGCGCCCAAAGCTCCAGTCTGGTTCTCTGGGGTTTTCGTGGCCTCACAGCAGCCTGGCCCTGCAAGGGGGACTCTTAGGACCCATCCACATTTCATAGGAAAATCCTTTTGTCCTTTTTGCTTAAGCAGCCATATAAATGGTCACCTACTGCATGTCAGCACTAGCCTCTGGCTTGTAAAACACCGGGAGGGCAACCTTGCAGAAGATGAGTGGCACGTTCTGGATTGTGCATATAACAATCAGCCTTGTACAAGTTTGACAGTGACACGGTGACATTAAACCAGACCAGGGCAAGGAATAAAACTGATGTGTATTAATACCCCCATGACTGATTCTTCTTTTACTTGTTTCACACAAGGGTAATCAAGGCTAATTTCTATTGGCTTAAAGAATAGAAACAGAGTCCCACGGAGTTATGCTCCTGTAAGATACTCATGTAAACGAGAACAAGTGTTAAGCCCTGCAAGAATCTAAATCTCTATCCACACCACCCCATGAGCCTCTCCAGAGCAACAGGGGATTAGTTACATTCATTTTAAATGTACGTCATTTATCTCAAGTATTTAACCAGGAAATCCTGCTGAGTCGGGCTCATGTTCTGGTAGCTGCTTTGCTCTATCTTGTAATATTTTTTTTGTTTATTTGCTTTCAGTAGGACCTGATCTTTGCCTTTTTAACCTATCATGCTAGGGTTTTGGAAAACAAAAACAAAACAAAAAAAGAGAGAGTGTTCAGGGGAATCCACGCTCAGAACCATTGATTAACTTCCATCTGATTCATTTTACTAATTAAAGATGCTACACATGATGG
This sequence comes from Phaethornis superciliosus, assembly GCA_023637945.1. Lineage (NCBI taxonomy): Eukaryota > Metazoa > Chordata > Aves > Apodiformes > Trochilidae > Phaethornis > Phaethornis superciliosus. The sequence goes on along the minus strand of JAJQWJ010000023.1, from coordinate 10,310,306 downwards.
AGCAGTGCTGTCCCAATGCTCCAGGCTGGCATGCACACTCATCTCTGCTCTCCTCATACACTGGAAGAAAGAATCTTCTACTCCTAGACTGCAGGAGAGGAGTTGGGAGATGCAAGGTAGGAAGGGCATCACAGAAGTACTCATTCTGCCAGGTTTTACCTGAGGAATATACAAGAGGCTGATCCCCATTCAAAAACTGAGGCTTTCTCCACAAACCACACACAAAATCTTACTCTGTATTAAGCTATCAACTTCAGCAGAACTTTGAGAGCAAAAGAGCACTCACTACAGATAACATCAAAACCTTCAGGGTTTGTTTTGTAAGAGAATTGCAGCAAACTCCAGGCTTTTTTCCTCCAAATCAGCAGTAAATACAGACTTTTTAAAAGGGAAGAGAGAAAGAAAAAAGAGAAAGGAAAGAAAAAGTCCAGAAGTAATAGAGCTGCAAAAACATAGACCAGAGGTGAATGTCCTGGTTTGCAGGGGAGCTGCCAGATGAATGTACTGATAGTGATTCCTTACAGAACATTTGGTTACGTGCAGCTTTTACATACTCTACATACTAAATAGATTAATTTCAAGATAAAGCATGTCCTGCCCTGCTGTATCTCACACACTCCTGTTAATAGCTCTTCCAGTCAGAGGATGATAGTTCCCTTTTTCACAGCCTGATGAGTACCACATCAGTAAACCAGATGCTATCACCTTCTCCTGCAAAATTCAAGACCATGATGGGAAGGATCCCAGCACAAACCACCCAACTTGTCCTAGGATATTTTGTTTCAAATGCTGGTTGACATAAAAGAAGAAATATCTATTTATCAGTCTCTGCTTTCAGGAGAGGTACAAAAAACACCAGAGGTTTGTAATTCTGTTGAGCAGAAGTGGATGCTGGCTGGCACAGAGCTAGTCTTGCATAACACTGAAGACTACTCCAAATGCACACATAGGAGATTAGAAACCTGGCTGCCTGATGTTAAAAGCAAAAGATTTTATGCATCACTGAAATATTTGGAAGAACTGAATTTACTCGTACAAGTTTAGACCAGGGGGTGGGGGAGAATGGAGAGGGAAAAAAGGTAAAATACTGATGGGAAAAAAAGCACAACCAGAAGCTCTGTGCAGCTCACCTTGACCTCGATGAAGTCTGGTTTACCAAGGGATATCAGGTCAGCATAGGCTCTGAGTTCATCCACGTTCCAAGCTTTCACCAGTGTCAGCCTATAAACAGTGCGCTGTTGCTGAAACAAAGGAGATATTGCATTAGTAACATCCTAACAGGGATGGTCCAGCATTCCAGACACCCTCAAACAGGAAGGGGGGGGGGAAAAAAAAAAAGTCATTAATTTATTCCCAGAACTCAGGGTCTAAAACAAACTGGATCCCAACCAGGAATCACCTCACTTGTTCTTGCAAGAAAGCTACTCCAGAGCACCTATGAGCTGAGCTGCTCACAAAACAAAGATTTACCTTCCCTTGAAATATCCCAAGCACTTTGCTTTTACAGGAGCTTTAACATAATGGGAAAATAACCAGGAAATTCATCACTCTTTGATTTGCTTCCCCAGGCAGAAAATCTCACCATTAGTTGTTACACAGATACCTTTATTTCCTCCAACTGGACCATTTGGCACCAGTGACCTTTGGACAGGCCACACAAGAACAGACAGACCACTGTCTGCCCCTGTCCTCAAACTCTTCCAGCACATTAGGTACAATATTGCAGAGAAAAGGCTCTCCTCTGATTGGTTATGCAGAACATTTTATTGGAAGCACAAAGTGACAATTCAAATCACACCCAGGAACCACTGAACCCCCCGTGACCAAGCCTTACAAAAAGCATGGTGCAGACTATTGGAAGGAGCACAGCAGCAGCACTGATGACAACCAGAGCATCCTCCAGCCCTCCCCACCCTCTGCAAGCAGTTCCTGCCTGGCACCATCCCTGCAGGGGCTTTCCCATCCATCCCACAGCTCCTCACCACCCCAGACCTGACTGATTTCTGTGCCCAGCAGCAGCCAGCACTCCAAGAACTTTTTTCCTTGGAGTTATTTTGATTTGCCCGCAAAGGGCTGCTCACCAAAGAAGTTCTGGGTGAAAAATAAAACTTCTACTATCAATACAAGCACTTGGCCATGGAACAAATCCAGTCTCTCTGCTTATATCTGCTCCTTCTCTTCATCTCCCACTGTTCTCTTTCAGTTATCTCTGGAGTTTATTTATAGAGCAATCTGCCAACAAAATTGTTTTTTGAACTAACTCACTTTCCTTCCTTGGCACCCTGGAGACTGAAAAAGACAATAAAAGCATCAGTTCAGGCAGAGTGAGAGGACAGTAACAAATCCACAGCAACCCAAGGCTCCAGGGCTGGGAACAAATTCTCCAGCTCCAGCAAGTCAGGTCTCAGACACAGGCTGAGTTAGAAGATTCTCCCTTACCTGTTACCTGTTCCTGTTACCTGTGACATTCCCAGGGCACAAGGTCACCTGAGCTTCAGTGCCACATGTGGCAAGCATGCACACTGTTCCATTTATTACATTTTTTTCAATCCAGAAAAAGCTACAAGAGAGATCTGCTACTGAACTTTCCATCATAAACCTCAGACCATTTCTCACACTGATGCCTCTGACAGCACCCATGAGCCAGGGGCAAACAGGGATGGATCCCAGAACCCTGAGTTCCAGGGCTGGGTTAGTAAGAAGAAGCCCATGGTATTACCCCTACCTAAGAGAAAAATCACTATTTCCCAGGACCCAGCCCCAATCTACCCACATTTTACTCCTTCAGAACCTCTTGAGCTACACAGCACAAGCAAATTTTGCCTTCTGTATAAAAATCAAATATTACTTACTAAAACACATTTCTGTGTTTGCCACAGAAAAAAAATCCAAACATTTTCTACACCAATTTGGTATGGAAACATTCCAGATCATTTACTAACAAACAATTAGAGAACAAACAAATAAAAAAATGTCAAAGTGCACTCTCATCTCAGGGACCTAAAGCACCAGGTAGATGGGAATATACAGTGGGAGGTAAACACAAGTAAATATTCAATAGCTAAAAGGAGACAGTGAGTTGAGAGAAAATGTAAAGGTAGAGCTTTTTTTTTAAAAAAAAAAAGGCTGTGGAGAGTAACTTTAAAGAATGATTGAGCTAATAATAGTTGAAGGTCAAATATTACAAGAATTAAAATATCTGGCCCCTACTTTATCTGTAGAATATAACTACATATATATAAGAATCAGATTCAAATGGACTGGCAAAAGAAAGGTTTGGGCCAAGAGACTACACACAAGTATGAAATCAACAGTTAATTACTGAAGAGAAAAACAAAGAAGGAACTAATAAAAAAAAAAAAATAAACGCATCATTTGCCATATAACAGGGAACGAAGAAACCAGAGGGAAAATGTCTAACAAGAAGAAAAACTCCAATACACACATGCCTGCCAATTGGCTGAAGTGATTAGATACCCAATTAATCGAGAAATGTCTCCCCAAAGGTCAGCTCACAGCAGTAAACAAATGCAGGCAGCTTCTCAGCAAAAAGTAAATAAATCCCATATTTTAATATCATCCCTGACCCAGGGCTGCTGATCCAGACCCAGACCTCAAGCTGGGAGCTCAGGTCCCCAGTGCAGGCATTGGAATGGGGAGAGCACCATGCTGTGAGGCTTTTAGGAGTTTGTTGGGGTTTTTATTTTTTGTTGCCTGTTTGTTTGTCGCTTGCTTGTTTTGTTTTTTCTTTGGTTTTTTGTTGGTTTTTTTTTTGTACTAAAATTAAGAGCAAATTTCTAAATGTCTGCGTGAGGCAGAGAAAAGGCAGCTTGGCAGTGAGTGGAAGAGAGGATCCTGTGAGACCCAACCCCACTGCTGGCTGAATGCAGGCAAACTCCCAACCTTCAGATAACCACTAGGGCTAGAGGAAAGGGCCTGGAGTTGCACCACAGGAGGTTTAGACTACATTTGACAAGAATTTCTTAACTGAGAGAGTAGTCAGGCATTGGAACAGACTGCCCAGGGAGGTGGTGAAGTCACCATCACTGGAGGTTAATTAAATAATGTGGAGATGAAGCACTTCAGGATGTGCTCTGGTGGGTGATACAGATGCTGATTTAAATATTTTATTTGGTGGGGGAGGATGATGTTGACAGTTGGACGTAGTGATCTTAGAGTTCTTTTCCAACTGTGACAATTCTGTGTGAGTGAAACAAAACATAGGACAAACAGTCTTTGAAAAACCACTTTATCTTCAGACAGCAGGTATTTGCTGTTTGGGGAAAATCAAGCAGATAATGGGAAACTGGACTCAGAAAGAAAACAGTCTCAAGTGCTGCAATTAAGGGTAATGAACAATATCAGATATGTGCAAAGCTCCTCCAGATTTGTATTATAACAAGGCCAAGAGTGAAGTGGACCCAGTAGAGCTTTGCATCCCACCTCTGCTGAGCAGCGAGGGCAAGACCTTCAGATAAGTGAAGTGCTGGCAGGGCAGGAGGGCATTTGCTGCCCTGCAGGGGACACATGTGACAAGTGTCACTTACAGAACCACCACATTGCTTGGAGCAAGTTTAGAAAACAAAACCACTCATCCCACCAGGGTTCAGTTCCTTTAGAAGATCTCCAAAGGGTGTAGAAGATGTAGAAGATGTGGTCTAGAGGCTGAAAGGACCATTTGCAGCAATGGAAAAAAAAAAAAATTAGCAGCATCTTTGTTGGCAGCAAAAATTGAAGCCAATTAGTTGAAGGGAGATGACTCTGGGAGTGTCACAGTGTCACTTGAGAACACCATGCTGTGATTTCAAGGGGCCCACCCTGGTTCCCCTTCCCTCTCTGCTGGCTGAAGGATGTGCCAAATGCACACACACCTCCTAGGACATGGCACTGGAGAGAACTCCCTGCACCTCCTCTTTCCTGCCAAAATACAGTGGATGCAGTGTATTTAAAGAAAAAAAGCCTAGTCTACTAAAAGTGGATTAAATCAGATTGAAAAGATGAATATCAATGGTTACTTGGCTCTCATTTGGCAATCCACAGCACTGCACTTGTGGCCACCCCAGGATGTCTCCTCCTAGGATTGCTCTCCAGCAGGCAGCACAGAGAAGGTTTCTTGCCTGTCAGCACCAAGGAAACACGAGACTGCCAGAGCAGGTGTGTGCACAGAATGAACCTTTAGCAGTTTTCTTTTATCACAGCATCTTTTTAACACAGATGAAGTACAACACCCCAGCAATTGTTGCTTTTTACAGCAACAAAGGCCTGCATGAAGGGAGAGGGTTTTTTTCCCCTCCCATTCAAATCTGATTTTTAATACTTTCCTGTATACATCCTCAATCATTTTAGAAGTCTAACTTTAAAGTTCAAGTACTTCATAAAACTAAAACTGTTACAAGCACATTAAAAGGGCTGTTCCTCCCTTAGGGCAGCACTAACTGACAAGTAATAACTGCAGCCTCTGTGTGTTATCCATCACATCAAAAAGGGAGCTATCACAAAACTGCATTAACTAATCAGAACCAGTGGTGAAAGAAGCAGGTAAAGAAACAAAAATTCTGCCAAAGGGATAGAGAAAAAAAGCAGAAAAATCAGAAATTAATATGGTGACTGTAAAAAAACCACTTTCCAGAGGGCAACATCTCTCAAGCACTGTCAGAGTAGAGAGAAAAGCCTCTTTAGAAAAGTGGGACTGGAGGCATCAAAATGACTGAGGGCCTGCAAAATGCTATATACAAGTAATCCTTACAGGCTGTGGATAGTACAAATACACAATCCTGTTTTATTAATGTATTGTTTGTATTTGGTAGTACAAAACCCCAGGATATCCTCTTCTAAGCACTGAAACAAATAAACAAACAAGAAATAAAGAGTTTAAGCCACAAGAATATAATGACCTAAAGCATCAGGATGCCTCATACTCCATGTTTCCAGGCAAAGCAACCATCATCTCACTTCAGACAGATGAGGAACAGGAAGCCACTTCAAAAGCCAGCCTTTTATTTCCTATTTTTAATTCCCTCCAACGAAAGGCCTGCCCTGCAAACTGACTTCATGGCACATTTTCAGAGCCTCCCAGCTGGCAAGAACCTGCTCTGATCACAGCACAAAACAGCCCAAAAACTGAAATACAGGCACAACCCCACAGCCTGGAACAGCCCTGGGGCTCTCATCTCCAGCAGTGGGCAAGCTGCCTGTTCTGAGAGCCAGCCCTGGCCAAGGGAGAAGACATCCTCTGCAAAGACCCAGTTTGGTTCCCTTGTTCAGGTTATGCAACACCTCACTAAGTGAGCAAGTCCTGAATAAAGATATCAAAGCGAATTTCACACTTGGAAATTACTTGTCACGGGGATGCGATCAGAAAAGGAAAAAAAAAAAAAATCCCTGCAGCCAAGTAGCTGTTCACCATATTCATTAAGACCCATCTCTATGCACAAAACCCCATCAAGGATAAAAGATCCAAAAACACAGCCAAAGGCAATCTCAAATGCCAACACACCCCCAAATTTCACAGCTTTCCAAACCCTTTCAGTTCAGCCTGGAGACAGTCTCTGGAAGAGGACTGGAGATTGCTTCTGCCTCTCCCAAATCCAGCTCTGCTGAGCCTCCTGGCTCCCAGACGAGCTGTGGCACCCATCATGATCCAGGAGAACATCATCAGGGAAGGTCTGTGCCCTTGAAAGGACAACAGATTAATCTGTTCTTTTGGCAACCAGGACCTTCCCCTTAAATAAAGGGCTCATTGCTCCATTCGGGCTCATCTATCACCATGAACCAGCCCTGAACACAGGCACTGGGGAGATGACATTCTCCTAAAAGTCACATTGCAAATACCTGAAAGCATCTGACTGGACAGCACAGCAGAGGAGGCTTTGTTTTGGTTTTTTTTTCCTTTGAAGATTAAGTCAGCACAGAGCACAAAAGTTTTCAGCTTTCTTTCTCCAGGCAAATAGAGTCATTCAAGGAAAAAACCTGAATAGGCTATGCTGCCTAGGTATCTACTAAAAACATACATTGTTCAAGCATTTGCTATTAATACACCTGTTTAAAGCAAGTTGAGGCTTTGTCTTCATTGCTAAAAAAAGGGCATATTACCATAGGATAATTAACACATCAGCTACTCTGCTGTAAAACCAGAGCAAAGCTCAGAACTTTGATTTCACTGCTAAAAAAGTGAGAATGCTCAATCTCAGCATCTCCCTGCATACAGATCAGCACCCAAGACCTTGGTCTTCACCCAGGACCTTTAAGCACAACAGTTGTCCCCATGTCATCCCAAGGAGAGAGGAGAAAACCAACCTCATCACCACCAGTTTCTTTCAAAAACAGCAAGCAAAGATTCTGCAGTGGCTCCAGCTCATATTCAACTTCTCATGTCAAAGAAACTTAAGAGGTAAGGTGTTTTAAAAAAAAAAATATAGAACTATACAACCCCACAGACCCGGTACTATCTTTTCATGCAAAAGCCATTCCTGCTCTTTGTGAGAGCACCAGGTAACAAAACCAGCTACAAGGTGCTCACATCCAAATGATGGACTGCTTCTACATCTCATCTGGACACCTGGATCCAAAGTCAGACCCCTTAGACAAAGCCCAAAGAGCAAAGCAGGCTGTAATTCTTCCTTTTTTAATATATGAGCGTACTACTATTTTTTTAAATACAGAAATCAATCATTAGAACTGTTCTTGTGTCATACCAAGTCAGTTTGTATTGACCAGCTTTGAAATTGTCTCAGAATTCAAAGAAAATCCTGGAGACAAGCACACCAGCACTAATTCCTAAGCCAGAATTTTAAATGAGAAGAGCCCCTCAGCCTGTGAGCAGCTCTGATGTACAAAGGACAAAAGTAAGTGATCCAGACTGGGAAAAAAAGGAGAAAATAAATAAAATTTCATTATCTTCCCTTCCTAAGATGCCATCTTAAGTCCCATTCCCCTCCATAATCATTCATCCTTTACTCACCACCTATTGCTTGTAATCTACTTTATTACTTCACGCTTCAGTAGAAATTAATCAGTTTGTTTAGATAAACATCTCAAAAAATAAAAAAGTACAACAGCTTTGTTCTGAAACCTAAAAGTGCTTTTCTTAAGTAAATCCAGGACCATGAAAGCTCCTTATCCATTTGCTTTGGATTTTTTTTTTTTAAGACACTTCCTCTCGTAAATCAGCTGTCCAGTTATTGTTTCTTTCTTTTCAGTATTTCTAGGGTAGTGTCAAGGAAGTATCATGTAAAATTTACACTGAGGGGAAAAAAAAACCAACAAGGCAATGTAACTTAAAATAGAATAGCAGTGTTCAAACATATCTCAAATCATCAGCAAAAAACCCACTTCAAGCTTGCTGTTAAACAGACCACACAGCCTGACAGTATTTCATTTCCTGGGGAACCAGAGTGTGTTTAACACCAGCCAGCCAGAAAAAACATCAGCACGAGCCTGGGGAGTGCTCCCACCCAAACCTATACCACAGACTTGTTAAAAAGCAAAGAGGGGCTCAAACCTGAGAAGAAAGTGAACTCCTGAAACTGAAAGACCCTTTCACCAAGAGAAACACCCTCAGCAGCACCCCAAGGCTGTGCTCAGACCCCACTGACTTTGAAAGGACTTGAAGCAAAAAGCTTGACAGGGGATGTTCTGGAGAAGACTCTCACATATAGGTAAGATCAGGACCTTTTCTGTGTGGTGTCTTCCAATGAAGCATGGCAGAGGTCTCCTGGGTCAGAGCAGCAGCTGCCACAGCAGCAGGGACCTGCCACACAGGTACCAAGTGACAAGGACACTGTCCAGCCCCAGCTGCTGCTCTTCAGGACAAAGGGAGGATGAGCACAGGAGCTCAGCCAGCAACCAACCCCCTGGGTCCCTTGGCTCCATCCCATCTGCAAAACAGCCCCTTTACCAAGGAGGGCAAAATCCAGGAGGATGACTGACTTTATTTGATCTGACCATGGCAATTATTTCTACTGATGGGAGCAGGCAGCTCCACTTTCATCTGGGCCAGCACTGCGCATGCAAGGTCACAGAGTGAGGTGGACACGTGCACCTGGGGAAGGGAAGCAGCACCCAGAACCAGCCCTGTGATGGAGAAGAGCTGAAACAACCACCTGGAAGGCTCCTTTCCTTTCACATTTCCCAGAAGGGGCACATGTCCCAGCTACAGCTCCATGCTGCCATGTCCCTAGAGCTCCATGACCCAATGTCTCAGGTTTGGCTGCTTGGGCTGGTGTGGTGGCTCTAGAAAAGCCCCATTGCAAACATCTCACTTAGCAGTGCCCAGCTCTACTCCTGGCAGGGCAAGGAAGTCACAGGAAGGACAATATTAAGAAGAAACTACAGAGGAGGGGAGCCCCAAAGAGACAGGGTGGGGGGGAGTAAGGAGAGGAGCCCTCATCAAACAGTAGTGTGCAAAAATCAGAACCATGGAATGATTTGGGTTGGAAGGGACCTTAAAGCTCACCCAGTGCCACCCCTGCCATGGTCAGGGACACCTCCCTCAGCCCAGGGTGCTCCAAGCCCCATCCAACCTTCAGCACTGCCAGGGATGGGGCAGCCACAGCTTCTCTGGGAAACCTGGGACAGGGGCTCAGCACCCTTACAACAAAGAATTTCTTCCTCTGATCTCATCTCAATCTCCCCTCTTCCACTTTAAACCCATTACCCCTTGTCCTATCACTACATGCCCTTATAACAAGTCCCAGCTTCCTTGTGGGTGCCCTACAACACAGATTAGGGGACTGAAAGAAAAACTTGAATGGCATTCATCTGTGCAAAAAAAAAAGAAAGTGAGGGGTAAAAGCTGCTTAAGAACTGAGTCCAACCTTAGGCAAATGCTTCTGGATAAAGAATGGACTGAACATTCACCAAAGCCTCTTTGGATCCAACAGAGGAGCCCAATCTCCCTCACATCATCTGCCAGGTGTTCAGTATTTTTAAGCCATCCCAGTAGTTATTTATACATCCAGTCAGAAACTTGGATGCTTCCTTACAGACCTCTGGAGCTGGAAATCTCAGCCAGGAAAACAAAATCCCACTCAAATTTTAGAGACTCCAGAAGAATATTCCTCAAAATCAGTGCTTTCTGCTCAGCAATAGGAGATACAGGAAGAAAGAATAAAACTGCAGTTTAAATAACCTGGAAATAATAATGGTTTAAGTCAGCAATTGGGGGATAATGAAATGTGAAGAGGCATTACACCTTTAAGGTAAAAAGAGAAACCATGCCAGCAGTTCCATAGGTCTAACTCAGAGGGCACACCACTAACTCAGCACACAACACCAGCTCCCTTTGGATTTTTCAGGGTGGCACAAAGGAAGAGGACCAAGGCACAAACAGCCACACGCAACCAGAACAAACTGATGGTTTGTTGCTAAAAGGCAACCTGACAAACGAAATTTAGGGTTAGATTTGGCTCTTGCTGGCACACAGGTAACTCAAAGCAGATGAAATGGGAGCTGAGGAAGCAGACTACTGACAAGCAGAGCACTGAAATCACAACTGTTCCCTCAGCAATATTGCCACCCACCTGCTGCAGGACCTTCCCCCCCAGAGGAGGAGCAGAGGAAGAGACCACATACTTCTCAATTACTTCATCCCCAAAACAACTAAATTAGGTCAAATCATCCTGAAGCAGAGGAAAGCCTTCCCAAACCCCACCCCAACAGACAACATGAAGCACTCAATAGGTTTAAGGCACCATGTCCACGTGTCTCCCCACCTACTTCTGCCAGCCTGGACCTTTGTCATCCAAGCATACCTGCACTACTCAGTCCACCACTGCTAATCTCTTATGAGAGGATTTCTCACCCCTAAAATAAAACCAGTAAGTCTTCCTGATTCCATTTGCATGAGTCTATGAGTATGTTCCCTCTACTTGGGAGGAGAACCAGCAAACATGTTATCACACTCCCATAAAAATCAGTTTACTTGCTTGCAGTGGCTTTGCCTCAGCTATACATTCACCATCCAAAAAAGAGAAAATTGATCATTCTTTCAGCTTTGTCAGCTCATCTTTCCTGAAATGTCAAATTAATAGATTCAATGAACCCAATCAATGCTTCTTACCAGATCCATCATGCTAGAGCCATAGATAATTGGTCAGTGAGTAAAGCAATCCAACAGCTAATGCAGTTAGAAGAATGGAATATTATGCAATGCTCTGCACAATCCCAATCTATGGCATTTGGCCCAGTTACTTCAACTTTATAGGCTTAAATAAAACCATGTTTTTAAGTGCAGATAGAAGCTTCCTTTGCCTGGTCGCCACAAGCAAAATTTTAGGCTCTCTCTTTCCATTTTAAGAGCTCACATAAAAACACACACATGCTCTGTCTTCTCAGGGTGCTTTCACATAAAGACTACTCCCGTTTCACAACTAAAGAAAGAAAAAGTGAGAACACATCCCCAAGACCACAAAGTCTGACAGGGTAGCTGGGAGTTCTGGCTCCCAAAGCCAAGCCCCAGAGCAACCCTCTGCTAGAGACTGGGTTAATAAATAACAGAAGGGCTGGAAGGGGGAACAGGGACTGGAAGGGGGAACAGGGACTGGTTTGAACCAAGCTCTCTAAAAGCCAAATCTGGCATCTCTCAGGCAGTCTCTAAGGAAAAGCTCAAGGCAAAGGACAGATCATGTTTAATAAAGGGTAAGAGTAGCAAATACCTCTTAAATGTTAAGTAGCAGGAAAGCCAGGCAAGCTAAAGAATACATTATAGTTAGGGAGCAAAGGAGAAGAGCAAACTTTTAAGAGGAGGAGGAGGGCCCTCTGCTTCTCCCATTTAAACTTTACAGGTCAGGCCCATTCCTAAATGCCCCAGGAAGGGGTGAAGTGGCCTCCAGCAAGCAGAGAGGAGGGCAGCTGGGCAGCCTCTCTGCAGCTCTGCCTGCTCCCCTGGCAAGCAGCAGCAGCAAATCATTAGCCCATGGGCCTGGATACCCCAAAGCACCAGGCAGTCACAAGGAGGAGGGAATTGATGTGGGTTAACAGACAAAGCAGTGAACAAAGACTAAGACAAGGGGGATTTTATTCTCACTTCTATCCTCACTGAGCAGCCAGAGGCTGCCTCCCCCCAGCCTCACCAGCCTGCCTTCAGGAGACCCCAGCAACAACCCCCAGCTTGGAAGAATAGATCCTTTCAATTGTCAGGTGTGTTTATGAACATTTTTCCCCTTTTCTTGTCTGCAAGTAAACTAAGAGGTACTGGAACAGACAGAAGAAATAAGATTTCACTTCCTCTGCAGCCAAGAATCCCGTGCTGAAGCCTCAGTTGGATCGCTGCTCGCTGGAGGCTGAGCAGAAAGGAGATGTCTTTCAGAGACACTAATTTAATATTAACACTGTACCTTTGTAACACTCATCATATTGCATTTCAAACAGCTCATGCCAGAAGTCTCATTAGCAAAACCATTAAAACAAGCACACAGCTGGTGGAGAGCATTTGCTGTGCAGAAGAGTCAAATTCTACTAAATTTATAGCGGCAAAATTGATTACTGATTCTAACATCTGTTGCAAATTTTACATTCAAATTCTCCTTTAAAAGTCATTTGGCTCAGAAGCACCAGACTAGACTACAAAACCAGTTCCCCTCCTCCAGTAGCCACATTAACTCCATGCAAATTAAATGTGTTCTTTTCATAAAAGCAATTGTTACTGTCATGCATTATAGAATTATCACTAAAAGGTGCTCCAGATGTAACAATGTATTTACACTATGTTTGTAATCATACAGAGAAGAAAGGATCACATTGGGAAATAGAAACTAAAGTAAACAGCAGCAGATGCAAGCCTGAAAATGTTTAAATGTGCAAGCTGGCATCTTTATCATCCAGAAATGTAAAATAAGCTACCTGTAAGGAGTGTGCAAATGCAGAACTTGAGATGGTAACAGGACATGCTTCTGTATTTCACTAGAGAAACCATCTTATATATCACCTTCCAGCAAGGAATACGTAGCCACAGGCACCAAATCCACACACTGCCAAATACATGATATCCTAGGAGAAGCAGAGCTAAGAAATTTCCTTTATGCTCCTTTTGTAATAGCAGGGAGGAAAAAAAAAACCCAGAACCAAGACATTTGCTGTACCTTGCCCATAGCCCCATGACCCTGTTTCTCTACAAAATCTTAATTCCCTTGGAGTAGGGAAAAAAAAAAATAAAAAAATCAAAGGCAAGGCTTTACCTGCAATCAAAAGCAAGAGTTGAGTGTGATGTCTAAAGACATGAACTCCAGAAAGTGACACTGAGCTGTTTCTTTTCCTATTTTGTGACCCTCCTGGAAGGACAGGAAGGCTAATGTTCTGCTTCATCATCAGTTCCTGCAGTGCCACAATATCTATTAACCTAAAGGGTTTTTTGCTCATTTGCTTTGTGTGTGGCTCCAATCTGTTTAAGAGAACATTGGCACCTGTCCTCTGAAAGTTAAAGCAGTTCAGCAGTGCCTACTTGGTGTCTGGCAGCACAGCAAGTACTGCAAGGGGTAGAGTGGAGTGAGCAGATTGGACAGGATTTATCATGATGAAGTCAAGAAGATACAGACAGAAGAGGTGACACCATGACAAGGTTGTATCAGTGCTCCTCAGAGCACATGAGTAACACCAGGGACCTTTTTCCCAGTGCTTATCTAGCGAAGGGACATCCACAGAGCAGCATCTACTTGCTTCAAGAGTTGTCTTACTCTCAAACAGCTGGAAAAAAGAGAGCATGCTCTGAAATGTTGCAGTGTAATATTGAATAACAAACAGGGTTTGTTCTGCTGGTAAGTCCCTCACCATTTCTGCTGGAATGTGTTGAGAATCCAAAGAGACAAGTGGGAGGAAAGGAGAGAACACAGTCCAAGGTGAGAAGGGAGTGAGGGTGGCTTTCTTGCCTGTTTTCTTTCCTGCCACCAAAAAGCAGGCTAATTCTTGTTAAAAATGGAAATGGATGGGCCCAGGCAAAGAGGTGGGTTTCAGATCTGGTTGTCTTTCCCCTGGTCTCTGAGCATCCATCCCTGCAGCAGCAAGCCCAGGGGAAGCCAGGCTGGCACAGTGGTGAGGTGATGAGCAGCACTTGCCAAACCGCACCACAGCAGGCACAGCCAGGTACAGCTTATGTTTTTAAAAACTCCCTTCTCCCACTGGTGTATATTTTTTAAAACATGCAGAAATCAAACCTGTTCATGGTTCTTATTAGCATTGACTCATATCAGCTGCAAATAATGCCAGCTTGTTTCAGTCTCCGGAGAAATGAATAAGCCTGGATGGTTTGTCAGGCAGTGTGAAAATATGGGACTTGTATTTAGTTGCTAGATATGTTAGCATCACCTTCCCAACACAACACATCAGCACTTCCCCAGCTAGACTGGAACAGGAGCTCTATTTCTTGAGCAGCAGCAGATCCATTTGCTTTCACCACCTTTCATTCATTCATCAGAGTCCTACAGAAGGGTGCTTAACATCAACACAGGACACCAGGCAGGAAAGCAGAAAGGTGCTACTGCCCAGAAGCAGTTCAAGAGAATTTTTACATGTATTCATTAAGAGAAAAAAAAAAGAACAAGCAGCAGCTTCCCCAAGACTTCTTGCTGTCCCCCATGTACAATGATGCAATCTGCAGCTGAGAGGGGCTGGCAGAACAGTGGATTATTACCAACTGCAGCAACTTTTAATTGACTCTTGTGATATCAGTGTTTCAAGGACCCTTCAAAGTGCAGTTGCTTTGAGGAGAAAATGCACCTGCTAGTTGAGGTTTTTTTTCCTCTCCTCTTCACCTTGACCAGGGTATTTTTAGCTGTATGGACAGACTTGCCAATACTTTCACCTTCGATTCTTTGCAAGGAAATTTCTGACAACACACAGCAAAGAATGATCCATATCCATCCAGGGTCAACAGAGGTAGAAAGCAAGAAATGATGGGCAAAAGCAAGCTCCCAAAAAGGCTCTTTCAGAATTTTTGCCTTCAATATTTTAACTTCCCTTCTTTCCATAGCCTCCTCTACTTGCACAGAGAAGTTACTAAGTTAGCACCTGATTTCTGTAGGCTCAGAGCTCAGGAAAAATTGTGCTTAACAGTATCAGCCAGCACACTTCCCATGCAATGAGCTGGATCTGCTTTTGCAAAAGAAAACATCACTCAATTACACAAAGTCTCCCAAATCTACTAATATAAGTGCATTTGGCAGCAAATGGTCCAACATTGTCATCTCAGAAGAGAGGAAAACTGATTATTCAAATGCAACAGCCTCTCTTGTCTGTTCATCTCAGCAGGTAACATGTCACCTCCTGCCAAATCAGTAAACAGAAGCACTTGCTCCCATCAGAGCAAAAGAGGGAAGCCACACTCACAAAAAGCTCTTCCTATTAATTCATGTGATGCCAGGACCAGGAGTGCTTCATTAATTACTACAGAAACTGTTACATTGTAGACTGAATTCCAAGCTGGCAGCAGCAGACATGATCCCAGGGGCCTTTCAAGGTCACTATTGAGCTGCCTCAGACAAAGTCCTACAAACCATTGGCAGTGTCAGGGGACAGCCTTGCTGTTTTCCTCAAATCTACTGTTTTGGCTAAATCTTCCAGAAGGAAGCAGATTTCTATGTAGCAGGAGGACAGCTAGTCAGGAAACTCCAGCGCACACATTTTAATGTCCTTTATGTCCTGCAATTTCAAGGGAACCTTTCAGAAACAGTGCTAAGAGACAGATGGAGAGGTATGGCTCTTCCCAGGCTTCCCTGAATTTCCAGTTTTCTTTCAACAGCCTGTTCTGTTCCTCATTAGGAAATCTGGTATTATTTTATAATCTTTTCATCTCTCATAGTGTCTTATATTCACAGCAAAGTTGTGTTGTCCCAGTTGACACACACACATTCTCCTTTTGTCACTGAACTTCTCCCTAAATGGAAAACTAACTGAACTTGATGACTTTATATACCTTAGTGTACAAAACAAGTAAGCAGGCTCCCAACAATCCAAAATGCACTGCACTCCTCCACTCATCTTAAGCACCACTGTCAGAATTCTACTTTTCCCTGAGTAGGCGAGAGACAGAAGAAAAAGGGGGGGGAGGGAAGGGGAATGAAAACTATTCTTAAGTGGGTACCTTTTCAGACAAGGCCTTTAAACTGTCCAGAAACCTCTGCCAGAAATCCTTGAAGAGGGGTCGATCGATCCTCTTCAGGCTGTCTTTGGTGCTGGCATCCACACTGACATACAGCTGTGTTACTGGCTCAAGGTTCCTTGGAAATAAAAAGAAGGGAATAGCTGTTTTCAGACACCACTGCTGACTGAATTTTTGTTTTCCTACTAAAGCACCCATAAAATACAGTACAGAAGCTGCTCTGCTGGTCCAGTAGTAACAGTAACTACACAGTATTTACAGGGAAAACCATCAAGCCCAGTGGTTCATCTCTGCCAAGTGACCATCATATTAATAGCAAGACATTGCAACCTACTTTCAACAAATAATACATCCTGAAAGCAAAGAACATCACATACATAGGTATTGGCTGACATTTTAATTATCTTTTCCTCACTGAACTGGAACATTTTTCACTCCAGTGGAGCTGTACCACACTCAGAAAGACTCCCCAAAGCAGCTGCCAGGGCTTCACATGAGGCACTGAAAAGCTCTGCTTCTCACTCCAGCCCCCATGGTTAAAGCCTACAGAGCTCAGCCCCTTGCTCAGGCTCTATTTGCCCTGTCCGATGGAAAAATAACCTCGTTTAACAGAAATACAGCAGTAATCCAGCCAGCTTCTACTGCTGGACTCACTGAACTTATCTGACCTGCAGCTGCTATCACTCAATTTTTAGAAAGGAAATCAGAGCTGTTCAGAAAAATAAACCCAAGCACAACCACTCAAGTGTGTTCTCCTTCCTCCTTCAAGTCTCTTATTTCATATAAATCCTGCAGTAAAGTCTTTCTGGTCACGTAAGGCCAGTGAACACAGCACCTGCAAATCCAACCCCAGTAACTTGTGAAAAGATTAACCCTCCTCTGCTGTGTGAAGAGTCTGGGTTGAGTCTAATCCTTCCAGAAAATCCCAAGGGTATAAAAGGTGAAGCAGCAACACTGCAACCTGTAAGCAAAGGACTAATGAAGGGCATTAAGAGGAACCACCTAAAACAAGCTCCCTCATCACAGAAAAATACTGGAAAAGCCAGGGAGTGTAACACAGGTTCCCATCTCTGGTGGCATCTGCCACCCTGGTGTCTGTGAGATGAAATTACCACCTCCCAACTGCACCATGTAACAGTTTTAAGGGCACCATTTTGCAGGCATCTTTTGTGAAGGCTGTTAATGAGCAGGCTATAGTCCCAGCTTGATTTGCTTCTTTAGAAGATGAGAAGAAATTAGGAACTATTGTTCAGCTGCCAAACAGTGCCACCTGAAAATACACCAAACCCCCAAAGGTGATAAAGTGCCAAAAACTATCCAGAATGAGACAGAGCAGACCTCTTAGTGTCCAGAAAAATCTATTTACTTGACATGAACACAAACAGTTTATCTAAACTTATTGTGTCTCTATGCATTTAGACAGAAGAATGAAAAAGCCCAGAACAAATTTAATATTTTAGGTTAAATAAAGCTATTTTGTAAACAAGTTTGTCTGGACTGGCAGCCCAAAGCCACAATCTCCAAGAATGACCAAATGTTCTGAGCGTAAGTGGATTGAAGTATTCAGTTTCAAGGAACGTAGCCAAAACACTCTTTTCTTCACTTAATGCTGCATTTGCCTAATTAAAAGGGGACCCAGTGAAGATGAAGTGATTGTTTTTCAAAACATTAGCTGAGAAAAATCATCTCTTCTCTGAGGATCTGTCGTCGGGACAGGCAGACTCAGCGCAGTCATCCCAGAGAAAAGCAGAGAATTAGAGGACAAACCAATGAGGGATTTCTGCCCCACACTGCTCCAAAACAGTGATCCACAGGGCCCTGCCATGGCCAGGATGACCTCGTGCATGCTCTGCTGAAGGGAACAAGGAGACAGGCCAGTGATGGGTCCAGACAGCACCAGGGAAAAGCAGAATTGATGCTCCTAGAGCACAGCTACATTTCATAATTAAGAGGAAATTTAGTTGCATGGTGGTAGGATGGATTTTTTTAATGTTCCTCAATTTTTTGGTTGTAATTTTTACACTGGCTTAGACAGCAGAGTTCTGATCCAGAAGATCAAGTTCACAGTTCTTACCACTTGGGCAGAAATTATGATGTGTAGCCTAGCACAAAACCAGAGCAGTAAACTGACTCCAGGCCACCAGCCATGAGGTGGTTTCCCCAGCCAGCCAGGATGCTGCCTAGTCAATCATACAATGAGAAACATCAATGTAATAAGAAAATGCCCATTTTTATAAGCAATAACAAGCAACTGCTCATTTTTGATGTTCATAAATGCAAACACATACACAATGGTATTGTTCACAGTCACTAATCAGAAAGCAGAGGAGGATGAAACATGAGCCAGGTAACCACTCAACACAAGTTCATGTGCTATGAAACCTCCTTCACCTGATAAAACATGGATGAGCCTGGAGGAGGACAAAGCTGCAGCCCAAATAGAAGAGGAGGAAGAGGAAAGGAGGGAGGAAAGCACAGGCAGCACCAGGATGGAGACCCAGCCAGGGGTCCTAAAATCAATGAACACCCCAGGCCACACGCCCTGTCTGCACACTGAGTGCCAGAGGGTGCTGCTTATTTTAGGAGTAACTTTGAGATTCTGACATCCCTCTGCTGACAAGGGAAAAGTGAGCTTGCTGCACATTTCAGTTCCCATATTAAGCAACTCATTTGCTTTGATGAGCCTAAGATCACTTGCAATTTTTAAGACAGCAAGACTAGCATTTCATCACTTTCTTTTTGTTTCTTTTTAAAAACATTCAGCAGATCTTAAGAGATGGGGCTCCAAAATACATCTCTCTTTTTAAAATGCTATTTTTAGGAAAGAGCAATTTCTGTCTACCAGGCACATAATACATGGCTTAAAGTAACTTGATTACACAATTATTCAATCATTTGGAATGCCTTTGTAGTGTATAATTACTCTCTCAAAAATTGCACGCCTTCCCCCTTTACTGCCATATTCGGACCACAAGAAGGAAGTGAAAAGGAAGTTCTACCAGAAAGTGCTGTCAGAAAGGCACTGAGCTGAAATGACATACCAGCCCTACCCTGCCTACAGCCCTGCTGACTTGGTCACCATCTCCAGGGTTGGACTTTGCCAGCCCTCTGTCAGTTCCTGACAGTGCTCTGACAAGTTCCCAGCCACCCCGCAAGCTCACCCCACGTGCTGCCTTTCCTTGCTGCAGTGCTTCAGGTTTTGGTAAAAGCAGCCTGGATGTTCAAGACCATCAGAAACATTTTGCCTTTGTAAAGAATTTGTGAGGTCATCAAAATGTTTTAAGCTCAGGTTCCTCCAAGAAGGAAGTTAAAAACTACTTTTGCAGATGTGTGTCCTTTTCACCTGTTGTAACACTGCACTCCAGGTCCTGCTGGAGATGCTGGGCTCTACAGATCTTTGGTTTGAGCCATTACAGCTGCTCTTATGGAGCTAGCACACAAACCAGAAAAACAATTTATGAGTTTGCTCTCCTGCCCCAACTGTTAGAAACACTCCCACCAGTTACTTGTGTCCCCAAGCACGAAACACAGCTCACTTGCTGCTCTCCTTCCCTTGCACCTCCAGGAGGTACTATATTACATTCTCTTCACTTTCAGAAGTAATCACACTTTAAGAGATACAGAAAAGAAAATCAAACTAGAGAAGAGAAAGAGATGAGAAAAAGCACAGGGGAGATTGAAGCTAAAAACTAATAGATGCTGAGTGGGCTTTTCCTTATCAGTGCTCACTTGGAGCAGCTGCTGATGGACAATAAAATGGAATGAAAACAGAAGTCAGGAATCAAATGTTTTGCCAGGGAGGTACTTTGTCCAGATCTTACCTAATCTCATCTGGGAACTGTGCATTTGTAACCAGGAAACTAGAGATGCCATGCTGGTGCAGGAGCTTCACAAAGCGATTGATCTGCGGGTACATGATGGGCTCTCCCACCAGCGAGAGCGCGCAGTGCTTTGCTCTCATTGCTTCTGCAAATCGATGTGCTTTCACTCCTGACACACCTGCAAGAAGAGGGAAAACAGGACTAAATCAACTATAATTCTATCCCAACCCATGCATCTGTATCTAAAATACTCCTTGGCACATGGAGAAAGCTGAGCAAAACCAGCTGGAGACTTTCCAAACCAGAGGGCACAACAAGCACCAGGCCAGTGCCCATCAAGCCAGCTCTGCATGAATCCACAAAGCAACATGTGCACAGACACAGGGAACTTAGGGCTTTGTGTGCCTCCTTAACTACTGCAAACAGTTTTCTAGTCACATTTGAGTCAAGCTTTCCCTTCTTAGGTGACCAAGCAGAGCACCAACCACCAGGTTTAAATCCATCCCGGCAGCTACACGCCATCCAAATTCACAGGGGATAAGTTCAAAAAGAAAATCCAACACATGACACTGTCCTGAACATTTCAGCCAGAGACATTTCAGAACAAAGAGCAAAACACAAGGACCTCAACTGTAGCATCCACGTGAAAATGCTGTCTGGAGGTTTAACCAATCTCAGTCACATTTATCATGCCCAGGGGAGGACAGGGGAGAGGCAAACACTTCTCTAGCCCATCAACATGCAGCTCAGTGCTCAGGAGCCCATACGAAATCATCTGACTACAAACAGGCTTTTGTTCCATATATGTCACTTCATATTTCCTTGACATGCCTTGATGTACTAGAATAATATCTGAGGTTTTAGACATGGGGTTGGTCTTTAAAAAAAAAAAAGAAAAAAAAAGAAAAACTTGAGTTTGAAACCAGGTCCCCATCTCACCTCTCGTTGCCTAGATGCTGGAGCTCAAGCAGTACAGAAAATTACATGCTATGCTGCAAAGCAAAGATAAAAAGGTGTTCATGGATATTGCTTCAGCCTCACATAGAAAAGCTGGTTTGTGATCAGAGGGAAGCTTAGTGCATTTTAAACACGGCAGGCATGGTCCTGAATAAGTGACAGGACTAACAGTTATTCTGCAGAAACTTGACAAGTCTAAATGAAAATATTATTTTCAAATAAAAAGAAAGAAGCATCTCAACTACACACTGAGATTAAAGGAATAACTTTCATGTTCTTTAAGCTACTGTAAGTCATTTTTGGAATTAATTTCTCTTTCTCAGCATTTTGCAGCTGGTCTATGGTAATTACTGTGCGAGATTTATAAGCAGACAGAAAAAAAATCCCAACAGCCACCAAAAAGTTTGAGAGTCACTTTCTCAAACCAGTTTACAGAAAATCTGACATATAGTAAACACACTCCAGAGGAGGGTAGAGGTTTTGCATGCAATCATTTGCCCACATAAATCACAAGCTGGACAGGATAAACAAAACAGGATTAGGGAGCACTCCAGGCGACAAAGGAACTCTCCTGCACTTTTGGCTGCCAAACAGCTACAGCACTCAACCTATGCCCCTGTAGCTGATCCTCCTCCTGTGTCTTCAGTCAGTGAACTTCAGCAAAGCCAGAGCCTGGGCAGATTTGGTACAGCATGGAGTAGGTGCAGGACAGGAGATGGGAGCCACAGGAACCTGAGAAGCCTTGGCAAGAGGCAGTGCAGCTTTCAGCTCCTGCCGAGCTCACATCTCAGCAGAGCATGCAGCCAAGCTGACTTTCATCAGCACATCTCCTTTGAAAAGCTGATTCCAGATCTTCTACCAGTACACTTTAACTTGGGGAAGAAAAGCATCATTCAGCACATTGCCCTAGAAAGGCTGGCTGTTGACTCCAGGTACCTCTGCAAGCACCTGTACACCAGCAACCAAGAGTGCCTGGGTGCCTGGGAGACAAAAAAACTATTCTGTCTACCTACAACAAGACACAGAGGTAGCCTTAGGACTTCCTAGTTCAGCTCATGCATTTTTGCTTGTTGTTTTGTTTGGTTGGTGGTGTTTTTTGTTTTTTTTCCCAAGTTGAACCATGGCTGTATTATCAGGCTCCCACTCTCCTATTTTTGATTTATGTTTCTGTTCTGTGTGTGCCCTTTGCAAGGGCAGAGATTTACTCATCACTACCTAGAAAATGCATCCATCAAACTTCACACCTTCCTACCTTAGCTCCCCATCAGTAACATGTCTCTCCAACAGTTACCCTAAGAGAACTATGTGACATTAATTATTGTCTAAGTTCTTCAAAACCAGTACAAACTATAGCATCAATAAAACAGATGATAAATCTCTAAAAGCAGGCATAAGGACTCTTGCAGGACAGAGGGCTCTAGGATAGAGGGTCCCCAAGAGGAGTTCTGCTCCTTCAAAAATGATCTCACTTTAGCTATAACATGTGGAATTAATAAAGCATCAGATTAGCTCACCATTTCCTTTGGTGCATGGAGATGTCCATAGGTATATACCTGAATGCAGAGTTGTAATACTGGTACTAGAAAGACCACTGATTCAATTCAAATAACTTTGGTTATTCTCTAAGCACCATTACCAGAAGCTCCAGAGCCTCAAGGACTCTCTAACTAACACACTTTCCCCAAGCTTTTCTTCTCCAGTAGCCCAAACAATCCTGCCCATGCTGGGGGTCAGTGTCCAAAGCCCTTGGCAGAGCTGTTCAGCATCCTGCTGGGATCAGCTCTGGAGCCCTGGGACAGCCCAGCTGCAACCTGTGCTCCCTGTGCAACCAAGTGCCCTGGGCTGTCCCAACCCTCGAGCCTTGGGGTAGTCTGTGGGGTTTGGGTGGGGTTTTGGTTTTGTTTTTTTTTTTTTTTTAGTACCTATCTAATAAAATCTGATCTATTATTTGTGGAGAGCTAAATTATCTGGAAGA
This sequence comes from Phaethornis superciliosus, assembly GCA_023637945.1. Lineage (NCBI taxonomy): Eukaryota > Metazoa > Chordata > Aves > Apodiformes > Trochilidae > Phaethornis > Phaethornis superciliosus. The sequence continues at coordinate 10,287,463 of JAJQWJ010000023.1, read as the reverse complement.
ATATTCTGCCTGAGGCACTTCCAACCTGGACAGAGGATGGCTCTGGCAGGGCACACAAGGGACCTTGGACACTGCACATCTCTTAACACTCCTGCCTTCAGCTTATTGCAGTGTTTCAACTCGATTTTGCTTTCACTGATCCTACTCTAACAATATTTTCACATGTACCTGAGAGAAGGGACAACACAAAATTCACAAAATATAACAGCAAACTACTGTTTTTTTCTTACTGCTTTTTCTTCTCCTTAATAAATCTTTTGCTTTCAGGTTCCCAAGACAGGCAGCATGTTGCCATCTATCACCCTGAAAAAGTAACACAACCTTTTCTTTTTCCACTTTGCAGCACAGTTCTAATCCAGAGCTTTTGGATTTTTTTTTATATTTCTCCTTTCCCAGATCCAGGTCAGGGGTAACTGCCGAAGACACACACACAAATTTCAAAGAATATTTAGGAATTTTAAATGGAAAAATAAGCTCCCAAGGAGGGACCTGCCCTTACAGGCCTCTCGACTTTGAAAAAAAAATTTAGAGGCTGCCAAGTACATTGATAATAATTCCCTCTCCCGAACATTTTCTGGAAGACACCAAGGGGTAAGGGATGGAAAAGGTTATTCTAGAGTCTGATGTTGGGTTTAAATAGATTTCTGCAGTTGGCTTTCAGAAGATGGCTCAGCTTTCAAACATCTGTCTGCAAAATAACTTTTGATTTGCACCTGTCCTTAGTGCAAACACTACACATTTCTGCCAGGCAGGAGCAAAGTTCCCATGACACTGTGTAAGCACTGCACAGCTGGAGGGCAGTCACTGCCTCCACAAATAAATCCTCAATACTTCATCAGCAACTGCAGGTAAATCTAGACATGGCTTTAAACACCAGGTAGCTTCTTTGCAAGCAAATAAACAGGATTATATTGCCTCAACTTCTGCCTCATAAAAAAGGAGTGAGGCTGTTAATGGTTTTAGAACTTTCAGAGTCACACTAAAAGTGACAGAACTCCCAGGTCTCCAGCCCAGAGAGTACAATTGCCAACACTGGACCAGGGTGGAAATGGTCTTATAATAAAATGCTTGAAAACTTCCAGGGCTGGAGGGTCCCTCACTTCTCTGGACACCACCTTGGCCAAACAGTCTTATTTTGATGTCTAAACTGAACATCTCAAACAGAAACCCAAGTCCCTTGTTCTACCGTGGCAAGTGGGTCTCCCTTCGTGTACCAATGTGGAGTTTCACATCATCATACACTTGAACACTTCTTGCTCAACTCCACATGCACCTATTGGCCAAATAATCAAGTTTCTCACCAAAATAAAGCTCTGCCATTGAGTGTGCCTGCCACCTCCCCTACATTAGTACCACCTGCAGTTGCTGAGGTTTACTCAGCATCATCAACCCCATCATCTGTTGATGGAGATACTGTGTAATATAACATAGATTCCTGGAGTAAGTCCTGGAGTACCCTACTTGGTATCAGCCACCAAACTGACCTTGGGCTATTAATCCCAGTCCTTTCAGCGTGCTCAGCCACATTCAACTCATTTAAGTGCCTGGCTATCCAGAACAGACTGAATGAAAGAGCAGAATGTCAGAAATTCTCAGTGCCCTAAGCATTAAAAATGAATACTCTGGTCTAGAGCTGCATGTTTTCTACAGTTGTTACAGCCTTCTGGACAAAATTTTACATCCTAGATGCTCTTCAGTCATGCAAACCACCCAGTACCTGAACTCCTAAGGTGCTGGCAACTGCATCCCACCAGCTGAGTGACCAAGTAGCCATGAAACCCTGCAGCAGCCCTGGCAGGCAGCGCTGCTGCAGGCACCCTGCCTTCAGCACCCTCCCTGTGCTGCCCATCTGGCTGCAGGGGAAGAGCAACACCAAGCAAAGAGAAGGAGTGACATCTCCCCTTCCTTACAGACTGCCCTGCCTTGGGCACCACCCGAGGGGCTCTGCTTAGATTGAGGAAGATGCACTGACACCACCAACTCCTCTTCCCTAAGGACTGCTTCCCCTACCAAATTAACATCCTTTCCCTACCCCACTTCCCCACCTTCACTGCTTTCCCCTGGATGAGCTCTAGGGTTGCAATCCAATCCACCAGATCACATGGGTTCAGCAGGCAGCCTCTGGCCAGGTCTGGTTATTCTGATTGCTCCCCATCCAGTTCAGGTCCAGAGCTCCCAGAGAACAAGTTTCCCTGGAGCTGCTGGTGGGAGAATGAAAGATGATTCAGACCAGCCACTGGATGAAAACAAAGCTCCCGAGGCCAGAACTTGAGTTATTTTTCTGCCTTTCATATATAACTCCAGTGAATAAGAGAGAGCAACTCTGCTGAGGGAAGATTTTTTTTCTTTTTGCCTGTCATTTTTAATCCATTGAGTTCTCTCCATGCACAGCCAACATAAACAAATGGGTTCCCATAACGATAGCCAAGACCAAGGCTCATTTTGCACATTTTTATGGATGCTTCATTCCACTCCTGCTGCCCATGTAGCTGTCAGCTAGGAAGAACAGAGTCCTAGACCTGTCCTGCCAAGCTGGCCAGCCCTGCCAGCACACAAAGCTGACCTTGGCAGAGTAACCAAGATTATCACATTTGGGAAAAAAGAAAAAAACTCAACTATATTTATATATGGATACACCATGAATAACTAAGAAACTCACAAGGAGTTCCTATGGGAAGCAAAACACAGTACATTTAAGAGGTGCTGTGGAAATGCAGTTTCAGTCAGACAGCTGTACTAAAATAATTCCAGAAAACAGTCATACCCTGAATGCTTCTCAGTAATGAGAAAAATGCCACCTAGAAGTTCCAGAGCTAGCAGAAGAACTCCCAAAGGATTAAAGCTGAGTAATCTACTTCCTACCAGGTTAGATGTGTATTCCTTTTGCCTTTTATCTGCCATTACTTTTACAGAAGAATCAAGATTCCCAGTCATCCAGATCAGCTTTAACCACTGTGGAAGCCCCCATGCACAAAGAGGAAAAGGATTTGATGAGCACTAAGCTGCACAAGAGACAATTTCACTCTGCTCCCTAAGGCAGCAGTAGACACCCAATGGCTGACTCATGTTCTAACATCAAAAGCAAGGCAGAACATGCCAGGTAACAGTAAATGTGCCACAGAAGTTTGTTCCCATCCATCTTTCTGTGCTTATGAATCTCATGCCTCCTTCCCAGCATTTCACAGATGATCAGAACGTTTTCATCTATGTTTTGAAGATGCTACTGCTGGTTATCTTCCAAAACCATGATTTACAGGGAAGAAGTGGGAGAGAAGTTACCTTTGAACTGCTTGATCATATTCTGATGGTTCTCAATAGCCTCCTGCAAGATCATTTCAGGTTGGTCCATCTTCCATTGCCACTCTGTGCCCACTGGATTCGTATGATGTCTGAAGGAAAAAGTTATTCAACATATGTAACATACATGGAGGGACCCATCAGCTGCCCATGGCACTTGGGCTTTGTTTAAGGATACTAAAAGCAACATGAAATTCTCAGCAGTATCCTGCTTCCAACACAACTTCCAGATGTCATCTCTGAACACCATTTTCATAACATTCTCCTTGCAGGCTCTGGTCTCCCCAGAAAGAATGGGCTTTGCAGTTTATATTACAATAACAACACTGATTTTGAAAAGCAGGTAATAGGTTTCCACCCAAGAAGCTAGAAGATACACATGGAAGTTCTCTCCATCCCCTTCTTCACCAGGACTGCAGAGTCACTGCAACTAATCTGGAAAAAAATACATCCTGACCAGGAAATGAAATATTACAAACCAGTGTTGTGGAACCCTCATGCTCTCACCTGGGCAAACACAACCCAGAAAGTCTGTAGCAGGGCACCCTCCTCTCCCTGGGGACAGCCATCTCCCACTAACCCTGCTGCACTAAACCTTAGCAGCAAACAGGGATACTTCAGCTTTAAGTATCACCCTAAGAAAATCAATAGATTTCTGTGCTTTCACCTCCTTGTTCTTTCCATTTTCTTGTTTTTTTCCAAAACACACTATTAAAATTTCTCCACTTTCCCCTGCCAATTCTAATGCAGCTTACTGAATAATTCATCATATTTTATGCTTCTTTACCAAAATATCATAATACTTACATTATATATGAAAATATATTGTATTTATTTATAAGCACACATATTATTTTTATATTGTATACAAACATATTATATGTAAATATATTCTGGTGAGTATGAATATATGTATTATAAATAAAATGTACTGTTAGTAATGTCAGCTATATTTTATATATCACATTTCATGTTACATACTTTATATATAAATAATATTTTATAACATAGCATATTTTTTGCAGTGCCTTTCAAAACAGCACTATTGGATACACATAGGTCAAGATAATTTAACAAGATCAGATAATTTATACTCCTGAAACTGCTTCCTGAGCAGCTGATCTCCCATTTCCTCCACTGCTCTCCATCATCCCTGGAGGTGAGCCACAGAGATGCCCAAGGTTAACTGCCACATCCAACTTTACATGGGCAGTAGGACCTGGCACCCAGCACTTAAATAGAACATAAAAGGCAGAAGGAAACACCTTCTGGGGGGAAGTGGCTGGTGCAGTGCCTGTTGAAGACAATCAGGAGCCTCCCACTGACTTCTTCCAAGTGAGCAAGACCTGCAGCTCCACACTTTGACAGTGCTAAACCAACAAATTCCAGACCTGGCATCAGTAATAACAGCCCTTGCCCCAAACACTTCATCATCCACTTCAAGAACAAAGATTGAAATGCTGCTCTCAAACTATTTTACCAACTCAAAGATCCCTTCAGCTAAAATAGCTTTGGGTTTTTTGTTTTAAATTTCCCTTTCTTCTTTTTTTCTCTCTGCCAACATGGAAAGTTTTCTGACTGCCAAGTATAAAAAGGCATTTAAAAATCTCTTGCGTGTTTAACTACATAACTTGTGCCTTGTGTATTTAATATAGGGCAAGCTGGCAAAAAAATCAATAGGCTCTTGCTGCACACTGGACAGCTATTAATTATTAGTGTCTAACCGACCTTAAATTTTTACCACTCTCTAGCTGTTTAATAAATACACCAGGTCATGTCTACCAAGCAGATTATTAGGCAAAAAAGCAGATTTTTTTTTCCAAAGGGGATGGGAAAGCAATGTCCTCCAGCTGATGAGAGAGCTTCAGAGTCCCTGGCACAGACTGTTCATTGCCTGCAGGCTCTGTGACCCCCAGCAGCCACCCCACCACCCACCTCAGCTTTGCCCAGGCTGCTGTGCATGGTGCTCCTTCTCTGCTTAAAATCTCACAACAAAAAAATCTCACCCAAAAATCACATACACCAGAAAACCCTTCATTTTATTGATACTGTAGGTGTGAAACAGGTTTGATTTGATACTTCCAAGACAAGCCAGCACTGCCAGAGCACCCATCATGATGGAGCAATGTGAGACTGCACAAAACATGAAGGGAAGCTCCCAGCTTGCTCCTGCTCTAACAAACCTGCCTCCCCCCAGCCTAATTTGTATTCCTATCAGACCTCTGTTCTACCAGGATTATTTGCCAGCATTACCAGAGTGTCACCAGCAGTCTGTCAAGCCATTGTGATGACTGTTTTGGTTTTTATTTCTTCAGAGGGGCTTTGTATCCCCCTTTCTCAATCACTTGTCATTTTTTTAATAAATCAGCTTTTGCTTTGTACCTCTCAAAATGGTTGGAAAATGCAGCACAGGTATAAAGTATCCTCTATACCATCATCCAGCAGCTGATTGATGCTGGTACCTGCTGGGGAAGAGGCAGGTGCAGAAATGCTGGTGCAGTGAGCATGAAAGGACAGAGCACATGGCTCCCAGGAAGGGACAGGAGGGAAAGAGTAGAATAATAACAAGAGCTTAAGAATCAGCCTTCAGTGAACCCTGAGAACCATCAGGTGATGTCCCAGAGGAAAAGAGTTTAGGGCAAGGGAGTTGAGGGGAACTGGCAGGTTTTTAAACCCTATTAAAGCAGAAGCTCAAACTGCAGCAATAAAAAACAAAGATATGAAGAGCAGCACAAAACCAATCTCTGAGAATCCCAGGTTCTTCTGCAACCTTGGGATCCTCCAGTGAAAATAAAAGGAAGAGCACAATAACACAGGGTCATAATCAGACACAGCCAGGAAAGGCCATAGAGACAGGCTAACAAGACTGTCCTGGAATGTCTGAGAAGTAAGAGGAAGACCAAGGAAAAAGCTTGTCCAATTCACAACAAAATGCTTAAAGTTTCTCTGTGATGACAAAAAAACCTGTTGGTAACTTTTCCTCTGGTTCCTCCTGATGGCAACGAGGAGAATCCAGACTAGTATCAAATCCAGACTAGACAACAGGTTAGAGATATTTAATCTAAATGAAATGTTTTCACTAGTATGGTTAAACTCACCCTAGAACACATTGGATGAGTTGGCTGACAATATCAGAATTGCTAGGAACAAGCCAAAAGCTTGTGAGGAGTATATAAAGGTGATTTAAAGGATAAAGTACATAAAGGTGTCCTTTCATGGTCACTGCACCAGAAACATCCAAATGCACAGCACACTTTAGCAGGAGATAAAGACTTCTACACCAGCCCCTCAACTTCCAGAATATCCACAGCATTTCAGAATATACTTCAGAATTATTTTAGAAGAATCCATTTCCAGAATGTAGCCTCCGGGGTAAAGAGAGGAAGCTTTGTTTTAATATATCTTTTCAGATTCTTCTTAATTTTTAATGACCTTACTAAGTACCTCTCCTACAAGAGATTATTAATTTTTAATCTCATTTTATATGCTTTGCTGTGATCTCTGGCTTCTGGCCACACATTTCTTTAGATTGTCTGAACAAAGGATCAGCTGCTGTCTCTGGTTCAAGCTCAAGCTGAAACCTTAAAGTACAGGTACAAACATCATAAATTACAGCAGAAGAAATATGAATTTTAAAAATTTTTTTTACAGGATACTTCACTCTGTCTGGTTTCCCTCCTCCTTAGATGCAAAAATAAGAAACCCTATTAATTTAAACCTTTTTTAGCTGTTCTGTCTCTCCCCAATAATTGATTGGGCTTTAGACACTCTGCCAGAAAATAATCAAATCCCATTTGCCCAGTGATTGTACCACAGTCCAGTGTCAGAAAGCTCAGACCCACACTTGCTCTAATTGATTAAAAGATTTGGTCACCTGCACATTTCCATTTAGACAATTAAGCTAAAGAGACATTACAAACACAGCAATAGACCAGCCCAGAGCAGTAATGGATAGTGACACATTGGTTTTGTAGGGAGAATTATGGCTTAGGGATGTTGCAGTAATTAAGGTGTTTTTCACCTTCCTCCCCCCATCCTTCCTGGCTCTGGAAACTCCACCACACTGGGACCAACACAGCACCTTTGCTGCCTTGCAGGGGGAAAACCAGACAAAAGAAGGATCTGCTTTTCCTGCCCTCCAAAGAAGCTGCTTTCTTCTAAACCTGCATCCTCATGTCCCCAGCCAGGTCTCTGAAGGACAGAGGTGGGGAAGCATGAGCCAGCAGTCACAGCAGTAAGGGGACACTGGCAGGATTGGTGTCACACAGAGTCACAGAATGTCAGGGCTGGAAGAGACCTCGAAAACTCATCCTATCCAACCCCTCTGCAGTCAGCAGGGACACCCACAACTCCACCAGGGTGCTCAGAGCCTCCTCAAGCCTCACCTTGAGCATCCCCAGGGATGCACCACTGCCTGGGACAAGCAGAAGGAAGGTCTCCAGAGTCAAGCTGTGTCTTTTACAAAAAAATTAAACTTTGTGTGTGTCTGGATGCTGGCTTCATGCAGGCCTCCTGGTTTGGAGACAAAATATGTGTCCCAACCAGGTAACTCTGGTGACATCTAGTTCCCAGGGAGAGCAGCTGAAGTGAAGCATTTCTTGCCAAAATGTGGGAAAGAAAACAAACAGGCTCCTTGGCCCTTTCCTCAGCTCAGCAATCCTGAGAAATCTGCAGTGGCTATGCAGTTGGAAACATTGGCAGACTCTGCAAGTGTCAAAATTGTGAAAGGAGAGATCAAGGGAAAAAAAAACCAAAACAAAAAAACCAGCAGTGTTATCTGCAACTTTATGTGCAGAGCTGCACGAGGCGAGCAGCAAGGCATAAAACCTGTATTAAAACATTCTGCCAACAGGAGATCAGAACTCTCACTTTGTATGTCTCCAACAGCACAGATGGGAGCTGCTAATCAGAAGGTAACATGCTTATCCTCCCCAGCCACTGCTGCTTGTGAGTCTACATTTATCCCATGATTAAGAATCTGCAAGGCATGACGGGTTTAAAATAAAGTAAAAAACAAAACAAAACAAAACAAACAAACAAAAAAAACTCAAACAAAAACAAAACAAACAAAATCCAAAAAAACAAAAAACAACACACAAAGGCTGTAGCAGCCCAAGCACAGGGTCTGAAAAAAGCAACCAAAGCAGGGAGAGCTGCTTTCAGTTACATCAAGCTTCAGGTGTTCATAAAGTGAGCCTTGGGATGAGTCTCAGACTGAGCTTTAGGTCTTCCAACACAATAGAGGTCTGTGAAAAGAGGACAGACAGCTGCAGGCCATATGGAAAAGACCAACAACTGCAATCCAGTTCCCCCACAGAAGGTAAATAAGTAAGAACAGTTTTCAGCATAGTCCCTTGAAAAGCTGTTTCTTTGCATTCAAGCTGTTATCATTAGTAAAATAAGCATTCTAGCATTCTTTATCATTAGGGCTACTGTTTCCAGGATTCCTCTTTAACATGACTAATGATAGCTACAGGATGATGAGTTAGAGGCACATGGAAGGCATCTCACATGGTGATTTATCCCAATTACTATTTTTCAATTTACACTTGCTTGACTTCCCTCAATTCAGTCCCACACTCCAGACACATCTTGCTGATGCCAAGAAATACTGAGTTGGGTCATTTTGAAGGGGAACAGTGTTAAATGGTCTGCAGTGCAATCCTAGGAACAAAATGTCTCATTCTGGGGACATTATTGCTTCTATTTGGTGTTCACATACCTTCTGTGTAGGGACAGAGGGATAATATGCATGGCAATCTTCCTACAGCACAGTCACCACTGCAGAATTCAATGCACTGTTGCTACCTGATCCTCTGGCAAAAGGAATGAGCAGTACATTTTTCTTCCCAGCCATTAAATTGCTACGAAGAAAAGCAGCAAAATTTGCACATTAAATGTGCCATTTGCTGTGTCCTTTCAAGCCAGGGTATGATGAAAGCCCATCAAGAGCACCAATTAACATTCTGGAATAGACTCCCAAATGTAAACCTAGTGGGATGACCAGTGTCTAATGCTGATCCTTAACACTAACATGGGACACAGCTAAAAGTGCTCTCAGAATTATAGCAGTCCTTTTACACTGGTTCCATCAGTTAAATATTCTCATGAAGTATCTGCATCATTAGAGCTTGGAGACTATGAAAGACAGAAAGTGGTATCCTGAGGAATTGGGATCGTTTTGCATGGAAACATTGGGATAGCACAGCCCCCAGGGTTTAAATTACCTAACAAGGCAGAAGACAAAAGAGCTCAAGGAAGTACCTCCACATCCTCTCACTTTCATGTCACTGCTTTTATTTCTGATGAGCCTCTCAGTGTTCCTCTTGCTGATCCCATCCTGCACTCGCCCCAGCTGAGGAAAATTTCCAGCCTAGTGAGTGAGCAGTGCTGGAGCATCTCCCTTCAGATCCAGGCACAGCTCACTGTAGAGAATTAGTAACAAATAATTCCTCCAAGAAAACTAGTCACTTTACTGACTAAAAAACTAAGTCATTTATTAGCTACTGAATTATGAAAGCAACAGTTTAAGTCATCACTTTCCACTCACTGAGAATGCAATTGAATTGGTGCAGGTGAAGGTTCTCTAAATAAGAAAAATGGTCCAATTTCAAAACAAAGATACACACATTGCTTAGCACCTTGGTAGCTTCCCACACCATGAGCCAGCCCGTGTTTCTCCAGAGCACCAGGCACCAGCAGGAGGCTCAGGGATTTCCAGAGGGGACCAAACCTCTGCCAGGTGCTGGGCAGAGGCAGTGATGGGACTGGCAGGGCAGTGGCTGGTGACCATCTCCAGCTGCTCCTTCCACTGGTGCCCAGCTCCTTGTGTCTTGTTGGTGCCCAAGACTTGGCTGCACAGGAGACAGTTCTGGGGGAGGTGACACTGGGGACCCCTCATATCCTCTTCAAGCCTCTGAGCTGTGAAACCCACCCAGGTAGCTCAGCTCCTGAACCCCTCAGCTCTCCCAAGGGGAGGAACAGAGGTGGGAAGGGGAACAACACTGCTCCCTTCCAAACCCTTCCTCCCTCAGCTCCCAAGCAAAAAGGGCGTAGAGGAAACATGACCCCGGGTTTGAGTAGCAGGAGAAGGGCAGAATGGAACAGAGCCCCCCCCCAGTCAAAGTGCATCAGTACTTTACCTCCAGCAGAAGACACATTTGTTGGCACAGGCCAGGCTCGGCGTGGCCTCCAGGCAGCGGTGACTCTCAATCCCATAGAAGGTGTGCTTGTAGCAGCCTCCTCGGCCTCGAAGCATTGACTAATGGCAAAGGAGGACACAAACAGATGGCAAGAAAGTTAAAACACACCATCTCTAACCCAGCTGAGTGCCAAGGTAAGAAAATCTGCTCCCTGGGCTTAGCTGTGTTCAGTCACCAGGTACTGGGTGTCCAAAGTCAGCCAGGTCAGGGCTCAGGGGGACAGATGGACTCTGGCTTAGGAGTTCAGAGCATGAAGATCAGAATGTAGAGTGACTGCTTACATACACCCTTTACAGGCATTTGTTATGTTCAATTCAAAACTGTTTCAGAGGAGAGAAACTTCAATGCAATCAATAACTTCTCACTGGCAACACTGGCAATGTGCTTTACTGAAGCTTTTAACTGCATCAGCCAACAGAAGAAAACAGGTGAAGCCACTTAAGATGCAAGAAATATTATTGTAAAGGCTCACTTAAGAGTAACAAGGATCAATTTCAAGGCTGCACTACCCAACACTCAATTATTTTCATTTGTCTAGTAGAGCATTTCTTCCAGCACTATATTAAATAAATACCCTGGCCTTATAAACTCTCATTCACCCCAGTGAGTGGCTCCAGCAGGATGCTGCACTTCCCTTCAGCAGAACCACAGCTGCCTTCCCACCAGGACACATCTCCTATTTAGTGTGCAAGCTGCTTGGAGCAAAGACTGCTTTTCATTAGCTCGGTTAAATTATAATAAATGAGAAAGCAGCTTTCCTATTCTCAAGACAAAAAATTAAATATGACATGGTAACTTTTAATCTGTCTTCCTCTACCTGAGGAGTCCTGGTGATCCAAGAGAAAATCTCCTCTGACCACCAGGGCAGGAACACACAGATAACCTATAATATATGCACAGCCTTGGTATGCAGTTGAAGGATTAAACAAAATGGAAAATGCTGTTTATTCACCCATTCCTCAGACGAGAGATTTCAGGACATTCACAAATTCTAGGAAAGCAAGTTGTAGGACAGGCAAATCAGAGTATGCCTAAAATTTGCAGGTTTTGTGCAATTATTTTTTTTCCAGAATATGACAAAACATACCAAGTTCAATCCTGAAATATCACTGTGAAACTCAGCTTAATACTCAGAATTCTAGCCCTGCTCCTGCTTCCCTCTGATACAAATCTCAGGCAAGCCTCCTGAAGATGCTCACATATTGGTGCAAATCTGAGTCAAAGACACTGCCTGTAACCAATTTCAGCTCAATTTATTAGAACACTTTACATTCACCTCCTGCTTAAGCTAAAAATAGTATGGCCCTATCTAAGCACACAGAGCTGCTATTTATTTTGTGAAATGGCTTTACAGTGCTGCATTAAATTCTGCTTCTTTAATAAAAAGAGGTCCTCTGGCTTTCTCCCTCAGTCACAGCACTGATGAAGTTTGACAAGTTTTTCTTTAAACATTTCACAGCCTTCTTTGGCACTAAAAGTGACAGAAGAGAGAAATATTTGCAAGAGCAAACAGCAGAAGCCTCAGCAGGGTCAGTGCATCTCCCAGTCAGGACAATCCAGGGTGGGCTCCTTAAACTCTCCACAGAAGAAGTCTTTTAACAAAAGAGTTCATTGATACCAGGGCTTTTCCTCCCTCCAGGCACCCACTCTGGTGATTGTCATTCAAAGAGCTCTCCTCGAAAATAAACAAAATTTATCATGCAGCAAAAGAGAGCTGAGAGTAAGGAACTGATCACTGCTCCAGAGCAAGCAGCAGAGGTGTGCTGACATGTCAGAGGTGATGATTCCCATGGGTTATCATCCCAGGAATGCTGAAGGCATTAGTGTGTTATATCAACATTACTCCCCAAAGGCAGAACATTCCAGGACAGCTTTGGGCTTCTGAGCTTCTCAGGGGCCTTGCAAAGAACAGCAGAAGCCACCAACATCCTGAAGCAGCTGCAGTTTGCTCCACAGGGCTCTGTGCTTCTGCTGGGAGTGTTTTGAAGTCTGCAAACAACTTGAAAAGCTAAGGGCTTACACAGCCTGCAGTCCACAACTGCAGGGCTTAGGGGATGGCTTTCTTTTCATATATATATATGCATGTACACACAGAGACATACCACAGAATTGTCACAGCTAGAAAAGACCTCTTGGATCATTACATCCAGCTGGCACCCCACAAAAAAAAAAAAAAAAAAAAAAGAAAGAAAAAGAAAAAAAACAACAAAACCAAACAAACCCCACTATGCTACCAGAGCATGTCCTGAAGTGCCTCATCTACACAGTTTTTAAATACCAGGCACCAGACTCCACCACCTCCCTGGGCAGCCCATTCCAGTGCCTCACTACTATTTTGGGTAAGAAATTCTTCCAAATACTCAGTCTAAACCTCCTCTGGTGCAACTCCAGGCCATTTCCTTTGGCCCTATCATTATTAACATGAACAAAGAGGCCAGCACCCACCTCCCTACAACATCCTTTCCAGTAGCTGTGGGGAGCAATAAGGTGCCCATAGCTATATCCAATGCACACACATTCCCACAGGGTAATTTTTTTAAGTCCCAGCACTAACAAGCACCAGGCCCCTCCCTATCTCATTCTTAACTTGCCTCCTGCAGAAAGGCAGCAGAGGGGCAGTGACTGTCACAAGGCAGCTTGCTCAGTCACACACCAGGCTCCAGGTGATGCAACCTTCCCACTTTTCTCTGTGGTGTTCTGCTCCTGCCAGAGACTTCAGTGGGCAGGAGATATTTTAGCAGACAGCAGAATAACAGGAAAAACAACAGAAAATGATGTTCCCAGCTCTTTGCCATGATTATGTTCTCAGTCTTCGCAGCAGGACTGTAATAGCTTGAAATGCAAAAATACAGCCTGGAAGATGAAGTTTGTTTCTTGTGCAAGTAAGATCACATTTTGAAAGGACATTTCATCTGGAAATTGTTACACCTGAATAAGTCCCTAGCTTAGAGAAAACAGAGCATACCTTTGTCCATCGGCAGAGCTTCACTCCAGAATGGCTTCCAATCAGCTTATAGCCTGAAAACAAGACAGACATCAAATCAATTTTAACTTTAAATCATTGCTACACAAATCATATCAACTGGTTCACAATATTATTGTCACTTCCTTAACACTGCACTTCCCTCCTGGCCCAAAGGTTACACTACCAACAAGATGTCAGTGCCCACTTTGGCCTCATCTTCCCTGGGGTTTTCAGCCTGGAGAAGAGGAGGCTCCCAGGTGAGCTCAGAGCAACCTTCCAATATCTGAAGGGGCTACAAGAAAGCTGAGGGAGGGCTTTGGACACAGGGGTGTAGGGAGGGGACAAGGGGCAATGGGTTAAAACTTGAAGAGGGGAGATTAAGGTTAGATATTAGGAAGAAATTGTTTGGTGTGAGGGTGCTGAGCCCCTGTCCCAGGTTTCCCAGAGAAGCTGTGGCTGCCCCATCCCTGGCAGTGTTGAAGGTTGGATGGGGCTTGGAGCAGCCTGGGCTGGGGGAGGTGTCCCTGACCATGGCAGGGGGTGGGACTGGATGAGCTTTAAGGTCCCTTCCAACCCAAACCATTCTATGATTGTATGAAAACATTTCTTTAACGAGGGATTTATTTCTAGTCCTCTGTCTTGTTTGAATCAGCAACAGGAGGTGCCCCCAAGCCTCCTCCCTATAACAGGATGGCAGACTAACAGGTCTAACCCAGAGACCCCAAGGGACAGCTCAGGGGAGGGAGCAGGACAGGGAAGCAGCAGCATCTCCCTGGCCTTTAGCAGCCAAACCAGGGCTGACTCTTCCCCAGGACCAAGGAGAGATATTCCCACCTCTCCCCAGCAGGGCTGATGAAGCCTGGAGAACATCATCTGACTTCTCTGAACAGAGAAGTGAAATGCATGGCTCAGCTTGAACCCAAACTTCACAGGTTCACCAGTGCCATCTCCACTGGCCATGCTGGAGCTGCTCCTCTGGGCCCAGAGGAAAGCTGATTTCACATCACTTCTCTGTTCCCCAGCCAAGATCAACACATTTCCATTGTTGGTCCAGGAGGATTAATTCCACCCCTTCTGTTAAGCACTAAGTACTATTATTAGCAAAACTGCTTGAGAAAGGTTATTTTCCTCTTTGAAAAAAGTGCTTAGGGACCAGTATGTCTGAAGGATTAAAAGTCACTTCAAAATCAGCATAAAAATAAGAGGGATTTGAGAAGCCTCACTGCGCCATTCACACAGCAGTGTCTGCATGTCAGTGACCTGGCTGTCCCCAGAAGAGCAGAGTTAGGCTGATATGTATGTTAAAATTTCAAGGAAAATAATATTTTTGGAATCAAGTCTCCTTCCTGCCAACCAGCGTGAACTCAGCAGGGAAAAAAAGCCTTCTGCTCAGCAGAACTGGCCTTTGCCTACTATAACAGAAGGTGGCACAATTACCCTGCCCTGATCATTTGTCACTGCACAGCAAGATCCCCAGGGAATGCCACTGTACCCAAAGTCCCCTCTGCCTCCAAGGAGGCTGAGCCAGCTGGAAACTACAGTGATCACAGCTCCTGCTGAACAACCCTTTTGAAAGCCCCAGCTCACTCATTTCTTCCACAACTTCACTGTGGCTCTGCCAAGGTGAACAGTGGTTGAACCAAATCCTCTTCATGGCCCAGAAATCTGCACACTGACATCATGTTCTCAAAATGTCTTTCTTGAGAGCAATAACTTCAACAGAATATTTGGATACCACACCTTGCAAACAATCCAGTGTTGTCTTGGTGGGAACTCCACTCAGTCCCTGTGTAACCTTAGGCAGTATGGCTTAATAAAAGAATTTATTCTTTCTGCAGCTTAATACTAAAAGATTCCCTTAAATAATAAGCAGGCTCAAAGTAATCTGCTCAACTTCTGACTAAAGGCAGAAGAAGAGCTAATGAAAAGTCTGTGTCTTACTTGATCCTGCTCTAGGTGATAAATACTGAATGATCCAGAGCCTGCCAAGCCTCACCAAAATTGTCATTTTAACTATAATAAAATGTGAATTAATCTTCTAAATAAGCTTTTGGGTGAAATGAGCATTACCAGGCAATAACACTGGGCTGGTAAGCATTTGGTCATTGCTTGCCCTAACAATCCAATTGGAGTCTAGCAGACCTCAGGCAGACTTTGAACCAGAGAGATGGGCAGCATCTCAGATGGTCACTGCTACACTGTCTGGGGCAAAACAATTCTGCAGCCCCAGGTAAGACCACACTGCAGCATTTCAACTCTGTCAGGTAAATAATAGTTTTCAAAGCCCATTCTCAAACTCAAGTCATCAAGGGACCCCCTGAGCCCTCAGCCACTGAGAGAGAACACTGCTATCTAGATCTCCAGGTCACATTCCAGGATTCAAGGTGTTCCAAGTTGTGGTTTTGCTGGCTCAGTAATGTGCTACACATAACAAACTCCTGAACCTGGATGGATTGTGTGCATGTGAGCAATTGTGTTACTACAGACAGAGCCAGGATAAATTCCTGCAAGCACAGCTGTCCACAGCAGAAGTTGTAGAATGGCATCTTCACAGTCTAATGGAAAATATGCATCTGTAAGATAGTCACACAGAACAGATTTCAAAGGTTGCTGATTATCCCAAAGTGGCAAAATGTCCAGAAGAAAACCCAAAAGCACCTTCCAGTACAGATCTCTACACCACCCAAAACTTGATCCAATAGAAGACACTGAAAGCACAAAGCAAGAGTATTTAATTATGAAGGAATGAAGTAGATCAGTGGCTGGAAAGTCCTCAAAAAAAAGAGTTAACCATCCTCCTCTGAGACTGCAGTCAGTGTAACCTTAGTAAAAGTCACTCAAATGTCACATTGTGTTTCACAAACTCAAATTACTTTCAGAAGGCTTTTCTTCCAAGAGAAATATACAGCTGGTAAATCACTATGGTGCTTTCAAGCAGCCTCCTTAAATAAAAGCCCTCAGGTTTGAAGCAATTATCTATTAAAGCTGAAACTCGGTGCAGAAATGGTAACTTCCCACTAGGAGAATGTTTACAGGGAAAAAAGTTTCCAATTTCCTGCTGCTTTTTTAGAGTGCAGTTTAAAAAGGCCAGCAACACAGCAGTAATCCATCACCAACCAAGAAGGACCAACTGGAAGTTATGACACACGCAAGCCAGAAGCCAAAAGATTATGCTTTTTTCTTTAATTATTCATTTTCTAGCCTTAGTCAGAACCAGACATACCTCTGGTGAGTGGAACCTGTTCAGATTATATCAGCATTTTATACCAAAATAAAAAGCAGTGGAATCTGAGCACTGGAATTTTTTCAGACTGCCCAAGCACATTAGGAGACATCTCCAGTTTTCCTCCTAGCACTGCTCCATCTCCGGGAAACCCATGCCAGGCCCATCAAGGATACTCTCTAGGTTTTCTTTTTTTGAAAAGAAGTACTCTTAAAAAGTAGAAAAGGCTTATGGTTTGTGGAAGGACTGCCCTCCATGAACTCAAAGCAGCACTGAGGACAGGAGAAAGGATTACAGGGATGTACCTTACATGCAAAACCACTGTTGTTCCAAAATGGATGGAAAGTTTGGTCTTTTAGTGAAGCTGCTGAAACACTGCCTCAGATCTTTCTCATTGTGCACAAAGAACATCTTGAACACTTTTAGCACATAGTAAAAGCCTACTAGGATTAGTGAAGAAATACAGCTGCTTCTGCAGGCAAGCCAAACCTAACCTAGCATCAAGCAAATGAGACTGGCAAAGTTCAAGAGTGGGAGTGCCAGGAGTTGTAACAAATTCCAGCCTCAACACAGCTGATCATAAAAGAGAAAAAAAAAAAATCTTAAAATCTGTCTATTTACTTAAACCCAGATGTTAATTTTAATCCAAGAGCACCTTTGCAGCACAGAACTGCCTGGGCAGCAGAAATATAAAACCTCCAACACTCAGATGAGTAGTTTCTTGACAAACTATGCCTTGGACAAAAACAGAGACCATGGATATTTTCATCAACCAGCACTGCAAAAAAAAAAAAGAAAAAAAACAAAAAGAAAACAAAACACCCCCCCAAAACAAAACAAACAAACAAACAAGAAAGAGACAGAGATAGTTCTGGATGGTTTGTGAACTGTGCTGGTAGGGAGGAAAGGGGCTACAGAAGTTTCCTTTTCCTACACCAAATTAACCTGACCTGGCACATCTCCCCAGCACACAAAGGCTGTAGCAGCCCAAGCACAAGGTCTGAAAAAAGCAACCAAAGCAGGGAGAGCTGCTTTCAGTTACATCAAGCTTCAGGTGTTCATAAAGTGAGCCTTGGGATGAGTCTCAGACTGAGCTTTAGGTCTTCCAACACAATAGAGGTCTGTGAAGAGAGGACAGACAGCTGCAGGCCATATGGAAAAGATAAAAAAAAAAAAAAGAAAAGAAAAGAAAAGCCTTCATTGTTTGGCACCTTTGACAAAGAGCAGTGTGGTATGCCAAGCCATTTGCCCAACTATTGCCAAGAACTCATGTTGGTGATCTCCAGTAGCATGTCTTACCCAAGTGAGGCCATGGGCATCAACACCATGGCAGCACATCCCATTTTAATCCATCCCCCAAATCTTGCTACAGACAAGATCTTTTTGTGTGTGTGTGTTTTTAATTGCATCTCTTTTTCAGTCATTCTGGGCACATTTCTTTCTCCATATTTCCATTTGTATGAACTGTCCCCATGCTTGTGGAAAGTGTCATGATATAATGACAGGACAGGAAAATTTAGCCTTGCCTGAATATATCTTTTATTTTGTTCCTGCTTAACAGACTTAATTTCAAAGCCGGAAACTCTCCAAAGCCCTTCCAAACCCTAGAAAAATCTACAAATGGATGCAGTTCCAGTACAAATGCAATTATGCTTATTTTCCTCTTACACACGGGGTATATTCAGCAGCTCTAATAACTGTGAGTGAAAAAACAGGACCACAAAACCCAAACTTTAACCATCTCTACTCCTGGATAAGCTGCTACATCTGCACCAGCAGATTAGTATTGCAGTCAGCTCCTCAGCAGCTCTCAGCAGCTTCCACACTGTGGGACTTCAGCATCTTCTGCTTCCTGGATTCTTCCCCTTGAACTGTGTATTGGCTACTTAGACATTTGCTAAGGAACTGCAAGAAAGTTTAATATGCTTAATTTTGACTCATTTGGGTCATTGTTATTTATTCTGCTTACTAAGAATGGATTTTCTTATTTGCAAATTAATTTTTAATCATCCTGTGGCCAATCTCTGAATTCTGTGATCTGTTTCAGGGTCTGCAAGGCTGTTACTGATCCCTGAGCCAGCTCTGAGCTGCTGGTGCCACCTGGAGTTTACCAGCTCAGCTCTACCTGAGGAACACCAAAGCTCAGAGATGTGTCTGCAAACCTTTCAGTGCATGGTATGCAAAAGCAAACACAGAACAGCACTGATCCCTCTGCACAGTGGAGCTCATCTCCAGAGTCTGCACACTGGAAAAGCTCAGCAGGAGAAGACAGCCCAGGGAAGGAGTGGCTGCCCCATCCCTGGCAGTGTCCAAGGCCAGGCTGGATGGGGCTAGGAGCAACCTGATCTAGTGGGAGGTGTCCCTGCCCATGGCAGGAAGATTGGATCTTGAACTTTAAACCCAAAGCATTCCATGATTCTATGAAACTGAGGTGGTAAGAAAAGCTCAGAGGCTCTGGAAACCTTAGTTCAAGAATGAGCTGCAAAACCCACCAACTGCTTCTAAAAACCTGATCTCAACCAAGCTCAGTAAGCACTTGAAACATCCCAGGCTTCAAATGTTTTCTGAAGCCAGCCTCTTGCTTACCCAAACACACTGAGGGTACACAGATCCAAGTATATCTTTCTACCAACCACTGAGTCAAAGTATGAAAACAAGCAGCTTCTGAAGCAGCCCACACCAAGCTGATCCAAGCAGATCCAAGCTGTCTCCTAATGCCACTTGACTTTGGACACAAGCAGAGGTATCCTGAACATGCTGGGGCTCATTACAGGCTCTCTTAACCAGTAGAGACAGAATGATCCAACTGGATGGCAGCAAACCTGTACCTGTGGTAGCAGGAACCCAACAGAATCATTTATCCATTGGCTGTGGGCTCAGTCTTCGGGGACCATCACTCCATCCCTGCTGTGTTGCTGAGCACAGAAAGCAGAGCTGTATTTAGGGGCAATACAGAAAAAAAGCAAAGAGCACACTGGGAATGCATGCAGCATAAGAAATCCAGGTTCTGGAAGGTCCTAAGTAAAGGATCAGCCCTTCAGGGCTTTGAACTTGTTTTTTCTCCATTTTATTCCCTCACTTTTAAGAGAAGCAGATCCAAGAGGCCCTGAAGCACTGCTGAAGAACAGCTGTAACTTGAGAGGGATGATGAAATTGGCTGTCACTGTTTCTCATTCTGTTTGACCTCGTATCCAGCAAGATGATTTGTCTGGCTTTCAGTCTGACCATCACTATCAATAAAGCATTTGGCAAATCAAAGAGCAGTTAAGAGCAGTGATGGTTAACAACCCAAACAGCACAGGTCTTGCACTGATTTCACAGCATCAAGAAAATGCAGAAACAGTCAATACTCTGCATCCAGTAAAACAAGCACAGCTGATAAAGGAGAAACTGAAGGAATCCCATGGACTCAGACTGGTTTTTTTAGTCACCCTTCCTCTTAAAACAGCAGCTTGAGCCTCCCTCTAAAGCTGAAGGATTTACACGCACTTCCTGGAAAATCAGGAGCTCTGGAAACCTTCCCCAGGTACAAAATCCTCCTGGTACCCAGGGCCAAGCACAAAAATCTCCAACTTTCAGTCCAGCAGGGATTGTTTTAAGCATCTACAATCAACTGCAGAAAAATCAAGTGCAAACAAATGAGTATTCACTAATCACCACAGGAATCATTAAACTGAAAATAGAAGCAAGCTTTTCATATTATTTTTTGACATCTACTTACAGATGAAATTATTAAACCATTATCACAGCAAAATGGTACCACTGCAAATACAACACAGCCAAATACTTCAGCTGCCAGCCACTCTCTCTCTCTTCAGCTATATTGGTTACTTGGGGGCACTAAATAGCTTGTGCTGTATTTGTATTTCACACAAGGCTGAACACTGATGGAAAGGGAATCAGCATTTTCTCAGAACAGTAGATTGTCTATGACTTTAAAAATCAACTCTTACAGAGCATCTTTGGTAAAAGTATTGGCTACCAGGCAACTACAAGGGCTAACATTTATACAACTCAATAGGTGAGGCTGTATTTAGCTGAAATTCAATGCCATTGCTAAAATAAAACCATCATTTAAGTAATTTTCAGTTTACCTACAGGAAATTTGTCTGAAGGTGAATCAAAATAGAGTATTATGATAGTCTGAAGAGATGCTGTTCTAAGGCAAACCTCTGCTATGCAATTACAATTTAAAAGAATAGCTTTCTCCTGCATCACTAGTACTGATTTTTCCTTCCATAATGCTAATTATGCCCTCAAGGATAATTTAAAAAGACACTGAAGCTACACTCAAAGCAGCCAGTTGTTGCTAAATAAATCGGATTATTTTTCTACTACATTGCACTTGTTTAGTTTGGGTGGAAATAGTTCTGAGAAGAGGAGGGAGTTGTTTTATTTTTTACAGACAAATAAGCCTATCTTGGTGTGTTATCTGGAGAAAAAAAAATGTTACACGACGTGTATAAACACAAGCCACAAGAAAGGTGGCTTCTCTTTTTCACTGTTGAGTGAACATTAAAGAATTACATGAGCAGCAGAGCAAAAGAGGTGAGGGTTGTGCCAGTAAGAAACAGTTGTAACTAGAAGGATAAAGACACAAAAGGCTTTGAAAGTGCAGATTTACATCCTGCTACATGATCCAACACTGGCATTACCCCACATGTTGAAGGAAGGAAGAAATACATCCCTGGTTATGTGGATTTTGAATTCCTGTCCCTGGAACATCACAAGGCAATCCTGAGTTCTCTGGGGTGCTTGCCTTTGAGTCAAAAAAAAAATTATGGTAGGAAGGTGACCCTCCCTCCAGCACTGTTTTGATTTTTCAAATTACCACTTTTTTTACACTCTTAGAAAAGCATCATTGCATCCACACCCCAGATCTGAAGCAATACAGACTGGGTCTCACCTGCACCAGAAAAAAGCCTGTGTGTGCTGGCAGCCCCCATTCCTCCCCTCTCAGAATCAGAACCACAGGCAGTCTGCACAGCACATAGAGGGTTCCTGTGTTCCAAAACAGAAACAGATGTCTGGGGGACATGGTGCTCCCTTCCATGCAGGCAGTGGCCCCTCTAACCTCTCCAAACAGGGGCTTTGCAGCAGATACATGCTCACCTCCTCTCTTCCCAACTCCAGCCAAGCCCATCCATCCCCTAAACTTCCTTGCAGGTCGACAGAGCAGTTAAGATTTCCAGATCAAACATAGACAGTAGTAACTAAATAAATGCATTAATAAAAGGCTCAAACAGTGCTCCATCTGCTCTGCAGAATGCAGTGTAACTGCCATCACATCACAGCCTTCAGAATTGAAGCTGAAAAGATGTATTGAAGCAGCCTCCTAAAATCCCTCCCCTGGTCCCAGCCAGAAGCAGCACCACGATGGACAAGAAGAGAAGGACAGACAGTGCTGCTCCTTGCTAAACCTTTGCTTTATTCCTTCAGCCTACAAATTTAAAGAATGGTTCTTTATTTTGTAGTCGTGACAAGGTTAATGAAAAGGAAAAAAAAAAACAAGCAACCAAATATGTCAGATGCTTGACAGGCAGAACACACCACCAGTCACCTACAAAAGCTTTGGCCAAAGAGCAGCTGAGATCCTGGGGAACAAAGGTGTCAGGACCCCACAGCTGTTGGATCCACACAGAATGATGTTTGAATTTCAGAGCCCAGCTCTGTAACTAGGTGCCTCCTCTGCAATAACCAGAAGGGCCTTCTCAGAAGCATCAGGAAAGATCCTGTCCACTTAGCAGGCAAGAGGTAAGTCTAAATTCCCTTCAGTCTCCACCTGAGCAGCACAGGGGAGCTCACTTCACCTTTCTCCTGGCTCAGCCACTTAGAACCAAGGCTTCTGAACTGCAGGGCTGGCAACCTGGCTCTTCTCATGCTTGCCATTTGCTTTAGAAAAGGCATTAAATTCATTAAAACTGATCTCTACAGCTGACAGGAGAACTAGTGATGAAATCATCTACCTACCTATTCATCTACCTTTTCTGAAAACAAAGTTTCAGCAACAAAATGGGAGTTTGAAACTGAAATAAAAGCAGGAGATTAAGATGCAAAACCGAGATGCAAAGCTGATCTGTAAATATTCTTTGAGAAACCTACACTTTGGGAACCAGAGGCATGTGGATCATCATCTTCTCTCTCAAGCTGCCCAAGAAGATCCATTAAACCCTGGGAGCTGCAATAAGCTCACCTCTTGCTGTCATGGGCATGACACTGAGCATCACCAAGCTTTTGCTTTTTCTCCTGCAGCAATCAAACAAACAGCCCCTGCCTAAACTCTGCTGTGGCCAAGGGTTCAGGGCAGTATCTTTACCAAAGACCACCATCTTTCACTTGCTTTATTAAAAATCTACCACTGAGATTTCAAAGTCTGGTCCCCCACCTGGTCTTAGCAGAACCTCACCTTGTTTTGTAAGTGCTTCTCTCAGAGCAGGGGTAATCATCTCTCTCTTTTCACCTTGCTCCTTCCTCCCAGTGTTCTCTCGGGTCAAGCTCATTCCAACATCATCATCCTGCAGCTCATGTTCTCTCTGTGTAAAGACAGTAAATTACAATGGTTTAGATTCAAGCATCACAATTTAAACTCTGGTACAGTTCAGCCAGGCATCTGCTAAACTTAAAACTGAATTCTTGCATTTGTGTAATCCTGCATTTTATCTCTTGTCCCAGCAGACACTAAGCCTACAGTAATTTAGGACAGTAAATTTTTAAAGAAAAAACCCATAACACACTAGGTCTGTTCTACTAACGCAGCAATACAATTCTCCATTTTAAGAAACAAGGTGTTTGAAGCTTATCTGAGAGTGACTCCAGGATTTAAGTCCAAGTGTTTCATGATTGCACAATAAGCTCAGCTCTCCACAAAACACAAACAAACCATTTTGTGCCTGACACAATTGCCAGGAGTCACAAGCAGTTATTGTCACAATTATTCAGAACAGGCCAGGGAAGCAAACCACATCACTACAATGAGATAACCCAGGAGTTTACAGAGCAGAAGCTTTGCTCTCCACAAGTCATCCAGAAAGGCAGCCAAGCCCACCACCAAAATTCAGCCATCACCCAGTTCCTGCAAGAAAAGTCTCTTCCTTCTGCTCCAGTCAGCTCCAGACACGAGATGCAGCATCTCAGTGAAGTTTAGCTTCCAGAAAATGCTGCTTTGCAAGACACAGTTAGGTTTACTTAAAATCAAATGCGAGAATATCACATATTAGCATAAAATTACTAGCAGGAGAAACATAAGCACATAAGAAATTGTGAATCCCTCTGCTCTGTGAGCATCACTTCTGAGACTTTCTGGGTATTTATTGTTTCATTTCTGCACAAAGAAGCATGAAAGTGTGAGTAATTACTTTGATATTTCATGCAACTTGTAATCTGTCAATTCTTTATGGCTTTTCTTGAAATATTAGAGGAGTTACAGATAAACAACAAACAAAAGCCAGAGGACATTTTGTTTTCACCGAACTGAGGCTATTTTACATCCAAGCCTCTTTTCTGCCAAAGACATCAAGAAGTTCATACAAATGCTTCCAGTTTGAGTCTACCCACCAACTGTTAGCATCACTAAGGAAACCTGTGCTCTTGACTTGCCAAGCAATGTTCTTTACAAACAGGGAAAGAAATCTAGCTGTTCCTAGACAGATTTTTTTTCTGTACCCAAGAAAAAAAATTTAGAAAATAAAGGTACCTCAGGAAAAAATAAAACAAAACCCAAACCACAAAACCTCCCACACAGACATTCAGTGGTTCAACTACTAAAGAGAATTTCTAATAAGCACTTAAGAAGGAAAGAGGGGGAAAAAAAAAACCCAAAACATTTAGGGACAGAAGTTATTACTTTTCCTATTCATTTTGAATAGAACTTTGCTCAGTGTCTGAGGTGGGGCAGGCAGCACAATGTGATCCTCACTGAAGGAAAAATCTGCTTCCACATACTTCTTTTCACTCAGTTTGCTGCATTTTCAGACAGATTCTCCTTGGGTTCTGTTAGCCATGAGAACTTCCCTGAAAGGCCAACTCCATTAAGTACTCCTCAGCTGCTGGGCTTAAAAGTCTCACTTCTTGAGACTTCATTTATTACTTGAGATCTTCATTTATCAGCAAGAAGCTTCAATGGTAAAATATTAAAATTACTGGAAATGCCTCATGTATAAGGAAGGAGATAAAATCCTCATCTTTTAACTATTAAAAATAGAAAGAGCTCCACAAAGAGCTTCTCCTCACACAAGCTTTGTTTAACCCTGAACTAGGCTCAGCCAACCAATTAAAAAGGAAAAGCAATGTCTTAGCACAGATTTGTCAGCTACCCAAAGCAAAGCACTGCAGAGGATGGACCCAGCCTGCCTGCTCTGCAGCCTCAGCCACATTAATTCACTCAGAAAAACCAATCATGCATTAGGAAGCACACCATGAGATTCAAAATGCAACAAGGGACTTCAGGGCAAAGGAAACATCCCATCCAAACCAGGCTCTAGACAGGGAAAAAGTCCTTCAGAATTTCAGGAGCTTGCATTTCTACCTTCACACAGTGCCTGTTACTGCAGTGTCTGTGGGAAATACCTAGATGTAAACACAACAAATAAAATGGCTTTGTTGGCAGGGCAGAAGTATTTATTTCAATAATCATTTTTCCCCTCAGAGAGATGACAGTGTTTTCCCCCACTCTCATCCTAATGTGAAAGCCTATAAACAACATAATAATCTGGTTTTCTCTGAACTGTAGTACCCGACCTGTTATGTTTGGGAAGTGATTGGCTTCAGATCTTTCTTGTGACAAATGGAATTCACAGCCCTGACAGTTTTACTGATTTGCTTAATAAACCTTTCATATCTATTATTTAGAGTTTGAGTG
The DNA here is from genome assembly GCA_023637945.1 of Phaethornis superciliosus. Lineage (NCBI taxonomy): Eukaryota > Metazoa > Chordata > Aves > Apodiformes > Trochilidae > Phaethornis > Phaethornis superciliosus. The sequence continues at coordinate 10,261,919 of JAJQWJ010000023.1, read as the reverse complement.
GAGAGAACAAAGTTAACTTTGCACAAAGCAACTTCTCAAGTTCTGGTCATTTAGTAGAAAGCCTGGTAGTAAATCTAAGACAAATTACTGTCTTTTTGTAACAAATCAAGAAAGTAGTGAAAAGAGCCAGTTTTTTTCATGCCCTTGACACACTTCAATGCTGAAAAACTGAAGTCATCCTCTGGTCTGTCCTCACAACCAGATGAGAAAGTCTTGGAATACAATCCCATTCCTTGGTACCACGAGGCTCAGCACAGCTCTTGCTGGAGGGGTTTTTGCTATGCTGCAGAAGCAAATTTGAATAAAAGCAACTGAACCTCATAGCTCAGTGTTTATAAATACGTAAGGGGTGAGTGCCAGGAGGATGGAGTCAAGCTCTTCTCAGGGGTGACCAACAGCAGGACAAGGGGCAATGGTTATAAACTGGAGCATAGGCAGTTCTGTATAAATATTAGGAAGAATTTTTTCACTGTGAGGGTGACAGAGCCTTGGCCCAGGCTGCACAGGGAGGTTGTGGAGTCTCCTTCTCTGGAGACATTCCAACCCCAGCTGGATGTGTTCTGTGTGTCCTGCTGGAGGTGACCCTGCTCTGGTAGGGGTTGGACTGGGTGATCTTTCAGGGTCCCTTCCAACCCCTCACTTTCTGTGATTCTATGATATATGTTAGGATTTTGGAAAACTTCCCAGGCAGGCAAAGGAAAAGCAAAGCTCTCTTCCCTTTCCTGTCAGGCAGGCAGAGGCAGAATATGCTTTACAGGCAGGCACAGGGACCTCACAAGCAGAGGGAACCCAACACACACGTGCAAGAACTCCAGAATTCCCTGACAAGGCAGGGGTGCTGCTGCCCCTTGGACAAGTCAAAGATCAAGCCTTTGAAAGAATTTCCTTCAAATATTCCTGTCCACAGCCACACCAAAATACAACCCACAGGACACACTGCTGTCCCATCTGCATCAAATGCTCTTCAAACTAAGATTGCAGAAGTGAGCAAATCAGAAGATGAAACCTCAGGCAGAAAAGTATCCACTATACTACCTGAATTTACTACTTTTAGCCTAAAGGCTCTATTTGTTGATGTGCTACAGCTGGAAAAAAAACATGATCCCCAAGAATTTTTTCTCCTGGAAAGAAAACGACAGAATATCCCTATTTTGACTGAATTTCTTTCCTACTTGACTGGCTAAACAAGATAACCAGAAACAGGGTTAAACAAGAAGGAACCCTGGGCCTTGTCACAGTTTACAGCCTTATCCATCAAATGGCTCCAGGATCTTTTAACAAATGAAAAGCATAAACATTAAGAAAACATTAACAGTGCAGGGGCTGGAGCCAGGACTAACAGAAGCAGTGCTAAGGGAAAATATTGGCAAGGAAAAGACTGCCTGGCAGCAAGAGTTATTAGTAAAACTTTCCTAGGGGAGTGATGAAATGAAGCATTAAAGTTCATGGATTACATGAATGAAGAGTTGAAGTTCACACCAAGCAGAGCTGGGGAAGCAACACTCAGTGCCAACAGGACAGTGAGGAGCTGACAACTTTTCCCCTAATTCAGGCTCAGATGTCAGTATCACAAAAGGCAAGAACCACATGGAGGTTTTTTTTTGAAACTTGATTAGACATCACATTTCCTTAAAAATAACCTTCCTGCAAGACTAAAACACATGGAAAAAGAAGAGGACAGGCTTCCATAAAGATCCTCTTGAACACAGCAGCAGAGAGCAGAACCCAGCTAGAGCACTGTGGGGACTTTCCTGCTCCAGGTACAAAGCTGGGGCTGTCACAACCCACCCGTAACAAACACACAATTAGAATTACTCAGTCCACAGATAAAACTCCCTGCCAATCTTAGAGCAACGTGGGAAGCTCCAACTGCTGTCAGTCACCAGAAAATAAAAAATGCTTTCAATATTTGAAAGCGAGCACAATACTGGAAATTAGGATTAAGCTGTCAGTGAACCAACAAACACCCCTACAGCAAGAAACATCTTATTAAAACTAGCTAGAAGTCTGAATAATCACAGGATACATATCCACTCACACCACCACTGCCCAGCTAAGCACAAGAGTCTGACCTGAAGCAAAAAGCATCCAGGGGCTGAAAGCATGACAGCTGAGAGATGGGGAACTCAGTAATTCCCTGGCCAGGACTGAAACAGGAGGTGGCTTGACCAAAAGCTCAAATCATGGCATGTGTTTTCAAGAAGTGTCCCTAAAAGGGGAAAGCCCCTGAAAAGTTCTGACTAATACCAACCAAACCAAACCAAAAAAACCACAAAAAACCAAACCCCCCACCCCCACAAAAAAAAAAACCAAAACAAAAAAAAACCCAAAAAAACACAAACAAACCAAACAACCTTGGGAGTGAGATTTTTTTTTTTCTCCTGGAATAGAAACCTCTGAATTTCCAGTAACAAGCTGGTCTGCCTTGCTATGCTGTAGAATAACAGTGGGTCCCTGGCATCATTCTGAGGTTCTGGGGCAGCAGGGTACCAGCTGCCATCCAAAGGCAGAATGCTACTCACCCAGACCTCAGCTCAGCCCCTGCAGAGGAACTTCTGCCTTCTCTTTTGTTTGAAAAGTCAATGCTGAGCTTTTGGACATACACAACAGCATTCTAAAGCCCAAACTCATGCAGACAAGTAATGACAGAAGACTTAGGCTGTTAACCAACTACATTAGCCTGAAAGGGCACCACATGTCTACTGTGACAAGCAGAAGGATAAAAGATCCACCAACATCCATTTTCTTCTAATGTTCAAGATCAGCCAGAATCCTCAAGGCTAAAAAAATTCCCAGATCACAACTCTAAAGATACATTTGCACAGCTACAGGGGAGTTTCAAGTTTGCTTCACTGAGCTGTAACACCACTGCTTTGCTGTAGGGAACATTTTTACAAGGTGTTGTTAAACCACAATTCCATTTCACATTGTGCTGCATGATTCTGCTGACATTTGTTTGATTTGGAAAGCTTCCTTGGACACACCATAAAGAAGATTGATTTTCAAAGGAAACAAAAGAATCAAAACTAAAAATGTGTCTGCCTCCACCCAAAAGTGACTGACTTATATTTGAAAATTAGGCCACACTCACATTTTTATTCCTTCCTTCTGTGCTACAATAATCACAGCTAAATCCAGGTAATAAGATTCAACAAGTAGCCTGAAATCTCAGCCTACACCCAGGAAGATTTTCCACTTCAGCCTATTCTGCTTTCCCTCAGAGTATACAGCACACATCCTTTCACAGCATCTTGCCACATTTTGCAGATTTATTTTTTTTAAATGGCTCTGTAAAGACTTCTCCACTCCATCATTTCTTTCTTAGGCTCACAGTTTAGATCTAAAAGGGCATTTCATTTCAACACAAATCTTTGAAATGCCCCAAATGACATGAATACATAAAAAAAAAGGGGGGGGAGGTGATGAATTTTGATTCTGCACTCATTTTCTGTGTTTCAAGAAGCCTCCTGTGAATCTGAGCTGTACCAGCTAGAGGTGTAGCAATATCTGCTTCAGAAATCCAACCTTTGTAAGCAAGGGAGCTGGCTGGACTGCAGACTGCTATTTTATATTAGAAACCCTGAGTGCCCATCACAGAAAGGAAAGCACCAAGTGCCACTGGGCTTTGGAATTCTTCTAACACAGGAAAGCAGCTATCCATGAAAATGTTAATATAGGTTATGAAGCACCAGGAAAAGCATCAAGCAGAAGAGCTCAACCCTTCTCCAGGGCCATGAGAGACCCAAGTACCAACTCCCCACTGGGACTGGGATTCCCAGGAAGTCTAGTTTGCCAAAGACTCCATGCAGGCTCAGTGCCACCAGAACTCAGTGCTCACTGGAGCAGCACAGGGAAGTCCTCACGTGCACTTTCTCCTACCTGAGTGTGGGTTGCAGACAAGTCTTCCAAGGCCAGGCTGGATGGGGTCTTGATCTGGTGGGAGGTGTCCCTGCCCATGCATGGGGGTTGGAACTGGATGATCCTTAATATCCCTTCCAGCCCAAACCATTCTATGATTCTGTGACTCAGATTAACAGCTCTGTTCTGTAGCCCATTCAGTGATAAGTACTTAGCTTTTCAGAACTATAAAATGAGAGGCCATGAGATTATTTTAATGATAATGCTAAAGTCAAAAGGAAATTGTCTGGTTTCTACCATAATCAATCTTCCTTGCCTGGAAGGTAACATAACCTCATCATCTGGGAAAACAGAACAACTCAGATATCCCACAGCCCTCCTTGGGTCACCCAAGACCCAAAGCCCCACTTCCCAAAATTACAGACCAAAGAAGAGTCAGACATCACTTGGTACTTCATCCTCTCCAGGGGCACACAACACAGCTCCATGCACACAACCACACAAGCTCCTTTTCCAGCAGTGCCTTGGTGATTCCCACCTGGGGCTCTTCCACAGAGCTTCTTTTCCATGACTGACATGAAACCAAGCACTCCTCTTGCTACAAGTAATTGTTGTTTTAGTAATTGTGCCTGTCACAAGGACCCAGCCCAAATGAGCCAGGTCAGAATGACCCCTACACAAGGGACCACTTGCTTGGCACAGCTGCAGACCCAACCTGCCTTGCTGGTGTAGAAGCTCTGACCTCAGGCAAAAGCTAACCTGTACTATGAAAACAAAAATCCACAGCATGGTTTGGCACATGTGTACTCAAGTTTTGTGCCACACTAGTGTCCAGCTCTTTCTGTAAAGCTGAGATAATGCAACTTCCATTCTCTTATGCTGAGAAAGCTTTCAGGAGTTTCCATATCCATATGTGGATATGTCTGCATATCCACAACCCAGCAAAATGCACTCCCTACCTCATGCCAAACCTCTGCAACTAACAGCAAGAGAAGGATATCAGAATATCAGCTCTGGTATCAGAATATCAGACAGGCAAATACTTCACCTGCTTTGGCAGCCCAGGGTTTGGCAGCCCTGGACTATGCATTGCTCAGTTCATTACTTTCCCCTGCAACAGCTTTTGCTAACACCACCCTGTGTGAAGTTCATGTATTTTTCATTGATATGTTTATGATTTCCAAGGATTCCAAGGACTTTCTCCTTACTGGGTCCAACTGTGGCATTGTCTAAATCAAAGAGATAAAGAAAATTAATTTCCAGTATTGCCTTGCGTGTAAACAAAGCACCACTTTGGAGCTGCAGTTTCAAAAAGGAAAATGTTGGGTTTTTAAGGTCTCCAGTGGGTTATTGTTTCCAGTGGTCTCAAAGTAGCTATAAGGTCATAATGCCATCAGCATTATCAGTATCAGCAAAGAAAGCAAAACTGTGGCTCACCTGAAAACAGGAAAGAAACAGCAGCTCCCCCTGCCCATAGGTGATGCTGCCCTTCAGACAAAGGGGCAGGACACTCAGCAGGGCAACTTGAGAGCCACTTAAACTCCACTGCCCACTGTGAGTCCCAGCACAGCAGAAGGTTGGACTGGAGGCTGTGTGTCAGGCTGGCTGCAGGGCTGCTCCAGCAGAACACCAGATGGCTCTGGCATCAATTGCTGCACTCCTACAGCACCCCTGTGTGCTGCTCCTGCCTTAGATACAGCCACAACATCGATAGCACACTTCCTCCAGGCTGCTCCCAGTAATTACCACCAGCAGATAATTACTCTCTGCAGTGCTTTGTGCACATCCAACTGTGTTACTTGACTGGCAAGAACCCTTAAAAAAAAAAAAAAAAACACACAGAAAAATAAACACCTGAGAAATGCAGCATAAAGTCTGTGAGAAATGGGAAGCAGATGGGCTGGACTGCTGCAGGCTAAGTCTGATCAACTCAAAAAGCAGATGTGGTCAAAAAAAGGTTGGAAATAAAGAGGAAGCCCAGAAGTCAGGAGACTTCAGACTTCCAGAATTTTTTATATCCATCATCTCCTGCTTCACTACCCATTTATCTAAAACAGACTGAAGAACAGGTAGGGATATGGGATCTGCCACCAGGGGTAAAAATAAATCTTCATTCTAATACTAAAGCCCTTTAGAAAGGCTCAACAAGAAAGCCAGTACCAAACCACATGTCAAAACAGGATGTCCAGCATTTACTACATTTTACTTTTTTTTTTGTTTTGTTTTCAATAGCTAAGGTTGAGAAAATAAAGGTTTGAACACAAGAAGGGAGATGGGAGCAATGTCTCTATGATGAATCCAGATTTTAATGCCACAAGTAGTCACCAAGCAGTTAAACTGTATTTCTTAAAGCTTACTTTAAAATGTAGGATCACACAGATGTAGGATCCAATACCTGAAGGAGCCACATGAAAGCTGGAGAGAGACTTTTTACAAGGGCATTGAGAGAGAGAACAAGGGGTAATGGCATTAAACTAAAAGATTGAGATATGAGGAAGAAATTGTTTGGTGTGAGGGTGCTGAGCCCCTGTCCCAGGTTGCCCCCAGAAGCTGTGGCTGCCCCATCCCTGGCAGTGTTGAAGGTTGGATGGGGCTTGGAGCAGCCTGGGTGTCCCTGACCATGGCAGGGAGTGGGACTGGATGGGCTTTAAGGTCCCTTCCAACCCAAACCAGTCTGGGAGTCAATGATTCCACGACACTGAATTCTGAACCAGAGTAGCAGAGGTCAAAATCTATCCCAGAGACTGAGCTGTTGCAGACAAGAACACATTTTTTCCTATAGGAATCTTCCATCCATTAAAAGGCAAAAATTTTTGAGAGCTATAAAAGTGCACACCATATTTAGCTGTTTCTAAATGTGAGAGTCAAGTACCCCAGCCTTATTCCCAGTTCAGAGATGGCTAACAATTCTGGCTTACTCAGTTTCTGCAGTAACACTTAGTCTGTAAATCTTTGACTTTTAATTTGTCAATCTTAAAACCCACTGCCCCATTTCAAATAAAATTCCAAACAACTTCATTCAAAGTTTCTTCACCCTGCCTCTGTATCTATGTTGTACCTGTGACTATCAGCATCATTAAACTTTTTGCTTTAGAAAACAAGAACATTAATCTCAAAATTGTGTCAAGAAACAGACCTATTTTCAAGACCTATTTTATTACTTCCCAACCCATCCAAAAAAAACCAAACAAAAAAGAGGTATTATTATTATTACTCATGCCTGCAGTTTATAAACATGAAGGTTAATAAAGCCATTTCATTCCCTGGGAACAAGTCTAGGTTGGTCTTTCTAGTTTATCACAATCTCCCAGCTGTGGGAGATAATCTACATAAAGAAATTGTGTCCCTATGATTAATAGCAGTCCTGCAGGCCACAAACATACCCATTAGTTTTGACATGTTACCTGATAAGCACATTTCAGAGGAGTAACTTTGGAGGACAGGGAAAATGTGCCACAACTGTGAAAATGTACCAGCTGAAGGTTTGAGTCCAGTCCAGAAGCCTACTGAACAGCACCTGCAACTGTACCCCTGATGGAGGTTCCAGAAATTTAATTACTCAGTGTAAAGGTCTGGATTTTAGCAGCTATGGAGTATTTATCACCACACAGCATGAGATCTAGTAAAGTGTGGAATCTACCTGTGTAGCGATCAATATTTTATATATGAGTGGCTTCCTGCTGCCACCCCATCTTGCACCAATTTTTGTGCTCAGATTGAGTATGCATAAGGCACCATAGCCTTAAACTTTGTACCTTTACCCTCAGAAGCTCTTTAAAAATCCATTTATTTTCCAAGGAAGAGTATTGAACTTTTACAACTAGATCAGGAAGAGGGGTCCCTTTATACAACTTGAACTCCTACATCTATTTGCCTGATCCAAATGACTGCAAGAATCCAGTACCTGTCTCAAGCCCTTGGACAGTTCTTTGTAAAATGCAATGAAGCTGCTGTATATGGGGGGGAAGAAACATAACACACAAAAAGCCAAAAATAAGACAGCACAGGAACAGAGATGGTGACACCCTGACATGAAGCAGGAATTAGGGTTGGCTTTGGCAGGCTCAGCATGGTTCAGCTCAAGCTCTCTGGCTCCACCTGCTCACACAGCAGCAAAATACAGAAGTTCTCCTCCCAGCAGTGTGTTACCAGTCCAGCTGCAGCTCTGCTCCTCATCCCAGCACCCCAGCACAAGACAGGCTTGCATTTCAGCGGACATACCCACAGTTACAGTGAGAGGATTTGGGTTCAGACCCTGGAGTGCAAATCACAGTGGCAGAGATGCATGTTCAGAGTTCAGTGTTTGCTGTGGAAGCAAGTTTTTCTCAGACTGAAAATAACAAGTTACCATTGCAGCATCTGCTCAGAGAACAGGTCACAGTCAGTAACTGCATTCAAAACACCTCCAACTATGTTCTTTTTCAGTCCAAGTTCTCCCATAGCTCATATTTTACTCTAACTAGACCCTACAGATTCAGCAGGTAATATTTTAATCAGTGACAGGGACCTGACAGTTCTACACTGACTGCAACAATGAGTACAGAACCTTTGTACCTTTTCTTTCTTCATGTGGCTCATGATATTGCCAAGATCTTCCACATCAATGACAGAACTTGTACCTCCAGCTTCCAGAGCATCAGCCTCCTCCTCACTACTGCTTTCAAACAACTCTTCTGCCTGTGTAAGAGAAAAAAAACTAAATTAGGAATGTATCTGAATGTTAAACACAAGACCTTCATCCATGCTAACCAGAGAAATCAGCTCCCACAACTAGTAAAGAATGCTGGAAAAAAAAAAAAAAAGTCAACTAATAACCTGTATAAAGTGTATGAAGTGCAGTTTCTGAACAGGTTCTCCAATAGCTCTAATTTTACTCTCTCCTCCAACTAGACCCTACAGACAGCATAGGAGATGCATTTAAACTTGAAGCTTTTACCAGAGTGTATTTTTAAAGGGTTCTGTAGCCCAGAAGCCATCTGAAACTCAGTCCATGATGTCCTGCCTCCAGATGGCTCCATTTCCCTCATGTGTCTGTCTGATCACACCAGAAACAATGCAGAGGAGTCCATCTCCCACTGCACACAACAATCTGGAAGCCCAAATCCCTTGAACTCCAAGTGCCTGAATAAACAAGAAATGAAAGACCTGTTCTCCAAGTCAAACTCTTCACAGAACAGACAAGTTGTCTCCCTTTCTGTACAGAGCTGACATACAGCACAACAGCACTGGTGTAACAGCAACATTTATTCCTCCTGTGTCTGCAGCAGCCAGCACTCTCAAACCCACTCATCTACAAGAGCCCAAATTTTCCTACAAAACTCAACACAGCCATAGTAATAATTTCAAATCCACAATAAATGGCTTGCAAGGAGGATTAAAGTGCCACAGCAGCTCAGGGTCTCGCTCTGTAGAGCAAGGGAAAGGATTTCTTATTCAAGACCTGAAATGAACAAACACTCCAAAAGGCACACAAAGCATTACAGGCAAACACATTCAGGACTTGCACAGGTAAGATTCTCCCAGCTGTTTTGGAAAAAACCTTGGGATGAAGGCAAAGCACCTCAGCTTCCACAAGTTGAACTGAAAGCAGGTGAACTGCTGGCAGGAACCAAATGCTTCACTTGGCCATGAGACAAACCAAAGACTGAAAAGAACCCAGACTGGCCTCCTGGAGCATCTGTCTTTCCCTTGTTCAAGAGGAAGGCTCCCTCACCATACAGATGCCATCTAGCCCATGGACATCACTAATTCTTTGATCCCTCTTTAGCTTTATTCTACATGTTATTCACCACAGGATCTCACTCTTCTTCCTCCTCCTCTGCACCACTAGGAAGCATCAACCTCCCACAGCACCCCTGTGGCTGTAGGAGGGAGGAGAGAAGTCAAATGGTGTTCCAAAGGGCACTAAACCAGAAATAAGGTCAGTGGATTTGGGCTCTACCTCGGTGTTCTCATATTCCGATGCCCCGTGTTCATCAGCTGAGCTCTCCTTGCTCTGCTTCCCTGCAGATTTGCACTTCCCTTTTTTGCACTTCCCACTGCACATCTTCTTTTCCCCTCTGCAGAGGGCCTGAAGCCGATGGAGGAACTTGTTTTTCCAGGCTTCAAAGTCAGCCTCAATGCTGCCATGCTTGCTCTGGGCCACGTTGCAGTCCCCCTCAGCACGAGTCAGGACACGGCTGGCACTGAGCATCCACAGCCACCTGTCAATGTTCCTTCCAACCTAGGAGAGGATCAAAGTTAAAGGAAAATTAAAGGAAGACCAAGTTAAACTAAGAAAGCAAAGACCAAGCCTGGAAATAGAGCTGGTGAGCTGCTCAGGACTACCAGGCAGGGATGTCAGGACTCCCTCTCCTCTGCATGGTGACACAGCAGCCTGAACACCATGGAACCATGGAACACCCTCACTGCTGCCATCACACTGAAAAGGAAAGGATCAGCTCTGACACAAGCTGCTTTGGGCATGTGGACATATGGACAGCATTCATCACATCATGTCACCCCAGCTACACAAAGCCAGTGGCAAGTCAGAGGTCATTAGGTTATTTTTCCAAGATGGAAGTAACTGCCTGGCTAAGATACAGCCAGATTGTGCATCTACAGACCTGCCAAGCCCAAAAGGAAGACAGCAAAGCCCAAAAGATGCTGAGAAAAGCACTCTAAACAAGGCAGCAAGTGAGAGGGTTTACAGTGCTGTGCCCTCACACACTGAAGGAGAGCTTCCCAAGCTGGGATGTTACCTCACTAAGCATTTGCCACATGCATTCCCACACCTCCCAGATTAATGCAGTGCTTATGGGACTCCTGCTTCAAAACCACACTGCCTGGGCCCTAAACCCATTCTCTGATCAACTCCAAACAAAGGCTGCAGCTCTCAGACAAACCACCAGCATCACTTGGAGCATTCAGGGAAGCTCAGCCTTTCTGAGGAGCAGGAAGCACAGAAAGAGGCATGGCAGATACTCACTGTGTTGTAATGATCAGCATAAGCTGAGTTTCCCAAGCCAAACACAGCATATCTCAGGCCTTTCAGGTAAGTTTTCCCAAAGCGAAAGTCGTTCACTGCCTCTTCTAACCACTTGCAGAACCACACTGCACTCTCTGTTGGCTGCCCAGCTGTGTATGTGGCTACCAGGAACACACAGATGTTCCTGCTGGTTGTCTGATAAGAGAACAAAAAAGATAACTGCATTTTTCAGAACACTTTACATCACGAGGACAGCAATAACCCACATGCAGCTGGAACAAGGCAAAAGAGAAGATTTTTTGCTAAGTAGGTGAACAGTCACTGGTGCAGGATGCTGCAGGTGACAATCCCACTGGTGCTGAACAGCTGTCCCCCTGCTGAGCCACCCTACACTACCCAGGAGAGGCCAAGCTGTCTTACTCCTACCCAACAGGGACATAGAACAGGACACCCACCTTCTCCACCCCAATCAACAGCTTCTTGAGAGACTCTTCCAGCAATAAGCTCTCCCAAGGCAACAAAAAGTAAATATCAATATTCTCAGAAGGAAGATCCTTCAAGGGTCATGCAAGATAAATATGCCTCCCAAGAAAGTTCTGACTTCTAAGGCCACAAAGGCTGTGGCAGTGTCACCATCTCCTCAGTCTGGGTTTCAACCCTTCCATGGTGTGGTGTCAAAAGATAGGACAGGGGGACCTGCAGCAGCCACCCTCATGTCACTGACACCTGAGCTACAGAACGAGCCCCTGCAAAGTCACTGTCAGCATCAAAAGATGCTTTGGGAACCTTCTCGGGCAATTTTCAAAGTTCAGGTACTTGCTGCTGAGTGCTGGAGGACTTGCACTTGCTTACATAGAAGGGAAGCCACTTCCAGCACGTGGCTCTGGGGATTTCCAGGAGAAGAGAAGTACGAGAAGAACAAAGCTATCACATTCCCAGGAAATGCTTTTATGAGCTCTTGTTTCTAAGGCACCCACCTCCTCTACTAAACAATCATCTGGATCGTAGTCTCCCAGGCTAATAACTTCCACAGGCAAAGCATGGGAAGTAACTGCTTCAGCCAGACTTTTGGCAAATCTCTGGAAAAGGAAATTTAGAAGGTTATCAGATTCTAGGATTATCAGGTTCCTTCAGTCCAGCTACTGTAAGGGTCAAACATGCTCCTGCTAAGCCCAGACACAAAATCTCTCCCAGCACAGAAAAAAGAATGACACAGGAAAAATGGGCACTGGACCTGAAATCCCTCACATTTAAAGAAAATTAAATATTCTGATAGCAAGAAGAGAGCTTCATGAATTTTAATGAATGATGATTTTACATTTACATAAACAAATTTAATTTATTTTCCAGAAAGGAAACATACAACAGTACTAACCTAAGACCACCTGCTAGAAAATGAAGAGTATATGTAATGTTAAACTTTAAGCTTCTTAATCAATGGCTCTGCTGCATGCCTCACTTAAGAGGAGTAGAAAAAAAACAATATTTTTATATTACAAAATTTTCACTTATCTTCCATGTTGGGCAATGACTTCTAATGAAGTTTCTGATGAACCCTGAGATGTTTACCCAGTGCAGTGTTGCTAAGGCAAGCAGCATCCTTGAATCTCAGGGATATTTCAAATCAACATCACATGTGGGAGGAAACCAAGAAATTTGTACCTTTGCTGTGCCAGTTTGAGACCCGTAGAAAACCTTAACCCCAGCAACATGGACTTCCTTTGCCTGCAGGGTGGCATACCCATTGACTAGCTTGTCTTCTGTCCCTTCAGCAGCAGCAGGAATCCCATTGCCTTTTTCACTCTAAGAACCAAGCAGAGTTTCAATCAATCCCCTCTCAAAGTGATGTGAACCCAATTTTCCCAAAGACATTTAACACACAAACCCTGTGGCCATGCAAATGCCACTGTTAAATGTTTCAGCTTCCCTCACACCAGGAGAGCCACAGGAATCACCACTCCTCTGAACCAGGCCCATCACACACCCATCTCACACCAAGGAGGGAGAAGAGGATCCAGCTGAACCTGAGAACCTCCTCACTCCTGCAGCACAACTTCACTCACCTGCCAGGAGGGGTTTTTAACTTCCTGAGCAGCCTCATCCCACTCCCCTCCCAAAACCAGTCCAAATTCAGTGGAAACACAAACCTACAGACACTGGGCAGAGCCAGGCTGACACATCCCCTCAGCACCATGGCAAGAAGCAGGCAGCTCAGCCCTGCTCTAACATCAGAGCAGCACAGGTCCCCACCAACAGGAGAACATCCAGACTGAGGATCAGGACCCTCAGGTGACCCAAACTGCTCTGAGGATTTGCACTGACCCCAGAGGCACATTTCACTGCACCTTTACCCAGCAACTCCTCACTTCCATACACAGATTTTGGGGCCTTCTCAGACAAAAGTCCTTACGTGTTCAGTTAACTTCTTCTTGGTCTTGGTGGTGAAGAACTGAATGATGATGCAAACACTGATCCCAAAAGCAACAGCAGAATAGATGTAGAACCTGTGCAGCCATAAGGACACCAGGCAAGTAGAGAAAAAGTTCCATGTATCCATTGGGACACCTGAATTAAGAATAAAGTGCAGATTTAGCAAGAGCAGATTTTTGTACACCAGAAAATAATCACACAGGGCCCACAGATTCATGCCATTAGCAATTCTCAAGTTCTGCAGAAAACAGCTTTGGGCTAAAGACAAGAAAATACAACTGAATCAAGGAACCTTCCCCTCCTCAGGGGTGTGTAAGCTGAGTTTCATCTGTGTATCCAAGCTAACGTTCTAGACTGCCATATGAAACTCCAGGTTTTCTTCAGACACAGCAGGTTCTGTTGTAAGAGAAAGCAGCAAACACTTGTGCTGTGCAAGTGTCTGAAAGTGAAATGTCCTTGTGAAACATTCATTGTATCATACTGGCCTTGGTTTTGCACAGACCTGACATGTGCAGCTCTCTGGAGCTGAAAAGTTCAATTTCAAGAAGAAAATCCCCTCCACAGAGCTTGCTGCTGAGAACAGCCCTTGCTTGCACACAGTAGCCACCAGACTGATTACAACAGCTTTGACCCCGAGTTTCAGGAGCAGACTGAAACCTGGATTCAACTGAAACTCCCAGAGTTTTATCATGTGGGGGAGGTTTGATTCAGAACAGCCAAGACTGTTGTGAACCAACTCAAAAATCCAAGGTACACAGTGCCAGGAGTACTCTCGGGCTCTGGCTGTGATCACCTACCTCACAAAAAGCACTTAAATTTTTAAATAAGGCTTGTTTGAGACACTTGCTGACTGGGAACTGCAGAGGAGCCCCTTCTGCTGTTACCTTCGGGTCTTGTTGCTGCAGACATCAGCCAAGAGCACAGAATCTCAGCATTCCCCAGAGGCTGCACACCCCCCGCTGCCTTTTCCCCTGGGCTGTCACTACCAGCACACACTCTGCTCTCCCCTTCACCCCTCCATCACCAACACTGCACCCCAAAAGAACAGAGCCGAGGGGATTCCATCCCCCAGGAGGCCACTGCCCCTGGGGTTCCACTGCTGCCCATGGGGCCAGCACCCCCACCCCAGCAGAGCCCTGGGGGGGCTCCAGCAGCCTGGGTACCCCCAGCCCCTACACACAGACCCCTGCTCCCTGCCCACCCCAGCCCAGCCCCCCCTGCACCCCCCGCCCCACACAAACCCCACACACCCCCCATACACCCTCCCCAGGCGGTTATTAACCCCACCGCATCCCTCCCAGGCATTACCCGATCCCACCGCCCCTCACCCCGATCCCGATCCCGATCCCGATCCCGATCCCGATCCCGATCCCGATCCTCACCGCCAGCTCCCCAGGCCCCTGTGTCCCCACTCTCCCGTTCCGGCCTCTCCCCCCGTTCCCCTCCGGAAGGCTTTTCCCGGAGCCACCGCGGGACGGGGCGGGCACAGCGGCGGCCAATGGGGAGGTGGCGTGGGGCGGTGCCTCCCCCCGTCTCCATTCCCCCCCACAACCCGCCCCGCCTCGCACACGGGCCGGGGATGAAATCTGTGGTGTTATTAATTGGTATTTTTATTATTTACTGTCCAGATTTTATCAAAAGGGGAGCTGCAGGTGTCAGACGAAGAGGCACACCCAGCTGGAGCAGATGTTCAGAGATATCGTGACTGTGTGGCTGTGAATCTGGACACAGTGATCCTCATCGAGAGAGCCATGAAGGACATTCACTGCTCTGCCAAAACACACACGAGCACCAAGCTGCAGGTTGGGTTTCTCCCCAAATCTTCCTCTGCTCAGAGGTGTTCTCTTCCAGAGGGATTTCTCTGTCAGCAGCCACCAAGGGGGATCAGCAGAGCCCTAAAGCTCCAAAGCCCCCAGAGTGGCCACTCAGCTGCTGGCAATGGGTGCTGCTGAAACTTGGGTTTTGTTAACAGAGAAAGGATAAAGAAAGAAACTGAATAAAGCAACAACAGTGATATGCTCGGAATAGGGGCAAAGCTTTTATCATTTATTAAATTGAGGTGGGAAATTGGGCTTTGCATGGGTTCCTGTTGTTCTGCAGTCCAGCTGCTGCTTGACATAATTCCAGAGAGGTTTTTTAAAAGTATTTGAAGTGATGAGGAACAGCAAGAACTTTGCCTTTCCTTGTTCACTGCATATGTCTATTTATAGGTGGGAAGTGTAAAGAGGTGGCCAGAGCACTACAGTGTGGTGAGGACAGACTGGCTCTGGTCAGGGGCTGGAATGTGGTGGTGCGGATGCCCCTCCCAACACCCTTACTGGTCCACACTGGGATGTCAGCACCAGTCTGGATGGATGGATGGATGCTCGTCATGCTGGAGGAGGCTTCTGCTGGAAGGACAGCCGTGCTGGGATCTGCTGCTGTCTGGAGAGAGCAGGCTCATGGTCCCTGGAACGCAGGGTTCATGGTCCCTGCTCTCCACTCCACACCACCAGGGCCGTGAAGAAAATCCCTCTTTGTCCCGGGGCTGTGGGCACTCAAAGGAAGGAAGGGCACTGCCGGGCAGGGGCAAACCCCTCTAAAGGGCATCTTTAGAGATCTTTACCTGAGGGACTCCTCCTCAGCACCAGGGCAATGGGCGCTTCCCGCTACCTCCTCAGGGAGGCACACCATGGCTCCCGCTCTCCTCTCCAGGCCTCCAGGGCTGCCACTTGTGCCCTCGCCTTCTGCTGCTGCTCCTTGCCCAGGGAGGCCCAGAGCTGCCGTCGTTCCTCCTCCGTGCAGAGGTGGGGCTGTGCCTGCAGGGCCACAGCAATGCAGCAGCAGCAGGGTCAGGCTCCCCGCAGCGGGGCTGGGGCCATTGGAGCTCTCCAGGGCCCTCCCTCTTGCCCCTTCTTCTTCCCAGCCTCTGGAACAGCCCCGGCCCTGTTCTGCTCCCAGTCCTCCCGGGCCCGGCTGCGGAGCCTTTCTGCAGTGAGTGCCCCCTGAGCCTGCTGCTACGGGGCTGGAAGCAACCCAGCTGCTTGCTGTGCCAGGCAAGGCTGGCAGTGCCCTCAGCACCACAGACACCGCCAGCTCCAGACCTCGGCGGGCTCTGGAGGTGACACGAGTGTCACAGCTCTCTTGCCAAGGGACACCACAACCTCCTGCCTCCCGAGAATCCCTCGGGACAGCCGCTTCAGCCTGCAGCTGACCGTGCCCTCGGGGCTCTCCCCAGACCCGACAGCCGCCTCTGGGTCACTGCTCTGCTAGGGGTGGCTGCAACCCAGTCCCTCCAGGAGCCCACGTACCGGTCCTGCCCTCCTCTTCCCGGGCGCAGCCTGGGGTGCGGTTTGGGGTCGAGCTTCCCGCAGTTGTTGCTGGCTGCTCCCTGTCCCCTTCCCTGAGCGCTGCCACCGCAGCACTGCCAGCTCGCTGCAGACACAGCGGGAGGAGCCGGGCTGAGCGCGGGGAGAGCGCTCTGCAGCTGGGGCTCCCCGGCTGGGCGCCTGCCCTGGCCACTGGCCACTGGCCACTGGCCACTGGCCACTGGCCACTGGCCACAGGACACGGCTCTGCCGAGAGGCCGGGGCCAGGAGAAGCCCCTCTGCCCCCCGGGATGCGGGAGGAAGGGCACTGCCCGTGTCTGCAGAGATTTACCAGCTCAGCTTGTCGTCCAGGTCCCTCCGCTCGTCCCTCTGGCCCCTGCGCTTGCGGGTGACCTGCCCCAGGATGCATGTCACCACCTCCCGCAGGGTCTGCTGTGTCCCTGGGGAAAGGCTCCTGCGACAGCGAGGACCAAGGCTCTCTGACCCTTCGGCTCTGACCCTCCGGCCTCTCTCCTCCCGCACCCAACCCCACACAGAGCTGGCCCCAGCCGGCCCCACAGCCCCTCTCAGCCAGGCTGTGCACCGGCCATCCTTGGCCCCTTGCCATCGGGCTGTACCCAGCTCATTCCCAAGGCTCCAGGAATCCCCGGGTGCTCTCTGTGGCCCCATGGCTCGGGGCTTGGCTTCCTTCAACCCCGCTGCCCCAGGCTGCAGCACCCACACTCTTACCGCTTAGGGGGGATGGTGTTATCCTCCTGGAGTCTCTCTGACTCTTCTTCGGCCTCTACACACTCCCCCATCATCCTCTGCAGGAGGTCAGGGCTGGAATCCCTCCTCTTGGTGACAGTCGGGAGGGTGCTGGATGGTTGCTTACGGGTCCTGGGTCCCTGCACAGGAGGAGACTCTCATACAACAGCCAGGCACCTGCAGTGTGCCCCTTCCCAGCACACCCACCCCCAGACCACTTCTGGCAGGGACCCTACTGGGACAGGGAAGTCAGGAGAAGGACCTCAGCGTGCCCTAGGTGTGGTGCCCGCGTGTCACCAGGGTTTCACTACATTTCCCTGTCACCCCTCTTGCCCAGAAAGGCAGCTGTCACCCGGCCAGCACTGCTGCAGAAACGCTGCTTCATAGGCTGATGTGCTAGAGACACCTTGCAAGGTCAGTCCCCCCTCGGAAGGAAGGAGGAGAAAGTGCTCTTTTTCTGCAGGAATTACAAGTACCTGAACCCTGTATGACCTCCTGTCTCTTGCAGCCCTTGCTCGAGATGGTGCCATACTTTTCCGTCTCAGTCTATCTTTTGCTGCCAGCTCTTTTGCCTTCTTGGCCTCTTCATCCAAGTATTTCTTGACATGCAATGGAATCATCTTCTTCTTCTTCTTGTCTTTACTCTGGAGAGGGATGAAAATGCAACAGCAGAGAGCATTATTCTGTCCTGCAGAGGGCTGAGCCATTTTCATTCCCACTCTTCCCTCCTGCCCCTTCTGTTTCCTTTTCTGCCCCAGGTCCTTGCAGCCTCCACCAAAGAGCCTGTTTGGAATGACCACATGAGCCACAGTGAGAATCACAGCCACAAGAATTGAGGCCTTGGGCTGTGTCTCCTGAGGCTAACAGAGGAGAGAAGATTCCCAAGGAACAGAGTGACCTGCCTGTCTTCAAACCAGCACCAAAGCAACAGCCCAGTGGAGCCATGGACACACAGAGAACATTGTGAGATGGGGTGTGCAGGGAGAGACTCTTCTCTGCAGCCAGAACAACACACTCCCTGCAGCAATTCCTGTCAGTACCTTTTCTGTTTCCCCAACAGCTCTGGCAATGAAGTTTAATATTCTGTTGTTGACTGTAACTTGCCCTTTCTCTTCCTCTTCATTCAAAGAGCTCTCCTCTGCTGATAGCCTGCAGAGACACAAAAGGGTGTGTGTTGGCAGGAGTGCAGGGGGCTCCCTGTCCCCACAGAATCCACCAGGAGTTACTCCAGCTTCTGTGTCCAGGAGAAGGATCTCCTCCCACAGAGACGAGAGCACGGGGTCAGCCCCATCCATTCATGCAAGTGTCTCACCTGCCACGAGGCTCCCTGCCCTCAGCTTTCAGTCCCCACTCTGAGTGGACAGTCCCTGCAGGTAACTGCCTTGGAGAAAGCCTTGCTTGATGAAGGAGGTGCTTCTCTGCAAGCTCCTCTAGAAACAGGAAACCAGACAAACCTTCAGAACAGGATCTGAGTGCTGTTCTGGGTGCCCATTGTGTCCCAGTCCCAAGGAGAGCAGTAACGTGCAGGTCTGCTCAAGCCTGTTGTTTGTAACACTGATGAAGCTGGTTCTCTTCATCCCTTTGGATGAAAGCCCCTGGGAAGGTGTCTGTCAGCACTCCCAGTGCCCATTGGAAGGGCAGGGCTGTCCCAAGTCCTTGCTCCACAATGGGTCACTGCAAGCTCTCCTGTGGTGTGCACACGAGGTGCCTCTCCCTCTTCCAGGATAACATCAGCTCTGATCCCTCCCAGACGCTAAGGAAGGAGAAACCACAGCCCCTGCCAGACACCCGCTGCTCCCTTACCTCTCTTCCCACTGCCACCATCTTTTCTGCAGCCCTGCCTTGAGGTGACCTCCACCTGTCCCCTCCGGTCTATTCTCACCAATTTCATTTTAGGCAGGGTCTCAGTCTTGTAGCTGGAAAGAGAAAGAGAAAGAGGGCAGCCCTCCCAGGCACATGCTAGGAACCTGCTTGCTTGCTCAGCCAAGGGCTGCAGGAGCAAACCTACTGTGGTAGGACGATAACGTGTCCAGAAGAGGTCTGGGAAGCAGCAGTGTCCTGGCCTGAGATGACCGAGTCCCTCATCTCCGGCATCTGCAACGAGGGTGGAGACACCGAGGGGAGATGGGGACACTGGGAGGGGATGGCTGCCCAGGCCACCTTAGGGCAGTGCCAGCAAAGAGCCAGAGCAGCCAAAGGGCTCTGGCCTCAGCCTCAGCAAGCCTTGCTCTGCTCCTGACCCTGAGAGTGGGGCATCCAGCGCTCCTCAGCATCAGCCTGGCCTTCTGTCACACAGGGAGGACCCTCTGGGGTACCTCTTGCACAGCCAGACCATGGCACACGAGGCACAGCAGGCCAGGAGGAAGGGACCCCCAGAAAGCCTTTCGTAAGAGCCAAGAGAGGTGCCGGGAAGAGGAAAGGAAGCTCCTACCTTGAGAAGAGCTTGGAGCATCTTGGCAGTCCCGTTCAGCCTTTTCAAGAAGTCACTGTAAAATTTCATCTTGACGTCCTTTCCCTGGACAATCAGCATGCCCACGTCCCTCCAAGTGAGGGCAACGTTCTTCCTGTTCTCTACACAGATATAGAAACGGCGCAGGGTCCTTGCCAGGCACATCTGCACCATGCTCTGCGAGACGTCGTTGTCTGAGGCTATCTCAGCATAGGGCAGCTGGTGACGATGGCCATGGCCTGGGAAACAAGAGGAACGTGGGAACTCGCAGAGCTGCTGAGCAGCCTGCAACCCAAGCTCTGCAGCTGCCAGGCCCTCGGGCAGCACCCTGCTCCCCAGGTGTCTGCTGGCACAGCCTCTGCCCAGCAGCTCCCACTCACTCAGTCCCCTCTGGGCAGCAGAGCCACCTCCCTGCTCTGCTCCAGCGCCGCTTCCAGGCTCTCTCTTACTGGCTGCGTCCTTGGGACCGCACTGGAGGTCGAGAAGCCCCGCCACAGCCTTTGCAAGATGGAACACGGGTCTGTGCACAGCCACCACATCCTTGTTTGTGCTGGTTGCTAGCTCCCTGACAACCGCAAATGTCCCAAGTCCAGGAATGTGGACAGTCTGAAACAGACGAGGGGGCGGATCAGAAGTCTTGGAGGGACAGAGGGATGACTTGTCAGAGAAAGGGGATGCTGCTTAGTGCCCTGCCCAGGCTTCAGGTACAAAAGGGCAAGGGGGGCTCTTTGGAAACTTTGGGAGAAGGCAAACAGGGTCTGCACTTTCCCCTCTCCTTCCTCTTTGCCCATGAAGAACCCAACAGGTCAGGGAGAACAACTGTACTCCGTGGCAAAGGGCTCTCAGGATTTCACCAGGCTGCAGCGGGATGAGAGGCAGGAGAAGGAGGCAAGTCCCACCTGGTGGAGAG
This sequence comes from Phaethornis superciliosus, assembly GCA_023637945.1. Lineage (NCBI taxonomy): Eukaryota > Metazoa > Chordata > Aves > Apodiformes > Trochilidae > Phaethornis > Phaethornis superciliosus. The sequence continues at coordinate 10,241,250 of JAJQWJ010000023.1, read as the reverse complement.
CCAGCTTTTGACTCAGATAGCCTGAAAGAGTGTCCCAGATCCTTGCCACCTCTGGAAAAACAAGGGAAAGCTCTGTGTCACGCTCTGAGGCAGCAGCCTCAAAACCCTTCAGCCCACTCCTGCTCCAAGGGCTGACACATTTCTAACACAAGCATTTCAGGTGGTCTCTCAACAAAAATCAACAAGAATCAAAAAGGACACCTCAGACTGCCCCCAGGAGGGCCCCTTCCCACCCACTCCAGTGGGAATCTGGCAGAAGGTTTCCATGCCAGCCAGGGCACAGTGCTGTGTGTGCTCCATGGTGGTCTCATGCCCTGGTGTCTCCCCAGCAGGGATCAGTCCCATTTCTGTCCCATCTCTGAATGGGACACATATGGACCACATATGGACCACAAGCACCTTCAGCTTTCCCAGGAGGCACAGAGAAGCCTTGCAGGTCCAGGGAATTCTGCCTGGAGTGCCCCAGGAAGGATTGGGGCCAAGTCAGGAGGGAACCAGGAGCTCTGTCTGTCAAATCCACCTCTCAGCCCTTGGAATGGTCAGGCAGGTCCCACCTTGCAGTCACCAGCCCTGAGCAGCCACAGCTCTTGGGGTTTCCATGCCTGTTCTCAGAGATGGCCTTGACCCAACCACACTCATTAAATTGGCTCTGAAGGCCTTACCAGAATCCTGAATTTCTGTAGAATTCATTAGGGAGGGAATAAAGTCCTCCATGGCCACCTTAGGTACAGCCATGTTCAAAGTCAGCAGCTGCAGAAGGTCACTGGCCAATGGCTTTGTTGTTTCTTGCCAGAACTCCTTCTCTGAGCACTTCAGCACCCCCAGAGCTCCAGGAGCAGAGTGATGGTGAGAGCACCTGGGCCTGGCTGGGGTGTGTGACCTTGGCTGTTCCAGTGTGACCTCAGAGCATGTCACAGAGGGTGAGAGAACCTGCCAGGGACATTCTGCAGCGGGCAGGGGCCTCAGGGAGCTGCCCCCACCTCACTGTCTTCCCCCCTTCTCATACTCAGATCTCCTCTGTTACCTCTGGCACCTGCTTAGTACTCACTTTACCCTTCTGTGCACACTCACATCCCTCTTTCTTATGACAAGTGTCCTCAGATTCCCACTGTTGCCCCCCAACCACACTCAGATCTCACCCATCCCTTCTCTGGATGCTCAGTTCCACAGGTCCCACTGTCAGATCCCCTCCATTCCCTCTCTCCATGCACACACAGACTTTCTGCTTTCCCCTCTGTGCCTGCTCAGACCCCTCTTTTTCCCTCCTGACATGCTCAGATCCCTGTTGCTATCCTCCATCACCCTCTTCCTGGGCTGACACTTGCTTTCCTCTCTACCCATCCACCCTGCAGGACCAGTTTCCCAAACCCAGAGATCTCAGCTCTCTCAACCAGTGTCTCCCAGCAGGCCCATTCAGCTGCCTCCTTGTAGACCAGGACTGTGTCCTCCTGGGGAACAGAACCTTCTCCTGGTTCCTTTACAGCTCCAGCCCTCTGCCTGCACTCCACAACACAGTAGAAGCCCCAGATGCTGTCCCACAACTGCTGGTGTCTCTGGGAGTCTGGGGGCTGCTCTCACTTCCCCACCAAGAGCCAGGCTGGCTTTGTCCAAAGCCCCTTCAACAAGAACCCACTGACCTGGCAGCACCCTGCTGCAGTGGTGGCAGGTGGGGACATCTCTCCACAGTGTGGATTTTGCTCTTCATGCGGGTTCGTGACTGGCACTCAAGTGTTTACTGACTGAGTTCCACTCTTCAGAGCTCACAAATATGCTGTTCCCAGGGGAAATTCCATCCAGGGACCTAAGCACTCAGAGAAGAGACCATTCCAAGGGCTCTGGCTGGCTCAGGGGTTCTGTTCCTTGCAGCTCAGGAAGCTGTGCACCACTGACATCTTGGCTTGTGTTCTCTGAGGGCACAAACCAGTCTGATTCCCTCCCCCAGGAGAAAGAAAAACCCGCTCATTGTGCCCACTGCAGAGGGTACTAAACGCCTCTGGGAGACCCTCGCTCTGGAGGACATTCCTGGCTGGACACCATGGGTGAGTATGGGGCTGGGAAGCACAGAGAGGGCAGCCCAGCAGTGGGGAGAGGCTCCCTGCAGGGGTCCCAGCACCCCGAGGGCAGCAGTGGTGGTGTTGGTGCTCGCTGAGGCTCACTGGCCACCCCTCCCAGCACCAGCAGCTTGTGTCCTGCTCCTGGCTCCCCCCCTGCTTCAGGGGCCAGCAATGAACCTCAGCTCAGCTGCTTGTTGGGTGCTCTGGATATCTGGGAGCTGGTCAAGGGGTGCAGGCAAGTTTGTCTGCCCCACAGGAATAAGAGCTGAGTCCTGCTGGCAAGCTCTCCTCTTGCAGGAACCAGCCTGGTGTTGCCCAGCATGGCTGGGGCACTCCTGCAGCTCACTCAGTACTGTCACACCATGCAGTGCTGGAGCTATGGAGATTTCCTGCCTCTCCAGACAGAGGGTCACATTTCATCTTTTCTCCATCTTTCTCTCTTTCTAGCAGCCCAGTGCCTTGTACTCCTTGTTTCTGTGCTGGTCCTGGCTGCCCCAGGCTACATGCATACACAAACCTTTAACGTCTTCAAGAGATCTCCTTCCAACATTTTGGAGAGTGCTCTGAAAAAAAACAGTACGTAGCCTCCCGTGGGCATTGCAGTGCTCTCACCAACCCCCTTCCCTTCCTCCATCTGGGTCAGCCCTGGTTCCTGAGCAGCCCCAGCCCATGCTCTGGGTGTGGTAAAACAGGACTGGGGAGAAGGTGTGCTTTGGTGCCTCAGACCCCAAAACACCTCCATGTGAGTACTGCCAGGGGGGTTGTGATGTGGCCTTGGCCTCACCCTTTGCTCAGCTGGGGAGAGGAGCTCTGCCCATCCAGCAGGATGAGTTTAATTGTGGTAGGAGGTCATGCAGAAAGGGACCTGAAGGCATGGAGAGACCTGCAGCACGGGGGGGATCAGGAACTGGGTGCTCATGTACAGCCAGCTCCAGACAGGAAAGGGCCATGCACTGTCCCTAGCCCTGGCCCTGCTGCAGGGTGGAGGATGGTGGGTGTGAGTTGTACCCAGTGCTGTGTGTGTGTGTGTGTGCACTGTGCAGAATGGTGAGGGTGTCCCTGAGCTTGAAGGAGTAATTTTTCTCCTGTTCCCTCAGTCACCAGCAGGGGCTTAGGTCTTCTCCATCTTCCCTCCCACCATGATCCAGTTTTAGTAACACAATCCCTGTGTCAGGAGCTCACTAGGGTCCGTATCTGTCTCCTGGCCTGATGCCAGCATAGCCCAGTGGCTCTGGGACCTTTCACTGGGACTGCTTCCTATTAGGTGTCCCATATGGAAGAGGAACAGAAGGATGAGGCCAACCCACTCTCATCCCCAGCCAAACACATTGACCTTGCTAGGCTGGGACTCCTACTTAAGCCTGGCCAGATGTCCCTCTGTCCTGCCACAGGGTGACACGTGGTCATGTCTTGTCACACAAGCTTTTTTTAATCACCCTCTCTTCTGCCCCAGGTTGGCCCAAGGACTGCAGCGAGGTCACTGCTGGCAGCCCCAGTGGTGTCTATGTCATCCAGCCCACAGGCCTGCACCCCATCCTGGTGTCCTGTGAGATGGATGGGAGGGATGGGGGCTGGACAGTCATCCAGAGGAACCGGCAGAGCACGGAGATCACCTGGGCTGAGTCCTGGAGCACCTACAAGCACGGCTTTGGGGATGTGCACACTGAGTACTGGCTGGGCACTGAGTACATCCATCAGATCTCCAAGCAGAAGGTCTACCAGGTCAGGTTTGTCATCTGGGATGCTTCAAACAACACCAAGTTTGCAGACTACAACTTCTTCGGTGTGGAAGATGAGTCCCACGGCTACCGACTGAGGCTGGGAACTTACTCAGGGACAGCGGGAGATGCCATGGACTCAGACAACCCTAGGAATGTGCACAACAACATGAAGTTCTCCACCAAAGATCGAGATCAGGACACTTACAGAGGGAACTGTGCCTCCCGCTCTGGGGGTGGGTGGTGGTACTCGGCGTGTTATGCTGCACGGCTGAACGTCAAGGGGGGCATCACGTGGGGCAGCCTGTGCAAAGGGAACTGCAAAGCCTCTGCCATCCTCATCAAACCAGCTCCATACCAGTAGCACTCTTTCCCTGTCTGCACTGGGAATGTGGCCAGACCAGTGCCCTGCTGGGGCCCATTGTGCTGGATGGGGGACAGGGGGTGAAGAGGGCTGCTCCTGCATAGCAAAAGCTGTTTTCTTTTTCCTCTTCTCTTGAAAAGTAGCAAAGCTCCTTGCTTTGAGTTTGTCCTTTCACCTGTGGTTGGTTTTTAGGGATCATTATCTTTGAGCAACCTGGTCTTGTGGGAGGTGGCCTGGCCCATGGCTGAAGGTAGGAACTAGATCATCTTTAAAGTCCTTTCCAACCCAAACCAGTCTGAGATTCTGTGATTTTATCAGAGCAAGTCTTTATAATAAATGCTGAGGTTCCCAAACAAGTTCCTTCTGGGGAGGAAACTCTGCTCAGAAAGCTACAGCCCTCCTGATCCAGCAAGACCTTATTCTCTTTCTGCTTTGCAGGTATACATGGCTTCAGCAGAATCACTAACTAACCCCCTCTAAAGTGCTCTGAGCCCAGGCACACACCATGTCCCTGATGTAGTCTCAGGTCACCCTGCAGAATAAAGTTGCTTTCTGAACCTTGCACACACTTGTCCTCCATTTGTTTGGGAACTTCCTTACAACTAGTTCCAGTTCCTTGCAAGGAGCAGAACTGAGGCTCCTGATGCAGTCAGAAAACGCTTCGGAAGGGAAAATTTTTCATAATGCTCAAACAAGGAAATAAAAACTTGCACTTTAAAGAAGACAGTTCAGTTTCAAGGTATCTTTCAAAACAGGAATGCAGGAGGACATGGCTAAGAGCAAGCACTGAGGATGAACAGGAACCATCAGCCATGGCCGGGGGCTAACGATCGCCATGCTGCCTCCTTAGCCTGCAGACTGCTAGCCCAGGCCTTGGCATCTGGAAGATGATCCGAGGGCTGGAGCATTCCTGTGGGATCCCCTCCCATCTCCTGCTCTTCCCTAAACAGAAGGGCGGAACCTCCACTCCCCCTGCCCGCTCCTCCTCCCTTTTCCCGTCGCCATCCTGGAGTGGGGCACCCATGGTGTGTCTGGAGCTCGCCAGGGCCTCTGCAGGATCCGGCTCCATCGGGGGCTGGGAAGAGTCCTGGCCTCCCTCCCCATGGAGGCTCTGTCCCGAGAGACTGTCAGAGGCAGACTTTTCAGTGAATTTCAGACACTTCAGCCATTGACACCGAGTCCCCTCTGTTCTACATTTCCTCACCTCCTACATACCTTGCTACCACCAATTAATTTATATATTCTAATTAGTGTCATAGCTCAAACAACATTCTCAAAGTTAATCATACAAAAGGCCCAACTAAGCAATAGTTGTGTCTAGCAGGGATTTCAACACAGATCGTGGTTGTGGTGTCGACACTCCTGAGAACTGGGCTGTGTGCATGAGCAGAGTAGAAATCCACAATCTACAAACAGTGATTCTGAATTTGGGCTCCTGCTCCTCCTCCCTGGCTCTCAGACCTTCTGCAGGGAGGGGTGGATTGGAAAGGCAAAAGGACCTCACTCCCAAACCTGCTTAGGAATTAAACATTCCTGAAATCTTACCGTAATGTACTTGCTACTCTTAAAGCCAACAAAACATTCAAGTCATGTTTAGGAAATTAATCTTACCAGAAGTTTCTTACTGTAAAGTGTTTGCATTGCTAAGGCCAGAGAAACAATCCTCACCACCTTTGATACCTGAAGTGACAATGAATGTCTCTCACAGGTTTCTGCATACTGTTGTACACATTCCTACACTTTGGGTAGGAAAAACAGCAGGCACCAGTACAGATTAGGTGACATCCTACTGGAAAGCAGCTCCATGGAGAAAGACCCTGGAGTCCTAGTGGGCAGTAAATTCTCCATAGGTCAGCACTGAGCCCTGGTGCCCAAGAGGGGGGGATATCAGGAAAATTGTCTAGCAGGTGGTTCTTCTCCCCCTTTACCCAGGTGAGACACATCTGGAATACTGGATCCTGTTTTGGGTTCACCAGTTCCAGAGAGACATGGATCTACAGGAGAGAGTCCAACAATGAAGCAGTGAAGATGATTAAAGGACCTGAACATCTCTCCCATGCAGAGAGAACTGGAGCTGAGAAAACGCTGAGAGGGGATCTTAATATCTATAAATATCTGAGGCGTGGGTGTCAATGGGAAGGGGTAAGTCTCTTTTTGGTGGTACCCAGTAATAGTACAACAAACAATGGGTTTAAAGTTGAACACAAGAAGTTCCACCTCAACATGAGGAGAAACTCCTTTACAGAGAGGGAGCCCTGGCCCAGGCTGCCCAGAGAAGTTGTGGACTTTTCAACCCCCCTGGATGAGTTCCTGTGTGTCCTGCCCTGGGTGATCCTGCTGGGACGGGGGTTGGACTGGGGGATCTCCAGAGGTCCCTTCCAACTCCTGACATTCTCTGATTCTGTGATTTGTCTCCTCCAAAGGCTGCTTGAACTCAGGCAGGCTGAGTGCTGTGACCACTGCCCTGGGGAGGCTGTTCCACTGCTCAGCCACCCTCTGGGTGAAACCCTTTTTCCCTGTATCTAACCTAAACTTCCCTCAGGGAGAGGATGGGGGTGGGGGACCCCTTGGGGATGGGATGGAGGTGGCAGTCAGGACAGGGGTCCTTGGGCAGGGTGCCTGTTGGGTCGGGGGTCCCTGTGGTCCCATGACTCACCCACAGTGACAGAGGCGAGGGGTGCAGCAGCCTGGTCCAGGGCATCGAGGCAGTGCTGATGTCGGGGGTCCCTGGGGGGGGCTCCAGTGATGTTGTGGCAGAGCTGTTCCCGCTGAACGGGGGGCTCAAAGCAGGGCAGGCAGGCGTGCACCCCAGGGAGCCAGGCCAGCAGGGCCACCCACAGCCACAAGGCAGGTCTCCCTGCCTGCATGCCTGGGTGTCCAGGGAGCCAGGAGCCCAGCACCAGCGTCAGGGGCAGCCACCACCACCCCATGGCCCAGAGCACAGCACCTGAGTGCCTTGGCTGGCACAGAACTGAGGGGTTCCCAAGAGGACCCAGCTGAGGCTGAGCCTGAGGCTGAGGCTGAGGGAGCTGCTGGAGGCCTGGCCAGTGCCACAGCACCCGTGGCCACCAGGGAACTGACCCAGCAACACCTCTGAAAAGCGGCCAAGGAAGCCCAAGTGACCAGGAGAGCCACAAAGCGAGCAGCCCCTCCTGGTCAGGAGACAGTGAGGTGGGGGCAGCTCCCTGAGGCCCCTGCCCGCTGCAGAGTGTCCCTGGCAGGTTCTGTCACCCTCTGTGACATCTCTGAGGTCACACTGAAACAGTCAAGGTCACAAACCCCAGCCAGGACCAGGGTTCTTTAGGCGCTGGGTGCTGCTCTCAGCATCACTCTGTTCTGGAGCTCTGCAGTGAGAAGGAGCAGACAGAGAGAGGAAGCACCATAGCACTAGGGGTGCTGAAGTGCTCAGAGAAAAAGTTTCGAGGAAGAGGAGGAGACTTTTGGCAAGAAACAACAAAGCTATTGTCCAGAGACCTTCTGCAGCTTCCGACTTTGAACATGGCTGTACCTAAGGTGGCCACAAAGGGCTTCTTGCCACCTCTAGTGAATTCTTCAGAAATTCGGGATTATGGTAAGGCCTTCAGAGCCAATTTCATGAGTGTGGTTGGGTCAAGGCCATCTCGGAAAACAGGCATGGAAACCCCAATTCTTGTTGGGGTCTAGAGAGACCACCTGAAATGCTTGTGTTAGAAATGTGTCAGTCCTTGGAGCAGGAGTGGGCTGAAGGGTTTTGAGGCTGCTGCCTCAGAGCGTGACACAGAGCTTTCCCTTGTTTTTCCAGAGGTGGCAAGGATCTGGGACACTCTTTCAGGCTATCTGAGTCAAAAGCTGGCTCTCCACCAGGTGGGACTTGCCTCCTTCTCCTGCCTCTCATCCCGCTGCAGCCCGGTGAAATCCTGAGAGCCCTTTGCCACGGAGTACAGTTGTTCTCCCTGACCTGTTGGGTTCTTCATGGGCAAAGAGGAAGGAGAGGGGAAAGTGCAGACCCTGTTTGCCTTCTCCCAAAGTTTCCAAAGAGCCCCCCTTGCCCTTTTGTACCTGAAGCCTGGGCAGGGCACTAAGCAGCATCCCCTTTCTCTGACAAGTCATCCCTCTGTCCCTCCAAGACTTCTGATCCGCCCCCTCGTCTGTTTCAGACTGTCCACATTCCTGGACTTGGGACATTTGCGGTTGTCAGGGAGCTAGCAACCAGCACAAACAAGGATGTGGTGGCTGTGCACAGACCCGTGTTCCATCTTGCAAAGGCTGTGGCGGGGCTTCTCGACCTCCAGTGCGGTCCCAAGGACGCAGCCAGTAAGAGAGAGCCTGGAAGCGGCGCTGGAGCAGAGCAGGGAGGTGGCTCTGCTGCCCAGAGGGGACTGAGTGAGTGGGAGCTGCTGGGCAGAGGCTGTGCCAGCAGACACCTGGGGAGCAGGGTGCTGCCCGAGGGCCTGGCAGCTGCAGAGCTTGGGTTGCAGGCTGCTCAGCAGCTCTGCGAGTTCCCACGTTCCTCTTGTTTCCCAGGCCATGGCCATCGTCACCAGCTGCCCTATGCTGAGATAGCCTCAGACAACGACGTCTCGCAGAGCATGGTGCAGATGTGCCTGGCAAGGACCCTGCGCCGTTTCTATATCTGTGTAGAGAACAGGAAGAACGTTGCCCTCACTTGGAGGGACGTGGGCATGCTGATTGTCCAGGGAAAGGACGTCAAGATGAAATTTTACAGTGACTTCTTGAAAAGGCTGAACGGGACTGCCAAGATGCTCCAAGCTCTTCTCAAGGTAGGAGCTTCCTTTCCTCTTCCCGGCACCTCTCTTGGCTCTTCCGAAAGGCTTTCTGGGGGTCCCTTCCTCCTGGCCTGCTGTGCCTCGTGTGCCATGGTCTGGCTGTGCAAGAGGTACCCCAGAGGGTCCTCCCTGTGTGACAGAAGGCCAGGCTGATGCTGGGGAGCGCTGGATGCCCCACTCTCAGGGTCAGGAGCAGAGCAAGGCTTGCTGAGGCTGAGGCCAGAGCCCTTTGGCTGCTCTGGCTCTTTGCTGGCACTGCCCTAAGGTGGCCTGGGCAGCCATCCCCTCCCAGTGTCCCCATCTCCCCTCGGTGTCTCCACCCTCGTTGCAGATGCCGGAGATGAGGGACTCGGTCATCTCAGGCCAGGACACTGCTGCTTCCCAGACCTCTTCTGGACACGTTATCGTCCTACCACAGTAGGTTTGCTCCTGCAGCCCTTGGCTGAGCAAGCAAGCAGGTTCCTAGCATGTGCCTGGGAGGGCTGCCCTCTTTCTCTTTCTCTTTCCAGCTACAAGACTGAGACCCTGCCTAAAATGAAATTGGTGAGAATAGACCGGAGGGGACAGGTGGAGGTCACCTCAAGGCAGGGCTGCAGAAAAGATGGTGGCAGTGGGAAGAGAGGTAAGGGAGCAGCGGGTGTCTGGCAGGGGCTGTGGTTTCTCCTTCCTCAGCGTCTGGGAGGGATCAGAGCTGATGTTATCCTGGAAGAGGGAGAGGCACCTCGTGTGCACACCACAGGAGAGCTTGCAGTGACCCATTGTGGAGCAAGGACTTGGGACAGCCCTGCCCTTCCAATGGGCACTGGGAGTGCTGACAGACACCTTCCCAGGGGCTTTCATCCAAAGGGATGAAGAGAACCAGCTTCATCAGTGTTACAAACAACAGGCTTGAGCAGACCTGCACGTTACTGCTCTCCTTGGGACTGGGACACAATGGGCACCCAGAACAGCACTCAGATCCTGTTCTGAAGGTTTGTCTGGTTTCCTGTTTCTAGAGGAGCTTGCAGAGAAGCACCTCCTTCATCGAGTAAGGCTTTCTCCAAGGCAGTTACCTGCAGGGACTGTCCACTCAGAGTGGGGACTGAAAGCTGAGGGCAGGGAGCCTCGTGGCAGGTGAGACACTTGCATGAATGGATGGGGCTGACCCCGTGCTCTCGTCTCTGTGGGAGGAGATCCTTCTCCTGGACACAGAAGCTGGAGTAACTCCTGGTGGATTCTGTGGGCACAGGGAGCCCCCTGCACTCCTGCCAACACACACCCTTTTGTGTCTCTGCAGGCTACTGCCACCCATACAGGGGAGATTTTTGAAGTCAAAGGAAGACAAAGGGAAAGTTATGGTCAGCAACAGAATGTTAAACTTCGTTGCCAGAGCTGTTGGGGAGACAGAAAAGGTACTGACAGGAATTGCTGCAGGGAGTGTGTTGTTCTGGCTGCAGAGAAGAGTCTCTCCCTGCACACCCCATCTCACAATGTTCTCTGTGTGTCCATGGCTCCACTGGGCTGTTGCTTTGGTGCTGGTTTGAAGACAGGCAGGTCACTCTGTTCCTTGGGAATCTTCTCTCCTCTGTTAGCCTCAGGAGACACAGCCCAAGGCCTCACTTCTTGTGGCTGTGAGCCTCACTGTGGCTCATGTGGTCATTCCAAACAGGCTCTTTGGTGGAGGCTGCAAGGACCTGGGGCAGAAAAGGAGACAGAAGGGGCAGGAGGGAAGAGTGGGAATGAAAATGGCTCAGCCCTCTGCAGGACAGAATAATGCTCTCTGCTGTTGCATTTTCATCCCTCTCCAGAGTAAAGACAGGAAAAAGAAGAAGAAGATTCCAGTATACCTCAAGAAATACTTGGATGAAGAGGCCAAGAGGGCAAAGGAGCTGGCAGCAGAGGAGAAAAACAGACGGAAAAGCGTCCCAGTGCCTCGAGCGAAGACTGCGAAAGACAAGAGGTCATACAGGGTTCAGGTACTTGTAATTCCTGCAGAAAAAGAGCACTTTCTCCTCCTTCCTTCCGAGGGGGGACTGACCTTGCAAGGTGTCTCTAGCACATCAGCCTTTGAAGCAGCGTTTCTGCAGCAGTGCTGGCCGGGTGACAGCTGCCTTTCTGGGCAAGAGGGGTGACAGGGAAATGTAGTGAAACCCTGGTGACACGTGGGCACCACACCTAGGGCACGCTGAGGTCCTTCTCCTGACTTCCCTGTCCCAGTAGGGTCCCTGCCAGAAGTGGTCTGGGGGTGGGTGTGCTGGGAAGGGGCACACTGCAGGTGCCTGGCTGTTGTATGAGAGTCTCCTCCTGTGCAGGGACCCAGGACCCGGGAGCAACCATCCAGCACCCTCCCGACTGTCACCAAGAGGAGGGATTCCAGCCCTGACCTCCTGCAGAGGATGATGGGGGAGTGTGTAGAGGCTGAAGAAGAGTCACACACACTACAGGTGGGGGAGTATGTGGAGGCCGAAGAAGAGTCAGAGAGACTCCAGAGAGATATCCAGGAGGATAACACCATCCCCCCTAAGCGGTAAGAGTGTGGGTGCTGCAGCCTGGGGCAGCGGGGTTGAAGGAAGCCAAGCCCCGAGCCATGGGGCCACAGAGAGCACCCGGGGATTCCTGGAGCCTTGGGAATGAGCTGGGTACAGCCCGATGGCAAGGGGCCAAGGATGGCCGGTGCACAGCCTGGCTGAGAGGGGCTGTGGGGCCGGCTGGGGCCAGCTCTGTGTGGGGTTGGGTGCGGGAGGAGAGAGGCCGGAGGGTCAGAGCCGAAGGGTCAGAGAGCCTTGGTCCTCGCTGTCGCAGGAGCCTTTCCCCAGGGACACAGCAGACCCTGCGGGAGGTGGTGACATGCATCCTGGGGCAGGTCACCCGCAAGCGCAGGGGCCAGAGGGACGAGCGGAGGGACCTGGACGACAAGCTGAGCTGGTAAATCTCTGCAGACACGGGCAGTGCCCTTCCTCCCGCATCCCGGGGGGCAGAGGGGCTTCTCCTGGCCCCGGCCTCTCGGCAGAGCCGTGTCCTGTGGCCAGTGGCCAGTGGCCAGGGCAGGCGCCCAGCCGGGGAGCCCCAGCTGCAGAGCGCTCTCCCCGCGCTCAGCCCGGCTCCTCCCGCTGTGTCTGCAGCGAGCTGGCAGTGCTGCGGTGGCAGCGCTCAGGGAAGGGGACAGGGAGCAGCCAGCAACAACTGCGGGAAGCTCGACCCCAAACCGCACCCCAGGCTGCGCCCGGGAAGAGGAGGGCAGGACCGGTACGTGGGCTCCTGGAGGGACTGGGTTGCAGCCACCCCTAGCAGAGCAGTGACCCAGAGGCGGCTGTCGGGTCTGGGGAGAGCCCCGAGGGCAGGGTCAGCTGCAGGCTGAAGCGGCTGTCCCGAGGGATTCTCGGGAGGCAGGAGGTTGTGGTGTCCCTTGGCAAGAGAGCTGTGACACTCGTGTCACCTCCAGAGCCCGCCGAGGTCTGGAGCTGGCGGTGTCTGTGGTGCTGAGGGCACTGCCAGCCTTGCCTGGCACAGCAAGCAGCTGGGTTGCTTCCAGCCCCGTAGCAGCAGGCTCAGGGGGCACTCACTGCAGAAAGGCTCCGCAGCCGGGCCCGGGAGGACTGGGAGCAGAACAGGGCCGGGGCTGTTCCAGAGGCTGGGAAGAAGAAGGGGCAAGAGGGAGGGCCCTGGAGAGCTCCAATGGCCCCAGCCCCGCTGCGGGGAGCCTGACCCTGCTGCTGCTGCATTGCTGTGGCCCTGCAGGCACAGCCCCACCTCTGCACGGAGGAGGAACGACGGCAGCTCTGGGCCTCCCTGGGCAAGGAGCAGCAGCAGAAGGCGAGGGCACAAGTGGCAGCCCTGGAGGCCTGGAGAGGAGAGCGGGAGCCATGGTGTGCCTCCCTGAGGAGGTAGCGGGAAGCGCCCATTGCCCTGGTGCTGAGGAGGAGTCCCTCAGGTAAAGATCTCTAAAGATGCCCTTTAGAGGGGTTTGCCCCTGCCCGGCAGTGCCCTTCCTTCCTTTGAGTGCCCACAGCCCCGGGACAAAGAGGGATTTTCTTCACGGCCCTGGTGGTGTGGAGTGGAGAGCAGGGACCATGAACCCTGCGTTCCAGGGACCATGAGCCTGCTCTCTCCAGACAGCAGCAGATCCCAGCACGGCTGTCCTTCCAGCAGAAGCCTCCTCCAGCATGACGAGCACCAGGCAGAACACAGAAGGGTCTCTTCCCTCCCATACTTTCTAACTCAGGCAGACCCACGCCCCTCCTCTCTTTTCCACCCGCTCCCTTCTTGGCTGCTGTTTCCCTGCTCTCCTTTCCATCCCGCTGCCACTGCTCTTCAGAATCCACATCCATCGGATCCTGGACAGAGCCCTGGAGCCCTCTCCTGAGCCAGCCCTGCTGCAGGGGCCCTCAGCCACCCATCCCTGCCAGCATCAAGATTGGGTTATATAAATATTTGAATTTTTGTTCTTTATCCCATATGTTATTGCCTTTTCCTCTGTTCTAGAACATCTTTCCAATAGTTTTAATTTCCAACTTTTAAGCCTCTTTATTCCCCTTTTATTTTTCCTTTGGGACGGTGAAGGGAGGGGGGTAATGGCGAATATTTGTATCCTCTGGCTTTGGTCTGCCTGAAGTGCTGAGCCGTGACAGAAAGGATGAGGGGCTGCACAACAGGGAGTGGAGGAGATCGGGACCTGTGGGGTGCCAAGGCACAGGCAGGGGAGCAGAGAGGGTCTACAAGCACTCAGATGGGGTTGGGGTTGGGGTGGGGGCACTGAGGGTCCGCTGAGGGGAACGAGGGAGCCTGAGCACACACGGAATGGAGAGGAGCACAGTGGCAGGTGGGGGAATAGTGCTTGGAGGGGGATGGAGAGGATCTGAATGCTCACAGAACTGAATGGTTCTGATGTGCTCTCTGATGCTCCCCAGGGTCTTCTGTTGGCCCTCTGGTGCAATGCAGAGGCTTCCATTTGATCCCCTTGTCCCCTAAGAATCACTCCATTTACCTTTTGGTGCACCCAGAAGATGTTGCACAGTTGGAAGCCTCCAGTTTCCCTCCTGTCCACCTCAGACTCCCCTGTCTGCCTTCTGGAGATGCTTGGAGCCCCCTCTTTACTTTGCAGTGCATCCCAGTGTTCCACATTTACTTTCCTTTTCATCCCAGGGCTCTCCATATACACTCAGGTGCCCTGCAAGTCCTCCACTGCTTTCTCATACACCCTGCATCCCCTTTCCTGGCACCCCAGAGGTTGATGAAAGTCAGGAGAAGGCTCTGGAGACAGTGACAGTCCATTGCTTGTTGGGGCCTCAGACCCAGCAGGTCTGCAGAGACAGGTCAGGTGTCTGAGGTCCAGCCTGGGGGCCAAGTCAGCATCCAGGATGGGAAGAGCTTCATCCCCATCCCTTTGCTTCACCCAGCCATTCGCCTGCGAGAAACCTGAGAGCTGGAGAACTGTGCTCCTGCTCCCTCCACCCTCCCAGAACCCTCCTCAGCAGGGGTCAGAGAAGCAGTGTGTTCCTGATGGGAATGTTACTCCTGGGGTGAGAACTGTGAGCTGCAGCCTGCAGGACGGGCAGACGGTGGCTCTGTTGTGTCACCAGAGCACTGCTGAGGTCTTTTCAGGACCTTCTGTAGATGGGGGGAGCAGAGGCTGTGCCTTGAGCCCGGAGGTTGCAGTTCAGGCTCCTCAACCAGAACCTGCACTGATACCACCACAGATTTCAGTACAGCTGGAACCTCAAACCAGGTGATTCTCAGCCTCTGCTCTGCCCTGGTGAGACCCCCCCGTGCAGGGTCAAGCTCTGGGGTCCCCAGCAGAGGATGAACACGGAGCTGTTGGAGCAAGTCCAGAGGAGACCATGAGGGTGATCCCAGAGCTGGAGCAGCTCTGCCCTGGAGCCAGGCTGAGGGAGCTGGGGGTGTTCAGCCTGGAGAAGAGAAGCTGCAATGAGGGGAGACTTGAAGGGGCTCCATGAAAGCTGAGGAGGGGCTTTCAGGAAGGGCCTGGAGAGATGGGAGGGGGAATGATTTTGAAGTGGAAGAGGGGAGATTGAGGTGAGGGATTAGGAAGAAATCCTTTGTTGTGAGGGTGCTGAGCCCCTGTCCCAGGTTTCCCAGAGAAGCTGTGGCTGCCCCATCCCTGGCAGTGTTGAAGGTTGGATGGGGCTTGGAGCAGGCTGGGCTGGGGGAGGTGTCCCTGACCATGGCAGGGGGTTAGGACTGGATGGGCTTTAAAGTCCTTTCCAACACAAACTAGTCTGGGATTCCAGGTTCTGTGGTTCTGTAATGTTCAGTGTTTGATGTTTGATGGTTCTGTGATCCTAAGAGTTTCACCAATGGGATACAGACAAACTGAGTGCATTTCCAGCCTGTTCTTTCTTTTTTCTCTGGCAGCTGTTTTTTTTCTAACAAAAGTGCAGGTACATTTTCAGAAAACATGGAGAAGTGCAGGCACCATGGTCAAAGTCCTAAGGGTTTTTTTTTAATCTCCTGTTCTACTTTAAAAATGCTCTTCAACTTTGCATACATTAAAAACAACAGAAGAAAAACAACTGCAGCAACTTATTTCCTTTGGGATGGATCCATGTGTCAGACTCCCCTAGGGATTATCTTGAAGTTCGCAGTCCTCTGGGGGTCCCTGCTGTTCATGTCTGTGGAGATTCCAGCACTTCCAGGTGACCCTGGGAGGCAGAGTGAGGAATGGAGAAACAAGAGGAGCGGGAAGGAGACCCCCATGGGGTGGGGATCGTGGGGCATCTGGGGGAGCCCAAGGGGCAACTGGGAGGTCCAGGGAGAAGCTGATGGCTTCTAAGGGTGAAAGAGTGTGGCCACCCTGGAGGCAACTGGGAGCAACTGTCAGGAACTGGGGCCTCCAAAGGGACAGCGGGGATTCTGGAGGGAATGGAGGAAAGTGCCAGGGTCTTGGGGGCAATTGGTGAGAGGGGGGAAGCAAGGCATCCTGGAGTGGTCCTGGGTGGAAGGGAGGGATCCCAGGACGGGCCAGAGGCCAGTGTGAGTCTCAGGGGATATCAGGGGCCCTTGTGAGTTTAGGAGTCCATACCCCAGCTTGGACACCTGGGCTGCCTTGCGTTTCTAGGGAGTTGTGAGGGCCTGAGGGTCCCGGGGGCTTTGGGAGTCCTGTGCTGGTCTGTGGGGAGCCCCAGAAGCACAGAGACATTGAGGGTAATTGCGGTTTAGGAGGTGTGGAGGACTTACACCATCAGCACCACGAGCAGCATGGAGCCAAGAGCCACCCAGAGCACCAGTGGTTGGAGATAGTCCGGGGGAATCCTTTGTTGGGGCCAGCGCTGCACAGCTTGGAACTGTGCCTGGATTCCCCGCTCTGCCTCCACGCTGCCTCCTGTCACTGTGGGGACCCAGGCATGGGGGTCATGGGGCAGGACCCCCCGGGCCCAGGTGTCTCCGCAGCCCCAGGCTCAGAGCCCCCAGGGAGCCAGGCATCCGGGGGTCCCTCTCCAGCCCATGGGCCCTACTGCCCACAGAGCCAGGCCCGAGGGAATCCCTGCCCCCTCCAGCATGGAGACGGGGGTCCCGGTAGCCTGCTCCCACCCCTGGGCATCCCCCTTCCACAGAGCCGGGCATCTGGGGGTCCCTGCTGCCCCCTACACTGCTCCCTGCCCCCCGGGCACCCCTGGGCGCACCGTTGAGGTAGAAGTACTTGCGGGCCACGGGATCGGTAAGGAACCCCAGGCAGCAAGCGATGGTTCCCGGAGTGGGGTCCTGGAGGGTGAGACTTTGTCCCTCTGGAGTCCTCTGGAGCTCCTCGAACACCGCCAGATCCTGTGTGTGCAGCTGGGGGAAGACATCAGCACAGCCCGCTCCACCAGGTACCCGTGACAGCAGCCGGGGGCGTGCAGAGGCACCCGTGTCCTGCACAGGCTCCTCACGGCCCCTTGACACTTCTCACAGCCCTGGCTCAGGCCCACGCGTGGCCCTCGCCTCCCACCCGTGTTCCCGTGCCCCGGGTGCGTGCAGGCAGGGAGGCCCAAGCAGAGCAGATGCCAACCCCAGGCAGTTCTGGCTGCCCACGGCCAGCCCTGCCACCAGCGTCCCCGTCAAGCCCGGCGGGCACCTCTGCCACTCACATCCTTGGCAAACATCCAGGTGATGGGCAGATCCGGGGGGGTGGCGAAGGACACTTCACAGTGCAGGGTGAGGGCTTCGTCCGCGTGGGCCCAGACCTCCTGCGCTGGGAGCAGGGAGAGGCGGGTGAGCCGGCAGCATCTCCTGCCCTGGCAGCAAGGAGGGTTGGCCCGGAGCACTGCCCCAGGTGGGGCTGAGGCCAGGCTGAGTCCTCCTGTGTCCCCATACCTGGGCAGTCCCGGGGAAAGGGGCAGTCCACGTGGAGGCAGGTTGCACACTGGAAGACGCGGGCGGCTGGCTGGAAGCCTGGGAGGAAGCGAGAGCCTTGGTGGTGCCAGGGGAGGGATGGGAGATGTACGAGGGGACAGGGGGTGACGAGACGGAGGGATGGGCACTCACCACAGGGTGGAATGCAGGCGGGAGCTGGTGAGGATGAAGCGGCATTAGACTGGGGATCCGGGGCCCTGTGATGAGCTGTCGGGGCTCAGCCCTCGTCCAGCCCAGATGGGGTTCCTGGGGCTTTCCCTGGGCTGGGGATCCTGGCTCGGTGGGGTGTCCCCACTGGCCCCATACCTTCCTCCAGATGGCTCAGCTTCACCCAGATGGTGTTGATGGCTTCCTCCAGAGATGCCTCAAAGGGCTCTGGGGGATCCCGGATGTCCAGGTGAGACCAGGTGCCCTCCCCCTGATCCCCATAAGCCCTCCCCAGACCCCACAGACCCCCTCTGCAGTTCGTCTCGACCCCCCGTGTCCATCCTGGACTCCCACAGAACACTAATTACTCCCTCAAGCAATCCAGAAGCTGCACACCTTAAACCTCACATACCCTTGGAATTCCCCAAGAGTCCCCTTGCAGCCCTCAGCCCCCCATGTATCCTCCATTTCCCCACACCCTCCATTCAAAGCCTGCACATCCCATGCCCCACGTGCTGCCCCTCTCCCTCCCACGTGTCCCCCATCCCCTGCTCACTCGTGTCATTCTGCTGCTCCAGAACATGCAGGGCATCCACGATGATCTCCCCCAGTGCATTGTACTGCCCTGACCCTGGGAGCAGCAGAGGGACACCAGGACTAGCACAGGCTTGGGGTTAGGGGTTGAGGCATGGGAGGGTCAGGTGAGGAAGGGGTTCTCAGAGGTCCCTAGGGTCCAGGTGAGGATTGGGAAGAACTGGGCATAGTTGGGAGTCCCTAGGGTGCTTGTCTGGGGTGGGTGCCCGGGGTCCCTGTTTAGGAATGGGGTCACCAGCTGCCCAGGATCACGGAATCACGGAATGTGCTGAGTTGGAAGGGACCCATCAGGCTCATCAAGTCCAACTCCTGTGCCTGTGTAGGGCACCCCAAGGATCACTCTGTGTGCCTGAGAGCCTCCTCCAAAGGCTTCTTGAACTCAGGCAGGCTGAGTGCTGTGACCACTGCCCTGGGGAGGCTGTTCCACTGCTCAGCCACCCTCTGGGTGAAACCCTTTTTCCCTGTATCTAACCTAAACTTCCCCCAGGGAGAGGATGGGGGTGGGGGACCCCTTGGGGATGGGATGGAGGTGGCAGTCAGGACAGGGGTCCTTGGGCAGGGTGCCTGTTGGGTCGGGGGTCCCTGTGGTCCCATGACTCACCCACAGTGACAGAGGCGAGGGGTGCAGCAGCCTGGTCCAGGGCATCGAGGCAGTGCTGATGTCGGGGGTCCCTGGGGGGGGCTCCAGTGATGTTGTGGCAGAGCTGTTCCCGCTGAACGGGGGGCTCAAAGCAGGGCAGGCAGGCGTGCACCCCAGGGAGCCAGGCCAGCAGGGCCACCCACAGCCACAAGGCAGGTCTCCCTGCCTGCATGCCTGGGTGTCCAGGGAGCCAGGAGCCCAGCACCAGCGTCAGGGGCAGCCACCACCACCCCATGGCCCAGAGCACAGCACCTGAGTGCCTTGGCTGGCACAGAACTGAGGGGTTCCCAAGAGGACCCAGCTGAGGCTGAGCCTGAGGCTGAGGCTGAGGGAGCTGTTGGAGGCCTGGCCAGTGCCACAGCACCCGTGGCCACCAGGGAACTGACCCAGCAACACCTCTGAAAAGCGGCCAAGGAAGCCCAAGTGACCAGGAGAGCCACAAAGCGAGCAGCCCCTCCTGGTCAGGAGACAGTGAGGTGGGGGCAGCTCCCTGAGGCCCCTGCCCGCTGCAGAGTGTCCCTGGCAGGTTCTGTCACCCTCTGTGACATGCTCTGAGGTCACACTGAAACAGCCCCTCTGCCATGGTACTTGTAATTCCTGCAGAAAAAGAGCACTTTCTCCTCCTTCCTTCCGAGGGGGGACTGACCTTGCAAGGTGTCTCTAGCACATCAGCCTTTGAAGCAGCGTTTCTGCAGCAGTGCTGGCCGGGTGACAGCTGCCTTTCTGGGCAAGAGGGGTGACAGGGAAATGTAGTGAAACCCTGGTGACACGCGGGCACCACACCTAGGGCACACTGAGGTCCTTCTCCTGACTTCCCTGTCCCAGTAGGGTCCCTGCCAGAAGTGGTCTGGGGGTGGGTGTGCTGGGAAGGAGCACCCTGTGAGTGCCTGGCTGTTGTATGAGAGTCTCCTCCTGTGCAGGGACCCAGGACCCGGGAGCAACCATCCAGCACCCTCCCGACTGTCACCAAGAGGAGGGATTCCAGCCCATTTCATAGTTCTCCGTGGTCAGACCAGGACACCAGAGCAGTGAAACTACATCACCCTTAAGGTCTCTTCCAACCTAAACAATTTCATGATTCCATGACTCTAAATCAGCGCCAGGAGAGGTGATCTCTGCTTGAGATCTGGTGTGTCTCCTTGCTCAGGAGAGGGACCTGCACAATACACCTGCTTTCCCCCAGGTCCTCCACCCTGGGCACTGAAATGGGTGAACCCCCCCCAGTTACGTGCAGGATCACAGCAACAGGAGGACAGGAGGCAGCAGAGTCTGGCTCCGGGGTTTATTGCAGATGGGTTCTCCCTCCATGGGGAGCAGAGCTGGGGGGGGTCCGGGGCTCAGGGAAGGGTCAGGGACTGAGTGAAGCGGGGATACACAGATTGCATGGGGGTGGAACTCGCACCGCCTCCCCTGCCCGGGACAGCACTGAGCGCTCCCATCCCAAACCAGTGCCCACTCCCAGTGCCAGCAGCACCCCAGCACTGGGTGAAGCCACCTGCCTGCCCGGGGCTCCGGCCGTGGCTCCCGGGGGGATGGCAGGGAGATGGCAGGGGGACGGCAGGGGGATGGCAGGGGGGTGGCAGAGGGGTGGTAGGGGGTGCAGGCAGGCACGGGAAGGGGGATAGGGCACTGAGCTGGAGAGGGTGGCACTGCCACCAACTGCTGGGAGCCCGCGGGCTGCAGCGGGGTCAGCACACGTCTGTGGGTTTGACCAGGATGAGGGAGGAGGCGCAGTCGCCTTTATCACAGAATCCCGGCCAGAGGATGTTGTTTTTGACATTGAGCAGGACGTTGTGGCACCGGTCGTACCACCAGCCCCCATAGCTGCTGGCACAGTTCCCGCTGTACTGGTCCTGGTCCTTGTCAGTAGTGCTGAACTTCATGTTGTCGTGTATGCCTCCCTTCTTGGGGTAGTAGCCGGTCAGATAGTCATCCCCATCCCCAGAAAAGCGTCCCAGCCTCAGGGGGTACCCGCTGGCTTCGCTCTCCACCCTGAAGATGTCATACTCGGCGTAATGGGTGACATTGGCTTTGTTCCTCACGATGAAGCGGACCTTGTAGGTGCCCTGCTGGGTCAGGAGGTGCAGGTACTCGGTGCCGAACCAGTGGTCACTCTGCACATTCCCGAAGCCGTACTTGTAGGTGGTCCAGGATTGTTTCCACGTGAGCTCGGTGTCATGAGAGTTCTTCTGGATGACAGTCCAGCCCTTGCCCTCGGTGTCCATGTCACACCAGACCACGCGGGGGGGTGACCCAGCTGGCTGGATGACATACACCCCGCTGGGGCTCGTCTTGCGGAGACGGCTGCAGTCTGGGGGGAAGGCTGGGGAGGGACAAGAGGGGAGAGGGAGGCTGGTGTCAGGCTGTGAAGGCAGCCAGGAGCTCCTGCAGGGCTGGTTGTATCTGTGCTCTGCTCTGCAGCGTGGAGTGACATGGCCACTGACTCATCCACAGGGCAACCAAAGGTCTATAAGACAGTGGCCCTGCTAAGAGCCCTGGTATCTATTTCTCATGACTTTCTATTTCATTTGGAGGTTTCTGGTGCATCTGAAGAAGGGGAGAAAAAAAAAATCTTCCGTACGCCAGTGATGTCCTCCAACTATATCTGGTCCTCACACGAGAGCCTTGTTATATTGAGCTGCAAGTCTTTCAAGGGTCAGAACTGTCCAAAATGTTCCACTGGATGAGCATATGTAATGAAAATTGATGCTTTCCCTGGGGGTCATGGCATTGCAAAGGAAGGGTAAGTTCTGCTTTGATCTCATAGGTGTCTCTTCCCCCAGCCTGTTGCCATTTATCTGTTGGCAGGACTGATCTGTCATGACTGACTTGCCCAAATCATTTGCTGTCAAATTTGGTTTTCTTGTTTGGTAGCTGATGAGGGACAATATATGTAAGTAATTCTGAGACCATAAAATTCTGCTTTTCTTGCACACAGAGGTCTTACAGGGAATGCTACCCTCCCCTGCGGGGAGGAAGGGAATACTCCTTATTCAAGAAGAGATAAAAAATAAAAATAAAATTAAAATTGTATGGAAGATCTCTCCTAGGACAGAAGTGTGAAAGGGCACATGCACTGCTGAGTGTCCTGCCAGGTTAGGGTGTCAGGGCAGAAACCCCTTGGGTTCAGCATGGAGCCACCAAGGGGGTTGGGGTTGCTTGGCAGGTGTCAGGCTCCTTAGGAGCCACTGCCCAGAGCTTTGTCTGTGTCACTTGTGGGCCAACCCAAGTGCCTGCTGGCCATCCCACCACTCAGCAGACCTCAGAGTCAGCTCAGGAGACCCTTCCCTGCTCTGCATCTTGGTGCTCAGTCCCCCACTCCGTACTCACCACTCCGGGGGCTGGCAGTGGGCACTGCTGGGCCAGCACTTGCAGAGAGGAGAAGCATGGCCACCACCGTGGGCAGGAGGACAAGCTCCCTGTGGAGCCAGCGTGTCCCAGCCTGGAGCCCTGGGGAAGAAAGTGTTCATCACAGTGTTGGGATCCCCAGGCAGCCCCCAGCCCCTGCGGAGCTTGGACCAGGGCAGGCAGAGCCAGGGGGCATGGACAGGAACAGGAGGGTCCTGGCTCTGCCCCTGGAGGGGTGAAGCAAGGTGAGAAAGGGCTCAGTCACCCTCCTGGTGACTCCATTCCCTGCACTAGGTGGAAAACTGCTGATCTGTTCTTGCAACCTACAGCCCAAGAGAGGACAGTGACAGCTTGGTCTGGGGAGAGTCATTATTAGAGGGGAGGGAGCACAAGAAACACTTCTTTTTGGAGTCATCATGCTTAAGCCTTTTATTATAAAAGCCACTCCAGCCTAGTGGGAAAACAAACCCAAAGAGTGGTCCTACTGCACAGACAGTAGCTCCTAAGCAGAGAGAAGGGAGTCACACAATCCCAAAGCCCCTGTGCTGGCCACCAGCACTCCCTATACCCCTGCACGGTCCCAGCTACTGGGGCAGATGCCATGATGCCTGGGGGAGGACCCCCGTGCCACACACACTGCTCAAATTGCCACATGCATTGGTCAGAAGGGAAAGGACTAAACTGAAATCTAGGTCTCTGCGTTACCTCCCTTGACAAGAGGTCAGAGGTAGCCTGGAGAAAGCATAGGCTGGTACCAAGCATGTGTCATTGGGTGCTCTGGGCTCGTGTCCCTTTTGCTGCCAGGGTGTGTGGCAGCAGGCATCACCCAAGCAAGGTCACAGCTGCTGTCCTGATAATCATCTTGGGCATTTGTCTACTCACCCCAGTCAAGTCTTGTTTGAGCCCAGCACCACACGTGGATGCTGGGAAGAGAACTCACCCATGACAGCAGCACAGCTGAGCAGAGAGCTGGAACCTGGTGGTGCACCCTCCCATGCTGAGCTTTCCACGGTGGCTTTATAGGCATGGCACACACCCACTGCTGAGCACACTTGTCATTTGGAGAGGCACAAGGAGGCACTTGCAGACTGCCACTCAAGCCTTTTTCAGATCTCATGACAGCACAGCTAAACCCCCTGAGGGGTGGGGGCATGCTCATCCAGCCAGGGAATGGGGGATCAGGGATTTCAATTATTGACTTTCCCAGTTACACAAACACTACACGTGAACTGCTCACTTGGGGTAAAATCTGGAGAGCCACGATCAAACTCAAGTGGAGAGACCCAGCTTTTTAAGGACATACACAGAGAAACTAGCAAAGGAGGAGAGATTAGGCCTCCTATTTGCCCAGTCCCATAGGTGACCTTGGAAAGATGTGGAGAGGTCCTCAAGAAACATGCCTGCTTGCTAACTCTCTTCTGGTAGGTTTCAGGATCAATAAGTTAAGTTATTGGGCTGAAACCAGTGTCCAGCACCCAAAGGTCACTCTATACATTGTGTCCCCTTGCACCCCAATCTGCATGCTCTGAGTAGAGGCTCCAGGTAACAAACAGGCAACTGTGGGTCCCTTTGCCATTCTCCTTCCCAGTCCCTGTCTTTGGCCTGCCGAAACCCTGCAGATCCCAGCCGCAGCAACATCAGCCAAGGTTTTCTTCCACCATGGGACCAAAATGTTCTCAGGACAGATTGTTTGGGAGATCTGTTCTTTGTGCCAAGAGGTTTAAACACCTCCATCACTTTGTCGTGCCAGTTTTAAGAGGATACAGATGTAGCCCTCCTACTTGCTTCTCCTCTGTTGGTTTCAGTAGCCTCCTGACCAGATGTCTTCTTCAAGGCACAGCTTTAAACATCATGTTCCCAGCAAGCCTGTTCCAAGCTGAGGCTCCCACCTTTCTGTACTGCAGGAGCCCACATCAAGCAGTGCAGCTTGCAGGTCTGGATGGATGTCTCCAAGGTAATGGATCCTTGGATCAGCTTCCATCTGCTCCCTTAGATCTCACCCCTGCTTGCTTGGTTAGAAGTTGGGAGCCCTTGTTTACAACCTTGCTTAGTTTGGAAGAACCATAAAAGCATCACTATCAAGTCTGTGGAGGAGGAGGGCCCAAGGTTCCCTGGGAAGGAGGCAGAGGGTCCCCATCCTCTGGGGGGGCAGCAGAAATGGGTGAATCAGGGGGTCCCTGGGAGCTGCCACCAGAGCCAACATCAGCACTGAGCAACACAACATCTCAGAGGGTGGTGTGGTGCCTGGGCCAGGGCTGGCTGGTAGGTTGCTGTGGGTGATCCATCACAACTGGAAAGAGGAACATGGGCACAAGGGGTCATGGAGAGGAAGTCCTGCCCTGCCCCTGCATACAGCAGGCTCCACTGGGCTGCTCCAAGTAAAAGCAAACAGTATTTCAAGGAAATACTTCAAGGAAAGAGTGGGCAACTTAGCAGAGACCCCGAGTTGGACTTTTACTGATATTTCAGTGGATGGTGTCTTTAAAGCTATCAAACAAAGGTTTTCTTAGCCTTGCTGACATGGGACCTTGTTCTGAGATGGCTGCAAGAGGCCCTCTGAGCAGGTACAGGTTGGAAGCAGAGCTGAAGACAACACTCCACTCTGTTTCTTATCATGAAAGGTCTAAAATGAGACACGGTGCTCTGAGGAACCTGGATCCATCTATTCTCCACCCTCTCACCAGGCAGCACAAGATCCCATCTCATCCTGCTCTTCTCCAGGATGAACAAGTCCATCTTTCTCAGTAAATCTCCCATCTTTCAGATTAAACTCATCATTCCTTGTGCTATCACTAAGGCCCTACTAAAAAGTCCCTCCCTATCTTTCTTATAAACCCCTCTAGGCACTGGAAGGTGCTCCAAGCCTCCAAGGCTCCCCGGAACCTTCTCCAAGATGATCCCCAATTCTCTCAGCCTGTCTCCAGAGCCGAGCTGCTCCAGACCTTGGATCATCTCTGTGGCCTCCTCTGGACTCAGCCATCCTGCAAGCAATCAGCCCTTGCCAAAACCCTGTCCTGCTGCTCCATGGGCTCTGGCCACCTGGGTCTGTCCAGCACAAGATGGATTCTGGGGTACAGAAATCCTCAGAATTCAGAATACTGCAGGTGCCAGTCCTTAAGAAAAGGATGGTCTGGATTTTAATGTGAGGAAACCATGGTATAAGCACTCCATGTATCAGAGAAAGGCTTGAGGTGAGACCATTTTACATCAGCATCAGGTCACCACTCCATGGGAAGGGACCTGGGGAACCACCATGGACCTTGCGCAAGGGGCAGCCCGGCCCGGCCTTTCTGAACTGCAGTGCAGAGTTTGCCAGGAACACTGGAGTACCTCTTCCCTGAAGGGTCTAACAGGGTCCCCAGGAGCTGTTGGGCTCCGTGCCTGCTCTGGAGAGAGCAATTTTCATCTGATATTTGATTTCCATCCAGGAGGGGCAATGCCTGCTGGGTGTTTGCTTACCCAGATGTTGAAATGTGCAGAGGAGCCCATGGGATGCCATTCCCTGGGGAAACCCTTCAGGGACAGCCAGGATCTGTGAACCGTGCTTGCTTTAAGGTGTTTGGCTTATTGGCACCAAATTATTTGCTTTGCCTCAGCAGAAAGCTCTTCACCTTGGCCAGACACAGCCCCCCTTGTCTGAGGGTGTCACGGCCTGAAGAGCAGATAAGGGTGAAGCCACCAATCCTGTTGCCAGCCAGCAGGACGCAAGTGCTGTGCTTTGGGTCTCGTGCCTCCACCCCCTCACCTGCCCGGCCCTATAATAACTTTCAGGAGACCCCTCCAGCCAGGGCAAAGCC
Organism: Phaethornis superciliosus; assembly: GCA_023637945.1. Taxonomy (NCBI): domain Eukaryota; kingdom Metazoa; phylum Chordata; class Aves; order Apodiformes; family Trochilidae; genus Phaethornis; species Phaethornis superciliosus. Next base: position 10,215,494 of record JAJQWJ010000023.1, on the reverse strand, counting down.
ACTCAGCTCCAGGCTCCACAGGGTCCCTGCAGAGACAGCATGGGTGAGTTTGGAGTGGGATGGGGGGGTGGACATCACCACTGCTTTGTGGCTGCATGTCACAGGGCATCCCAGGGCTTTGTCTTCACACCATGTCTCAGCCATCCCAGAACATCCCAGTGCATCCCAGTGCACAGTCCCTGACATTTCCCTGGGCTTGCTGTGCTCTGGGCTGGGAGGTAGAGCAAGAGTGTGCATGTTCTGTGGCAGCATAGCCTTGGAGTGCCAGGTAGCCCATTTCACCAGCCTCATACTTACTAAATATTCTTTGCAATTTTTGGCTCGCAAGGAGAGTATTAAATACCCTAGGACAGAAAATTAATTTTTTAATACATATATTCTTGCCTAAGGAGCAATACTGAGCAGGTATCAAGGCTAGATGCTCAAAAGCAAACTGCTGTCCCCAGAAACCCAGCCAGGAGGGGCTGATATTCTGCCCTGCAGCTCCTTCCCACCTGGACCTCTCATTCCCCTCTCCCATGGGGGAATGGGCCAGCAGTGGAGGGATCATTGCTTCTCTGATGGCCTAAAGAAGAGATATCTTTAAACATGCCTCTAAACACAAGTGTGCCAAGATGCTAAATGTTACGTAGGAATTGAGATGCAAATCAGCTGGAGTCCAATGTGTTTTCAAAGACCTTTGCTCTAAAACTGGAACCAGCACTAGGGCTTGGGGTGGCTCTGAGCATTCCCAGACACTGCTGCTTTTCCCTGGGGCAGCAGTTCCAGGCTGGCATCATTGAGCATTTCCCATCTCAGGCACCTCAGGGAGTGGTGCCAAGCCCAGCTGCCCCAGGGCAGCACAACAGCTTTGGCTCTGCTCCTTTTCCAGCAGGGGAGGGATCACGTTGGTAATCTGCCAGGGTGAGCTCCATGTGTCATAGCACCAAGAGATTTCCCCATGGGCAGATGCCACCTCACTCTCTAGGAACCATGATAAACTTCCTATTATTTTATTTAGATTTAATGTTGTAAACAGTGTGCTGCTTTTCCAACCTGCTCTGCACAAGGGCAGACCTGAGCAGCTGGCTACACATGGAAATTTTGAAGAAGCTATATAAACATTATGAAAGACATAATTTGCACCAGCCAGGCAGTAATTCCGTAAATTTGTGCCACCCTTCTCAGTCATGCTGCTTTCATGCAGAGCAGAGAAGTACCCACATGCCTGCCTGGGACCTGTTCCCACCCCAGACATCTGGGTTCTTTCTGCTCACAAACCTGGACTGGAGGCAGGAGTAGTCCCAGCTTACACCATCCAGGGGCCAGGAGGAAAGGGGATTCCTTCCCCCATGCTCACTCTGCTTGTTATCTTCATCCCCCAAACTTAGATTATAGCAGGAGTTCTGGTTACAGACAAGATTTTCACATGTCTTCTGTCTCAAAAGCCACCATCAGCAGGTACCACCAGTGATGATGATTGTATGATGAGTGTATGACAGCCCATCAAAATGAGTGAATTTGGGTTTGTGGCTCCAAACGGGAGTTCTACATTTAAATAATTTTATTTTCCTATATCACTCTTCAAGTAAAGGATTAAATGGAATTTGTGGCTCTCTAATGCAAGAGTTGTGACCTCTTTCTTCTTTTCCCAATCTCTTCCCATTTCAGCTACCCAGCGCCTTTGTCTCCTGCTTTTCACCTGCCTGCTGACCCTGGCAACATCTCTTCCTGCCTTTGAGGTTATGAACCTGCATCTCCTTAATGGCACTGTGGATGACATTATGAATGCTCCTCCTGAGGACTCAGAGCCAGGTAAGTATAGCACAGAAGAACAGGAATATCATCTGTAGAAGATTGTACTCTCCCAGCAGGGATTTGACATGTCTACTCTCAATGCTCACTCCTCTCTCCTTTGTTTTTTTAATTCAGATGATGGTGACAACCATGTTAGGCAGGTCAGAGATGTTGCCCCCCGCCAACCAGCAGGCCATGGTAAGTCTTTTCTCATGGAGTGCATCTGCTCATAAAGTTTCAGCAAACAGAGGCTCATGAAGAGCTCTCAGCCACCTTAGCCCATGCCCTACATCTGGCAGGCCTCTCCCAGAAGAAATGTTGATCTTCTGATGGGCTACAGAGGTGCCACAGATCATAACCTGGGGGCAACTCAATTAGCAGCCGTGTCCTGGGCCTAGTAATTGCTGAGGATCTTTAGCAAATGGAATTTTCCACCTAAAGATCTGCACTGGAAAGTGATAATTTGTTACTGGTCTCTGGGAAGTGGTGACAGGTTATTGTCCTATTTTCACTCGACAGCTGATGAGAAGACAAGGTAAGAGAGGGACTGACTGTGTTACTGAACTGACAGAGTCACCAGTAGCCCATAGGATCACTGGATAGGAAGAACCAGCAGCAGAGGTACTGGGAGTGGAGCAAGTCCCTTCCCAGGAGTGTGTAGGAGTGATCAGGTGTTTGCTATATAAGGGGCTGACACTCTGGATCACGGAAAAACCATAACCAAATCAAGCAAGTCGGGAATTATCTAATAAGCTGCTCGGTAAGCCCACAGAAAACAGATGGATGTGTCCTGTTGAGATGCCCAGGGCTGATCTGGGTCAACCAGGGTCAACCAGGCTAAGACATTTTGGTAGTGTGTCCCCATCAGTTTGATTCTTGTCTTGGGAAGATCTGAAGCCCAACTCTTACATGGATCATTTCAAGAATTTGCTGTACTCCTGTGAGCACGTGGCATGAATGCAGCCCAAGGGTGTGTGTGCAGTAGGGTGTAGCCAGAGGTGCTTTTGGTGTCTGGTTGTGTGAGACCCCATCACCCCCTCTCCTGCCCCAGGTTGGCCCAAGGACTGCAGTGAGCTCCCTGCTGGCAGCCACAGCGGCATCTACATCATCCAGCCGAAAGGACTGCACCACCTCGTGGTGTACTGCGAGATGAATGCCACCAAGGGGGGCTGGACAGTCATCCAGAGGAACCAGAGGGACACTCCTGTCACCTGGGCCGAGTCCTGGACCACCTACAAGTACGGCTTTGGGAACGTGCGCACCGAGTACTGGCTGGGCACTGAGTACATCCATCAGATCTCCAAGCAGAAGGTCTACCAGGTCAGGTTTGTCATCCAGGACTCCGCAGACAACATCCATTTTGCAGACTACAACCTCTTCTTTGTGGAAGATGAGCCCCATGGCTACCGGCTGAGGCTGGGCGCCTACGAAGGGACTGCAGGGGATGCCATGACCTCAGACAATCCCAAAACCATGCATGACAACATGAAGTTCTCTACAAAGGATCGGGATCAGGACACCTACAGTAAGAACTGTGCCTACAGCTACGAGGGGGGGTGGTGGTTCTCATCATGTTATTCTGTACGGCTGAATTTCAAGGGGGGCATGTCGTGGGGCAGCCTGTGCAAAGGGAACTGCAAATCCTCCCTTATCCTCATCAAACCAGCTACCTATTGCTAGTGCTTCCACCCTCTCCTGTCCTCACTGGACACTCTGCAAAGGCTCTGCATGGCCACAGATCTTGAGCCTCTCTGGAGCAGAGAGGGAAGCCCAAGGGTGGTAGGTTTTAGGGGAAAGTCACTTTCCCATTCCTCCCCCTGAGTGCAGGCTTCCCCTCTGCTGAGCTCTTTTCCCCTGTGCTTGCCATTGATTCCTTCTTACTATGTTCATAATCAAGAATAAAAAAATTTTAAAAAACTTGTGAAATTTTTGAATTCCACATGTACTTTCCCTGTGGGAGGAAGACACAGCCTGGAGTGACTTTTCATACCTTCTTAGCTGCCTCCAGAATCCACAGCAAGAAAAAAGCCACGTGCCTCAAATTTCCACGTATTCAATGTCTCTCTGCAGTGTCTGGTAAAGCATCCCAATAAATTTTTTCCTTGAGCTCATTCTCCGCTAAGGAATGTCTGTTCTGCATCTCTGATGTGCTTCCACTGGGACCCAAGAAATGCCATATCAGGTGCTGGGACTGGAGTCTTGGGGTTTACGGAGGGAAAAAACCTGGAGGGATTCTCACAAGGATGGATTTAAGAAAAGTCAAGTTACACTGAGGTAAAGGACTGTGAGCAAAACAGAAGGTCTCAGAAGGGACCTGTCACCTGGAAGAACCTTCCCACAGCACCATCATAGTCCAGGGTCAAAAGCTCTGGCATTGTCCTGGTGCCAAAGTCCTGCTCCTGCTGACTCTGTGAGGATCTGCTCCTTGCTACTTGTCTGTCTGCAGTCATGCTTTGATCCTGCACAAACATGATTTTGAAGCCATCAGTTGATCTGTCTGCTGAGGCAGAGACAGTGAACTTAAATGGAAGCAAGAAAGAAGTAGTTTAGGTGTTTGGAAGCATTCTAATTAGGAGATGCTAATGAGGGAAGAGGTCCTTACAGGAATGGGGTCACCATACCCAAGCTTTTGAGACCAATTTAGATGAATGTTTGCTGAGAAAAGTGCAGACCTGATGCTGTGTGGTTCTGCGGGACAAGACCCCTTTGGGTCCTCCTTCCCACAGCACTCTGGCACTGCCAGGACAAACTCTTTGAGAAGCACTTTCACCTTTGCAATCCATTTCTGGCTTTGTATTGGGGTCACAGAGCACCAGCAGTGAGTTCCTCTTCATGGTCACGAGTGCACTTGGCTTTGAAGGGTGTCCCCGCTTGGCTTTGAAAGGTGTCCCTTCAGGGACTCTGCAGTGTCAGGTGGCCCTCTCCAGAGATGGGAGCATCTCCAGCCTTGGTGGTGAACTGGACACCCAAAAATTCAAGGAGACAGCCCTCTGTAGCCTGGTCTAGTTTGGGGATCAACTCTGCCATGCAGAGGTTGGACTAGAGAGCCCAGAAGTGCCTCTCCCAGCTCCAGTTACCCTCGATGACACAGAGGGACATTCCCTCTGAGCAAAGGCTATGCTGGCACCACAGCACAGGGAGGGGACACGGGGGTATCTCTGGGATGGACCTGACCTGCTGGAAGAGCAGCTCTTCTGCACCAAGAGTATGAGATGGTAGCAGGGGGATGGCTGTCAGGAAGGTGCCCCCCACACCAAAGCCAGCAGGCACAGTGACATCAGGTGGCACTGAACAGGCTGTGAAATGACACTCCTGGGTCTATGGGCTCTCCAGGTGACAGGCAGAATTGGAGTTCCTTTTGCTCTTCCCGTTTAAGGAGCGAATGTTTCTCATGCCAGCAGTTCTCTCCTCTGCTGGGGCTCTCTACAGGCAGCAGAGGGACACAGGCCAGGAGATGCAGGAATCCTAAAATATCCTGACAGTACAACTGGGCTGGCACCCACCAACTCAGGAGGAGGGGCTCAAGGAGTGGGTGTCTCAGCATTGCCACCTTGTCCCTCCATCACAGCACACCCCAGTGTTCTAACATGTTCTCATCTCCCCTGCAGCAGCACCAGCTCCATACAGCTTCTGATTCCAAGCTACCCATCCAAATGCTTCCTAAATCCTGCTGGGCTCTTGGCCACCCAACAGCAGTGACCTCCAGCACCCAGTGGCTCCCTGGCAGCTTCCCCTCACCCAGCTCCCAGCGGTGGTGTGAGGTGACACATGAAGTCAGGCAGAGGACACTGACTGCAGTGTCCCAGCAGGTATTCACTCCAGAGCCAGGACAGAGCAGCCCGTGCTCCAGGGCAGTGCCTGGCTGTCCCTGCACCTCTGCTCCCCAGAACTTTCCCACTTCCCCAGTTACTTTTCCCCAGCTTCTCCACCTCATCTTTTATTTAAAGAGTAAGAACAGGGCAAGGAAGCAAGGGGAGGTTCCAGCTCAGAGATGCCCTGGTAGCCCTCAGGCAGGTTTCTGCTTCCTGAAATACCTTTTTTTAATATATTTATCTATGAATCCCTTCAAATATTTAGTGACCACAACAACACCCTGCGGGGAGCAGCTCCCGTCACGAGTGGGGCAGCTCCCAAGGGATTAAGGTGGATCTGCAGTGCAGGAATCCCCAGGGCAGGGTGCCCAGTACAGGGTGCAGCGCAGGAATCCCCAGTGCGGGGGGGGCAGTGCGGGGGTGCAGTGCGGGGCTACGATGCGGGGATGCAGTGCGGGGCTGCAGTGCAGGGGTGCAGTGCAGGGGTGCAGTGCGGGGGTGCAGTGCGGAGCTGCAGTGCGGGGCTACGATGCGGGGCTACTATGCGGGGGTGCAGTGCAGGGGTGCAGTGCGGGGGTGCAGTGCGGGGGTGCAGTGCGGAGCTGCAGTGCGGAGCTGCAGTGCGGGGCTACGATGCGGGGGTGCAGTGCGGGGGTGCAGTGCTGGCTCCCCCCAGCCGGGGGCGGTTCGGTGCAGACCCGCATCTCCCTGTGCTCAGCCGCGGTTCCTTTAACACCGGCGGAGGCGGGCGGGGGGCGGGAGCTGCTCCCGGTGGCGGGGGGCGGGCAGGGGGTGTCCCGGCCCGTGCCCACCCGAGTCCCGGCCCATGTCCCGACCCCCGGCACCCCCCGGCTCCCCGCGCCGTTTCGGGGCGCTCAGCACCGCGCAGCTCCGCGCCCTTCTGCAGGACGAGCCCCGGCTGCAGCGAGCCGCCCGCCTCAGCAGGAAGGTACGGGGGGAGCCAGGGGGGGTCGGTGTCCCGCAGCCGGGGGGGTCGGTGTCCCGCAGCCGGGGGGGTCGGTGTCCCGCAGCACGGCCCCCGAGGAGCAATCCCGGGGCGGGATGGAGACGCCCCCGGGCCGGGCATCCCCCGAGGGTCCTTGTTTTCCCTGTGACACCTGAAATGGCGCCCACCGAGCCCGAGGAGCAGCCCCGGGCCACCAAACCCCAGAGCGGGGCCACAACCCCGAGGGGATGGGGGCTCTGGGGGGGGTCTGGCAGGCCCTGGCCCCTCGCCGTGCACCCCACTCCTGGCTCCATCCCGGCAGCCGGGATGAGCCCCCCCGGCTCCAGCCCTTCCCGGAGCTGCTCAGCGAGACCCAATCAGGTTATTCTAACACCATTCTCTGCCTGCTGACAGCATCTTTCTTTCCCCTGGGCCTCTCTCAGAGCACAGCCCCGCACCATGTTTGCGTGGGCAGCAGATGGGGTGCGTGTCCCTCCTGACACCCCCCTTAGCGAGCGAGGCCTTTCCCCTGCAGAGGCTGCGGTGGCTTTGCCACATTCTGGGCCAGCTGCCCTGTGCTGTGGGTAGCCCAGACACGGCCATTGCCTCTCCCCTGCCCTTTCAGGTGGAGCAGAAAGATGGGGACAGTGCAGGAGGAGGGGGTTTGCCCCGGGATGGAGTTGGACCCCCTTCCAGCAGGCTGCCAGCTCTGGCTGGTTCTGCCCATTTCACAGAATCACAGGATGGTTTGGGTTGGAAGGACTGATCCAGTCCAACCCCTGCAGTGAGCAGGGACATCTTCAACCACATCAGGGTGCTCACAGCCCCATCCAGCCTGGTCTGGAATGTTTCCAGGGATGGAGCACCCACCCCCCTTCTGGGCAACCTGGACCAGGGTCTCACCACCCTCACTGTTAAAATTTATTTCTAATATCTAGTCTGTATCTCCCCTCTTTCATTGTTTTAAACCTCTCTGATGGTTTAAAATCATCACCCCTTGTCCTATCACTAAAGGCCCTGCTAAGAATCACAGAATCACAGAAAGTGAGGGGTTGGAAGGGACCTTGAAAGATCACCCAGTCCAACCCCCCTGTCAGAGCAGGGTCACCTCCAGCAGGTCACACAGGAACACATCCAGGTGGGCTTTGAATGTCTCCAGAGAAGGAGACTCTCTGTGCCAGGGCCCTGTCACCCTCACAAGAAGTTTGTTCTTTTAAGCCCCTTTAAGTATCAGAAGGCTGCGATCCCAATCCCTGGAGCCCAGCTCTCAGCCTGGCTCCAGAGCCTCGGACCATTTTTTGTGTCTTGTTTCTCCTGGTGCTGACACGTGGCCCCTCTGCCCTTCCCCACAGTTCCAGAGCCTGCAGCTGGAGCGGGAGATGTGTTTGGCTTCCAACTGCACCCTGGCCAAGGTGAACCTCTCCCTGCGCCCACGGCTGGAGGATGGGAAGGCTTCCCTGGCCATCAAGTACCAGGAGCTGCGGGAGATCCGAGAGGTGTGCTGGGACAAGCAGCAGCGTCTGGGTGAGTGAATGGGACACAGGGGATGGGGCAAGGCATCAGCCACAGCCAATGCACCCCATGTTAACCTGAGGGACCCAGGTAGGCTCTGCACCCTCGAACCTCCCCCAGGAGGGAAATGGGAAATGGGAAATGGCCCAGCCATGATCAGGAGCAGTGGGGGTGATGCTGCCTGGGACATCCCTAACCCTCAGCTGGGGCTGATCCCATGGTGGGATGCGGGCTTGGGTGTGCAGGTGGCTCCAGGGATGTGTTTGGGGGTGGGGGGCTTAGTGCTTGAGGTTGGGAAGCATCACAGTGGGGGCATCCTGGGGGAGGTTTGTTGCAGCCCCATCTCCTCCTGACACAGAGCTGTATCTGGAGAAGTGGAGCCCGCAGAGTGCCCTGGGACAGCTCCAAGCCAAACTCGAAGCCTCTGAGGCAGAGTCAGAGGTGAGACCCCCATAGTGCAGCCCCTTCCTTGCCTGGCCCACGGGCTCCTCTCTGTGCTCTCCCACGTGCCAGGCCCTGGAGAAGAGCTCAGGGTCTGGGGGTTGCTCAGCTGTCTGTGCTCCCTCCGTGGCCCCCCCAGCTCTGATGCTGTCCCCCTGCCCATCCCACAGGCACAGGTAGAGCAGTTCCTGACCCAGGACCTGCCTCTCACCTCCTTTCTGGAGTCCTTCTGCCAGAGCCGTACACGCTCCCACATCTGCCGGACACAGCTGGAGAAGCTGCAGGAGCTGCTGCAGAAGGATGGGTTGGGCAGGGACCCCGTGGGTCACCCAGGTGCCTTGGCTAGCTCAGCACCCATCCGCCTCGCCCCGCTGCGCAGCGGAGGAGTCCCCAAAGCCTTTGACCTCTCCCATGGCTCCGTGCCCACCTTCCTCGTCCCCTCGGAGGCCCTTGTGCCCTTTGCCATGCCGGCTGCACCTCCCAGACACCATCTCCCAGCCCTGGGACAGCAGTCTGTACCTCCCTGCCCCGAACCCCCCGGGCCAGGCTCACCCCTGCACCCGGTGGGACACATCCCCCCACTCAGCCCCCCGCAGCCTCCGCACCGGTAGCGGGGCAGGGACGGGGGAGATGTCCCTGCTCCTGCTCCTGTGCTGGAACCACCCTGGCTGGAGAGCTGTGGGGTGGGCACAGCACCCAGGGGCTGTGGGGTCTGTTGGGCTGGCACAGGGGTGGGTGGGTGGGTGGGTGCTCACAGGGGGGGGTGGAGGTGCTTGGCCGGGGGGTGGGATGGGCAGAGGGTCTCGGGGAGCTGCCTTGAAGAGGGGAGGCCCAGGAGCAGGAACAGGAGCTGGGGGTGGGTGGTTTGTAGGCATGTCAGTGGGATCAGTTGGGTGGGTGACAGCAGAGAAGAGGGCCCAGGAGCACTGGTGCCACGTGCTTTCTAAATAAAGGCTCTTGTCCACACTCTGGGAGACCCCTTGGCTCCAGCTATGACCCGAGAGATGGGAGAGGGTGAGAAGAAAGTGACTGGGGTGGGGACACTTGACAATCAAGGAGGATCACCCAAGCATTGCACCCGCACTTGGCTCAGCCCAGCAGTACCCTGGGGAAGGCCATAGCCCCTCTGAGGGGGGCAGAGAGCCCAGGGAGTGTTTCCCCCCAGGCAGGTGCCAGGAACCATCTCCCAGCAGCCTGGCCCTACATCTGGTGAATGGGGTGACAGGACAAGGGGGGATGGTTTCAAGCTGAAAGAGGGAAGATTGCAATTGGATATAAGGAAGAATTGTTGTGAGGGTGCTGAGCCCCTGTCCCAGGTTTCCCAGAGAAGCTGTGGCTGCCCCATCCCTGGCAGTGTTGAAGGTTGGATGGGGCTTGGAGCAGCCTGGGCTGGGGGAGGTGTCCCTGACTCAGGGGCTTGGAGGTTGGTGATCTCTGAAGGTCCCCTGAATGCAGCTCCAGCCCTTTCCACAGATGATCCTGGGCTGGGGACAAAGTCCTGCATGGGTCACAAGACCAGGACATTGGCAAGAGGCAGGAGCTGGCAGCAGCAGCTGGTGATCCCTCTGTGTCTCTGCCTGCCAGCACCAAGTGCTGCCTGGGGCAGGGACAGCTCGAGAAGGGGTCCACAGCCCCCGCTTGCCCCAGGGACAAAGCATGGCCACCAGGTGTGCCTCTGCATTCATTTCTGCACATTAATTAATTTCAGGAAGCAGCCTGGGGCCAGCTCAGCCTCTCTGCCCACTGGTGTGCAGCCAAACCCAGGAGGGGCTGGCATGGGAGCTCCCTGCCCCCCCAGCTTTTTTTTTTCAGGAGCCAGGCTGGGTTAGCAGCAGCCCCCAGCCCAGGAGGGACAGGACAGCTCGGAGAGAAGGGGTGAACCCAGGAAGACCCTTGGAGCTGTGAACTCCAAGGTTGGAGGGGGATGCAGAACCCAGCGAGGGGGGTTCTAGGGTGCCCCAGCTGGGCCCCCCCTGCCTGGCAGGCACTTGGCAAGCAGCAGGGCTGTTACCAAAGGCAACTCCATTAACAGTTAACAATTAACAGAGGAGCTGCTGCAGGGGATGCAGTGGAAGGGATGGGAACTTCCCCCTCCCACCCCCCCAATCCACAGGTGCTGCCAACCCTGTGTCCCTTCCCTGGGGGTTCAGGGCAGCAGCAGCCTGGGGGGCAGAGCTCTGCCCAGGGACCCCCCAGCACTGCCCGGGATGCTGCTCACACAGCCTGCACTTCCTCACCTCTGCTTCCCCCAGAGTCCTGCCAGGAGCCAGGTTCAGCCCCTGCCTTCCCACAGAGCAGCTCAGCTTCTCCCAAAGAAGAGAAAAGTCCCTCTGGAGGCACCGAGAGCCCAGGGTCATGGGCTGCACCCCCAGCAGCCATGGTGAGCAGCCCAGCCACACTTCCCCTCCTCTGACAAACTAAATACTGCTTATAGCAGGAAATCACAGAATAATTTGGGTGGGAAGGGACCTTCAAGGTCACCCAGTCCAAGCCCTGCAGTATCAGGGACACCCTCACCCAGATCAGGGTGCTCAGAGCCTCCTCACCTTGAATATCCCCAGGGATCAGGCCTCAACCACCTCCCTGGGCAACATCTTCCAGTTTTCCACCACCCTCATGGGAAAGAACTTGTTCCTAACATCCAACCTAAATCTGCTTTTCTCTCATTAAAGCCATTGTCCCTCATCCCATCACTGCAGGCCCTTCCAAACAGTCCCTCCCCAGCCCTGCTGTAGGCTGGAGCACCCAAGTGCTGTGGAGTGAGCACAGAGGACACATCACAAGTGCACAGCAACCCCCTGGGTCAGAACCTGAATGGAATGTGTCTCCAGCAGGCAGGGGGTGAAGTCCCCAGGGAGGTCACCCTACCTGCTCCTACCCACTCCTGCTCACCCTTCCCAACATGGCCTCAGGGAAACAGATCCCCCCCTCCCCAACCTGAAACACCAGCCTGGCCCCTGCCCTCCACTTCCCAGCAAATACAAGGAAATATTTATCACCCGAGCCCACCAAAAAGAAAGAGGAGTCATTTCATCACCAGTTTATGGGTGGATATTTTTAATGTTCAAGATGCATCCCAGAGACCCTAAGGAAGAAGAACTGACCAAGCCACCCACCCAAAGGCACGGGGAGGAACTCAGTTTTTATGCCTGGGTCCTTCACCCCCAGTTTCAGGCAGGAGCACCAGACATGGAGCAGAGCTCAGCCCAGCCAGCTTCCTGCAGCAGGGTGTCAGTCGTGGCTGTCTGGGTGACAGTCACACCCCTGTCCCAGTGCTGGGCCAGAGGGTGCAGAGAGCACAGCAGCCTCAGCCCCCTGACCCACCCTGCACTGCACCAGCTGCTCTCCTTGCCTGTGGAACAGCCCCCAGCACTGCACACACACTGCACACACACTGCAGAAAGATCAGTCCAGAGAAGCCCTCGTGTTTGGTAGGGCTGCCTTAGGAACCTGCAAGCCATGGCAGCAGGAACGAGAGAGGTGCTGCCTGGTATCCACCACTTCTGTGGACATCCCAACCTTTTCCAGCCCGGGAGAGGACATTTTCTGCCAAACTCAGCCAAGGAAGCCACCTCTGGTCTTTCAAGTCATTTGGTTTACAGCATGGGAAAGCATCAGACGTGTGACACAGTGTGACACAGAGCCACAGCTCTGGAGACTTTCACTGTATAACCAGTGCTGCTGACCCCCAGGCTCCTGCTCCTGACACACTGACTGCTCAGGACTGTAATGCTGTGCAGAGGGATGGACAGATAACCAGAGAGGTTCCAGGAAAGCTCTGCCTCTGGGATGGATTTTCTCCAAACACACAGAAGTTTCTAGAGTCTGCAGGTGGCACAATGCCTTCCAGAAGAGGGAGGAAGCTCCCCTGCAAGGCATCTGCACCAGCAGACACTGCACCCCCGGCCAGGCTCCTGCCTCAGGCTCAGCTCAGTATCACAGAACTCCAGCTGGAAAACACAGGGCATTTGCTTTTAACATGTTTTGTGTTGGGAGAAAACACACCCCAGGGTGGCTGCAGTGAGAGGCACGGGCTTGGCTCCCACACCCACCACTGCCAGCCAAGCCCAGCAAACCCAGTGCAAAGCAATAGAGATGAGGGCATGCAGCCCTGCTCACTCCATGTGGTACAGCATAGCACAGGTGAAACCCTCACCCAAGGAGAGACAGAAGCTCTGAGACACAATCTTTAGCTCTTAAAACACTTCAGTACTTCAATAGGCAAATACTCTTATGTGCAAACAATGCTTAGATACACATACAACACAAGTATCACCACTCCTGCTCAAAAGTGTCCCACTCCAGCCACAAACGCCTGTGCAGGATGGTCTTGCATGAAGTTCCTGGCAAGCCCTAGACAGGACAGGGTGTTCTGAGCACAGAAATGCTTTGGGAGGCAGCTCTGGTTGTATGCTGACCAGGACACAAGCCACCACAGGCCCAGGTTTCACTCTTCCAGGCTGCTGAAACCAAGATTCCTGTCCTCACCACACAGCCAGGAACACCCTGAACAGGGAGAGACATGGGCAGTGATGGGGCTTGGAGACTGACATTCCCAAAACTCCCCAAAGGTGTAGTAACAACAGGAGAGAGGGCACATGGTGGCAGGTGTTGGATGAACAGAAAGCCCCAGGGAGCTGTGACTCGAGCACCCTCCACACACACACACAGCACACAACCACCACTGACAGCCATTACATCTCTGCTGCAGCTTAAAACAGGCAGGTGGCTCCCACCAAGGTCAAACAGCTGTGTCACTGGAGGGGACACAGAGCAGAGTCCATGAAGCAGGTTTATCTGTCAGGCAGTGTCTCTGCAGGTCAGAGCAGCAGAGGAGGCACAGCACAGCCCGCTGAGCCCTGACCCTGCCAAGGTCACAGCGGTGGCAGGGCCACAGGGCAGCCTGCAGGTGACACGTCCCAGCCACCTGCTGTGCCTGCCAGCTGCACTTTGTGTCTGAAGGTCACCGAGGGGACGGGGTGACAGCCTGAGGGAGAGCTCCCTGCTCCCGCAGCCCCTCTGGAGGTCACACTGGCAGGAGTCACACAGCCCAGCCTCAGGTGCAGAGCTCGGTGCCTGGTGGCCACGTAGCGTGTCTGAAGGTCACAGTGACAGAGGGGAAAGGTCCCAGGCTGAGGATCGGGCCCCTGCCAGCCATGGGGGTGCAGGGGACACCCCCCCGGCCAGCTGCCACGTCCCCCGGTGACACCATCCCGAGGCTGCCCGGCCCCGCTGTCACTTGAGGACGTAGAGGAGAGCGAAGCCCAGGAAAAAGAAGATCCCGACCGAGAAGTCGGAGAAGAGCCTCAAGCGGCCCTGGGCCGCCGCTTCCTCCCGGCGGAGCCGCAGCCGCTCCCGCCGCGCCCGCAGCTCCTGCTCCCGCTCCAGCTGCTCCCCGTAGTGCGCCCGGTAGAAGGTGTCGAAGTCGAAGGGCGGAGGGAGGGGCCCGCGGCGGGTGCCGGTGCCGGTGGCGGTGGCGGTGGGGCCGGGGGGCGGCGGAGCGGCGGTGTGGGGCGGGCGGCCCGAGGGCCGGGGGGCTCCGCGCAGCTCCTCGGGGCTCAGCAGCCCCCGGTCGTACTTGCGGCGCAGGACGGCGCTGCCCAGCACCCGGTAGGCCTCGCTGACGGCGGCGAAGCGTGCGGCGGCGGCGGCGCTGCCGGGGTTGCGGTCGGGGTGGTAGCGGAAGGACTGCTCGTAGTACGCGGTCTTGATCTGCGCCGCCGTGGCCGTGGCCGGCACCCCCAGCACCTCGTACAGTTCCCGCAGGGATCCCCCCGCCCCCTGCCCGCCGCGGGCCGCCGACAGAGCGCGGCCGAACCGGGGGTCCCGGGGCCCGGCGGGCAGGAGGCGCCGGAGGCGGCCGAGAGCTGCGGGATCCATGGGGAGCTCAGCGCCCGCCCGCAGCCATCCCGCGGGAACCGGCTGTGACGTCAGCGGCGCGGGGCTGTGACGTCAGCAGGTGGCATGGCGGGCAGCGGGAGGAGGCCGGAGCACCGCGGTCCCCCCGAGCTGGTGAGCAGCGGGAGGGAGAGGCGGGGGGAGCCGGGACGGGGGAGCCCGGGGGAGCCCGGGGCATCACCCCCCACACACACCCCACACCCCCTCTGTGTCTCGTTGCAGTTCTACGATGAGGCCGAGGCGCGGAAATACACCCAGAGGTAGGGGCGGGGCTGCGGCCTGGGTGTGAGGAACGCGGCGGGGGGGGGGAGGGGGACGCGATCCCCCCGGGGAGCAGCGGTTGAGGGTCCCGCGGTGAGGCCCTGGGGGAGGTGACCCCGCCATGTGCCGGGGGTCCCGTCCTGAGGCGGAGGTGGCTCCGCCGAGGGGTGCGGGGGGTGCGGGGTGCCCCGTCCTGAGGTGGCGGAGGGTGAAATTCCCACCTCACACCCCCCCGCCGTGTCCTGGCAGCTCCCGGGTGGTGCAGATCCAGTCGCAGATGTCGGAGCGGGCTGTGGAGCTGCTGGGACTGCCCGAGGACCGACCCTGCCTCCTCCTGGACGTGGGGTGAGTGGGGGCCGTGACACGGAGCCATCTGGGGCTACAGCCGGCTCTGCTGGGGGATGGAGAAGGGGAGTGGGCTGCTGGGGTCACCCTCAGACCAGCTCTGTCAGCTCTGCACCTTCCCCAATTCCTCCCTTCAGCTGTGGCTCTGGGCTGAGTGGGGATTACATCTCTGAGGAGGGACACTACTGGATTGGTATGGACATCAGCTCTGCCATGCTGGGTGAGCAGCACCCTCACCCCCTGCCCACCCTGACACCCTCACCCCCTGCCCACCCTGACACCCTCACCCCCTGCCCACCCTCACCCCCTGCCCACCCTGACACCCTCACCCCCTGCCCACCCTCACCTGGCCTCAGAGGTGAAGCTCAGTGCTGGGAGCTGCTTGCCTGAGCTGAGCTTTTGTTCTGCACAGACGTGGCCATTGAGAGGGAGGTGGAAGGAGACCTTCTCCTTGCAGATGTGGGTCATGGTGTTCCCTTCAGAGCTGGCATGTTTGATGGTTGTATCAGGTGAGCTCTCTTGGTGCCCCCTGTAACTTCCTTGCCTGTACAGCACACGTGGTCTGCCTGCTGTCAGGAGCAGATGAGTGTGGCTGTCCCTGTCAGTCGCTGTCTTTGCTCCATGCCACTTGACTCCACCTCTCTGAGACAAACTGCTGAGATTCTGGGCTTGTGACAGTTTCTGAAGCTGTGCTTGTCTTCTGTGTGCTGCTCAGCTGGGAAGGTTATTGAACTAAATAAAGTGAAACTAGGGATATTGTCAGGAGAGTTGAGACCTGAGGAGGAAATCAGAAAGTATATCTGTACCACTGCTCAGCTGCAAGGTCAGTTCCTGGATCAAGGGTTTGATGGCTGGTTTGGGGATGAATTGCTGGGAGGGAGGGAAGGGGCAGAAACAGTTTTCTGCTTAGGAGATTCCTCAGAAAGGTGCTGGGAAGGAGCAGGGACTGCCCATTGCTGATCCAAACACTCTGGGATTGCTCCTTGGCAAAAGGTGCCTGGCCATGCAAGGGCTTTGCACTTGGGGTATTTGATGACCTTCCTTAAAGGGGGTGCTTGGGGATTGGTTTTATTTTTAGTGCTTGAACAGCTACTGAGCCTTACTGGGCTTTGCCACTGTGGAGCTGCAGGGCAGAAGGCAAAAAAGCTACTTGGAAAAAATGGAATTGTTTCCCTGGAGCCTAGCACGTGGGCTGGAGGCAAGGTCAGAGGAGGTGGGGTGGGTGTTGCAGAGCTCTTCTTCCCCCCCTCAGCATCTCAGCTGTGCAGTGGCTCTGCAACGCAGACAAGAAGTCACACAACCCCCCCCCAACGCCTCCTGAGGTTTTTCTCAACTCTTTACACTGCCTTGGTAAGTCTCCTGCTCTCCCCGTCAGGCCCCTGCCTCACTGGTGCATTTTAGCTCCCTGTTTTTTAAGTATTTTCAGTAAATGCTGCTGGGGAGCAGGGGGCCCTGGGGAGCACTGTTCCTATCCCTGTGCTGGTTTGTGGGGTGTCTCCTGCTTCTCTGAGCCCTGCTGATACCCCCTCCCTGCCTCTGCTCTGTCCTTGCTGGCCCTGCAGCCTGAGCAGCTCTCCTGGGGGAGCTTTTGGGGCTGTGGGTGTTAATGTCTGAGTGACTAGAGGGTCCTGAGAGGGGTTTGTGTCTGATTTTATTTCCTGCAGGCCCGAGGATCCCGAGCTGTCCTGCAGCTGTACCCTGAGAACTCAGAACAGGTACAGGACATCAGGCAGTGGGGAAGAGGGACAGGCAGAGAAGTCGTGTGCTGTCTGGGGCTCTGAATGTCCTTTGTCTGTCTTTGTCTTTCCTGCCACCTGTAAAGCTCTTCAAGAGCCCTAAAAACCCCATAAGGTGCAGGGAGAACCAAAAAAAAAAAAAAAAAAAAAAGGCAAGCAAACTGGTGTCCAGATTGTACTGGATTGAAGGTCCAGATTGAAGGACTGGGAGCCTGGTGCAGACTGTATCAGGAGTAGGAGTGATCAGTCTTTGACATGCACATGCCAGATATGTCTTTGACATATCTGAGTGAGCCCAAAGTCTCCTGGGCATTGCTGGTGGGTGACAACTAAATAATTTTGGCACATCCTTCTTTTTCCAGCTGGAACTCATCACAGCCCAGGCCATGAGAGCTGGCTTCACTGGGGGGATGGTGATAGATTACCCCAACAGTGCCAAAGCCAAGAAGTGAGTTCCATGTCTTTGTGTGGGTTTTGGGGTCGGGGTTGGGTGAATTTTTTGGTGGTTTTTCATTTTGTTTTTGTTTTTTTTTCCCCAAGCTGTTCTCTCTGCCATGATGCAGTCCTGACCAGAGGTTACAGCTCAGATCTGACTCTGTTGTAACCAGTCTCAGTCTTGCTTAGGGACTGGGAATAGAATGCTGAATCCCAGCTTCATGCTCCTTATTCTTTTCTTTCAGGTTCTTCCTGTGTCTCTTTGTTGGGGCATCTGGTGTGTTACCAAAGGTGAGGAGCTCCACGGGACAGCAGTTGCCTTGCTGGGTGATGTGGAAGGGCTGTGGGTGAGGGACAGTCACAGAGTGGGAGCCAGGCAGCTCTGCACCTGCAGGTGGGACTTCATTTCCACATTTGCTGTCAGTCTCACCAAACCCTGCTCTCCCTGAGATCTGGTTTCTTTGCCACAGTTTCTGGAAGAGCAGTTTGTTCCTGCTCCAGTCCTTCCCCTTCCAGAGCCCTGGGTTCCTTAATTTAGATGGCATGACTCTGTCTACTCCAGAGGAGAGTGAAACTTCCCAATTTTGATTTTCAGGGCCTTGGTACTGAGTGTGCAGATGAAGAGATACACCAGGCAAAGTTCACCAGTGAGAGGTATTGTGTATGGGGTGAGGCTGCAGGGGGTGGGGGGCCCAAGGGCTGAGTTTTGCTGAGTGAGGACTACAGCACAACATGAGAAAGGACTGAAGGGAAGGGACTGGGAGGCCTCTTGGTGGTTCAGGACACATGGAACACATCAGTTTGGTTTGGAGAGCTTGGCTGTGGTGTCCTGGGGCTGGAGGATTTATTTTGAGGGGTCCTTTCCCTCCAGCCCTGGGGTCTCAGCACTGTTTGTAGGGCAGTGCTGAGGGGAAGGGGCAGCCTTGCAGTGCTGCTGAGCTTGGGGCTGCTCTGCCTGGGCTTCCCTTTCTGCTGCTGTCAAATTCTTTGCTTACTTCTGCTCAGCTGGGACCTGAAGGGTTTCTCCTGCTGGCCAGGTCTCCTCCCATGGTAGTGGTGCAGGGAGAAGCCTCTCCTGCAGCCAGTGGGAGAGACAGAACACAAAATAGAGGAAAGTCGTCGTGGTTGTCCGGAGCTCCTGGCTGCCACGTTTTCCTGCCTCTTACATTGCTGTGCTCTGCTCACTTCAGTCCTGAGGGAACCTGGGCTCGGAGGACAACAGCAGAACAGACAACTTGGGAAGCCTGAGGCTTTCTCTGCTTTGTGTGGAGCAGAGCAAACGAGGGGAAGGTGGTTGTGCCCAGGATCCCAGAGTGCTGCTGGAGTGTCAGACAGGGCAGAGGGAGCCCTGGGCTGGAGTGGGAGGTGCTGGGAGGGTTTCTCACTGGTCCTATGTGGCAGGGGCTATGCCCAGATCTGGGTGGCAATCCTCCAGGACAGAAAACTCTGGTCTCTCCTCCTCTGTTCCTCTCCAGCTGCTCTCTGCTTCCTCTGCAGGACACGGTTCAGACACATCAAGGGGAAGTCTGTGAAGAAAAGCCGGGACTGGATCCTTGAGAAGAAGGAGCGGAGACGACGACAGGGCAAGTAAGTTCAGCTGTGCCCCTCTGCCCTTCTGCCACCCTTTCAAACTCTTGCCACCAGCCCCCTTCCCTGCCCTTCCCAGGGTCACCCCCAGGTTGTGCTCTCTGCTTTTCTCCCCAGGGAAGTGCGAGCAGACACAAAATACACAGGTCGGAAACGCCGCCCTCGCTTCTGAATTGCTCTGGAGACTGCTGGGCTGGAAGAGGGTGTGCTGGTCCCTCCAGCAAGCCTCCTGTGGATGGCATGGATGGGCACTCCAGGACTGGGACTTTTTGGGACAGATCATTGTGGCTTTTGAAGGTGTAAATGCTCCCAACTCCACAGATTTCTGCTGTTTTTCTGGTGAAGGAGTGGCAGACAGTGCTCTGGGCACTTGGTGTCTGCAGTACCATTGCTTATCTTCTGAGAGTGTAGTGAGCCTTGTGGAGCTCCAGGTGAGCCAGAACATTATATCCAGATTCCTGGAGCTCCATCACTGGGCAGAGGGGTTCCTCCACCTGGGCACACCCCAACCCCTGGGTGCTGGTGTTCTCCCAGGAGAGCTCAGTCTAGGAAGCTGCATCAGCCCTGGAGTGTGCAGAGCTGAGAGGTGTCGTGGCCTTCTGCTGGGCTGGGTGATGACCATTGTTACCTTTGCAGTCAGCACCCTCCCCATTCACCCTGGCTCAGGTGCTGCTCCACATTTCCCACTCTGCTCACTCCCTGGGGCTGCTGTTTCATGGAATCATAGAACATTAGGGGTTGGGAAGGGACCTCTGGAGATTCCCCAGTCCAACCCCCCAGTCCTGTCCCAGCAGGATCACCCAGGGCAGGACACACAGGAACACATCCAGGGGGGGTTGGAAATCTACAGAGAAGGAGACTCCACGACCTCTCTGGGCAGCCTGGGCCAGGGCTCTGTTGCAGTAAAGTTCACCTTGTGTTGAGGTGGAATTTCTGTGTTCTAGCTTACACCCAATTGTTCCTTGTCCTGCGACAGGGCAACACTGAAAAGACTGGCCTCATCCTCTTGGCACACACCTCTCAGATATTTCTAGGCACTAATAAGATCCTCTCAACCTTTTCTCAAGACAGAACAGCCCCAGGTCTCTCAGTCTTCACAGGAAGGCTGCGAGTGGTGCTGGCTCTGCCTCTGCTGGCACAGGCTCAGGCTGGCTGCTCTCCTAGCTTTCCAAAGCCCTCAGGAGAGCCCTTTGCTGGCCTTTTTTGCAGTGAATGTCCCATGGTGAGGGTCTTCCTGCACTGGAGCTGGTCTCCAGGGTGAGGTGTGTCCTTCCAACTGAGGCTGGAATGGAACCCATTCCCTGCCAGCTTGGCCTCTGCCTGCAGGCAGGGAGTCTGACAGGATGAAGGTGTGTGTCCCACAGGGACAAATACTCCTCCTGGCAGAATTGATTCCTGTGGCAATTGCCCTGGTTTAGCATCAGGCCCACGCTGGGTGTTTAAGTGCTTCCAGGGTGCTGGGGTTGTCAGCAACCCAGCCCTCACTCCCCATCACTCCCTTACCCTGAAACAGAGAGGTGCCAGGCAGAGCTTTACAGTTACAAATGTTTATTCTACATAAAAATTCCACAAAATGGGAAGCTGTTTTGCACCCAAAGCTTGGGGAGAAGAAAGGGAGGCTAGCAGGGAGGGACAGGGTGAAGGAAAAAAGAGGCAACACAGAGTGTCATCCAGCCCAGTGAGACAGCAAGCCAGGGTCAAGATCCACATAGAAAACAAGGACACTTAGCTCACAGTACAGCAACAGTACAACTCCACAGGGGGCTTGGAAAGCCTTCAAGTACAGTAATTACAAAAACAAAAAAAAAAAAAAAAAAGAAAAAAACAAAAGGGAAAAAAAAAAAAGAAACAAACCAACAAAACAAACCCCAAAACCAATCCCCGGTTCAAGTGCAAGCTGTGCGTGCCCCACACTGCTTGTGGAATACTGCATCGACACACTCCCGGCACTGGGAGGGCAGGTGGCACTTGGAACAGAGGTGGTGGAACCCAAAGGACAAGAGGTCTGAGGCTGGGGGGGCTGGAAACAAAAAAAAAGTGCACTGGCTCCCCAAAGCACAACCACACTGTTGGTGATTTGGTCTGTACATGCAACGACAGGTAGGTAAAAAGAAACTGAACGGGGCTTCCCGTAGTGCAGGGGTAATTATTGCACCAAAACACCCTCCCCTCGCAGTGAGGACAGTGTGAGCCTGCCTGTGGGGCAGCAGTGCCATCTGCCACCAGCCCTGCCCGCAGGACACCAGCACCGGGCCCCCCGCGGGCTCCTGCTGCCGGGGGTCTCGGCGGTGGGGGTACCAACAAGCCAGGAGCAAATGCCAGAATCCCTGCTCTTGGCCTTGTGCCTTGATGGGGGTGGGCCACGGCCCTGATGTCATGTGAGCTTGTGCCGAAGGAGCTGCTGCTTGGAAGAATTGGAACAAAAAAAAAAAAAAAAATGAAACCAACCAAAAAAGCCATCACCTTGTGCGAGCAGTGGGCACGGCTGCAGAGAGAGCGCCTGAGAGCAGCTGCCTTGGCTCTGCCCTGGAGCAGCCTTATTGCTTCCCAGAGGAGGGGACCCCGCGCTGGGCTGGCTCAGCAGAGCAGAGTGTGGAGGGGCAGGAGCAGCAGGTGCTGTGTCACCTCCAGATCCCTTTCCTGCAGCCAAATAGACCCTGGCAGAGCACGGCCCCTGCCTGCTCCTGCTCCTGGCCTGCAGCTCTGGTGCTGGTCTGTCCCTGCTGGGGGGGTCCCGGTGCCCCCAGCCCTTTTGTGCACACAGCTGCAGTGCCAGAGCTCACAGTCGTGTCCTGCTGTGGCCTCCATGTGGAAGAGGGGGCTCTGATCTTGGATGTTCCCATGGCTGCACCTGTGCAAGTTTCAGCTGGGCAGGGGACCAGGTTGGACACACTTCCCAAGGGCAGCTGAACTATGGAATCTTGTTGGTTGGAAAAGACCTCCAAGATCTTCAGGTCCAACTGTCCCCCCAGCCCATGTCCCTCAGCACCACATCTCCAGGGCTCTGAAACCCCTCCAGGGATAATGTGGACTCCAGCCCTGCCCTGGGCAGCCTGGGCCAGGCCCTGACAACCCTTTAGGGGAGCCCAGGACTCTCCAGAGGAATGTGGAGGCAGAGCCCTGCCCTCCAGCCCGAGAAAAATGGCCAGTGGCAACACAGGGGCTCTCCCAGCAGGCTCAGCCCCCCCAGCAGCTGCATCCATTTAGTGGGGTTGCTGGAGGGCACAGGGCACCCAGGTGCTCCCATAGCACCCCATGAGTGCAGGTGCCTCACAGGATGGCCCAGGGGATGAGCAGGCAGGGGGACACTATCCCAGAAAGAGATGGCAGGGGCTGGTGGGTGCCAAGAGGTGGCAAAGAGAAGGAAGGGGCAGCCAGGCACTGTCCTGCTCCAGAGCTGGTGGGATGGAGGAGAAGGAAGGCTGCTGCTCCTCGTTTGGAGGTGGTGGATGCAGTAAGGGACTGCTCCTGGGACCATGACAGGAGCAAGCCCACCTGCCTCCAGTCCCCAGTCGTGGATGCCTATGTGGA
Organism: Phaethornis superciliosus; assembly: GCA_023637945.1. Taxonomy (NCBI): domain Eukaryota; kingdom Metazoa; phylum Chordata; class Aves; order Apodiformes; family Trochilidae; genus Phaethornis; species Phaethornis superciliosus. The sequence continues at coordinate 10,193,214 of JAJQWJ010000023.1, read as the reverse complement.
GAAGTGAGGCTGGAAGCCCTGCTCTCAGGAAAGCTCTGCCAAGGGCTGCAGGCATCAGAGCCACCCCCAAACATGCACGGCCAGAGCCCAGGCCTGGGGGAGCCAGGGCCACCAAGCATGATGAGGCACTGGGACAGGGCAAGTGGCCAGGAAAACACATTGGCCTTAAAGTACCTGTGCCCTCCTGCCCTGCCAGGCCAGCACCAGGGTGCAGTACAGGTCCCGAGACAGCCTGTCCTTGTCCCCAATCAACTGCGATAGCCCTAAGACAACTGTGATGTCTCCTCAACACACACTGCTCCATCAGGCACCCAGTGCCAGCAGCAGCACATCCAGCCCCTGGCACCTGCACTGGGGTGAGGAAGGGGCAGCCAGGATGCAGTGGCAGGGATGGAGTCCTACAGCCAGGAGGGAATCCCACAGCTGGGATGGAGTCCTACAGCCAGGAGGGAATCCCACAGCTGGGATGGAGTCCTACAGACAGTCATGGCCATGGGATGGGCAGCAACAAGGGGAGGCAGGGCCTGGCAGAGTGCACCCCTGGGGAAGGGCCCGTTAGAGAAGCAGCCCAAGGAAAAGGTGTTTGCAAGCACACGCAGCTGACAGACATGAGAGCTCTGGCTGGAGGTGATGGGGGAGCAGCGGGAGGCTGATTGGGCACTGTGCTCCTGGGGACCCCTAACACCCTCTGCTGGTTCCTCCTCACCCTCAGCTGTCACTACCAGACTGCCCAGCACAGGAGGAGCAGCAGCACCCGAAGGTACCTCTGTCCCCACCCGCTCCCAACCAGCCACCCAGGCTGGGTCAGTGATGAGAGCTCGGGTCCCCTCACCAGGGTTCCCCTTGCGCCCATCACCGTCCCCTGCCCCCCGCCCGTGCCCCGGGGCCGGCGCTCCCTCCACACAGACGCACCGCACACACAGCGTCACAAACAACCATGCATTAGAAACTGAAATGCTGCTGGGAGGCTCCGGGGCTGCGTGGTTCGCTCCAGCGCGGCTGCGGCCCCATGGCACGCGCGGCTCCATCCATGGCACACAAACAGTCCCGTGGGGTGAGTCTAGCCGAAAATGCCACCGAAGGTGGAGGCGATGACGATACCGAGGATCACGCAGCAGATTATGATCATGATCTTCTTCTGCTCGGGGGAGAGAGGGGAGAGGGCACTGTGAGTGCTGGGGACAGTGTGGCCTCGGGAGCTGGGGGCTGACATCTGCCCTGCTCCTGCTCGCCTATGGCAACCCTGGGGCAGGGACGGGCATCCCAGCTGCCTCCTCAGCCTGAGCTGATGGCCACAGACTCCCCAGTATGACATGGGATCAGGTGTGGGACTGGGGCAGCCAGATGGCAACTCCTCTCCTTTTATTTGTGGCTCTCAGAACAGGTCTGCTCCACGGGATCCACCCTGCCCCTTTCCCTCCCAGGCAGCACCCTTACCCCATGGGGAGCTCTGCTACAGCTGGTGCCACCCGCAGGACCCGACAGTGCCAGGGGCCTGTGAGGCTGCACCACGATGCCCCTTCCTGGGGCAGGCAGGGGTGCAGGCAGGGGTGCAGGCAGGGGTATCAGCAGTGCAGGCAGGGGGCAGAGGGACTCACCCGTCGGGCTTTGCTCTGGTACTTCACCGCCTTTTTGGTGTCAGACACAGCGCGCTCCACGTAGTCCACCGAGTGCTCGACGTTGTACTCGATGCGGTCGATCATCTCACCCTGCAGAGCGGGGACAGAGCCCACGCCCCCGTGCACACAGTGTCAGCTCCTTCCTGCCCTGCTGCTCCCTGGTGCAGCGTGGATGTCACCCTGCCCTGCGGCCCTGGGCAGGAGAGAGAGGGACTGTCAGTGGGTGCCCTGGGGTGGGAGCCCCAGTCTGAGGGTGCTGGGACCTCCGGGCACATCCCAGCAGGGAGGCAAGCGAGAGTGAGGGTCAAGTGGCCTGGCCCGGTGGCCACCTTGGCCGATATCTCAAGTGACATCAAAACCACAAGGGGGGATCCACACGGACACTGTGCTGCATGCTGCTGGGACCCGAGGCACGGTGGGGGAGCGAGGGCCACACCAGCAGCACCACATGGGATGCTCACAAACCACACACATGCAGGGACGACCGCTGTGACCCACACAAGCGCTGCCCCGTGAGGCTGCACCACAGCTCTGCCCCCCGGCACCAGGGGTGGGCTGGGGATGTGGCCTGGGCTGAGCTCCCCAGCCTCTCCATCTCCTTCATCCCTCTCCTGACTGCCCAGGGAACCCACAGGGTTGGCAGGGGTGGGCAGCAGGAAGCCCAGTGCCCTCCTGCATGACACGGCGGGGGAGTCCAGCAGGTCCAGGCCAGCTCATTTCTCAGCCTGAGGCTGCAGAGCACAGGGAGGATGAGCCTCACAAACCCAGAGCTGCTCTGGTGTTACCCCGTGAGCACTGACCCCCACAAGACTCCCTGCTGCTGCCCACCCTGCCTAAAGCTGCTGCCTCCCCCTCCCACCCATGCCATGCCCAGGCTGAAGCAGGCATCTGCCAGCCCAGAGCCCCTCTGCTCCTGGTGCCTCCCACCCCACAGGACAATGCAGGTGGGACAGGGAACTCCCCCAGACAGGCAGGACGGGCCACCAAGGCCACCATGCCATGGCCACCCTGGGGCAGGCCCTAGCGCCATGCGGGAGCCGCAGCCATGCAGAGCAGAGCATGCAGCACCGGGGGGCTCGGGGGGGCTTTACCTGACACTGGTGTCTCCTCGGGCCGTGGCAGCGTGGCGGGCAAGAAGGGGGGTGAGCAGAGACCCAAGCGTGTGCCCAGACAGGCGACACAGGGCTGGTGGCATAGCCAGGGGTGGCCTGGCAGAACCACTGAGGCTGGGGGCACCCTAAGCTCACCTGGCAGGGCCTGGTGCTCCAGGGAACATGGAGGAATCTCTGCCTGCACAGCAGACACCCACTGCACCCCTCCAGAGCCCACCACTGACCCCAGGCACACAGCAGTCCCCAGTGCTAGGGCACAGGATGGGTGGCTCTGGCTCCAAGGAGCCCAGTTCAGCCCTTGTGGGAGCACTGGTCCCAGATGGTGTGTTTCACCTCCCCAGGGAGGGGACCACTGGCAGCCCCATCACCCTCCAACCTCCCAGGTGAGCTGGCCCCCAGGCTGCAGTGTCTCCCTACCTGGCTCTCCACCAGCATGGCCATGTCCATGAACATGTCGTGCAGCTCCCGGATGCTGTTCTCCAGTTTGATGATCTCACTGTGCCGTGTCTCAATCTCATTCAGTGCCTGCTTGGTGATATTCGAATCCATAATGATCTGCAAGAAGACAAGCACTGTGCTCAGCCCCTCCAGTCCTGGGATTTTGGGCAACCAAAAGAAGGAAGAGCAGGAGCCCCAGAGCCCCTTTGCAGAAAACCCCACCCCATCCTGGGTCTAGGACAAAGCCCCTGCTTAGGGCAGCACCCTCAGGCCAAACCTGAGCACCCAGGTCCCACCTCCTGCCTGGGCTGCTGTCACCAGTCCTGTACCAGGGCCACTGTGGCATCATGTCCATCAGCCAGCCCTGGGGCCTGGCTCAGCTGTAGCTGTGCTGGTGCTTACCCCAGAGGAGAAGATGGCAGGGTTGCCGCTCTCCAGCATGTCCTCCAGTTCCTCACTGGTTGTAGTCCTGCCAGCTGCAAGTGACACAACATGGGTCAGCTCATGAGCCCCCTGTCCCTGCCCCACCACAGGGCTCTGCCTGCTCCAGGGCATTTCCCAAGAGTGGAGCAGAACAAAGCTTCCCGAGCACAGCAGTCTGGAGTCAGGGCTGCAGTACAGCTCAGCTATGGGCTGGCTGGCCCAGGACTGACCTTGCACAGCTCCTGGACAGGAGGCAGAGGTAGAAGTCAAGTTTGAGGTTGGTCTAGACAACAAAGTCCTGCTGGTGCCACCCCCAGGGTTCCCCTTGTGCCCACCACCATCCCCTGTGCCCACTCAAGTGGCCCAGAAGCATCAGGGGGAGAGGGGATAGGATGAGTGTTGGGAACAGGCTGGCCCCAAGAGCTGGGGATGCCATCAGCCCCAGGGCAGGGATGGGCATCCCAGCTCCAGGAAGGGTCCACAGCCCATTCCCAGCCACTGCTGCATGTTTTGGGAAGACAGAGCATCACTGTCCACAAGGGTCACCCACGACACCCCCTTGCCAGCCCTTCCTGCCTGTGGGCTCCCTGCTGTCAGCTGGAACTGCCCTGGTTCCAGGAAGGGAGAACAAGGGCTCAGACAGTACAATTTGCAACCCCCCCTGCTTGTGCTCTGAGCGGTCACTGGCACAGGGACAGTGACACAAAGGAGCGTGCCAGGTGGCTTGCATCAAGGGCTACCTGCTCAGCCCAATCCAACCCCTGGGATCAGCTCCAGGAGACATCACATCTCTGGCAGGCAGAGGTGGGATGGGATGCAGGACACAGATTCTTACCCCAGCTCTCACCTCCTCCTCGTTGGCCTGTTCCAGTGCCAAAGGGAAGGATGAGAGAGCAAAGACATCACAAGGATTAACACCCATCCAGCCAGGGCAGGCTTGGCTGGAGGCCATAGCTGGTCAGAAGAGCTGGATTTAATGCCAAGCCAAAGCACAAGGCCCAGAGGCTGCATCTCACCCACACCATCCAGCACAATGCTTGCCAGAGCTGCAACACCAACCTGCAGGACCCCAGAGGACTTTCCAGGGAGTCCACTGCCTTCTGGCTAGTTTTCCTTGTTTGGAAAGGCTTTCATTAGCTACTCAAGACCAATAAATGCAGATGAAAGTGTGCTAGATGACTGTTGATCTGGTGCCCACATCACCACAGAGCTACTGCACAGCCAGAAATGGGACTGAAAGGACTGAGTTAAAGCAAGTGCCCACCAAGGGGGGAGAGCCTGGTGGAAATGTCTTGTCCTGAAAGTTGGCAAAACACTGGAAAACCATGAGAACTGGACCTCTGGCTCCCCAGAGAGCTCCAATGTACATCTGCCTCTTATTGCCATCTCTAGGAATTAAAATCTCCTGGGGAGAGGACTCTGCCAAGCAGCACAGAGCATCTCTGAGAGCTGCAGCACGGAGGGAGAAGCAAACTCAGCCCTGAGCTGGCCAGGAGAGAGCTGACGGTCCTGGTGCAGAAGGGATGTCAGAAGCTCTGGGACATGCAGAGCTATGAGGCCACCAACCAGATTTTCCACCTCAAGGCCACTGCAGAGTCCTTGTCCCTGCACTGCCCAGCTGGATGGAGTGACCATCCCCATGGAGCAGCTCCCAGGGAATGGGGCAGGAGCAGCTCCACCAGGGTGAGCAGGACCCTGGGGAAGCTCCCAGAGAAGCCTCAGGGGCCACAGCTCACACCCATCACCCAGCTGACGTCAAAGGACAGTTTGCCTGATCCTGTGTGCCAGACACTCTATAAATAGGGAGGATTTCAGGCACCTCAGGGCTCCAGAAGTCAAACATGCCACAGCTGAATTCTGTAAGAGCTCCGTTGTGCTCCTCCAGCTGACAGCATCCCTTCCCCCAGCAGCAAGGGCTCCACAAGCACCCGCAGAGGGCTCTGGGAAACGCTGAGGACAAGGACCTTCCTAAGGATGGGAACCTCTGCCTGGATCTGGTTTCCAGCCTCTCATGAGATACAAATCCCACTTGGCAGTCCCCAGCTCGGACAGGTCTGGCACTGCCTGCAGTGACTGCCCAGCATGTCACAAAGTGCCACCCTCCTCCCCAGCCCCCAGGACCCCATCTGCTCAGAGTGAGGCTGCAGGGGCTGACTTCCAGCACTGCACAGGCATTTTCACACAATTTTTAGCTCGGATAAATCCCATGATCACTCCTGAAATCAAAGTACCTCAATAAGCCCTTCCCATCATCAGGGGCTTTGGGGCTACCTGGAGCAGCCCCCAGATCTCCTGGCTCATGGGCATGGGGATACATCAACATCTTGCCTTTCTGCACCTCAATTCCCCTGGCCTCACCCAGCAGGGCAGGAGCTGATTCTCACTGTGCCTTTGGAGATGATAGATGCTTTATTTTTGGTACCTCTGTCTCATACGTAACAATACTGCTGAGGGAAACAAGCAGTGTCTGCAGAGCCCCTCCATGGCTCCAAAGCTGCACACCCACCACAGAAAGCTCCTCCAAGCCTCAAACCCACCTTCCCTGGGAGCAAAAGCTAATTAGATCGAAGATGTCATTTTGCCTAATGGACAGAACAGAGAGGACAACATGGAAGGAGAGGTTCCTCCCACCTCAGGCTGCACCGAGGGACATGGCAGGGGAGAGCAGCTCCCAGCAGCAGACCTGGGGACACTGCTGGGGACAGCCACTGAGCATCTGTCCTGCCAGCAGCAACCCCAGGACACGGTGCCTCCTGAGACTCCTCCGTGGCATCTGCTGCATCCGTGTCTTTGGGAGCAGAGTGAGTGAGGAGGGGTAAGGGCAATGGTTAAGGTTGGGGAAGAAGCAGTGGGAGAGGACATCCACTTCATCACCTCTGACTGGTGATGGTGACAGAGAGGGTCCGACCTCTGGCACTCACAGACACAGCAGTGCCTCCCCAAAGAGAAGGCTATGGGGAGCCCCAGGGGGTGGCTGTGGTCTGGGGCAGTGCCTCTACATCACTGCTTCTTCTGCCACTGTCCCACCTCCAGAGCACGAGGCAGAAGTGGTTTGCATAGAGAAGCTTCCTAAGTGCTGGAGAGCATCCCCAGAACAGCTGAGAAGTCCCTGCTCTCTCAGTTTCAACACCCAAGTGATTTACTGATTTTGCTGTCAGAGCTCCAGGCACTTTCTATCTTTGGAGCTGAAAAATGAGAGCTGAGGATTTCACCCAGCTTTGTGCAGTCACCACACCCCAGCTGAGCTCGGATGAGAAAAGCCTCTCCAGGAGCCCCTGGAGCAGCAGGGCCTGAAGGTGCTGGCTGGGAACCCCCAGGATGAGCAGAGCCCTCTGCCCAGGAAGCCCTCCTGCTAAAACCTCAGCAAGATTGTTGCTTTTGATGAGCCTGTCTGCCAGAAGAGAGTTTTCCACTGTCCTATAGAATTCCTAGCAGAGGAACACAGCTTTTGCTCCAGTGGAACACAGACCTCCTCCTTCATCTGTACCTGCTCCACACCTCCACCCCAAAAGGGAAGTGGGTCCCTCACTGTCACTGGCTGGGACACCCTCCCTGAACCTCCACTCCATGGTGGGTCCTGAGCAGCCTTTTCCTTGGGCCTAACCAAGGCCCTGTCAGGCACAGACAGCATGGCAGGATGGACAGAGAAAAGAGAAATATATTGAATATATCTGCACAATTCAAGCAGAGCAGCAGCAGTCTTTCCATAATTTGGAAGCAGAAAAACAAGAGGAAGACTTCAGGTCTGCAGGCAACTAAGCTCCTGGCTAAGTCCTTCCAAACCTCCTTTCTCTGAAGGGACACAAAGGGATACTTTAAATTCCTGTTTACATTTCAAGCCACAGAAGGATGTCAGCTGAGAACAAGTCAGTCAGCTGGAGCATCAACATCACCCTGCCTGCCAGTGACCCTCCAGCTCTTGTGGAGCCTCATGTCAGTCATCCTTTCCATTCAGCCAGTCTGACACATTTCTATTATTATTATCATACATCATAAAGACTAATTTTAACAGAGGAAAGGCTCACACAGCCAAGTCTCCTTCTAGTCCTCCACAAAACTCCTGAACCCCACCAGCACTCAGGTTTCCAGGCATCTGCAGCTCACGAAGGACATTCCCATGATGCAAAGACCAATCTTCCCTCGGGAGAGCGGAAGGGGAGGGGGGGCCTTTGTTTTTTGGTCGTCCCAAACTGCTGAGCTGTGACAGTGCCCAGCAGAGTCACCCAGGGGTCACTCACTGATCTCCAGCTGCCTCTGGATCCTGCCCTTGCAGCGCTCCCGGTAGTCGGTCTGCGTGGCGTTGTACTCAGACATCACCTCCACGAACTTGCGGGACAGAGTCGAGTGCTGCAGAGGGGAGAGGGGGGAAAGAGCCAGGGTGAGGGACCCGCAGGGTGCACCCCTTGCACCTCTGACAGCCCCAAAATGCATTTCCAGCCCCATAGCTGCTGTGACAAAGTGCGGGTGGCACCAAGTGACACGGCCCAAGGGATGGACAAGGTGCACCCCGAGCCGAACCCAAGCAAGACAGATATGGGGCACGTTAAAGGAGAGGAGGCAATGGAAAGAGGACAGGAAAAGAGGACACTGGGAAAGATTTGGAGAGGCTGACATGATGAACAGACTTTCAGGGCCACCAGCGTGGCAGCCACAGGTGACAGAGAGCTGAACCCAAGGGCCATGCCCTGCTGAGCTGGAGCAGCTCCCAAAGTCTCCATATGGGTGCCAGGCAGCATCTCTGCAGGCTCAGCCCCACCTGCTGCTCCAGCCAACCTCCCTCCAGGAGATGGCACTGGAGACACCTGGAAGATATACTGGCTTTTGCTTTGCATCTATTCTAAGCAAGCAGCAGCTCAGTATTTATGGCAGAGCCTCAGATTTGGTTCATCTTATTCAGTCTCTGCTGGGAAACTTCCCATGGAAGCCCTTGGGAGCTGCAGCTGGCAGCCCCTGCTCCAGAGGTGCCAGGCCCAAAGCAAGGTCAACACATCTCCTGAGCACGGTGGCTTGAAATCCAGGGAAGATGTGATGTGCCCCCAGAACAACTCTTCTGCCTTCTCAGAGTGGTTTTCCTAAAATCCAGTTTATTCTCCCACAGCTGCAAAATATCAGTATATGCTGATCTGCAGCCAAATATAGCCTGGGTGCTGAATGACACCCCTTCGTGCTAAGCTGTGTGCCACTCTGGACCTCTTTTTATTTAAGTTATTTAACTTAGTGTTTATTTTGTCAGATTTTTATGTTATGTTCCCACAGGCATCCCACGTGTCTACAAAATGCATTTGATTTTTGAAGGAACACGCAGTTCAGTGCAAAATGGGCTGGAAAAAGCATTTTAAATGGCTTTCAGTCATTAAATAAAACTACCTGAATAAAAAAAAAGCACATCAAAATATACCTTGAATTTGAAAGAGTCTCATCAACCCCCAAAAATTAACTGAAGTTAGGAACTGGGGTTGCTTCACCTGGGGCCAGCAACTCTTCAAACATAAGGCAAGCAGCTCAGGTTGCTGCAGCATCAACCTGGATTGCCAGGAGCTCATTCAGCTCTGGGTATACACAGGAGGCTTGGCCAGCCCCAGAAAGCACAAAGCAAATGCTGGAACCTGGGACCTTGGCCTTCAGTGTTTTTAATGAAGAGAAAGACATTTCTGAAGTGCCCAGCCTGGGGGGATGCCAGCCTTCCTCCTCAGCCCATTGGGGTCACAGGGGAGCAGCAATCCCACCCTGAGTTCCCTCCAGCTGGGTTTGTTTCAGTCTTTGACCTGGTGGAAGTGAGGTGATTATTTCCACTGCACTGGCTGGATAAATCAATCCCAAAAGCAACCAGAGGAAAAGCTCTTCTGAATTTACAAGGACCAAAGGTAGAATCATGGAATCATCAAGGTTGGAAAAGACCTTCAAGATCATAAAGTGCAACTGACAGCCCTACACCACTGTAACCACCAAACCATCTCCAAAAGTGACAGACTGACCCTGGGCACTCTGAGCACAGGGTCCTGGCAGGGAGCAGGATCAGCCAGGTGCCAGGATCAGCTCCAGGCTCAGGGATTTGCTCCTCTCCTGCTCTGCTGGAGTTGGCTCTGCTACAGCCCAGCAATCCTCCTTCTCCCTTGCTCCAGAGACATCTCTCCAACCTCTCTCTGGCTCTGCAGGGCTGGGAGGAGGTTGGCAGAGCCTCTGCAGAGGTGATCAGTTCATGTCACCACTGCATCGATTCGGTACCCACTGCAGCACTGAGCAGTCTGCTCTTCCTGCCCTTCCTGCTTCCCTTTTTCCCCTGTCCCTGTTTGCTTCAGCATCCTGGGAGGATTCCATCCATTCCTCTGCCTGTGGTCCTGATCCATGCCAGCCTGAATCTGTGTGTTCCTGCCTCCAGCTCCCAACTGCTGCTGACCCCAGGATTCCAGCCTGGACTTTCCCAGGGCTGCCCTGCAGCCTCGGGGGTGACCTGAGAGTTATTGGGGAAAAGGGGGGAGGGACATGGTATCAATTTTCCTGGATATTTGTATATATTTAGTAATTTTTCCTATTTATCATTACTGTTTCATTAAAGTTGTGTAGTTATTTTCCAACCCGTAAGTCTCTCTCCCTTATTCTCTCTCCTTTCTCTATCAGGGAGGAGAGGGGATTAACAGAGAGCATCTGGCATTTGGTTTAATTGCTGGGCCAGTGTTAAACCCTGGCAGATTTATTGGCGATTTTTTGGTGATGCTGTGACTCCTTTGCACAGCAGAACTTGACTGCTCTAGAGCCAAGACCAACCCTCCTGTTCCATCAGGATCCCCTCCTGGGATCCCCCAGCCACTTCCCACCCTCCCCTTCCCAATGCCACAGGGCAGAGACTCACCTGAGTTTTCCTTATCCGCAGGTCAGCAGATGACCTGTTCAGTCCTTCCTCTTGTTCAATACTCTGCTCAATACCTGCTCAGGGCAGAAGGACACAGATTATTTAGTGCTGCTTAGAGAAAGAAAAAGACCTCGCTTGGCCAAGGGATTGCAACAGACTGAAGTCTGTGACTTGAGAAGCATCTGGCCCACAGCCATCCCCAGCTCCTGACTCCAGCCTGGGGTTTATTCTGGAGGGGGAGCAAAGCCCAGCTCATCATGCAGGGTGCTGGGTGCACTCACCAGGCTGGGACCTGGTAAACAGGGGGGTTCTGATGTCTGCACTTTCTGGCATTCAAACAAAATGGAGTGCTGCTCTCCCCCTGCTAGGCAGGAGGAGGAAACACAGAGCTCAAATGTTCTCTGCAAAATCCTGAAGCTCAAGACTTCTCCAGGGATTCTAAAAATAGCAGTTCTGCCAGCTGCCTGGTCCTGCACGAGGAGGACCCAGGAGGAGATCCCATCCTGCTGGACTGCACTGCAGCAGCATCTGCCCCTTCACTGCTGGGTGAGATCAATCCCACACCTGCCCAAAGAGCATCAAGGGCTGCAGGGAGGAGCTGGGGTCTGGGCAGGGGGGGCAGGAGAGGAGGCACAGAGCAAGGCTGTGTAAATCTGCTCCTCATGGTCAGCTCAGGACATGCAAATTCAAAGTTAAATTCAGGGACATAAAAAGCCTGCAAGAAAGCTCCCACCAGCAGGCTGGCCCAGGGTGCTGAGATCCATGTCTCCACATAGACCACCAGGTGTGAGCTGCTGGCATCCCTTGAGTTTGGATGGACAGCATTCCCAGTGAGCTGTCCCACAGCTCTCCATGCCCAGCTCTCCACAGCACCTTCTGCACTGGAGCAGGTCCCATGAGTCCATCATAGGGCAGGTTCCTCCTGCAGCAGGGGCTCCCCATTCCCTGGAGCATCCCAGTGGCTCCCAACTACCATCCAGTGCAGCAGAGTGCATGACCCCCCCACCTCCACGCTGGGCATCTGCCTTCCCACTGCATGCTGCTTCACAGACTGCTTTGGGTTGGAAGTGGCATTATAGATCCCCTTGTTCCAACGCCCCTGCACAGGCAGGGACATCTGTGAGCATGGGTGGCCCCCCAGTGCCATGCTGCAGAGAGCAGCAGGGCTGTAAGGAAGGGGCCTGGGGAACCTTGGTGCTGGCAGGAGGGGCCCAACATGCTCTGAGGAAGTGCTGGAGAACACTGGCACACATAGAATCACAGAGTGGATGGGGTTAGAAAGGACCTTAAAGATCATCCACCCCCTGCCATGGTCAGGGACACCTCCCCCAGCCCAGGCTGCTCCAAGCCCCATCCAACCTTCAACACTGCCAGGGATGGGGCAGCCACAGCTTCCACAGGCAATCCAACACCCCCACACCCCCACCTCCCTTCTTTCCTGGAACAAGCAGCTGTATCTACAGCTGATCCACAGGTCCTGTCCCAGGCAGCCCTGGCACTTCCCCTGCCTGTGGGCACTCTGGGTGCTGCCCACCCAGCACATTTCATCAGCAACTGCTCTTCCTCTACACTAGTCACAAACCATTCCCTGTTCCCAAGAAACAGTATTGGCAAACACTGTGCATTGGTGATTAATCATTAATTAATTAATGATTGGTTAATAAAATCACATTTTCCCAAGAAGCTGCTAATTAGAATTAGCCACTGCATGAGCAATGTCTGTCCTAAAGAAGTCAGGTCGCTGTCAGCAGATGGTGTTTTTGATCAGTCCTGAATGTTTTTTTTTCATCATGCTGTCCACAAGACATTGTGGGACAAAGCAAATTCATTGCTCCAGGTAAATATGATACCAGGGATTCTTTTCTGAAAGAAAACAAGAATCAGAGCCCATCCTGCAACCCTTCAATCTCCCAAAGCGCCTTAAAAAACCTCAGAACAAAACACATATGGGAAAGGATTTTTTGTTTTTCACAGACTCAACCCTGTCCCCATCTGAACACAACAGATTTCAGCATGGCCAGGGGATTCCAGATGATGGGAAGGGTCTGTGGTCTATGAGCAAGGTAAGGTGGCCCCCAGCTCTCCCTCCTGGGTCTACCGGAGGACAAAGGACCCCAAGGTGACAACAGAGGTACAAGTCCCCATCTGGCCTACACATGGGACATGGTTATGCCACTGGTGATGAACATGATGAACAGATTCTTTGCTGTGAGAGCAGTGAGACCCCAGCCCAGGCTGACCCCAGAAGCTGTGGCTGCCCCATCCCTGGCAGTGTTGAAGGTTGGATGGGGCTTGGAGCATCCTGGGCTGGGGGAGGTGTCCCTGACCATGGACAAGATGATCTTGAAGGTCCCTTCCAACCCAACCCATCTGGGTTTCAATGAAATACTCACTCTTTAGCTTGGAGCGCACTTTGTTCGCTGTTTTCTTTATGTCAGACATCAGCTCTTCCAACTCCTCCTTTGTTTCTGGGGAGAAAGAAAAAAGCAATCACGGATGTGTTAGAGACACTGCTAAAACCTGCTGCCCAACCCTAGCAGGTGGAGACCAGGACTGTAAGCACTCCCACCTCCAGAGTGGGGACACTTCCACACCACCCACCCCCTTGGTGGGCTCTGAGCCTGGAAATGACCCAGCTGCTGATCCCACAGGAACAGGGAGCCATATCCTGCCTGCACAGCCCCACCCTGCCCCATACCAGAGACTGGAAATGAATCACAGAATCATTGAGCAGGAAGGGACCTCTAGAAAACATCTTGTCCAACCCCCTGCTAGAGCAGGATTGCCAGGAGCACATTGCACAGCACTGCAGCCAGGGGGGGGTTGAAAATCTCCAGATAAAGAGGACTCCCCAGCCTCCCTGGGCAGCCTGTGCCAGGGCTGTCACCCTTGGACTAAAGAAGTTTTTCCCCATGGTTAGATAGAATTTCTTGTGTTCCAGCTTGTGCCATTGCCGCTTCTCCTGTCACTGGGCACTACTCCATCCTCCTTACACCCATCCCTTGGGTATTTATAGACACTGATAAGGTCTCCTCAGTCTCAGACAGCTCTCAGCTGTGGCCTCACCAGGGCAGAGCAGAGGGGGAGGATGAATGCCCACCCTCATCCCACTGGCCACACTCTTCCTCCTGAGCAACCTGAGCTGGTGGGAGGTGTCCCTGCCCATGGCAGGGGGGTTGGAACGGGGTGAGCTTAAAGGTCCCTTCCAACCCTGAAAATTTTATGATTCTGTGAAAGTACCAACCAACTGCCAATCAAATATGATTTCTGGGAAATACTCCCACCCTAACGCTCCCTCTTGATTTCAATGAGCTGAAGACTTACTTAATTCAATAAAACTTTGTTTAACAGACTCCAGAGTCATTAACTGAGTCACTCCAGTGGCTGTGGTGGCTCCCAGCTGGCAGTCACAAGCAAAATTAGAAAATCCTGACGATGGGAATGTGCTGGGGGAAGGTCACATCCTTACCAATGGTGTACAGGGTTCTGAGTCAGAGCTGAGAGCTGCAGCACCGTGGGGAAAAGGAGGAAACGAACCCATCTGTGAATACCTTCACCCCAGGCTGCAGGTATGGCTGAGCCAGCCAACACCACAGCCTCACCAGGACACTTTGTCCAATTCTGTATTTGCTAGAGAACACGCACAAAGGTAGGGAAGGGCAGAGGATATTTTCAGTTTGAGTTCTCATTTAAGGGGCTGACTATTTTTTCTCCATTCTTGAAAGAACTTGTATTGAGTAAAGAAAGAAACCAGCCTGGTCTGAGGAACTCCCTGGACTTGGGAGCTGATGGGGAAGCAGGCAAAGATGCAGGAGTGGCAGGGGACAACAGGCTGACAAGAACACAGGGACAGGCTGGGAGCTGGGCTTGCTGACCTAGGAAGGTGAAAGAGAAGGGGGTTCCTACAGCCACCCAGCAGGAGGGGAGGGAGAAGCTGAAGCCAGATAAGAGGCTGGTCTTTGGAGGTGACCTTCAGCTTCTTGCTGAAGCTTGGAGGTGCACAGGGACAGAACATGCAGTGATAAACTGAGCTGGGACACACAAACCTCAGGTTAAACATTAGGAAAATAAATTGTCAGCATGAAGGTGGTCAGGCACTGGGCCAAGAGAGGTGGTGGGATGTCTGTCCTTAAGGATATTCAGCTGGGTGAAGGCCTGAGCAACCTGACCTAATAGGACTGCTGGAGGGTACTGGGCCAGGGACCTCTCAGGTCCCTTCCACCTAAATCCGCCTTTGATCTCATGAAACACTCACATAACTCACTGCTCTGTACTTTTTCTCCTTGTCACTTTGGGCTGAAGGCCACCCTGCAGTGATGGATGATTCCAGTGAGGATGCTCAAGGCAAGTGCTGGATGTGGGTGAGCATCTCCCTGTGCTGGCTGCTTGGGAAGGGGCCAGAACCACCCCAGCACAGAGGGATGTAAGAATGGGAGCTGGATTGCCTTCCCTCAAAATACTTCCAACTGAGCAGCAAGGAGAAACCACTCCTCCTGGCTGGCTTTGAGTCCCAGGACGTGTGAGGATTACTTGGCGACCTGGCAGCCACAGCCTTCCCAGACAATTATTTTCATATCCATGGCATCTGTTTAAGTGACTCACTCAGATCTATTTAATGTTCAGCAACAAGTACCACAACATCACCACTGCCATGGCTGAAGCACCCCTGGCAAACAGATCCACCCTGAGGGGCAAGATGGGGTGTTGGAGATGCTTAAGGTTCTCCAGATCCCACAGCCAAGCCCGGACACCTGCTCTGCTCCTACTGTCACTGAGAACAGCAGGGATGCCCCCATGGCCACCAGCACCGTGGGACCCTGTCCCCTGTCCCCACTGGGAGGGGAGAGGGGGCTTAGGGATAGTGCCTTGCATGCAGAAGCAAGCCAAGGAGCTCTGACTGCTTGCCCAGCTGCAGAAAGAGGACAGGGCACTGCTGCCCATCTGCCTTCACCAGGAGCAAGGGCACAGGAGATGTCTGGTACCACTGCAAGGTGCCAGCAAGCCTGGGATTTTTAACTTCCAGTGTGCCAGAAGGGACCAATTCTGCTGGAGATGGAGGAAGGAGAGACAGTGCCAGGGTTCAGTGTCAGTGTGAGAGGTCACAAAGCCTTTACAAGGAGCAGAGATGATGCACAGCAGAGTCTGAAAAGCTTTTACAGATCCCTTGGGATTAAAGGCACTCCCTGAAATGTCTCCTCTGGAGGTGATCTGCAACAGACTACAACTGTAGCTTTTGAATCCTTAAGTCAATAAAAAAGGAAGCAGGTGAGACGTTTAACAGATGTTTTTGTTACATATTTTTAGGTAATTGAAAGCTGTTCAACATCAGTGGGACTGAGCTTTTAAAATACTCTTTTACATTAGTGGCAATGGATCCCGTTTCATTCATCCTGGAAACCCAGTGTGCTCCTTGCAGGTTGGAAAGGACCTCCAAGGTCATCGAGTCCAACCATCAGCCTTACACCACCTGAACCACTCAATCATCTCCTGAAGCTCCACATCTACCCATTTTTTACTACCTCCAGGGACAGTGACTCCACCACCTCCTGGGCAGTCTGTTCCAATGCTTCACCACTCTTTCAGGGAAGAAACTTTTCCTACTGGGCAAAGTGGGATGGCAGTGCTCACCCAGCCCTCCCACGGGCACACAGAGGGCAGATGTACCCAGGGAAGCTGCTCTGATCTATTTTTACAACACTGAACTGCATTAATTGTCTAAGCCTCCTTTAATTCTCTTAATCAAATTTCACTTCAAATACTCCATTATTTTGCCCAGAAGCAAGGCTGGGTTAATCAGACAGTAATTACCCTGGCTCCTTCCTTCTCTCTTTCCTTAAAAATCAGAGGCTGTGCTACCTCCTGAGCTCCTGATGCCCATCCAGTGTGCAGAGGCTTTATTGGAAATCAACACTAATGGCAGAGGCACCAGCTTACTCAGCTCTTGGAAAACTTCCCAATCAATAACTTAAGGTAGACTGGATCCAGCAGGATTTATTTTTGGTACTGACTGTTTAGCAACAACTTGAATTACTCTTGGAATGTAAGAATTTAATCATCACAAGACACATCACATGGTTGCTCAAACACTCAAAACAAAGCCTTTCCCATAGGTTTCTGTACTTTCTGCAATAATTCTCCCATTTTCCTTTCTTTCAATGCACCAAAATAGCTGAGAGGTTTCTGCTCATCTTTAAGCAAGTCACAAAAAATTCAGACTGACCTTCAGGCTGGGTTTCCCTGAAACTCCCACCCCAGTTCCTGTGCTAATGGGAAAGGCTGGGAATGTAAACCAAGAGCAAGTAAACTCCAAAGAAGGACTCACAGAAAAGTGTTAGGAAACACAAAAGGATGCAGTGAGAATCCAGTGCTTTAAAATTACTCTATGTGCACACATCAAAAGGAATCACGACCATCTGCACCAGAACTTCTCACTTTTAATCTTGTGCTTGATTCCCTTTATCTGCCAAGTCAAAAAGGGGACCAAGCCTCTTTGGCACTGGTAAAGGCACATTTGCACAACAGGAAGATTTGCTTCTCATTTTTAAACAACCTCGGGGCCACTCTGATGATGCCTGAGCAGCCCTGGTGTCCCAGCCCTGAAACCATTTTGGTGACCTCCTCTGCTCCTGCTCTGCCAGGTCCATGTGTGTGCTGGGGACCCTGAGCTGGGGGCAGTGCCCCAGGGGGGTGAGGAGAGGGGAGCAGAGGGGGAGCATCCCCTCCCTTGGCCTGCTGGCCACACTGCTGGGAGTGCAGCCCAGGAGACACTTGGCTTTCTGGGCTGACAGCCCACAGGGACAGCTGATGTCCCATTTGTCACCCACCAGTGTCCCCAGGCCTTCTCCACAGGGTGTTCTCCATCCATCCATCCATCCATCCATCCATCCATCCATCCATCCCCCAGTCCATGCTGGTGCTGGGGATTGCCCCAGCTCAGGTGCAGAACCCTGCACTTGGCCTGACTGAACTTCATGAGTTTCTTATTCCTTGGTAACTTTATTCCTAGACCTCTGACTCTATACCCATCCTTCCCTTTTTATCCTCCTCTCCTTCAGAAAGTCAGCTCTGATCCACTCCCAGGCAAGGGTCTCATCCTGTGATGAGCATGGTGACCCAGCCATGCTCTCCATTACCCTCAGCACCACAGCCCATGCCACTTTCTTCCTGGGCTGGGTCCTGCAGTTGTGGCTCTGGTCACTGCACACAGCTCCAGCTGAACCAAACTGACTTCAGAAAACAAAAATAATTCAAGAACTTAACCTCTCCAAAGACCCAGGCCACATCAGACACTGCTCTGCAGGACCACACAATCAGACATGCCACAACCCTACATCAGGACCCTCATCAGACATCCCCACTGGCTGGACCAGTCTCCCAGGGCAGGGTGTTGCTGGGAGCAGAGGGCTCCCACTGGGAAGGTCCCACAGCTCCACCAATGCATGATCCCCACTTTTGCATGACCCACCTAGGGCCCAGCAGTTATTCATCCCAGGACACATCATGGCTCTTGCCAACCACAGATGTACCCCAAATGCCAAAAATAAATCATTGAGGATGAAAGAGCAGATCCCAGCCAGAGGGTCAGTGCCAGCGAGGGGCCCTGTCCCCTGAGCAGACCAAAGAGAGAGGGTCCCCAGGGGGCAGGAAGGTTCTTCACCCCATGCACAGGGTGATGCAGATGACATTCAGTGACCCCATTTGGACAAAGAGAACAAGAGCTTTGTGCAGACAGGCAGCCAGCCAGGGAATTGTGGAAAGGTTATTTTTAGAGTTGCCCATTTCCAGGATAAAGAGCAAATATTACCTCTAATTGGAAAGAAAACTTTTTCTAGCACTTTTTTCTAGTGGAAAAAAATTGACCTGCAGAAGTCCTACAACCCAAAGCTTCAGCAGCAAGAGAGAGCCCATGTCATGGCTATTCAGCACCCAGAGCAGCACATGTGAATTAACGCCCCAGAAAGCACCCACCAAAGAGCCCAGACACCTCTGCTGCCCAATCCAACCACAGCTTCTCTGGGCAGCCTGGGTCAGGGTCTCACCACCTTCAGCATAAAACATTTCCTACTTATCTCCAACCCAAACTTGTCTTTAGGCCACCATCAGGGATGGTGCTGGCACTGCCTGCCAGCCCTCAGCTGCCTGCTGGAGACCAGCCAAGGCAAAGCTCTTTCTCCCTCACTTTGGGGACCACCTTCATCCACTGAGATTGGGCTCACCCAGAACCAGGACCAGGTCAAGAGGGTGGGAAGGACAAGCCCAGTCTGTCCATCATCTCCAGACACAAATTGAGGGATCCCTGTGCCTGCACCTCAGACACGGGGGCTGAGCCCTCTCCCACAATCCCCACCTCACTGGGGACCTCTTTTGTTTGTATTTTAATTTACAGAAATCAGGAATCAACCTCCTGTGACCCTCCTGTCACCCTCTGCCTGTCCCTCAGCACTCATTAACTCCCTGCAGAGGGAGGGATCAGGGAATCCCAGAAGCAAGGAGCTGGCTGGGAGAATCCATACTCAGTACCCCCCCAGACCTCCCTCTGAGCAGGGGCTTGGCTAGGGTGCAGGCAGGAGGGGAGTTTGATCCCATAGAGGAGGAGGAAAGGAAAAGGAAAAAGGAAAAAGGAAAAGGAAAAAGGAAAAAGGAAAAAGGAAAAAGGAAAAAGGAAAAAGGAAAAAGGAAAAGGGAAAAGGGAAAAGAGAAAAAGAAAAAAGAAAAAAAGACAAAAAGGAAAAAGGAAAAAGGAAAAAGGAAAAGGGAAAAGAGAAAAAGAAAAAAGAAAAAAAGACAAAAAGGAAAAAGGAAAAAGGAAAAAGGAAAAAGGAAAAGGAAAAGGAAAAGGAAGAACTGAATCTTTGGGGTCCCTGCAGAATGTAGAAGCTGAGGGCCAGGCACAGCTGTATGGGTGCATCACACCCATGTCACCCAGCCAGACACAGAGACAGATGATGAAAGATTTAAGAGTCAGATTGGGGAAAAGTGACAAATGAGTCCCAGGCAGGGGTTGCTTCAGGGTCAAGTTCAATTCAGTATTTTCATTAAGAGTTTGCAGGCTGGAAGAAAATCCACTCACTGGCTGATAGAGGTGGCACAGAAGAGCTGTGCTTGCTTCACCACCTGATTTAAAGGCACCCTTGATTAATGACAAAACCAGGCTCAAAATCAATTACAGAGATACTGAAAAAGGACAAATCTCAGCTGGTTCCCATGGAGAGCAATAATCTAAGGGCCAAACATAACTCCAGGACCTTGTATCCAGTCACAGGCTGGGAGGAGGTTACAGGAGAGAAAGGCAGCAGCTGATGGCAGGATGATACCTGGAGGAAACAAAGTGGTTTTTTTTCTTGGGAAACGGCAAATCTGAGCAGGGCTCAGGTAGACTGTCTGCTCCTCAAGTTTAGCACTATGCTGAGGTCAGTGAAGACAGAAGGGAGCTGTGATCCCACTCCAAACACATCACTATATCCCAACAGAGCTTCCATATTTCCCAGGTGAGGATGTACCAAGAGAAAACCAAGTGTCACAGAGGCTGGAGAGAAGGATTTCACCCAAGGGAGGTCTGGAGATGCCTTCTGGACCTGGTTGCTGCATGTAGGTGTTGGCAGTGGAAAAGCTGTCCCCACACACAGCAGTCTGAACACTAATCTCAGCAAAAGATCCCAATTTTCTGGAAGCAGTTGGTATCCATCAACACTTGGCCTGCCTGCTTCCTGCAGCATGTGGATAGCTAATGCCCTGTCCAGTCTCCTCCTTCTGGGGTCAAGGGGTGACCAGGATGTCCCACACCAGCCTGTGCTGGCATGGGGACTGACATCAGATGCTGCGTGGCAGAAATGACACCTGTGAGCAGTGGTCAGGGAAGGACAGGCTCTCCTTGTCTCCATTTCAGTCACTAATAATGGTCTCCAAACTCCTGAAGACAGACACCAGGCATCACTGACAGAGTCCACTTGATAATGACAATCTGTGTCCCAGTCTTCTCTACCCCAAAGCTCCTATGTTCAGGACCAAATTAAGAACCAAATCTGCACTTGAGGTGTTAGGAACTTCCACCAACTGGGACCCCATCTCCTTCAGGAAGGACACAGCACCCAACCAACTCTTTTATAATGGGAGGATTTCAGTCTTTCCTGCTTTTGACCTACTGCAGTCTCCCAAGGTGGAGCTGATGGGAGGCCATTCCCATTTTCTCCACCTCTACCAGAATTTCTTTACTGACAGAGTGGTCAGGTACTGGCACAGGCTGCCCAGAGGTAGGAGGGGGGTGTACCACCATCCCTGGAGGTGTTTAGGAAAGGTGTAGATGCTCTAATGGCTGAGATTGTAGGGACTTTCTTGTGGGGTGGGGTTTGGGGTTGTTTTTTTTTTTTTTTTTTGGTTGGTTAGTTTTGGTTTGGTTTGGGTTTTTTTTGGCTTGTTGAGTGTGTGTATGGTTGGACTTGGTGATCTCAGAGGTCCTTTCCAACCATGACTGTTCTGTGATTCTGTGATTCCACAGCTAAATCCTGAGAGCAGCTCCAGCTGACATGGCTCCACTACTGCAGAAGTGGAACTACTAAGAAGGATCTTCTTAAAACTCAGAGAAAAATAATGTGGGTGATGTTCTGCTTATGTTCTTCAAATCACTTTCCCACCAGGCTGCCTTCCTGTGGCACCAAAAGCTATTAAAATCCCTCACAGTACTCTCAAGTCACAGAATTATCTTCCAGATTGGGAGCTTCAGATTCCTTTTGGTCATGGTGAGATATATAATCCACACATGGTGCCATTACCCACTCTAAGCACTGTCTCTGCAAGGATCCAGATGGATGCCAAGAATAAGGCACTTCTTTTAGCTGTAGCATTTTTAAGAGACATTAACATGCCTTGCATAAAAGTGTCCTAATTTCTGACTCGGGTTGAACATGCATGAGTCACTTCAGCTGCATTCTTCTAAAAGCCCATGCATGTCCAGGAAAATCCCAACTTCTTGCTCATATACCCAACCTGCTCAGCAAAAAAAGGGCACAATAAAGGCATGGATTTTGTCTTCATGATTCAAAATATTCAAATTCTCAATGGAAAAAATGTTACTACACACAAATGCTTTGCCAAGAGTGCTCCTCAGCTTCAGATGCCCACACACATCCTGTCATCTTCTAGCACCACCACAAGTGACCCTGTGCTCAGGAGGGCCTTGCCCCCAGAATCCTGGGAACTGGCACAAGATTTGAATTGTCTTTCATCAAAAAACAGTAGGTGGGGTGACAAGAAGCACTACAGGGCTCCTTCCAGGCTGAGGTGCAACAGGGAAGACTTTCCTCACCACACAATGTCAGGGCTTTACCACCTGCTTTTGGAGAGCATATGGCTCTCCCTCCTGTTCCCCTGACATAAAGAGGCTCCCTTTGGAGTCCCAACATCTTCTCAAAACCTCCTTACTAGGCAAAAAAAAAAAAAACAACCACAAACCAAAACAAGAAAGGAAAGAGGTGGTGGAGGTCTCACTGGCTATGGTTTCTCACCAGGAGCTTTGGCTAGCTAAGAGAACTTTGTAACTTCAGTCTCATTTCTCCAATGGAAAAGCTTCAAAGAAAAGACCTGGGAACAGCAGCAGACTGCAAGGTGGTATCACAGGGTGCTCCCACAACCAAAGGGAGTATAGAAAAAACTGCTTTTGACCCAGAAGCATATTAGGAGAAATGTGTGGTTTCCTACCCACTGATTAACTGAAGTAACCACAGAAATGAACTGCACTGTCTTCCCATCTTTGCTGCTTTGCTCTGGAGAAATGTTAATGCACACTGAGCTGCCCCAGCTGCTCTCAGGGCTTCAGAGACTCCTCAGGGCTCAGCTCCTTCTTAGACCCAGGTGCTCTTTCTCTGAGGCTGAGGTCCTCTTTCTGCTGAGTCTTTTCATGATTACATCCTATGGGGTAGCACTTAATTTATGAGATTAAAGATCAATAATTGTTTGTGTGGACATTAAGACCTGAAGATAAAAACGGTGAACTTGAAGCCCTTCACCACAACCTGCCCAGCTGTAATAGCCCAACTGTTTAGTATAACTTCTGAAATATTGATGCAGCTCTAAACCTCTTCATGTTGCTGTAAAAAGCCAAACAATACTCCAAGCATTGACTACACGCATGGAGCAAGTGATGGTTTCACATCGTGGCACTGGAGAAAGGCTGGAACTGACACAGGCTAGAGTCTACACATCAGGATTGGATTCTTTTCCTCAGAAACTTATCCCAGGAGCTGTTCCCTTTGTGGCTCTGGTTGAAAGGATGGAGGAAGAAGTGCCCCTCCTGATGGCTTCCAGCTCTGACTGGAGGGCACGTGAAGGAAACAGAATGGTTCTCAAGACACCCAGAGACATACAAAGCCTTCCATGAGCAGGCTACATGTGCACCTGCCCAAACAGGGAGCACCCAAGTCTCACCACGGGGACAGAACACCAAAGCTTTTGTCTAGGACCAGGAGTGAATCTGGTACAGAGATCCCTTGCTGTAAGGTGGACTTGTAGTTAACAACTGGAATTCTCACTCATCCTGCACTCCTCCTTGCAGCTTTCTCCTTGTCCAGGATGAGAGATTTTATTTTATCCTGGATAAAAAGTTTCACCTTGTCCTGGATAAGACTCTTCTCATCCTTATTGATGTAACATGGTTGGACCTAGCACCCAGAGTACCAGGCAACCCCCTAAGCCAACACCAACAGAAGCACCAGAAAGCTCAAAACCCAAGAAAAAGAGATGCTTTCCCAGGTGAAGCCCTTTCCAAGGAAAGGCACAACGTCTCTGGACCGTTTTCCATCTCCCTTTTGGGCTGCACAGCTCCTCTTAGTGATGAAGAAGCTGTACAACCATCATGTCCACAGAGATCTTCCTCCCACTGACACATCCTCTCTCCAGGCACTGCCACCAGCATGGGGACAGCAGCCAGGTCTTCATCTCCCCTGCTCCCCTCTCATAAATAAGACAGGAGCTGTCCTTCCCTTCCCATGCAGAATTATTTTAGATTTACAGGTCAAAATGTTAGGACCTGAGGGCCTCTCTCAGCCATGGCAAGGAATGATGGATCACTCCTCTTATTAAAAGTGCACAAAGAAGCGGATCGCAAAGGGCCGGAGGCTGCTAATAAATAATATCTGCACAAGATGCTCCTCAGCTGTGTGCACATCAGTATTTACAGATCAGAGGACAAGTTCTGACCTGTTGGATTCTACACCAGTTGATTAATTATTTACCTCATAGCTGATTAATCATCCATTAACTCTTTGTGGGCTCTTCTACCAGTAGGGTACACTCATGGAGTGACTCAAGAAATGCTTCTAACACCTACAGCTTCATACAATTAAGAAGAAAAATCTTCTGTGGGAGAACCCCAAGCCAGAAATCAGAGGAGGCCACATCCCAGCTGCATTTTATCTTATTTCCCTGACAATTATTTGGCCTTGCCTGATCCTCCATTATCCCCTACATGTGCTCACTACCGAATGCTTCTCCAGGCACCACTTTTTTTCACTTGCAACCAAAGCAGCTGTTTTATTTGTATTTTTGCTAATAATCTGATAACTTGATTAGGAAAATAAAGTTCTGCTCCACTTCTGTGGGGCCTGGAAACTCAGTAGCACCGCTGGGAAATTGCAAGAAGCTTAAATACTGTCTCTGCTGGCACTAAAAGGAAGCTCAAGATTTATGCTGTCTGTCCTCTCTCCAGTGGACCCACAGCAACTGAGAGATGACCAGAAAGCCACTGTCACTAACACTGTGCTGGTGTTGCTCTGGGGTGACAGATTAGCAGTTCATACCCTTGTCCCTACCAGCAAGCAAATGTCACACGTTCAGGCTGCTGAGTCTGGAGTATCAACCCCAAACCCATTCCTAACCTCTCTGACACAAGCTGAGATGTATGACAACACCTCTCCAGCCCACATGTCAGCATGTCACCATCTCCAGAGGACACTGCTCCAAACATGACCCACGATCACCAACAGGAAGGGAACTGGAGGGTGCCAATGACATGACAAGTCCCTGCAAGGACAGCCCAGCAGCCTCCTGATGGCAGTAAATGCCTCCAGGAGCATCACACAGTCCCAGGTGTGAGAAAAACAATTCAGCAGCACCACATCCCATGAAACCATCCCCAGACCAGCACAGCCCCATCGGGGACAGCTCCACAGCACCAAGTTTCCCTAATGAATGACAAGGTGTCAAGGGGACAGCCCCACCAGGGGAACAGTCACCTCTCTACCTCATCCTGGGCACACAAAGCTGCAGAGCCTTTGCAGCCTGCAGTGGTGAGCACCCACTCACTCCAGGCAGGGGAAGAACCCAAAAGCCAGGTCACCAGGGTTGCCTTCTCCTTCTGAATCATCTCCAGCTCAGCAGCAACTGTCCCAGGTTATGGCAGCACCTTCCCATCCCATATTTCACCTCTCAGTTGCTCAGCCCTACCATCTGTGACTCCTACCTGGCTGTCCTGCATCTGGTGACAGCAGCAGCAGGGACCCAGGAGAGGGAGGGAGGGAGCAGCCCTGCAGAGAAGGTCACAGGTGGGTGACAAGTGGGACATCAGCTGTCACTGTGGGCTGTCAGCCCAGAAAGCCAAGTGTCTCCTGGGCTGCACCCCCAGCAGTGTGGCCAGCAGGCCAAGGGAGGGGATGCTCCCCCTCTGCTCCCCTCTCCTCACCTCCCCGGGGCACTGCCCCCAGCTATCCAAACTAAATCTCTCCTGAGACAACTTGAAGCCATTTCCCCTTGTCCTGTCATCTGTCACCAGTGAGAAGAGACCAACCCCACTCTCCCTACAACCTCCTTTCAGGGATTTGTAATGATTGATGAGATCCCCCCCTCATCCTATATTTTCCACACTATACAGCCCTAAAACATGACCCAGTGGGTAAAAAAAGCCACTTGCAGCAAATATCAGCTCTGTCTGGCACAAAGTCTCCCATGTTTCATCCAGGGTCTTTGCTTCTCAGCATGCGAGCACCCACATCCCCAGCACAGCCAAATGGTGCCAGGGACCTGTCCCACCTCCTCCAGACCCAGCCCACATGCTCTCCTTCCTGTGCTTTTGCTTTTCCACACTGTAAAAGCTGCTCTCGGGGTCCTTCAGCACTCAGATTTCCTGCTCTGTCCGCCTCCTTCCTCCCACTGCTTGCCTAAGATCTCTTCTTTAATCAGCTCCTCCTTCCACACCAGCACGCACAGCATTCTGCCACGTGTGGGCAAGGCTGACCCAAAGACACAAGCACAATTGCTATTTTCCCAGCTGCCTCAAACCCAGTGGGTTTTTACCAGTAATTCCTCCTCCAGCTGTTTCCAGCAGATTCCAATTCACCACCCCTGACCTTTTCATTTCTTGACAAATTAGCCGGAGCTTTGCGAAGCCAGCCCTGGGAAAGCCCTTGCCACAGCAGGATCCCCAGGCACGGGTGATGCTGGGGACCCCAGGAGGACACAGGACCTCTGGCCACCTTTCTCCTGCTCTGCCAGCCAGACCCAGCTCTCACATGCCCAGGAAGCACAAAGCCTTCCCAGTGCCGCAGCGTGCCGCAGCGCCGGAGTCATCCTGGGAAAGCAGAGGATGCTTTATGGATTTATGGCTCGCTGGTCTCAGCCCTCCTCAACTCATTTCTGCAAAGAAAGGATTATCCCCTGGTGTCAGCATCGAGGCAGTGGGGATGCAGTGAGAGGAAGCTGCAAGGTGTGCAGGGATGGGTTGGGATGAGGGGTGCTGGAGATCAAACATCCCAGGGGCTCAGCCTGGCTCCTGCCTGCACCCCAGACCCCACAGTGTGCCAGGGGAGGGGACACACTGCTGGGTGCCAGAGGGGACACACTGCTGGGTGCCAGGGGAGGGGACACACTGCTGGGTGCCAGGGGAGGGGACACACTGCTGGGTGCTAGGGGAGGGGACACACTGCTGGTGCCAGAGGGGACACACTGCTGGGTGCCAGGGGAGGGGACACACTGCTGGGTGCCAGGGGAGGGGACACACTGCTGGTGCCAGAGGGGACACACTGCTGGTGCCAGAGGAGGGGACACACTGCTGGTGCCAGAGGGGACACACTGCTGGTGCCAGAGGGGACACACTGCTGGGTGCCAGGGGAGGGGACACACTGCTGGGTGCCAGAGGGGACACACTGCTGGGTGCCAGAGGGGACACACTGCTGGGTGCCAGAGGAGGGGACACACTGTGGGTGCCAGGGGAGGGGACACACTGCTGGGTGCCAGGGGAGGGGACACACTGCTGGGTGCTAGGGGAGGGGACACACTGCTGGTGCCAGAGGGGACACACTGCTGGGTGCCAGGGGAGGGGACACACTGCTGATGCCAGAGGGGACACACTGCTGGGTGCCAGGGGGGACACACTGCTGGTGCCAGAGGGGACACACTGCTGGGTGCCAGAGGAGGGGACACACTGCTGGGTGCCATGGCTGCTGACACAGCAGAGCTCCAAAGAGTGGCTGAGCTGCAAGAGCAACATGCATGCCAGCAAGCTGGAGTGACACCAGGCTGTGACTCCCTGATCTTGCTTTTCCTTTTCCCAGCACTCCCTGGAGCTGCTCCCCACTTTCTGCTCTTTCACCCTTTGGCCTTCAAGCCCTCCTTGCTTCCTTCTCCACCAATGGCAAGCTCAAGAGCCAAAAGCCTAAAAATGGCAGTAATTTCCATGGCAGGTGTAGCACAGACGGGGAGGGGATCACGGGTGCTGGAAGCAGACGTGAGAAACCCACCCAGAGGCCAGAGACAAAAAATCAAGCAGCACCCAAGAGCAACACCACAACATGTGTCCCTAACACAGAGAGAAGTCTCTCCCCTATTCTCTTTCCTTTTTTTTAAAGGGAGAGGGGTTAATAGAGAGCATCTGTCACTCCCTTAATTGCCAGCACATTGCTAAACCTCAGCAACCAACTGCTCAGAATGCAGCAGAGAGGCCTCGTCTGGGCAAGGAAGCACAGAGCACAGCCACATCCCTCTCCTTTTTCATAGAATGGTTTGGGTTGGAAGGGACCTTAAAGCCCATCCAGTCCCACCCCCTGCCATGGTCAGGGACACCTCCCCCAGCCCAGGCTGCTCCAAGCCCCATCCAACCTTCAACACTGCCAGGGATGGGGCAGCCACAGCTTCTCTGGGAAACCTGGGACAGGGGCTGAGCACCCTCACAACAAACAATTTCTTCCTAATCTCTCATCTCAGTCTCCTCTTTTCCAGTTCAAAGCCCTTCCCCTTCATCCCATCCCTCCAGGTCCTTGTCCCAAGTCCCTCCCCAGCTTTCCTGGAGCCCCTTCAGGCACTGGAAGCTGCTCTAAGGTCTCCCCATTGCAGCCTCTCTTCTCCAGCCTGAACCACCCCAATTCTCAGCCTGTCGTTGTTCCCCTTTTTCCTCCTTCCTCCCTCTTCCCAGCCTCCTTGGGCCAAACAGCTCAGACTGTGGGACAGGGCACACAGCCTCCTCTGGGCTCACCCCCAAACCTGGACCCCAACCGTGGCCCAAGGACCCACACCAGGGGAGGAGACACAGGGTGGAGAGCGGGGCCAAATTCATACACAGACAAGAGAAGCCACTCGAGAAAGCCCCACGTCCCCTCACCCCCAGGGCTCTTTGCCTCCTCCAAACCAGCAGGACACAGCCAGGGCAGAGGTGATGGGACTGTTCCTGCTGCGACACAGAAAGCCAAAGAGCCAACGAGCTCTCCTGCACTGTACCAGGAGCAAGGAGAGAGAGGTTCTGCTCCAAAAGTCACTGCTGCATTGCCCCCCAGGGCTGCTCAGCACAAAGGAGATACCACTACCTTCTGGCAGTGACAACACATCTTCCAGAAGTGTCACTAACTGCTTGGTCTAAATTAAGCCCAAAATAATTACAGAGCAGCTGATTTTTACTCTTTTCTTTTCTTTTTTTCTTTTCTTTTTTTTTTTCCCCCTCTCTGTGTTGCCATGAATCAGACTCCAGTTAATTGATATTTACTCTGCCTTCGCTTGCAGCCATGGGTCCCCCAGCACTGCTGGAGATGTCAGAGCAGACAAGAGGTGCTGGTGCTGAGGGAGTCAGAGGGTGCTGGGTGTAAGAGGGAATCTCACCTGGACTGGCACATGGCATGTGTTAGGGGACAGGAAAGGGGACACAAAATAAAAGCCTGTCAGGGTTTGGCACTGAAACCAATGCCAGATGCTCTCTGTTAATTCCTCTCCCTCCCAGAAGGGAAAGGGAATAAGGGAGAGAGATGGGATGGGAACTAAAACACACAGCTTTAATGAAACAGTAATGATGGAACAGAAAATAATGGAATATGTGCACATGTATACAAACAGAGGCAACCCCACTGTTTGTGCTCCTCCCAGTAAGAGCACTGGGGCTGCTGGGCAGCCCTGGGAAGGTCCCAGCTATACTCCTGGGCTCAGCAGCAGATGGCAGCTGGATGGAGGAATGCAGAGATCAGGATCAAAAGCAGAGAAATGGACTGAGCAAGGTGCTGGGCTGGTTTAGGGCTGGGGGGAGGCAATTTGTCATCTTGTTCTCCAGCACCACTGGGGATTCCCTGGAGACACAGCAGGGAGGGCAGGGCTGTCCACACCCTGGACATTCAGCTCCACATCCTGATGCAGAGCTGAGCCCTTGCTCTCACACCCAGCTGCCACCAGGACCAGCCACCCCTCACTCTGTCCATCTCCTTCAAAAACTCTGCAGGTGCCTGTACCCCCAGACAGGACCCAACTTCCATGGCAGTAGCAACATGGCAAGGGAAGGGCAGTCCAGTCAGGAAAGCAGAAGAAATGCTGACCAGCAGCCAGGGCCCCAAAAATCCTTGTGGCCTCACACCCCAGTAGAACCCCAACCCTTGAAATGTAGAGGTGGGGCAGGTGATGGGGACAGGGGGGTCAGGGAGAGCACAAAGCCCTTGCAAAACAACAGAGCTGCTGTGCAGATCCAGTAGGGTGAAGCCAGAAGGACAAACAGCTATTTAAGCTAAATATACTTGTTCTTGGGATAAAGTTGGTATACAAATCGATCATAAATAGGCTCAGATTGGAAATGAGAGGGCTCCTGACCACTGGAGGTCAAATCCTAGAGCATCCCTTCAGTAAGAATTACCAGGAGAAGAAACACAACTCATTCAAGATGGAGCTGGAGAAATGCATGAAAAGGTGACAAAGAGCATTTCTGGGTGACACAGAGACAGGACATGGTGACCCAAGGCAGGCCCTGAGCACAGCCTGGCACTGCCACCATGACCACAGGCACCACCAGTGGTTCTGCTCGGGATGCTGGAGCCACGGGAGGTATTGGACCCACTCTGCAGGAGCTCCTGGACCTCGGTGGGCAGAGGAACCTCCTGTCCCTCCACCAAGCACCCCTCTTCATCTCCCTCAGTCTGCCTGTGCCAGGCACTGCTGCAGGGCCACCCCCCACCATGGCTGCACCAAGCCTGGGTGTGGGGACAGCCTGAGGTCACCCTCTGCTTAGGGACCTGCCCAGAGGAGGAAGAAGAGCAGGAGGCAGGATGCTGAGATGCAGAAGACACCTCCTCCCCACCCTCCCTTGGGGTCTCCCACACCCCCTGATGCTCCCCCTCTGCTCCCCTCTCCTCACCCCCCTGGGGCACTGCCCCCAGCTCAGGGGTCCCCAGCACACACATGGACCTGGCAGAGCAGGAGCAGAGGAGGTCACCAAAATGGTTTCAGGGCTGGGACACCTCTGCTCTGGAGAAAGGCTGAGAGAGTTGGGGTTGTGCAGCCTGGAGGAGAGAAGGTTCCTGGGACACCTTCCTGTGGCTGCTCAGTACTTACAGAGGGACAGAGACTTTTGACCAATGCCTGCAGTGACAGGGCAAGGGACAATGGCTTAAACTGAATGAAGGTTGGGTTAGGCTGGAGATAAGAAGAAAAGTTTTACCATGAGGATGCTGAGCTCCTGTCCCAGGTTTCCCAGAGAAGCTGTGGCTGCCCCATCCCTGGCAGTGTTGAAGGTTGGATGGGGCTTGGAGCAGCCTGGGCTGGGGGAGGTGTCCCTGACCATGGCAGGGGGTGGGACTGGATGGGCTTTAAGGTCCCTTCCAACCCAAACCAGTCTGGGGTCCTATGGATACAGCCCCACAGCCTCCCCAGGGAATCCCTCCCCATCCCCACACCCAGTGCCATCCTGATGGAGCTGCAAGGTGCAGGCAGGTGGGGGGCTGCCACCCTGCCAGCAGGATGATGAAGCCAGCCAGCTGCCCACCCACCGGGTGCCAAAATAAGCTCAGGCAGCAGCAACACAGCTCCCAGAACAGTCTGTGCAGGCAGGAGAGGCAGCAGTGGTTCTGTGCAACATGGATCCAGCCCAGCAGCTCCACTCCATGCCAGCAGGTGACTAAATCCAGGCCTCACATGGACACCTGGACCACACC
Organism: Phaethornis superciliosus; assembly: GCA_023637945.1. Lineage (NCBI taxonomy): Eukaryota > Metazoa > Chordata > Aves > Apodiformes > Trochilidae > Phaethornis > Phaethornis superciliosus. The sequence goes on along the minus strand of JAJQWJ010000023.1, from coordinate 10,162,394 downwards.
TTCTGCAACAGCAGAGCACAGGGAGGAAAGCACCAAGGGTTTGCATCCACCTACAGACTCCATCACTTAAGGGTCCAATTAGGATAATACCTGTGGAGATTTTCTCTTCCATCAAGATAACCTGAAAAAACAGCAAGGAATTCAGCCAGAAACCCCTCCCTCCACTCAGGGCTCCAACAATAACTCCAACCACAGTTTTTCCATGTTCCAAATTACCAGCTCAACTCTGCCCTGACCTGTGAAGCCCACACTCCAAGGTCCTCCAGCTCCAGCAGGGAATCGTCAGTGCTGCTTTAAGTTCTAACTCCTGATGGAGGAGCTGCACCACAGCTCCATCACACACTGCCTGGTGCCTCCAGATGAGAATGAGAAGTCTGTGTCTTTCTTCTGACACTCTGAAGGATGACTTCCCATCACGTGGTAGTGGAGATATCACATGTTGAAGTGCTTAGAGATCATGCAGAAATAACTGAGGTGCTGTTCCACAGGACCCCAAATCCTCCTGCAAAGAACTCTGTGATTCTGTTTACCACTGAGCACCTGCTCAGCCCCCCCGAATCACAAACCACACATTTCTACACAAGGTGTGGGCTCTTCTTTCACTGCCCAAACAGGTTTTGGCATTATAAACTGAATTTTCTACTGTGAAACAAGAAGCAGAAATACTTCCAGCGTCCTGGATGCTTCTGGAAGTCATGCCAATGTCACAGTGTTTTGGTTGCTTGCAGATCTGACTTTTAAATAGATGATGATGATGGTTTTAGGCCAGGAGTGCCCTTTGCAGGCTGTGCTCTGGCTCAGCCCTGAGCAGATACGGTGCCTCTGGATGAGCCCAAGAGCAAAGCAGTGACAGCTCCTCCCTGAGAACACCCAAACAGGAACTGCAAAATCTGACTCTGCAAACGCAGGCTGAAAGAGCCTGGAGGATGATTGAGCAACATTCTGAGACACGTGAGGTCCTCTGAGAAAATCCCTCACTCCCAGGCTTGGTGAAGTGGATCCTAGCTGAGGAATAGCAGCCAGGAGAGGGGAGCCTGAGAAAATTTCAGAAGGACCAGGTCCTTCCAGGCAATTAGTAACACCTCCTGGTTTGACACAGGGTTGGACAGAAGAAAATGTGTGCACAGACAACTTCCTGGGACCTCCAGAAATATTTCACAGTTGGATATGAGCAGACATGGAATTGCACTGGGCTAGTGAAGAGAACTGGATGGAAGAATGATGGATGGCCAGACAGAGACCTGCTCCCAGCTTTCCAGCTCCCTAATCACACCTTTGCAGAAGGGTCCACACACAACATCCAGCTCCTCAGCAGGTACCCACTGGCCCAGGACGGCCACCCTGTTGCCAATGACAAGAGCCATCCTGAGCTGTCATCCCTGCAGCAACTGGGACCATCAGCTCTGACCTGCAACCACCACATCAGCTCTGCCCCCACCAGCAGCACGAAGGAGCTGAACAAAGGAGAAGCCCCACAGGGTCCCACTGAAGGACAGGCTTGGAGCAGCAGTGACATTCAAAAGAAATCCTTCAGCGTGGGGGTCCACCCAGGGAGCAGCCCCACTCCCTCCTGTGCAGCTCAGCACCTCAGTTCCATCTGCTCCCCAGTGAGGGCTTTGCAGACAGCAAAACTGGAAAATCTCAGCCCTAAGGAAGCCCAGCAGACACCACCCTGGTGTTCAGTCCTCCAGCCCCCCAAAAGATGCACTTCCCACATCTGGGGACAGGGAAACTCATCACCCTCAGGTCTAACTCTGCAGATCCCCAAACACCGTGACCCCTCAGGTGCTCCCAGCCTTAGCTTCTGTTCTTGACAACAAACCCCTTCTCAGGAACACAAGGCTGTAAGGTCCAGAAGAGACAGGCTCTTTGGCCAGCCAGCAACAAAAAAGTCCTTCAGGACAAGGAGGACACTGTGGGCTCAGGGAAGAGCTGCCCCATTTCTGCACCAAGCAGCAGCAACACTGCCCCAGTTCCACACTGCTGCCTCCCCCGTGAGCCTGCCCCAGGCAAGACAACGGCCAGCCAGCATAAAACCATTTGTTCTCTTCAGCCTCCTCAGTGCTCACCCTTCAGGAACTGCTCCCAGCAGCCTTGCTGGACCCTCACCACCTCTCGAGGTCACAAACCCATCAGCCATCCCTCCATCTCCTTCCCAGGCAGGTCCCAGCCCTCCCTCACCCTGCCCAACACCCACCTCAGCAGTTCGTGGCTTTTTGGCCACCTGAAGAGGACTTCAGCCTGCCTCCATCCCCCCCAGCAGCCTGGCCCAGCCTCCCCCCATGGGGACACCCCCAGATCACACAGCACTCACTCTCATCAGGGTTGGGTGAAGCAAGAATGGCACTGTGCTTCCTCTTCACTTCCTCCACGTTCTCAGAAATTTTATCGATGAACCCTCGAATTTCTTCCACCTGTGGAGATGGACAAGAGGAGAAGTCTCCTGTGAGAGGCCTGGAGTTTTGGGAAGGGGAGGGGTTATAAAACCTATCCCAAGGCAACCAGAATATGCCTCAACTACAGCAAACAACCCCCTGGATATTTTCCAGCTGGATCCTACAGCTGTAGGACGACTGTAAAATCAGACCTTCCATATGACAGCAGCGAGCTTTGCAGTCACATTTGGGCTTTATTAAAAATATTGTATTATTGTGTATTATTAATATATTATATTATTATAGAATCCCATATTGGTTTGGGTTGGAAGAGATCTTAAAGCTCATCCAGACCCAACCCCCTGCCATGGTCAGGGACACCTCCCCCAGCCCAGGCTGCTCCAAGCCCCATCCAACCTTCAACACTGCCAGGGATGGGGCAGCCACAGCTTCTCTGGGAAACCTGGGACAGGGGCTCAGCACCCTCACAACAAACAATTTCTTCCTAATATCTAATGTAAATATACCCTGTTCATTTATTTGTTTATATAATATTATTATATAGTATTAATATATTTTATTATTATTTGGGGTCACCCTTGCAGAAACATTTGGGGTTTATTTAAATTAGCATGGAGAGCATTTTTGAGATTGCACAGATCAGGCTCAGTCCTAGCACAGTCCCTCATGGCTCTTTGCTCCAGGGGCTGAGAAGCCAAGTTTGTCCTTCACTCCACACACCAGGGAGGACAAATTTGCCAGCAAATCCATGTTGGCATCTTCCCCCCTTTCCCATACCACCAGGGGACCTGCCAGCACCACCAAGAGGAGGAACCTCTGCTGTCAGGCAGCCCATCCTCTTGCTCTGTCTTCTCCTTTGACTCACACCACCCCTTTGCTCATCTCCTTCCATCTGCACATCAGATTTTTTTCATTCCCCACTCCGCTGCCTGCACAGAGACATTTTAACACCCCCTACACAGATAGCATGCTGAGGGGGTGCTAAAAATCTGCATGCAGATCTTACAGCCACCCACACGCCAGCAGACAACCTCTTGTTTGGTATGGGAGGCACAAAATTACACTGATCCCATGGAGAAACTGCTCCTCCTCAGGAGAGGCTGGAGAGCACCAGGATCACCTCCTCCCCAACCGGTCACTGGCCCAGCTGCCCCACTGGTATCAAACTGGTTCTGCAGGAGGAGGTGGAGCACCCACAGGTCCAGGTGAGCCCACGGCAGCCCCAGCTCTGTGGGGACACCTGGTTCCTGCTGCAGAGAACTCCGAGCATAACCCCCGATGACACCAAGCATGAGCCAGGGCTGGACCCCAGCCCCACCCTGGCTGCTGCCCCCCAGCCCTCCCAGCCCTAACAGAAAGCTCTGAACCAGCTTTAAAGCTGCAGTGGGCAAACCAACCCCTCACCTGCTCAAAGAACTCATCCATGAAGCGGTCCCGGTCCACACTGACAGTGACTTCATCGTCATCATCGCTGTCTTTCGCCTGCAACAACACAGACAGAGCTATCAACAAGTGTGCCCTGCTCAGCTGGCAGCTTCTCCAAAGGAGCTCCCCAGGGGCATCTTCCCCTTCTCCTTTGCTCCCTTCCCCACAAGAGATGGGGCAGAAGCCCCCCCAGGATGCCCTGGGCACTGCCACACCAGAGCACTATGGGCACAGCACGAGAGCAGAGGATGGACTGCTCCAGCTATAGAGGCACCAGGCAAACCACCACCACAGCAAGCTACACCCCTTGGCCTCCTGCAACCAGCAGAGAGCAAGGACAACCATCCCTCTGCACTCCCAGAGAGCTGGAGCAGGGACCTTGGTGAGGTAAACTCAGGTGTGTGTGAGCAGGATGGCTCTGCAAGCAGCAGCGATGGAAAACAGAAGGGATGCTGCAGACTGCAGGAGACATGAGAGAGAATAGAACATACAAGAGAACTAGCAAAGCCACAGCAGGGAAATGAGGGGTTACCCCTGGCTGCAGCAGTGTGTGGGTCACTGTCACCAGAGACTGAAACACCTCCTGTCCCAGAGAGGCAAAGGATGCAAACTCACAGAGGAAAGAAAAATTATAGTCCTCAGGATAAGAAGTCATTTAAAAGATTATCTGAAGCAGATACATGATGGAGGGAAATGGAAAATTAATGGGGTAGGAAAGTTTCTTCTCACATCATCCTCACCGGAAAGAAGGAGACAGTGGATTGGAAAAGATTAAAGAGAGAGAGGGTCTCTGCTCACATCACAGTTGTCCCACATCTTGCAGATGTTCCCATGCCAAACCATAGCCCCTTGGCACTTTGCAGAACCAACCCAGGCTCCAGAGACATGGCTCTTACTCTTAAATAAGTCAGATGAGGTACCTATACTTCCCCTGAAAATTGTCTTTTCAATCTAGGGTAACTGATTTGGGTGGTGTCACCCAGAGGAGACCTCAGCTTTCAACCTTGCCACTGCTGATTTGGTAACAGCTGCAGAAATGGCTGATCCAAAGTCCTGGAGATGCAAGCATGACCAGGACCTGAGTGAAAGTCTCACCTCAAGAAGGAACAGCACACATATTGCTGCCCCACCACTCTGTAGGCACAAAGAGGAAATATTCCTGAAGCCAGGAACTGAGGTCTGTCCATCCTGGACACAGCTGCACCCCCCTGCAACAGCCTCAGCAGGCAGGACCTGCCAGCCACACCAGGTCAGGGTGTTTAGGTTTTGAGGGACCAAGAAGAACCTGAGGCCAGGCTGGATGCAGCCTGGAGCACCCTGGTCTAGAGGGAGGAGTCCCTGTCCATGGCAGCAGGGTTAGAGCTAGGGTGGTGCTCTTTAGCATCCCTTCCATCCCAAAGTCATCTGCTAACTCCTACACAGACTGCAGGACACACTGCAGTGCACCAAATGGCCACAGTTTCTGTCCACGTTTTCCCAAACTGCATGAGTAGTCGCCAACTCCCACTTCCCCCCCATCCCAGGGATCTCAGAAATACATTAATGCTCAGATGGAAGGTGCAGCTGCCAATGCAAACACTGTCCTGGACACACACACCCCCAGCTCACAACATTCTCTTTCCCAGCAGATCTTCATTTCCAGGCATTTTTAGCCCCTGTCTGAAGGCAGGGAGGGAAACAGTCCCCATCATTAATTTTAAACACAACCATGACCACACAGGTGAGACAGCACCATCAGCTTGGTGCTCATGAGGATGCCCATCTTCTCATCTCCTCTTGCCTGTCCCACCTCCCAGACAGTCCTGGCTCATGGCATTCAGGTTGCTACATCACTGCTTGGTCCCATCCCTGTTGTCCACTGGACCCTGCCATGCATTATTAGCCCCAGAAATCCTGGAGGGAGGCAGCCCATGGCCCGGAGACAGGATTTCTGCCAAAGCCACACAGAGTCTCATCAGAGGGACTTCTATTTTCAAGGAGGTTTCCCTGGCACAGCAGAGCACTGATGCTCGGGCAGGGTGATGGTTATTTAGGGCAGGCCTTGCCCTGCTGTGTGCAGGGAGAGCAGCAGGAGCCCAGCAAAAAGGAAATGACAAGGATGGAGCCTGCTGCTCATCAGGGCACGCGTCACTCCGGGCTGGAGAAGGGCACCATCTGTCCCTGGAAATACCCTCCCTGCCACACCATCCTCAGCACCGGGCACCCCGACACCCCCAGGACCCCCCCAGAGCCCCCCCAGGGACCGAGGGGGAGGACAGAGCAGTGGGCAGGCTCAGCTCCCAGGGATGTGGGCACTGAGGGATCATCTGCTCCCAGCATCTCCCCCCAGGGACCCCAAGGCTCGGTCCAGGCACGCTGCCAGCACCCACACCCCAGGTCTGAAGTGCCTTCTCTTACACTGCTGCTACAGGAGGAACACCACCAAAACACCCTGCCTGAGGAAACCTAAAGCATCCACCCAGGTGACAGCATTTTGGCTTCACACAGCCCAGCTGCAACCTGCCCAGGTTTGCAAAGCCAGATGGAAAACTCCAGCCTAGCACAAAGCTGCCCACTGGTGCTGCCCAAAACAAGCAGCAAACAATTCACAGCCCTTGAAATGATGAGGGAGTTGGCCAGTGACAAGAGAGGGGCACAAACCCCCATCACCACACAAGGAAGTCATGGACAGCATCCTCCCAGTGCTTCTGAGCTGACAAAATGGCTGTTCAGCCACAGGATCCCAGACTGGTTTGTGTTGGAAGAGATCTTAAAGCCCATCCAGTTCCACCCCCTGCCATGGTCAGAGACACCTCCCCCAGCCCAGGCTGCTCCAAGCCCCATCCAACCTTCAACACTGCCAGGGATGGGGCAGCCACAGCTTCTCTGGGAAACCTGGGACAGGGGCTCAGCACCCTCACACCAAAGGATTTTTTCCTCAGGTCTCCTCTCCATCTCCCCTTTTGCAGCTGGAAACCCTTCCCCCTCATCCCATCCCTCCAGGCCCTTGTCCCAAGTCCCTCCCCAGCTTTCCTGCAGCCCCTTCAGGCACTGGAAGCTGCTCTAAGGTCTCCCCATTGCAGCCCATTTCTCTTCTCCAGCCTGAACACCCCCAACTCTCTCCCCCTGGCTCCAGAGCTGCTCCAGTCCTAAGCCATCATCTTCTCTGGACTTGTTCCAACAGCTCCGTGTCCTTCTGGTGTTGGTGACCCCAGATCTGGACCCAGCTTTACCCCCGGGGGGTCTCCCCAGAGCAGAGCAGAGGGGGACAATCCCCTCCCTCCCCTGCTGCTCACTCTGGCATCCCCAGCCCCAGAGGGCAAAGGCTGCCCCAAGTCTCCTTACGGGGGGCAAGGAAGCAGAGACACAGCAAAGGGATGGAACTCTGAGTGCCTTCGGTGAGACCAGCTCGAAAATCAGCTCAGAGCAGGCAAGGAGAACCCCAATTAATTAACCCAACCAGCCTGCAAGCAGCTCTGCTGCCATAACGAAGGCAAGAAAAAGGGGCACTTCCAAGCAGCACTGAGGATGTGGGGTCTCCAAGTTTTTGCCTCCCACACAAAGTAGGTGAAGATCACCCTTCTTTCACGGGGTTTTTGTTTCTTCTTCGAGTAACAGCAGTGGGGATGGCTCTGGGAATTGCTGCTTCCAGCCAGAGTTCCTCCAGCATCTTTTGGGGCCTCAAAGGGTTAAATGTGCCCCTTCACAAGGGCCAAAATCCAAAGAAGAGGCAGACACAAGTTGTGATGCCCTCCCTAGCAAAGTAGATGGGAAGATGGTCCCGGAGCCCCTGTACCTCCTGACTCTGTGGGCTCTGCAACAACCACACTGCTAATTAATTCATTACGGAGCAGATTAACATCCCCCTGGTTCACACCAGCCCCACTCACTCCTCAGACACTTTCTGGGAGATGGCAGAACTGCAGGAAGCAGCCCAGGAGCCCCTCAGCTCTCCTGCAACAGCAGTGGGAGCAGGGCAGGAGGAGGTCTCTGGCTCCCCAGCAGTGGCTGCAGCTCCTGCCCTGCTCTGTCCCTGTCACAGATGAACCTGAGCCTGTCCTGATGCAGCTGGGGACCCAGTACAGGCAGCAAAGCCAAGGAGCTCAGCACCCCCGGGCCCCTCTGCACCCCAGGGGACTCTGCTGACCTCTGCCAGGTCCCTTCCCAGACAGTGAGCCCCAGCCCTGCGGGATGGGGGCTCCAAGGCACTGGTTCCCAGCCCCACCAGAGGTAAAGCTTCACAAAGCTTCCTTCCTTCCCGAGGAAAGGGAAAGGCCCCAACAGCTGCTCCCCTCCTTCGAGTGACCACTAAATAAAGCAAATGAAGGCCTCGTCCCAAAGAGCTGTGGGATGCTGCTCACCAGCTTCATTTCCAGGCTGGATCTGTTGATATTTTAAATTTACTGGACACCTCTGCACTGATCTACCCAGCCCGAGAGATTTCATCCACCTGGGCTTGACTTCCTGTGCAACACGACAGCCTTTCCCATCCCCAACCCAAGGCACCCCGTGGGCTGCACGCCGTGAGGCTGCCGAGGATGCTCCCAGGGCAGCAGTGGGTGCTGGCTGGAGCTCCGAGGAGCACCTGGGGCTCCACCATCAGCCACCTTGTGCCCCGTGTCCAAGCCCCCCAGCCCAGGGCATTGCTCTCAGCATCCCAGAGCTCCTGCTGCATCCTGCTCCCCGCAGCTCCGGCGTGCGGCTGCACACGTCGCCGAGGACAAGGTCAGAATAACTCAGCAGTGAGCTGTGCTGAGAGCTCTCCTCAGCCATCTTACAGAGCCTACAGGACACGTACCAAAGCGCAGGGAGGCCCAAATCCCTGGAAACATCCCAGCCCAGCTCTGTGATGCTCAGCAGCTCACTGAAGCTTTACCTGAGCAGTGGTCTCCTACCCACCCCCCCAGCACTGCAGTCACCCCGGGAAGCTGTGCTGACCTTAGGGTTTGCTTTGGTGTCTTGCAGCAGCCAAATCAAGACTTTCTTCAGGAAACCAGGTGCAGAATTCAAGGTCTGGAGGGTTTTCAGAGAGGTGGTGTCAAGGATGAGGACAGCAAGAGGGTCTGCTCCCAGGAGAGAGCCCTGGAGAGCTGAACCATCTGGGAGGATGGCTTGAATTACCTACAGCCTCAGTCTTAGCATTTTTTGCAGACTGTATCAATAGTACAGCTGTGCAGCATAATACCCTGGGTATTTTACAGCACACAGGACTCATCTCAGCTATGTCAAATTCCGATATTCACCAAAACCAGCCCACACTTCCCACTAACAACTTTTTAACAAATAGAAGTTCAAGGTACAAATTACTTTAGCATTCAGCAACATCTGCATGAGTCAGGACATGTTTCTAATTTCCCAAACTAGCAATGCAAGGGAGAAAAAGATTTCCAAGAGTTTTGTCCTTAGGTGTTGGCTTTCATTGCTGCAGAATTACGTTACTGACTTTTGGCATGAAGCCCAACCCTTGTATCAGAGCCGTGGTCAACTCTGAAGCTCAGTTTCAGAAGCAAGCACAAAATCTTCCACTTAACTATTTTTTAAAAGGAAATGTCAGAAGTGCCACCAGTCCTGCAGGGAGCAGGGAACTGAGCTCACAGACCTGCTCCTGTAGCTCTAAGACATGGACAGAACTGTGGCATATTGGAAATGCACCAATACTCTACAGTCAATACTTTACAAACTAAAAAACAAACAAACAGACAATCTGAAATTAATTTCTTAACATCCTTCTGATGGTGACTCCATCCTTGTTACAGCTCCTGTGCAGACCAGAGCTTCACAGACAGCAGAAGCATCTGCAGCCATGCTCTTTCTCTTTCCTCTCCGCTCCATTGCTTATTCACCAGAATCAGCACTTGGAGAGGTTTCTGCCAGGACCACCACCATGCTTTGCTGTTTATTAAGTGCCCTACAATTAACACCAAGCCCTGCTGATGCCCACCAGTGGCCATGAGGTCTGTACAGGGAAGCTGCCAGAGAAAAGAGAAGGCAAGCCTTGGGCAGAGGAGGTGACACAGGTGGCACCACAGCCTCCACCACCCCTGTCACCAGGAGAGGATCAAAAAGTGAAGATCAAAGCACTTCCTATAATGGTTATCAGACTGCACTGCCTACAAATAGACACTCATGGAACATGTTGGTTTAGAAGGGACCTCCAAAGATTCTCCAGTCCAACCCCTCTGCCATGGGCAGGGACATCATCTGTGAGACCAGGCTGCTCAAATGGCCACGAGTTCTCAAACATGGGAATGACATTTCTGCAGTGCTCTTGCTCAGACCAGAGAAAGGAACCTTAGCACAACACAGGTGAGACACTGATCCTCCAGAGAATGTCTTCTGGAAAACCAAAATAAACAGTCATTTCATCAGAAACCCAAAGTCTGACAGGACTTGATGGATGACCTGAATACAATGGCAGATAGAAAGGAAAACTTAATACTCTAAATTTTGCAGCCAGACATCACAGCAGAACTACTGCCACAGCCAGCAGTGAGCTGCTGAAAAGTCTGAGATTTTACTTTTAATTATTCTTTAGTCAGTTCCCACGAAAAGAAAGCCAGGTCTGTAAGTATCCTCTAGAAACTGAAATGCAGGGCTGTGAGCAGAAAGCTCAGTCCCAGCTGCAGAGTGACATTACACATCCCAGGTTTGTCCCCTGTGCCCGGTGGTGACTGCAGAGGGGGACACCTGAGCAGCAGGAGGAGGAACCTTCTCGAGCAGCAGAACAAATGAACACAAATAAATTCGGGCAGGAGATCTGGAATTTTACAACATAGGCAGGACAAGGGGAAGTGGAAGAAGTCCCTGCCCATGGCCATGGGGTTGAATTAAACAATTTTTGAAGGTCCTTCCCAATGCAAACTCAGGGATCCAGTGACTGTAGTCCTGCAGCGACTGAGCAAAGGCAGCAGGGATGAGCAACCTCTCCGCAAGGTTGGGAAATGGGCCAAGGAGGCTGCTTGCAACAGCAAGGTCTGAAACTGGGCTGTGGACACACAGCATTGGGCTCAGCCTCAAAGGGACAAGACAGGCATGGACCTGGTAGAACAAGTGCAGAGGAGGCCACCAAAACGGTCCCAGGACTGGAACACCTCTGCTATGGAGTCAAGCTGAGAGAGTCGAGGTTTTTCAACCCAGAGAAGGCTCTAGGGAGAACTTCCAGTACCTGAGGGGATCTCTAGAAAGCTGCAGAGGAACTTTTGTCAAGAGTCTGGAGGGATGGGATGAGGGGGAAGGGTTTCTAGCTGCAAGAGGGAGACTGCGATGAGATCAGGAAGAAATTCTTTGGTGTGAGGGTGCTGAGCCCCTGGCCCAGGTTGCCCCGTGAGCCCATGCCACACCATGTCACAGCCTGTTCTCTGCTCACAGCCATCAGCTGCTCCCCCATTTGGGGGGCAAAGCAGTGCCCACATTTCAGCCCCCAGCCCTGCTGCCAAAGGCAGATGCAGACTGCCTGTGGTACATCCCCCCTGCCCTCATCCCTGCCTCCAGCTCAGCAAAACTTCCTGCTCCTTGTGCTTCCAGAGTTGCCTCTGTTTGTATTTTTTCTAAGCAAAGATGCTCCTGTTGGCTTTGAGCCCAGTCTGGTCCTGACACAGCATTGCTCTGTTTCTGTGGCTCACACCACCCTCCTCATGCATCTCCTCCAAGGATAACCCCACTGCACTCCAAGGACCTTCAGCCATCCCCTGCCATGGATTCTTCTCAGGTCACCCCACAGCTGCCCAGAGCCAGGACATTGCTGCACACTGTTTTCCCAGGTCTTCCACTTGGGCTCACTCTCCTCCTTTTTGCTAATATCCATAATTTTCTGGAAACAGCAAATTATCACAGTACTTAGCCTAATGAGCCTTACTGTACATGTTCTGCCTGTAGTGATAATTTTGCATATTTCCTGAGAAATCTTGTTAACGGGCAGATACAGAGCAAAACAAACATTTGTATAGCTTCCGAGCAGCTCACACAAAGACAAAGACACTTGCACTGGAAACAACAGGAACTGCTCTGAAGCCCTTTGGCTGCAGCCAGCCTGAGTGCCTCCTCACCACCTGCAGTGCCTGCAGCCTGGCACTGGGGCTCAGGAGATGAGGAGGATTTCTGCATTCCAGAGTGACTTCATTGGGACCACCAAGCCCCCACTGCACCAAACCTTCAGGTCCCAACCAGCAGACACCAAGGTACCCAGGGGTTCCGTGTCCCCCTCCAAGGCTGCTGTGGACTGAGCCCACCTTGTCCCCCAAAATCCCTGCAGTCTTCTCCAGCCTGAACACCCCCAATTCTCTCCCTCTGGCTCCAGAGCTGCTCCAGTCCTAAGCCATCATCTCCTCTGGACTTGTTCCAACAGCTCCTTCTGGTGTCGGTGACCCCAGATCTGGACCCAGCTTTACCCCCGGGGGGTCTCCCCAGAGCAGAGCAGAGGGGGACAATCCCCTCCCTCCCCTGCTGGGAGGATGCTGGGGATGCAGCCCAGGACAGGGGGGGGGTTTCTGGGCTGCCAGCACACACTGCTGCCTCAGGTTGAGCTTTTCATCACTGAACACCCCCAAGTCCTTCTCAGGGCTGCTCTCCATCTTTTCAGCATCACTGCCCACCCCCCCCAGGTCCAGCCAGGCCCGGCAGCTGCAGACGTGCAACACGGAGCCACCGTCTGTCACCCCCCACGTGACAGCCCCTGCTCCCTGACGGGTGAGGGAAGAAGCCAGGATGAATTATTTACGTGACCCTTTTGGGTGGACAGAAGAGCTCGAGAGCACACTGGGCAACCAAGAGGGTTAAAAAAGGCAAGGAAGACGGCGATCAAATAAGCAAAGAGATCCATCCCCGGGGTCAGCAAGGATTGTCACATCACAGGTGGCACCTCTGGCAAAGCCCAGATGGAGATCACTGAGCCCCAGCTCCTGCTGCAAACAGCAGCTTGGGTCAACTTCAGATTTGTGTCTCTCCAAGAGAAAGCATCCCCAGGAGCAGCTCAGGGTTATCAGTGAGAGGGGATGGAGTGAGGTCTCTGCCTGCCAGTCCTGGGGCTGGAGAGGAGAAAGGATCCACAGGGCCAGACCTGGAGCCAACCTTCCTTCCTCTCTCCTTTTATTTTTGATGCACACCTCCCCGCAACTCCCACAGGCAGGAGACAGAGTTGGGAAGAAGGACACAGCAGGCAGGAGCAGAGGGTTCATCCTGCTGGAGGGGATGCCAGCAGAGCACAGATCCATGGCCATGGCTGGAGGAAGGCATCAGCCAACAGTGCCAGGTAGGAGTGATGGGCTCAGGAGGAAACAGCCCCACAAAACCATTCCAGCCCTGTCTGCAGGGTGGAGATGTGCCAGAGCTGGTCTGGTTGTGCACCTACACCTGGTTTGGTAAACTGTTCCTTCCTCGGAAATGAGGTGTGATGAGAGCAACAGCTAGACATGAAATAAAGAGCAATTATTCAAACCCCAGAGGGATTATTCTCAATTAACACCCATCTGAGCAATGCAAGCCTTTAGATTCCCCAGGAAGAGCACCAGAAACGTGACCATCTCTTTGTACACTTGCAGACAACTGTGGGGGCTTCAGTCCTACAAACACCTCTGTGGCCATCCCATCCGAGACCAGCCACCAGTCTCACTGCAGGAGCTCTGTGCCAGGTGGCAACTGGGACCTCCAGGTGCAAACTGTCCTCCCTCTCCTGTCACTGCCCCAGAGGAGATCCTTATGGTGCTGGGGGAGCCTCTGCCAGTGCTGAAATCTGCCAACCCTGGACACCATCCTGCAAGCACAGTGGCCTTGCCAAACCTCTCCCCACCTGACCTGAACCCAGTCTGGGCAGTGTCCACCACAGCATCTCAAAGAACATTTCCATCAGGCAGACGACTGCAAGATAAAACAAGTACTTTCTAGCAAGGAATGAGGAGAGGATGCATCAAACTGTAAGTGGTTTTTACCAGCCCAATTGAGAGCCCAGAGACTGCTCCAGTCTCCAAAAGTCAGTACCTATTACAAATTCAGCCAGCTGGATGTATGAAATGTCCATAGCAGAGTCCCATTCTCAGCCACACCTTTCTTAATGGCCAATGATACCAAGTGTGTGGGGTTCCTCCAGCAATCCTGACCCAAACCATACAGGTCCACCTATCCACTGACACCCTGCATCCCCCAAATCCCTCTGTCACCTCCAAAGCCCTTCTCCTGGCCCAGGTGGGTGTCTCACAGCAGCCCATGGGGCCTTGGCATTTCCTCACTGATGCAGCAATGGGGAGAAAGTGGAAGGAACTGAGTCTTGTCAGAAACAGGGCACAGGACCAGGACCTGCCCCATCTCACTTCCATGGCCTGCTCAACCCCTGCATCACAGAGGTGGTGGGATCAGGTGCTCCCTCAGCCCGTTTGCCGATGACGCTGGGATAAGTGGTGCAGTGGATGTGCTGGAGGGAAGGGGTGGCATCCAGAGGGACCTGGACAGTAAGAACCTCATGAAGCTGAACCACAAAAAGTGCAAGGTCCTGTACCTGAGTCTGGGCAACCCCCAGGACCAACATGGACTGAGGAAGAAAAGCAAGGGGAGAAGGGATGGATGGAGGGATGGATGGAGGGATGGATGGAGGGAGGGAGGGAGGGAGGGAGGGAGGGAGATCACCCTGTGGAGAAGGTCTGGGGACACTGGTGGGTGACAAATGGGACATCAGCTGTCACTGTGGGCTGTCAGCCCAGAAAGCCAAGTGTCTCCAGGGCTGCACCCCCAGCAGTGTGGCCAGCAGGCCAAGGGAGGGGATGCTCCCCCTCTGCTCCCCTCTCCTCACCCCCCTGGGGCACTGGCCCCAGCTCAGGGGTCCCCAGCACAGGACAATGGTTTTAAACCAAACAGTGGTGGGGTTCACTTGGGCATATAGAAGAAACACACCACAGAGTTTCTGAGCCCCTGTCCCAGGTTTCCCAGAGAAGCTGTGGCTGCCCCATCCCTGGCAGTGTTGAAGGTTGGATGGGGCTTGGAGCAGCCTGGGCTGGGGGAGGTGTCCCTGACCATGGCAGGGGATGATCTTGAAGGCATGGATGATCTTGAAGGTTCCTTCCAACCCAAACCAGTTGGTGATCCTATCACACTTGCACATCTCCCTCACCTTCTCTCACTCTCTCAAAACACCATTCATAATTATTTTACCATTTGGACCCGTCTCACCTCCTGGAAACCCCAATATTTCACCCAAACTGAGCTATCACCTCCCAAGCAGGACAGAGCAGGATGGGACCCTCACAGTCCCACAGGCACCACCTTGTCCTGTAGGACCCAGGCCATGGTGCCAGGACAGCAGAGCCCTGGGGCACTGAGCAGAGCTTCAGGCTCTTCCTCCATGCCCAGTGGCTGAGGGGTCTTCATATCACAGCACCCTCAGCACCAGCTTTTCTTAAGCTTTGGAGGACACAACAGAAACAGAGCCTAAATAAAGATATTTTAGGTGCCAGGAGCAAAGGGAGAAGCAGCTCAGACGCTGTCCCAAAAGCAAAAAAAAAATTTTTTTTTTAATATTTGTTCCATCCCTGCTCTGTCCAACACTGCTGAGGGACACGGAGAGCAGAAGGGGCTGGGGGCTTTGAGGAAGGGGCCCAGCTCCAGCCCTGCTCCATGTGGACAGGATACACCACCTGTGGCATCTACACCTGAGCAGCAGAAAGCAAAGCTCTGGTGGGCTCACTCCAGGCATCCCCCACAAACAGCCCTTGCCTGCTCTTCCTCCACCACAGCACATTCATTCTCCAGCTCTAAGCTACATCAGTCCCTGCCTCAGTGCAGGCCCAGGGGCTCCACCACCCCAAGGGTGCAGTGAGTCTGAACACACCCAACACACCACGGTTCAGAGAAGGCAGGGGATCAGCATTTTGAATCTCAAGAACCATTAAAAAAAAAACAAAACAAAACATGAAGACATGAAGCTCTTGCCCTACCCAGCAGCGTTAGTCCTGCATCCCCTCCTCCGCTCCAAGAAACCTCTTTCATTTTATTTTTTTAAAACTCTCTTTCTTTTTTCTTATCATCCCTCGCAGAATTTGGACACCACATTAAAGCTGTCCATGAGGCTGGCTCCTGGCAGCACAGTCAAACCAAGCCCCAACACTCCCATGCTCTGTCCACTGCAGCATCTTGCTCCTCCCAGGCACCCAGCTCCTCCATGGCTGTAAATCCACCTTCTCCCCACGCTGCCCACTCCCTGCAGCCCCACCGGGCTCTGCTCTCCCGTGGGCACATCCAGCTGCTCCCAAGGGCCATTCCCAGAGCCCCTGGATGCAGGGGGGAGCCCGGGGGAGGGAGGATGCTGCGCAGCCCTTCAGTGTCAGGCTGATGGAGAAAGGAACAGCAGCAGCAGTGAAGCAGAAACGTGCTCTGATTTTTTTCTTAAGACATTATTTAAAGGACTGGAGAGATTTTTTTAAATACTCGACTGCATCACTTCGCAGCCAGCGCTGGCTGCCAAGAGGACATTCATGGGGCTGGTTTTTACTACTATTATTAAAAAGACTATTTTCTAATCTTATTTCACAGCCTGTTGGTGGAGAAAGAGCTCCTGTTTGGGTGCTTTCCAGGCGCTCCGGCTGCGCGGGGAGGGGGGGGCAGTTATTCTTTATATAGCCCCCTCCTCCTCCAGCATCCCCAGCCCCCCCCCCCTCAGCCCCTTGCTGGCATCCCCCCAGCCCCCTGCTCCCTGCACCTTCCCAGACCAAGCCAAACTCCTGGCCAAAGCGATCCCAATGGCACCTCGGGGGGGGACCTGAGCACCCACAGCTGTCCCCATCAACTCTCGCTCCACACCGAGGTTTCCCCCTCCCCTGCTGCAGCCGCCCACCCCCGGACCCCCCACCCACTGCCTCATCCACCCCCCCACCCCCCAGCTGGCCTCCCAGGCGACCCAATTGGGAAGTAATTAAAAAAAAATAAAAATAAAATTAAAACCCAAGGAGAAGCAGCAGCAAAGCAAGCAGCGATGTGATGGCACGAGGCAGGGGATGACAGAGCAGCGCCCTGGCTCCCCCCCCCCACCCGCACCACCGCACGATGCGGAGCTCAGCCCCGCGTAGCACCCCCCGCCCCGGCTCAGCCAGGGGGGTCCCGGGAGGGGTCCGGGGGGGGACAGGCGAGGGGACACTCAGCTGCCATGGCTGCAAAGCCGCTGCCCGCTCTCCCCCCTCGCTGCCGGGGGGTTCTCCCCGAGCCGCCGGGAGCTCCCCCGGGAGCGGCTGCAGCCCTGGGCGGTGCCCGAAGCCCCCCAAGCCCCCCCTCGGGTCACCCCCGGGCCTCGGCGGGACCCCCCGGGGGGCAGGGCCGGTTCCCCCCGGGCTGCGGGCCCCGGCTCTGCCCGGATGACATCAGCGGAGCCCGGAGGATGAAAAAGCAAAACGGGAGCGGAGCGAAGCGGGGCGGGGGGCGGCACCGGGGTGGGCAGGGAGGGCCCCGCTGCTCGCAGCACCCCCGCCAAGCGCTGCCCTCCCTCCCACTACCGGCAAAAATAAACATTGGGAGGGGGGGGTTAATTTTTTTTTTTTTTTTTTTTCCCCTGCATGGGATCGCTCACAGCCGCTTCGCCACCGCCCTCCCCCCTCCCTCTCCGTGCCGCCGGTCACCCGGTACCGAGGGCGATCGGGTCCCGCGGGGCACCGCCAGCCCGGGAGCTGGGGGGGGGGAGGGGGGGTTGGAACCGGACCGACCTAGGAGAAAGGGAGGGGATGGGGCGAACGGACCCCCCTCCCGTCTCGACACCCCCCGAGGGCCAAGGGGGGGTCATCCCCGGCCTCCCCCAGCAGCGGCTCCCGCCTGCACAGCGGCCCCGGGGTGCGGACGGGGGGGGAGGGCGAGGCGGTACCGGGGGATCCCCGAGGAGATGCCCACCCCACCACCCCCCCCATCGCCCCCCACTCACGGCGCGCAGCTCCCCGGTCCGGTCCTTCATCCTGCGCGGCCGCCGGCGCTGCTGCTCCGACCGTGCGGGGAGGGGCGGGATCCGCACATGCGCGGAGCCGAGCGGAGCGGGGGAGGGCACTGCGGGAGGGCAGAGCTGGGGGGCACCCCGGGGGCTCGGGGGGTCTCACACGGCGGCTTACATCTTGGGTTTAGGGGGGTGGGGGGGCACACTATGGATTTAGATCTTGGGGGGGGGGGGGTCGCGGTTGGAGGGGGTGACATCTGTGGAGGGCACCCAGAGGGGGGGAACACAAAGAATCCCATCTGGAGGGGGCACACTTGGAGGGGCACAAGAGGAGGTCACATCTGGGGGCGCTGACTTGAGGCCACACAACGGAATGACATCCCGGGGGGGCGGGTGACACTTGGGAGGGGCACAAGAGGAGGTGACACTGTGAATGTCATCAGGGGGACATCTCCCATTAGGGACTCGGATGGGACCTCTTGCTTGTAGGTCTCCCACCTCTGGAATGTCACCTCAGGGGCTTTTTAGGGCTGTTTAGATGTGGTGTTGGGGAATATGCTTTAGGGGAGAACTTTGTAGAGCAGGGATGATGGTTTGACTCGATGACCCCCAAGGGTCTTTTCCAACCTATGATTCTCTCCTGGGGGGCACACAGCAGGGCAGTCCCAGCTGCAGGATTACCCCTGGGGATCCCTGGGCAGTGGCAGGGGGTCCAGCAAACACCACAGTTTGGGGGCACCTGCAGGAGGGGCTTGCACTGACCCCTGGGCTGGGGACAGGCAGGACCAGGGCAGGGTCCACCCTGGGGGCCTCCAACCATGGGCTTGCAGGGAGCTGTGAGATGCCAACGGGGCTCAAAGAGCCCCCCCTTTCCCTGGGACAGAGCAGGAATGGGACCTCCCAAGCCTGAGGTTCTGGGGCTGCCCTGAGGCCACCTGAGCCAGCCCCAGGGCCACTGGCCAGAGCCATGGTGGCCCTGGATGTGTCCAACATCCCTGGGGTGCCCCATGCTGGGGTGAACATGATGCAGAGGTTGGGGTTTCCTGCTCCCAGCACTCCTGGACCAGGGAGAAGCTCCAGATCCACCAGAGCAGGAGGTGGTTCTACACAGGAATGGCCTTTGGTGTCCTAAAACAGGATCTGCAGTCAAGCAGGAATGTCAGCAATGGAATCAGCAAAACCCTGACCCCATTCCCTGTGAAATGTTCAGCCATCAAAGCTCGGTGTCTTGAGGGAAACTGCTTCTCCATGGTCTTCCAGGTTTACATCCTGAGCAGATCATCCCTGGAACCAGACCTACATCTCAAGAAGTGGCCCAAGAAAACCTTGCTCAGGTTTAAGTGGTTCCATAGACAAATGAAGATGTGGGGATTAAACACCCACTGGACCCTGACTGATATTAGAGAATGAAAATGATGAGATGTCATTTGCCAAGGAAGCTGCTGTGGGGTCAGGAGTGCACCCCAGCTCTGTGCCTGGAGGCCTCGCTGCTGCAGATCCCTCTGACACTGAGGATGCTGTCACCCAGGGTGGGACACAGAAAGCCAGCAGAATACATCAAGGAAAAGCCCATGTCTGGTGTCCCCTCCCATGGCAGCAGCTCACCTTTGTGCTGCACACCATGAGGGTTCACTCCCTGGCTCCTGGTGAGCAAAGAGGCTGTTCCTAGGATGGCTCCACCTGCCCTGTGCTCTCCACACTCACCCAAGGAAGGTGAGAAGGACAAACCCTGCCAGACCCAGCTTTGCATCCTCCCCTCCCACCCGAGCCAGGACACCAGCTCTGTCTGTCCCAGCCTTTCCCCTGAGAAAGCTGAACAGCTCATCCCACCTGTCCCCTTGTGGCACTGCTGTGACAACACAGCTCCATGTCACTTGTCACCCCCATTGCCATTGCTCAGCACTCCGGGCAGATCTCCAGTGCCAGCACCAGGCTGCAGATGGCAGAGGACAGTTGGCAGTGGCCGATTGTCCCCGTCCCACCAGAGCAGGGATCCCTGCTAGCAAGACAGATCAGCACCTTGCTCCAGACACTGAGCAGGACCGTGCATCTCCACCTGAAGCATCCATTTTAGGTAGGTCCCATCAAGATGCTCCCAAACAAACAATTCACCCTCTCCTAAGGGGTGAACCACCACCTTAACCACTCAATCATCTGCTGAAGCTCCACATCTACCCAGTTTTTTACTAACTGGGTAGTGACTCCACCAGTGACTCCACCACCTCCCTGGACAGTCTGTTCCAATGCCTCACCACTCTTCCAGTGAAGAATTTTTTCCTAGCATCTAATCTGAACCTCCCTTGGTGCAACTTGAACCCATCACCAATAGTGAGGGGCAGGAGCCCAGGAGGGTGCCAAGAGAAAGCAGGACCCAAACCATGACCAAAATTAAACTCCAAACAGGAGTAAACACAGAACCATATGCAGAGAGGACTCTGTCTGACATATACACAAAGAAGAAAGAGTCAGTGTGGGAAAGAGGGGGGAAAAGGATGGAGGAGGAGAGGTGAGAAAGGGGAAGAGGGTGGGAATCAAACCCTTGTGAGCACAACTGTGGTGGAAATCAGTGGAGACTGCAAGCAAAGTGTGAGAAGCAAGTGGGCTGAGTGCTGCCAGCAGCAGCAAGAGGAATGGCCACTCACTTGGGTCTGCAGCTCATCTGCTCTCTCAGACTCCCAGTGCCATCTCCACAGCATTCCCAAGGAGGGCAGCAGGAAAGAAAACATCCCAGGCAGTGGCAGTGTGGGACAGGAACCCTGCAGAGAAACACCAAGCAACTCCACAGACTCCTCAGGCCTCACCAAAGAGGTTCTGCTCAGCTCCTGCACAAGCTGACAATGGCTCTTGGCAAGAACATTTGCTACAGCAACAAAAAAATTCCCCAAACACCTGTAAGGGACAACCTGTAGCCTCCATCTGCACGTAAGGAATCGGTTGGACAAATATCTCTCAGGCTTTACAACACCAAAGTGATGTTACCTGAAGAAAAGCTGTGGAACAGATTAGATATTCACCTCCACCTTTCTGGTTTTCCAAGGCCAGGATAAGCCATGGGAAACACACTTTTTCCATCTGCCCAAAGGAGCCAATCCTCTCATTCTCAGATCTGGAAAGCTTGAAACAAGCTGGAATCACACACCTTCTCTTTCACACATTGCAAAAATCCTCCCAACTGTTTTGAAAGTTAATTTTTTATTTTTTATTTGTTTTAAGATGTTGTGGGGAAATTAGAGCGGATTTTGATTCTATCAGTCCTTTTGATTTTTTGTGTTACTTTAGATAAGGATTGAGACAGATGAGACTGAAAGGGAAGTACCTTGGGTCTACACAGCATTAGGGTTCACTTTAAAAACCTGCTTGGACCAAAGCAGTGAAATTAAATCAAATGAAACCAATGACTTCCATGTAGGAAATAGGGCACACAGACACTTTTTTGTTGACTGATTCAATGAAGTGTCATTTCACTTGGGTCAGCTGTACTCTGCCTTGCATTGGAATATTGACATTAGCTTTAGAGAACAGCTTGAGAAGACAATAAGCATAATAAAAAGGCAGGTGAGGGAGGGGGAAAGGCAACCAGCCCATTGCTTGTGTTCCCTGCCAGGAGAGGGCCTGCAGGGACCTTCTACCAAAACTCCAAGCCAGTGGATCCATTTAAAATACATTGAGCCCTCAAACAGCCTCTGGTAGCTGTTTAAAATGATCACTTAAACCCCATAGCACAGATAAAACACACCTCTCCGTCCCCACACACCACACAGAGCCAAGGTTCATCTCTGTAGGACATAACTTCTGCAGCTCCTTCTCCAAGGGCCATCCCAAACACCTCCTGGGTGCAGACACTGTCCCTTCCCTGTGTCCCTGCTTCTTCACAAGCAGTGGCCAGGGCTGAAGCTGAGCCAAGGAGGTGTCTGTCTGCTGGCAAGGATACAGTGTGAAGTTAGCACAGCCTAAAATCTTCCTCAGTTGAGAGCAAAACCCCTTCCTGGGGTCTGACTTCTGTGGTGGAAAGCTGTTCCCCCAATCAGGTCAATGACTCATTTCCACGTTTTCTTTTTCTGTTTCATTTCCACTGGAATTTCTAATGGCTGCTGATTTGCATCCTGCAAGCCCTGCCAACTGCCAACAGCCTTTTCAACCAGGGAGCCAACACTTCTGCAATTACCCTTTGTTTGCAGAGTTTATTTAATGAGATGCTCAGAAGGCTCCTTGGGACTTTCAGCTGGCTTCTGCCCCATGCAGACCACATCACGGGTGAGGTTGCAGGATTCAGCCTCAGTCAGTTACCTGCTCAGCTAGCACTCAAAAAACCAAATTCCTAGCTCCAGTCCAGCCTGAAAGAAGCAGCAGATAAAGGTGAAGAGAAACCATCCGCATTGCTGCAGCTGACACAGGGGGGCTGCTGGTGATGCAGAAGGACAGCTCAAATCCATGGCTCTCACTGCTCCAGCCTCTCTGTCCTCCCAGGAGCCTGCAGCAGCACTGCCCACCCTGCTGCCAGCTCCCCCATCCCCTCTGCAGCTCCCACCACCCCTAGCCCCTGTCCCACCACCCCCAGCCCCCTGTCCCACAGCTGCTCACACATTGTCCCTTCCCCTCCTTCCTCCTGCCAAGCCTCGCTGCAGGACCCTCCCTTCAGAGCAGAGAGGGGACACTGCTGCCCTCGGGAAATCCTCACGGCTCCAGGGACACCACTGGCCTCCCCCTCCACTTGTCCCCAAGGGCCATCTCCTGTTCCATCCCAGCACACCTGGCAGATGCCTGACCCCCATTCCAGACTCCTTGTCAAGCTTGGAGCACGAGCTCTGCACCAAATGCCAGTTTAGATTAAAAGATCAGTGACATTTTCATACATGTGTATGGAAATTTGCTTGTTTAAATTGTAAAGGGGCATATTCAAAGAGCATTTGCTGAAGGCTTTCTCCAGAACATCTTCTGTGAGCACCATTTTGTTCTGTCAGGCTCGGGAGGCAGCAGGTACAAGGTGAAAAAATTGCTAACAGTGTCTGCCTTTGGAAGAACGGCTGCTGTGTTATGGTTTTTTAGTTTTTGAATTTTGCTCCTGTAAATTTCTGAGATTTTACACTATTCAAAATGTTAACAGGCAAAACCAGTACCATTATGTAAACCTTACTGCATCTCTGTGCAACCTTAACTCTCGATACACCAAATCCTGCCAGACAAATGTGCCGAGCAACCAGCACCAGAAAGGAACCTGATCTTTGAATCAGAAGAGTCCACTCTCTAGCAGGATCTGCCCTTAGCATCATCTCAGTCAGAAATGTGTTTTTTGTATCTTTGCTGATAAAGAGAATATTCTCTTAACCTTGTAACTCAGTCCTGAAAAAGCTTCAGAGCTCTGCTCCTCAGCTCTGAGCGCAACAGAACCACCCGGAGGGAAATGCAGCACTGCTCAGACAGCATGCAATAAACATACAGGGCCATGACGTGAATTATGATTAAAAAAAGAGATAGTGAGGGCTACATAATCCCTGCACGCTTCTCATCCCGGGCACCGAGTGGTTCAGCCCCTGGGAAACGTGACTGTGTCATTAAAGATGTTGACAGCACACACACCTCAACCCTGGTGCTGCGGAACCGGGCCCGTGGCTGCACTGCACACGTCAAACACCAGAGTGGAGACCTGACTCACAGCCAGGACACATCATCCAGCTCCAGACCAAGGACACTGCTCTGCCTCACAGCCCAGGCTGGCTGACACGTGCTGGCAGCCTCTTCCATCCAAAAGAGCAGGCAAAGAAGGTGAGCAAAAATCCTTTTATTATTGAAATTCCCAGGTACACTCAAGCTGCCAAACAGATCTCAGAACTGTAACAAGGTCAAGGAGGAACCAACCCAGGAGCTTTGGTTTTCCCAGTAAAGGCTGAGACAAGATCAAAATGTCCTTACGTTTTGTAAGAGAGTGAGGAAGACAATGGAGCATCAGGGAAGGGGGGGATGCTGTAATGATCACACACACAGCTGCAACCCTGAGGTTCACGTTTGCTGTGAAAGAGGAAGGTGCAGAGCACAAGCAGGAAAGCCAGCTCTTATTTCATACCCTGCCCAGGAGTTCTAACTTTACACATTCAGACCTGCATCATCTCAGCCTAAGATTTTTCTTCCTGTCCCTTGTGCTAGGAGCAGAGGGAAAGAGTACGTGGAAACATGGCTCATGCACAAATAAATCAACAGAGCCCAGTCAGTCTGCAGGAAGCCTCACTCCTGGGAACTAAGGATTGGAACAAAAACAGGGGAAGAAAAACTCTGACAAAAAAGCAGAAGAAACTGGGTAAAAAGGAGGTACAGGAAGGAATCGGTGCATCCAGAATAATGAACCACAACTCCAAATAACAGCGTGAAAAGTCCAAAGTTCAGCTGCTGTGCAAATGTTATAATCTGCTCTCATTGTCTCCAAACCATTCAGCCCCAGCCAAAGTTCTGCTACAAACTAAGAGGAACTCATGTTCCCAGCTGCGCTCCTGGACAACGAATCCTGCTGCTCCTCCTGGCAGAGCCAGAAATGTTATGGGTGCAAACAGCAGAAGAGAGAATGTAACCCTTTTCTCCAGTTACCCATCTGCCAAGCACCATTCCTTTGCTTTGATTTCAAACATTACATGTGCCCAGAGAGCTCTCACTCTAGGACTCAACCTTAAGGCACAGGAGGACATGTTCATTTTACTATTGACTGGTAGCTACAAATGCTAACAACAATCATCAGCACTTCTCAAGAAGTCATATACTCATTTCATGAAAAGACAAACAGAATTCACTCCTTCTACATCGCCCTCTTCTTTAAGAAGAAAACTAAATTTACCAAGTCATGCAGACTTCACATTTTTCTAATAATTCACTATTCAGCTCCTGAACAGGTGTTAGAGGGCTCACAGGTCCCCACATCAGCATTTAAGTCTCAAGACTGTGATCCTGCTAAAGAGGAGCTGGTGCTGGGGAGCAGATGCTGCGGGGAGGTGGTTAATCATGGTTCCTGTGACTGATGCATGGTGGAGGCAGAGGGGCTGATGAGGTCTTTGGGAAGGCTCTCACGTGCTTCCTGCATCCTGCGCCGGGCCCTCTGGAAAGCCTCTGCAACAGAGCAGGTGACAGCAAGCCAGAATGCATCAGACAGCCCCAGGGAAGGGAGAAGCCTGTCCAGTGAACATCATCCCTCCTGGAGCAGGAGCTGCACTTTCCGCTACTAAGTTCCCCCAACAAAGCACTCGGTCCTTGCTGCTCTCTTCACTTATTTCTAGCACTGTCTTTCCTTTGTGCTTAATGGAATCAGAGACAGAGCCTGTGCCTCATGCCACAAGCCATGCTGAGGGCCAGCCTGGGCAGCCCAGCCTCAGCTCTGCCCTCACAGAGTGGTTATCACTCCTGACTCCTGAAGTTTCCACCTCAGATCAGAACATTTAACCTCTTGCTATGGACCCAGAGAGCTTCACAAAGGGGTGGAAATTATCCCCACAGTAATGGATTCTCCTGAAATACCCTGCTCACTCTGTAAAGAAGGTTGAAAAAGTGAACCTAAGGCTTGCCAAGGAGAACAACACAGAAAGCCCTACCCAAAACGTTGTAGACAGAGCTCTGCTGGCTGAAGCCTCCAAGCCGGTCCAGTACACTCTGCATGCGCTGCCTCAGGGCACTGGTTTCCAGAAAGGCTCTGCAGAGAAGTACAGCAGGAGGTCAGGGCTGTCAAAACACAGCACAAAAGAGAGAACTGGTACTCACTCTGCTGCACACACTTGGACTGCTGCAGGCAGTACAGCCGGAACGTGACGCTCCCCGTTGTCTGGGTGCGAAACCCCAGGCGGCTCAGACGCGCTCCCTGCAAAGACAGCAGGAGCTGGAGGATCCCCAGCCTGGGACCTGCTGCACCAGGCTGCCCCACGCCTCTGCCCACCCCATCCTGGGGGCACAGCCTCCCTCTGCTCCTCTGCACGAAGCAAGTGAGGTCAGAAGGGCAGAAGGCTCCAGGCAGTGCCCAGGACCTCAGTGCCAGCAAACAGGGTGCAGTGCTGGAGGCTTCAGTAACTGTGTCAGGGCTCAGTCACACACAAAGCTGCTCCTTGCTCCTTACCCCAGCAAACATCACTCCAGCTTTTTTAATACAAATTTTTTGCTTTCCTCATCAACTGCTTGCTTCAGGAAACTGTTCTGGGCACAGTACAGCCCAGATTCCTCCCAGAAACAAAGGAAAAAGTCTATAGCTGGCAACGAAACCTGATGTGACAGACACACAGGTCAGGGACAGAACAAGCAGAGGAAGCTTTGTCTTATCAAGGCTTTGGTCCACCCATCCCTCTAAGTTTCACAGACCTTAGGAAGCAGAGAGCTCTGCCTCAGTGTTTGCCTATTCCTCTTTTCATGCTCTCTAAGTAAGACATTTCTTTAGTCAGAAGGACAGGACCACCATCCTTGTTCAATCCTGCTCCAGGCTTTGCACAGACATCTGAAGATGAGAGTGTAATTTCCTGTCTCCCAGCAAGAGCAATGCCCTGGAGCTGAGCCCACCTTGAAGGTTGATGGTATCCTGGCATAGGTTATGTCCTCCAGCTCAGGAGAACCCCCGATGAAAAATCTCCTCAGCTCAGCGACTGTCCCCAGCTCCACGGGGCGCCAGGTAGGGATGGTCAGCATGTGGAGACCTGGCCCAGGACAAGAGGACATCTCAGCAGCTACCACCAACCATCTATTCAGAGTGGCAGAGGACAGCATGGCAGATGGATACCTGCTGACCCAAAGCTCAGCATGCTGCAAATGGAAACACAGCACGGGGTCTCTGTTACATCTCCCCAGTGAGTCACCCCACAGTCACACAGCCAGTGCCAAGTACCCCCTGCCCATGAGCAGCATCTCCTCACTACATGTGCATCTGACCCTCAGATTCCATGGAAGGCAGAGAGATGGCTACTGCTATAAGAAAGCTGGATATGTAGCATCACCTCAGGGCCTTATCACATGGGATTTTCTGATGGAACTGCCAAAGGAGCAAGGATAGCACCACGATGCATCTCAACAAGGCAGAATGGTGCAGGATGCATCAAATCCTTCCTTGCTGTTCCACAGAGAGATAAATATCCCCTTCAGTAGCCAAAGGACTCAGCCTTCCAGCTGAAGCCATTCAACCCATCCTCCCAGATAACTACAATAATGCCCTCAGTATGCTTTACCTGGAGATGCTGGCAGCACCAAGGAACCATACCCTTCAACACGATACCTCTGCCAGAAATCCAGGGAAAGGACCTCAAAGTAGAGAACAGGCCACTGTGGCAGACTGTCTGCAAGAAGGGAAGCATATCACAACTTTGTGAGGGAGACTATCACAGAAAAAAAAACGCTAAACACCCAGCTCTGCTGGTAGGAATTCCTTTCTGTACTTCTCCTACAGTGACTAACCTAGATGTACAGGTGATTATTTACCCCAGCAAGAGGAGAACCCTCAGATTTGAGGATGGAAACAGAATGACTGACAAGATGTTAAACATCTGGGAAGGTTCTTTGTTTTGACAGCAAATGCAAACTGGTTCTTAATTATCTTGGAACAGGGAAGGCACTTTTGTGAATAAGAAGGGGAACCTTTTCACCTCTAACCTCACCTATATTACTGGGGGATTATTAACTTGGATTCTCCTACAGGCTACCAAGCATTTCTTTTTTTTTTTTTTTTCCACAGTGAAAGAAATGAATTGTATTTATTCTAGGCTGAAAATTCATTAAAGTTGGCTGAATACCCAAATCCAACATGGATGCTAGATTTAAACAACAAGGCATGCCACATAGCTGCCCTTAGCAACTGCAACCCAAAGAGCAATGGTGATGGTGAGGAGCAGCAGTAGTGTGGTGAAGCAGCAGGAACAGGCAGCAGAGAAGCCCAGCTTAAAACAGAGCTGAAGTTCCAAAGTGACATGAACTATACAAAGATTATACAGGTCACTGAGCGTGTCTACATACATAAGACTCAGCAGAGTTTTTGTTATGTACAAAAAAGCTGCCTGTTCTTTCTGGCTCTGTGCAGTGCACCAGACATGACAACACAGCACACCAGGCATTTGGAGACAGACAAGCTGAGACCCAAGCAGTTTTGCAACTGGATAAAGCCTGGAAGCAGGGCAACACCAATGAATCATAGAATTGTGTTGGTTGGAAAAGATCCTTAAGATCATGAGGTCCATCCCAGCACTGCCAAGGCCACCACTAACCCATGTCCCTCAGCACCACATCTCCATGGCTTCCAAATCCCTTCAGGGATGGGGACTCCAGCACACAAGCACCAGTGCTAATGCATTGCTGGGCAGGGCAAATACAGGATGTGTCCAGAGGCTGTGTGGTGACAGGGTGGACATTTGCTGAAGGAGCAACATTTCCCTTTGTCTGAATCTGTCCTTGCATCTTGCTGAGTGGCAGTACTGAGCCTGACAGCACGATGCCTGCACTGGGAGCAAAGGAATGCAGAGCTACACACTCCAGAGCAACAAGGAACCACACCTTCTGATTCATCTCCTTGGGTGAAAAACATCTCCAAAGTGAAGGGGTAGCAGAAATGTGCCACCTTATCCTAGAAAAGGAAGAGGACAGAGATCAGATCCCTAGTGAATTCATCAGGCATTGCAGGGAGAAAAAGAACTAAGGGGGGAAAACAGGTAAGAACATCCTAACATAACCAATCACATCCCACTAACAAGCACCTCCCTGCAGGATTGACCTGCACGTGCTCCCAAGTGTCATGTTGATGGAATTGGCCACTAAAAATAATGGAAAGGAGAAAGAGTAAAACATCTCAACTGATAATTCAGCCAGTTGCATAACTACCACACTACCATGATACTTACAAAAGCCAAATATATACAATGACATTACACAAATGTTGTACAGCAATTATTTTTGTAATATGCAAACTAGCTGACATAAAGTCACCAAAAAAATGATAAAATTCAAATTCTGTCCTACAAAGCTGGAGACAGTAGCAGAACCAAGCTCCCAGAGAGAAGGAGGGGTTTGTCTTGAGAAATCAGTTTAGAGACTGTGTCCATTGCTGCCCCAGGCAAACCAGAACAACATTTTGTTAACTGAGCATCTGAGAACACAAAAATCAAAGCTCCAAATGCAATAATCAGCCAGAAGGAGGAAAAAAAAAGTGAGATTCCAGAAACTGCTCCAAAGCAGTTTTATTCAGTCTCACTTTATTTGGACACAGTGTCACTCTGAAAAATGGCATGTACAGCTAGAATGAGGAGAATCCCAAACATGCTCTGCCCTTGAAAGGAGCGCTCAAGGCAGGACCTTTGCTGAACATCTCTGCAGTTTGTTACACACATTCCATGCCTCTTCACAGCACTCTGCAAGCCTCAAAGAGTCCTTACCCAGCCCACTGTCTTGGTGGCACAGGTCTGTGTCACTCCTGATAGCTGCTGGAAGGCAGGGCTTGACCACTCTGGGAGAAGAAAGGTGAGCAGAGTGGTGAATGCTTTGGGTGGGGGAGAGAACTCTCAAACCAGAGCTCAAAGGAGATTTGTCAGTCCCAGAGACTGGGGTAAGATTACACCACCCACACTGATCCTCCCTAGATGTGTCCCACCCAGACCTCTTCCAGGCAATGGCTGCTCCCCAAAATGCACTGAGCTGTCAATAAAAAGCACCAGCTCCATCTTAAGATAAAAGTAGAACCTTCTACACATAAAGTAGCTAAGTGGTACTTCCAGGACAAACGTCAGGATATAACCAGGGAGGGAAGCCAAGAGGCAGAGACACAGCTTCAGGGGAATTAAACATGCAGCAGGATGTGCATGCAAGTGCTGGGGAGCTTATTTAGCTGTCAAAATCTACAATGTTTGTGTCAGCACAAACCATGAGAACCTGATGGTTTCCTCAGACTGGAAAGCTGTTCTCCACTGTATAAGGAATGAACTTTGGGCAGACTGCTGGGCTGCTGAAGAAGCCAATGGACAAGAGAAGATGCTACCAGCCATGAGTTCAGTTCAAACAATGAGTCCTGCATTTTTAGCTCTGAAGATCTCTGACTAGATCTCAGCCCCAACCCTCACTTTTACTGACTTTCAGCAGAGCTGACCTAATGGACCAGCCAAAATATGCTTCATTCCTAAAGCTGCTGTGACAAGGCTGGAGATGTGAATACGTACGGCCAGGCAGCTCCAGGAAGAAATGAACATAGAGGTTGTCATACTCATAGCCTTGGGCTGAAACTGAGAAGAGAGAAAGAACTTCAGCTGCTCACTTCCACACAAACTCCTCCAGCACTCACTGTAGACTTTTGAGAGAGCCAGCACCAATAACCTCAGGGACACAGCCAGTTACTGCTGGAAGCTGGGGAAAGCCAGGGTATTCAAAGCAACAGAATATGACCCTCAGAGAAGATTCTTTCTTTACACTCATCCATATCAGTAACCAGGTTATGGAGGTCACACATTTAATTGCTTTCTTTACTATAATCACTATTAACTTCCCAAAGTGCTCTCATTTCTCCAGATCTGTGTGTCTTCCTAGAGCAGCTGCAGCATTTGTAACCTCCGGGCTGTAAATGCCACTCAAGGGGTTGGTCTGCAAAACTAGGGGAGGAGAAGGAGGAAGAAAAGAATTCTAGGGAGAAAATCACCTACTCTGGACCAGCTTTTGATCCAAGAATCCCGGGACCCATCAGACCACCCCAGCAGACCCAGGTTTGCCTCTGCAGTTACTGGTCAGAACAAGGACTCACCTATTTCTCCATTCACAAAAAGTCGCAGTGTGCCAGGGAGAGTCTGTAAGGAGCAGAGAAACAAAAACTCAGTGACCTCTGGTGGGACCCCATACAACCCCCTCCTGACAGTGTCTCACGTTTCACAGACATTTCTACATAAATTACTTGCTCAGGTAGGAGCCACATTTTCTCATATCACTTTCCAGAACTGAACAGTCCCTCTGAAGGGGAACTTCACCCTCTCCCTCTGGAGAGAGGGGCTGCTGAGAGACCAAATTCCTAGTCTGCAGGACTTTACTGCTCTGTAAATAGTTCTCTTACAGGCTTCCAAGATCATATACAACACAGTGAGAGGTCACTTGCAGAAACCATAGTCCTGTTTCTCCCATAGTCTTCCTGCACTTGACTAAAGTGGGGGGAGTGGAGGAAGCAGCACAAAAAGAGCCAAGATGCTCTAGTGAAGTACAGCAAACTTGGCAAAAAAGATCTGAGCAGAAAAGTGAGTGAGAAGGGAAACTGTGCATGAGTTTGGGAGTGGGAAGGACTGTTTACTAGAATACAGTAGCACATAGATGTGTTTGACATTCAAGAAGTTAACAACAATGACTATCCCAAAAGATACGAACCCTCCTCTCTTCCTAAAGTCTTATTTATAGTCAAAGGCCTTCAGCTAAGACATGCAGCCTCCCAGAGACTGCAGTGCTCAGCATGCTCTGCTGCTGGTCCCTCAGACACAGCATGAGTCCACTGCCAACAGCCCTTGAGAACAAAACAGTCTGAAAACTGTGGTACCAACAGCAGCCATGCCAAGCAGGTCAAGAGCCTCCCAAGGCAGCAGGACTCAGGTTAGGATACTCACAGTTTCAAATTCTGAGCCTACAAGACCACTGAGGTATTCCTTGTGCCGACTGTAAAGCTGAAAACACAGACCAAGGAGATTAGAAAAAGTGTATTGTGATTATGTATGTTGTTACTTTTTACAAAAACAGAACTCAAACCAAATGTAAGTTGTTAAGAGGCTCAGCATACAGGGGGGTTTAATTGTTATTGCAGTTATAGGGAATAGAAGAATGTAATATAACAAAGATGCATCAAGGCTGACACTGCACTGAACTTCAGCTTCAGAGCAGACCACAGAAAAGAGGGAAAAAGCAGCTTTGAAAAATCAGATCTGGTACTAGACAATGCCTGTACCTAAAGTGAGAAATAAAGCAGTCAGGAGTATTTGTTGGAGTTCTCAAATTGTTGGGTATGATGAGACTCACTGCCAGTGACATTCATTGTGACACCTTTAGGCATCTACAGCTCTAACAATTAAATCCTCATGAGGGTCTGAGCTCCCTCTGTAAAATCAGAACAGCTCCCCAGGAGGAGTGGAGGTTGGTCCTTACATCTCTGAACAGACACTGCTCACGTTCCTCCTCCTCTGGCTGCACTGGGGCAGACACATTCTCAATGGTGTATTTCCACACCTCTGGCTTCTCTCCTTCCAGCTTGATCCTGCAGAGCCCCAAAACACACAGGGAAAAATCCTCCATTTCACAGAAACATAGAATTGTCACTGTTGGAAAAGACTTCTAAGATCACCACATCCAACTGTCAACATCCCCCCCCAAATAAAATACAAAAATCAGTATCTGTATCACTAGAGCATGTCCTGAAGTGCCTCATGGACGTGGTTTTAAAGTATTTCCAGGGATGGTGACTCCACCACCTCCCTGGGGAGCCCATAATAATACCCCCTGGGCATTTCACAGAGATCAGGCCCAGGCAGCAATAGCCCCAGCCGTGCCCTCCACATGCAGCAGCCCCCAGCCCTGGCAGTCACACAGGCACTGCCCACCCACTCCTCCCCTCCAGGTGCCCCAAGGACTCAGAACAGAGACTCCCTCGTGTCCAGCAGAACCTGTCACCTCAGGGACTGCCACCAAACCCCACACATCACACACGCAGTGACACTGAGCACAGGTACACAATAATTTGCCTTATGAATCTCTGGAATGAAATGAATTAATATCCCTCAACTGAAGTCAGGCCTGAAAGGTGACCAGACACAAGCCCTCTGTGACAGTCCCACGAGAGGCACTGCCCCACTCACCTGTAGGCTTCTTTGGTGCCAGTGAAGTCAGGCTTCACTGTGATCACCCCATTGCCATCCACCTTGATTGTGCAAAGAACATGTTCATACTCCCTGTGACCAAGCCTAGGAAGACATCAAGAGAGTCCACGTGGAGGACATGGACACTCTCTTGCTCTGGAACAGCAGAGGTAAAGGCACAGGTGGGGGCAGAGAAGAGAAGAAGCACACCCATACATTCTGACATTGGTGTAAGGAGCCTTTAGGGGGGATACACTCAGTTACCTCCCAAATGAGGAAAGAGGCAGAAAGAAATAGCAGGCCTGAGTTACTGAGCTCTTGGAATTCTCTCCTCTTAACTAATGAAAGAAACAGGAGAGTTGAGCAAGGAGGGAAGATGGGTTTCCTCGGGGGAAATTAAGGATTTTACTTACTTCCCATAAGGTCCCAGATCCCCCATGATGTACATGGTCTGGACAGGAGTGTTAATCACGTGGCTGTTCTTTATAAATTCCTCTGAGGGTTCCCAGGTGATGACTTTTGGCTTCAGAGAACTTGCTTCTCTATCAACAACAGAACAGCACAAATCACAGCTCAGCCCAGCACAGGCAGCACCAAACCCTCTGTCACCAGAAATCAAACTGAAGAGTCCCACGTGTGACACAGCTCAAGCCACCCAGTTCCACACACCAGGCTGCTCTGCAGCTGGGGCACCAGCACCAGGACACCTGCATGAACAACCTCCAGGCACCATTCTGCACTCACGTGGGCCTACGGTCTTGTCTTCTCCTCCTGACATTGGCCATCCTCTTTGCCAGGTATGATGGCACCTCCCGCTCGGAGTCTGTTACCTTCTGACAGTGCTGCAAGAGAGAAAGAGGTGGGAAGCAGACCAGTTGTAACAGGACAGCTTTCCCAAATACAGGTCCACTCTTGAAGAGAGAACACTGCCAGACACACACACGTGCACAAACTGCTCCAAGACTGTGGGTTTCACTTGCTGTGCTCTTGGCAAAGGACAGCTCAGCTTCACCCAGGAAGTCACCTACAGAGTGACACTGTGAAGCCAAGTCCCTGCAAGCTGTCACTGCCCCTCATTCCAAAGCAGGGGCAGGAGGTGAGGCTGCTCTGCACTGTGTTCTCCTGCATACAGGGGATCTGAGCTTCTGCATGGCCAAGAACTGGGCCGTGCTCCCTCCCCCTTAGGCCTGGTGGTTCTGAGAGCCCGTGCTGCCCAGCCTGGGTGTGCCTGAGGGCTGGTACCTCCTCTAGGTTGGTGAAGCTGTCGTGGTCAGTGTAGGTGAAGATGCGGCGGTTCCGCCGGCCCCCAGCCCGCCCCAGCTTTGTGATCTCCTCCTGGTACTGACGGTCCAGTGGAGTCCGGCAGGCTGACTGCTTCTGGTAAAGATCCACCTCAAACTGAGAGCACCACAGATAAAACACAGGAGCTGCCTTTCACTGGCACGCAGAGACACAGCTGAGATTTCCAAAGCCACCACACAGATAGACAAGATCCCTTGGGAACCAGAGACGGGTTTCACTTGGGACATTAAAGCCCATCCAGTCCCACCCCCTGCCATGGTCAGGGACACCTCCCCCAGCCCAGGCTGCTCCAAGCCCCATCCAACCTTCAACACTGCCAGGGATGGGGCAGCCACAGCTCCCCTGGGAAACCTGGCACAGGGGCTCAGCACCCTCACACCAAACAATTTCTCCCTCCCATCTCCTCTCCATCTCCCCTCTTTCAGTTTAAAGCCCTTCCCCCTCATCCCATCCCTCCAGGCCCTTGTCCCAAGTCCCTCCCCAGCTTTCCTGCAGCCCCTTCAGGCACTGGAAGGTGCTCTAAGGTCTCCCCATTGCAGCCCATTTCTCTTCTCCAGCCTGAACACCCCCAATTCTCTCCCCCTGGCTCCAGAGCAGAGCTGTCCCAGCCTTCCCAGTATTTCTGGGGCCTCCTCTGGAACTTGCTCCATGTCCTCCTTTTGCTGGGAACACCAGATCTGGACCCAGCTTTACCCCCGGGGGGTCTCCCCAGAGCAGAGCAGAGCAGTGGGGGACAATCCCCTCCCTCCCCTGCTGCTCACACTGCTGGGGATGCAGCCCCCAGGGGGGTTTCTGGGCTCAGGGTTGAGGTTCTCATCACCCAACACCCCCAGGTCCTTCCTCTTAGGGTTGCTCTCCATCCATTCACCACCCAGCCTGGATTTTTTTCTTGGGACCGCTCCGATTCAAGTGCAGGACCTTGCACTTCTCCGTGTTGGACTCCATGCAGCTCAGTCCCATCCCCAGCTCTGCCAGGGCTCCACCAGCACCCCGGGAGCAGGAGACCCTGCAGGAGAGCTCCTGGGGAGGGGGAGAAGCTCCCACAGCCCCCGGCCCGCACCCACCTGGCTGAAGAGCTTCTCCTGCCATCCCACCTCCACCTCCTCCTCCTCCTCCCCGGCCGGGGGCTGCCGGGCACCTGCGGGAGAGCCTCCGGTCACCTCCGGTACCGCTGCCCCCCTTCCCCCCGGGATCCCCCCCCACCTACCCTGCTGCGCCTGCTGCTCCAGAGACAGCGCCTCGGGGCCTCCCGGACCGCACAGCGCCGGAGGAGCCTCCGGCAGGACCGGCCCGGACGCGGTGACACGCTGGATGCGGACCCTGTGCGGGAGGAGGAAGGGTCACAGCGGTACCGGGCAGTACCGGGCGGTACCGGGCGGTACCGGGGCGGTACCGGGGCGGTGCCGGGCAGTACCGGGGCAGTACCGGGGCAGTACCGGGCGGTGCCGGGGCAGTACCGGGGCAGTACCGGGCAGTGCCGGGCAGTACCGGGGCAGTACCGGGCGGTGCCG
Source organism: Phaethornis superciliosus (assembly GCA_023637945.1). Lineage (NCBI taxonomy): Eukaryota > Metazoa > Chordata > Aves > Apodiformes > Trochilidae > Phaethornis > Phaethornis superciliosus. Next base: position 10,127,092 of record JAJQWJ010000023.1, on the reverse strand, counting down.
GGGCAGTACCGGGGCAGTACCGGGCAGTGCCGGGCAGTACCGGGGCAGTACCGGGGCAGTACCGGGCGGTGCCGGGGCAGTACCGGGGCAGTACCGGGCGGTGCCGGGCAGTACCGGGCGGTACCGGGACAGTACCGGGGCAGTGCCGGGCAGTACCGGGGCAGTACCGGGGCAGTACCGGGCGGTGCCGGGCGGTGCCGGGGCGGTGCCGGGGCAGTGCCGGGGCAGTACCGGGGCAATGCCGGGGCAGTGCCGGGGCAGTGCCGGGCAGTACCGGGACAGTACCGGGGCAGTGCCGGGCGGTGCCGGGGCGGTGCCGGGGCACTACCGGGGCAGTACCGGGGCCCGGTCCGAGCGCTTACCGGAGGCGGAGGTTGCGGATGGGATCCCGGGAGCGATAAACGGCGCTGGCAGCGTCCGCGGCCCAAAGCGGCTCCGCCATGGCCGCGATTGGCACCGCACCATGGAGACGGCGCGGGACAGCGCCCCCACGCGGCTGGAGAGTCCCGCCCCGCCCCGCCCCGCGACAGCCCCGCAGCCTCTGCGCGCGCCTCACCCCCGCGCGTGCCCGTGGCCACCTGGAGCCGTCCCGCCCGAACCACCTCCCCCCCCCGCACCCCTCCGCACCCTCCTGCATCTCCCCGCACCCCCTCCGTGTCTCCCCCCGCACCCCTCCTGGAGCCCCCCCGTATCCTCCCCGCACCCCGTCCACACGCGGGGCCGCCGAGATCTCTGTGTGCGGGGGGCTCCAGCCCCGCATCCCGCCACCGGCGCGTGCCCGCGGCCTCCGCGCTCCCACGGCACTCCGCACCCGCGGTGTGAGCCCCGCAGCCCCGTGTCTGTGCTGAGGGGGGGGGACACGGGCTGCGGGCCCCCCCGCACGGAGCTCCAGGACAAAACCTGTGAGCAGCCAAGCGCCAACCTGCGCCTTTTCCTGGCTCATTCCCTGCCCCTTGCCCAGGATTTGGCCGATTGGGTGGGGGGGAACGCGGTGCCCAGCGGTGCGGGGGGGGCTCCATCCCCGGACACATCCCGTGTCACACCGGATGGGGCTGGGAGCACCCTGGGGTGGTTCAGGTGTCCCTGCGGGATGGAGGAGTCCTTCCCACCCAAACCATCCCGTGATCCCATGGACGCCATCGGCACCCTCCTGCCCGGGCCTTGCTCCTCAGCCTGTCCCTCCCTGACAGGGTGACAGTCCCTGTGTGTGTCCCTCCATGGTAGGGTGACAGTCCCTGTGTGTCCCCTGGCTGGCGCAGGGTGACAGTCCCTGTGTGTGTCCCTCCATGGCAGGGTGACAGTCCCTGTGTGTGTGTCCCCTGGCTGGGGCAGGGTGGCAGTCCCTGTGTGTGTCCCTCCATGGCAGGGTGACAGTCCCTGTGTCCCCCACACCACCCCACAGCAGCCGTTTTGCTGTCCCTGCCCGGGTTCTGCTGCATTTCCCAGCCCTTCCCAGCTTCCTCCCCCAAGTCCTCGGAACGTTCTGGGGAACCTCCTGCACCCTGTGGTGCCCTGCTCAGAGCTGTCTCAGGGGCATCTGGCTTCTCTGGAGCCTTTCCTGGAGCCAGCCCCCAGAGGAACTCTGTCCCTTGGTCACCTTGGTCCTCTTAGGAGTCACTGCCCATGCCTTGGGGTCTGATGGCTCTGCTTTGGGCTCCCCAGTACACAAAAGACAGGGACATACTGGACATACTGGATAGAGTGCCACAGAGCCATGAAGGGTCTGGAGCATCTGTCCCATGAGGAAAGACTGGGAGAGCTGGGACTGCTCAGGCTGGAGAAGGCTCAGGGGAGCTCATGCAGTGACAGGAGCAGAGGCGATGGGCACAATCTGAAACACAGCAGGCTCTCTCCAAGCACCAGGAAGCAGTTTTTTAATGAGGGTGCTCGAGGAGCACCAGCAGGGACTTAAACAGGGACAGTCCCTGAGGCATTTCCAACCCGTGGTGCTGCCCTGTAGTGCTGAAACAAGTCAGAATGTGCAGTCAGCTTAAAGAGCAGAGGAATCGAAACACTGTCCTGTGATTTATGCAATTAGTTTGTAATTGTTGACTTCCTTCTGTAATTGCCATTTTCAGCAATCTGCTCCCCCAGGTGGTGATGTCCTTTAATTAAAATCCATCTTATGACATCCCACAGGCCTACACAGCAAAATACATATATGAGGCTGCCTAATTGTGTGGGGTTTTTTTGGCATGGACTCCAGAAAGGGAATCAAAAGATCAAAAAAGGGGTGAAGCATTCTAGTGTCCATAATCATGAGCATTCTAGTGTCCGTGTCCCGGGTAAATTGCCATCTCAGGATGGTCTCTTAGGAACCTCTTTTCTTTGTGATACAGCAAATGGAACTTGGTGTGGGCTCTGGATGCTGCACAGAGCACAAGATTGAGAGATATTTCCTCTTGTATAGGGACAGGGTGGATGCAGAACACAATTCTCCTCTCCAGGCCTGAGAAGCGTCGGATGCTGTCGAGGACAATGACATTTTCTGAAACCTGTGCTGCTGACCCCAGGGCCAACCTCACCTTGCACTTTCTTACTTGTCTGTTTAGCTCAGGTTCCAGAACCTCACGGAACATCGAGGCTGCAGACTCAGTGCTGCACAGGATTGCAATATCTTTGACAGAATAGCCTTGCTTGATGTAGGTGTTGCACTCCCTGGCCACATAGGTTACCATTTCAGATGTTTCCATACTACTTTTTCTTATGTATTCACCTGACAAAGAATGGGCACATTCAGCCTGTTTAAACAACTCCTCCATCTCACAGGGCATACATATCTTACATTCTTTGAGGATTTCCTCCATTAGACCAAACATGACATTGTATATATTTTTGGCATTACGGACCACTTTGGTCAACCATTCCTGAGGATAAAGTTCTGAAAAATTAAGACCACAATCATAGGGGTGAGTGGTCTGAAAGAAATCCATGAAAACCCAGAAAATGCCATTATTTTTCCTCACTAGCTCCTGGGCACGTTGGTGCCAGTTTTCTTCAGAACGAAAATTCTGAGCTTCATCAACCACAATGTGTTTCACTTCTGGGAAGTTCCTAGCTAAGAAGGTAACACGTGTCACAGACTGGCAGATGCTATTTCTGAAAAATAAACACACAAACAAACAAAACAAAATCAAACAAAAAACCCAACATGGTAAATAAAAAAGATGTGCCCAGACAAATCTGCATTGACTGCCTGCATTTCTCATTGGGTTTGCTTGAAGGGCTTCTGCTGCTTGCTGTTGAAAACTCCCTCCCACCATTTCATTTTCCCAGTGGACTCCAATGGATTTGCCATGCACCAACTGCCCCTGGCTGTGCCCAGGAGGAGGCTCAAGCCCACCCCCCTTCCTCCATGGGGACCTTGGGCAGGGCTCCCCGGGGCTGTCCCTTTGCCTCTGGACACCACAGAAGGAGAAGCAGCAGCTCGTGTGGCAGTGAGCAGACAGCTCTCAGTGGAGTGTTGGCAGCGTGGAAGTGGCCAGTGGCCAGTTGTCAGTGGCCAGTTGTCAGTGGCCAGTCCCTTTCCCACCTGAGCTGGGCTGTGCTCCCCCACGGAACCCACTGAGCTCACCATGGGACACACGTGGAAATGCAGCCTGAAGGAGACTGAGGAATTGCTCTGTCCGGAAGCCTCTACCCAGAGGTCAGCAGTTTTTGTTCTCCTTTTCTGGATGGCCCAGGTCCAAGGCCAGTTCCTGGCTCAGTTCCTTGCATTATGCCCAGCCCAGCCTTGAGGCAGCACAAGGCAAAGGCAGGGGGGTGGTTTTGGTGTCAGCACCCACCGTAACAGAGTGTTAAAGCAAGGCAGTCATCTTTGGAAGGTCTAACACAACCCAGCAGTCACTGAGTGTGGGATTCCCACTGCACTCAGTGAACTCCAGACCTGGCATACACCTTTCCTGAGGTGATGGCGGGGTGTTTCTGTGAGCCAAAGTTAAGTATTTGGCACACAGATGCAAAATTGGCAGGGCTTGTCCTGTAGGTACAAAGCATGGAATGGAAAGAACCAGAATTGGAAAAAAAAGAGGAAATTCACATTTTTGCTTACCCCACAAACTCCTTCAAGGGCTGATTTTCACAAATGTAGAGGATCTCTTTTGCAGAACAGTGAAAGATGTTTCGTATTTTCTCCACGATCTTCAAAGCCACGATTGTTTTCCCTGTTCCAGGAAGGCCAATGACAAACTGCTGCTTGACTTTGTGCAGGTTTTTGGAGAGCAGCTCATACTGTTCGAGAGTGAGAAGGTTGAAAATCTCACAGCCCAGATAGTCACTTAAGTAGGACCTAAAGCGCAGCACAACGATCACCAGTGCCCGCAGGAAGGAGCTGATGTCCCTGGAGGTGAGGACATAATCCTTTGGGTACAAACTGGAATAACCCAGTGGGTTTGCTTGCTGGGGACCATCAACCTCTGCAACTTCCATCTGGTTCTCTGGGCCATTCAGGTGCAGTATTTTGAGAATCACACAGAGTTTGGAAGCATATCCCCCATCGTTGACCAGCGCCTGCTTTAATTTGTATGCTGTTTCCCTCAGGTTTGCAGACTCAGCAGAAGAGGGGTCCTTGAGCACAGTGTACAAGACTGGGTATGTGTTTTCAGCTACTAAGAGGACATCACACACAACACCCTGTTTTTCCCACAATCCAATATCAACAGCCCAACTCCTTGAAAATATCAATACCCCCTTGCTTAGCAGACGGATTTGTTTTTTCATCAAATCCTTTAATCCAGGGTACTCTGAGAACAGGTCAGTGCAGATGGCTTCTGGTTTCCATATGATTTCATTAGAACCCACTAAAAAGAAATAAAAAAAAAAATTAGAAAAAACAAACCACATAATTTACTCAACACACCGGTTACTAGAGGAATAAATTATACCATGAGGTCATCAAAGTAAATGATGCGGTGTGAGTTAAAAATTCAGGATTCCCATGATACCTGGTGGTAAATCTGTAAGGATTTTAAATATGAATAGAAGAGGCATAAACTCCATGCTTCAGATGTGCCTGACTTCTAAATGGAATTCAAAGAAGTCCCTCTGGGGGGGATCTATCTCCTTTCTATCTGCCTTCTGATAATTTAGGCATTCTTCTGACAGATCTGTTGCTGCCACAGTGAGAAACTGGTGGCTGAACTTGCAGCATCAACAACACTTCGAATGGGCACAGCAAGAGGAAAGGCACTGAGGAGCATCATCAGCCTCCTGGTGGAGAGAGACACATCCCTAGAAACACAGGGCAATACATGAAGATACCTCTCAGCCCAATGCTAAACTTGGTGCTCCTGCAAAATAACAAGTCACATTAATTTAGAAAAAGTATTAACATGAATCTTCTCTTAAATTGACAGGTTGAAATTACAGCTACACTCATAGCACACAGACAGTCACCAACACAAGCACACATTTACACTGCCTCCCCTTTAACAAACACATTCTCATCAAGCAAGCAGCAACTGCAGATCCTGTACCAGAACACCATCAAGCAATCAGTACGTTAACTGGTTACCCTAAAAACAGATGTGAAAAGACAACAAAACATGGAAACAGTCCAAAAAAAAGAGCAATACATACATCCATGGGTAAGATTTTGGCAAAAACTTAACCCACTGACTATGTTTAATGGGAAAATTCCTGGTTGCTACTGGCTGGAGGAGTTCTGATACTGCTCAAGGACCTGGAATTCCATGTCTCTCCCATGTGTCACAAAGCTTGACCTAAAGCCCCAGCCCTGCTGCCAGGAACATTATGGGATTTACCCTGCCCTTAGCTACTTCCATTCCCTTGGCCTTGGTATGTGGGAGGACCTGTTGCTCAGCAACCATCACTGCTTTTATAGCTGAAAGAGTCTTCTCAAAAATAAAACCAAGGCAAGTTTCTCCATCCCTGCATGGTGAGGGATTACATTTAGAGGCAAAAAGGGGAAAAGAGATCAAAACACCTGAAAAATCAGGGAAATCAACATCCTTGGAGCAGTTGCATCTTTTGAATACCCTAACATTCCTCAAGGGCTGGTACTGGGACCAGTGCTGTTTCACAGCCTTGGTGGAGATATGGACAGTGGAACTGAGTGATTCTACAATAACAGTTGCTTGCCTGAAATCTTTCATTTATACCACATTATCTTCTATAAGTTCTGTCAAATACAATCTTAAATTAAAAAAAAATTCCAGAATAAGTGGCTTACCTGGATAGAGGTGTTCTTGGAGTTTAGACACAGGCTGGAGACCAACTTTTGAATAAACTGGCCTTATAAGAGGAGGACCATTTGTCAAGCTGAGCTCATTCGCAAATTTATCAGCCAGATTTGAAAGATCTCAAGGAGGGGGAAGAAAAAAGTATGTTACATCCACCAAAAGCCTTCCATATGAATTTCAAAAACGCAGCACTAAGCAGCAACTAAAGTTATTGATCTAACACACCCTCCTTCACAATCCTACTCAAGAAAACGCTGCCTGCAGTGTTAAGATTGAGTATTCCACTGAACCAACAGGATCTGATTTGCTGCAGATGCTCACAGCACAGATGGCTTCACAGATCAAAGGCAAGACCTTGACTCCACCAGGCCAGGACCACAGGAGAGGTTTTGCCCCCTGGCATGGGGCTGGGACCCTGCTGGGACAGGAGGTCCCTTCCTTGAGGCAGTCCTTGCTCAGGCAGCCCTGGACACACAGGCAAGGGACACCTGTGTCACAGGGAATGGCAGGGATGGAGAGTTAGGGCAGCCTAAGACTGAAAAACTCTTATTCAAGCCCACGGTAGGAACAAATTCTTTAAGACCAGCCACGGAGGTCTTGCTGTGGGGTGAGGGAACAAAAGACAGGACATTGATTTGGAAGAGGTAGGATTTCACAATGAAGTGGGACAATGTGCCTTAAAACAAGCAAACCTTTGCACCCCTGCTCTTTCAAAACAGCCTTTAACACCCACACACCTGGCTGTGCCAAACCATGTTGTGGCAGCCATCTGAAAGGCAAGTGAGCCTTGGAAAGGGGCAGCGTTTGGAACCTGCTGCATACAGAGCATTGCTTGCTGAGGTGCAGACTGGAAAGGACTTCTCACAACCTCAGGCTGATCTCCGAAGAGAGGACTGACCAGTTTTAGTAGCTACATTAGTGTTCCTGACTTCATTAAGGATTTCCAGCAGGACATCACTCCCTCCTAAGCATCTTAACAGAGAAGGTCAGCTTCCAAAGTTTCCTGCAAGTCTCATTAGGAGTAATGGAAGCTCCTGGGTCATTCTGAAGCTTTCTACCTCACTTAGGGACATACAGGATCTCCAGAAAGGCTTATTCCAGTAGGGAATGCTTCAAAAAGTCCTGTGAAACCAGTTCAGAGAGTGATGCTTCACAAAAGGGTTTGCTGTTGGAGGCCATCACTCTGGGGCCTGTGGCTGTGCCCTGGGTGCAAGGACCTTTCTAAGCTTGGTGAGAACATTGAACACGAGTCTTTTCTCCAGCGTCTTTACAAACCAAGGCAGAAATGAAGTTGGTGCTAAGGTAAAGCACCTGGTTTTACCTGGGTCTGCAGCTGTCATGAGCTCTGTCCATCTCCTCACACTCATCCTCTGCACTCTGTCACCCGTTACCTCCCAGGACCTGGGGTTATCATGGAACACAGCACAGCAGAAGGGTTCAACTCGCACGGCACAGACATAGCTCTGGAACGTTCTGGAGTTGCCAGAAACATTCAGGATGTAAGTTTTGTACTGCACACCTGCCTCTGAGCTGCAGAAGTGATGGAAAGCCATTGAGCCTATGGTATAAGCTACTGCTTTCTCTAAAGCTTCCTTCTCCACTTCACAATGGGTTCCAATGACTGTACCGCTGTCATCCACTCCAAAAAACAAATATCCACCCTGAGTGTTTGCAAAAGCAGAGATGTATTTTGGAAGGCTTTTCCTAATGTAGTCCAAGATATTCTTTGTAGAGAAGTTCTTAAATTCAATGTGTGTTGTCTCTGTGAAATCCAGGACCTCCCCAGCTGTCAGTTCAGATCTTGTTTTTAAGAACCTGGCAGCAGCATCTTGGACGTTGCATTCCTCAGTGTTCTGCAGGCTCTGCCTCGCTCCCCCAAAAAAGTTCAGCAGAGCTTCCTTAGGGTTTGGCCCATCCTCAGTGCAGTGTTTGACCCAGCTTTCCTTCCCTCTCAGAAACTTAGCAGCCTGGCTTGCAGCCATAGGTTCCACTGAAGTGAAAGACCTGCAGGACAAGCCAGTGCTGAGGCTGCAGATCCGTGGCTTTGTGCCTGCACTTTTCTGCTCTGCATCTCCACAGCTCCATGTTTTAACAAAAAGCAGCAAGTGCCCCTGCTGCTGCATCCAGGTGAAGTACTCGCTGGTCTCGGAGCTGCTGATGCAATCCCTGAGGCTCTGCTCTATGTCCAGACCGATCCCATGTTCTCTCAAGCAGTAACTCTCCATTTCGCTTTCCATCCTCACTATTCCTCCTCCCGAATTCAGCAACGCACACGCTGCTTCAGCGAGTTTCTGCTGTTGCATTTTCTGATTCTCAGAGGTCTTCTTTCTGTTCCTTTCTCCTAAAACTATTTTCCCAATGTCTATCACTGTGTCAGGATAGTTTGTGTGCAGATTAACCAGAAACTGCCCTTGTCTGGCCATCCTGGTCCTGAAATGATAAATTATGAAAAACACTTCACCATTATACACAGCAACACGTGTGACACAACCAACCACAGGCCTTGGGCTTTGGCTATTTCTGATGATATTGTCCTCTTACCTTGTTATTAATGAACTGGAAACAAAAATAATTATTTGCAATACACAAGCAAATCAAAGGCAGACTATGGCAAAGATCCCCTCAGGAGTCACGTTAATTAAGCTCATTTATTGGGCTCTTCTGTAGGAAACACCTCCCAGCTGCCCCCCTGCCTCGACAGCTCCACCGACCCCTGCCCGGGCTCACTCCCGTCCTCTCAGACCACCGGAACCGACCGGAACCGACCGGAACCATCGGGACAGATCCAGGGGGCTGCCCCGGGCGGGCCCGGAGAGCGCTGGGCACCGGGAAGGGGCAGGAGAGGAGCGGGGTGCGGGGGGCTGGGGGGGTGCGGGGTGCGGACAAGGGGAGCGGGAGGTGGCTGGGGAGGGTGAGGGAGACGGGGGACAAAGGTCCCGGGAGCGGCCCCGACCCTACCTTCCCGGGGGTGCGGGGGGCACCGGGCTGGGCTCTGGCTGAGGCTGCGGTTCCCGGGCTGCGTGGCACCCTCCCCGCACTCCCTCCCCGTCCCTTCCCGCCTTCCCCGCACTCCCTCCCCGTCCCTTCCCGCCATCCACCGGCGCTCCCGCCCCTTTCCCGCCCCGCAGACACCGGGCGCTGTATTTCAAATAGTTTTAATTTTAAAAATATTCTATTCAGTGCTAAAATAACTTTCCACTTCCACGCGCGGCCGCGCCCTCGGCTTCGCCAGGCCGGCTGACAGACTGCGGGACATGCAGTGGCGGCGGGGGAACCGGGGGGCGGGAGCAGGAGGCTCGGGGGGGCGGGGGGCTGCTCATGGGGGGGCCCTGCAGCTTCCTTCCCCTTCCCGGGGACAGGGGGTACCTAGGCCGGGACAGGGCCCCCGCGCTCTGCCGGCTCTCGGGGGCTTGGGGGTGTCAGGGACAGCCGGGAGGGGAACGGGACCCAACCCCCCCCCCTTCCCGACCCTGGGGTCTGTCCCCGGCCAAGGGCTCTGTCCCCAGGGGCTCTGTCCCCAGGGTGTCTGTCCCCGGGGGGTCTGTCCCTGGGCCAAGGGCTCTGTCCCCAGGGTCTGTCCCCAGGGTCTGTCCCCAGGGTGTCTGTCCCCGGGGGTCTCTGTCCCCAGGGTGTCTGTCCCCGGGGGTCTCCGTCCCCAGGGTCTCTCTCTGTCCCCAGGGTGTCTGTCCCCTCAGATCAGAGACATTGCAGAGCGTTCCCGTCCCTCCCCACCCCAATGGCTTCAAGCAGCAGGTTATTGCACAGCGTCCCAGCGGGTCCCTGCCGCCGAGGGACAGGGTTCAGCCTTGCTCCCCAAACCCCCCCCCGCTCCCCCCGCCCCATCCCACCCCCTGCCCGCACTCCTGAAGGAGCAGGCCCATCTCCTGCTGCGGGTGGGAAGCGGCTCTGTGGGAGGGCAGGCAGGGAGCCAGGGGCAGGCAGAGTCTGAGAGTGGCTGGGGGGGCAGGGGGGTACCCGGGGGTCTCACCAAGAACTGCCCCTGCGCATGCAGACCCCCCCCTGCCCGAGCCCCCCCCATGGCAGGGCAGGGCAGCAGGGAGAGAGGAGCCAATAAATAGAGGCGAGGGTGCAGGTACTGGTGTCAGCCCCCGGGGGGTGAGGGGAGGTCCTGTGGGAGGGCAGGGAGGGATGGAGGGAGGGATGGAGGGAGGGAGGGATGGAGGGAGGGAGGGATGGCATCCCTGGGGGAAGGGTGGGCTGGAGGGAAGCACCGGGCGGCTCTGCGAGGGCTGGCGAAGGGGCTGTCCCGGGAGGGGCAGGTTAGCTCTCCGAGGCCGTGTGGCACACAGAGTTCTGATCCGCACAAAATCTCTTCAGAGGCGGCGCCCCAGAGTCCTCCTCCTCTTCAGTTACCTGCAAGAGGCAGAGGTGACAGGCGGTGACAGGAGCTCAGCACACCCAGAGGGCCAGGGGGACCTGCACAAGGGGAAGCTCCAGGGCAGGGCGAGTAGGAAGCCACATCAGCCCTGGGGCCAGTCAGAATCATTCCTGTACTGCCCCTCCACATCCTTTCCTCACACTTTTAACACCCGAGCTGAAGCAGGAGGAGCCCGTTGGGACTGCAGAGTGAGTCCATGCCTCAAGGTGAGTGAGCTGCAAGGGGCAGTGGTCAGGGTGAAAGGGCCACGGTGGGTCTGTGTGCATTGAAATGTGGGTTTCAGCCCCTCTGCCCTTACCTGAGTCTCAAGGGGGACTGGCTCTTCCTTTGTCAGAGTGGGAGGCTCATCTGCAACTTCTGAAGAAGGCAGGGAGGGCTCTGGGGGGAAGGGAAGGGTTAATGGAACTGCCAGGGCAGGAGCAGGGCAGTACCCAGCTCAGTGCTGAGCCAAGAGGCCTCCAGCAGAAGACACAAGTCCTCAGTGCCCTTCCAGCAGTGCCTCAATCACCCACTAAGCAAGCAAGAGGTCCCAGCCACCCACCTCCTCCCCTCCCAGCCCAGCACCCACCTTCCAGTGTCTCCTGCCCCAGCGTGGGGGGCTGGGAGTCATCCGTGCGGAAGTCTGATGTCTGGGCAGGACTCATGGACTCACTCTGCTGGGGGCTGGGGCTGGAGTTGGGGCTGCTGTCCACCTTGAGCTGGTAGACATCTGACAGGGAGCTCTGGTTGCTGTTTTCATCTGCAGAAACAGCACCTGGTGAAGAAGAGCACCTTGACCAGGGGCAGAGGCAGCCGAGGGTGACACTGAGAGTGCAGGGGGCATCAGCCCAGCCCCACACTGCAGACACATGCAGCATCCATAACCCAGCTGCATCCCAGCTCCTGTGAGGCCTTGGAGGCTTTCTCTAGCTTGAAGGGGGCTCAGTCAGACTCACCTTGGAACTCCAGGAGGAGAGAGGAGTTGGCAGAGGTGTCAGCTGGGAAGCCATTGGGTTCTCGAGCAGTGCTGCTACTTGATTTGGATTTCTCTTTCTTGAGGAGAGAAAGAAAAGCAAAAACACAACGTGAGAGGAGTCCACCGCTGGCAAGAAGACACAGAGGGTTACAGACTGCTCCAGAGAAGCTGCTCCCCTTTCTCCCAGCAGCCCACAGGCTCCTGCAGGCCTCTCGCAGCACTTTTCTGACTGAGATGCAAAGCTTAAGTTGTGAAGGATTCGGCATCAGAAGCTGACACCACTGGATAAAAACGGCTCTTCTGGGGTTTCAAGCAAAAAAGGATGAGGAGAGGGGTTAATCCCTCAGGTGCAGGGGAGGCCCAGGGGACAAGAGGCATCAGCTGGCCCAGCAGCAGGACTGAGAGCCCAGGCCCGGGAATCGCTCGGGGCTGCGGGGCGGGCCGCGCGGTACTCGGTACTCACCTCCTTGCTGTCCGCCACCGGCACCCACTTGAATATCCTCAGGGAGGTGTCACCCACCGTCACCCACTTCTTCTCCCTGGGACAGAGGCGGCAATGGCGGCGGAACCGGTATCTTAGCAACAAGCCCCGCCCCCTCCCCGCCCACCGGGCTCTGATTGGCCCAGAGGAACGCCCATCCCCCTCCCCGCCACGCCCTCTCTCTGATTGGTGGCGCCGCCCGCCCATCAACGGCGCTTCCGGCCCCCCCCCGCCTTCCCGGCGGATACGGGCAGCTGATTGGCCGGCTGCCTCGCTCTCCCCGCCCTCGCCCCCACGCCACCAGCTGATTGGCTGCTCTCCACCGGAGCCCCTCCACCGGCAGCCGTGTGGCGCGGTGATTGGCTTACAGGCCGCGCAGGCCCCACCCACCTCCCCCCCGGCCGCCCCGCCCCTCACCATCTCCGGACGCGCTCGATGGCCGCCATCACTTTTTTAATGTCATCCTTAGCGCGGCTGCGGGTCTCGGCCCGAACCGAGCGGCCCGACATGGCGCCCGCAGCCCCGGCAACCCCGGCTCCGCAGCACCCGCCGCCTGCCGACGCGCATGCGTGACCACGCCCGACGCTTCTGACGTCACCGCGCTGGCCGCGCCCGCAGGGTGGGCGGGACTAAGGCTGCGCGCATGCGCGGGAGGCCCCGCCCCCTCGTGGGCACAGAGGCGTCGGCGCCATCTTGTGTGAGGGCAGGGCCGGGCCAGCCATGGCCACTGCCTCCTGCCCAGCGCCATTGTGCAGCACCCCAACTCAGGCAGACACAAAAATCACTTCTTTTTAAAATAAAAATATCCCTTTTCTAAGCCCGGAGTGCAGTGTCTCCCTGGAACAAGTCGTTGGAAAGCAGCATCACCCCTCCAACATCCCCCTCTGATCTGTGGCTACCACAGGACACCACAAGGCACCGGGCGTGCTTTTATTAAAATTTTACAATGTTATTAAAAAAAAAAACCATCAAAAAACAAAAAAACTATCCAAAGGGGAAAGATTTATTGCTTCTTGCCGTAGATGGCAGCCAGGGCTTTGCGCGCACTGGAGATCTGCTGCTCCAGCCTCTCACGGGTAGCTTTGTTGGCAGTTTTTTTCAGCACGGTTTCCATCTCCTCCACCACCGCCCGGTGCCCCGCCGTGTTGTGGAAGACGCGGATGGCCCGGTCCCCGCAGGACACCAGGTAGCGGCCGGTGATGTCGAAAGCCAAGTCTGTTATGCACTGTCCGTGCACGCCCAGGAAGCGCTCCTCCTCCTCGCCTCTCCGCGTGTTGTACACAACAATGTCTGCACCACCGGAGATGGCGACGACGCGGGCGTCGGGGGACAGGGCGATGCGGCACGGCTCCCGCACCTCCCACCTCCCCGTCAGCAGCAAGTACGGGTCCTGTTGCTTCTTATATTCCACGTCTGTGTCCCAAAACTTCCATGTCCCGTCCTTTGAAACGGTTGCCATCCTGCAGAGCAGAGCAGAGGTGAGCACCTGGAAATGAGGCAGCATCTGCCACACCTCTGAGCCAGGAAACCTCCAGGGACAGAGAGATCTTTTGGGAAGTGCAAACCTGTACACACAGACAGCCCCAGTCCCCTTCCCAGAGCAGGGAAAACAGTCGCACCCAGGAGGAAATTCCTGGGGAACACACAGGTAGCACAAGCCGCTTAGGGTTTTGCCGCCCTGGTGTTGAAATCGGGATTGACAGATCAATTAAGAAATTTATTGTAGAAATGTTAAAAATTTGGACAAACTGAAAACTGCTTGATGTAAGTGACTTGAATTAGTATGAGTACCTGGAGTGAAAAAGCCTTAGGTTACAATTCTAATTAAACTTTAGCTGAACTGTAACTGAACCTTAGAAATCACACTTTACCACCTGGAATAACACTGAAATAACATGTAGACAATGACATAATTATTCAAAATTGTCTTATGCAACAGTGAGATGGATTGACTGAGATTAAAGTTGGAGACACTGGACTCTAGAAGAAATATCCTAATGAGAAGTGACTGATGGTGAACAGGGGACTCTCAGATTGAAGAGGTCAGAACCAACCAGAACAGGAAGATTCCATCATTATAGAAGATAAATGGATGAACAGGAATGTGCACACTGCATGAACAAGAGCACTTAAAAGGCACAAGGTGTGATATGGGCAGGTCCCTCTCTGGAGGCATGAGCTCAAGCTCCAATAAACCAACTCTGTGGCAGAGCCAGGGGTCCAAACTCTTTTAAGACTGGATCAGCTACACCCAGACTCCTCTGAGGAGTTCACAAAGCAGGGGGGATCCAGTCTGACCTCAGCCACTCATCAGCAGGGCCACCCCAGACCCTTCATAGAATCATATCATAGAATCATAGAATTAGCCAGGTTGGAAGGGACCTCAGAGATCAAGTCCAACCCTTGACCCACCGGAGCAGTTGCTAGACCATGGCACTGAGTGCCACATCCAGTCTTTTTTTAAATGTCTCCAGGGACGGAGAATCTACCACCTCACCGGGCAGACCATTCCATTGTCTGATCACCCTCTCTGTGAAGAAATTCTTTCTAATATCCAACCTAAATCTCTCCTGACACAACTTAAGACTGTGTCCTCTTGTCTTGTTGAAAGTTGCCTGGGAAAAGAGCCCAACCCCCCCCTGGCTCCAGCCTCCTTTCAGGGAGTTGTAGAGAGCGATGAGGTCTCCCCTGAGCCTCCTCTTCTCCAGGCTGAACACCCCCAGCTCCCTCAGCCTCTCCTCACAGGACTTGTGCTGGATCCCTTCACCAGCCTGGTTGCCCTCCTTTGGACCTGCTCCAGGACCTCAATCTCCTTCCTGACCTGAGGGGCCCAGAACTGGACACAGGACTCGAGCTGTGGCCTCACCAGGGCTGAGTACAGGGGCAGAATCCCTTCCCTGGACCTGCTGGAAAGGCAGGGCAGTTCTGCTCTTTAACACCTGGGCTGCCAGAAGAGTGCCCGGGGTAGTAATTCCCCCCCATGGGTGCACGGGTTGCTGGGGCACACTGGGGGTGAGCTCAGACATCCCAAGAACAACTCAGATCACACTTACCTCCTCGAGTCATTAGAGAAAGAGAAGCAGTGTATGCCAGCAGTGTGGCCTTTCAGCTCAAAAGCCCTGGCCACCTCCCGGAAGTCTCCACTCTTGCCAAAACACACCTCCCACACCTTCACATCAGGGGTAAAGCCACAGGATGCCACAAACCTGGCTCAGTGAACAGACACAGGGTATCTATCAGTCAGAGATCAGTGGCCAGGACCACCCCACAGAGCTCCTGAGCAAGGCAGGGGCCAGACTCCTGCATTGTTTGGTAAGATGGAAAAGTTTCCCCTTTCCATTGAAGCCAGGGAATGCTAAGGAAGGCCACAGGGACCAGGGTAGCTCAGGAATGAGAAACTCTTTTGCTCAAGGAACCAAGCTAAATGCTTCTGATCCCCAAACTGTCTGAGGTTGGAGCATTGGAAATCTTCCTGCAGCACTGAGTTAGGGACTCAGCAGTGAAGAAGATTTTCCTGGTATACAAATAAAGATTTAAACTTTATAATTAAACTGGAAGGGCTTAAAAGTTAGAAATGCTGTTTGCTTTGCATATGCTGATTGCATTGTTCCACCTCCACTTTGAGAGGCCAGTGCTGTTGCCACAGCTCTTCAAAAGACAGTTAACAGCACGTGCAGTGGCACCCCACTGAGGGTCTGAGCCTGCACAGCTGAGATCAGCACTCACAGAGGGGCTGGAATCACATTTTAAAATGTGGAACTCTTAGAAAAATTGCATTAGAAGAGCAGGTGACTGCCAGTGGTCTGAGCTGATAACCTGTGGGAAGAAGCAAGGTTCCCACCAGCTCTGCAGCAGGAGCACATCCCAGCCCTCACCTCCCGCAGGGGGACACAGCAGCATAGGCATTGTTCATCTGGTTGGTGTTGATGCTGGCCAGGACTTCACCCTTTGGGCTCCAGATCAGGATTGTAGTGTCACTGGAAGCTGTCATGATAAACTTTCCTGGGAAAAAAAGGCAAAGATCAGCAGAACTCCAGAGCTTACACTGCCACAGACTTATCAAAGGCCTAGGACAGCCCCCAAGCACCAACACTTGGGAGAGTCAGGAAAACCAAAAGCAGCACCAACATTCAAAGAGTGTCAGTCTTCTGGGACAGAGTGAAGAGCAGGGTCAGGACACTCAGCTCTGGCTATGCCTTAGTGCAGCCTCAGCTTCACCAGCTGGAGGTGGGCAGACACCAGGCATGCTTCACACCCCAGCCCCCTCAGACCCCCCCTGCAGAGCTCAGCACTAAGCTGGGAGCACAGGAGTCATGGCAGCAGATCTGAGCTTTCCCAGATGGCTAAAAACACAACTCAGCAATTGGTAGTTTCCAAGCAAGGGATTGCAGGCAGGTGGCTGACTACCAGTCACACCAGTATTACCCACAGTAACTGTTTGTGTGAGCATTTTGGACTCCTGATTGTTTCCAACTGCAATGCCATCTCAGCCTGGACATGGACCTTTCAGTCACTTGTTGAAGGTTTAGGTTTTCACTTGCACAATGAACAAAAGTCTCAGTTAACATTTTCTCTGCTCTCCTATTACAGAAGCAAATTCAGATCCACCCACTTCCCAGTGCTCACCTTTTCATACCTGAAGCTTTAATCCACCAAGCCCTCACCACTATCACATACCCTTGCCCCCAGCTTCTGTTCTAGAATATCCCTCAAGTCCCAGATAGACCATTTGAGCACTAGAGAGATTTTCACTGGTTAAAGACAGACTGGCAGGCCAGAGAACAGCAATCCTCTCAATATTGAGACCACCACTCTTTGCAACAGCATCTCTGGAAATGTAAATTAAGAGACTGTGCATACTGGGGAGCCAGTTCCAGACAGGAACACTGTCTGACTGAAAATGACTTCTCTCAGTTCCTCAGTAGTAAACAAAGGCTAACGAGTAACATCTAGGAGACTACAGGGAATCAAGAATTGGTTTTGAGAACAGCAAAAACTCCAACACTTTCAACCCAGCAGCTCTTACTTTATAAGGAAACCAAACCTGATCTCAGACAGCCTCAAGAAGTGTGCAGCTCTGTCATTTCCATACCTGTCTCTGCAATTCCAAGGTTAATGACAGGAGCCTTGTGCTTCTTGGGGAAGTCCCCAGATGCTGCAGTGAAGGTGAAGCTGCCATCATCCTTCTTAGTCATCTTATAGACACGAATGGTCTCACCATTTGCCAGCCAAACAATGAATGCCCTACAGAACAACAGACACTCCAAACTGTGAGGAACCAAATTACCTCAGCCCAGCCCAGCAGGTAAGCTAACAGGTCACTCAGTGGCACCTTGGGAAGAGGGTACATTGGCAGAGAAAAAGCTGTGTGCTTTATGAGGGCACCAAGTTCTCTCCCTGTGTCAGCTCAACCGCAACACTGAATGGAAAAGAACAGAATTTATTACTCCACATCTGGAAAGGAGATCCCTTCCTCTCTCTAACGGAGGCCACCTCCCCAAGGCATGCTTTTCACCAACCACCCCAGCCCCCCAGAGAGGTTCAGCAGCTCAGCCCTGCACCAGGGTCTGCCAGCAACCTTCACGAGCACCTTACCCAGAGCTGGCAAGCTGGGCCCTGGGCTCTCAGCCCCGAGCAGCAAGCTGAGGCACCCGCTGCTTCCACACCCCACGGCCCAGACCCCCGGGGGGATGCAGCCCCCGTGCAGCTCATCCCCCGGGAGGCCCCGGGGGAGCCCGGAGAGGCTGCGGCAGGCAGGGCCCTACCGTGAGTCGGGGCTGAAGCGAACCAGCTCGGCGTGGTCCAGCCCCACGTTGGCCCGCAGGCAGCGATGCTCCCGCCCCGCAAAGTCCCGGGTGCTCCACAGCCGCACCGTCCGGTCCTCGGCACACGATGCCAGGTACTTGCCGCTGCTGCTGAAGTCCAGGCAGGAGACGGAGCCGGTGTGGCCCTGCGGAGAGAGCGCGGTCAAGGCGAGGGGAAGCGGGAGGGTGCGGGGGGTGCGGGTCACCTGGGGTACCTTCAGGGCTGCCACCAAGAGCCGGTGGCTGAAGCTGTGCTGCTGCGGCTTCTCCCGACGGGACCGCGACGGCAGCTTCACCTTCCTCTGCTCCTCCGGCCTGGAGGCGGCGTGGCCATTCACCTGGGGACCTGCGGGCAGCGGAGAGCCGGGCCGGGTCGGGTCGGGTCAGCCCATCCCAGTCCATCCCATCCCGTCCCCTCCCCTCCCATCCCACCCTATCCCATCCCATCCCATCCCATCCCATCCCACCCCATCCCAGTCCATCCCATCCATCCCATCCATCCCATCCATCCCATCCCATCCCACCCCATCCCATCCCATCCCATCCCACCCTATCCCATCCCATCCCATCCCATCCCTTCCCATCCCACCCCATCCCATCCCATCCCATCCATCCCATCCCATCCCATCCCATCCATCCCATCCCATCCCATCCCATCCCTTCCCATCCCACCCCATTCCATCCCATCCATCCCATCCCACCCCATCCCATCCCATCCCACCCCATCCCAGTCCATCCCATCCCATCCATCCCATCCATCCCATCCCACCCCATCCCATCCATCCCATCCCACCCCATCCCACCCCATCCCATCCCATCCCACCCCATCCCATCCCATCCCATCCCATCCCACCCCATCCCATCCCATCCCATCCCATCCCATCCCACCCCATCCCACCCCATCCCATCCCACCCCATCCCATCCCATCCCATCCCATCCCATCCCACCCCATCCCATCCCATCCCATCCCATCCCATCCCACCCCATCCCATCCCATCCCATCCCAGTCCATCCCACCCCATCCCATCCCATCCCAGTCCATCCCATCCCATCCCACCCCATCCCATCCCATCCCAGTCCATCCCATCCCATCCCATCCCATCCCATCCCACCCCATCCCACCCCATCCCATCCCATCCCACCCCATCCCATCCCATCCCATCCCATCCCATCCCACCCCATCCCACCCCATCCCATCCCATCCCACCCCATCCCATCCCATCCCATCCCAGTCCATCCCATCCCATCCCATCCCATCCCATCCCATCCCATCCCATCCCATCCCATCCCACCCCATCCCATCCCATCCCATCCCCCCGGTACTCACTATCCGCAGGGGCAGGGGGGGGGCTCAGTGAGGCGGAGCGGCGCAGCACGGCGGCCAACAGCAGGAGGATGAGAAGGAGGGCGAAGGCAGCCGGCAGCACCGGCCCGCTCAGCACCGCCGCCTCCATCTTCCCGCCGCCACCTCAGCGGGGCGGAACCGGGCGGTACCGGGCGGTACCGGGGTCTCCCCCGCCCCCCGGGGCACAGTGCGCATGTGCGGGGGGTGAGGGGCGGGGGGGGGCGGTGCTGCTGCCCAGAGCAGCGGGCGGGGCGTCCCCTGGCGGACAGGGCTGGGACTGCACCCCCTGCCCACCCCTCTGCAGCCCCTCTGCCCCCCATCTCTGCCCCCCATCTCTGCCCCCCCATCTCTGCCCCCCATCTCTGCCCCCCATCTCTGCCCCCATCTCTGCCCCCCATCTCTGCCCTCCCATCTCTGCCCCCCATCTCTGCCCTCCCATCTCTGTCTCCCCCTCTGCCCTCCCCCTGCCCCCCATCTTTGCCCTCTCCCTCTGACCCCTCTCAGCCCTCCCTCTCTCCCCCATCTCTGCCCTCCCCATCTCTGCCCCCCCTCCCCTTTTGCTCCCCCCCCTGCCCCCCATCTCTATCTTCCCCTCTCTGCCCTCTCCCTGCTGTGTCCCCCGGCCCAGCCCCGCAGCAGACCCGGACAGGAAGAACAACTCTGAAGCCCTCGGTCAGAGCCATTTCTTTACCAGGCAGCAGGGCAGGAGACCCCAACCCTGCAGCCCCTCCATGCCCAGGCTGCAGGGGGGCAGCACCCCACACCCTGCAGCGTCTCGGGGGTCGGGCAGGCGCTGGGGTGCAGAACCAAGGAGCCCCCCGGTCTCAGGCTGCTCCCACCCCAACCCGGTCCGTCGGGGGCGCCTCGCAGGCACGGGTGGGCAACCAAGTGAGGCTCTTGGCCAGGCAGGGAGGGCCCCTCCGGGGGTGGCTATGGCTATGAAGAGGACCCATCGGCACGGCCCATCCCTGCCACTGCCATGGTGGCCTGCTCGGGGATGCAGGCGGGGTCGCTGAGGATGGAGGTGGAAACGCTCAGCTGCCTCAGGGAGCTCAGCACAGCTGTGGGGAGATGTGGGACATGTCAGCTGCCCCCCAAGCCTTGGGGACTGGCAGGGGTACCCTTAACCCATCCTAGGGGAGAGGGCTCTTCCCATCCCTGCTCCAGCCCGGGGACAGCACAGCAGCAGCTCCCTGCCACAGCCCCTGCAGAAGGGGTGAAGGGAAACCCACCCAGGGCCCCCCGGGAGGGCTGAGCCCTGCCAAGCCAGGACACAGGCTCTGGGCTTGGGGCAGCAGCTGGAGCGAGGGTGTGAAAGGAGCACGGAAAACCAAAGAGCAAGCGGCCCCAGGAACTCCCACGGGTGCTTCCCACCCAGGCAGCTGAAGCATGGTGCAGCATCAGTCCCACCACCTCCCAGGACAGCTCCTCCTTTTCCCCTCTCCTTTCCCATCATCCCGGGCATCTTCAGGGAGCCATGGACAGGAGCAGGGCCACTCACTCGGCCGCAGTGCTGGCAGGGAGCAATGCTGGTCCAGCCAGGCAAGAGATGTCTGGGTGAGGCTCTCCATGCTGGCCGTGGAGACCATACCATTGAAAGACTCAAAGAGGGGCCGGATGATGATACTGAACTGTTGGGAGGGGAGAAGTTAAGGACCAATCTTGTCAAGCCCATGGTGTCCCACCTGCCAGGTGTGAGCAGCAGGACAAATCTCCCTGCCTAGCCATGGAGCATACCTGCTGGGTGCCTTCCCCAGCACAGCACCAGCGGGGCACCCGAGTGATGGGGACCCGAGTGTCACCCAGGACAGGCAGTGGGAAAGCTGCATAAACCCCATCATGACTGGGGCTGCCAGAAATGGCTAATTAGACACATGGCAATTCTTCAGAGCAGATCAAGGACACAGTAAGTACAGTGTCCTCTGAAGTGCCCGGGATCAGGCCATGACACCAGTGTGTTTACTGTGCTCCCAGCCTGCAGGGACCGTCGCTGGGGACTGGAGACTGTGTGCATGTAGTGATCTACAGAGGTATCTCCAACCCAGGCATGTCCTGGAGCCCATGTCAGCTTCAGCATGCCCAGTGTCCTATGGAAAGGAACTCCACAGTGCTCCCAAACTCTGCATCAGGAGCCACCTTTGCCTTTGCCTTGTTCAGGCTGCCTGCACTGGTTGGGACTTGGCAGCCACCTGGGGTTTTGCAGACCTCAGAGTCTCTGCAGACTTAATGGTCCCAGTATGTCTTGGCCTTGCTTACAAAGCAGCATGTCCAGACCTTTGACCACACCTTCCTTGCCTCTTCATCCCCTCCATCCTTTCCACCATGGGGAGTCCAGACTTGTGTCCCTTGTGTGCATGAGCACACCTGAGTGCCACGTGGCTACCAAGGCCAAGACATCATGACCCCAGCTTTGTGCATAATCCTTAGTGATGGTTGCTGCTTCTCAGAGCCAGTTTCTGTGTCACCAGGAGCTCTTCCCTGCATGAGCCCAGCTCTGCTGGTGGCTTCCCTTCTCCCCAAGGATCCATCATTTACTCCAGCTCCATTTGCATCATAGTACCAGAAGCTCCCTCCTGACCACAACACCTTGGCACATTCCCACATCCATCCCCTTGCCTGGGAAACATCTCCCTGTGGTCTCCAGAGCCTCTTCATCTGGACAGACCCCATAGACCCAGGAAGAGTGGGTAAACCAGAGGCCCTGGTGTTCAGTGGAGGGGTCAGAGCAAGCAGCAGGCACTGTCCCAAAAGGATACAATCCAAAACTTCCAGTTCTGCAGCGTGGAGGAGCGGACGTACTCATCGAACATGCTGCGCATGTGGTCGAAGCGCTGGCGTGTGATGGGCACCCCCGTGGCTGGCAGCTGCTCCTGGCACAGGCTGTGGGGCACAAGCAGTGCCGTGGGTCTCTGCTCAGGGGGCTGGTACCTGTGGGGCACCCTATGGGGAGAGGCTCTGGCAGGACCTTAGCCCTCAGCAGGGGTGGGTGGGATGTGTCCCCCCCCCACGGGCAGCTGTGGGGCATGGCCTCTTGAGCATCTCCCTCCTGAAACTGGGTTTGAGTGGGGATCGAGTCAAATCTAGGTCCTGGGAGGTGCTCAGGAGCCCTGCCACGTCCTTTGGTCTCCCCTCAGTGCCCGGCTCCCCTGACACAGCAGCAGGTCCTTCCCGAGGGCCCTGGCCATGCCCCTCTTACTTGATGGAGCTGTTGAGCTCCTCGATCTGCTCCCGCAGCCGCTGCGCCTCGTCCTGCAGGGCTGCCCGCTCCTGCTGCAGCTTGCAGATGTACTCGGCTGTCTTCTGCAAGGTGGTGGCCTTGCTGACCTGCAGGGCCACAGGGGTGAGACAGCAAAGGCAGCCCTTGGGACGGGCGGGTAGGGGGCTGGCAGCTCAAGGCATCGTTTCTCAGCTGCCAATCCTCCACGGGCTCCAGAGCTCGGACCCCCCTGGCACCGCCGCGTCCCCCCCCGTGTCCCTGTGTGCCTGGGAGGGCTCCAGGCTGGGGGCCTGGTGTAGGGGGCAGAGCAGGGAGGTGCTGTCCCCAGGTGAGACGTGGTGTCCCCAAGTGCCCGGGACACTCACCTTGATGCTGGGCTGGGCGCTGAGGGTGCTCACCAGGCTGTGCAGAGTGTCAAAGCCCAGCTTGATGTTGAAACGCCTCTTCTGCTCTGCAGAGATGTGTGTGATCCGGCGGCTCTCCATCTGTGGGCAAACACACATCTGTGGGCAAACGCTCTCAGGAACCTCCTTGCTGTGGGAAGAGCCCTCCATGGGGATGGGCTGGCCCAAACCTCACAGCCGGGGTGTGGGGAGTTCGAGGGGCAGCAAAAAGGAGGGTGGATCTGCAGATCCATAGTGCTGGCTCCTGCCATACCTTGTTGGGCTCATGCCTGCCCCGATGGGACACAGGGTGAGCCAGGGAGATGCTGGTGCCCAGCCCCACAGTGGCTCCTGGGGAAGCCTGACTGGGCCTGGGCCAGTCGCTGCCTGGAAAAGGAAAGGTGATGCTCTGGGGAGAGAGGAGCTGACCCCAGGGCCCTGCGCTGGGATGGGTGGTGGGGAGCAGCCTACAGCACCCCCCGGGCAGCCACCCCACTCAGGTGGCATGGATACTCTTCTCCAGAACCTGACAACATCTTATCACTTTGTTTTATCCCAAATCCCACTTATTTTACACATGCCACATTTTGGATATGGCATTTTAAATTTCTGGTGTTTCTGCAGGTGGCTATGGAGTCCTGAGGGCAGCAAGGCTGAAGTCTGCAGGGCCAAGCTGAAACCAGGAACACCATCAGAGCCTGGGTTCCAGCCACCACTCTGGTTTCTGCTTCCCACTTGAAAACCAAGCTCTGGGTTTTCAAAACCACAGTCTGACATTTTGCTCCTTTTTGTCTTTTCCTGTTTCAGCTTTTGCGCCTGGAAAAGGAGCCAAGTGAAGGGGGCTGTGCCCTCCTCCTTGGAAGGAAACTACCCTTGCTCAGGGGGAACGTGTAAGGAGCTGGGGCTGAAGCTGGAATGAAACATTTGGCCCAAGGTCCCTGCAGGAAACACTGTGTCCTGGGGGGCTCCTTGGGGTGCCCCAAACTCACCGCAAGCCGAGGTGGGGGAGAGCTGCTCTGCCTTGGGGACCAGCAGTGTGCCCGGCTGCCTGCCTGGCACTGCCACTGGCTGGGAAGGGCTGGAGCCAGGTCCCAGCCCGGGGCTCAGCTGGGCCATTCTGGAGAGGAAGGTGGTCGGGACATCGGGGACACTGCCCTGCTGCTGGGGAGAAGGCAGAGGGAAGTGGGAGGTTGGGGGCCCAGCACCCCACACATGCCAGGAACCAGACCTTCCCCTTTAGTCTGTCAGTGCCCGGGCACTGAGTCCAACACCCGTGAAGGAACCAGGGACGGGGAGGTGCAGCCCTGTCCCGAGGGAGCATCCCCCCTGTCCTCTGCAGGGGCAGCCCCAGCCCCACTGCCCCAGGGCAGCATTCCCATGGAAAGGGCCCTGCCAGGTGGGGGTTCCCACCTCTGCCTGGTTTTTTTTACAGAAGAAAAGGCTCAGGTGGTTTCTGGCATCCTGGCCACACGACACAGCTTCTTCTTCATCCCGTGCCTGTCCAACCTCATAGTGCCCAAGGTGCCCCCACAGAGCCCCATATCCCCACCTGCCCCATCTCTGTCCCTGCCCCTGCAAGCAGGAGAAGGCACTCCCTGAGCTAGGGGCACAACTCCTGACCTGGGGGTTGGTGTGTGCTTACCGGGGAGACAGGGGACGTGGACACGAGTCCTGTGCCCATGGGGCGTGGGGCATCCAGGGCTGGCTCTGGCTTGGCTGCAAGAGGGCAGGGAGCAGAAGGGTGCTGCTGCCTGAGGCTGTTGGGGATTGGGTGACCTTTCATAGAATCACAGTGTGGTTTGGGTTGGAAGGGACCTTAAAGCTCATCCAGCTCCAAACCCCCTGCTATGGTCAGGGACACCTCCCCCAGCCCAGGCTGCTCCAAGCCCCATCCAACCTTCAACACTGCCAGGGATGGGGCAGCCACAGCTTCTCTGGGAAACCTGGGACAGGGGCTCAGCACCCTCACAACAAACAATTTCTTCCTAATCTCCCATCTCAGACTCCCCTCTTCCTGTTTAAACTCTTTTTAAACAGATAAATCATCATCCCTTGTCCTATCACTACAAGGCCAAATAAAAAGTCTGTCTCCCTCTTTTTTGTAAGCCCCCTTTATATACTGGAAGGTGCTCCAGGGTGTCCCCACAGCCTTCTCTTCTCCAGGCTGAACCCCAACTCTCAGCCTGCCTCTGGAGCAGAGCTGCTCCAGCTCTCAGATCATCTCCATGGCCTCCTCTGGACTCCCTCCAACAGCTCCATGTCCTTGTGCTGGGAACTCCAGAGCTGGACACTGTTCCTGCCCCACATTCAGACCCCAGCACCACGCTGCTGCAGCCTCTTCCCTGCCTGTCTGGCCAAAGAACAGTGAAGCAGCCCCTGGGAAGGGGTTCCCTTGCTCTCAGCTGCACAAATGCACTTGGGATCCTTGAGGCAGGGGGGGACCCTCAGCCCCCCAACCTGAGCACAAGGCTATGACAGCCCCACGGGACCTGTCCCCTCCCCTGCACAGGCAAGGGGTCAGGCAGGACACTGCTGCCTCCTCAGCCCATTCCTGTAGAGCCCAGGCTGGGGACATGGGGACTTTGCAGCAGTGCCTGTGACCAAACCCTGGGACCACCTGGACCCCATCTCCCCGTGGGGCTGCTGGAGCTGGGGAGTTATCCCGGGCATGGCTTCACCCCTGGGTTTGGCTCTGCCTCTCCATGGGGACAGCTGCCCAGCACCCCAGCACCCAGACACCTCCATCACCCCACCACCCTCCCCAGCTCATCCCCCCAGCCCCCCAGCCCCAGCCCCCAGTCTCTTACCTTCGGTCAGCAGTTGGCTGAGGCAGGGGTTGGGCACGGGCAGGTGGGGGGATGTGGGGGGTCCCGGCAGCCTCTTTGCCTTGGTGCCACCAGGCTTTGCCTTGGGCCGCCCACCCCCACCCTGGGGCAGCCCCTTGGGGGGGACAAACCTGGGCTCATCCAGCGTGGAGGGGGTCAGGAGCTGGGGGGCTGCCCCAGAGGGGTACCCCGAGGTCAGCGTGCCCGTGGCATAGCCCAGCCCCGGGGCGTGGGGGGTGAAGCAGGGTGCTGAGAGGGGGGAGGGAGGGTGGGCCAGGAGAGAGGGGCAGGGTGAGCCAGCATAGGGGAATTTGGAGCAGGGGGCTGAGGCGGGGGAAAAGGGGGGGTCCGGGCTGAGCAGCGGTGTCCTGAGGGATGGGCTGGGGGGGGTGTAGGGGGGTCCCGGTGGCTCCAGGCTGAGGCGCTTGCTGGGGAGGCCGTACTGCAGAGGGGACTTGTGCCGGAGCTGGGGGCTGAGGCTGCCGGGGGCCACGTCGGGGGGCTCGGGGGGCACGGTGGCCAGGGGGAGCTGGGGGGCCAGGAAGGTGCCGTGGAGGCTGAGCTGGGAGGCATCGCCGGTCTGCAGGAGGGACGGGAAGGTCAGGGGGTGACGGGGGCACCGGGAGCCGCGGGTGGGTGGCTGGGGTCCCGCTCACCTGGAGGAGGGGGCTGGGTGGGAGTGGAGGCTCGGGGCTGGCAGGCAGCTCCCGGGCACCCATCAGGGACCCCCCGCCACTGAACAAGGTCTCGGCCATGGGCACGAAGCAGGGCAGTTCCTGGTAGCCCAGCTGTGTCTGTGATGGCAGGAGCCGGTGGCTGGTGAAAATATCTGCAGGGACAGAGTGAGAGGCATGAGGGGACCTCCCTGGAGTGGAATGACAAGCTGCAGGCATGCCAGGGGGGGCTGCACCCCATCACCAGCACTGCAGGAGATCTGACAGTCCCACCCTCACCTGGGGGTGCTCCGCCAGCAGCTCTGGTACCCAGAGTGTGAAATGCTGAAATGGGGAGGGAAGAGGCAGCCCAGGTGCCCAGGGACATGCATGGGGACAGGAAAACCCACCCGGGGAGACACTCACGGGTGGGAATCCAAACCCCTGACAACAAGCAGGGAGCTGTGTGCTGGCTGCATCACCGGGGCTGCTCCGGGGGGGTTCAGCTCCTCCTGAACCAGTGCCAGGCTGGGGATGGCACCGGGACAGCCAGGCTGCAGGGCAGCCAGAGCAGAGGGACTCAGAGGAGCAGACCACAGCCTTCCTGAGCCACGGGGGACAGTCCTGCCCTTCCCTGGCACTGCTCTGCGTGCA
Source organism: Phaethornis superciliosus (assembly GCA_023637945.1). Taxonomy (NCBI): domain Eukaryota; kingdom Metazoa; phylum Chordata; class Aves; order Apodiformes; family Trochilidae; genus Phaethornis; species Phaethornis superciliosus. Next base: position 10,100,175 of record JAJQWJ010000023.1, on the reverse strand, counting down.
GCCTGTGGCTAACCACATCCCAGGGCTTCCCGGAGCCCAGCCTCATGACCCTGCCCTGACTCCACTCTCTTCCTCTCCCCTTCCCACAGCCCTGCCCCTTCCACAGGCCCAGACGTGTGTTCTGTGGGGCTGGCCTGCTGCTGTGGGCAGTGGAATGGGCTCCTGGAGCACACCCTGCCTCACGCAGACCCCTCTGGGTTTTCCCAAGGTGGGGATGGGGCTGCTGGATGCTCCCCAGAGCAGGAGCACAGGGTGGGTTTGCTGCCTCCTGACAGCCCCTGCCACCAGCCTGCTGCCCAAGCACCCCCGTGGGCTCTGGCATCTCCTCTGGGGAGCACCCAGCCCTGCTCCCAGCCCCTGTACTGGTGGGATCAGGGCTGCCCCAGCCCCTGTACTGGTGGGATCAGGTCTGTTTCCAGTCCCTGTACTGGTGGGATCAGGGCTGCCCCAGCCCCTGTACTGGTGGGATCAGGGCTGCACCTGAGATGCTCTTGAGTCTACACCAGAGGTGCAAACGTGGCAGCACAGAGGAATGCCATAGAGCTGAGCATGGCAGTGATCCTGGCAGTGCCACGTACTGAGGGTGGGTGACACGGGTGTGAGATGGGGCAGTGGCCCTGCCCAGCCCTCAGTGTGCCCCCTCCCCTCGCCAGGGACACGGGGAGTGCCTGGGAGCAGGGCAGAGCCACCCTGCCCCTCCATCACCTGGCACTTGGCCTGGGCAGTGGTGCTGCCGGGCAGGGTCTCAGCCTCCCCGGGGCACAACACCAGCTCCAGGCTGCCCTGATCCTCCACCATCCCTCACCAAGCTGTCCCCTGCCACCAGCACTGAAGAGCTGTGGGTATTTATAGGCATTTCTGGTGCCCAGCTCTGCAGATTCAATTCCTCTTGTGCCCGTGGCTCTGCTGCAGGGATGGATGGTGGATGCTGCCCAGCAGAGCAGCAGGCAGCCCCCAGGCACCCTGTCCCTCCTTTCTTCTGCCCCTTCCCCACCCCACAGCTCCTGCCCACGCACCTCTCCACTGTCACATCACCCTGACCTGCTCCCAGGTTGCACAGCATGGCCGGGGCACGTGTCATAAGGAAAAACACCCCGTGCAACCAGCACACCAACCCTCTGGCATCCCCTTCACCCCCGGGCTGCTTGCCCAAGGGGTTAGGGCTACAGAGCCTGTTCCCAAACCAAGGACCCTGCAGCGTTGGCCTCGGGCTCTGGGGGAGCCCTGCTGTGCTGTGGGGTGCTGGCACCCACAGGAGGCCAGCCCAGCCCCCAGCTCCCCAGTGCCAGCTTGGGTCCTACCTGGAGCACGGTGCCAGCGGGGCACGGGGCTGGGCTGCTCCCTGCCCTCTGCCATCAGGACTTCTCCATCCGCCCCACACCAGGCTCCAGCACCCACCACGGACACCAGGAGCTTCCTCATTTGGGGGTTGGTTTCCACCCGCTGACTGACAGGCACCAAGCTCTGCTACAGCCACCAGACAGGGTGACAGCCCCGTGCCTCTGCGGGACCCCGGTGACAAGCACCACGCTGCCCACCCCACACACCTGCACCCCACTGCCCCGCAGGAGGCTGAGAGCATCCCGGGAGATGCCAGGTCTGGGGTGAAGCTCTGCCCCATGAGCCACCCCTGACCCCCAGACCCTGCAGAGCCACAGGGCACGGGCAGAGCAGGGAGGGATGCTCTCCTCATGCACCCCGGCAGCACCTCTAACCAAACCCCAGGCTTTTTCCCTAGGAGAAGAAACCCACCACTAGGCTGCTCACAGAAATATACGGGTTCAGCTGTGCCCACTGCCATCTCCTGCTCAGCACCCGCCGTGCCCCAGCAGTGGCACCAAGAGCGGGGCCCAGAGAGGTGCTGAGGCTGTGACACCACTGCTGTGGGGTGCTGCTTGGAAGGGGCTGGTGCAGCTTCCCAGCACCACGCAGGACCCCTGGGGCAAGGGACACACTTGAGCCATTCGGAGCTCTGACATCCCAGTGACTGATGTCCACAGGGGGCACCTGGAGACAGTGGGCAAAGGGCCAGCAGCCCCCTCCCCCCAGTACAGCTCACACGGATCAGACCTCGGGGGTGCTGGCAAAAGCCTTCCCCCCCTGTCCATCCTGGGGCATCCCTCCTCCTGTCCCGGCACCCCCGAGTGCCCAGCCTGCTCCCTGCTCTTGCATCACCCACACCCTGTGGTGCAAGCACCCTCGTTTCCTCCAGCTGAAGGAAGTGGAGAGTGGCCCTGGAGCTCACAAGGTGCTGGGACACGTACAGAGGGCTCTGAAGATGCTGGTGCTGCCTGAGCTCACCAGCCCACACCGGTCCTCACCCTGCAAAATGTGCCCAGGCCATCAGCTCTGGCACCTTCAAGGGCAGAGCTGGTCTCTGGGGCACTGCTAGGACAAGGACATCTCCCAGCAGACCCCAAGACACTCAGGGACACTCACAGCTCAGAGCCACTGTGGCAGTGTTGGTGGCAGCCCCATGGGAGAAGGCTGCCATCCCCCCTCCCCCATGTCCCCCTCAGCAGCCCCACTGCCCCAGAGGGACATTTGTCCTGGTGGGGACAGACCCAGCAGAACCCAGGCCAGGGTCCCAGCTCTGCCTTGCCTGGGGCTGGCTGGGTGAGGCAGGGGACACCTCAGCACAGGACCCCCTCTCTAGAGAGATCCTGTTTCTTGGGAAGGGACAAATGTCCTTCCTCTGTCTGAAGGCAAAGCAAGGCTGTTTGGCACTATGGAAAAACCCTCTGTTCATAGGAATCCCCTCCACAGCTCCTGGCCAGGCCCTTCTGGACCTGCCCTGGTTCTGCCCTGGGTGCAGCACCCTGGCCCGTGCCCGCTGCTCTTCCCATGATGGTGGGATCCCAGTGCTGCCCCTGCAGCTCCTGCTGCTGCCTGGACAACCCTTTGAACTCTGCATTTTTTGTCTGCTGTGGGGTGCAGAGCACACTGGGCTGTGTGGGCTGTGGTTCTGCCCTTACCTGATATGTCCATGTCATCCAGGCTGGGCTGCAGGGGTGCCAGGTCCGGCTGGATCATGTCAGCATTCCCAATATACACTGGAAGAGGGCAGAGCTGCAACGTGGGGGCTCAGCCACTGCATCCCCAAGACCCTTCCTCAGGGATCCCCCCCTTCCCCTACCCTCAGAGCTGCTGTCACCCTGGAGTCACCCCACGTCACTGCCCTGGAGCCGTGTGTTGGCAGGGAGATGGGCACCCACCCTGCAGAGAGCCAGGGCTGACACCCTGCCAGCATCTGGGACCTCACCCAGCACTCCAGAACCCCAAGGAAAGGATGATCCTTGGTGTGGGACCTGGTGTTTCAGGAGCTCCAGGAACCTAGCCAGGCAGGACCTGCTTGCTGCTCACCCAGGGCTGGCAGCTCTGCCCTGGGTCCCTTGTGGGGCTGGTGCTGCCCAGGCAAAGGAGCCACAGAGCAGGGGATGCAGGCAGAGCTCTCCTTGGGCAGGAGCATCCCTTCCTGGGGAGTCTGTCTGCCCAAGGAACCCAGGCAGCAGCTCGCAGGGGGTAAATCCAGAGGCAGAAAGGTGCTGTGGGACATGCTGCTCCTCTGGTGAGAGCATGGTCTGGGGCACCTACCATCCTCAGGAAGCTCCTGGTGGGCACTGGGTGTCTGTGTCATGGTGAAGAGGGTGTCAGAGATGTCTGAGAGGAAGGTGTCCAAGTCGAAGTGCTGCCTGCCCCCTGCCTCCTCTTCCTCATCCCCAAGAAGCATGGGCACCACGTTGCAGAAGAGCTGGTTGCACCATTTCTCTGTTGGCTTCCAGGCATCCTCATCCTGCAGGAGATGGAGCAGTGGAGCCCAGCGGGCACCTCTCAGGGGTGCTGGGCTCCTCAGCTGCCATCCCTGGCAGCTCCCATGCTTCCTGGGGCATTTATGGCTCCAAAACTTCACACCTTGATGCTTCCAGAAGGGTGAATCCCACATCCTAAGTGCCTGGCATCCCATCCCATTGGGCTCCTCACATCTTGGGGCTTTGATCCACCTTGTGACCCCCCCCTCCTCTTTGTCCCCAGCAGACTCACCTGCTTTTGGCTGGAGAACTCTTCCTCCCGGGTGGATTTTCGAAGCTGGAAGGAGAACACAGCCTTGTGTCACCACCCAGCCAGGGCAGGCACAGTGCAAGGCAGAGCTGGACGTGGCTGAGGGGGACAGTGCTCAAGAGGGAGATCCCTGAGGGGCTCAGCGTGGACACCACGAGTTCCCATTTGCATTTACTCTGCAGGGGCTGGGCAGATGGGGATGGGGTCTCCTGTCCTGCCCTGAGCTCCCTCACACCTGCCATGGTGCCAAGAGCCTGACACGGGCCACAGATGGGCAACCATGGCTCCACCTTGGGCTGTCCCTCCCTGGGCTCCCTGAAAGAGAACAAACAGCCTTTCCTGCAAGTCCCAGAAGCTCATTTTTGATTTCTCACAAAGCTTTAGCCACCAAAGCCATGGTTTTACTTGAACTTTTACGTTTTAAAATCCAGAGTCTGGGAAGGAAAGTGAAAAAAATCCTGTTTTCCTGCTGCTGGCACTGCCCCAGGACGGGCAGCAGAGCCACTCACCCGCTTCTTGTAGTAAATCCTCCACTTGTGGTATTCCCTCAGCACCACCTCGATGCGGCGTTTCCAGTAGTTGCCCTCCAGCACGACAGCCTGGGGGGCAGGACAGGGGCTCACAGACCACCCCCCCAGCCCCCACAGCCCCCCCAGCCCCCCCAGCCAGGGCTGCTGCCCTGCTGTCCTCTCAGAAACACCCTGCCCAGCAGAGCTATGAAACACCACGAGTTCTGCACACGGGGTGTCCCCAGCTCCTGCCTGTCCCCCCCAGACCTGCCCCTGTCCCCAAGGACTGTGTCCCCCCCACACCTGCCCCTGTCCCCAAGGACTGTGTCCCCCACAGACCTGCCCCTGTCCCCAGGGACCCTGTCCCCCCCAGACCTGCCCCTGTCCCCAGGGACCCTGTCCCACCTCTGGTTTTCGGTGCTCGTCAGCTTCCGAGCCCTCCAGCGGGGTGATGAAGTTGCACACGGGGTTCTTCCTCCGCTCCACATCTGTCCAGGGGAAAACACATCTGGCTTCACCCCTGGCCCCATCCCTGGGCAGGGTGGGTGCCCGTGCACCCAGACATCACTGCACCCACCCCACCCCTGCTCAGCTGGGCAGACGGGCCAGGGGCTGGCTCCATACTCACACTGGATGTACCATGCTCTCCAGATAGCGTTGTTGAGACGAATTTTATCCCGGCAAAGCAGCCGCAGCCCCTTAAAATTCTTCCACTTTGGAGACACCAGCTTCCCACTAGGACACCGAGCAAAGGAAAGGCTGAGGGGCACCATCCCAGAGCCCTCCCAGTCTGAGGGCTCCCGAGGGGGGGGCTGAGCCTTGAGGAATGCCCAGGACCACCAGCACGGAGCAGGCTCAGCCCCGTGGCTCTGCTGTCAGCTGCTTGCCAGGAACCTATGGGAGCACCCACGGGAGCACCCCAAGCTCTTCCTCATCACCCTGAGCAGTGCAGACCCAAAATCTGAGCTTCAACAGAGCCATCAGAGGCTTCCCAAGCCACTGGGATTAAAGCAAAGCACATGGAGGAATTGGTTCCTCGAGGCTTGAGCCCTGGCTCTGGGGAGGGAGCCCAGTGACCCCCAACCAGGTCAGCTCCATCCTGGTCCCAAGGGATGGGGAGGGAAGCCTCCTCCCCATGTCAGACACCCAGGGATGTGTTACTGCAACTCTTCCCTCATCTCAGTGTTTGGGCAGCTATTTCTGAGCCTCCTTTTAACCCCAGGCAAGGCCTGCAGGTGAGGGCAGCCATGTGTGTGGGTCTGGGAAGGCAGGGCAGTGAACTGGAGGACCTTAAGGACATTAAAGGACACTCACCTGTGCCCCAAGATGGGCAGAGAGTCAGACCAGCCCTGCCCTCAGCCCAGCACTGCCCTGGACTCTTCCCTGTACTTTTTCCTGCAGACCTGTACCCCTCACCCCTGCCCCAGCAGAGCTCCCTCCTTCCCATTTTCTGGCTCCTGTGGTTGTTCTGCAGCTCACAGGCTGCAGTGCCTCATTTCACACATTGTGTTGCTGCCTTCCAGCTGAGAGACACAACCTCCTGCATGCACCCACCAGGGAGGCCATGAGGGTCCTGCTGCCCCAGGAACTGCAGGGGGGAGGCTGGGGTCCTTCCTGCCCCTTTCTGCTACCCCCATGGCTGTCCTGGCTCTTCCACCCAGCAGGGCAGAGCTGCACAGAGGAGCCCTTTGAGAGCAGGCTGGAGGCTGCATGGACTCATGGGTTGGGTTGGGTTGGAAGGGACATTAAAAATCATCTGGTCCCAACTCTACCCTGCCATGGTCAGGGACACCTCCCCCAGCCCAGGCTGCTCCAAGCCCCATCCAACCTTCAACACTGCCAGGGATGGGGCAGCCACAGCTTCTCTGGGAAACCTGGGACAGGGGCTCAGCACCCTCACACCAAGGATTTCTTCCTAATCTCTCATCTCAATCTCCTTTCTTGGAGCCTGAAATTCTTCCCCCTCATCCCATCCCTCCAGGCCCTTGTCCCAAGTCCCTCCCCAGCTTTCCTGGAGCCCCTTCAGGCACTGCCCTGGCACATCCCTCCTCAGCCAAGAGTTTGTGTCCTAAAGATCTCGGTGCTGCTTTGGGTCCCACTTGCCCTGGGCACATGCAGGGAGGAGGAAAGGCAGAGGCTGGGCTGGGTGCAGACTGCTGTATCCTTGCCAGCATGTCCTTGGGTGCACCCTGAGGTGCCATAGGCCAAGTCCCCTGGGAGGTGGTAAGGTGACAAAAGGGCTTTAAGGAGCCACACACTTGTTCATTCAAGCTCGTGAGACCTTCAAGCACCTTCAGACAAAGGTTCTGGCCCGCTCTGCATGAGCATCATGGCCACGGGGTGGGATGGCACGTAGGGTCACCCTGCTCAGGTTCTGGGCCAGCTTGGCTCAGAGCTGGGCTCGGGGACCCCTGCAGCCCTGCAGGGAGGTGGCTTGTCCCTTGTCCTTGGAGCCAGGCAGCCCAGAGAGCCAGACCTCTGTGCTGGTCCTGCCTGGCCCTGCAGACAGAGCCCCCCTGTCCTCTGCTGTCCCCAACATCCCCGGAGGACGGGGACCGGGCACCCCTCATACTCCAGAGCTTGGGATGTGTCTGGGACCAGGTGCTCCCAGGCACAGGGAGAGTCACCCCGGGGACACCCATCCCGACCCAGAGCCCCGGGGGGTGGGGAAGGACCCGAATCCCCTCAGCTCCAGCCCGCAGAGAGTTAAGGACTTGCCCACTTGGCCACTCCGCTATCACCAGGATTTTGAACTTTCCCCAGCGGCACAAGGCAAACAGCGTGGTGGTGCCAAGCAGAGGAGCCAATGGAAGGGACCTTTTCCTGGGCAGGAGGCCAGGTCCTGACGGTCAAGGCCACCCGGCCAGGGTCCGCAGCGCTGCCACCCGCCCCTGCCACCAGCTTAAAGGAGCTGCTGGAGCCTGCAGCCCCCAGGGCACCCAGAGGGGACCCCGCAGCCTCACGGGGGGACACGGAGCTGCTGTGGGAACCGGAGTGGGGAGACACCTTTGGGGTTTGCCACTAAGGGCCTTTTTCCCCTATTAATGATCCTTTCTGTTTTGGGGCTTATCGGGCTGATCTTTGCTCCCTGGCTTGCCTCGAAAATGGCCCCACCCTTCCCTGGAATTATCTCCCGTGGGGACACGGATGCAAACCCCACATGGAGCCTCGAGGAAGGTTTGGGATGCCCCCAAAGAGGTGGGGGTCCTGCTGCCCCAGGAATGGGGACACAGAGCAGCTCTGTGGGGTGAGGGGAGGTGGGAGCTGAGCCCAGCTGGGACCAAACCCTGCTCTGTTCTGCCCAGCAGCTTTGCTCCATGATTCATTTGGTCCAGCCAGACTTTTAAGGAGTTGCAGCCCCTGCTATCTTGGCAAAATGAGCAGTTTGCTCTTCATCAGCAGTAAGAGGAGGAATGTTCTGTCTCCATGCAGGGTGTCAGCAGGAGGGGAACAGCTCAGCTGAGGCTCCCTCAGCAGGCACCACTCTGCTTCCCAAGAGCAGCCAGAGCAGGAACCCCCCCCAGGGCCAGGAGAGCCCCCCTGGTCCCTCCCTGGGCTCCCTGAAAGAGAACAAACAGCCTTTCCTGCAAGTCCTAAAAGCTCATCTTCGATTTCTCACAAAGTTTTAGCTACCGAAGTCATGTTTTAACTTGAATTTTTGTTTTAAAATCCAGAGACTGGGAAAGAAAGGAAAAAAAAAAATCTGTTTTCCTGAAAAGTGCCCTGGAGCAAAAATCAGCTGTGTTCAAATCCAAACCTCTGCTACCTGGATGAGATTTTTTTCTGTACTGCGGAGTGATGATGGGAAGGTGCTGCCTCTGGAGTCAGCTCTGCCCTGGCAGCAGCAGTGTCAGGGGCAATCTGAGGACACTGTCATAACAAAGGTGTCAATAAACTGTCCTGGGGATTAGATAGGGACCCACTCTGTGTGTTTAGGAGTGCCTGCACAGCTATGCCTCTGGGGCAGCCCTCTGGGCAGAGTGGGCATGAAGTGCCTCAGAGGAGAAGGGAAGTTGTGGAAATGCTCCTGCAAATAGAATTATATAAGCAGACTGGTTTGGGCTGGAAGGGACCTTAAATCTCATCCAGTCCCAATACCCTGCAACAGGCAGGGACACCTCCTCCAGCCCAGGCTGCTCCAAGCCCCATCCAACCTTCAACACTGCCAGGGATGGGGCAGCCACAGCTTCTCTGGGAAACCTGGGACAGGGGCTCAGCACCCTCACAGCAGGGAATTTCTTCCTGATCTCCCATCTCAGTCTCCTCTCTTGGAGCCTGAAACCCTTGTCCCCCATCCCTCCAGGCCCTTGTCCCAGGTCTCTCCCCAGCTTTCCTGGCACCCCTTCAGGCACTGGAAGGTGCTCTAAGGTCTCCCCTCTACTTTGGGTTGAAGAAGCTCCTCTGCACACTGCTTGAGCATGATTAGCCCCTAATGCTTGGAAAACGACAGAGACAAACCATGCGGCACAGCCACAGGGCAGTGTGGGTGGGTTTAGCATGAGGCTGTCCTCCTCCCTATTGCCCATCACAGGGATAATGCCTTGCAGACACTGCCCAACCTTCTGCAAAGCTCCAAAGCCAGGCAAAGCCAGGGCTGCCAGCAGCACTGGGTTTGCCTTCCCTCACCTCCCATCTCCTTCCAGCCAGGACAAAGCCAGGATGCAGATGGTCTGGAGGAGACTGAAGCCTCATGAGATGATGGGACCCAGCAATCACAGCATTGCACGTGTGTGCTGGAGGAACCATGAGTCAGAGGATCAATCAAAGACAACTGCAAAGCTGCAAATTCTGCTGCTCAGAAAGGCTCAGAGCCTGCTGCCAGCTTGGCAGAAGGATGAACTGGTTGGGAATCAGTGTGCAAGGGTGGAATCAAAGCCTGCCTGCTTTAAATCACTCCATATCACTCACTGATGTCCTTTCCTGTGAAATCTCCCTGCTCCATATTTGCAGAGGAGAAGAGAAGGTTAATCTACATCTGGGAACAGCCACAGGAGGCTCCTTCTGAAGCACATGGTAGACATGTGTAAGGCAGGACCAGGAGGGGCTGCAGTTGGCAGTTCCCATCTGCACCCAGTTTTTCACCCCTCGGGAGGACAATTCCCCAGGTCAGTCACCCCGTGACTCCCTGCAACAGGTCACAGGTGGTGTGTGAGCCCAGGAGGCCACCTCTGCACAGCAGGACACTGGGCAGTCACACTGCAGGGATGGGGAGAAAGCTGCTCAGTTGGGGAAATGGTCCTGAGGCCATGGTGTGAACTGATGCTGAAGCAGCTTAACTCCACAGGCTCAGCTTTTTGGGGGAAGTATGCTGCAGGGAGGTCCATCCACAGGAAAAGGAATATTCTAAAAAAAGAGATTCCAGAAACACAGCACCTTGCAGGAGAAGGAATGGAAGAGAATCATTCAGTCTTTGGCCAGAGAGCTGCTGGAAGTGTCCCGGGCAATGGGTACAAACATCCTGGGAACTGCTTCATCCCAGCCCCAGGAGGAAGACCTTGGTGGGGTGAGTGTCCTCTCTTTGAGGGATCTGAAAAAACTAAGTTGCTGCTAGAAGTAAGCCTTGAAGTGGAGAGAGCTTTTCTGTCCCAGTGAGAGGGTGATGCCCAGTCCAGTCTGTGGGGGATTACACACCAGATCCTCAGGGCAGTCACTGGAGCTGCCATAAACATCTGAGAAGTGCTGTGGAGGAATGCAGGAGAGGGGATGGATGTTCAGCTGCAGGCACTGAACAGTGATGCTGTTTAGAGAGTTTGGTGCATGGCTGTGAAGTGGTGTGAGCCCAGACACCAAGGGATGAGTGGCTGCAGCAACCACAGCTCAGCCAGCGGGTCAGGAGGAATGAAAGTTCTCCTCTGCTCAGCACTTCTAAGGCCAAGCCTGGATCTTGTGTCCAGTATGGTCCCTCCAATAAAAGAAGGAGGTTCACAAACTGGAATGACCTTGGAGGAGGGTAAGGTGGCTGGAAACAAATGTTCATGACAGAAGAGGAGGGTGAGGGATGAATTTTCTGAGCTTGAAGAAGAGAAGGTGAAGAGAGGATCTACTTACTGCCTTCAGCTACCCAAAGGAGGCTATGGAGGAGATGGAGCCAGACACTTCACAGACACACATCAAGAAAGGACAAGAGGCAACAGGCACAAGCTGGAACAAGGGAAGCTCCAATTCAAACCATGGAGAGGACTCTTCCCTGTGAGAGCAGTGCAGCTCCAGGGCAGGGCAGACAGGGGGTGGGCTCAGTGCCCTTGGTTTCCAGTGATGGCCCTGAGCAACCTGATGTGGCTTTGGAGTCAGCAGGGGATGACTGAGCTCCAGGGATGCCTCCCAGCTGACACCTTTCCATGGGTTTTGCTTTTGTAGGTTTCTGCTCACCATAACCATTGGTGAGCTCCTGAAGACTGGAGGACATTTGGTTGGACACTCCAACAGGGGCTGTTCTGTCCTTCTGAGGAACCTGGCTGGGAGGGAAGGTTGGCAGATGATGCAGAAATCAGATAAGGCTGAAAGTAGAGGTGTGCCAAGTATCTTTAAGTTCTATTTCCTCCTGCTGCTATCTTCCTCCAACTACTGCTCACAAGTCTGTCACAAATGGATTATCAAAGCTACTGTAGGATTCCAAAGGGAGAAAGGAACCATTTGAAGAGCAGCTCAGCCAGCAGAGTGGTCAGCTCAGAGTCAGAGCCCAGTTCCCCCTGTGGAGAGGCATTCCCAGCCTTCGTCAGTGCTTGGGGCCTTGGTTTTAGGGTGCTGGCAAGGTGCAGAGAATGACAGCTGAGAGGTGGAGAGCATCTCAAGGTGGAAGGAACTCCAAGAGAGAAGAAACCACCACGAAGTTTGGATGTTTCCCTGGTTGGGTCCCATGCCTGCAGCTACCCTGGCTCCATGGCACACCAAGAACTGCTCCTGGAGGTGCTGAGCAAGACCCAGTCCTGCAGCAAGGCAGCCAGGAGACATGTGTCTGGTGCTCTGCTTTCTGGGGTGGCCATCACTGGGGGTACTGATGTTCTGTAGATGATGTGGATCCTCCTCACTGAAGGTTACTGCCCAACTGCAGTTGGGGTTTGCCCCGGTGCTGGGGCTTCAGGCTGGGGGGTGCATTGCCATGCTCAGTGCAGGAGGGAGTCCAAGGAGGACAGAGAACTGGATAATGGGTAATGGATAATGGATAATGCCTGGGTTGCATACAGCTCCTGTGGTCTGCTTCAGCTGCCAAAGCACTTGCACCCTGCCACTCTCCCCTCTGCCTGGGGGCACACAGAGGCTGTGGTGCACCTCAGGAGTCAAAACTCTGAGCCCCCTGGGGTGGAGCAGTGTCTGCTCCTACATCCACAAGCTGCAAGGCCCAGACTAAGGGAAGTCCAGGGCTGGGAGAGCAGAAGTGAGTAAGGCCACCAGTACCTCAGTGTCCCCTCAACATGGAAGCTCCCACAGAGCTCTCCTTGGGGGACAGCTGTGAGCAAACCATGCAACCTACAGTGTGGCAGTGGGCCAAAAGTACCCAGCCATGTGGCAAAGAGAACCCTTGGAGTGCTGTGCCAGGGGCACCAGGGCTGCTCTGGTAGCAACCAGATGTTCCATTGTATTGAGCACTCCAGGACTCCAAGGTATCCCCGAGAGGTCAGCAACAGTGAGGCCCTGCATGGAACAAGGCACTGGGCTGCACTGCAAGGCTGTTAGGCAGAGGTTTTGTTTTCATGTGTCGTCACTAGGATGTCGTCATTCCAGGGTTTCACCTGGACATTTTGGGAAATCTATGCAAGCAGTTTTGCACTGATGCCAGCAGAGCAAGACACCCTGATGCTGTGCTTGAAAGAAGTCAAAGGCCTGGGGCTGTGGCAGAGGGGAGCTGCCTCCCAGTATGTCTATCAGGGTGCTAAGGGACACACTGAGGAGCTGTGGGGTGAGCAGGTCCCCGGGATCTCGGGCCTGGGTCATTTGTAGGGTTGGGCAAACAACCCAGTCACCCATTTGGGACTGCAGAAGAGAAGGGGAGAAGCTTTCAGGAGGCTTTGGACAAAGCCCCCCGCAGATATTCAGCCCTTGCTGCTGCTGTAAGCCCTGGAGTAACCTCAGGACATGTGGGCAGAGTCCAGGATGGAAAGGCAGGAATCCTGCTCGGGGCTGGATTGCCAAAGAGTGAGCCTTGGCTGCCCAGAGGGTTGTTGCAGCTCTCTGGAGTAGGCAGGACACAGGACACAGTGACTCCGGGTCCCAGGGGAAGGTGGAGGAGAGAGAAGCTCCTTGTGAAGAGAGGAGGAACCTCTCATCTGCCTCCGTGGCCAACAACCCAGCACCAATTCTTTCTTTCTCCCTGCAACCTCCCAGGATGGAGGTTCGGGAGCACTTGACAGTCCAGCGGCCAGGATGGGGACGGTGCCAATTGGGAATTAGCGTGAGGCTCCTGGAGAGGCTGCGGGGCTCAGCCAGAGCGGTGCCAGAGGAGGGGCCGGGACTCACCTGTACTCCAGGCTCATGCACTCGAAAAGCCGGGTGAGGGTCGGGTCGATGCTGCGGGGATCGGCCAGGCGGGGCTCGGCGCGGTGGTGGCGGCGGCGGGGCAGGGAATCGCTGTGCGGGGACGACACCATGAAGTGGCCGCTGTGGATCACCTGGGAGCGGTTCTGAGCCCCGGCACCGGGACCGGCGCTGCCTGCGCCCGCATCCTCCGAGTCCGAGTCCGAGTCGGACACGGGGCACGGCCCGACCGGGGGCTGCGGGAAGGGTCCCGGCAGCCCCACCTGAGCTCCGGCCATTGCCGGGGACCCTTACGGGCCTGGCCCCGCGCTGCGGCTGCGGCCGCGTCCTGGCGGTGCCGGCACCTCGGGAACCCCGGTTCGGTTCGGCCCGGAGCACGTGTGGCGGCACAGGACACGGTACCGCACCTGGTACCGCACCTCCTCCCGGGGGCCGCTCGCCCCACCCCGCTGCCCGCCGGCTCCTCCACCGCTCCGGGACTCAACTTTCGGTTCGCCGGGGCCGCCAGCCCCTATTTATAGTGGTACCGGCTGGTCCCGCCCACGGGGCACCCGCAGCCACGGCCGCTGGCCACCGGCCACCGCTCACGGGAGCTTCGGTCCTCGGCTCGCCTTGCTGCCGGGCTTGGGGATCTCCCGCAGCCCCTGCCTTTTATCCCCCAGCCGGAGCGGGGAGGAGCGGCCGCGGGTCCCCTGTGCCCCCCTGGCCCGGTCCCGGTCCCGGTGGGTGTCAGGCGGTTCTGTTTACCCGGGTTAATGGCTGCGGCTGGCGGGGAGAGGAGAGGAGAGGAGAGGAGCGGGCTCTATTTACCTACTGCCTCTGCCCTCCTGGATCTCCCCGCACTCCCCGGGGAACAAATACAGATTAAGAGACGCAAACAGGGAAAATTATAGCAACGGGCAGGCAGCTGAGAGCAAAGCACTGCGAGGCACCCAGCCGTGTGCCCGCCTGAGCAGCAGCCCCAGGGAAGGGAGGGGTCCCCCAGCAGCCCCGAGGGGTCCCCCAGCAGCAGCCCTAAGGAAGGGAGGGGTCCCCCAGCAGCTCTGAGGGGTCCCCCAGCAGCAGCCCTAAGGAAGGGAGGGGTCCCCCAGCAGCAGCCCTAAGGAAGGGAGGGGTCCCCCAGCAGCCCCGAGGGGTCCCCCCAGCAGCAGCCCCGAGGGGTCCCCCAGGGGATGCCAACGCCGAGTGCAAGCAAAGACAAGGACAAGCTCTTGTGTGGTGGGAGTTACACACCTTCTCGTCGGGCAGTCCTTAATGTTGAAGAAGTTTCCTCCTCCGAGGTTTCCCACAGCATCAGGCTTCAGGATGGAAAAAATGTACCCAAGTGGTAGAGAACAGGAGCAGGTTGTGCTCCTCTGCTGTCCCCTCTGGACGGGGAGCAGAGCGAAGAAGTCCCCGGGCATTATACCCTGACAATCTGAACACGTGTTCCCCACGCTCTGGTCATGCACCTCTCGGTCCAATGGTGATTTCTGGTCTCTTGTCACCTTGTTCCGTGTTGGATTCCTCCTCTGCCTCCCGCACGCCGTTACCTGCTCTTATCTGGGCAGATTGTGGCTTCTACCAACAGCCGTAACCTCCTTATCTTCCAGTTTGTGCCAGGCTCAGGGACTCCCCTCACCTAACTGAGCAACAGGTCAAAAGAAGTTCAACTTCATGTGAAAGCTCACAGCTCACAGCCCAAAGCTTGGGGAAACCTGCCTGCTGATGCTGAGCAAGGCTACTCAGACAAAAGAATGCCGTCAAAACAATATAGTTAACTACACTTAATTTGCATTATCAAGATGAATTACTTTTCCCTCTGAGGTGTCCTGAGAGATGCTCCAGTCCCCTCCCTGTTCCCTGCCAGATGGTTTTTATGTAGTGATGGGATGAGGGGGAACAGTTTCACACTGAACGAGAGGAGATTGAGATGAGATCAGAGGAAGGAATTCTGTGCTGAGCCCCTGTGCCAGGTTTCCCAGAGAAGCTGTGGCTGCCCCATCCCTGGCAGTGTTGAAGGTTGGATGGGGCTTGGAGCAACCTGGGCTGGGGGAGGTGTCCCTGACCATGGCAGGGGGTGAGGACTGGGTGAGCTTTAAGGTTCCTCCCAACCCATCTAGTCTGGGAATCTTTGGTCAATACCAAGAGCTCCTGTGTGTGCCATCCCAGCCAGACCCGTGCCACACACATCTCCTCACTGGCCAGAGCTGCAGGGAGACAACCAGGGTATAATTTCAGGCTTGAATCTCTTTTTTTCTCTCTATTTTTCTGGTAGGTTCTTTGCCAGCTCCCCAGCCCAGCAGGAACACGCACTCAGGCACAGCTTTTAATCACTGCTGATGGGAACAAACAGGGGCAGAAAGCTGATAAAGAGGGCACCAGGCACATGAATTTTTATGCAGCTTGTAGGGGAAGAAAAGTCCCAACACAGAAAGGTCCTGGCAGAGCTGCAGAGGAGTGAGAAGCCATCCAGGGGACTTGCCAGAGCTGGGAGAAGAATATGCACAACTAGCTGGCTTTGAATATTTTGCACACTGATTGGTGCAAACCTTCCTGAGGAACTATTTCTTTACTTTTCAATCAGATTTTATTGCTCCGTAGCTCTTGTTCCCCCTCTGTGCTTCGTTACAGCTGGGCCTGTCCATCCCAGGCTGCCTCTCAAGATGCTGGAGAAGGTTTTTTTTTAAAGTCCTGTCTGCAGACATTTTAAATAAGTAATGGGCAGGTGGGTGTCCTGGGACATTTCAAATCTGCTGACAGTGGGATCCCACCCAAGGCACACAAGTGAAGTGGCACACACAGTGTCCATTTCTGAAAGGCTGTGACTCACCTGAGGATCTCCAGAGTCAGGGGTCTCATTTCTGCATCTAGGGAACTGTCAGGAATTGTATTAAGCATGGAATTTGTGTGCATTCGTGGATAAACAGTAACTTGAAGAAGAGTCAATAGAGAGGAAAGCTGTGGCTCAGCAATCTGTCACAGTTGCTGGAAGGAGAGGTAGTGTGTGTGGACAGCAGGGATCTCTGATCAATATAATGCAATCCAAAAAAAGCTTTTAAGAACATCTATCACAGAGTTTTCAAAGACACTGGGCTGTAACAGATCAATAGCTTGCAAAGCTGGGAGGCAAAGATAAGACTAATTGGTAAATGCTCCCAGCCCAGAGAGCTTGCCTACTGGACACTACAAACATCTCTACTGGGGCTGGGTTTTTCAGGGTATTCATAAGTGATGGAGAAAAGGCAGTAAATAGCACAGCAATGGTGTTTGCTGGTGGAGAAAAGGTTCAGAAGAGTCATGTCTAAAAGTGGAGGAAACTGCAGAGGGCTTTCATGTTGCAGAGTGAATGTGTGATAAAATAGCAAATGAAATTCAGTGTTGATAAGGGGACAGTGAGGTGCCTGCACGGTGATGCAGTAGGGGACTCTAAATTAGCTGTCACCATGCACCAGGCAGATCCAGGGCTAACTGTAGGCAATTCTTTTGTTAACTCTCAGTTCAGGAGAAATTAAAATGTAAAAGAGCTTCAGAAAGTGCAGAGAAGGGAAGGGGCTTTCAGCACTAAATAGCTGTATAAGGTGGAGGGTGCTCACAGCTGGTGCAGTTTGGGCACCTGGCTCAGAAAAGGTGCAGAAGACCTGGAAATGGTGACAGAGATGAGGAAGGGGCTATCAGAGGTGGGAACTGCATCCCCGCAAGAAAAGTCTGACAAGATCAGAACTCTTGGGGTTAGAGAAGCAATGGATGAGGTGGCAGCACTCAGGATGTAGACACTGATGCAGCAAAAATGAAGAGGTTAGTGAAGAGTTATTCAGCACTTCCCACAACATGAGGGAGAGGAGCACTGGATAAAGGAATGTTCATCTCAAGGTGTTGGGAAACCACAAGTCTCAACAAGGAGGTACATCAACTGATGGAGGACTGGAACTTCTAAAATTGATGGTGCAGATACTCAGCATGTACAAAGAAAAGCTGACACGTGACAACTCAGGACTTGTGTAGAAGCCCACAAGAAGGAGAGCCAGGGATGGAGTGATGCACAAAGCACTTCCCCATGCTGTGGGGTGCCAAGGGCAGATCTCTGCACAGAGATCACCTGATGTGTCCTGGAGTACCCAACATAAGGACATGGAACTGTTGGAGCCAGTCCAGAGGAGGCCACAGAGATGTCCCAAGGGCTGGAGCAGCTCTGGAGCCAGGCTGAGAGAACTGGGGGTGTTCAGGTGACAAGGACTCTTTGAGGGGAATTTTAGTAGAGTTAAAATTAAAAACCCTGACAAATTCTCCAATTCTATCCCTTTTTCTCCCTTTATTCATACCCATAGCTGTGTTGTGCTGAGCTTTGTGTGTGTGTGTGTGTGTGTCCCCAGTGTCCCCCAGCTGTGCTCTCCCGGGGGTTCCATGGGGACAACACAGGAGGACATTGGTAAAATCCAACTCTCCAGATGAATCCTTTGTATTCCAAACACAAGGGTGGAAGAAATTAGATGATACAGATGTCTTCATGTTGTCCTGGGGCCACGCTCCACACAGGCCCCTCTAACACCCTTTTACTTTCAAGCCAGTGAATTTTCATATGTGCTCAGGGCAGGCAGAGCCCTGCAGTGCTCTGGGTGCCAGGGCTGATCAGTGCAGCAGAACATCATCTGCTCAGCAGTGCTACAACATGCAATTCCAGCACTGTTCTCTCTCTGCCTGTAGATAGCAAATATTTTGAGGTCAAGGCTGCTTGTCTCATGAAATACCTTCCCCTGTGCTAGGCAGCAAAGGGACTTTTCTTCCTACGCTGTCACAATAATTAGGGGGTGGCTGCAGGCTTGGCAGGGCTCAGCCACCCCTTGGCTGGAGCAGTGCCTGCCCTGGGCTGGTTGCTGGCCCTGGCCTCAGGATGGTTTCAGCAGTGCTGTGGTCCAGCCCCATGGCTCTGCAGTGGTGAGAGGTGATGGACCATCCAGTCCCACCCCACACACCCACCCACAGCCCAGGCTGCTCCAAGCCCCATCCAACCTTCAGCACTGCCAGGGATGGGGCAGCCACAGCTTCTCTGGGAAACCTGGGACAGGGGCTCAGCACCCTCACACCAAAGGATTTTTTCCTCAGGTCTCCTCTCCATCTCCCCTCTTGCAGCTGGAAACCCTTTCCCCTCATCCCATCCCTCCAGGCCCTTGTCCCAAGTCCCTTCCCAGCTTTCCTGGTAAAAGTCATGTCACACACCTCCTGATCCGTAACAGCAATGACAAGTTTGCGGTGACCTAGCATGAGATCCTGAGCTGCAGCCTCCGTGAGGGGCTATACATCAGGGATGCTTTCCAACACCCTTCCAGCAACTGTGCCCCTTGCTCTGCTCTGCTGATTCTCCTCTGAGCAGAAAACTGTCCAAATGAGAATGTGCCCTCTCACAGACCAAAGGGTAAAGAAGGTGAATGAGTACAGGGTGGGAAACAGAGAAGGCACAAAGCCTGAGCTGGGCTGGAAATAAGATGGAGAGTCCTGGGCAGGACAAGGGTGATTTGGGGCTGCTGGTGAATTTGAGGGAGGATGGGGACCAAAGAGAAGCATGACAGTGTCTGGAAGTGAGGAGCAGATGGACAGATGGGGCTCCTGGTAGGGACAGGGGTTGGCAGTGATGGTGATTCCAAGCACAAAGTCGCTGCTCAGATGCTAAAGGCACCAGCCAGGAGTCCACCTAGGAGGAGGCAGCCAACAGTCAGGGGCTTCAGTCTGTGTAAGGAAGCTTTCACCTGCCTGTGCCTGAAGCCTTCAGACTCAGAGGAACTGAAGTCACACAGATCTATCTCCCACCTCCAAGTCACCTCCAGGTCACCCCCTTGGCAGCAGCACTGTCCCGTCACTGGGGTTCACACCATTAATGTTTCTCTGCTGAACACAAACTGTCCTCACTGCTCACCTCACTTCTCCTTCCCCAGCAGAGCCCAACACACAGCCTACGACTGCAATTTCCTTAAAGCCCCTGCTCTTCAAACTGCTCTTCAGGAAACCTGGTGCTGCCTGGGGGCCAGTTGTGCACATTGTCCACATGCAGGACTGCCATCTCCTGGGCAGATGGGAAACTTGGTGTGATTTTCAAACAAACTTCCTTGGAATAACTCGGAGGCCACCTGGCTGAGCAGCCCCTGAGATGAGAGGTGCTGCCCCTGGGGACAAATCCAAGCTCTGGGTACAGCCCCAGCAGCTGCAGTGCAGGGTCCAGGGCCCATGAAGAGCTCTGGGGGCAGTGATGTTAACCCCGAGCACGATGCTCATTGCTGGGATGTGAATTTTTGCTCTAATGCAAAACTTTGGAGGCCACGGAGTAGCGGAAGTCCCTGGAGAGCCACCTGGGCCTGAACAGACCCCTCCACTGGCCCATGGTACCTCTGCTGCAGTTCCTTGCAAACCCTTTCTTGGTCTAAAAATGAACGGGTGAAACCAGAAAGGGGCTCTGCTGCTCAGGCCAAACACCACGGCAGCAGGACGGATACTTGGTTGGCCAGAGAAGGTGGGGAAGTTCCAGAGGTGAGGGCCTGGCAGTGCTCCAGCTGCAGGGAAATCTGCTGTTAATACCTGGAGCCTTTAGGGTGAGCAGCAACTCCTGCACTGATGTTTTATTAAGTTGTGCTTTTTCAGTAGAAGGGGTAGAAGGAATGTAACACCTTGGGGCTGCACTGTAAGCGGGCTCTGGGTTGTTTTCCCCAGCAGGGTTCCACACCTCAGGGCCATCCCCGCCTCACGGAGCAGCCCCGGGAAGGGCTCCGGGGCCTTTCTGGGAGAGCTTCGGGCCCCAGCAGCTGCCTCTGCCCCCTGCGAACACCCGTGATTCCGAAAGGTTTATTACAGAGGGAAACCAAAACAAAGTTTGTCTCTTTTTATTTATTTATTTCAGCCCCGCAGACGCAGGGGGTGCCCGAGCCTCCCGCCCCGCACCTCAGCCCCGCGCCGCTCCCCGCACCTTCCCAGCCCCGGCACCGCACGGACACAACGCCGGCTGCACGAACGGCACCGCGGGCTCCGGCCTGACCCAGCCCAGGGCTCGGCCCGGACCAACGGAACCACGGCGAGACCCCCGGGCTAACCCCCCCCCCCCCCAGGAGGACCCCCGGGCTGACCCCCACCGTCCCACAATGCCCCGCGCACCCCCGGCCCCTGAGGGGAGGCGGTGTGCGGCACGAGCCGTGCGCGGAGGACAAAGCGGGGGTACCCGGATGTGCGGGGAGGGGGGGGCGGGGCCAATCCCCATTGGCCGCCGCGGGGAGGGGGCGGGGCGGGGCGCGGGGACACAAAATGGCGCCGCGCGCTCTGCCGCTTACATAACGCGACCTCTCACCTCCCGCGCGGGGCCAGCCAGCTCGCGGCGCCGGCGGGCGGGGCGAGGCGGCGTGACTGGCGTCGGGAGCAGCCAATCGGAAGGCGGCGGCTCCGGCAGCCGGCCAATAGGATGGCGGCGCCGCTCGGGGGGGGCGGGCCCTGCGGGGCGGGCGCGGGTTGGGGTGCGCGCGGCGCGGTTCTGCCCGCTGCCCGCCCGGGGGGGAGGGGAATCTCCCGCCATTTTTCAATCCTCCCGCCCGGCTCCCGCCGCTGCCGGGGTCGCCGTGCGGATCCGCCGGCTCCGGCCGGGCCCTCGCCTCCTCCCGCCATGGCGCCGCTGCTGGGCCGCAAGCCCTTCCCGCTGGCCAAGCCGCTGCCGCCGGGAGAGCCGGGGGAGCGGTTCGTCATCCCCCACACGCAGGAGGCCTTCCGCACCCGCGAGTATCCGCACGGCCCGAGGGGCACCGGGAGGGGAACGGGGACGGGGCGGGGAGGGGAGGGGAGCTCCGGCCGCGCTGCTGTCACCCGCTCCCGGGGCCGGCACCGAACCAGATTCGGCGGCGGTGCCGGGGGCGGCGGGGCGGAACAAAGCGGGGCCGCTCGGGGCTGGCCCGGAACGGGGGGGCCCGGCCCGCGCTGCTCCGGGCTCGGCCTCGCCTCGGGGGTTCCTTGGCAGAGTTGGGACCCGGTTCCAGCCAGGGGGTGAAGGACCCGGAGGCGGCGCAGAAAAAAAAGTATCGGGCAGAGGGTGCCGGGAGCCGCCGGCACAGAGCGGGGTCGCTGGAGCCGCTTCCCCGGGAGGAGCGCTCGGGGCCTGGCCCTGGCCCTGCAGGTTTGGGCGCTGTGTCCGCGGGTCGGGGCTGGCTTTGGCACGGGAAGGGCCCTCCCGGTGCCCGGGGTGTCTGTGGCCCCCCCGAACTTCCAGCCGGAACGCGTTTGTGTATTTATTGATTGTTGTGAGTCCCCGAGAGTCCCCTGGGACAGAGCCGGGGAGCGGCGGGGGCTGGGCAGGGCACAGAGGGAAAGGTGAGAGGTGAGGGGGCAGGACCCAAAATCCCAGAGCCTGAGGGAAGGAGCGGGGCTGAGGCGGGAAGGGAGGGATGGGTGTCTCGGGTGGGTGTGAGGGTGTCTCGGGTGGGTGTGAGGGTGTCTCGGGTGGGTGTGAGGGTGTCTCGGGTGGGTGTGAGGGTGTCTCGGGTGGGTGTGAGGGTGTCTCAGGTGGGTGTGAGGGTGTCTCAGCCGCCAGGCAGACAAAGGGACTCAGAACTTCAGCCCCATGTGCTGGGGAGTGTCTGGTTACTGCGGGATGAGGAGAAGCCAGTGAAGGTCCCCAGGAAGGCTCAGGTAGTTTTTGAAGAGAAAACGCGTATCTTAGTGCAGGTAAGCGTGGCTAATGCATTTAGCCCCCAAAAATGAGATTGTGTTGAGCGTTAGGTACTTGTGTTTTAGTAGGCTTTTCAGTTAAAGCTTTCAGTCTGTGCTTCAAAAACCTGCTGCTGCAGTGTGCACAAAATGAAAGTAGCTCTGTCATGCACCTGGCAGGACAGAGACCCCTGCTTGCTTCTTTCCTTATGAGAACGAGTAAAAAGGCAGAGTTTAATCCCAAATTTTGCGTTTATAGTAGAAGCTTTTGTAGTTTATCTGCCTTGTAGGGTGGCACAGGGGCACCTTCTGAAAGCATCAGAGTGTTGGTATGGATCTTGTGGATCTGTCAGCAGATAGAGGACATGTTTCTGCAGGCACTTGAATGGCATTAGCATTAAGGAAGGGACAATTTCTGGTTGTCTGAGGGGATGGCTTCAACTCCAGGGTCAGAAGGAAAAAGGAAACCAATACAAGCACTGAAGTTTTAGAAGGATGCTTTTCTCCTGGAGAGAGTACTGCATGGGATGCTGTGGGAGGTGGGCAGTCTAGCATGTTCTAGAAAGCTCATCCTGGCAGAGAGACGTCATCAAGCTAAAAAGAGAAACTAAATAATGTTAGGTTTGTGTCTTGCTGTTTGAACTGTGTCTAACACAAGCCAGGCAAAAGGTGGAACAGAAAATTGCAAATAAGTTGAAGGGGGATGTTACCCAAGGAAGACTTGGAGTGGAATTCTTGGTGACTTGTGTTTCCCCTGAGAGGGTTTCTGCCATGCAGAGGAATGGCTTCTGAGGATGGGAGCAGCCTGCAGCAGGGTGAGTCAGGAGGTACCTGAGGTTGTGCCCAGAGCAACACTTGATGTCATTCATGCTGAGGGCTGGCATAAACGTTGAAAAATTCTTAATCAGCACTTCCCTGAAGGGTATACAGATTAATATGCCTAGGAATGAGGTATTTAAGACATTAGAAGTTCCTGGGACTTTTTTGGTGGTGGGGTTTTTGTTTGTTTGCTTGAGGGTTTTTGGTTGGGTTTTTTTGTTTTTTGCTTTTGTTAGGATTTGCAGCTGTTAGATTGGGTTTAACAAAAAATGGAGATAAGTACTGTGTGTGAGTTGAGATGTCTGCCCCATGGGCATGTGTTGAAGTGTCTGGCAGCAGTGGACAGATGGGTACCACTGATCAGCACTCGGGTCTTTATTTGGGTCTCGTTTATTTCTAGCTTCATGTGGATTCCTTTAGCTGCTAAAGCTCCCAAAAACCTTTTAAGAGAAGCCATGCTGTGTCGAGCCCATTGCATCCCAGCAGAGCTTTGGGTGCCTGAGGTGGTGTGTGCCTGCCTGATTTTGTGGGGTGGGTGTATCCTTGCAGGAGCTCTGTAGGATCTGCTCTGAGATCTGGGAGATATCAGGCAAATGCTTTGTGTGTGGTACAGTCCTGTCTGGTTTTTGTCGCCCCGGGGGTGTGGGGGCAAAGGGAAGGCTCTGTGGTGTGTGTACTCAGCATCTGATGTTCACCAAACACTGAATTTGTTCTGTGGTGAGCAGGTCATCTGGTGACAGCTGAGCACAGGGACTGCTGCAGTGTCTGCTGCTCTGCTCTGCCACTTGGGAAGCAGTGCTGCCAGCTGGAGAGAGACCTGACCAACCTGAGGAGAGGCTCTGCAGCCATCAGGCTACCAGCTGGGGAAGCCACCTTGCTTTTTTCCCAGATAAAAGCTTGCTGCCTGCCTCTGATCAGTGTTTTCATGCTGTAGGGAGGATGGAGGGGTTGGGCTGCATTGGGCAGGTTCAGGGCTGTCATTCCCATCTTCACCTGGGACAGGAGACAGTCAAGCTGTGGCTGAAGATGGCAGCACCAAAGCAGGGTTGTGTCACACTCTGCAGCTGAAGGAAAACTTTGGCAGCCCCCCGGGGAGTAGTGTTTGTGAAGGTATCAGCCCTCCTGGTCAGTTTGCCTTAGCTGACACAAGTGGAAACAATTAGGATGCTGTGAAGTTATTTTGAAGTTGATGTTCATTTCTGGGAGACCATCAGTTAAACTTTCTATCTCGGTGATAGTCATTTTGTGCAGTGGTTAGCTTGTTTAAAATAAACATTTTTCTGCAAAAGGGTCCCTTGTTTTTAATGTCACTTTGTTTTCTGCCTTTTCAACATTGTGGTCCTCAGTGTGATGCAAACATGTGATGTATTAATTACTGCACAGTAGGTAGTCATCTGTTTGATTTATCATGTGTGTTATTCGTGGCTTTTTGGTGAATGTTCACAAGTATCTGGTGTCCAGGGTTTTGTAGTTATTTTTTTTTTTGTGGAATCTGTGGCAATGGCAGCTCCAAGTATGGAGTGGGATGGGCTGGTCATGGCATAGGAGTGGGCCTGAATCAGACCTGCTGAACTGTCTGAAATTTCCTGGGTTTGTTTCCAGTCAGAGTGGAAAGGACAAAGAGCAAATGTGTAGTGGAAAGTTTGAGCTGCAATAAAGTTTGCAAAAACATCATCCTGCAGTTTAGCTTTCTGCTGGCCTCAGGACCTCCCTGGCTTGGGAGTCTGTGGCCAAATTCAAAGGCAAGGCCTGGGTCAAATTCAGAGACTTGCCTGGGTCTGAAGCACTGGTGTCAGAGGTGGCTGGGGTCAGGATTTGATGAGCTGACCAGCTGTAGGTGGAATTTAGGTGTATTTGAGGGGCAGAGCTGAGGAACAAGGAAATAGCTGTACCTGCTGCTTTTGGTGGTCTGAAACTTGGGGGTCCTGATATGGTGGGATTAAGCTTTTAGTCATAGGTGTGTACAAGGAAAGGAAAATGCCTAGGGAAAAGAAAGTCTTGTGGCTCTTCCTGTCTCTGTGGGAAATGATCTTAGGGGGAAAACCCCTATCTTTCCAGATAGGCTCTGCCAGTAGAAAACCTGAAGTAGGTTCTGGCTTTTTAGACTGCCCGGTGGAATGTGCAGAGCAGAGGCAGAGTGCTCAGAGCAGGGCAGCTCATGGAGGTGGTGATGGGGGCTGCTGCCCTGTCTGCCCCCTCAGCCCAGCCCTAGGGTGCTGGGGATGCAGTTGGAGAGAAAGTCAGGATGCTGTGATAACCCAGGAGGCTGTTCTGGTTGGAAGCCAAGGGTGGCCTTCCTAGGGATTCCATTTCCAAAGGTTTGGGGCTTTTTTACTCAAAAGGTTGGGGGTACTGTGTGGACTGGTAATTTGCATCTGGAGTCTGTCTCCACCCGTGGTTGTTATCAGGCATTCAGCAGCAATCCCCCCCACATCTCCTGCAAGTTCCTGTGATACTGGTTGTGCTGTTTTCCAACGAATCAGACTGGAAAAGCTGAGAAGTAACTTTGCAGTGCCACAAAACATTCAGCTGTGTGCATTCCCAGTGTCCAGCTCAGCCCCTCTGAGGGTGCTGTGGCACTTTCTGTGTCTCAGTGTGCTCCAGTGCATCCTGCTCTGAAAACCTTTTGGATTTAGCCCAGCACCTCCATGGCAGATGCAGGGTCTCACTGTTCTGTAGCTATCCTCAGCCATCCTGCACTCCAGTAGGATGGGTTTGGTTGTCTGGTGCTGCTGTGTTTATTCTTTCCACTGCATAAATTCTGTTTTCCTGAGCTGCCTGCTCGACAGAGAATATGAAGCACGTTTGGAGAGGTACAGTGAGAGGATCTGGACCTGCAAAAGCACAGGAAGCAGCCAGCTGACACACAAGGAGGCTTGGGAGGAGGAGCAGGAAGTTGCTGAGCTGTAAGTACCAGTGAAGAAATCAGTGTGTCTGTCTTCAGGCACTGGGACAAGATGTGGGAATGATGTGTGACTGCTAGTCTGAGGTGATGTAAGTAGCTTTTTTCTGGCTGTGAGCACATCTGGGGATTCTGGAGCTGGAAGCAAATTCAGCAAATTTGATGCTATTACTTGCATTTGAGTAGTGTACTTATTTCTGCTGTGTCTTGGTATTACTTGAACTAAAATAGTTCAGCATACAGTACTTGGCATATTTTAAAACCCCTTGAGTCATGGGAATTTCTCAAAGGGAAAAAAATAAATTGTGTATAGATTACTATATAAAAATACAGCAAAAAGAGGCTATTAGCATCTAATGGAGAGGCAGGAATAACCAGCAAGAAAGGGTTTGCCCTCAGTGCTGCTCTTCCAGAATGCTTTTTGGTGTTCCTCTGGGAAGGAAGAGTAGGATTTGCATTGTCATGCCCATTAACACTTCGTGGGGAGGAGGGGGGGAGGGCACCAAAAAGCCCGGGGGTCTTTGCATGTTAATGTGGCATCTGCCTCAGTCATTGTCTGGGCCATTAACCATCCCGGGATTTCCAAATGGGAGATTACTTTGCATTTGGCTTTTATTCCCTGAATAACTAAAACTTCTTATGTGCTTGCTCAGCTTGAAGGAGGAGTTTCCCATCTGGTATGAGAAACTGGTGCTGGAAATAGTCCACCACAACACTGTATCTTTGGAAAAGTTGGTGGATGCAGCTTGGCTGGAGATCATGACCAAATTTGCAGTGGGAGAAGAGTGTGACTTTGAGGTAAGGATCTGTTTTCCATTTTATCTCATGCCTTTGCACAGAACCAATTTTGGATGTCTTAAGGACAGGAGATGGGAAGAACATGTTAGCCACTTACATTTTCAGAAAGATGGTGACAATTTCTTTCTACAGAACCCCAGTGATTGCTCCTACTTTTCAATGCAAAATGTCTCCATAAACAGAAGCACTGATGGCAAGAGAAAAATGGCTCACCCATGTGCCTGGGGAAACACACACATTTGTCATACTGCTTAGATAATGGCCTGGGTACATATTTAAATAAATAAATATATAAATACCTATATTAATTGAAAGGAGTTAAAAAGTATAATCTGACAATGTTTTCACATAGTATGTTTGCAGAAGGAGTAGTCTTAAACCAGTGCAGCTTAAAGTCAACTGCTTACAAATCTCTAATGAAAAACTCCCTGCAAAACTAGGAAAGATGGGAAAAACTCAAACTTGTTAAAAACCAGGGAAAGTTTTAAGATGTTTTCTGTACACAATCTGTTCAGGGAGTACTCTGTCAACTGGGGCTGTGTGCTCCTTGTGCACACAGTGTTTTCTTGCACTGAGAAAGCAGAATTATTAAACACTGGAAAAACTTGGGAGTTGGCACTTCTCTCTTTCATGCAGAACTTCCATGTGGGAGTAGTAGAAAGAAATTCTGAAATTATTCCATGAGAGGGTTCATGAGTATCAGTTCTGTCAATTAAGTGTTTTGCCAAATTATGGTGTGTAGGTGTTCTCAGTTGTTTTTTTCTTTTAGAATCCCAGACTGGTTTGGGTTGGAAGAGACCTTAAACATTATCTAATCCCAACCCCCTGCCATGTTCAGGGACACCTCCCCCAGCCCAGGCTGCTCCAAGCCCCATCCAACCTTCAGCACTGCCAGGGATGGGGCAGCCACAGCTTCTCTGGGCATCCTGTTCCAGTGTCTCACCTTCCTCACAGGAAAGAATTCTTCCCTAATGTCCAACCTAAATCTCCCCTCTTCAAGTTTTAACCCATTTCCCCTTCTCCTCTCCCTATAGCCCATGTCAAAATCCCTACCCCAGCTTTCTTGTAGCCCCCTGCAGATGCTGGAAGGTTGCTCTGAGCTCACCTCATCTCCTCCTCCAGGCTGAACACTGGCATTATGGAATGTCTTTCTCAGTCAGGTTCACTTTTCATCAATGTTGCCATGCAGGTTGGTAAGGAGAAAATGTTGCCTGTGAAGGTTGTGAAAATACATCCCCTGGAGAAAGGTGATGAAGAGGCCTCAGAAAAGAAATCCGATGGAGCCTGTGACTCCCCATCCAGTGACAAAGAGAACTCCAGCCAGGCAGCCCAGGACAACCAGAAGGAAAGCACCCTGAAGGAGGATGATAACAGGAGGGAGAGTATGAGTAAGTAGGAAGACAGCATCCAGGTGTTCCTGGGCCTGGGATGGGATGTTTGAACAGTGGCACAAAACAAAGAGCCTGACTGGGTGGTGGTGTGGCTTTGCTGGCATCAGTGCTCTTTGCTTTCAGCTCTTAAAGAGCAAAGTGTGCTGTCATCCTGAGGTGTGATACTGAAAGCT
Source organism: Phaethornis superciliosus (assembly GCA_023637945.1). Lineage (NCBI taxonomy): Eukaryota > Metazoa > Chordata > Aves > Apodiformes > Trochilidae > Phaethornis > Phaethornis superciliosus. The sequence continues at coordinate 10,072,403 of JAJQWJ010000023.1, read as the reverse complement.
GTGTAGGAAATGTATAAGCTTTGGAAGTATAACAAGTGTATTTTAAAAAGGAGGAAGAAACGGCAAAGGTTTATTGCAGAATCAAAGTTCTGCTGTGATGTTTGTCCTCAGAACAAACATCTGTATTTCTGGTGTCTATTCTGCAGTCAGAGACAAGCTCTAGTTCTCTTTTACATCCCCAGCTGACATAAAAAATAAAGGTGTTTTTTATATTTTTGGTTTATCCCCTTTCTGTTTTCAAATGCAGAGACAAAACTCATGCAGAAAAATGCATATTAAATTCTTTATTTAAAAATAAAGCATACTTTGAAACATTGTTCTCTTCTTTCATATCTGATACTCCTTGCTACAGAACTAAACGGGGGTGTCCAAGGCTTTTCTTTACTCTGAGAAAGTACTGGTGAAAGAGGGGCAAAAAAAAATAGTTTTGCGTCCTGTGTAACTGCCTAAAATTGGAATTACAAAATTCTTTAGAAAATTTTTCAAAACATTTTCAAAAAAGCCCCACCCCTACAGCATAGCTGTAATCTGGATATCTTAATTTTAAAGATACATAAGTGCAATAAACAGTTTGTTTCTAAATAGCCCCACCAACATCTAGGAGAGGTGCAGATAACCTCCTCTAGTACGGAGAAGCAGAAACTCAGAATACAGCCCTGCAAGCTAATAGTGAAGTTAGGAATGGAAAACAAGTTCTACCAAACTCTAATCCCATGCTTAATAATTGTCAAACTGTTACTGATTGGTACTGGGAAAAGAATAAACTGTTTTGATTTCATTGCAACTAGGAATGGAAAAAAAGAGTGTGCAGAAGCAATCTGGCCTCACACTAATCCTGTGAAACAGTGGTAGTGCTTGCAGGGGGAATAACGCATGGGTTTTTTCTTTATTTTTCATTATAGTCTTGTAAAAGGCATGGGGACTCCCTTATACTTTAAAAATGTTCATTTGCCAATTTTGCAAGCATTTTTGGTCTTGGGTGTTGACTCAAGCCTGCTGTACCACATTGCTGGTGCAGGAATGGGGATCCTGCTCCCTTTCAGCCTCTGACTCAGCTGAGGTTTCAGTGTCTGTCAAGTGGGACCATCCAGCCCTTTCTGTAAAAGGTGAACCTCAACATTTCCAAGTCAGAGATGCCAGCAGAGTCATAACCTGCTCAGTCAGAGCAGTAAGGACATTTTATTGCTAATGCTTCGTATTCGCAGAGCACAGGCTCATCAGAAGCTGCTTACTGAATCTGTGTTCCAGAGGCCATTCACATAACCAGGTGGTGGCACTTGCTAAATGGACACGTCCTGCTACACAAGCAGTAAGGACATGCTGACATTGAGCCGTGGGTTGTGTACCCTCCCTGGAGGTGCTGAGCCACCTGGACATTTCCTTTCCTATAACTGGGACACCTGAGCAGAGGTGCCAGAGGCTGAGGTCAGGGTGCAGGGGGGGAGCATTCAGCAGCAGTCAGAGCTGCACCTTTCTGCATTGACACCAGAGGGCAGAGCAAACCTTAGCATTTTCACTAATATGTCAAACTTAACGATTTGGGGGTTTTTTGTGTGTGTGTGTGTGTGGGGTGGAATAGGCAGAGACAGAGAGCTTCAGTCTCTCTGGTTAGGAGTCTGCTGTGCTTCAGAAGCTAAAATTAAAGCTTTATATACCACCTTTGTTGTATCAAATGTGCAGTCTGAAGTGGCTTTGTATTTTTAGTTGCTTAGAGAGTGAGCTCTGGAAACCCTACAGAAGTGAAAGGAAAGGCTAGTTTTTCCTGAGAATGGATGATGAAGTAATGAAGGCAGGTTCTGCAGCTCGAGCTGTACTTGGAACTAATACTGCTTCAGAAAACCCAAATAAATGGTGACTAGAAGGAGACAACAGCATATGGATGCTTTATGAGGTCCCAGCAGTGTAGTGAATGTAAGTTTTACTATAGTCTAATGCAACAACAAATAAAGTATGCTTTTGGTAGAACTTTGCAAAGGAACACATGGATTTATTCTTTCCCCCCCTCATGTCCTGGTGCTGTTTGATGGAGTTCAGTGTTTCATCCTTATTTCTAGAAAGTAAATCACATGAGGAGCAGTCACTCCCAGACCTGGTGCAGAGGCAGCTGTGTCACTGAAGCCTTCAAAGTCAGAGCCAGGACTAAGTAGCACATTGTTTGGTTTTTTTTTATATGAACTTGCTGTAAGTACACAAATCCATCAAAGATAACATTCAGCTGTTTAACAGACATTGAGGAACATCTTTGAAAGCAGATCATTTATAGGGCTTGAAGTGTCTTGTATGAGACTTCACTTCCATTGTGCTGTTAAGCAGAAAAACACAGCTCAACAACTGTCAGCTTACCAAGATTTTTTAATACGAATGTGGAACCAAAGGAGACAGAAGTTAATCTCAACCTGACTAGAGATGAGAGGATTAGTCTCCTTTCACACCTACTGTCACTGTTACAAAATTTAGGGGGTTTTACTTTGAAGAAAACATGCATAATGTGTGATGCTGGGATTCTGCAGTGCCTTGTTTGAAATGTGGCACTAATGTAGGAAGTAGCTGCACATCTCTGTAGATGTACAGTGAGCCCATAGTATCTGTGCTCTGCTCCCTAACCAAGGTGTCTGATTTTGGAAGGAGATGGGAGAGAGAGCTTTGGTTTTTATACCATGTAAAATGAAGCTTGAATTCTATAGGGTTTACAGTATGTCACTGGTTAGATATCTTAAAGTCTGACATACGCAGAGCACAAGTAGGTGCTAGATGTATGCTTAGATGATTATTCTCATCTGTCATGCTCTCTTTAGTGTTTTCTTTGAGTCATAGCCACAAACGTAAAAACATCTGGGGATTGCTTTCTTCAGTGAGCTTGAATTTTTATCTTAAATGATTAACATTTGCAACCTGAATATAGAAATAATAGACTCAACACCAGCTGGCAAGATGTGATGCCTTTGTACTCTTGCAGTTACATTTCGCTTCAGAATAAAAATACTGGTTGTATAAGTGTATTTAAAGTCTCCAGCTCAGTAAGTCTTTACACATGGGGCTCATTGCTCTAAATGCATAATGGCAACCAAAGTTAAATGATTTTAAAAGTTACTCTGATTTAGAACCAGTACTTTGTGCAGTAGAATTATGGCAGAGACAGGGTTCTCAGCAGGAGCTCCATATGCAGGTCACTGCTTAGGTTACAAAACCTCTTTCTCATTTATGAATTTTATAGGCAGTTTCTCCCTTAGCATAGGTAATTACAGCTCCCCCTCTGCAGAGAGATGGGTTTCAGTACTGCAAATGTTCCCTCACACTCCTCAGAGATGGATGTTACCTCCTGCTGCAGAGCTGCTCAGGGACTCCATTCCCAGCCTGTATCTTCAGGATCTTTCTAAACCCCAGTACAGGATTTTTTGCTGATGTTCTAGTTTAGCCAGACACTGTATAGATAGCAAGGGAGGGGTGGGGTGCCCAGTCCAGCAATGGCTTGGACTCTGATCTTAGTTTTCTGGACTCAGATGCTCAAACACTTGATGTCTCCTTGCTTTATCAGATGATCGAGCACGTAGGTCTCCTCGGAAGCTACCCACTTCTTTGAAGAAGGAAGAAAGGAAATGGGTTCCACCCAAATTCCTGCCACACAAATACGATGTCAAACTGAAAAATGAAGATAAGGTGAGTTGTCCACTTGAATCCTTTCTATCACAACATGAATATGCCAATTTGAGTAAGTAATCAGTATTGGTGATGCTTTCTGCTGGAGCTGCCTGTGAGGGTGATTAGCCTGGCTGTTTCTAAACATGGTTTTGTGCCTAGAGACACCTGAGAGCTCCCTGGTACTGCACATTGAGTCAGAGTGCTACAGTGGCTTTAGAGTGGTTGCTATTAACAGGCTGATCTCCAGTCAGTTACTGAAACCTGGGTCAGAGGTAGAAAAGTTAAATCACCAGCAGCAGCTGCTGCTCTTGTTCTGACTGAGCTGCTCTGGGAGATGTATGTGGCTGTGCTTCAGGAAGCTCTGTGTAGCTGCAGCACTGCTGCATGCTTTTTATCACTTACCTGCTAATTTGGCAGGAGTAGCAGTGCTGACCTCAGTTTAGTGAGCACAACTTGTACAGTTACTCCTCTGGTCTTGGGGAAAAATAATCAAAGCAAACCAAACATCCTTATTTAACAGCCTTTAAGTTAGTTGTGAGCACAAGGCAGAGGCAGGTCAGAGATAAAGCAGTGGGCAAGAAATCTGCCACAGAAAGCTACATCTTATGCTTTTTTGGCTAAGTGAATCTCCTGCCAGTCTGTTGTGCATCTCAGTTCTGGGAGCCCTGTTTGGGTCTGTTTTGAGTCTTTGGAAGAGTGAAGGGTTTGAGGATGGGAAGCCATAAGTTGTCTTATCTGTATCCTGTGTATTTCTAACGTGGTTAGAAGTTAAATGTTACCAGCCTGTCTGTCTGTCTGTCTGTCTCCAAGATCATCAGCAACGTGCCAGCAGAGAGCTTGGTGCGCACGGAGCGTCCTCCCAACAAGGAGATCCTCAGGTACTTCATCCGGCACAACGCTCTGCGGGCTGGCACCTGTGAGAATGCCCCCTGGGTGGTGGAGGACCAGTTAGTGAAGAAATACTCTCTCCCCAGCAAATTTAGTGACTTCTTGCTTGACCCACATAAGGTAAGAACTTCTTGAAGATCTTCCTTTGCTTTCTCACCCATTTCCCACCCTTAAGCAATCTTGCAAGACACTTCAGTTTGCCAGTTGGGTTTTGGTGCCCCCAAAGCTTACAGCAACCTAGAGCAAAGCAGGAAGACCCAGTCTTGTGAAGATTGACCCTTTGTGAGGTGGCATAGCTTGAATGTCTGAAACAGTGACTTGAAAATTCAAGTTGTAACTTTTCTTGATTTTTCCAGTAGTTTGCATTATTTGTCTATAAGTAAAGAGATTATTTTCTTGTTGTAGAACAATTTGCAGAGCTATAGTCCTTACCTAGTAACATCAGGTATTGAGCCTTTTTGTGGTTGCAAGAAAGAGCTGGATGTGTTTGACCTCTTGATGCTTCACTCTTGTAAGGTGCTGGGTTGAGTGATGGCACATACCACAAATTTTTGTACTAAATATTATAAGTAGCAGGGATGGCTGGTTTTCCAGCCCTTTGTAAGGACCAGCCAAATACACAGTTAATCATGTAAATGCCATACTATGAAATCTTCTGGTTTGAAATTGTTCTTTGTGTGCAGAAAGCACTATTTTGTGGTTTTTTTAGTAAACTCATTTTCATGGACTCAGACTTGGTCAAGTGTTATTCTGAAATTAGGAGAGAAATAATTACTAAGTCCCTTTTTCCTCATCAGGACCAGAACTTCTTTTTCTTGTAAGCTTCTATCCATCATCTTCAATGAGCTGTTGACTCTTGCTGTAGTGTTTGAGGTCACTGCCTTAATAGAAACTGAGCTATATGCTGGTGGTATACAATTCTTTATTCATTGTGCTGATGGAGGGGGTGTACCCTTACTGTCAGAAAAGATGCACAACTGGGACATCTTCAGTTTGATTTCTAGGAGTCCTTAGCTTTGTTTTTAGGGGTGGCTCTTTAAGCAGTGTGTTTCTTACTGGGCATAGAGATTGAATTTATTTTGAGGTTTTAAAATTTCAAGAAGTGGCTGGAGGATTTTTTAATCCTGAATTAGTGATATGACAAAATAACTGTGTAAGTGACAGTTGGGTACACAGTATGAGTTACAGAGCTAATAATTGTGAATTTGTAATTATTGTGTTTCACATCAGTGCTGGATGTTTTCAGCTTAGGAAATTCTCTTCAGCAAAGATTTCAACAGAGAATTTTTGTAGAATGAAGTTATCCAGGCACTGAATTTGGTGATAGTGCAATCTTCTGTTAAAATTTCTAAAATGGCCCTAGTGAGGACTCCTGAAGTAAAGCCTTTAAGAGTGAACATAAGTGAGTAAGAAAATCTAAACATTCCTGTGACAGTCTGAACTTGATCACATTTGTGTCTGTTCTGGAAAAAGATTCTTAGTTTGCTTGCCACTTCTGATGTGCATATCACTGTGGAAGTTTTTGTTGCTAAGGCATCTCAAATGTTCAACCTCTGCTTTCTGGTAATTTTATCCATAAGCTGAAGGTTAAATCCTCATTTTGCTTCTTGAAATACATTGGTATTCTGGGTGCATCCTGAAACTGATTTTGAGATGTCAAGGTACTCCTGAAGTCAGTCTCTCTGGCTCTGGGTTAACCTGTTCTGTGCTGAAAGTATGCTCTCAGGGAGGTTATTTCAGCAGCTTCAAAACAGTCAGATAGTCCATTGGATTATTTCAGGATTGAATATCCTGTCTCACTTTCATTCCTGATGCTTTCTGGCAGTTCAGAAACCGGATTCTGAATTCCTGTCATCATCCAGCACTTCTCTACTGCTCCAGGTGGGGCCCAGGACTAAACCCTACACGACTCACTAGAAAGATCTCTGAGCAGAGGGGAAATTTTTGAAACTAGTGCAGCCTTCTCCAGGCAAACCTCTTCCACAGAAACTTTACAGAAGAAACTGAATTATTTTATGTAATGTAGTAGGAAGCATTTATAGTTTGGTAGTATTTAATTTTTTTAAGTTAAATGAACTTTCTGGAGTGAGCTAATGGCCTCGTAAGCAATGGAGTGACTGCAGTGAGAATACTGAAAGCTATTGCAGAAGCCTCTTAACATATGGAGTATTTCTAGTTCATTGGAAAAATACACTGACAATTAAAATAAGCAAAAATTATTGACAGACGAGGATTTTGATGACAGTATTTACCTTGACATACTTAATATAAAATAATTTTTTCTTTAATTTTAGTATATGACTCTCAACCCCTCAACCAAAAGGAAGAGCTCTGGGTCACCTGACAGAAAGCCTTCTAAGAAATCCAAGGCTGATGGATCATCCCTGGGTCAGCCACTGAGCCCTACTCTCTGGTGCCACGTGCATTTGGAGAAATCTATTATTGGCTCTCCACTGAAGGTGAAAAACTCTAAGAATTCAAAATCTCCTAAAGAGGAGTTGGAAGAGGTGATGAAAATCATGTCTCCTGCTAAACTGGGTTCTAACTTTCACATTCCAAAGAGGAGCCGACTGGGGAAGGGTAGCAACAAATCATTGGACAAGAAGCAAAGAGGCAAAAGGGTTCTGAATGGACAGAAGTCATCGGGGAAATCAAAGTCTCCCAGGAAAGGCTTGAAGACTCCCAAGATGAAAATGAAACAAATGACACTACTGGATATGGCTAAAGGTACCCCCAAGGTGTCCAGGGCTCCCAGGAATTCTGGAGGCACCCCTAGGTCATCCAGCAAACCCCAGAAACATCTGCCTCCCGCAGCACTCCATCTCATTGCTTATTACAAAGAAAACAAAGACAGGGAAGACAAAAAAAGCGCTCTTTCCTGCATCATCTCCAAAACAGCCAGGTTGCTTTCCAACGAGGATCGTGCCCGTCTCCCGGAGGATTTGCGAGGGTTGGTGCAGAAACGCTACGAGCTCCTGGAGCACAGGAAGAAATGGGCCAGCATGACAGAGGAGCAGCGGAAGGAGTACATGAAGAAGAAAAGGGAGAAGCTGAAAGAGAAACTGAAGGAGAGAGCAAAGGAGCGGAAGGAGAAGGAGATGAAGGAAAAACTGGAAAAACAGAAAAGATTTGAGGACCAGGATCTTAAAGGGAAGACTTTACCGACTTTTAAACTGGTTGATACTCCAGAAGGACTCCCGAACACGCTATTTGGGGATGTGGCCATGGTGGTGGAGTTCCTCAGCTGTTACTCGGGGCTGTTGATGCCAGATGCTCAGTATCCCATCACAGCAGTTTCCCTGATGGAAGCGCTTTGCGCAGAGAAGGGAGGCTTCCTCTATCTGAACCGAGTGCTGGTGATCCTGCTGCAGACCCTGCTGCAGGACGAGATTGCTGAGGATTACGCTGAGCTGGGAATGAAGCTTTCTGAAATACCACTGACCTTGCATTCTGCCTCCGAGTTGGTTCGCCTCTGCCTCCGGAAGTCAGACGTGCAGGAGGAAAGCGAGGCCTCGGATAACGTGGACGAAAGCAAAGATTCGGCGGCTTTTGAGGATAATGAAGTGCAGGATGAGTTTTTGGAGAAGCTGGAGACGGCGGAGTTCTTCGAGTTGACTCCTGAAGAGAAACTGCGGATCCTGGGGGCTCTGTGCCACCGCATCCTCATGACCTACTCGGTGCAGGACCACGTGGAGGCCAAGCAGCAGACCTCAGCTGAGCTGTGGAAGGAACGCCTCGCTATCCTCAAGGAAGAGAATGACAAGAAGAGAGCAGAGAAACAGAAGCGAAAAGAAATGGTGGCCAAGAACAAGGAGACTGGGAAAGAGGAGAACATGATGGGAAGAAATGAGAAGAAAAAAAATGAGCTTATGAAAATGGAGCACCGGGTAGAAATAGAAGCTGATGATATGATCAGTGCTGTGAAGAGCAGGCGCCTGCTTGCCATCCGAGCCAAGAAAGAGAAGGAGCAACAAGAAATACAAATGAGAGGTAAGAAAAATACCAGGAGAATAGCAGGGAGCAAGTTAATGGCAAAGGTGACAGAGTATCTTCAAAAGCCTTGGTTTTAATGGATTAACTCACTGGAGAAGCATAGTTTAGCTGCTGTGATTCCTATGGCAGCTTAAAAAACAGAATATTAAGAAAAACTGATAGCTGCTTCCTGGCTTTTATCTATGGGCATATTTTGTTCAGTGCCTTGGTCCTTCTGTCAGGCCCAGGAAAGTTGGAGAACAGAATATCTGTTTTGGGGACAAAACAAACCAAAAATACTCCCCATGTCCAAATGTCTTCTGGCTCTTATGTACCGAGGAGATGCTTCCTACCCAAAAGCTCATTCCTACAGCTACTGCTGGCCTTGCTGCCATGCACACTGTCAGGCTGATGCTGGCAGCCCTTCTCCCAGATAAAGACTTAAGCAGTAAGTTACAGTTTACAGTTTCCCAGTTTAAAGAATTAGTTATGGAGTTGTATAAATAGAAACCGTGCTGCATGATACTCTGTATACCTCTGTGTAAATAGTGCTTTTTTGCTAAGGATTATGGAATATGAAGAGCTAAATACTTTGGAGTTACACTGCAGGGATCTTTTAGGTTATAAAAGTGGGTACTGGGCAGGTGGAAGTGGACAGCATAGCACACCTAGATGGTTATTTCCCTTTTGAACCAGTTGAGGGACAAGCATCCCACAGGGTAAACAACATGGAATCCTCTGAGGCTTCTAAGGAAGTAGACTGGAGACAGCCATGCCTCACATTGGGTGTAAATAGACCTGTCACATCTTTAGTTAAGAACTGTTAATCTCAGAGGTATCAATAAGCTGCTGTGAAGATCTGGAGTGCTGCCCTGGTGCTCCAGATAAACAGAATACCAGATATTGAACATGTAGTGGAATGGATTCTTGGCCCCAGTTGTTGTAGTGTTCCAGTTGTTTGACAGCAAGTTCAAGTTCATGGTAAGATTTTAATGCCAAGCTAAGTACAGTTTGGACACTACCCTCTTGGGATGCTTCTTGTTCTCACTTGATAATTTGTATAGCTGTGTGTGGAGAAAATCAGTATTACACTGATGGGGGGTAAGGATTGTATGGCTTGCATGCTGGGGGAGTTCATTCTTTTGGGTCTTCACAAGGAAAACTGTCTCCTTGGCAGGGAAGGAAGGATTAAGCCTTTCATTAATGTTTGAGTTTGTGTTGTTTCCTTCCCACATAACAAACCACAGCTCTTCAGGCATCAAGGGTTTGTTTTATGTGTTAAGCATAAAGGTACCCTCAGAGCACCAAAGATCTTGGTTAAGGGTATAGGTTAGGGCTGCAGGGTTGACAGCTTGGAGCTGATCTACTCAGGACTTAAAACTTAAGGGCTGGTGTGCTTTTAGAATGTGAAAAATAGTTGTGGGTAACCACAGTAAGAACTTCATTCCTGTGCTGCTGCCATCACAGAGGCTTTCTGTGGGCTTTTTCAGTGTAGTGGCTTTCCACAACACTTGAGTTGCATTTGCTTTGAATAATTTGAGTATCTCTGGGGGAAGTAAAAGAATCATTGCTGACAAAAAACCCTTTTGTGCAGCAGTACAATGTTCATATGTGTGGGTGTGTATATATACACATGAACTGCTCCACAATAGGTGTTTTGTCAGTAGCTGATCTTCGACATATATGTAGATATGTATCTTGCAGTCAGAGCTTTCTTTTTCACCACTCTGGTAACATCTGTCACACTGGGAGCACTGACCCTTTTCAACTTACACCTGTCAAAATTATAGCCTGTGCTACCAAGCTGGTCTCAGCTCAAAAGAAAAGAATCCAATAAAATGGATTTTTTGTCCTTTCTTGACTTCAAAAGAAGTCAATAAAGAACTCTTTACTGAGGTAACATGATTAATATCTGTAGTTTCTTCATAGTAAAAGCCAAGCTGCTTCCATTTCCATGTTTCTGCAGCACTTGGTGATTGTTCTGTGTCTTATCACTCCGTGGAGCAGCAGCTCCTGTACAGTCTGCTGGAGGGGAATGCAGAGCTGGCAGTTTGTACATCCAAGGAGGGTTGTGTAGTAAAATGAAATAGAAAATTGATGCAGTAAAAGAAAGCTAATGTTTCTCTGTGTTAATTACAACAGTGAGGATGGAGAAAGAAGCAGAGGAAGAAAGAATTCGGAAGCATAAAGCTGCAGCTGAGAAAACTTTCCAGGATGGAATTGCCAAAGCAAAGCTGGTGATGCGCAGGACCCCGATCGGCACCGACCGTAACCATAACAGGTAGGAAAGGGATGAGCTGGCAGCTCTCCCCTCTGGGAGAAGTTCTGACAGATAGCAGTCCCTAGGAAGTGATGGATACAGAGTGTTGAGAGGGGTGCAGAACTGGGGGGTTTGAGTGTGTGTAGTGGCTTCCACTGGTTTGCAAAGCCAGCTCTTTGAGACCTTGCTGGGAAGGTCAGGATCCACTGACCACTGGAGCTTCAAGTGCTTGCATTAGTACTCAAGGATCTAGTTACCATCCTTTTTTTTTTTTTCTTTCACATCTGTTGCACACAAAAGCTTTTAGATCAGATTCTGTTTGGAGACTTTCATGTTGCTCAGTGGTCCCAATATGAAGATATTCATCCACTCAGTTTTTGAGTCAAGCACACAAATGCTTCTCCCCTCTGTACAGATTAAGGTGGATTTGTATAACTGTAGCCCAAAGAGGAGACATTTACCTGTTAACATGCATGTTCCTTACAGGTATTGGCTGTTTTCAGATGAGGTTCCTGGCTTGTTCATTGAGAAAGGCTGGGTACATGACAGTATAGACTACAGATTCATCCTTCCCCATCAGAAGAAAGAAGATCTGAAAAAGGACTGCAGCCCAGGAGGTATGGTCAGCCTGCTTCTCTGTGGGTATTTCCTTTGTTGCTATCTGATTCTTGGAATGGATTCATAAAAGTGAGAGAGACCTGTCTAGTCAGAATGATTTTATGTGAATACTCTTGATACAAGCTTCCTTTAAACTCTAGAAGCCTGCATGTTGGGAGTCTGACACTCTTGATTATCACCTTCCTGCTGCTGCAGGTCTTGACACCGCCTGAAATGTACCCCGTAAGAACAGTGGGATACAATCACCTCTCTTAAGAGCAGTCAGGTTGATGTCAGTTGGGGACTAGCCCCTGTTTTGCTGTGAGCCAGCTGAGGTACAGTGTGTCAGCTTTCTTGGACATGTATCCAGTTGTGAGGTGCAGAGAGTGAGGATATCCATCAGTGCCAACGTTCCACCGAGTGGCAAGACTCCCAGATTAATCTCTGAAATAGTGTCAAGCAGTACAGTGTTCTAAATACCTACAGCTTTGTTGATTGAGGCTCTTTTGGCAAACGGCCTGCTTGGCACATTCCTCTCAGCCTGCTTTTCACTCTGCTGAGAACAATGAGCTGAAGTTCTCATCTTCCTGTATAATTTTGCCTGGCTGGTGAGGAGCCTGAGTGGTAAAGTGTTGCAGGCAGAACATGGACCTGCACAAAAAAATCAGTCTGTGTGGAGGGAAACTTAACACTTCTCTGTGGAAATAGTTCTTGGTACAGTAGATTATACTATAATCTGACTCCAGTTTCAGATTGTGGCATGTTCATTTCTTGCTTTTGAAACATCCCAGCCTGACACTGACTCCATCTGCAGTGAGAGTCTGTGCTGAGTTAAATCATGGAGCTCTCGTGCCTGGGAATTTGTCTGACGTAGTGGTCAGAGTAGTTACCTGTAGAAGAATGGAACAGGGCAAACCTCCAGTGAGATACTTCTCCCATCATGTAATTTTCCAGCCACTGCATCTCAGTGACTCGTTGATCAGGGGTGGTATCATTCAGTGGCTCTCAGCAAGTCTGGTTTTTTATGGGAAATTTTCCACTCTTGACCAGCCATGTTCTTGTACAGCAGCTTGCTCCCAGCTCTGTTCATTTCTCAAGTGCTCCCCATGTATTTACCCTGCTGGTGTGTAAGATTTCAGCATGTTCCTTCTGGAACTTCTGTTAAGCAAAGTCTTAATAAGCAAAGGTTTAAATCCATGTCAGACTGTTGTCTAAAATGTTCAGAAACACAAATACATCCTATTTATAACTCATTCAGTTTTAAAAGTAGTTTGTCAGTATATAGCTGGAAAGACAAACTAGTTTTATGCATTTGAAACAGTAGGAATGTTATTCTTTATTTTATATATGTGCTTTATGATGCAGTAATTTCTTTAAAAAGCCCTTATCTGGGTTTTTTTTTGTTTGTTTCTCTAAGTGCATATACAGATAGCAAGCTGATGCTGGGTTAGTTTTCCCTGGAAACATGTTGAATATAAGCACTCTTAATTGCAGTTAAGTTGGTTCTTGCAAAATCAAGCTGCCCACTTTGAGGCAGCTGTGTGAGAACACACCTGAGCTTGTGCTTTTCTTTTCCAGACAAGAGGAAGAGCAGCACTGGCAATGGCAGAGGCAGCAGAGTGCTCCGGGCTGTGCATGCTGCAGACCTTCCTGCAGAGACCACTGCACCCAAGCAGGGACAGAACTTATGGTAACATTTGCTTCTGTAGCTGCAGAGTACTTAAAGCAGAGAGGCCAAGGAGACTAAATAGGTTTCTGTTCATAGACCCTGCTTTATGCTCACTATTTGTTCAATACTTAAGAGTTGGATTGGTGTAGCAGCTCTGAAGTATCTGTCACTGGTACTGTTACCAGTGAGTGACTGACAGGGCAGCCAGGACAAGAACCAGTGGAACCATTATAATTAACTTAATTAATCAGACTTAAAGCCAGTATAAATTGAGCTGGTAAAATGCTGCTTTGATGTATTGCTTCTAAAATGTATGTTCTCCTATAGCACCATATCACAGACCTGATTTTCGTTGCTACAGATAATTATAGCTTAGCAAAGTGATTTTTTCACAGTGGCAGCCTGTTAGCCCTCTAATTTTTCCCAGTGCCAAGCAGTAGACACCAGCATCTCCTAAGTAAATCAGATCAAAGCCCTCCACCTTTGAGCAGGTTGCTTGTGACTTGTTCCAGTTGTTGGCTGTACCATTGTCTGTTCTCTTTAAAGAAAATCTCTTACGTCAACTGTTGCCCTTTGTGTAAGGAGTCCTTAGCAGTGTTCTCAGGCCAGATATCACTGGCTGCACCTGTAACCACCCAGCTGCCTTTGAAGGATACTGCACTGTTCAGATAACCCTGGAAAGTGACTGTCATAAAGTGCTTGCTCCTGTAGCTCCCCTGTTAGCAGGGGCTTTTCCTCAGTTTTCCACTGCTGGTACACAAAGTGACATCACTTGGTATCTTTTGTAAGTATCACCAGGTGTGACTTAGCTCCAAAGCATAGTTCCACTGCTGCAAATCAGAGCAACTTAACTAAAATTGTTCCTGCTCCCCCACCAGGAACTGTAAGAGACTGAAAGTTGGTAATGTCTTGATTCATCTGAACCATCAGCACTGAGTGCTTGCTGTGTTTCTCTCCTCCTTCTCTTTCCTTGCTGGTAGGTTGTAGGAGATGGCAGAGTTTCTTCTGCATGCCTTCACTGTCCAATATTGCCATGACAGATCTCTACCCCTTTCTCAGTCTTGTCACATGGCCAAGATTCAAGCAGTTGAGCTTTCCTGTGGAATGGGTGCTACAAATAGGAGGTCATAGAGGACAGCATGATCCACAGAGAAGTCTTGTCTGCTCTAAGTGCTACTTATAAATACTTGGTCTTCTTTTAGCAGGGGTGCCAAGATGTGTTTCAGTAGAAGGACAAATTAGATAAGGAAAACAGTAGCTTAAATTTATAGTGCATATTGCTATGAACTGAAGACATCACAGAGCTAAATTGGATGAGTTGGGTAGCCCAGAATCCCAGCAACTTGTAATTCAAGGCTGAATTTTTCAAAAACTGTTTTCAAAAATATAGTGTTTGATGGAATGGTGTGGAGTTGCTCAGTCAGACAGGCAATTCTCAACCACATGCTGAGAGAGAGGTCAGGATGGTTCCACAGATAGGAAGTGCTTTACAGAGTGTCTGTTCCTACAGCCAGGAGGAGCAGCTTGTTCAACCAGGTCCTGTACACTCTCAGGAGTGATTATATTCTGTTGCTAAGAGCTGCTGCTTTGTATGAAATGATAATAGTAATTGGCTAAGAAATATAAATAACAGCTCAGAGTAGTTCTGTAATTTGTATGTTTGGTAGAGAGATGGAGAGTAAGGCTAGAAAAGAATGGGGAAGTCTCCTAAAGAAAGAAGATATTTGTTTTGATAGAAAAAAAGGGATCAGGAAATTAAACTAGCAGATGGCAGTTTTTAAATCCAGTGGGAAATACTGCTGCACATCTCAGAGCTGATGGAGGTGACTCCTGCTACCAGCTGCTGTGGATCTTCAAAGCTGGACCTGTTCAAAGCACCAGTTGGACAAATCACTGAAAGAGGAGTTCATTGGGGGGTATTAAGCACAAAGGTTCTTGTCCTGGCACACAAGGAAGTCCTCAAACCAGCAGATACTAAAATCTGTAGGGGCAGGTGGAAGAAATGTCACTGCATGCCTGCTCTGCCCTTTGCCACTCAGAAATAAGATACTGAGGGGGGTGGGATTTTTTCTTTTTTTTTTTTTTTTTTTTTTTGGCCTGGCTCTTAGGCCATGGTGTGTTTCATTTATATCTTTTTGGGTACCTGCTAGGAAAGCCTGCACTTACTGATTGATTTGTTTATTTGTTTTATTGAGAGTATCATGCATGTGCATTGTTCTGCAGAGCAGGTTGGCAGTGTCAGGATGCCATGGTGAAGCAATGGAAATGGAAAACCTGAGCCAGACGATGTCCTTGAAGTGAGGAGAAGGAACGTGGCAGCTTTTCAAAGACATCATAACCATTTCTAGCTTACCATTCTGTGCTGTCTGCATGGCTTCCTCCTGACGGACAGGTTTGCCATTGCTGCAGATGAAGTTTCTCAGCCAACAGACTTGTCTGTAAAGCTGTAGAACTGCAGTGAACTTGTTTGCTCAGTGCCTATCTGACAGCTGCCACCAGTTACAAGTGAGCTCCTACAAAAAGGCAAATGACCTGAGAGCTCTGATTTCAGGGGATTTCAGGGGATACCCAGTAACTAGAACTTCCCTCTGAGGAAATTTGTATTCCTCTTACAGTGTTGTCCTCTGTGGCCATTCATCTCTCCAGTCTCAAGGACACCCATGAACACAGATGGTTATGGAAGTCTCCTTCTTGGCTGCTTTTTGCATATTGTCCTTTCATACCCTGAGAAGCCCTGGAACCACAATGAAGTCCTTAGATATCTCCACCCCTCTGTTATTTAGATACAAAGATTTGTTCAATTATAACTCATAATGTTAACCTGTGGTGCACAGGAAGCTTCATTCCTCTGTGTTCTGCTTTAACTCCTGCCAGATCTCTTTCCAAGTAGAGCATTTAACATGGCATTTAGTTTTACCCTTTGATACTCTAGAGTCATGAGACTTTGAAATTGGCACCGGCTGAACTCTGGGTTGGTTGTATTTCACATTCCTGCCCCTTTCTCCTTGAGTATGGGGGCTGGTAGGACATTGATAAAGGGAGAACTAGATTCCTGCCTTGGCCAAGAGCTGCAGGAACAGTATCTTGTGGAAGTGGTTTCTACTTTGTCCCCCAAAAGAAGAGGGTCTTTGTGTCCTGTCCTAAAGGTGCAGAGGTTGAATGATTGTTCCTGTTCAGAATCACAAATGTTTGGTCATATGTCTTCTCAGGGCAGATCGTCCCATTTCTGACATTGTGCACCACTCTCACTGATGCTGCTGCTTATTAAAAATCTCCCCATTTAAAGCTTTTGGGCACATGTTCCCTGGAAAAGTCTTCTTTCCCTATCATAGTGCTTCATGAGCTGTGTAGACACTGGTCTTTACTGCAAGAGCCAGAGGTTAAACACCTCTGCAGTGTATTAGTGTGCAGGAGATTTCTTGCTCATCCTGGTCAGTAAGCAGTTGAATTTTGGAATCCGTGGCATCTCTACAGAGTAACTCCCCTTGTTCTTCATCTATTAGGAATACACCATGGTCTGGAGGGTCCCCTCAGCAGACAATTTGAGTTAACCATGAGTGGGTGCTGACAGACTCCATTCTCAAGCCTATATTCTACAGATGGAGTTCCCTTGTTTCCACCAGCCCTCCAGAGCAGGTACTGATCCTGGGCTCCTAGATGTTGTCCTCTTGATTTCATCATTCCCTAGTCTGCAGTCCAGGTTTTGCACCTTTCTCTGTCCCTTTTGCAGCCTGTAGCCTGAGAACATGTAGAAAGAGCCTGAGTGAATACCAAGAGCTCCTTTTGTGACTTGATGCTTGTGCTATTTGTCCCTTCTGGTTTTGTTGCTGCTGGCTTGTGCTGCCAGAAAGAAGAAAAGAATCTAGGTGGTTGTTTAGAGAGGCAGGAAACCCTTGCTCCACTCAGGATTCCCCTTTTTCAGATCAGTTTGAAGACCTCCATCTGGTCTTGATTTTCCCAAAGGTGTCTTTCCTGTCACTCTGTGTTACTGAGCTCTTGGTCAGGCCACATGCTGATTGCTTCCCTCTCCCTCATAGCCCTGTGGCCTCCCCTGTTTGAAATTCCAGCCCTGTCCTGTCATATCCATGCTCCCAGCCTCGTGCTGCCTGAGCCCTGATGGGAGGTGCAGGTGATTCCTGTGCATGGAGCCAGGGTGAGAACCAGGAGCTATGGCTCCACAGAGCAGCAAGGTGTCATCTGTCAGACCAACAGGTACCTCTTTAACATGGTTTATATTGTGCACATCTGAGTTCCAGCTGGTGTAGAACAGTTCTCTCTCCTAGAAGTTTCTGGTCTTACTCCAAGGGCTAATTGGGAACACTCCAGTCCCTGTTGCAGGTGTTCTCCTTTCCCTGTCTCACTTCCTTTCAGCAGGAACAAAATCTTGGGCTTGACCCTGGATTTTAAAAAAGGATGGTAGGTGCTTTCTCATGCTGGCCAGCAACTTGTCTTTCTCCAAGCCAGGTAGCACTGGAGAATCCAAGCACCAAGTGCTGTTTCCAGGACCTTTCATTTTTACAATGAGAAGACTGCAGGGATTTCCCCCCTTAGATTTGCAGCCATGGAGGAAAGCTGAGCAAAGCTGGGTCATGGTATTCTCACATCTCTTTTTCCAACTGGATCCCCTGCTGACTGATGTTTTATCATGACGTAGGCAACCTTCTCAAGGTGCCTGAGAAACACTCTTCTGCTGGCTGTCTGCAGAGCAGCTGTATCAAAGCTTGTTTTTTTTTATTCCATGTCATGTTATGACAGAGTCTTCATTGAGAAATATGGCTTAGGACCCATCCCAAGGTTTGCAATTCCATATGAAATATTCTGGAGAAATTTCTCTTCATGTAGCAGAAATCAAGTAGATTTAGACTACTGTCAGGACTAGAATTTCTGTCTGTAGACCTTCCAGTTGATGTGGGAATCCTAATTAACTACCCTAAGATGCATCTAGGAGAAAAAGGCCCAAGTGACAATGTTAGAGGTTTGTGTGGTATCCTGTCTGATCTTGTGAGCAGCCCTTAATCACCACAAGTTTTTAAGTTCCTGTGCTAGGCTCTGTTGGGTGCAAAGATACTTGGAGCTGCTCTGTCCTGTGTCTCACAGGGAGGGTGTGCAGAGGAGGGTGGTGGCCAAAGGATTTGATCTCAGTGTACAAAGTGAAGATGCTCTGCATGGTTGGAGTGTACAGGAGGTGATGGCCAAGAAACTTTTTTGCCCATTTTTAACAATCCTATGCTTTAATATTAGAGTAATTAATTTTCTAATAATGGAAATTAGGAGGACATTCCTCTAATATGAGCATACTAGAATTCTGAAATATTTTCTTTTTACATATGCTATTTAGTAAGTATTTCTGCCAGAAAAAGAACCATTGTGGATAAAGGATCCAGAGCACCATCTTTCTCTAGTTGTTGTTTGGGTTATCTGAGCTAGTGCCCAAGAAATAAAATTAGATCTTCTTGGTGGCTGGTGAGGATCACATAGTGGTCCTTTTTAGTTGATTCCATTTAAGGTTGATTTTGTTATTCCCTCACTTCCATCTTCTAAGGAGCAATCCTCTTCTAGAAGATACTGAATGAGTGCTCTGAAGCTCAGATTGAATCCCTGCCTGCATGGGGTGAGGAGCCTACATGGCATCTGAGAGCAGAGTTTGAATAAAAAATTACAAAAAAGGAGAAAAAGAACAGAATTTCATGTCTTAAAACTGATTTAATTCTACAGCCCAGCATTAAAAATTGAACATACTCTGGAGCTAGTACCTTGTGTAGTGAACTGCACTCTTTCCCCTCTTAGATTCAGCTAATTGCTGATTACCCCTGCTGTCCTGGAGGACTTCTTGAGCAGAAATGTTTAAAGCTGATGAATATCATATTCACCTATTGCACGTGAGCTTTCAAGTCAAGGCAGGCTCATTTGGCAGGAGGATCTGTGTGAGCAGGAAGACTTCTGGGCTCTCCCAGTCACAAATGCACATCAGCAGTGGTTGTGGTGTAAGCTCAGACATCCCCTTTGTTCATCTAAGGACTTCTTGGGTTAATGAAAGAAGCCAAAGGCTCTCCAGAAATAATTATTAAATTGCCAGAGGCCAGCGTGTTAATCTTCTCTAGTGCCTCTTAAATGACATTTCAATTACTTAAACTGACTGGAACTGAGTGAATATAATACCTGGGGTAGAGGATGAAATTCACATGACAGTGTTTTAATAAACTTAATGGGGAGAAATTTATAAATCAGTTGTTTATTTTGTTGTGGTTGTTTTGGTTTTTTTTCCCTGCTTTTGACTTGGCTACATTAGAGAACCTTGAACCAAGGCCAGCCCTTGTCAGAATGCTTACACCAGCAGCCCTGAAGTGTCTCACCTTGCTCCCTGGGGCTGGAATGATAGTTACTTGTCATCCCTGCCTACTAATTCTTGAGAGCTGTTTAGAAAAAGGAATTGTCTTGCCACAGAGTTAGGTTAGCTGATGTTGGTGTGTGTTCCATCTTCCAGGTTTCTCTGTGACAATCAGAAGGATCTGGATGAGTTGCTGGATTGCCTGCACCCCCAGGGGGTAAGAGAGAGTCAGCTCAAGGAGCGTTTGGAGAAAAGGTGAGCCTGCTTTTTTCTTTTGCTCTGTGTGTTTTCTGAAAGTCAAAGCCTGTCCTTGTCACAGTAAATCTTTCCAGTCCTGGGGCAGCAATCAGTGCTTGCTTTGATCCTGCCTGTGCTAGAGAGGGGAGGATACTGAGGATGAGAAATTGCTGTTCTTCCTGAGCAGTAGCTGCAAGTTTGTGATAAGTAATGGTCTAAACTATGGAGAGGTTCTGTCAGTCTTTAAATTGCTCTGTGCAGCTGGAAACAAAGGCAGTGTTGTTCCACTCACAGAGCCCAAACTACCACGTGCTTTCAAGTGTCTTTCAAAGCAGGTTCTGCACTGGTGGAGCATGTGGATTGGGGATGGATGTTATTGCTGCCCCAGCTGGCACAGGGCAGTGGCCTGCTTGGATTCAAAGGCTGGTGTTTGATTTTCCAGGTATCAGGACATCACACATTCTATCCATTTGGCTCGGAAGCAGAACTTGGGCCTCAAATCCTGTGATGGCAACCAGGAGCTGCTGAATTACCTCCGAAGTGATCTCATTGAGGTTGCAACTCGCCTGCAAAAAGGAGGCCTGGGATACGTTGATGTGACCCCAGAATATGAAGCAAAAGTAAGTGAACAGTTGAATTTGAAGCAAGATGTGATCCATTTTGGAGGTATTTTTTTGTTTAGTTTTTCTGGATTTTTTTGTTTGTTTCATAAATTCAGAGGCTACCCACTGTAGGCTTGGGGTATCCCAGTTCCAGGACTAAAGGATGTTCTGCTCATGGGTGTGTCAGCACAAGGATGTGCAGTGAACTGAAGTATGAATTTTTAGTGCTCTGGTTTGTTCAACCTGAGTCACATAAGCATTATTAGTGCCCTGAGTGTCTTTTCCTAAAGTGTAAATGTGCCTGGTGTGGGTGTGTGGGTAGAGCACACACTGCTGTGACTGGTGTGTGCTCCTCCTACCAAAGGACAACACTGTCTGGTTGGGAGTGGGTAAAGTTCTGCTCCTACCCTGCATCCTGAGTCGCTGCAGAGGGCTCTCACTTGGAGCTGAGATCGTAAGTGTTGAGAGGAAGGGGAAAGTGCAGTCACTAAGGAGTGGAAGAATGCCTGAGTGCTTTGTCATCATGGATTTGGGTTTCTGGTGTCCAGTTGTGGGTGTTTTGGTTTAGTTTTTGGTGGTGGTTGATTTTCTTCTTTTTTGGTTGATTTTTTAGTTGTTGTTTTGGTTTTGGTTTGTTGGTTGTGTGGTTTTTTTTTTTGTTTGGCTGGGTTTTTGGTTGGGTTTTTGTTTTGTTTTTTTAAAGCATGATAATTTCTGAACAGTGCTGTGCATGACCACCAGGTTTGAACTCCAGCAGAAGCAGCAGCAATATGCTGATTCCATAACCAAGTATGGTAAAAACCAACACTGCATGAAGTGTCCCATGTCCCCATGGGCAGGACAGACCCACCTCATACAACACAGAGGTAACCTTCAGTTGTTCCCTGCTCTTCCTTACAGGTGTACTCCCTAGAGAGCTTGAAGGATTTTGGAGAGTGTGTGATTGCACTCCAGGCTGGTGTTGTTAAGAAGTTTCTGCAAGGTTTCATGGCCCCTAAGCAGAAGAGAAGGAAACATCAAGGAGATGACTACATTGCCAAGGCAGAGGAGATAGATGAAGACAAGAAAATGGCAGAAGAAGCTAAGGTATTGTTCATTTCAGGGCTCTGTTTTGGTCTGGTAATACAGCCTTTTGAGCAGAGATGATAACATTTAATCAGGTAGTAAATCCTGAGCATCTCCTCCCCATTCCAAGTTTGGAATGCAGTGAGTTGTCACTTATGGGGTCAGGTGTTCCCTGTTTATTTTGAAGACTAAATGTGTTGGCAAAGTGAAAATCATACTAAGGAATTACAGTTAATTTTCTCCCTGTGAACAGGAAATGGGTCAAGTCAAATACTTTACTTTCTTCATGCACTTCCTCACCTAAGTTGGGTGCTTGAATAAGAGCATATTAGGGAGTGTGTTTAGAGTACATAACAGGAGTTTTAGGCATCAGAAGGGACTGATGATAAGCTTAATGCCTTTGATCTGTAAAGAGGAGGAGAGATGTGGTGAAGGCATAGTAACTGGGAGAGAGTTAGGTATCAGTGTTAGGCAGGAAAAGCCACAACTCCTGGTATGCATGGAGACACCTCTGGAAGATGTGGGTTGCACACAGCTGCTCTGGGACACCTGAGCAAACAAGCTGTGTGTGCCTGCAGAAGAAAAGTGGCATTGTGAGGCTATATGCAGAGCTTTCCAAAGCAAAGCTCAAAAAAAGGTGGAGAAGAGCTGTGGAGGATTTGGTTGGATTCTACAAGGTATTTAAGCTGTACCAATGTTTCACCCTATAGTGAAGGGATAGTAGTGCTCAGGACTAGTTTCTATGTGCTGAGTTAATGGGAAATTAGTGATCCAGAACATGACTTTCCCTGCTGCCCTCTTCAAAGTGCTCTGCCCTGCTTGATCACTGACTTCAGCAGAAATAGCAAGATCAGAATTGGATCAACAGAAGCATTTGAAATTCCTAACTTAAGCAAGAAATACTACATTCTTGACTGGTGCTTGGGGTGTAGTTGTTTGTTTTTGTTTGTGTTTTTTAGAGCTCAAATCCACCTCAAGTCTCTGCTCCTCTGTGGCAGTGCTAGTTAGCAATGGATATGTTTGCATAGGGGTTAGAAATGATGTTCCTCAGTTGTCATGAGGTATTTAAACTTCACTAACTTTGAGTCTTCCAGAGCCTAGTGCAAAGGGAATGGAAGACTGCCTTATGCTAAAAGCTTTCAGCAGAATGCAGAGCTGTAAAATCCAGCTTTGTCTGGGACAAAAAGGAGCTGGATCATCACATTTCCTGTATCTACAGCCATACCTTACCATACCTTACTCTTCAGTGTCTCACAGCTGTAACCATGAGGGTTACACCTGTAGGGCATGCTTCAAGGGTAGCATCAGATTTACTGCAGTATCTAAATGGATAGTAACTTGGTAGTATAAGCTCTGTACTTGAACTTTTATTTACTGTTGCTAAAGCTGTATGGGATTTCATACCCAAGGTTTTATTTACCTGAAAACTGAGCCATTTGGATCAGAAATGTTTTGAGTTTCTCCATTCTGCCTTGGAGCATTGCACTCTTCCTTTCAGCATTGTTGGTGACAGCAAGGCCAGGCTTGGGCAGTCTGCATCCTTCTGGTAGCTGCAGAACTTTCAGTCACAGCAGCCTGGTCAGACACTTGTCCTTTCTCCTTAGCAACCCAAAAGGACCAGTAGGCTTTCTGAATATTGTTGGACCTGTAATCATAAGTTATTTGAATGTATTTTTCCACTATTACCCAATGTGTTTAATGTGCCTCCATACCTGGCTCTGCTGCTCAGCCCTGTACAGATCTCAGCCCTGCCAGTCTGAGTGTGGGCTGGTGCAGGTTTCCCTCCAGGGCAGTGGTCTTGTGCTAGAGCATTTATTTTTGCATTGCATTGCAGTGCTTTCTTTATCTGTCTCAGAGGTTTTCCAGACATTTGTGGTAGTACAAGCAATGTTTTAACTCTTTTTTTGTTGGGTTTTTGGTTTGTTTGGGTTTGGTTTTGTTTGAGAGTGGGGATAGACTCAATATAGATGGAATGAGCTTCCTTTTTGCTTTTGCCAGAGCAGAAAACCTTCATAGATCACCCTGAAAGAGCACCCCAGATCTTAGATACAGTTTTCTGATTAAAAAAACCAAACATTTGTTAGGCCAGTTTCCTGCATAGACCAAGAATTAGGAAGAAACTTCAGTGTGAGGGTGCTGAGCCCCTGTCCCAGGTTTCCCAGAGAAGCTGTGGCTGCCCCATCCCTGGCAGTGTTGAAGGTTGGATGGGGCTTGGAGCAGCCTGGGCTGGGGGAGGTGTCCCTGACCATGGCAGGGGGGTTGATGAATTTTCAGATCCCGTCCAGCCCAAACCATTTTGTGATAATTGTGAAGTCATTTAGAGACAGAACTTCATTTCACATAACAGATAAAATGCAGTATAGCTGTACTGGAAAAGCACTTTTAATGTACTTAGACTATACCAGTGAACTTGCAGTCCTGTAGTATGGCTGTCTCACTTCTCCTGTGAGAAACAAGTTATGGCTTAATAGGCACCCATTTGCTGACATAATTGTCTGTACTAAAGGTTCCTGCTGGCTCAGCTCATAGCTAGGGATCACACTGCTGAGTGGCAGAAGATTGCAGTGTGGACCTGGCTTGTGGCTGTTACTGAATATCAGTTTTGTGCCTCTGTTTTTATCCAAATACTCCCAATTTCCAGTGGCAGTAGTATGCTGGACTGTCCCAGGACAGGGAATATGTGACACTGCAGAAGGATGGCCTGAGTGTAGCAAAGACCATGGGTAAGTGCTCCACCCCTGCTGCTTGCTGGCAGTGGTGTTTGGAAGGGAAGAGGACAGGGAGTCAGACTTCACCTGCAGACTCAAAGAGCAGCTTCACAACCAAGCAATTACCATTTCAGCTGTTCAGAAGGATCTCTGTTATCTTAGGATACCAGATGGGAGACTTTCTAGCTGGAGGTTTGTCCACTTTTACCAAAAGCAGGTGATTTTTGTCACTGAAGCTGCAATGTCACTGAGGACTTCTCCTTCAGTATTTTTGTGGGTGGTGTTTTGGTTCTTCTTGTTTACCCAGCTAGACTGCTCCTCTCCAGTCAGGAGGGTATTTAAGTAACTTCTTTCCATCTCCTGTTTTGTCTAGTTGGCACTGTGAACTCCCTTGATAATGGTGCTGCTAAAATGCAATAGTCTCATGATGCTTGGGAAGCAAGGCTAAAAATCTGTTAAATTCCACAGGCTTGGGGAGAAGAATCTAAGCAAAACTTGCCAACAGCTTTTTCAGATTTATCTTGGCCCAGCAGTTACCCAGTGTGTTAACAGCAAACCCATGGAACACTTACTTGGAAAATCAATTACTCAGTATGTGAAGCACCTCAACAATGTTCTGCAAAGAAATAGCACAGCCCTGTGTAGTCTGCCCCAGTAGGTTGTGCAGGTTTGTTTGTCTTGAATGTCATGGGCTCCAGGTTCCCCACTAGCAATGACAGCAAGGATGTTGGCATTTTAGAACAATTTGTGTGTTTTTCCAAGCATCGAAGATATGCCGTGCTTCCTCAGATTCAGTGGGAGGAGAATGTGCAACTCTGCAAAAATACTGGGTTTTGTTTGGCTCCCAAATTGCTGTCGGCTGCAGAGTTTAGCTTTTCCCATTTGACACTTCACTGTTTGCTTTTTCATTCTCCTGCGGCAGAAGAAAATTAACTGGAGTCCTATTATGTCCCTGTCATGTCTAGGCCATCCCCTCGTTGTTGTAAAGCAAAGGATTAGCACTGGAGTTGCCCATGCAGTAGCTCAGGATTACTTCTCTGTCCTGCTGTATTTCCGAGTTACCCCAATGTTGTTCCTAAACCTCCAGAGCTGAGTCTGAGACTCGCCTGTGGCTCCTGATGTGCAAACTCCAGCAGTTGCCCTGGTGCAAATCTCAGGTTTAATGCTTTCATCCTCACTTGCAGCTACTTCTGGGATTTCACACGCACTGAGGTCATTCTAGTCACAGGAAAGCAGCTGGTTTTGTATTTGGGGCTCCGAATGCTGTGCCTGTCAAACGTGATTGTTGCTGATGTCCCCTTTGCAGCTCGGAGGCCCAAGGTCTGGTCTTGCTGATGCTCTCCAGTGTCTCTGCAGAACCCACTGGAGGGCAGCACAGGCTGCTCCCAGCTACCATGCTCAAGTGGTGTTGACAGCTGCCTCCCAAACGTTCATCCTGCATTTTACAGTGCTAGATTTCTGCCTTTTATTTTCTTAGCCTGGTGATTGTTTGGGCTAGGCTTTCAGAGGAAGAATTCAATGGAGTTCACATAGGCTGTTTCAGCCTGGCCATGAAATGCAAAAAGGCTCTACTGTTATGAACAAACTGTCTGATCCAGTGAGACTGGCTACGTATAAACCACAAATAGGACTGCTGAGGCTATATAGAAAGAAAGAAATACAGAGCTGAGCTTTGGTTATTAAGGGCCCCAGCTAAAGGATATAAAAACATCATCAGACTGTAGCGAGCTGTGTCTGTGTGCTTCCTTGTAAGCTGTTAGGTCTGTCTGCAGGTTGCTTCAGCCATGGAGAAGTGGAAGACAGCAATCCGTGAGGCCCAGACCTTCTCCCGTATGCACGTGCTGCTGGGGATGCTGGATGCCTGTATCAAGTGGGATATGTCTGCAGAGAATGCCAGATGCAAAGTGTGTCGCAAGAAAGGTACGCATTCCTGCCCCACACTGCGGAGCAGCTGGACCCTGGCACCTCTCCATGCCCTGCTTAGGCAACATGCCCCTCTAGTCTGTCACTCTTCTTTTGGCTGTGTTTTGTGTTTTGAATGTCAGGATTTACAGTCAGAAGCACTGATCTCACAGAAGCATTTGACCCTGACTCCACTAAACCATTCTTGCAAAACTAGAGCACAGTCTTGCAGAACATTGCGGAGCTGCTACCCCTGGATATTGAGGGTACTTGGACACAAGTCATCTACAAATCCTTCTGGGAACACTTGTGCCACTGTCCATTCCCTGGATTGCTTTTTGAGTTGGAATGGTCTTTGGGTCTCTGAGCCTTGTCAGTTAATCTCTTTTACAGAAGGAAGGAGAGGTCAGGAAGGTTATTATCCTTTGTAGCCAAATGGGAGAGAATGAGGTGATCCTGCTTTGTGGTTAGGGTGGGAGCTTGCTGCTTGAGCTGGAAGCCTTACCTGGGGAAGTAACCAAATAGGTGACAAGGGGGGCTACCTTCTCTTATGCATCCTAGG
Organism: Phaethornis superciliosus; assembly: GCA_023637945.1. Classification (NCBI taxonomy): domain Eukaryota; kingdom Metazoa; phylum Chordata; class Aves; order Apodiformes; family Trochilidae; genus Phaethornis; species Phaethornis superciliosus. The sequence goes on along the minus strand of JAJQWJ010000023.1, from coordinate 10,045,974 downwards.
AGGAAAGGCTTTAGGGTCTTGCAGGTGGAGGGAAAAGTAGAAGGGAACCTCTCTTGTTGGATGGAAGCCTGGAGGGAAGAGCTTAGTAGTACATTCCGCCTCATCATGTGCTTTTTGTCTCATAATTTGCTGAAACACCAGTGGGAAATGAGGGCAGACAGACGGACAGACCTCTGGGGGAATGCTGGGCCACTTGTTTACCAAAAGGCTATGCCATCCATCTCTTCAGAGAAATAAGGGCTTAACTGGTGCAACATCTTCCTGCACTGTGGAGCCTCTGGGATATTCCAAATGCAAAAACTGTCCTGTCTATCTGTTGAGAAGGAAGATACAAGAGGGGGCACACCTGAGAGTAACAGATTAGAGTTTCACAGGATTTAAGAACTGGGGCACTGGAGAAAGCGACATGCTGGCAAGCTCTCAGCACTTTCTGTTTTTTCTTCAGTAAATGAAGTAGCTGGCTCAGGACTGTCTCCCCATTTCCCTGCACCAGGGAGAAGAACAGAGACCAGTTCTGCTGCATACTGATTTTCTTTGTAGGCTTGCTAGCTTAAGTAGGAAGAAGCAGCTGTGCAGGTTGACCAGACTGAGGCTAGAATAAGAATAGCTGCATTTATAGCTTCTTCCTAGGCTCTTGGGCAACTTGGCAGCAAATTCCTCTTTCCCTGTGTTTGGCTTGAGACTTAGCCTGGGTGGAACCTATTTGGCAGGTTTCTACCTTTGCCTCAAGTGAAATCTCTGCAGAGCAAGAAACTTTACATTGTTTTCTTTGTTTTTAAATGCTGCTGCTGGTTTCTGCTGCAGTGGTGGAACTGAGGAGGAAGGGTCCCTGCTGACCGAGGGTACTTTACATCTTTATCTTGCTTTGTCCTGACCTCCAGTCCTGCAGCAGCTTTTGCTTCTCAGCTTGAACAGGGCTGTGGCACTCCTTACAAGTGAGTTGCACTCTCCTAGGTGAGGATGACAAGCTGATCCTGTGTGATGAGTGTAACAAAGCCTTCCACCTCTTTTGTCTGAGACCGGCGCTGTACGAGATCCCGGATGGGGAGTGGCAGTGCCCAGCCTGCCAGCCTTCCACTGCCCGCCGCAGCTCCCGGGGCAGGTGAGTGACCCTCCTCTCCTCTGCACTGACACACTTCCAGCCATCCTTTCACCAGACAACCAAACCAGAGCCCCCTTCAAAATGTTTTAAATAGTCTTGCTGACACCATGGCACCGGCACAATAGAAAAGAAACTTTTTCAGGCTACAGCTTTAGCACGCCTGTGTTGTACTCACCCATGGCAAGTTCAGGAGTTTTATATTAAAGGTTAGGTTTGACACAGAAAATGTGCACCAGACAACCAAAATCAGCTGTACTAAGGGCTGTTGTGTTTTTTCACCAAGCAGTTGTGATGCTTTTTCATGGGAGGGTAGCTAGTAGCACTGTAGCCCTGTAGTCCACTAGGCTGTTGCTGTTGTGTTCTTGGCAAGTTAAAACAGCAACAGTCCATGTTGCAGCTCAGCCTCTACTGTGCTACTAAAAATCAGGCTACAAAATGCCACTTTGAAGGTTTTCTGGACATTACAAACCTTAACAAGGCAGGAGTTCTTGAAGGGCTACAGAGGAAACATGATTTGAGGAGGAATCAAAGTTGTTCTGTACAGCAGAAATTAGTTGTTGCCTTGTGACAGCAAGGGCATGATTTGTTTTTTGAGTTGCAAACTGGAAGTTAAATGTATGCAAGGTCTATTTTCCTGCTTACAGTATATGTCCTCTGCTGATGGTGACTCTGCTGCATCTGCCTTTTTGCTGGGGAGGTGAGGCTTTTAAATGGCATCTGAAGAGCTGGCAGCCAGCAGATCCTCCCTTGCAGAATGGCAGCACAGTGAGAGGTGTAGCAGCCTGTGATGTGCAGGTGGTGTACAGCCTTGAAAGTATTACTTTCTCCCTGGGCACCATTTAAGAGTTCATCAGGCTTGTAAAAAATGACAGAGCTTCAATGCAGCTGTTCTGGCCTGAGATCATAGTTACTTTGATGTGGCAGAGTCACCTGCAAGCTGCTTAGCTCCTGGATGAGAGCCATCAGGTGGGGTAACACCTGTTCTGTTCCCTGCTTTCTGCTCTTGTCTTCCTAGCTGAGGCAGCAAAAAATGTCAGCCTGGGATCACTTTCTCCCCACGGGCTGTGCAAGCTTATTCCTTTTACTGCTTAAGATCCTCTTTTGAAGAGGGTTGAGACTCCCACGACACCTTTGGCTTTGTCCCTTTTTTGCCTAGGCATGCTTGTTTGTTTTCCTGTTTTTGTAACAGTTTGCATGCTTTAACAGACACTTGGGAGCAATCTGAGCTGTCCTGGGCAGGGAGATTTTGTGGCTTCTGAGTTTAGTAGATGAGAAGCCTGACCCTCTGCTCACTAATACAGCATAGCTTGTGAATACTGCTAAATGTGGTCTGTTCCCTCCAGTGCACATGCAGGTGCTATAACAGTGCAAGGAGGTAATGGGAAAATATTCTAGCAGAATGAAAATTCCCACCCTTCTGAAACTCCTTAGGCCTCCCGCAGACCTGGGGTAAACACCAGCACATCTTCAGGGAGGAGTAATTGCACAGCAATTGCAACTTAAAACCCATTATCAGACAGTCAAGGTGCCTAGAACAGCAAAAAAATACAGATTCAGCTATCAGAGGTTTTCAGCCCAGACGTTCAGCCTTTAGCCTGGGAAGTTCCCTTTTAGCTGTAGCTACAATTTTTTTGAAATAGAGCAACTACTTCAGTCTGGGGCTGGGTGTTCTTTCAGAGCCAGGTGGGCAGTGAGGCTCTGCCTGTCCACACACAGCAGGGAGGGCCCAGGGCCCCTGGTCCCAGGCACTGGTGCAGCAGATGTCTTTACCTGTCTTGCTCTAGGAACTACACAGAGGATTCTGCTGAAGATGAAGGTGAAGAAGGTGAGGAAGCTTCTGATGAGCCAGATGCTGAAGAAGAAGAAGAGGAGGAGGAGGAAGATTATGAAGTTGCTGGACTGAGATGTAAGGCCATGACCACGCAGGAAAGTAACAGAAAATATTAAACCTCTGCCTTCAGTGTCCAGAGTGTTGATCCTGTTTGGGAGTTCTGCTTTTCCTTGCACAGAGCATGTTGTAACTGGGAAGTGGTGGGGCAGCTCACAGGGCTGTGCTGTACATTACCTGGGCAGCTGGGATGAACTCTCTTCCCTGTGTCATCAGGTCAGCACCAACAAAGCCTGGAACTGCAGAGAGCGCTTGCTCACTGCCTGGTCAGTTCCCTGGAAATGTTGCTGGGATCAGGGAGAGTGCTGTGAGGTGTCAGCAGGGCAGGGTGGAGCAGCAGTGTTATCAGTTACTGGTGCTGGCAGTCTCTCTGCCTACAGGATTTGTTGCTAAACTGGATGTTGCTGATAGATGCTTGTGGAGCTTTAACCACAACCCCCTCTCCCTGCCTTTTCCCTTCCCACCAGCTCATAACCACTTAATTGCAGGATTTCTGGTGATTTGGCAAGGATACATTTTCAGATAGGAGGAGGAGCAGTTCCTCTGCCATCCCTGTGGGAAGGCACAGGACTTGAGGTGTAGTGTGGCCTGGACCACCAGCACCCTTTGGTTATGTACAGAGAGCACCTGGGATGTGACACTGGCTCATTCCTGGGCAGCTGAGTGGAATGAAAGAGCATTTTCTAGACTCCTGAATGACTGCTTCTCCACTTAACCACTTTTTAGTATGTGTATCCACTTTGTTTTTAGGGGAATTTGACTCGTTCTCATTTGAACAACTTGCTGCACTGAAAAGATCAATCTGGGAGTGGCAGACTGCCAGCATTTGCTTTCTGTCAAAATACCCTTGATTGACTGAAAATTAACTTCAGAGAGTCTTGATCAGGGCAGATGGTGGAATCCAGAGACCGGAGGACCCTAAGGGATTATCCCATGTCCTTCCAAGGGTTTCCATCCTGATCCATCAGTCTTGATTCCCTGCTTTACTCTGGTTTCAAGGATGCTCACTGATAGCCTGGCTGTGTACACTGCTGCTTGTTCTGTGTTGTATCCATGTCCACTCTTGGAGTGTGTTCAGCCTGTGTTGCATGGCCAAGTCAGGAGCTGAGCCAAGGTTTCCAAACAATAGCAAAAGAGGGTTACAGTCACTAAAAATAAAGTGCTAAATGCAACCCCTGGTTTTAAAGAGCATTAACATGGAAAGGTCACAGTGGAAAACTTTTGTTTTAATAGAGAAGTCTCCATTAATCCCCATGGTGTTTATCCTGAGGGATATAACCTAGAATGTTGGATTGTCAGACATTTCACACGTGCTGCACGCTTGACACACAAGCAGAGTGACAGCAGGCAGACGTCCCACTGCCCTGACACGTGCTCCTCGTGTGGGGGGCCCTGCAAGATGATTTATTGGACAGGGCTGGATTAGAGGCTGCAGATGAAGTGCTGCAGTGGGCTGGATACAGCTTGGTTGAGCACTGGTGACCTGCTGGAAGGAGCTTGGCTGGGGAAGACCAAATCGTTCTCCTGATGCAGAGGGGTCATGGGAGAAACTTGAGGCACACTTGAATTTCCATCAGTGGGAAGCTCTGACAGGCAGCCTAACCAACAGGCGAGCTCCTCTCTTTGGGTTATAATGCAGCAGCCCCAGGCTTGGGGAATAAAATCCCATTGTTTCCTGCTTGCAGCACGTGGAGTCCCTCCCGGTCAGTAACTTGACACTCCCCCTGCACACAGTTCACTTTCCAGGGGGCTGAGCAACTGGTGTATCCCACTGCCAGGGCCACTGCTGAGTGCTTGGAAAAGCACCCATTCCCAGAGGGGCAGTGGGAGACGTGGGGAACAGCAGGGTTCTGCTCCCAGTGCTTCCAGAAGGGACACTGCACTTCTGTTAGAGACAGCCCACCTGTCCTTGTGGCATTTGACCTGCTGTCCCCTGAGTCTCTGTGTGTCAGGGTCTCTGTGCTTGGCTCTGCAGGAGAGGGGTTGTGGTACAGCCCCAGGAGAGCCTGGCCAGCACAGAGGGGCAGGGAGGTGACAGGAGGGAAGGGAGCTGACAGGAGGAGGGGGATGTGGCTGGAGGACCTACTGGTGCTGTTGGCTGTGTGTGCCAGCCCCATTTGGTTGTTGCTAAACAGCAGTAGCCTCTTTTTGGCCAGGAGGTGGTTACCCACTGTATCACCTCTGGACAGGGCATGGGGAGCACAGCTGACATGAGGATGTGTGCACTGGGGCTGTGCTGGGTCACTGCAGCTCCTCAGTCCTGAGCCAGCTCTGCCTGGGGTCTGTGGCTGGGCAAAGGGTGTGGGATCTCTGCTCCCAGGTTCACTCCTCTGAACTCCTGCCTTCTCTGTTACAGTGAGACCCAGAAGGGCAGCCCGGGGCAAGCAGAGCACAGCCATGTACTCCTTGAGGCAGGGGAGGCACCAAAGGAAGAAGCAATCCCTGCACCCTGCCAGGGGACCCCGGCCGCGGGCTGCACCTGTCAACGGCGCCGACATTGATGAGCTGGTAAGAGCCAAACTGCTCCTGGGGGGCTGCTCACACCACGAGTTATAAACTGAACAGGTGTCCTGCTTCCTTGCCTTCCCAAAGAAATGCCCTGAATCACACCGAGGGACCCGGCCGGGCTGGGGCTGGGCTAACAAAGGAGGCAAAGCCCTAAGGGCCTGGTACAAACGCAGCACAGATATGCCAGGCATCTTTCCCCAGCAGCTTTCACACATTGTCCCCCTTGAGTAGCAGGCAGCCTGCAGCTTGTTAAAGGGTTTAAAATAGTATCCATATGTCTCTACAGAGAGGTGGGGGGACTGAGGGGGTCCTGGATGGTCAGAGAATGCCAGCAATGTTGGACCCTTGCTCTCCAGCCTTGGCCGTTTTCTGACAGTTGTTGTCTGTATGGTCACTCCCCGACCTCCAGGACATAATTTGGCTGGTTTAGGTTTCACTTGACATTTAAAGAATAAAACCTTATGGTACTGAACAGAGCAATCTCGTGTGTGCATTCACTGGAGCAGGGTGGAGCTGCAGCTTGCTGTGCTGTTTGTCCTGGGGAAGGACACACCACAGGGGATACGTGAGGATACTCCAGCCCTGTGGGCCACGTCACAGCCCTCTGCTAGAGCTGCCATCTGTCCCCACACCAGTGCCAGCAGAGCTGGTCAGTCCTGGCACTATTCTTGAGCTGGTCTTGGGGCTCGCTGCTCCTTGCACTGGGTGTCCTGGTCTGTCTTACAGATTAGAGAGTGACCAAAGCTGTGAGCCCAGCAGGGACTTCCACAGCCAGCTTAGAGGGACTTTCAAGTGGAGAAAAATCTTACTGGAGTGGCTGGGTCAGGGTCCCTGACAGAACAGTCTTGGGGAAGAGAATGCTGCTAGGGCTCTTGCACTTACTGGGAGGAGACAGAAACTGGCTCCTGGTAGTGCCCTGTGTTGTGGAGCCTTCCTGTCATCTGAGGTGCCCTGAGCAGCAATGTCCTGGTGAGCTGTGTGCTTGGAGCCAAGGGGATGTCCCTGTGCTGTGGATCCCTGGGCAAACAGCTGACCTTGTGTGCAGGGCAGTGGCACCTGAGGCATCAGCTGCTCTGGGGTGCTTCAAGGGGCATGGTCAGCTCTGAAATGTCACTGCAGCAGCACAAGGGCTTTCACCCACTGCTTCTTGTGTCCTGTCAGCCAGGGGCTTGGAAAGGGAATTTACATTCTCCATTTGATATCATCTATTCTTTGGCTGCTTGTTTTGACTATGTTGTCTTTGAAAGTATCTTGCTGCCCCTGCAGAAAATACAGGCTGCTTGTGAGCTTCTGGATGGGGCTCTTGGTCTGTAACTCAAGCTGCCACTGCACGTCTTGGCTCTTCCCATCAAATGCAGATGAGATGAGAGCAGGTTTGCAGTTTCCTTCTTGGTTATTGTGGAAGATGGCTGCATTTGAAAGCCTTGAACTTTGGTCCTGCAGCAGCACCACATATCCCCAACCACTGAGACTCTAGCTTATAAACAGAGGAAAGGAAAAGGAAAAGCTCTACTAAGAATCAGCTGCTTTGGCCTCAAGTGTTTGCTGAACACTGAATCTTGTAGTGGTTCCCTCCTTTTAACAGCATCCTTTGTGTGGGCAGGTCCTTCAAACAAAGAGGACAGCACGTCGCCAAAACCTGGAGCTGCAGAAGTGTGAGGAAATCCTCAGCAAGCTGATCAAGTACCGCTTTAGCTGGCCCTTCAGGTGAGGACAGGGTGCTCCTCCTCGGGTGCAGGCCTGGCCAGAGGCTGGGTGAGGGGTGGGGGGGCCATGCTGCAGTGCTGCCCCTCCACTCGCTGGCTGTGAGACGGGGGGCTCAACAGTGAGTTAGGGATGGGATGAAAGGGAGTGAAGCTCCAGAAGAAACCACCACGCTCTCAATTCTCTGCTGGACTGAAGGCATGGGTCCCTTCTGAGATGTTACAGGGGGTGGTTGGCTGTGGGTTAAAGAGGGGAGGCTGGGGTGGTGCTGCCAGTGGCTCCCAGGACTTTCAGAGTGCTCACTCGGCTAAGAGGTCCCTGCACCTGGGCCAGGTCTTGGAGCAGAAGGGCAAGCTGCTCTCCTGGTTGTGGTGCTGTGGCTGACATGTCTGTAGAACAGTCAGGGTGCTGGTTGGGTTTGTTCCAGTGCTGGGGGTGTAGGTGGGGGCTGCTGCTCAAGCAGAGGGGTTGGGGATCTCATTCTGCTCCAGCTCTGCACTGCCTGTGGCCGGGGCCATCGTGTTCCTCCTATCTTTGTGGCTCTTCGTTTGGCAGGGAGCCAGTGACCACAGAGGAAGCTGAAGATTACTTTGAGGTCATCAGCAACCCTATGGACTTCCAGACTATGCAGAGCAAGTGTTCTTGTGGCAATTACCGCTCGGTGCAGGAGTTCCTTGCAGACATCAAGCAGGTGTTCTCCAACGCCGAGCGCTACAACCAGAACGGGAGTCACGTCCTGTCCTGCCTGGAGAAGACAGAACAGTGTTTGATTGACATGGTGCACAAACACCTGCCTGGCCACACGTATGCACGCAGGAAACGCAAGAAGCTCTCTGCCAGGTGCCAGGGACTGGAGGAGCAGGAAGGGGACAGTGAGTCAGAGCCCCTCGAACATTCCCAGGGGCGGAAAAGGAAGAAATGAGGGATGGGGAGACGAGGGGGAGAGCCAGAGCTGGACCAGGCCATCTGGTGCTGCCAGGCAGCAGGATGGGTTGTCTGGAGGGAGCTGGGAAGCAGCAGGCACTTCTCTATTAATACAGCCTTCCCTTTGGCCCATCCTAGTTCTAATTTTTCTGCTATTTCCTCAAGTATTTGGTCATCCACTGAGTGAGCAGAGATGACTTACTGCTTCCTGCAAAATCCTCAAAGCTCTGAAGGAGTCTTTCCTGCTAGAAGAGGAAGGTGGGAGGGCAAGGGGAGGCCCTGGCCAAAGCTTGGCTGGGCAGGGGAGCATGAAGCCTGCTCCAGCTCAGGCACTGTCTGCTTCCTCGGGATGAGCTGCTTCCTCCCCTGGGTGAGCAGCTGGAGCGTGGTGGGACCTGGCCTTCTGCTGCCTGTGATGTGAAACCAGCCTTGAGCTGGTGCAGGGAGGGATCATATTGCTTTACAGAAGGACTGGGTGTGATCAGGCCAATGGGCTGCTAGATCTTGTATGTATATATTTATATGGTGGTAATTTGGAGCCCCCAGTGAAGAGCTGCATCGGGCGAGCAAGCACTTACATTTATGGAGATCCAGCTTTCACCAGCATCCTAACACAACTGGCTTGGAGGTGCTCTTGCTTTTCCACTCTCTTCTCTCTCTCCTCGGGGAGCAATCTCTGGAGGTTGTGCTCTGCAGAGGACTCTTCTGAGCTCAGCTCTTCACATGTACACGGCAGGGAGGAGGCAGTTGCCTTCCCTGCTCCCCTCCAGCAGCACCTGATCCTGTAGCCCTTTGGATGAACAGTGCCAGCAGCACACCAGGGAACGTGGTTTTCTGCACGCCCTGTGGGGAGCTTCAGGGCAAGGGGAGCAGCAGAAACATGTTCTGTGTAACTTTTTAAATTAATTTTCTAGTTAAAAGTGGCTTGTTTCTAGCTGTGACCTTGTACAAAGAACACCTGTAAGATACTGTTGTCTTGCTTTGGCACATGTACAGTTTATATGAAATCATGTTTGCTTTGTATTTTTCCCCCCCTCTTAAAAACTTGTTTTCCTACCAGTAGCTGGAGTTACACCGGGGGATTTGTTGGCAGTCCCCACCAAGTTCTCCCAGTCTTCCTCTAGCCATGCTCTCACCATGTTTTATAGGAGTCCTTTCCCTTGCTCACCTCCCTCACACTCCCCCAGCACAGTCAGGACCATCCCACACTGTCCCACCAGCTCTGCCCTGCCCCAGCAGTGGGTCCTGCCACCCCAAATACTGACTTTTCTCTAAGAAAAGGATATGATTTTTTCATCACCTCTCCCTCTCTTTCATGACAGGTTTTAACCATACAATCAGGGCTTGAACTTTTTATTACAGCAGTCTATAATTTGGAACAAATCAGCCCCAGGGCTGCTCTGTGCTGCTTCTGTAAGAGAAAAGCAAAAGTAACTGTTGCAGCTCCTGTGATTTGAGAAGAAAAGAATAATCAATTAAAAATTGCAGCCTAGTTTTGTGAACTTTTTAGGTTGATTTTTTTTTTTCTCCACCCCTCCTAACAGGTATTCCTTTCAGTTCTGGACTGTCAGTGGCTGCAGACTAGGCAGGTTTCCAGCCACTTCCCTCTGCCCAGCCTCAGCTCCCTGCCCCACAGAATAGCACTGACATTTGTATTTCACACGTCCCCTCCAGAGGCTTTGTTTTGTCCTGTTCATAGAGAACATTTTCTGCAGGTCCTACACAAGTGAAACCTTTGGAATTGTACGTTTTTAAAAAATAAATGTCATTTGGGAGGGAGGGGGTTTCTGCTAAGGGCTGTACTTGTAATAAATTGGAAACTTAAAAATAAACATTATGTACTTGTGTTTGTAAAAAAGTGGCTTGCAGTGAGTCCTTTGCTGGCACCCTCTCTTCATGTGGGACCTTCTGGGATGTCTCCCTCACCTCTCTACTCTCCAGAGCCCTCACTGCACAGGGTGTTGCTGCCTTCTGGAGGGAAAATGGAGCCCTGTGGATCAAGGAGACAGCCAGTCTGGTTCAGGTCAGTTTGCAGCTCTGCAGACCTGGGGTTGGTTTCACCAGCCTTGGGCTGTACCTGGGCTCCTCCTGTCACACCACACTCCTTTGTTGGCTGCTGTTGGCTTGAGTGCTCTGAGCTGGCCCTCAGTCCCCCTGCCCAGAGGTGAGGGATGGGGCTGTGTTTATCCTGCCCAAACGAGCCCCTCACTGGGATGCAGGAGCAGTCCTCGGGCTGATCACCTCCTTTAGTCCCTTCTGCAGCTGCCAGGGTGACACTTGTCCTGGCACAGCATGCAGGGTGGCACTGGGCAGCTCTCCTGAAGGGAATACAAGGGGGTAAGAGGGGAGCTGAGTCTCTGCCCTCTCACCTCAGGCTTGGCCACCTGGCTGCCCAGCAGACATCAGGCTGATACCAGAACTCCTGCCCTTGCTTTAGCTGTGCTTTGTGACAGCCTCCCTGGCTGGAGCTGGGGGAGCAGCAAGCTCTGTTCCTGCTGTGTCCCCAGCTCTCATCCTGCCCTCCAGCAGCCTGGGGGGGATGTGCTGGGCTCTGACACAGCCCCGAAGCAGCCAGGGCTGGGGAGGTGATGAGCCAGCACCCACATACAGCCCGGCAGCTGTCCAACAGGCACTGGCACAAGCTTTGCCTGTGTTCCTGCCAGTGCTGTGCTGCCAGGGGGGAGAGGGGTTCCTGAGCATCTTCATCATCCTTGCTGAGGAGCTGAGCTGGGAGTGCTCCAGCACTGCTGGGCTGAGGAAATCCTCTGATGGGCTGGAGGGCTCGAAGGCTCTCAGGGGTGGACAGATGCTGCTTTCCCCAGAGCAGCCTCATCCCCTGGACACAAGAAGTGGTTTGATGTTCTGGACATGCCCCAGGACCCGGGTGAATCAGAGTGTGACTCAAGCTGGGATGTTTCTAGACCTCAGCATGGAGACCTCACACCAGCATCTGCTCCAAGACCTTTTTGGAGACCTGCTTTTTATAGCAGCCCCTGCATGGCATTAGTGTCCTGTGCAGGGGTTATAAATAGCTGTCCCCATGCCTGGCAGGCAGCAGTGGCCCTGCTGGCACCAGGGGCTGGGGATGGGCACTGGGATGGGCACCCAGCATCCCACCAGGGCTTGGGGTGTGACAGACCCCGGGGGACATCTGGGTGGTCCAGCACAGCCTCGGGGGAAGGCTGGGGGGGGGGGCAGAGCGTGAGGACCCTTAATCTGAGGACCCTTAATCTTGGACCCCCCCTGCCCCCATGGCTTCCCTGTGGTTTAATCATTAATATTAACCACTTAATGGGCTGAGTAACTTGGGATCTTCAGCGTGCCCGCAGAGCAGAGTGAAGTTCCTTCTGCTACTCAAAACCTGGAGCGAGTGGCCCAGCTCTGGGGGGGTACCCAGGCTGGGGGGCTGCCCCCAGAGCCCCCCCACCCTGCTGGGTTTGGTGGCCCTGGGGATGTTCCTGGGGGGGGGACAGGGAGAAAGGCTGAGCCTCCCCAGGCGAAGGTTGAGCACAGTTGTGACAAGGGGACAGCCCTGCTTCGGGGCAGGCTCTGTGGCAGATCCATGGCCCCCCCAGCAGCGGGGCCACCCGGGCTGTGGGGCTGAGAGCCAGGGGTGCCCGGGCGCCAGCGGCCCCACGGCTGCCGATAGCGGGGGCCAGGGGGATCCCTTATCAGGGGGAGAGCTTTAGAGGCAGCGGTGCCTTGGCAAGTGCCGGGGTGCTCAAGGACAGAGTGTCCCCAGGCCGGGACACACGCCTGCCCCAGCGCTGGCACTGAGCCGTGGCCGGGGGTGTGAGCTGGAGGTGCACTGAGCTGGCTCAGGACTCAGCACCAGCGGCTGCAGCCCGGGGCAGGGGGGGGGGCCAGGGGGGGGCTGGCTGTAGCCCTGTCCCTGGAACATGGCCCTGTGCCCCCTCCCTGGGCAGCTCCCACCCTGTGCCCAGCTCCCGGCTCCCCGGGCTGGACTTTGGAGCCTGTCCTGGAGCCAATAATTGACTCTCCTGCCCCGGGTCATGGCCCCTTTATCTTTCCAAACAAAATCCTCCCGTGGCAGCCGGGGGAGCCCATTGGGCTGCAGACCCCCAGAGGGGGGGGGGGGGTCAGGTAGGGGTCTCTGCCCTGGCACCACCCCCCATTAATCCCAGGGAAGGGACTGGGTGCCCATTGACTCAGCCAGGGTCCCAGCACCCCAAATCAGGGGAGAGCCTTCAGTGTATTCCCTGCCAGCACCCCCCAGGCAGCAGGGGCCCCTTTGCACTCTGGCTGCCATGATAACTCCGAGGAGAGGCAAAGGATTTACCCAGAGCAGGCACTTGACTTCTCCAAGCATCCCCGGGGGGAGGACGTGCTGGGGACTGATGAAAGGCTCTTCACCTCATCGATCAGGGCAGCACAAAGCCCCAGCAAAGTGTGGTGGTGAGCAAGGGCCCAGCAAACACAGCCCCTGCAGGGGGGTCTTGCACCTCTCCCTTGGCTACAGCCCTGACATAGAGCTCAGGGCTTCAGTGGGGAGGGGGCTGCTGGGGTGGGCAGGCAGCGGGTGCTAATTTAGGAGCTGAAAGGAGGGTCCCTTGTTGGCTGAGCAAGATGGACTGGGGGGGCATGGGGCGAGCTGAGACCCTCACTGGGGCCCAGCACTGCCCAACCTGCACACAACTAATAGGCAATATGGTGATGAACCTGAGCAGCCCAAGGCTTCCTGCTACAGCCCCCTGCCTGTCACTGCCCACAGCCCCCTGCCCAGCATGAAGTGGGAGCAGAGCCCTTTTCCCCTCCCCTGCACTGGGAACCCACCAGATCAGCCCCATGAATGCAGAGATGAGCTGCTCCCCACCAAGATGTCCTGGGCTGGGGTGGGCCATTACCCCCAGGGCTGAGCCTCAATCACCCACCCGGGTGGCACCCACGGGCACTGCCCATCAGCAGCCCGGGCCAGCCTGCCTCAAGGACAGCCCTGGTGACACCAGCTGAGGCTTGAATTTCCCTCCGGACAATGGGGAAGGCGAGCAGGGATTGTAACCGGAGTGGGAGGGATAAATTAAGCTGCTCAGAAGTTTCCATTACCCACACCTTGGGCTTCTGCGTGGGACATCAAAGCTGAACCCCTCTGCCCCCCGGCCCTGCACCCCCAGGCTCTCACCCGGCTCTGGGCTTGCCGGGACCTGGGTGCCAGAGTACTGAGCCCCCTCGCCTGGCACTGAGGCCCTGGCAGCAATGGCACCGACACAAATCACCTACAGAGGACGGAGTGGAAAGGATGATTCATTGGAGAGCAGGAAAACTCTCCTCTTACTACTCAGCCGGGAGGCAGAGCCCCAGAACCGGACGCAGGGGATGCAGGGAGCCCCCCAGTACCAGCCGGCAGACCCCCAGCACATTCCTCCACTTTCTGCTGGCACTCGAGCCCCTGGGCCCAGCTGGCACCCACCACCGGGACTGGAGCCCTGACCTGCTGAGCAGGGGGGCTCCCAGGAGGCTGCTCTCGACCCCCTCAAATTCCTCCAAACAGCACCAGGCTCAGTTGAAATAACACATCCAGGGTTTATTGTTTTTTCCATTCCTTGCAGCTAATGATTAAAAAAAAAAAAATCTAAAATAAATTACAGAATTAAATAAACACGGGCTGGATTATTCCCCTCCCTGCCCCGTCCCCGCTGTCCCCCCCAAAGAAAGCGTTAGAAGAGTCACTGGATTTGGCAACAGCAACAACAACAAAACAACCTCTAGGAAAAAGCAGCTACTTGTCACAGTGGAGCAGTGCCAGGGGGTCCCTCTCCACCCCAAACTACTGTGTGTCCCCCCTCCTTCCACCTCTCAGCCTCTGCCTTTGCCCCCGGCAGCGTCCCCTCGCCCCTTACCCGTGAGGACGGCTTCCCCTGGCGCGCTGTCCCTGGGGAGGGGGCAACCCCCCCCTTCTAGACGTGTGTTGGGTTCTCCAGATACGGGTCCGTCTTGGTCATGTGCAGCATGACCGTGGGGGCTTTGTAGTGGCAGTGGACCCCCCCGCAGCTCACCCCGCTGCATGGCTTGCCCCTCGTCCTCACCCCCAGCTTTCTGTTGCACAGGCTCTGCCAGGTCTGCAGCGTCTTGGAGCTCCACACCCACACCCCACTGGTGATGCCCACCACCAGCGACATGAAAATCTTTAGCATAAAGACAGCCACAGTGGGGACCGAGGTCTCCAAGGAGCAGTTGGCAGCACGCCGGCCAGGGAGGTGCAGGCAGCCCTGCTCCAGGGCCCTCAGGTTCCAGTAATCCACGTTCAGCCGCTCATAGAAGTAGCAGACAATAACACAGGTGGCCGGGACAGTGTAGAGGATAGAGAAGACCCCAATCTTCACCATCAGTTTCTCCAGCTTCTCCGTGTTGGTGCCACCTGTCTTCATGATCTTCCGGATGTGGAAGAGGGCGACGAAGCCGGTGAGGATGAAGGAGGTGCCAATGACCAGGTAGCAGGACAGGGGGATGAGGACAAAGCCAGTCAGGGCACTGACATCCATGCTCCCCACGTAGCACAGCCCCGTGAGCTCATCCCCTGCCACCTTCCGCATGGTGAGGATGATGATGGTCTTCATGGCTGGGATGCCCCAGGCAGCCATGTGGAAGTAGCTGCTGTGGGCCTCGATGGCCTCATGTCCCCACTTCTTCCCAGCAGCCAGGAACCAGGTGAGGGTGAGGACAACCCACCAGAGCGAGCTGGCCATGCCAAAGTAGTAGAGGATGAGGAAGACAATGGTACAGCCTGTGCTCTCCAGCCCCTCCTGGATGATGTAGAGCTCACCCTTCTCCCGATCACAGGCAATGTTCTCAGCCCCCGCCACTGAGCGGATGATGAAGGCCACGGAGTAGACGTTGTAGCACATGGAGAGGAAGATGATGGGCCTCTCGGGGTACTGGAACCGATGGGGGTCGAGGAGGAAGGTGAGGACGGTGAAGGCAGTGGAGACGAAGCAGAGGGTGGACCAGATGGCCATCCAGATGAAGGCAAAGTCCTTGTCCTCCCTGGACCAGTAGACATCCACCCCGGGGGAGCACCTGGGCGCACAGGAGAGGCTCTTCTCCACGTACTGGAACTTCTCAGGGTTGTCACAGGCCCCCAGGCTGTTGGGTCCCCGGCCCTCGACAGTGCCCGGCGGCCACGGCCGGGGGGCCACGGGCAGCATGCCCTGACCCTTGTGGGGCTCGGCAGCCGAGGCGTTCTCGGGGGCCTCCATGCAGAGAGCGTTGGGGTCGTTCTTGGTGGGCAGCTTGCCGCAGTCGAGAGACTCGGGCCAGCCGAAATTGAACTGCTCCATGATGGGGACACACTTGTGGCGGGCCTGCTCGCACATGGGGCGGCAGGCGGGGATGCTGGCGCTCACCTGGTCGGTGCACATGGGCGCGTAGAGGGAGCAGAGGAAGAAGCGGAGGTGGACGTGGCAGCCGTACTCCACCAGCGGGGCGAACTCGTGCAGCTTCAGGGCGGCTTCGCGCTGGCTCTCGTGGCCCAGCAGGTTGGGCATTCGGGTCAGGTTGTACCCGATGCCCCGGCACATGGGGATGTCCACCGGCTGGCACCGCGCCGCCCGCCCCCGCGGCCCCTCCAGCCCCACCAGCTCCAGCCCTCGCCCGGCTGCCGCCAGCTGCCACAGCACCGACAGGGCCAACCGCAGCCGCACCGCCGCCATCGCCGGCCCCGGCCCCGGCCCCGCGGCTACACCGCCACCGCCGCCGCCATCGCCCGGCCCCCCGCGCCCCGACACCCCGCTCGCTGCTGCTGCTGCTGCTGCGGCGGAGGCTCCGCGCCGGGGCTGCCCCCCCCGGCCCCGGCCCCGGCCCCGGCCCCGGCCCCCCGCGCCATGCGGCGGCCCCGCCGAGCGCCCCGCGCCCCCCGCGCCGCTGCCGCCGGCCGGGACCCGCCACCGGCCCGCCCCCGCGGGGACCCGCCCCGAGGAGGGGCCCGGCACGCCTCGGCGGGGGGCGGGACCCGCGCTCCGAACCGGCGCGTGGAGCCGGCACCGGGATCGGCACCGCGACCGAAGCTCGGCACCCGCACCGGGATCGGGACTTGGAACCGGCACCGGGACCCCCACCGCGACCGAGACGCGGCAACCGCATCGGGACTGAGGCTCTGAACCGGCACCGGGACCTGCACCGCTATCGGGACTCGACACCCGCACCAGGACCCGCACCGAGGCCGGGCCGGGCCACCAGCACCGACCCCCCATATCCCCTCTCCCTCAGGCGTGGGGCAGTCGTGGGCGAACACCCAGCACAGCCCCCCCCGTGCCTTCCCACCCGCCCGTGGGGTGCACAGACACCCCCTTGAGCCTACCCACCCCCACAGCCCCCCCACCCCCCGCCCGTGCTGCACCCCCTCACACTGCCCCGTGAACACAGAGGCAGCGGGGACACGCACACACAAACACGCATGCACGTGCACACACGTGTGCACACAGCCACTCACACACACACACACACACACACATGCACACCCCCCCACCCACACCCCCACCCCCTGGGCCCAGGATCACCCGTGTCCCACTGGGGGGCTGCCAGGCCCGCACCCTCAGGGGTCCTGTGCTGTGGTGGTGTTTTGGGGACAAGGGCTGGGGACACCCCAGTGCTCACTGAGCCGGGGGGGGGAGACAGTCCCTGGGTGGGGAGTCCCCTTCTCCACAGCCTGGTGGGGTAACAACTGCTTTGGTTTGGTAGCAGAAAGTGACACCCTGGTGCTGCTGCTGAGAACTGGGAAACTCGTGTCACCCTGCAAGGAGCTGAGTGTGTGCCTGTGCCTGTGGGAGCGGGGAGACCAGGGGGGACCACGAGAGGTGGCTCAGCCCCAGAGCCCGCAGCACAGGCGGGGAGAACCGTGTGTCTGCAGGCACCCCCTGTCCCGCTGTCACCTGGGGCTGGCAGCCAGGGTGCCCATGGGGAGGGCACTGCAATGCCACCCAGCACTGGTGACACGCAGGAGTGAACTCTGGTGTCCCACTCGCAAGGTGACAGACCCCCTGTGCCAGGGGCAGGGGGAGCCAAGGTGGCAGCACCCCTGTGGACAGGCTCTGCCACCTGTGCCATCGTCACGGTGCCACCAGCTGTCCCCAACACGTCCAGGAGATGCCACTCCCACTTTTGTCCCCAGGGTCCTGGTGCAGGGTGCTCTCTGCCATTCCCAGCACCTGTTTGTGTCCGGGGGACACCAATGGCTCAGACATCCCTGGGACAAGGCAGGCGGTGTCCCTGGGGTGCTGTGCCAGGACACGGGGGTCCCGGTGGGAGCTGCGTTGGGTGCTGGAGCCTGGGGGTGCGGGTGTCGTGCAGTTCCCAGACATTCCCCCAGCTCTGCCGTGGCTTTGGGGACAGCAGCACTGACAACGCGGTCCCCACCCGCAGCTGTGCGGGGCCGAACCAGCCCCGCTCCGGCGCTGCAAGGAAATGCCATGGGAGCCGCTTATCGGGGCTGGACCGGGGCGGGAGATAAGGCCTGGCCCTGGAATTTCCCCCTAGCACAGGGTGAGTGGAGCCCTGGGAAAAGCATTACATTATTCAGGAGTTATTTTGGGTGTTGGAGGGGCTTTTGTCCCCTTGTCCACCAGCTCTGGGACAAGTGTCCCAGAAAGCACCGACCCAGGTGGGTGGGTGGCCGGGAGCAGCAGGCAGCTGCAGGCTTTGCACCTTTTCTCCTGCACCCTAAGGAACGGGTGGTTTGGGTTATTTTGTGCAGAGGGCAGGTTTGGAGACAAATTGTCACTCATGGATGAGCTGGCAAGCCACAGCTGGGATAGAGGTGGCACCCACAGAGTGCTAGGACCTTTTCCTGGAGTCCCATCCGCTCCCTAGACCCAGTGTGAGGGTGAGTGACCCAAGGGTGGCACTGCCACTGCTCCAGTGTAGCCTGAAGCCCAGCTCCTGCCACCCAGGCTTCCCTTCAGGGAGTGGTTTGCTAAAGAAAGATGGGAAATGTCACCTGGGAACACCAAGGGGTGCCAGGGCCTGGCCCCAGCTGCACAGCAAGGGGTCTGAGCAGGCAATGGGCTGGGTGGGACCCTGGGGTGCTTGGGGTGCCAGCCCCCCTGTCTCAGCTCACCCTTGTGGGTGCTCTCGTACCTCCCAACCCTGCTGCCTGGGCTGCCAAGGGTTAATTGGGGGGTGGGGGGGGCAAACTCACAAATAAATGTCTTTTAATTTAATTTTACTTTAATATGTAAAACTGTTGCTCTTGGCAGGAGGTGCCGTGGCCCAGCCAAGAGCAACAATGGGGATTTTCATAGTCAAGGGGCTCCTTTTAACGTGGAGGAGCAGCCCTGCCCCTCACCCCCACTCTGCACCCTGGGGTGCTCCTCCCCTGCCCCAACACCCTCCATGGGGTCACCCAGGTCCTGCCCAAACCTCAAGGACCTCAGCAGAGTCCCCATGGAGCCCTTCCTAGAGCTTTATCCCATCTGCAGGGGTGGGCAGGGGGGCACTGGGGGTGCCACCAGCATCCCAACCCTTGGCTGAGTCTCACCCTTCATTGCAGCACTGCCCACCCCTTCCTGCATCCCCGGCTGTGCTGGGGAGGTGACAGCACCGTGAGTGCCACCGGGACGGGGACAACCCAACCACGCACAGAAGCTGAGATCTCCAGCAGGTCTGGAGGCCTCGCAGTGAAAACAAGAACACCAGGTAGAGCAACCCAGCAGATTTACGGCCTTGGAGGTGGCCCTGGGCTGGGAATCCAATATCAATAGCGGGAAGAAAGGGCTCACAGAGCCTGCCCAGAAATCCTGCCCGGGAGAGGCCAGGCCGGCAGAGCCGAGGCCGTATCGCAGGAGCCTGTGGTTCCTGGCAGCAGCTTTGCCCCATTTCCTTTCTTCCCGTCAACAGGGTTTGCAAACCTGAGCAAGAGGCTCAGCGAGGGGAGGGGAAAGGAGAGCAGGAAGGGACACGGGTGGAGAAAAATCCCCTGCTGCCACCCTGGGTAGAGAGGCTGCAGCAATGTCCCCCTCCCCCAGCCATGGATGGGCCCTCCCAGGGCCTTGGGGCATCCCCCTTGGCACCAGTCCTGATGGGAACCAGGGGAGAGGGTGCTGGAGCAGAGGAGGGAATGATGGAGGTGGGCAGCAGGAGATGGAGCAGGAGAGGGGGTGATGGATCCAAGGAGGTGACGGAGTTGGGGAGGGGCTCTGGAGATAGGGAGAGGGCAGTGGAGGTCAGGAGGGGGCAATGCAGTAATGGAGGCACGGATGGGGTGATGGAGGAGGGGAGAGTGTGGTGGAGCTGAGCTGGGGGTGATGGATCCAAGGACGTGGTGACAGAGGTGGGGAGGAGCTAGGGAGCCGAGGAGAAGGCAGGGAAGGTGAGGAGGGGGCAAGAGGGAAGGGGATGGGGTGATGGAGGCAGGGAAGGAGTGATGGAGCTGCGGGGGGGACCCTGGGTGCTGTCCCACTGAGCCTTGCCGGGGGCAGTGAGGAGGTGGGGGGTCTGTGGTGCTGGGCTGTCCCTGCCCCTCCCCAGCAGGCTCTGCCCTGCCCAGCCCCAGCCCTTCGGTGGTCCCGGCTCCCCCAGCACTGGGTTGGCATGAGCAGAGCTGAGCTGGGCTCTGTGGCACCCCGGGCTCTGCCTGCCAGCCCAGGGGGAGGGCTATGGAGGGATCTGGGGGGATAATTTTCCCTTCCTGAAGAATTTCACAGGACTAGATGGTGTGAAAGGCCAACAGCTTCGGTTTCAAAGGGGGGGGGAGGCTGGGGATGGGTGGGCTGAGGTGTCACCATGCTGAGCACCCTGCAGGGCCGGGGGCTGGCACTGGGATGCAGGGACAGTTCCCCCTGTCCCGGCCACCGTCTCACTCGGGACACCCAGGGGACACCCTCCTGAAGGAGTGATGGATCCTGAACTCTTCACAGCCCCGGGCAGAGTCCCATGGACACAGACACACGTGTGAGCACCAGGGGTGCACGCCATGGGGCAAGTGATGCTCCATGTCCTGAGCAACCTGCCAGCCCCCTTCCCCATGGGCAAGAGCAAGGTGGGAAAGAGGTATTTTGAGGAACAGTCCCCAAAAAAACAGATGGAGGAACCCAACACTTGCAGGAAGATGAGTGACCATGTGGCACAGATCCCGACCAGTCCCAGCCTGCACCAGCAGAAGGGAAAAACCATTTCTTATCATATTCTGCTATTAATTATAGCAGTGAGAACCCCAGGGTGTGTGTGTGTGTGTGTGTCCTGAGCTCATCGCTCACCTCCTGGCCTTGGGGCCCCTGTGCATGTTTGGGGTGACAACCCCAGCCTGGAGTGACATGAATTCCTCAGGGATGCTCCCTGCAACCTTGTCACCCCATTACCTTGCAGCTGGGCAGGTCCTGGGCATCCTCCAAGCACCACAAACTGAGGGTGGCACTGGCCAGCCCATGACCCTCACTACAGCCACAAGACCCCTGTCAAACAGTGTTGATATGAGGTAGGCAGGAGACAGACTGCCCCCCCGGAGCTCTAGGAGCACATGGATGGGGAGGGGGGACAGGAGGGCACTGGGATGCCCTGGGAGACCAAGGGGACAAGAGGGACACTGAGCAGTCCCTCACCACCTCTCCACAGTGCTTTAGCTGGTGCGTGCCACTGACAGCAGCACAAAGTCTCCTTGTAACCTTCGAGGGGGCTGGGGTGCAGGTCCCCGGCCTGGAGACCTCCCCCCCATCCCAGGGGAAGCTGGGCTGAGCCATGTCCTGTCCCCAGCCACCTGGCTGAGCCCAGCAGCCCCTGGCAGGGGAACAGGAGCCAGGTGAGCCTTGGCAGCAGGGATTCCCTCTGAACCCTACTGATGGCAGCACCTGCAGCTGGCAGCAGCTGGGGGAGGGAGGCAGGTGAGGGGCAGCCCTGGGAAGATCAGGTCACACAGTCACCAAACCAGGACACGGGGCCACCGCCTGCCCCTCAATGGAACTTCAGTGCCCAGGGCCGGTTCCTGGCAGAGGAGCCCTTTCATCCCTCCTTGCCCCGCAAAGGGAAGCCTCTCCCGCAGCACACAGACACACTCGGCTCTTTCTTTGCCCCCCCTGCCCAGGCTCAGGGCGGTGCTGGCAGCCGGGGCCGTTCCGCACAATGCGGCTCCTGTTCCTCCCAGCCCAGCGCCGGCTTGCGGGGAATGGCAGGGAATCGCCTCCGTTTCCTGCTGGAGTTTTATTACATTCACCGTATAAATAAATAAATACGATCCAGAGGAGAGGGGAGAACCAGGGAGCAGCCTGGAGCCAGGCAGGACATGGGCTGGGGCTGAGCCCCGTGGCACCGGGGCTGGGAGCACCCCGGGAAGGGGGGCCCGGGATGGCCCCCGACATCTCCCCAGCACCAGGACCCCCGTGGCTCTCTCAGGAGCAGCCAAAACCCCATCACAGAGGATGCAGGAGGCAGCTCCACAGCCCTGAGGGTGCGGGGGGATTGTCACACCAGGCAGGGGCTCTGGTCACTGGCACTGCTGTGTGGCTGGAGAAGGAACCTGGAGAAGTGTGGGGGCACCCTGGGGCCCTGCCACCCCCGGGGCCAGCACCTCCATGGCACAGAGCTCCTGCATCCCCACCCCACTCCTCTGCCCGGCCCGTGGGCTGCTCTCCCACCTCTGCAGGTGCCACGGGCCATGCACACCCACTCGGGACCCAGCTAGCCCAGGCCATGCTGCCCAGCAGCAGAACCAGCAACGAGGACTGGGACTGGCTGGAAATGCTTTTCACAGACTGTAGAACAGGCCAAGCTGCACACTGGGCTGCCAAAGTCACACCAAAGGTCTCCAGCAGGACCTCAGGGCACTGCCACCCTGCAGCCTCCCCTGGGTGCCCCAGAACCACGGGTGTCCTTTCACTGCTGGCTGCAAGTTCCAGCACAGCTGAGGGAGGTGGGTGCTGGTGCCTTCCTCCAGGCTGCACGGGCTCACCAGGGTGCCTAGGGAAGAATTTCAGCACTTTCAGTGCTATTGGGTTGGTATCACCTTCTCCAGCAAGTTTCAGACCAAGCGTGGTGAGCAGTGCAGCAGCCCAGAGTAAAGCTCTGCCTGTTTTGTAACCTCTGGTTGAGTGTTTGCAGTTACCTGAGATCCCAGTGGCCTCTTCCCTGTCACTGACCAAAGGTCACTGGAACTGGGGAAAGCTGTGTTGCTTTTCTCCTTCTCTTCCCAGGCCCCAGCTCAGTCCATGTTCAGGTCACAGCCCTCCTTTTCATGGTTCCTACCTAAGTTGGGACACTTCTAGCTCTTGACAAACCATCTAGTACCAGAGTCCTCCTCCCTGACCTGGTTCTCCTTGAGTACCTCCCTCATCTCCTCTCCACATGGAGCATGCCATGAGATCATCAGCCTCCTGAGAAACTGGGCAGTTCTTCAGCCATGTCTCTAATCTGCTTATCAGGGTGCTGCCCTTCTGCAACAATTTCCATCCCAACGTCCACTTGGCCCTCTCTGGACAAGAGCTGCTTCAGGAAAACTCCTCCAGTAAGGTCCTGTATTACCCCAGGGTCTTACTTCTACTTGGGACATTGATGTCCCAGCAGAACCACCTCAAAGGACACTGAATTTTGATGACTTTGGGGCAACAGATTTTTCTGCTCTTCTTGAGTGGAACATGGAGGTCCTACTGCCCACACACTTTGGCCCTCATGTCCAAACAGTTGTTTCCTGCTCTTACACTCCTCAGTGATCACCAAACACCCCCAGCCCTACTCCCCACCCCCAAACACTCTGCTGTGATGCCTGGACCCCATCCCACTGGGACCCCTGGCCTGGGGAAACCAAAGCAGTGAAGAGTTAAACCCAAGGTGACCCAAGTGTGTTCCACATGGGTGCAGTGACCTCCTCATCCCCTGCAGCCACCCTTGGATCAGCCAAGGACCCCAAAGCTGAGCATCCCATCCCCCCAGGGCAGCACTGGTGGGTGCAGGGAGCCTAAGGGTGTACACCCCACCACAGAAAGACTTGGAGTGGCACCAGAGGGGTCTACTTCTCGCTTAAACACATCCTCACACACAAATATTTATGAAAATATTAAACAAGGTAAAAAATAACAAAAAAAAGCAGGGCCGCAGCGGTTAAGATGGCTGCTTCCTTTATTTCTTTCTTTTTCCAAAAAATATTTTCACAAGTTGGGGCTTCAGACCCACAATCATCATCATGGCATCAAGAGCTCAAGATGGTGACTTGGAATGGAAACCCTCAGGTATGTCAAACAAAAATACGATTTCCCGTTCACTTAATAATGTTCTGCTCCGGGGAAAGAAACCCACAAAGCTCCCGTATTTATTTAGCAGAACTCAGCACTTTTTGGGTTTTGCCGATGGTGCCTAAATATAGTTTGTGAGAAACAAATAATCTTTCAGGGATTTCTATTCCCTTCATCTCTCAGCCACCTCTCTTTAAAGGTCAGGAGACCACAGCAAAGGCTCTCACCCCAGCTGGGCACGAGGCCTCAGCTGAGAAAGGGCTGCTTTGATGTGTCACACATCAGTGAGGGGGGGACTCAGCCCCTGCACCCCCTCTGCTCCCCATGCTGGGGTGGGCTGCAGGATGGCTCTGCTCCCTCACCCCCCCAGCTGCTCCTTCTCCTGCCCCTGCAAATGGCACCAACCCCCCGGGCTGCTGGAGGAGATGGGGAAGGGTGAAAGCCTTGGGAAGGTCAGGGTCTGGAGGTGACACCTTCCCTGGAGCAGTGCCAGGCAAAGCTTCCTGGGTGCTCTGTGAAATGCCACAGATGAGGCAGAGCTGCCCCCAGCCAGGAGCACATCTGCATGGGAGGGAGGAGATGGAGATAGATGGACGTGGGGATGTGACAGGAGAGAAGGGGAAAGAACAAAAGGGTTAGAACAGTCCCTTACACTGCTGAAAGGTGGTGGGAAGAGGAATCCATCCATTTGCAGAGGATGAAAACCGAGCTGAGCCTTTCCCACTGATGTACAAACTGCACGAGCTGTCCCCTGCATGTCCCTGGGTACCCCTGGGTTACCTTTTTCTCTTTTTTCATCCCTAATCTTTTTGCCCCAAGGGCAGGGAGCTGGTGCTGGCAGGCAGAGCAGGGTCAGCCCTGGCTACACCCAAAGCCTGGGAAGCAATCCCAGCCCCAGGTGTGGAGCAGGGAACACACATCCCAGGGCATCCCCGGGGCTGCCATGCACCACACCAGCAGTGCCGAGGGCTGGGGCTGCCCTCCCAGATGGGCTCAGGGACCTCTGCACCCAGACCCTGGAGCTCAGGAAAGCTGGGTTTGCTGGAAACCCCCAGGAGCAGCAATGAAGTGCCCAGATGGACTTTGGAAGTCTACAGGTGGTGTAGGGTGGCAAAATGGCTCCTGCTCCAGCTTGTCAGAGCTCAGAGCACCTTCCAGTGCCTGAAGGGCTCCAGGAAAGCTGGGGAGGGACTTGGGACAAGGACAGGGAGGGATGGGATGAGGGGGAAGGGTTTCAAACTGCAAGAGAAGAGATGGAGATGAGATGTTAGGAGGAAACACTTTGGTGTGAGGGTGCTGAGCCCCTGTGCCAGGTTTCCCAGAGAAGCTGTGGCTGCCCCATCCCTGGCAGTGTTGAAGGTTGGATGGGGCTTGGAGCAGCCTGGGCTGGGGGAGGTGTCCCTGACCATGGCAGGGGGTGGGACTGGATGGGCTTTAAGGTATTTTCCAACTCAAACCAGTCTGGGATTCCAGGATTCTATGCAGCAAACCTGAGCCCAGGTCCACAGTCCCTGGCCTGGGGTGTCCCCCAGTACCTCTGAGCACCCCGATCCCTATGAGCCCTGAAGGGTTTCCAGCCCACCCTGCAGGGCCTGGGAAGGCAAGGGAGGGCTCTGACTGCACCCCAAAGCCCTGTCCCTGATCCGTGCTGGCAGGCAATGCTCCCCAGAGCCACGGGGGTTTGGTGGGTACCATATCCATGTCCCCCCAGCACCACCTGGCAGAGCAGGGGCTCTGTCCTGGCAGGAGCTACCACCCTAAACACCCTGGCAAAGCAAACCCTCCCCGCCAGACCCCTCCTATCCCCTCCCACCCTCTCTCCCCTCCTGGCTGCTGCATTTTCCACCCTCACTGCAAACTCCAGCAAAGGAAAAAGTGAGGCCATGGAAAACCAAGCTGGTCTGTGGCAGCTGGGCCACCTTCTTCCTCCTCAGTGCTTTCAGCTCACAGCTCACAGGCTGTGCAGCTCCCAGCATCTCCAGTGTCCCAGTCCAACTGGGCCACCCGCTCCCCCAGCACCCCAGCTCACCTTCCTGGCAGGACCCTGAACCCCCCGAGCTGCTGGGAGCCTGGTTTGGGGCTCAGGGAGGGCTCAGAGAGCAGCCAGAGCTCCAAGGGTGGGGAATGAAGGATCTCAGGGACACTCCACTCAGTCCCTCTTCAACAAAACCAAGTGCAGGGTCCTGCATCTGTGTTGAGGCAATCCCAAGCACTGATCCAGGCTTGAGAGCAGCCCTGGGGAAAAGGACTTTGTGGTGCTGAGGAGGAGGAGTTCCCCACGAGCCATCAGTGTGCACCTGCAGCCCAGAAAGCCAAGGGGATCCTTGGCTGCATCAGGAGCAGTGTGGGCAGCAGCTCAGGGAGGGGATTCTCCCCCTCTGCTCTCAGGAGACCCCACCTGGAGTCCTGCATCCAGTTCTGGAGCCCCTGTTCCAGGAGGGACATGGAGGTGCTGGAGTGTCCAGAGAAGGGCCAGCAGGATGCTCAGAGGGCTGGAGCAGCTCTGCTGGGAAGACACTGAGAGAGTTGGGGTTGTTCAGGCTGGAGAGAGGAGCAGGCTCTGAGGAGACCTCAGTGTGGCTTCCAGTGTCTGAAGGGGCTACAAGAAAGCTGGGGAGGGACTTTTGGGATGTCAGGGAGTGATGGGACATAGGGGAATGGACTCAAACTGAAGGAGGGGAGATTTAGATTGAATGTTAGGAAGAAGTTCTTTCCCATGAGGGTGGTGAGACCCTGGCACAGGTTGCCCAGAGAGGTGGTGGAAGCCCCATCCATCCCTGGAAGTTTTTAAGGCCAGGCTGGATGGGGTTCTGAGCAACCTGAGCTGGTGGGAGGTGTCCCTGCCCATGGCAGGGGGGTTGGAACTGGGTGAGCTTAAAGGTCCCTTCCAGCCCTGAAAATTCTGTAACCAGTTCCTGACCCCTGCAGAAGCTGGAGACACCTTCAGTGCTGGACACCAGGGTGAGCCTTGCAGCCTGCATGGGGCTCCTGTGGCCAGAGCCCGAATCCATCACACAGGTTTGTGTTTGGAAACATCAGCCGGGGGAGCCTCTGCTTCGGGGGTGTCGGAGGGGACCCCCTTAGTGACCACAGTGCCAGGGGGGAGGCCAGCACAGCCCCGATGGCCCTGGCAGTGACAGACTCCTGCTCCATCAGCAGCACTGCCTGCACGCTGGGGAAGAAAGGAATTTCTGTGTAAATCCCATTTACCGTGGGGTTTCTCACTTCCCCTCCTGCAGACAATCCTGGCCCTCAGCACAGCACTGCATGAAGGGGCTGTTTAATATATTTTTGGAAGAAGGGGGGGGGGGAAAAAAAAACCCCACTTCTCTGAAAAGAGCCTCTTTCAGCTAATAATGAAGTGAATATTATATTAAGAGTGAAAACATATTCAGGGTAACTTACAGAGGGAGACAGAAAAGCTTTTCATAACACTCTGGCCACAAACACAACTGCCAATTAAACCAGCTTGGTTTGCAGCTCTGTGCCAACACAAACCAGGGGCAGGGAGCACGTTGGGTGCTGGGGCTGGAGGCACCCAGGGGCTTCCCCTCCGCTGTGTTCCTGTCACAGAGAGGGCAATAAAAAGGGCAATAAAAAGGCTCGAGTGCCCTGTCCCCAGGCTGGGCTGCCCCAGGGGGTGCTGAGAGGCTCCAAAGCGGCCTCAGGCCCTGGCAGGAGGGAGCAGGGTGCTGAGCCCACTCACCCACACGTCCTGAGCTGATGTGAGCAGCTCATGGTTTAGAAGGCTGGAAGCTGCATCTTGTCCCCCAGTGCCAGGGAGGAGACCTGTGAGCAGCTCCTGGGGCTGAGCTCAGGCCCCATCCCTGCTGCAGGGCTCCCAGGCATCTCACTCCATCTCTGGCTCTGCTGCCCCTCAGGTTTTGATTCCCTGTGGCAGTCCCAAGGCAAGGGGCTGTGCAATGCTCTCCAGGGCCTTGGTGGCCCCGTCCAGTCCTCTGGGGGCTCACCAGAACAAAGGAGGGTGAGAAGCTGGGAGACCTGAGCCAGAGGTGACACCCTGTGGGTGCTGTGATTCCCAGGGGATTCATCCTGCAAGCCAAGGAGCTGCCTGGCTGGGCTGAGGGGACACAGCAGCTCAGGTTTTGGTTCAACACCCACACCAGGAAAACATCATATGACATTAGATAGTGTTTGAATTGAGCAAATGCTCAGCAAAGCTCAGGAGCTGCAGGCTGGCATTTGATAAAACCCAAACTGGAAATACAAGCCCTCTTGCTTGAGCTGGAACCAACCCTTGGAACAATTTCTCCAGGGAACAGGCTGAAGATGTTTGTCAAATTGTTTAACGGGGAGGGGGAGGAAAGAGGCATTTGGGCCAAAAATAAAAATTCCAGTAGCACACTTCTCAAAGACCTGCATTTTTTACTTAAGAATCAGAAAGTCTGGTTCGCTGTACGGATTTTTGGCTGTTTTGCTCAAGGATTTATATTTCTGTTTTAATGCCAAGTCAAGATCTAAATACATCTTTGATTTTGGCCAGAAGCTGAGTTTGTATTTCTTACTTTAATTAAAAGCAAACAAACAAAAAACACCACAAAAAAAAAAAAAGGCAATAAATTTTTTGCCATTATTTGGGTAAAGAAAAATGGAATGTCCCATGCAGCAGTACTCTGGCCATCGACCTGGAGACAAAGAGAGTGTCAAACACCAGATCCTGGCCTGGGGATCAGGGCAGGGGGTGTCAGTCCTGCAGAGGACAGAGCTGGCAGCAGGTGAGCCACTCCACCCACAGCTCTTTCTGCATTTCAGATTCAGCAGGCAAAACGCCTTCTGCAATGACTTTTGCCCCTACAGTTTGGGGAGCAGAAGGTCCTGCCTTCCCAAGATCATGGATGGTCAGGGATGTGCCAGGTTTCCAGTGTGGATCCAGGCACCCGGGATGGCTCAGCCCAAGTGCCCCAGGGCTGTCAGAATGGAGCTGGGGGAAGGGCAGAGTTTTTTCCTGCTGGAAAACTTGGCCACGTTTGTTTCTTCAGACCTCTCTTATCCCAACAGCCAGGAAGCACAAAGCTCTCCATTTCTTGTAGGGAAGAGGCATCAGTTTCTGATCGAAGAGTTCATGGTAACAATCTGTACAGCAAAAGCCCAATATCCAGATTTAAAGCCCAGCAGGAGGGGTCCCCTTGCCTGTGGCAGAGCATTCCGAGGAGGCATTGCCATCTAGTGTCCAGCCAGGAAAAGGAGCCAGCCAGCCAGCCAGGCTGTCACCTCCCCTGGGACAGGAGGGCAACCCGGGCAATGCTTCTGCAAGCCCAGGGGCAAGCAACCAGAACCCAGGCTTGTGACCTTTTAATCAGAGATTTCACTTGCCAGCCCAGCTCAATTAAAAAGTCTCCTTCACAACCTTCTCCCCAACACTTGCTCTTCAGGTGCATGGCATCAAGGAGAAGGAATGGCAGCACATGACCAAGAACTGGTATCATGTAACTTGTTATCCTGTTCTGATCAGCAGGAAGGCTCTTGCAGTCTTCTGGAAAAAAATTAAATCCAGGAAAAAACAAACAATTGCTGGATCACTCTTAAGGGACAGAGGACAAAACCAAAACCCTGTATTCCCTTTAGGTCTCTTCTATTCAAACTAAGCAACACAGCAGGACTGGAGCTCTCCTGGGAGACCCCAGCCATCCTTTTTCCAAAATAGCAGGGAACCAGAACAAGGAGACAAGCTCAGGGTCCAGAAGTGTGCTTCCAAGGCACCCAAAACTTTACTAGCCTTTTTTTTTTTTTTTTTTCCCCTTTCTTCTTTGGGACGTCCTACTGAGGGCATTTTATTTTAAGACACTCTCACAGCAGCACATTAAGGAATCCAAAAGCCATAAAGACACTGGCAGAACAAGAGCCCTTCAGACGTTTCTCTCCTGGCCAGGGGCCACCTTGGATCACACAGAGACCACAGGCAACCTTCTGCCTGGCCAGCCAACAAGGCACTGAATCATGTTTAGAATTATCCATCTTAGTCAAACATGGGCAGGGCAAATATCATGAAAACATCCTTTCATATTTCCAGGCTCCTCCTCCTCCATGACCTCTTGCTTGTTTTGCATTTACCTGCCACCATCTCACCCCCCAGCATCTGATTCTGCATTTATTAAACCTCAGCCATACCATGAAGGCTGAAGTTCAGAGAGACACAGGGAGGACACAGTGGATTTGGCTCCAAAAGGAAACCAACCTGATCATAGAGGAGTCAGCAGTATTTGTAGGGAATAAAGTTGGCATTTTTATGTAATCTGTAATTTAGTATCAACATTCACAGGAACATTCAGCCAAAACAAAGAGTGTAACATGTTGTTGCCCAAGAAGGGAGCTAGCTATAAAACAACAAACCAGAGCCTATTCCCAAATTCCAGTTCCTTACACTAAAAGGGAGACATCAATCACTCTCACACAATAGCCTGGCACAAGTCCTGCCAATGCTAGTTCTCAGGTTGGTTTATTTTCTCAGGAAAAAAAAAGCAAGCATAGGGTTTTTTTAAACAACCTGTATAAACAATACAAAACTTCATGGCATCCTACTCCCCTTTACAGACTCCCTAAAAGCAGCCCAGAATCTCCAAGAGGCAGGATATCAGGAAAAAATTTTCAAGTGTACCCATTTTCTGAAAACATTGCTGAGATGCTGAGCTCTCCAAGAACTGTTCTCTTCATCAGCTGTAGAGGTCCTAGAAAAACAAAATACCAGTCAGTGACCCATAGGAATCACCTGTACATTTTATTCCATTTAAGCATTGAATGGTCAGTCATTCCTGGCACATTTCTACAGTGGCCCTGAAAGAAACCCACAGAATTTTGTGGTTTAGCCAGAGGGCAACAGGCACGGTGAAATCCCCACAAAATTAATTCCATTTCCTCGCACAAGACTTGAGGAAAACAGCATCTCTACTCCTTTTAAAATGCAACTGACTTCTACTCTGCTACTTGTCAGTCTAACATTATCCCCACACAGCACTTCCCTTTCTGTGTCCCTGATAAGCACACTTAAAAGATCATCACTTGATGTTTCCACCAGCTGCTAGTTGTGTTTTGGGGTCTCTAGCTGGATATAAAAGCTACACCTACTGAGACTTCTTGTGCACCATAAAAATAAAGGATCAAACTGTGAGTCTTCTGGTTTTGTGGCTGCTATCTGAAGTAACAGTGTCTTCACATGGAGCTAATTAAAAAAAAAATATTCAAATTGAAACCCTAAAGCCATTTTAAGGAGAGTTTTATCAGTTCATCTCTTTCCTTTCCACCTAGTGGCTACACAGTCAAAAGAGAAGCAGAGGGGAAGCAGAGGATGCTGAAGATGCAGAGCTGGAGCACTCTCAAAGCACTTGCTTGCTCCTGCATGCACCCTGCTCCAGTCTGTGCCTCCCATTAACAGCAGGCTGGCAGCAACTCAGCCACACAAAGCAGCAAGGCAAAACACTTGCTTTGAAGTCCAGACAGAGGTCTGTTGGTACCAGCTATTTTAATTCCTGCTGCAGTAAGACACGGCAGTCAATCTACAGTAAGCAACATGCCAGGTCACAGGTCATTTATAATCACAGTCACCTTTACTCTGCATTAAAGCCATAACTACCAGTTAATGTTTTACCAAAGGTTTAAGATTCGTTTAAGCTGCTTTCTTGCATTAAAAAAATTGGTTGCTCCCTCCAGCTGCCCTTTTCCTGCCTCCCTCTCCAGCAGGGCTGCAGGGAAGAGTCATGGGGGATGCAAACGCAGCAGGTAACATTTTCAACAAAGCACAAAGACACTGGAAAGCAAGAAATGTCCACTTAGATAGCCCCCAGTGACAGGACTGTTCCTCAAGACAAGCAATCAAGTCATCAGCTTTGTGGAGAGCTGCCTGGAAAGCTGGCCTGGCTTTTATGTCTTAGAGAAGTGTCTTCAAGAGACTTTCAGAGAAATGAAGCCTCTGCACATTTGCTACAGGAGGCAGAATCCTTTCTTTGCAACACTTTGGTTTAAATCTTAATAGGATGCTCCCTGACAATGGGGAAGAAAGGAAGGAAAGTTTTGACTTGGTTGTCAGGACAGAGTACATCTTACACCACAGGTCCACATGCCAGAAAAGTAGATGTTAGGTGCACACATCTGGAGCACAGATCAGCAAAGGAGCTGAAACTTTTTTGAACAGCAGTTGCCTGGGAAGTGTTCTTCACTCACAGCTCACCAAGTCCAACAGGAACTGCCACCCAGGAATGACAGCCTAGAGAAAAACTGCTGGGACCAGGAGGCAAACAAGCTCCTTCTGAAACACCCCATGTGGAACCCACAAGAGGTTCCTGAGAGGCTGCAGCTCCCCTGCATGGCAAGAGGAAAGGCCAGGAAGAGCCAGGGTGTTCTCAGCCAGACAATAACATGATGTGCAGGGCAATCCACCCTGATACCAGAGGGAGAACCAGCTGTTTACAGGGCCAGGCTGTCATGGTTTTATCTGGACAGTTATTAGGGGAAACATGACACGTGGCTATCCCAGGGAGCTTGTCTCTGAGTCTGCAATGGGCCTTCAGAAAACTAAATAGGGTTCCACTTATCTGCTATCTCCAGACTTGTCTCTGCAGTCAGCCCTACCCTCACCCCTCTCCCTGCCACGTTGCTTGGGGACACCCAGCTGCTGGTGCTTCAAGTGCACCCACTTCTACATCTGAGATGGCTGTGAGCCTATCTGCAGAGCATGGCAGCACACAAGCAGAGAGATGCTCAGAGAATTCCCAGGTCTGAAGGCTTGAGCAGGCTCTGACTGCCTCATCCCATCTGCACCAAAGGGGCCCAAGTTCAGAGCTGAAGGTGCAAGGAGCAGACACACTGCTCCTCATTCATGTAACCAGGCTACAGGAATTTCCACTGCCACCCAAGCTGTGATTACATGCTTTTTTCTTAGGACAGGCTTTTTTGGGTATTTTGCAAGTCAATTTGCCATAATCCTCAGTTCTGTGAAGGATCCACAGCGAATTTCAAGCCTTGCCTGTATGCTAGACAGACAGCTCAGTGGCAGGATGAATTCTCCAGAGATGTTTAACAATTCTCAATTCCAAAGACCCTGAATGCTGGTGACATGCACTACCATCCTGAACCTGAGATGATGGAATAAGGATCTGTCAAGTCTGTCTCAGATCTGTGATAGGACAAGGACACCTAAAGCAAAAAAAGAAAAACAGAAAGCAGAGATCTTGCCCAAGCATTTAAAAAAAAACCAAAAACAACAAACCCAAACCAAAATGAAACAAGCAAAAAAAAAAAAAAAAACAAACCCCAAACAAACAAAAAAACCAACCAAACCCCCATGTCCCTTAAAACAACACCAGAAAAAACAACTTTTTCAGAGAGCAAGAGGTCTCACAAGAGGGACAATCATGGGAAGGTGAAAGAAGGGATGAACTCTTCAACACACACTTCTGACTCAGAAAGAACTTCATCCAGCAAGTCTGGGCTGAAACTGATCCTTACAGCAGCTCCCAGTCCTTCAGATAACCTTCATGTCAGTAATGCTCAGCATTCTGACAAATCAACAGGTCCTTGATAAAGCAGGGTGGGTAGTGGGAGAGGCACGTGAAGGTCATGTCTACCCTGACTGGTAATAACTGCAAACCAACCCACAGCAGTGCCAGGACCCTACCTGCATCTCAAGCACAAAGCCTGTGTGAAAGCCACATCACCCAAATCTGAAGCCCTCACCAGCATCTCCTGCCTCTTGGTGCTGAGAGCCACTACCAGAGCCTGTTGGCAGTGGTGCTGAGCAGGGTCAGAGCACTCCCATGCTGGTGCTGCAGTGCTGTCCCCTCTGCTGAGGGAATGTCCCCCCCATTCCAGGCTGAGAGAGACCAGTGTCCCAGGACCTGAGGAGGATGTGCCACAAGTCACAGCATCCCCAAGCAGTGGTGGCAGTCATTTCTCCACTCACAGTTTCTAGAAAAGACAGAGCCCACCAGTCTGCCAGAGGTACTACCACAGGGATGAACTGCAGAAATCCTCTGAAAAAAAAGGAAAATCCTAGAAGAGGAGAAAGCTGAAGGAAAAACAAACCAAAAAAACCCCAAAACAACCCAACTGCCTTATTAAAGCTTTTCTCCTTCCTCTGCTTAGAAAGGAGAATGCTTTATTAAGTCATTCTTCAAGCATTCCCACTCACCCCAGCAATGCTCAGCATAAAGCAGGATTTAAGTGTTTCCTGTGCAGTGCAGGACATCTCAACGGAACAATAATTTGCATATTCTAAAGGAGAAGTGAAATTGCTGGTTCCCTGTTGCTCAGTTTCACACAGTGGGGAAGGACAGGACCTGCAGGAAGCTCCTTCCAGATCTGCTCAGAAATAAGGGAGAGCAGGAGGGGAAGGAGCAAGCTGCTGTGTACTCCAACTCTGGAGCCCTCCCCAGGCAGGAGTTTTGACTGTGCTCTGCACACACTTCTCAGTTTATTTGCAAGTCTCTTTCAGGTTCTGAGGGCAGTGTAACTGCCAGCCCCTGCTGATGCTAAGCCCAATCATAGTCACTTCTACCTGGGAACACAGCCCCAGTCCTGCAGCCAACTCTCACCAATTAATGGCTTCAGCATTGCTAGACCCTGCTATTTGCAGCAATCTCAAGTTTGACCTCGGAGTCACAGTTTCTGCCATGATTTCAGCATTGTTTGTTTTCAGTGGAACATTTCCCTGTGTGCTCCCACTGAGACCACTTCTGTGCATGGAGCACAGACACACATTACAAGCAAGCTTTCAACACTGGACCACCTACTAAAAAAAAAAAAATCCTAGAGACTCACCTCTCTGGGACTAAGCTATCACCAAAGATACTCTATCAGAATCTGGACATTTCTTGTGATTTTGTCCTCAGTCCTGATGATTAAGTTCTGTTGTCACGGACCACAGCAATAAAATGATTTAAAAGTGCCTTTCTTTTTTTTCCTTCCCTGCCAGGTCTTTCACACAAAAAAGAAAGAAGTGGCCCTTAGCCTGCCCATCCTGCTGTTTAGGGGGCACCAAGGAGGACTTCAACTAAGTACATCCCAGGCAGCCTGGCTCAGCACCTCTGTACCACACACAGTGAACAGAGACAGACAAAGAACCCAAACCAAGGAGGGGTGAGCAGGAGACCCAGGCCACTGTGTAAGCAAGGAACTGCAGCAGGAAGGATTTACAAAAGCATTTGTGCTTCTGTTTCTGCCCTTGATCCTTTCTGAGTCCCTCCGGGAAGCATCACAAATGGCTGTGAATTGCAAAGAGAAGATGTATTCTGGCCTGAAACTCTGCTGAAAAGGAAGAAAGTGTCTTGTGAGCAGGGTGCTATTTGTGGCTATCAGAGGAACTGGACTCTACAGCCTGAGCTGTGCTACCAGGCAGAGCAAAGACACTCAAGTGTGCACAGGTTTGAGCAACATGATGCAAAAAACACAGCACGGCCTGGATTACTCAGAGCAGAGAAATGGAGCATTTGTCCCCAGGACAGAGCAACTCTGCAGAACTCTCCAAACCACACCAGGAACCTGGCAGGGCAGGAACTCTGGAGCAGGGGGAGATGCAGCAGAGTGCCAGAAGGGAGGAAATGCCTTCTGAGGCTCTGAGCCTTCCAGCTGGTAAGCTGGACAACAGGTCAGGTCAAACCTTAATGAGCACTCACCAGGTAGTAAATAGAAAAGTTTTCCATAACTTCTGTGATCCCATTGGATCATTAAACCTGATCTACAGGCAGTGTTCACAGGCCACCTACTCACTCAGTGCCCAAGATAACAGGATGAAGCAGGACTGCCAGGCTAACCCAGCACAGCTTGTGCCCTGAACTGAGCTTCCACAGCACTGGCAGAAAACACTAAAGAATGTCCTGCCTCAAGTCTGACTAATTAGTGGTTCCTTTGATAGAGAGCAGGAGCTCCAGCTGAACTGCTTTGCTCCTCTCTGAATACATAATGAAGTTTTTCATCAAGATGCAGCAGCAAACCAATCTCCAAACCAGCACAAGGCCCTGCCCCGTGAGAACCTCCTCCAGCAAGGGATTTTCATTGCTATGAATTAACAGGACTCTTGTTTCCCAGTGATTTAGGTTTGTTTGAAGCTTTAGTCAAAATCAAGTTCTTTGAAGTTTAGAAATCTTTTTGATTGACAGCTTTCCATCAGCTGCATAAGGCAGGAGAACTCCAGGAAATTGCTGGGCACTGGTAGAAGTCACTGGAGAAATTCTGGCTGAGGAGTCCAGCCCAATCTTTCAGCTTGCCTCCAGCACAGGTTTCTTTTTTCCCTTTTCCTTTGCATTTCTCAGTCTTCACTGCCTAAAGACACTGTTTACGTACAACACGTGCCATTACACCAACTGTGGGGAAATCAGCACCTTTGCAAGGTGCAATTTGGAAAAGGAGAGGTGACTGTCTGACCTGCCAGTGACCCAGATCACCACATTCATTCAGAGTTCCCAGCACAAAGCAGGGCCATCTGATGCACAGATTGGCACAAGAAGTTTCCCAGGACAGGCACTGCTACTTACTGCCAGCAGACACCAGACCAAAGTCCTACAGGCTTCCAAGCTGCAAGTCTCTGAAATCTAACAAGCAGAGAATCAGCCTCCTTGCCAAGTCCAGAGCCACAGACTTCCTGCACACACCAGCAAGATGATTCCCTTTCACAGCTGCTTGGAGGGAGTAGGTACCTCCTCCCCTAACAGATGTGATCAGTCCCATCCTAAATTCAGGGCAGTTAAGCAACATGCCCAGCTCAGAGTGGGCACAGGGGAAGCAGGGAGAGTGAATGTTCTAGGGCCAGGAGGCACATCCAGCCACAACAGGAGTGTGCTGCTTTCAGAAGCAGATAAATTTGTTCAAACCTTTTCCTCCAACACTACCTTAGCTTCCTCACAAGCACAGACAAAGGAACCAACCTTCAAATTCCAGCCCTGCACTCACACTGCTGCTGATGGAAAGCTCTTTTTTGGAAGCAGAAGAGGTGCTGCCTGCATTGCAGGAGAGAACAGCAGCAAACTCAGCTGGTGACAGTCCTGAGCTGGTGATGCTTTCTGACAGAAGGTTGCTGTCATTTTCTGCAATTCTTTCCCTAGTGTTTACCCTGAGGCAAGAGACTAATGAAGACTTCCACTCCCCCTTACACCTCACCAAAGGTTTTGACAAAAAAAAAAAAAAAAAAAAAAAAAAAAAAGAGAGAGAGAAGAATGATCAAAGAGCCTTTGTGCATTGCTAAGCCTGTCAATTTTGCTAGAAGATTTAAAACTTTAAAGAGTCCAAAACATCTATTTGAAATTTTCTATACAAACAGTTTTTTTTAATATTTAAAAAACCCCAGAAATAAAATATTTAGATTTTTCTGAAGTGAGGCATTCCAACAGCTCCAGACAGGAGTGCTGGAGGGGACAAGGAAATCCAGTTCTTAAGTTTGACAGGAGCGATTCTTTTTGTTTCTTTTAATTGGCAGAGAAACAAGACTACACAGCTATTACTCCCCCTGTCTCTGACAAGGAATAGCTGGGATGATCAACACAGGAAACAACAAAACCAAACTTACTCCAGTGGTGCCAGTTTCAGGCTCCTGTCCAACACCAGCTGTCTCACAGGGCAGATTCCCCAAGCTGACACTTTCACAGCATCCAACGCCCCCGTCCTGCTCCTTCCCCCCCACCAACCTTACATTTTGCCTCCAAAACTCTCAGATGCAGAGAAGCAGGTTCCCCACCTGCTTCAGTTCAGACACAACTCCTAGGCTGTAGAAGACCTCAGCCATTTTCACAACCTCATTACCTTTATTTCTGGTCAGATGGGGGGAGAGTGAGACTGGCAAACATTCTGCGGCATGTTTCCTTCTCCTGTTCCATGGCATCTCTGTAACAGCTGCAAAACAGACAGCCAGAAAAGAAGTATTATATTTTGTGTATAAAACAATTAGCCTCATATAAGAGTGTGCTGGTAGAAAAGACAGCTCCTCCAAGCCCTTCTTTCTGCCCTGTCAGAGGAGGAGAGCTGCAAACATTGTGCCTCATCCCCAGACCTCAGGTCTTGGCCTTACAGGTGTCTATGAGCTAAGGAGATAATTTGATTTTTGGTAGCCCCAGCTTTGCAACCACATGGTGATGTAGATGAACCCCCATCTGTATCCTGTGGGCTAGTTTGGTGCCTCCTGATTTGTGCTACTTCTTGGGCAAAATCCTTCAGCTCCTACCAGGAGATATCACCTGAGTGCCCTACTCCAGGGTATCTACCACTGACACCAAATTTAGGCAGAGGAGGGGTAGAAGACAGCAAGGATTTATCTCTGGACTAAGTGGATGACAGGGCAGATGCTGCCTTCTCCAGCCTCACTTCCTTCATGGAGTCACATTACCATGGCAAAAGCTTCCCAGACAGCTTCATTTTAATCCCCACCTCTCCAAGCACAGCATCCTTTGGGCCCTGGGCTCTCCCCTCACGGATGAGGAATCCCTGAGCCAGAGGATGACTCAGTTTGGGAACTGTTCCAAGGATCAATGGCTGCCCACATCACCAGTTTTCCTGCCTCTGTGACTATGTAAGTCCAAAAGCAAAATGTTTTTATTGCAACACACCAGAAACAACCAAGTGTGATGTTGGCTGATGCTCTCTCAGCCCCCTGTCATCAGCATCCCTGTGTCCAGAACCTTCAAATGCTTCACTTAGTGAAATCCCCACACAGCAATTCTCTTTTTTCCAGTCTCAAGAGATTCAGCCACAGCTGTCCACATGGAGCAGATCAGGGATGCCCACCCAGGTTGCAGATGGCACACTCCTTGTTTGGAGGTGCAGATCCATGCCAGGCACTGGAACCTCATTTTGTTCTGGACCTGACGTGGTGCAAAGCCTTCCAACAGAACTGCCAAATCCAGCAGTAGAATTTGAACCAACAAGGCCACTGTAGCTGGTACCTGACACACATTCCACAAAACCCTCACCCTGAATTCTCTCTGGTTTTCTCCAGTAAAGTGCATGGTGCCAAGAACCAGGTTCAGCTGTTGAACAGATGCTTTTCAAAGTTTTGGTTTAGACAGCAAAAGGTAGCTGTTGATTAACATACAACTTTCCTTTTTGAAAAGTATAAATGTACACTGTAAGGAAGTTAAAAGCCTCTAAGAACAACATTTTGATTTATATTCCATTTCTGAAGCATTTGCCAGACCACATTGCCAGTTCTCTTGGGCAAGACAATTTGGCAACACTACAGAATTCAGACCAAGGTGTGGTGTAATTAACAGCACCCAATAACCTTGTCTTCATTGATTTTATAATAACTCCACTCTTTGTCATAGCAAAGCAAAATTGCACCAATTTTAACTGGCACTGGAACAGAAACTCTGAGACAACAGTGGTTTCACATGTGCTCAGCCTCCTGCCTCAGGTGTCAGCTGTCTGCCAGCCCAGCAGCCCCCTCACTGCTCCCCAGGGCAGTGCCTCCTGCTTCCTGACACCACCACCTCAACATTATAAGCAAGTTTTCTTTTCTACCTGCCAACATATTTCGAATAAGACTAAGGGAACAGAGGCTTCTAGAATCAGGACATCTAGCACTGTACCATGGGGCTTTGACACCAGCAAGCCTCCAAAGGCAGCTCGCCAGCCAGCCAGAGCTATTTGATAACCTGCTATTTGGTGGCTAATGCACCCTGAGGCAGATCAGGCTGAAGAGTAAATGGTTTATTGCAGGTTTCCAGACCAGCAGCTAATATGGCCTTCAAGTTTTTTGTACTACAGAAGCAGCAGAACAAATCTGAAGCAGACTTGGTGTTCTCACAGACTGCTCGAGGTGCTGTGGACTCAGAGGAGAGTGCTGTGCAAGGACAGAACTCTGCCAGAGCACTGCCTGCTCCAGTCCCTCACCCCAGGAGAGGGGCTTTCCCAGCCCCACACACTGTTTTACTAAGACGTGTTACTGCTTCCCACAAACCTTTTTCCAAAAAACTAGCAGTGACACACAAGAGAAGAGGGTTGGTGTTCAAGGGCTGCTCTGTGCTCTCTGAAGCTGAGGGCTGCAATGCCTTCTGTGCCAGAAGTGCAGTGGAGCCAGTGCCTGCTCTGAGCAGTTTCAAAGGGGAGAGGGAGGGCAGAACTCAGTGTTACTCATGTTTTGGTGGGGCTAGAGCATGACTAAAGCTGGAGGATTGTGTTGTACTCAGCCTGAAGGGAAAAAAAAAAAAAAAAAAAAAGGAAAGTTTGCCTTTAGGGTTGCTCGCTTTATGTCCAAGACAAGAAGAAATGAACTTTTAACAAACACTAGTACCTGTAGCATTATACACTGAAACACCTGCAGTGCAGAAGAGCTGCTGTAGTTAACCAGCACATCTTCAAGCAAATGCAAATCACACTTACTAATCCAGAACATCATCAGCCTGAGTGCTAGCCTGCTGCACCACTTAGGTTTGGAGGCATTTCAGCAGCCCCTGTCCCCCTGCCTGACCCACCCACCTCACACACACCCCCTACCCCCCCAAGAAACTGTATGGAAGGAGCAGAGACCCTCATCTACCACATGTAACCAGAGTGTCTGCAAAATGTTTCAATCAGCTGTCCCCCCATCCCAATCATTCTGTGGGTTTTTTGTTTTGTATTTTTCTGATAATTTTCATGATTTTGGAGCACATGTTACATCCTGCCTAAGCACTCTCCCTTCCACAGGGATGGAAAGGAGTTCTCTCACCTCGCCAACTTCTTCAGCTCCTCATTAATATCCAGGTTAAATGGCTGGATGTGCTGTGCTTTCACCAGGAACTCCAGGGCTTTTTCATACTCTGCCATGCATCGACAAGCCTGCCATTGGAAGATGACAGATGCATCACAAGTTCAACACAGCCCTGCTGCCATTCTTCAGGACTCAAACATAAGCAACCACAGACATTTGAGACAGACCCAGGTAAGCTCAGAAATCTCCCATGCAAAGCTCTGTGGGACAGATTTACAGAGATCCAGATTTGCCAAGGGGTCAGGTGCAGACAAACCAGCTCCACTTCTGCAGCAG
This sequence comes from Phaethornis superciliosus, assembly GCA_023637945.1. NCBI lineage: Eukaryota > Metazoa > Chordata > Aves > Apodiformes > Trochilidae > Phaethornis > Phaethornis superciliosus. Next base: position 10,005,718 of record JAJQWJ010000023.1, on the reverse strand, counting down.
CTGAGGAGCCAGCCCAGCCCAGTTGATCTCCTCAGTTCTTTTGAGGTTCTCTACAGAGCCAGCCAGGCCAGGGGATTCCATGATGTGGCTACCAGAGGAATTTATTTTTGCCCACCTGTCCACACCTGAAAAGCGCTTTGGCATTTCTCTGGTCTATCTTCAGGGCCTGCTCCCCATATGCTAAAGCCTGGGCAGGATGTCCCAGTTTCAGGCAGGTAATTGAGAGGTTCAGGAGCAGCAGCAGCTGGGAAGTGCTGAGCTGGTGCTGCTCTGTCTGGTTGGAAGGGCTGCGATTGAGGACAGAGAGTGCCTGAGCAGACAGGAAAAAAGAATTAGTGCACAGCAAACCTGTGATGGAAAAAGAGACATCCATCTCCTCAGCCAGCTACACCCACGTTACCTACTTCAGGGAAAAATAATCAAATAATCATCAAAACTCTACACATGCTGCATGGCATTACCAGCCTGACTAGCCAGTTCAGGCATAAGACTGCAGGTTTAGGAATCTATCAAGGAATTTGAAAGCAAGAGAACTGGAAAAAAACCTCAAAACACAATACATCCAGAATCCCAAAGACAGATTTTTACAGCCAAAGACAGAGAAATCCCATAGGGCTAAAGACAATTCAAATTATTTTTGTTACAAATAAACACAAAATAAAAGGCATCCAAAATATATGGAGGGAAAAAAATTCTCACAAAACCCCACTACCTCGGATACAAAGGCAGAAGTGTTCCAGTTCAGGAATAACTGAGTATTTCCCTGCACCCATTTCCCTGAATAAGGAGAACTCATCCTCCCCCAGCACTGCCTCTGCCCCACTCACTGACCCACAGCCCAAAGCCCTTGACATGAATAGGGGGAATTAACAATAACCCCATAACTCAGCAGGGAGGAAAGCCAGCAGTGAAGGAGCACCTGGGAGAGGAGCCAAAAGCAGAGACAAAGGGTGGGGGCTGTGGGGGCACAGCAGTGTGTGGACAGGATTTTTACACCTTGCTCACTCCTGTTCCTTCAGAGCTCCTCCTGGGAGCTGGTCCTGAGTATTTCCCTGCCTGGGGAGGTTGTGCTGTGTCCATCCCTGGAGGCATTAAAAACCTGGATGCTCAGTCCTCAGCCAGCACCTGCTGGGCTGCCCTTCCTTCAGCAGGGGCTTGCACAAACCAACCTCCAGAGGCTCCTACCAACCTCAGCTCTTCTGTGATTCCCAACAAGGCGGCTAAAAATAAACTCAGTGTGGCCCAGTGTGCCAATGTTACCAGTTTGCAGAGCAAAGGGATTCTAGATTCCTTTCCAAGCTCAGATCAGCAGGCTGCTGCATTATTTCTCCCAGCAAATGCCCCTGCAGTGTTGGCTCCAGCTCTGGGGTCCCCAGCACCAGGAGGACAGGGAGCTGTTGGATCCAGAGGATTCCTGGAGCTGCTGGGAGGGCTGGAGCAGCTCTGGAGCCAGGGGGAGAGAGTTGGGGGTGTTCAGGCTGGAGAAGAGAAATGGGCTGCAATGGGGAGACCTTAGAGCAGCTTCCAGTGCCTGAAGGGGCTGCAGGAAAGCTGGGGAGGGACTGGGGACAAGGGCCCGGAGGGATGGGATGAGGGGGAAGGGTTTCCAGCTGCAAGAGGGGAGATGGAGAGGAGACCTGAGGAAAAAATCCTTTGGTGTGAGGGTGCTGAGCCCCTGTCCCAGGTTTCCCAGAGAAGCTGTGGCTGCCCCATCCCTGGCAGTGTTGAAGGTTGGATGGGGCTTGGAGCAGCCTGGGCTGGGGGAGGTGTCCCTGACCATGGCAGGGGGTGGGACTGGATGGGCTTTAAGGTCCCTTCCAACCCAAACCAACCTGGGATTCTACAAAAAGCTGACCTGAAAGGCTCAGCCATGCAAACAGCTCAGGGCTCACACAGCTGCCACATGTGCTTCCCTCTCAGAGGCCACAGGGAGCAGGAAAAGGGTTTTTCCCACTGATGCCAGCTCTTCCCTTTCTTCATTTACCACTGAGGCTCACACAAAAGCACGTGTCTAAGCTCTGTTCTTAAATAACCCATACCAGGAAGATACAATGAAGCTATTTGATCTCCAAACTGTACTCATTACAGTGAACCAGCATTTACTAATCACTGCTTTCACAGCTTTACACAACACCAAACACATTTTTTCTGATGTCATACCCTTTTATATCTGTCTTTGGCACTCCTGAAGAGCTTCTTACGGAAGAAGTAATTGCCACACTCTCTTTCTGCTTCTGCTACTTTTAACACCTTTTCCAGTTGGAATCTATCCTGCTGCTCCTGTAGAAAGAAATACCTGAATTTCAGCTCAAATAAAAGAATAGGGGAGAGGAGGCAGGCAGAGCAGTCCTGCACAGTCTCCTCTCAGTCAGGAGGAGTCAGGCCCTTGCAGCATCCCATGGCACCTCCCTTTGCCTGGCTGGAACATCCGACTGGGTGCTGGAGAGTTCTACCAACCACATCAGGAAGCTCACCAGGACCGAAGGGAATTTGGGGAGGAAAAAACCCAAGGAACTGGTGCTTAAATCCTGCCCTCATCTCATACCTGCTTGCACAGAGCAGACAGTTAAAGCAAATGCTGGCACAAAAGGCAAAGCTGATGGGAAGGCTCCATTAATTAAAGGGCTGAGCATCACCCAGGGTGGCTACCCCAGGCCAGCACTGGGACCAACTTGACCACACAAGACACCAGCCAGACAACAAAAAACCCAACAGTACTAAAAGAGAAAAATCAAGGGACAGGTTTACTGCTGAGTTTGCAAGTTTGACCCAGCTCCCAGAGAGAGGTCAGCCAGCCAGAAAGGAGAGTCAGAGCTCTTGTAACAAGTGCAGTTTGCTTGCAGGGCTGTGTGTGGAAAAAAAATGGCCAGTGCAAGAGGAGGAGGGAGTGAGGAGGGAGGAAGGGAGTGAGTGAGTGAGGAGGGAGGGAGTGCTGCCCCAATGCTGCTGTCTCTGAGCCCCACCACAGCCCAAAGCCCTTGACATGAACAGGGGGAATTAACAATAACCCCATAACTCAGCAGGGAGGAAAGCCAGCAGTGAAGGAACATTTGGGAGAGGAGCCAAAAGCAGAGACAAAGGGTGGGGGCTGGGGGGGGCACTTGGGCACAGCATTGTGTGAACAGGATTTTTACACCTTGCTCACTCCTGTTCCTCCTGGGAGCTGGTGCCCTTTAGTGACACCAGGAGGTATTTTCTGAAGCTGCAGCTCAAGGCAAGCAGTTCCACTGCCTCCAGCGGGGGCAGCAAACAAAACAAAACCAAAGCAGCACCCAGCTGATCCGGGAACCACTCCTGCCCAACGCCAGATGTCAGCAACAGCACTGGCCCCAGAGAGAAAAATGGGGAAGCCTCCAGATTTGGGTATCAGAATTAATGCAACTCACAGCAGTCAAATCAAAGAACGAGTCTGATTCAGCTGTGTCCAGGAAGTCCAGCAGCTCCACTTCAAACATGACCATGGCGTTGGGGGGCAGCAAGGGAGGACAGCCCATTGCCCCATAGGCATAACTTGGAGTGAAGAAAAACCTTGCCCTCTCCCCCTTCCTCATTGTCAGGAGGCCAATCTCCAGGCCCCACAGGGTGATGTCTGTCACAGGAAACAGAAAGTCACAGAATCACCAACCTGAAATCCCCCTAAGACACAGAACAACAATTCTCCCTACAGACTGGAGGAAAAAAATCCTCACTACCTCGTGTCCCAGCAGCTCCAATGGTGAGCTGTGAAGGGAGCTGCTGGCACCCAGTGCAGGCACATCTGCTCTCAGGTTATTTAAAAGCAAGAGGAGAAGCAGCTGCTTCAGGGGCCCTGTGCTCACTCTCAGCACCTGGAGGGGCAGAGGGGGAGCAGTTCCAGACTGGCCACCACCTGGGTGAAGCAGGAGGTTTTTGGGCTCCATTAACAAGTTTTAAAGGTTTCAAATAACCTAAACATGTTAAACAGCATTTAAATCCATGTCTTAATGGGCTGGTCTTCACAGGCCTGAGCACCAAGAAGAACTTTTCAAGCTCAAACCCACCTGTTCCAAGTTTCATCAGCTTTGAAGACTTGCTGTCAAGGTGTGTGCAGAAGGGCTTGTCCCTGTCCTCCAGGAATCCAAAGTAATTCACTGTACAACCCAAAGCAAGGAGAAGAGGAAAGAAAGCAAGAGTTTGATTTCACAGACAGTAACAGAACCATTGGTAGCACATCAGGAGTTGGTTTTACAACACCACCTTTCAGCCTGCTTTTCTTTTTTTCCTTCTTTGTAGAACAGCAGAGGCAGCACAAGCTACCTTGTGTTTTATACCAAAGAACCTGGTCACATCCAAGTAGCTGAGTGGTGCTGACTGTGTTTTAACATCACCACCAGATAAAGCTGCTGCTTCAGGCTTGATACCTAATACAGAGATGGGATTCTGTGCTTTTAAGTACTGGAAACTTCAAGTGTAAAAATTAAAATGTCCCAATTAGCTACAGAAATACATAAAGTCTTTCCTAATCAAAACTGGAGCCCTAGACACAGAGGGGAAAATGAGCCACTCTTGACACTCTCCTGAGTGCTCTATAGGCAACTCCAGCTTTCAGTCAGAAAACAATTGCAATGGGCTTCCCCTGACGCAGAACAGGCTCCTAGCACTTCAGGACCCACTATCAGCTTCAAACTTCTCTGTACTGCAAGCATAGGTGGGACCAGGAAATGCTGCTTTTCTCAAGGTCAGCATGCCCTTCCATTTAATTTGCTAGCCACAAGAAATTTAAACTGAGTATTCAAAATGCTAAAACACTGGTAAGGGAGCACAGTCTCTGGAACAGAAAGATTTATAACTGCAGAATGTGTTTAATTATTTTAATGCCTTTAAATCTTGGTCTGACGTCACCCTAAAATCCAGAGCACACACTTAACATCCCAGAATCATTTCAACCTGAGAGGCTCAGGGTCCCCTTCACACCAGGTTCTGTGCCCTCCACTTCCCCTGCACACATCAGGCCCAGATGAGAATCCTGCAGTGAGAGCTGAGAGCAAAGCACTCCAGACACTGCCTCCCACCTACATTTTCAAAGATTTTACATTTTTTAAGTCCCACTACTTGCAGATTTCAGATTTTCCCTTTAAATAGAAAGCTGCTCAGAAGATGACCTGCTTTGTACCTATCATAGAATGGGCTGGGTTGGAAGGGAGCTCAGAGCTCATCAAGTCCAACCCTTGATCCACTCCCCCTGTGGTTCCCAGCCCATGGCACTGAGTGCCACATCCAGGCTCTTTTGAAATATCTCCAGGGATGGAGAATCCACTCCTTCCCTGGGCAGCCCATTCCAATGGCTGATCACCCTCTCCATGAAGAAATTCTTTCTAATATCCAACCTAAACCTCCCCTGGCACAACTTGAGACCATGCCCTCTTGTCTTGTTGAAAGTTGCCTGGGAGCAGAGCCCAACCCCCCCTTGCTCCAGCCTCCTTTCAGGGAGTTGTAGAGAGTGATGAGGTCTCCCCTGAGCCTCCTCTTCTCCAGGCTGAACACCCCCAGCTCTCTCAGTCTCCCTTCATAGGGCCTGTGCTCGAGTCCCTTCCCCAGCCTGGTTGCCCTCCTTTGGACCTGCTCCAGGACCTCAATCTCCTTCCTGAACTGAGGGGCCCAGAAGCAGGGCACAGGCTCAGAGCTGGAGGGCAATGAGCAGCAGGCGGGCGGTGTGCGGGCCCAGGCAGCAGCAGGTGGGGCAGAGCCCCGGGGAGGTGCGGGAGGAGCAGGGAGCGGTGCTACCTGCCACGGAGGCGTCCTGGGGCACGGTGGGGCCGCTGCCGGGGTGCAGCTCCTCCTTGCGCACTCCCCCATCGCCGCTCAGGTCCTTCAGGCCCCGTCCCGGTTCCCTCCATCCCTGCGGGAACACCGCCATCGCTGCCCGCCCCGCAACGGCACCCGCTCAACCCGCGCCGCACGGCCCCGCCCCTCGCCCTCTCCACCAATCACCGCCCGCGGCGCTCCGGCCTCCAGCCAATCAGGCTCCGAGCAGCCGGCTCCTCCCCAGGGTGTCCGCAGGGAGCTGAGCGGGCACGGCGGGAGCGGGGACGGGAAGCGGGAAGGGGAAGGGGAACGGGAAGGGGAAGGGGAAGGGGAAGGGGAAGGGGAACGGGAGCGGAGCTCGGGCAGGGAGTGAGGTGTTGGGTACGGAGTGGGAAATACACACACCTCATCCACCACAAGGTAGTGGCCAGGCAGAAAAGATGAATCATTCGATTAAAGACCAGGTTACAAAAAAAAAAAAAAATAATTGTCAGGAGGCTTTATCTCTATGGATATAACTATGGCTCTGCAATGCTGACAGCCCCCACGAGCTCAGACCCACCTACACCTTCCAGGCCAAATTCCGGGGTCAGCTCTACCCCCCTGTGGATCTGTGCTGGTCACAGCGAGGGTCCCACGCCCCCCCCCATCATCCTGTCCCCTGCTGCCAGCCGGCATCCCCGGGCACCATGCACACCCCTGCCCCGGAGCAACCCGGGAAGCCATAGCCCGGCTGGAGGGCTGGGGCTGTCCCCAGGGCCCGCAGCAGAGGACAGTGTGTTGTCCGGAGGCAGCAGCATTGGTACTGCCGAGTGAGCTTCGGGAGGGCCTCCCCCAGCTCCTCTAAGAACACAAAATGTCAGCCTTGACCTCTGAATCCCCAGCCTGACACAGCCATGGGCTGCCCCGCAAAGGAAAGCCCTGTCCTGAAAAGTGTGCGCCGTGGGTTTTTGCTTGGTGGGTTTTTGTCGGCGTGTCTTTCTGCTGAATAAACGCAATGTGAGGCAGGCTGGTGGGTAGTTACCAGCGGTACCGTCCCCGAGGAACCGAAGGGGCCTCCGTGACGCTGTGCGGGAGGCAGCGGCAGCCATGGGCACAGTCACTGCCTCCCCTGCCTGTCTGCGGGACGCGAGAGGCGGAGCCGGGGCCGGGAGGGCCTTGGGCTGCCGGTCTGACCGCCCCTCCCGCCGCCCGCAGCTAAGATGGCGCTGTACAGCGCTGCGGCCGCCGTGCTGGAGGGACTGGAACGCGGCGATGGCGGGATCAAGAGCCTGGTGTACAACAGCCGCTTCCCGGTGCGGGTGCGGGGACGGGGGAGGCGGGGGGGGGTCAGTCCTGGAGAGGGGGTAGGGGGGTGAATGGGGGCTCGGGCCCCGGTAGCCCCTGACCTCCCCCCAGCATGTCCGGCAGCTCTACGCCCTGGTGTCCGAGACCCTGCGCTACTCCCCGGTGCTGGAGAAGCTGCTGGCCGGGGCCGCGCTGCTGCAGGCGGAGAAGAAGCTGCCCCCAAAGCTGGCGAAGGTAAAGGGATGTCCGGGGGGAGGGGGATGGCCTCTCAGCGGCGGGATTCAGCGCTGACCCGCCTCCCCCGCAGGTCCTGGTGTACGACTTGCTCTTCGGTAAGGGGCTGAAGTGCGGGGGCCGCTGGAAGGCGCTGGCCCGGAGGCACCGGGCCCGGCTGGAGGCCGAGCTGGCCCGCCTGAAGGTGCAGCAGAAAGTGAGCCGCAACGAGGACCTGCTGGCCCCGGCAGCCAGCCCCACGGGTGAGTGGGCTGTGGGGCAGGGGGATCACCCAGTGCTGTTGGCAGTGGGGGGGTTGTGTCTGACCCGAGCGGCTCCCCCAGCCTCCCAGCTACCGCGCTACGTCCGAGTCAACACCCTGAAGACTTGTGTGGAGGACGTGATTGACTTCTTCAAGCGCCAGGGCTACTCCTACCAGGGCAAGGCAGAGAGGTGAGCATTTCATTCTGCAGTCCTGCCTTATCTGGGACCTCAGTGAGTGATGAGGTCCTGTGCACTGAAAGGTGGTTGGTCTCAGTGCTCACGGTTCCCAGGTTGGGGTATCCATCATTCCCCACTCTTATTCTCCACCTCTCTGGGTGCTGCGTGGTGCCAAGGTGGAGTGGAGGTGTGGTGTGAAGGGGGCCTGGGCACTGGTGTGGATCTGGTGAAGCAGAACCATATGTTCATCCTTTCATCTTCCCTGTACCTCCTGGGCAGCATGGAGGAACTGAGGGCCATCTCCAAGAAGAAATTCGCGTTGGATCTTCATCTCCCAGAGCTGCTGGTTTTCCCTTCGCAGACAGACTTCCATGACAACCTGCTGTATACCTCGGGACACATAATCCTGCAGGACAAGGTAGGGGAGCTGGGGAACAGGAGGCTGCAGGGGCAGGAAAACTGCAGACACAGGTAGAACGTCAGCCTCTCCCTCCATGCCAGGGGCTGCTTTTGGGCCATCTTTGCTACAGCACCTGCAGGCTAATGGTGGATGCAGGCTGCAGCTGTAAGGTTCCCCTGCAGCAGTGCTTCTGTAGTCTGTAGGGATCTAGGGAGGAACTGCTATGAACTGGGCTCTAAAAATGCCCTATAGGAGCTGGGTGATGGTGGTGGTGGCCTTGGCCTCGTGTCACTGGCTGTCTGTGACCTTGCAGTGTCAGCTGTGCCCTGAGAAGAGGTCTGGTACTGCCTGCACTGCTCACAGGGTTTTGCCCTCCTGCAGGCCAGCTGTCTCCCTGCCTTCCTTCTTGACCCTGCTGCTGGCTCCCATGTCATCGATGCTTGCGCTGCTCCTGGGAACAAGACCAGCCACCTGGCTGCCCTCCTGAAGAACAAGGGGTGAGGGTGGGTTGGTTTGTGTGCTGGGGGTGGGAAAGGGTGCAGGGTGCCCTAGTCCACCCAAGCTCACAGACAGCACAAGGAGGTGGCAGGAAGAGCTGCAGCCCATCAGCCTGTGCTGTTGATACCCACTTCTCTCTTGGTGGGCTGGGGGCTCTGATGGCTCAGGGCCACTGGAGGGGCTCAAGGAGGTGAGAAGCCATGTAGGGTTTCAGTTCCCAGCCCTGTCCCCACTCTGCCTGACACTGGCCCTGCCCTGGGGAGCAGCTCGCCAGCTCTGCCTGCCCAGCAGCTGGCTGGTGTTTGCTGCAGCCAGGGCAGCCTGCTGTCCTCGGGGCTGGTGGGATCTTGACACCACTCCTGGGCACCGGGCTCTGCCTTCAGCCAGATCTTTGCCTTCGATGTGGACACCAAGCGCTTGGCCACCATGAACACCATGCTGATGCGGGCAGGGGTCACTGGCTTCCAGCTGGCCCAGCAGGACTTCCTGACGGTGGATCCCAGAGACCCCAAGTATGCCAGGGTGACCCATATCCTCCTCGACCCGTCCTGCAGTGGCTCAGGTAATGCGTGGGGCTCTGGCCGTGACCCCCAGTCAGGCTTTGGGCAGGTGGGACCCGGGTGACAGGCTCTCCTTGCAGGGATGGTGACCCGGCTGCCGGGGGGGGGAGGCTGCCCCCAGCCCCGAGCGCCTGCAGGCTCTGGCCGGTTTCCAGCGCAAGGTCCTGAGCCATGCCCTGAGCTTCCCAGCTCTCCAGCGCCTGGTCTACTCCACCTGCTCGCTGCACCGGGAGGAGAACGAGGACGTGGTGCATGCTGTGCTGCAGGAGCAGGGCTCAGCATTCAGGTATGCAGGGCACTGGGGTTCACAGCGCAGGGGATGCAGCAGAGGGGGCTCAGTGGGGTGCAGTGTGGAGTGTTCTGGGTTTTGGAGGGCTTGGGGCTCAGCACTGACGCTTGTCTCTCCACAGGCTGGTGAATGCCTTCCCCTCCTGGCCCTGCCGAGGACTCTCCACCTTCCCTGGGGCTGAGGGCTGCCTCCGTGCCTCCCCCACAGACACCCTCACCCAGGGCTTCTTCCTGGCCGTGCTGGAGCGCTGTGGGGAAGGGGCTGCTGCCCTGAGGTGAGAGGAGGGCTGGGGGCTCTGCCTGCCTCCTGCAGCTCCTGGGAATGGCCCAGCTTGGGGCAGTTGGCATGGTTGAGGAGGGAAATGGGGGGTTTGGGTGTGGGGGCAGGGGTGGGGGTGCAGCACTGTGGTGAGCAAAGCTCAGACTGTTCACTTCCATCCCCAGCTCCCTGCCGGTGGCAGCTGAGGAAAATCTGCAACATGGAGAGGGGACAGGGACAGCAGCAGCTCCCAGGAAGAGGAAGAGGAAAAAGCAGAGGGTGAAGGAGTGAAGTAACATTTTGGGGACCACAGTGCCCAGCCAGGGATGGCAGGAAATGCTTCTCAGTGCCATGGCTGTCCCAGCACTATCAGGGCCTCTCCACACCAAAGCTTTGCAGTGCTGCAGTTGTGGTGGAACCTTGTAACAGCTCACCCCCCCCAGGACATCCCTAGGGACACCCTGCCCCCCTGAAACACCCTCAGGACATCCTGCTCCCCTGGGACACCCTGCTGCCCAGGACTGAGTGCCACCCCCTTGCCAAGGGCTGGCCCTCACAGCCTGCTCTGTCCCTAAAGCCACCACCAGCACCCTGCATGCCCTGTTTCTGTGTCCCAAGGGGATGGAGAGCACCAACTTTATTATATGCTTCCTCCCCCCCCCAAAAAAAAAAAAATCCCGGCCTGTGGGGTTTCAGCAAAACCTTTGTAAGGATGAAACAGATTAAAGATTTTTGTCTCTTTGATGCCTTTTCCAGCATGTTTGTGCAGCCTCCTGAAATCTCTGCTGTTTATAGCAAAGCAGAGGAGACAAGTTAAATAACAATGAAGAAAGTAGTACCAATAATCCTGTCCATGCACCTGCCCTTGCACAGGATTTGGTGGGGGAACAAAATCTCCCTGTTCAGCCAGGCTGGTCATCTTCCCCCCACCATTTCATTTTCTGTCCCATGAGGATAACCTGTTCCTGAGCCTTTAGGATTTCCCTCTTGAAGAGTGTCCTGCCTTCTGGGACACCTTTGTCCTTCAAGACTGTCACCCAAGGGACTCAACCAATGTCCTCAACAGGCTGCAGTCTGCTATCTGGAAGACCATGGTGGAGGTTTGGGTGACCCCCTTCCTTACTTCACTAAGGAGTGAGAACTTTGTCACACCATGGTTCCTGAGCCCAAGACAGTCCCTGACCACCACGTTTCCCACCAGTCCTTCCCCCTTTATGAACAGGTCTAGAGAGGCATCTTCTCTGGGAGGCTCACTTACCAGCTGAATCAGGAAGGTTTCATCCCTGCACTGGAGTAACCTCCCAGCCTGTCTCCTCCGTGCTGTGCCACATTTTGAGCAGACATCCAGTAGGATGAAGTCCCCCACCAAAACAAGGGTTAGCAATTGTGAGACTTTCGCCACTTCCAGAATGCTTCTGCCAGGGTGGAAGCTTTTTAACAACCCAATAGCCAAGGCCACCCCTATGGTGGGGTATCCACCCCTACGGATCCCCTGCAATGCCCCTCAAAGCCAACACCAGTGTCCTGCACACCTGCTGTTTCTGTGCCTCATGGGGCTGGGGTCTTCAGATAGACTAAGGCATTACTTTATCCTATGTTTCTCACCTCCCCTCCAAAAAAACCACCCCAAAAATCCCACAACAAAACCAAACCAAACCCCACCCAGTCTGATGTGCAGTTTCAGCAAAACTTTTTAACTGCAAGGATGAAACAGATCAAAGTTTTTCTCTATTTGATACCTTTTCCAGCATGTTTGTGCAGCCTCCTCCTAGAACTGCTGCTTATAGCAAAGTGGGGAGAAAAAGTGAAATAACACTAAAGAAAATAATACCAATATTCCTGTCCATGCAAGTTGCTATTGCACAGGTAGGGGGCAAAGACACATGCCAGGTGGTGTTTGAAAGCAACACCTTGTGTTGCACCAGCAGTGCTGGTCAGGCCCAGGAACCAGGCACAGGCAAGACCAACATGAACAGTCTTTTATTTTAAATCAGGGACAGAAGAAGAAAGAAAAAAAAAAAAAATTGCACATTCACACTAAAATCCTCAGCAGCCACACCAGGAATGATCCAAGTCTTGAGTTAAAACCCAGCCTCCCCCTGGATACCTACAGCAGCCAGGAACAAGGGTCTCTCCTGGCAGGGTCTGTGTGGCAGGAACGAGTCTGTGGGCAAGGGACCCAGGCTTGCTCCTGGCTCCTCAAGGGGACAGCTGTGTGAGGGGCAGCCCCCTGGGATCAGCCCCCCCAGACAGTGCTCCCCAGGGTCCCCCTCACCCTCTGGCACAAGGGTCTTACTGAAGCAGAGCTGGCTGAACCCCAGCTGCACCCCAGCTCTTTTGCTGTTCTCCCCTGTGCCACTGTCATCCCTGCATCTGAGGATGTGTTTGTCCAGGCCAGCTCCTCCTGCCCTGCTCTGACACTCCCCTACACCCTCACCTCCTTGACCACATGCCTGGGGAAGGCTCTAAACCCCCTGCAGCACAGGCTGCAGATGCACCCCTGCCACAGGGCCATGTCCCCCCTGCTCCACACAGAGCCCTGTCACCTACAGCAAGAGACACCTTGTTCCTGGCAGACACCGAAACGTGCAAGAGCTCCTGCTCCTCACCCTCGGAGAAAGAATAAAAAAATAAATGTTTAGTCACATTCACATACATCACATTTTAAAATGAAGGAGATGCTGCTGCAGGGGGGTGCAGCACAGCAGTGGAGCCTGTGGGGGTCCCAGCCTTTCCCCGGCACAGCTGGGTCCTGTGGGACCCCTCTGGCTCCCCCCGGGCTGCAGGGACACAATGACACACTGACAGCACTGCTGGGAACGGCCACCTCACTGAACCAAGCTTGAAGGAACTCAAAGGCAATTTAGCTTAAATATAAAAATAAATTTTTACTTTGTTAAAAAACGTTTAAATATTTGTGATTTTTTTTTTAATTTTTTTTTTTTTAATTTAGACTTCAGCAGACACACACACTCACACGGCTCCGAGAGTAAAAAAACCTGGCAGCCAAAGCACTCCTGAAAGTGGTGGGGAGCCCGTGGGCAGGGGTGCCCATCCAACACCCAGGGCAGGGTGGGGGGCAGCTCCCGGGTGATTCCCTGTTCCAGCAGTCTCTTCCCACTGGAGATGCCAGTCAGGGAATGGCCCCAGTCCTGGCTGGCTGAGAACAGGGGTGGCAGCACCACAGCTCCTTGGAGCCGGTAAAAGCCAGGATGGGGATGAGCTTAAAAATGGAAAACCTGGATTTTAGGGCTGTGTGGAAAATTCCCCCACCCTGAACTCCTTTAGCAGCTCCAGAGCATCCCGAGGTGAGAAGGGCACTAAGAGATAAAGGAAGAGAAGGGAGAGACTGCCAGGGCCAGAGCCCTCACATCTGGGGGTCCAGGCTCCATCTCCCCACCCTGGCTGCCTGCCCATCGGTCACAATGACAAAGGGACAGCTCCCCAGCAGGAGTAGCCACGCAGTGATGCTACTGTCAACACCCAATTAGCCAGGGCGCGTTCTCCCAAATGGGACAGGCGCCCCCAAATCAACCCCAAACAGCAAATCCGGCATAACCAACATGCCGCCACGCACACGGTTCAGTTCTTCCTCCAAACTGGGTTCAGTGAGTGCACGGAAAGGGGAGCATGAACACAGCAAAACAGAGGGGGGGGGCTTCACACGAGTGGGGTGGGGGGAGCCACAGCCCGGCAGGCAGCAGAGAGGGCTGGGGGGGCTCAGTGGCTGGGAGGAGAGCGGAGGGACCCCCACCCCATGCCTCCAGCCCAGCCCCAGCCCCAGCACATCCTCAACTGGAGGCTGAGGGTCTGATGGAGGGGTTGTCACAGCTGCAGTCATCACCTGGCTGCAGAGACTGGGCTGGCACCAACCCCAGCTCATGTTTGGCAGGGATGGCACCGCCACGGAGCCATCTGGAGAGAGTGTGTTCACCAGGGCATGGGATGAAACACTGGGGAAAGACTTCAGGACCTGGTGAAGACAGATCCCTCAGCAGCCTGGAACAGTGGCCAGCAGAAACCAGCACATCTCCAGCTGGGCTCTGAGTGGGGCTGTGCAGCTCTGCCGGCTGCCATGGGCAGGGGGCTAACACAGGGGGCTGGGAGGAGGGCAGGGAACAGCTAGAAGCAGAGAGGGAAAAATTTACACATCATAGAACATGGCAAACTAAAGTGAGGGACGAAACGCTGCAGATATGTACAGAGGTTCATCCAATCTTGGCTCTGTAACTGTTCAAGTAAGAAGAGTTTGATTTCTCCTGTCCCATACCTGTCTCTGGCTGGTGTCAGAGACGGGGGGCCTGGCCCCGTCACCACTGGTCCTGCCATGGGGACCGCTCTGGGCCGAGCCCCCCACACATGCAGAGGTCCTGGCAGGCTGGTGGCAGGGGCCCAGCAGCCCTGGAGGTTACTTTTTGCGGGTGTGCTGTCTCCGTGCCTGCAGCCGCTGGCGAGTGCCCATCTTGGATCCTGCCCCAATGGAAAAGGCAGGGGTAGACGAACCTAGAAGCAGAAAGGTTGCTCAGGTCCCAGCAGCCTCACTCAGAGCTGGCACAGGGGGAGTGTTATGCCCATCCTGGGGAGAGTGAAATATTCTGCACCCCTCCAGAGCTCAGTAGGTACCACCCGAGCCAGCCCAGAGCCCAGCCTGACCCTTCCCGCTCTTCCCAGCCTGAGGGAACAACACGACCCATCGCTCCTCAAGGCTGAAGCACCAACTCCTTCCTTACCAAAGGAAGTGCCAACTCCTCCAAAGCTCAAGGCAGGAGCGCTGGGTGTCCCGAAGGAAAGGCTACTGCTCCCGCTCCCCGCTACTCCTGGGACGGCTGTGCTCTGCCCAAAGGTGGGCGCAGGAGTTCCTGGAAAGAAACACACCACTGTGAGCTGGGGTTAGCAAAGCAGGGAGAGCCTGGGCCTTGGGAGCTGGCTGCATCCAAGGGAATGGTGGATCACCCTCCCTCTGGAGACTGAAGCACCTCTGTGCCCCTGGATCAGCCTCTTCACCCGAGAAGCCCCTTTAATGCAAGAAGTTGTGATCTCATGGTAATCCTTGGGCTCTCCTGGCAGGCCAGGAAGGAAAACAAAGGTCTCTGCCCTTCTAGATCAATTGGTCAGCATTCTGCTCTGTGGGAGGAGGCAGCCCAGTGGGGTGTAAGGCAGGAGAGAGATCCTCAGAGAACCAGCAAGAAGTGACTGTAATCACTGGCTGGCAGCATTTCTACTCGCCCAGAAGCTCCAGATTACTTTTAAACACTGGCAAGACCTCAGCTTCTGAAGGGCATCTGGCTGGGCTCCGCATTGGCCTAAGATCAGAATTTAAGGATTTCCCTTCACCACTAAGGGCCAGGGGACACCAACAGTGAGTGACAGAAGCTCTTTGCATTTGCACACAAGGCTCCACACAGCACCAACATCAGCCTCTCCAAGGTCTGGCAAGGAAAGCTCCCCCCAAGCCCTGAGAAGGCCCCTGCTCTCTGACTCACCTCCGAAGGCTGGAGCGTTGCTGGGGGTGCTGGGCACGTTGAAGGCAAAGGGTGTGCTCTGACTCCGTGCACCCAGGGTGCTCTGCCCCAAGGAGGAGCCGAACGGCGCTGCCGCCGGACCTGCCCCGCTCTGCCCGGCCCCAAAGTTGAAGGCCACAGCGGGAGTGCCACTGCTCAGGGTGGCTGTGCCCACCCCAAAGGCGCTGGCGGAGGGGCCTGGCTGGGCGGCCTCCCCAAAGGTGAAAGGAGAAGGGGTGGTGCCGAAGATGGTGGTGCCAGCACTGCTGCTTGTCGTCTGGGTGGTGGATCCAAAGCTGGCAGTGCTGGGGGTGGCTGTCCCGAAAGAGAAGACCGAAGTGGTGGTCCCAAACACTGTCTGGGTGCTGCTGGTGCCAAAGGAGCCCTGGGAGCCGGCTGTGCCGAAGGCAGGCAGAGCAGTGCTGCCAAATGCTGGCTGAGCAGCTGACTGGGCTGTGGGGGCTCCAAAACTGAACGGGGGGCCGAAGGTGACAGGGCCAGCAGCAGGCTTGCTGGCAGGGGTCTGGCTGTCTGCAGCAGCTGCACTGAAGGCGGGCTGGGTGGCTGCTCCGGGATAGGGCGGCGGCGGCTTCGTGCTTGTGCTGAAGGTGCTGCCAAAAGCTGAAACGGAGGAGCCAAACGTCAACGTCGCTTGACCGGTGGTAGCCGAGGTGGTAGAGGTCAGTGTGGTGGTCCCAAATATACTAAAGCCCACGGTGGTGGCAGGAGCTGTCGAGTTTGAAGGTGCTTGGCCAAAGGCAGGGCCTCCAGGGATACTGGTGGCGGCAGAGACCGTGGCCGAAGGTGGCTTTCCAAACTGGAACACAGGCCCTGGCGTGGCAAAACTGGTTTCTGTGCTGTGAGCTGAGCTGGCCGGGCTCCCAAAGAGGAAGGGCTGTGAGGTGCTGGTGGAGGTGGCAGTGGTGACAGTCAGGCTGGTGGTGGAGCCGGCGGAGGCAGGCGGGTTGAGTCCAAAGCTGAAGACAGGTTTGATGGTGGCATCTGTGGAAGCGCTCTGCGTGGTGGCAGTCGTGGCTGCAGTGGTGAAGATGACATTTGGGAGACCTGTGAATCCTGCCGGGGCAGTGGTGGAGGCCGCTGGCACATCTGTGGCTGAAGCCAACTGTGACGTTGGTTTGAAGGCAAAGGGAGAGACCTTCACTGGAGATGAAGCTGTGGTGACACTGCCAAAGACAGGCTTGAACATGGTGGTGGTGGAGGATGTCGAGGAAAGGCCTGAGCTTGCAGACACGGTGACTGTGGCAGAGCCAACAGCCATAGAGGGTGTTGTGCTCTCGCTCTTTGGCAAAGCACCAAAGATGGGTTTGAAGACCGGGGCTGTGGTGGGCACTGCAGCCGTCGTGGTGGGCACAGCAGCAGCTGCAGTCGCTGCAGGCAGGCTGGCAGGAGGGGTGTTCTGTGTCCCAAAAAGGATGCTCGGCTTCGGGAAGGAGGGTGGCTTGCTGGGGGTCTGGCCCAGCTCAGTGAATGCAGCAGGTGCCAGGCTACTGGGGGCCTGTGCCCCCAGGGCAGGAGGGGCAACAGGAGCAGAGGTGCTCAAAACAGGCACAGGCTTGGTGTCAGCAGAGGTGGCAGGCAGAGGACTCTGCTCCAGGGATACGGCAGGAGCAGGCAGCTGTGCAGCTGATGGAGGTGGCTGGGATGCTACCGTAGTTCCAGCTGATTCTGGAAAGGGGGACAGAGCTTGTTTAGGGACAGGGGACACCTACAACAGCCAGCCCTTCTGTCAGGCACACACTCTGCTGTTGCAAAGCAGAGCACCTGCCTCTACCAGACCCAGCCCTCCACACATACTGCAACTCCCAACAGGACCATGGGCTTAGCATCCCCAGAACTGTCCTCCTAGGGCCTATCTGCCAGCTCTGCTGCCAGCAGTGTTTCAACAGGGAGTTTTGTCACCTGTCTCCTAGAAGGGACACACAGAGCTTCCCTGTGCCTGCTTGGCTCTGCCCACCCTCCTCCTCCTCACCTGCTGGCACAGATGCAGCCTGGCTGCTCTGCATCTTCTTCAGGCTGTCCAGGAGTGCATTGGTGCTGGCTGGAGCTGTGGAGGCAGGTGCAGGACCCAGGGAGGTGGCAGTGAACACCAGTGGTCCGGACACAGGCACACTCTCTGCAGTGGTGCTGGGGACTGCATCTACTGGGAAGGAGTAAGAAATCAGGACCCACAACTTGCTGCAGGGCACTATCTCTTAGCAGAGCCTCCCTGGTTGGCAGGGAAATGGCACGAACACAGTTCCAGCCCTGAGGAATGTAACCATCACCCTGAGGACTCTGGGCACGAGTTCCCCTGAATCTGGAGGCACTAAGAGCATTCCCAGATCCAAGGACCGGGCTGGACTGGCCCAGGAGCTTCCCCACCCTATGGTACACAGACACCCCGCTACCCTGCAGGGTTTCCACTCCTTGCCATCCCCTCCACGGTCCCAGCGTGCCCTTACCAGCCTTATCCTCCAAGACTTTGTTGAACCACTGCAACGCTGCCGCCTTCTCCGCGTCCAGGTCCTCCGAGGTGATGGAGTAGCCCAGCTGAAGTGGTGGGGGCTGCCAAGAGAGAGCAGCAGCTTAGCTCCTTCTCAGGGAAGCCAGCAGAGCCTCTCTGAAGGTGTGCTGAAGGCTGGCCGTCGCGAGACCCGTGAAGCAGGTGGCTCTGCCACAGCACGGCACCGCGGAGCTCCGATCCCCATCCGTGTTGGCCCCCGGCTTGGCGCTGAGGGCACGGCAGGCCTTCCCCAGGCCATTACCTGGTCCGGCAGCAGGCAGCACAATCACGCACAGCCCACCAGACACTGGGGCTGGGGATAGCGTCACTTCCCACTCGGCCAAGGACGGGGCCTCCTTCCTGAGGGCAGGCAGGTCAGTCTCCCCCCAGCCCTGCAGAAATTGCAGTGAGCACATTCTATCGCCAGAGGAGGGCAAAAGGGGCTGCGAGACAGCGACGTACCAGCACCAGCTGGTCCCCCCGGCAAGATGGCAGCAACTGGATCTTCCGCTTGCGCTTCCCACTGCTCCCCGAGGCCGACGGTGGGCTCAGGGAATTCTGCTTCTTCCGCACCGGCGTCTCCAATGCTACAGGAAGAGACAAGTCAGGACCAGCTATGGGCAGAGGAAGTCTTTGGCTTCTACCAACGCTGTTGTCCCTTCGAACTCCTCTCCAGATGACCCACCTCAGAGGGCAGAGCCAGGCGCATGGTTTTAAGGACAGAGGACAAGGCTGCGATGCCTTGGAAGGGCAGCTGGCAGCAGTGTGTCCCAGGGCAGTCTGTTAGGAGAGCCTGCCACAGCTCTGCAGGGCAGTGGCACTTCCCACCTCCATGGACAACCCTTGCACATCCCCACCCAAACCACAAACCATGCAAACTGCATGAGCAACATCCAGCACCGTGCCTCAGGACCCTACCTGCAATGGGCACGTTTTAGCTGAGAAAATGCTGGAATAAGGTCAGTTTGGAAATATGATCAGCGTGCTACTTGGAGGACAGCAGATCTCGCCCCAGGGCTGTGCCCTGGACATGTGCTGGCCTGGGGACCTGTGCCCCCCTTGCAGGCCAGCCCCCATTATCTGCCAGCACCCCTGGAAATCCCTTCAGGGCAGTCGCTGCTGGCAACACAAGTGCCAGCCCCTCAGGACCAGCGCATTCCTAGTTCCCAGGTGACATCTCAAGCCAACCCCACCTGCAGACCTCAGCTGCCTCCTGACCTGCTGCTTGCTGGCACCAGTGGCCCATCCAACCCGGGCTCAGAGCTGGGGCCCACCAATGCTCACCTTTCTCTGTCTGCAGCTCCTTGTCCGACTTCACCGGAGTGGAAGTGTTGGAGCGATGAAACTCCTCTTCCCTGTGCAAGTGGGAGAGCCAGTTAGGGTCAACCCTGGCTTGGCCCTGTCCCCACTTAATCCCCTCCACATTCCATGAAGCACAAAGTCCTCAACTGAATCAGCTCCGGGACCATGCACCTTCAAGACCCAACATGATGAGGACCCTTTCCAGCATCCCTGGTGCCTTTCCTTGTCTGTGCCAAACAACAGATCTCAGGACAACAGCTTCACCCTCACCAGCCTGCAGGCAGAGGAGCTGCTCCTCTTCCCAGGACCTTAGCCCAGCCAAGCTGCTGAGCCCACACCTCATCTGCAGGACGAGTGAGCCCTGGGGCTGAGCCAGCCAGGAGCTGCTGTCCCTCATAGGCTTGGACCCACCCTGTCACCAGAGCAGTTTTGACATAAGCTCAAGTCCTCCTCTAAGCCAGGAGGGAGGAGTACAAGGGGCTGTGCTCCAAGGCAGGCATTAAAATTACTGTGGCTTTGGTGAATTGATTTTGAAGAGATGGCAAAAATCAGGTCCTGTCTCTTCCCAGTGTTCCAGCAAGGCAGGCCCAGCCAATGCCCCAGGGCAACCTCAGCTCAGCTCTGCCACCACGGGGACACAACCAGGGAGTCTCCACACTGCTGGATGACCCAGCAGCCACAGCTCAGAAGGGGCCTGGACCATGGTGAGCAGGGCAGGGGCAGCAGGATGGCTGGGAAGGCAACTGCTCTCTTCCCAGCTGGAAACGATGAGCAGGCACTCGCCAGCTGAGTGGCTACTTACCTGGCTCTCTTGAGAGGCCACTCCGGTGTCTGGGAGCGGGAGGACGCTGGGCTGGAGAGCGGGGACACGCTCACACCGCTTCTCTTCCGCAGCTGGAAGGCAGAGAGAGACCAGCAGTAACTCAGTATGGGGGCTGGCAGGCAGGACAGCCTCTCATCCTCCTGCTCACCTGCAGATTAAATCCCATCTCCCAGGGCTGTGGCTCACAAGCCCAGAGTCTTGCTTCAAGTCCCCTCCATGTTCCATGGGGTGTAAACTCTGGCCACCCCAAAATGAGTTTGCTCTGGGGGCAAGTGGCCTCCAGGCCTGGCTGAGGACAAGGAGAGAGGATGCTGCTGGCCAGACACTGGCTCTTGCCATCATGTGGCACAGGCACCAGGCTGCCTCAGCTGCCCTCACAACACACCTCCAACAGCTCTGAGTGGACAGACCCCACCTCAACAATTCCAGACTCACCCCAGCCAGAGGAAACTATTCCCTGCCAACATACCCTGGATGAAACTTTTTCTCACACAGATGGCAGAGCTCCATCAGCCATGGCTACCTCCCACCATTCTATCTGCAAGCCTGACCCAGTGTTTTACAATAGCTCAGCAGCTGCTGAGGAGACCTGGGTTAAAGTGGGAGCACTCAGCTCCCATATTTGCCGACTCCAGCCGAAAAGGTAGCAGTGGAAAGGAATCTTTTTTTCCATTCACCTGGTTCTATCCACCCCTAGTAGACTAGCCAGGTAGGGAGAGGAAAAAATACCTCCCTCAAGCTCTGCAGCAGGACAGCTCAGCTTGGGGACTCACCCAGCAGAGTGCACTGAAGGATATGGCTGCCTGATGCTGTCTGGGCAGCTTGCCTGACCCAGGAGGAGAGGAAACTGCCCAGCAGAGAGGGGCTGGAGAACTCCTCACCACTCCCTCCTCCTGTGCCCAGGCCCGTGTTACAGGGGGTGATCCCATGGGAATGTCGAGCTGCTCTGCACTGGGCTCCAGCACTGCCCCTGCCCCACATTTCCTACCTGTGAGAGGCCCCAGCTGGAGCTGTAGGAGCTGGCGATGGCGTTGCGGGTGGAGCTGGGGATCCCACCAGCATAGGTGTTGTTGAGGGAACTCATGGAAGAGGTGCGGGACCTCTTGTTGGAGCAGTCATCTGGGCAGTGAGAGGCAAGGCCCCTCTTCAGAGAGCCAGGCCTAGGGAAGGTTAAGGAAGATTTTATGAGTTTCTCATCACTCTCCCACCCTTTAAGCATCCACTAAATTTAAAAAGCCCTTTAAATGCATGGCGTGTGGAAGAAAGCAGTCCCACCCCTTCTCACAGCACAGGGCTTTGAAAGAGGCCTCGGCAGTGGCACAGCCACCAGCTGGCACTCAGGGGGACAGACTGGTGCCACAGTCCCTCTGGCTCTCACCAGAAGCTGGGCTCTGCAAGCAAAAGCCAAGTGCCCTTTCCAGAGCCCACAGGCTTTCAGAGCCCTCTCTCAGCAGCTGCTTTTGGCCAGTTAAGCACTTACTTGGGTATAAGAGAGGCAGGGGTACCGTTGGCTACCAGAGGCTCAAACGCTGAGTGCCCACTTCCACTGCTGTCGTGGCGCCTGTGGGAGAGATGGCAGAAGGCTGTGGCAATCCAGAGCCAGCAGAGGCAGTGGCTGCCCTCCCAGCCTTGGGAGAAGAACCCTTCCTGCAGGCTCAGCACTGAGAAAACAAAAATTTTGCTTTTTTCTTGTGACCTAATGTCCAAGGACAGCGGCCTTCCCCATCCACACCCTGCTGTGGATTCTCTCTCCCCCTGTTCCCATCCTGACTGGCTCCCATCCCAAGTTCCCACCAGCACCAGCAGCTCTACCAGTTGCCTACTGGGCAGAGTGGTTTTGATGTAATGAAATCTTTGCTCACGCCCATTGTTCTAAGCCAAAACATTTCAGAGAGTCTCAGCAGCTCGTTTCAGAAATGGACTTGAGCTCCAAAATTCAGATCTCCTACTGCCTCCTAGACAGTGCCCTGGGCTGTGCAAGTCAGAAACTGAATCCCCCCTTCACACAATGATTCAATGAACATCTTGAATTCTGAAAGTCTTAAAGCAAACCCTACTGTGAAGCAGAGCTGGTGTATGACCAGTCCCATCACTGAGCCCAAGGGCTCAAACATGCTGACCCCATCACATGTGCAATCCAGTGCTCTCCAGCTGATGCAGGCTCCTTTCTGCCCTCCAAGGTCGCAGGATTTTCTGCCTACAAGCATTCTTTGTGCTTGCAAGGCTTTAATACCTTTGAAACTGGCCTCCATGGCAGAGCTGAGTATTGGCATGTTAAAAAAAAAAACAGAGTAAGCAAAAAATGAAGCTGATCTTGCCTGTGCACCCATCCTGTTGTCATTCTCAGCTCTTGTGGGGCTCAGATCCACCAAGGCAAGGTAAAGGTTCCAAGGCAGAGGGAAATGCAGTGATGGAGAAGGGGATGGCAAACTGCAGCTCATCCTGCCATGCTCCCAGGGCCACTCAGCTCACAGCCCCAGCACAGCACACGGGGCAGAGCACTGGGTGCTGCCCCAAGCAACTCTGCTGCAGTCCTTCAGCTCCCCTGCTCCAACCTGGGCAGGCAGCACCAGCAGACAAGGGGCAGAGGTGCACAAGATGAACAGCCTCCATGCACCCAAGCAGGGAGAATGAAAACCAGGAGGGGAGGAACAGTGAGGCAGCACTGTGCCTGGACAGTCAGAAAGGTTCTGGCAGGATTTGTGCCTTGTCCTTCCCAAAGCATGGGAAAAGACACTGTACACCCTCACTTCTTCAAGCTCAGAGATGGAAATCCCTGACCTTGACTAACAAAAGCAGAAGACAGTCTCATTTACCCTTGTGTTTTTACCTCTTTTTACTAGCTACAGCACACAAAGGAAACACACAGATCTTTAAAAGTGCTTCCACCTAGGGCTGTAAGGCTCAGGGATTCTGTCTCTCCTGGAAGCTCTGGGGCTGACTGAAGGATAGAGATGATGAGTTTACAGCAGAGCCCAGCATTTCCCACCATGGTTCACAGCCTGCACACCTCTGTAATGCCAGAAGCCCCTTCCCTGCCAGGCTTTCCCAAACCACATCCCAGTCTCTCCTAACCCCAGCAACTCAGGGAAACACACTTAATCAGACAAAAACTTAAACCACGTCCCTTTGCCATCAAGGGCAAAACAAAGTCACGGAGGACTTTCTGACAGAGCCCAGAGAGCCAGGTGATGGGCTGGGCTGTGCTGCCCCTCTGCAGCTCACTTCCCACAGCACTTTTCCAGCCCAAACTCCCATTTGTCACCACTGAAACATCAGCCCCGTTTACAACCTTCCCAACACCCTGGCAGTGCAGTGACCTGGACTGCCGGCTTATTACCTCCTCTTGCTCTCCTGATCGTTCCCAAAAGCCTGTTCCTCCTCCTCCACCTCCACAGCCCTCTTCCTGCTCTCCCTGATGGCCTTCAGCACCGTCTCTCTGGCACACGGGTCCGGGCTGCTGGCCGGGAAGGCCGCGGGTGAGGTGAGCTGCTCCAGGCTGCCAGACAAAGGGAAGCAGGGAATGAATGCTGTGAGCAGAGTCCCCGCAGGGACCCCCCTCAGCCGGGGCTCCCACGGAAGGGCTGGCAGGGCTCTCCGGTAAAGCCCCACAGGAGATGTGGCTGACACCGACCCCCCCGGTAAAGCGAGGGATGCAGCGGCTGCCGCCGGGAACCGTGTGCTCCCCCCGGGGCTGCTCACCCAGCTGCGGGCCCGGCAACCGGTTCCCCACCCCCGGATCGGTCCCACCAAAGCGAAGCTCCCTCGGCGGTGCCCACGTGTGGGGCCAACCGGGTCCCCGCTTCCCCTCCCCGGCCCCCCGGGACTCACGCTGGGGAGCGGGCCAGGCGGGCAGCCGGCGGGGCGATCCTGACGGTGACGGGGCTGCGGAGCAGGGTGGCCCGGCGGGTCCAGGGGGGGCTGCGGCCCCAGCAGCTCTCCCAGCGAGCGGCGGGCAGGCTCCCCGGCACGGGGCTCCGGGCCTGCGGCAGCGGGTAGCGGCGGCGCGGGGCCTGCGGCGGGCAGCGTGGGGCGGCGGGCAGGGCCCTGCGGGGACAGAGGAGGGGTCAGCGCCACCGGGGTCCTGCCCAGCACCCCGACCCCTCCATCCCCGCTCCCTCTCGCTTACCCCGTGCCGAGGCGGCGCGGCGGGGCTCTAGCGGGCCGGCCCGAGGCGGCGGCGGCGGGGCCACCGTTGGCGGCGGTTTTGGCGGGCGTTCCGGGCCGCATGGCGCACCAAGCCCCCGCCGCGCCCAGCGCCGCGGCCACCATCAGCGCGCCCCGCAGCAGCAGACAGGCCAGGGCCAGGCCCAGCGCCAGCCCCAGCGCCGCCGCGCCCCGCCGCCCCCCGCGCCCCGCGCCCGGCCCGGCCCCCGCCATCGCCCGCCAGAGCCAAGCCGAGCCCAGCGCCCGCCGCGGGCTCCCGGCAGACACCGCGCGGGGCGGGGCGGGGGCGGCCCGGAGCCTCCCTGGCCTTGTCCCCTTCCCCGCCCCGGGGCCCGCTCCCGGCAGTGTCCCCCGGCACCGAGCGGTCACAGACGGTGTCCCCACCCGGACCCCTGCGTCCCTCAGCCGCGGCCGCTGTGTCCTCCTGTCCCCAGCCCTCTCCCTGCGTCCCCACTATCTGACCCCTCCATCTCTTCCCTCCCCACATTCCCGTTTCTCCCTCCCCACTCCAAACCCACTGTCCTTGTGTTCATCCCAGTCCCCGTGTCCCCCCTCCCCGATGTCTGTGTTCCTGACCTGTCCCACACCGTACCGCCTTCTATGTCCCCCCTGTCCCACTCCCCACGGTCACCAGCATGTCCCCACAGACCCCAGCCAGACCCCATCCCCGGCCATGTGGGACCCAGCGCTGCAGACGCCCCCGGCCACAAAGCCCTGGTCTGGCACCTTCCTGTCCCCTGGCACGGGACTGTACCGAGGGGACCACACTGACAGCCCTGTGCCCCTGCCCGGGGGTGACAACACCACCACCACCAGCCTGCTCCGTGGGGCAGGGCCCGTGGGGACACGGGAATCCAGAGGGCATTGGGTCCCACAGAGCAAGGGACCATGGCAGGGACAACAGCAGGGCCATGCAGAACATGGCTGTGGGATCAGGCTGTAGTGGGGGGGGCTCCCTGCAATGCCAGGGGACTGGGTGACCCTGGCAGGGCTGCTGCCCAGGGTGAGAGAGCAGCCTGGAGGTGACACTCTGCTGCAGCATCACGCCGGGGAGGGGACATTCCCCTGAGCATCTCCTTGTCCTCAGGATCCCCCCTCCCGCCATGCCATGGCCCTGCTAAGGTCACCTGCAGCACCACCCAGGAGGGTAAAGGGGTCTGAATGCCCCCCACTGCAGCATTACCCCCTGGGAAAGGGACTGGGTCAGTGGGGAGGCCAAAGCCAGCCCTGCTCCACGGGTCTGAGCAGGGACCAAGCCCAGGTCCCCTCCCATGGAACAACAGAGTGGGCAAGAGGGGGACATTGCTACCAGAATACTATCCAGGTCACCTCAACAGCATTTCCTCCAGTTATTTTTTTGAGGCACACTGAGGACAGAGCCCTGGGACCTCTCCAGTGACACCTCCCGAGCAGGCAGGGCTGGCCTGAAGGCTTTATTGAAAAATCCAAAACACATGACATAGGAATTATTATTATACAATGAAAAAAAGAAAAAAAAGAAAGAAAAAAAATCAACCCACCCGGCAGTGGGTTGTGTCCCCTGCCATCCCCCTCACCAGCCACCAGCACTGGGGAACAGGCAGGGGACAGTCCCCCCGCCAGCGATACAAAAAGGAGGAAAAACTGTTTTGGCCGAGAGCAGTGCCACTGTCCCCGTAACCCCCCACTGCCCCCCAGCCCCAACCCTGCCTGGAGGCCTGAGGTAGTTGGGGGCACCCCTGTGCTGGCGAGACCCCCCCTAGAAGAGCAGGGAGAGTGGTGGGGCTCCCCGAGTCCTGCGGGAAGGAGATGGTTGGCATTGCATCCAGAGGGAGCCCGCAGGGGTCAGGGTACAGCCAGAGGGGTTCCCGGCAGGCTGGGTGTGCTGGCGGTTGCAGTGACACTCTGGTGGTCCCTGCATGGTGACATTGCACTCTCGGCAGGCCTGAGGCCACGGTGAAGGCCTGGGGGGGCAGAGGGATGCAGGTGGGTCCCACTGCTCAGAGCGGCCCCAAGGGCTGACCTGTGTCACTGGAAAGCATGTGGTGACAGCCCAGCCACTCTGGGACATGCCACTGCTTCCTCAAGGGAAAAAAAAAACCCAAATCCTGGCCCCTGGCACCCCAAGGGGGGTGGTCTGGCTGTCCCCCCTCAGAAGCAGTGGCTGGGTGAAGGCAGGGTGCAGGCAGCAATGCTGCCAGGCTGGGAAGGACACCCTGGCCCCACACAGACACTGGCAGGATCATGGAGGCGGCTGGAAGATGAGCTGGGGGGTCTGGAGCTGGCAGGTACCCCCCTGCCCTCTGAGCCCCCCGCTCAAGGCACAAAGGTTCCTCGGCCAGTGCCAGCCTCATGGCAATGCTGGCACCAGTCCCCTGTGCACCAAAGAGGGCGGTCAGGACACCAGGATGGCACCAGCTCAGAGTGAGTGGGCACAGGGAACTGCTCACCCTGGCTTTGGGGTGCTGTTTTTCAGGCACCCCGGCTACCCCTGAAACCCTCTGTGCTGCAGCCCTGGAGCCAGCCCCTGTCCCCAGGAGCTGGTGGCTTGTGCGGTGGCACCAGGGTTGCCCCAACCTGCACCCAGCACCTTGTGGAGGGTTTATTGCTGGCATGAACACAGTGATCTGTTGGGACAGGGCAGCCCAGCTCCAGGGCAGGGGGGACAATTTGGGGACCTGGGACAGGGGCACTCACGGCAGCATCCTTCCTGCTGCCCACCCCACTCCCTCCTTGCTGCTGCTGACACCAGGATCTCACTGGCCAGGTTGTCCCAGGGGAAGCCTCCTTCCCACCCTGCAGCAGACAAAGGCACTCGGTACCCCTGCTGAACAGGGGATCACACCTAGCACCAAGCCCAGCAGCACCCCAAAAGCTGGCTCACGACCCAGCAGCACCCCCAGGGCCCTTGACAGGCTCTTTTGCAGGGGCAGATGCTCGTGCCAAGTCAGGGACCAAGTTAAGGCTGGAGAAGCAGCAAGAGGCGAAAGAAGCCCACACCGCTCTCACTCAGCCAGAGCTGGGCTCAAAGAGCTCTGAAAATCTGTGCAAAAACAAAACTAAAGGGTTAAAGACCCCCCTGGAGCCCCCCCCAACCCCAAGCAGCTCTAATAAATACAGGTACGGTTTGCAGCTGGCGATGTCTCACTCCAGCCCTGGGCTCTGGCCGGGTGGCTCTGGGTGCTCTGGCGCTGGAGGCGGCTCTTGGCAGGGGGGATGTGGAGGACATGTGCTTGGGGGGGGCAAGGGGGGTGGCTTTTGCACCAGTTTCTTGTGGATCTTCCCAAAAGGCTGCACAGAGCTGGGCCCCAGCCCGTTGCAGGGAGTTCCCTGTGGGCTGCTTCCTCTGCCTGCGTTACTCTGCAGCTGGAGCAGGGAGAGAGAGTGAGGGAGTGTGCAGCAACATGGTGCCCCCCAGCATCCCCCCGGGGGATCATCCCCTCCTGGGATTTTTAACCCACAGCAGCCAAGCACCCTGCTCAGGGGCAATGTGGATCCAGCAGGCTTTCACCCAGATCAGGGCTTTGCCCACATGTCCCCAAGGCTCTGCTTGTGGATGCAGGAGCAAAACCCATGCCAGCTTGCTGCCTGGGGTGCAGGCAGGGCTTCCCCCCCATCCTGCCCCACTTCTTCCCAGCTAGAGCAGGACTGGGATCCACTCACCATCCTCCTCCCAGCCCTCAGCCACTCCTGCCAGCTCGTAGTGCTTCTTGCGCAGCTCCCCCAGCTTCTGCCGCTCCTTCTGCAGATGGTTTTCCAGCTCCAGCACCCGCACCTGAATGACACCATGCACACCATGGCCACCCTGCACCCTGGCACAGCACCTGGCAGTCATGTGGGGCTGGGCACCCTCAGTATTGAGCCCAAAAGACCACCCAGGTATATCCTGTGAGTGCTCCGATGGCAACTGTTCCTGGGGAGGGCATGGAGCTCCGGTGGATGCTGTCTGTGCAGGCAGGTGAAAGCAAGAGAGACCTGTGTGGGCACCCAGGTACAGGGAATTCCCTGGGGATTCTCCTTGCTCAGTCGAAGTGGGTGCTGTGGGGCAGTCCAGCAAGCACAAAGGGGCAGGAGGAGGTGATGGGCTGTTGCACTATGGTGGGCACAGTGCTGGGGGAAGGCTTGTTGCCTTCACACCTTGGGCTTTCCCCAAGAGCTGGTGCTGCTTGAGGTCAGGTGGTGGGCAGGGTGTTCTCAGCCACCTCCCCCCCAGCCTGGGCAGCCTCTCGTTAGCCCAAGCAATGTACTGGTGGGTGCTTCCCAAAATGTGGGGAAACCTACCTGTGAGTCCATCTCCTGACGCTTGATCTGGGTGAGCGTCATGCTGGAGAAGTCCATGTTGTCTGTGGAGAAAGACACATCCAGTCACCCCTGGAGCTCCACTACCTACCTTAGACCCCCCAGCAGCTCCCATTCTGGGTCTGCTGCCACAGAATATGCAGGCAGCAGGAAAAGCTGCAGGCAGAGACCACAGGGACACAGACAATTGAAGATGGCCAGGGCAAAAACCAGAAGTTTCAGGGCAGGTCTGCACTCCTGCAGGCCTACACTTACCTTTGTCCTCCACCTGTGACTTGGCAGCCTTGGTGGAGGCCACCACACCAGCTGTGGCCTGGTTGACACCTCGGGAGGCTTGCTGGAGCTTGTAAAGGTTGGCGCTGTCTTTGTCTGCTTTCACCTGCCAGAGCAGTGAGGAGGCTGTGCACATGCTCCCCAGGCAAGGAGACGACCAGCCCAATGGTTCACAGTGACCACACGGTACCCCAGGGGCACCCCAAAACCATGGCCAGGGGAGCAGCCTCGCTGGAGCATCTCCCAGAGCTGAGTCCAGGCAGCAGTGTGGGGGTGGCAGCGGTGTGGGGGTGCTGCAGGCACTGCTGTGGGGGACCCGGGCTCCTACCTTGGAGGCTGCCACCAGCTGAGCAGTGCTGGCAGCGATCTCCCGGGAACAGACCATCAGCTCCTCAAACGTCCCCTTGCCTTGCACCACCAGGTCAGCAGCGTCACTACGGGAAGGGTGCAGAGGGTCTGGAGCACCCTCCTGCCACCCCCCGTCCCCTCATCATGGTGACAGCAGGACCCTGCCATCCTCTCCCTGCCCCTGGTGACGGTGGCACTTACACCATGACAGTGGCACCCCAGCCCACGGCCTTGGAGGCAGAGATGAGACCCTCAGTCCAGCGGGAATTCTTGGCATAGAATTCCTTGGGGGATGCGGCACCCTGCCATCAGGAAAGGCACAGTCACCTTGGGGACAGAGGCTGGCAAATCCAAACTCCCATACTTGGGGGAATGCAGTAGGTCAAGCTTTCATTTAGGATGTGCACAGGAGCTGGGGGGGACACCGAACTCAGGAGGTCACAGTGTCCCCTATGTGAGGAGGGAGGTCAGGGACCTCTGTGACACCCTGGGGTCCCTGGGGACTACAGCCAAAGGGAGACCCTGGGGCTGGGACAGGAGATCCTGGCAGCCAGTGTGAGCCAAGGCTCAGAGCAGCACGTCCCCAGGGAGTGCACGGTGAACTCTGGCTGGCCATCTGCCTCACACATCCCTCCTGCACCCCTGCCTGTGCCCCTGACCCCAGCTCACCCGTCCACTCTCCACAATCTCCCTCTGGAGGTCCTTGGAGGCCAGGACCAGGACGTGGATGGCCTGCATGAGACCAGTGCAAGAGCCCAGGATCCTGTGGGACAAACTCCACTGAGACCCACCTGTGGGGCAGAGGGACCCCAGAGCTGTGGGGCAGCAGCTCTGCCTGCAGCTGCAGCTCCCATCCTGCCGGACTGGCTCTCTCCAGTGCTCTGCCCACTGCTCACCTCTCATTCACTTCCAGTTTGACCCCGGTGTCACCAGCCCGTGCCTTGCTCAGCATCTCCTGGTGGAGGGGGAAGAGGCCACGCTGAGCTCTGTGCACCATCCCGGCCCTGTGCCGGTGGTCCTGGCAGGCCCGGGTGCCCACGGGTGCCTCATGGCACGTGGTGATCCTCACCTCGATGCGGGCAGCCGCTGTTTCGATGGCTGCTGCTGTCGCTGCCATCTCTTTGTCCACCAGGTCACCCAGCTCCTCCTGCTTGACATCCAGCCCTCTGGGCCGCAGCTCCTGGGGACAGGAGGGGATGAAAGGGACCATCCAGGGATGTCACAGCCCCTCTGGTGGTGTGTGCCCTGTCCTGACAGCCCTCCTGGGTCACCCACCTCCCCGATGGCGCTGATCCGGCCCAGGCAGGCGGTCACCAGGCTGCAGTCAGCAGCTCTCACTGTCCCCGGGTCCTGCAGGGCACTGAGGTAGCTCACGGCTTCGCTGCCACACTGCCTGCACATCTCCAGCAGACCTGTATGGGCACCATGACGGGCTGAGGGACAGAGACCCCCAGCCCCTGCCCACCCCATAATCCTGCCCACTACCCACTCCAGAATCTTGCCCACCTCAGCATCCTGCTTGCCCCAGTACCCTGCCCACCCCCACCCCAGCCCCTGCCCACCCTCCAGGCAGCACTCACGGTCGGCAGGCTCCATGGGGGCCATGTGGGAGGTGGCACTGCCCTGCAGGAGTGTGTCACTGACCAGGTGGGCGAAGAGGGCCAGGCAGGGCAGCAGGGAGCCCACGGCTGCGGGCAGAATGGGCACACACCTCAGCCCCCATGCTGCTGCCCACAAACAGCTCAGTTGCCCCTTGCCCCTGCCCGGGGCTGCTGGCTCTCACCTGCACCATTGGAAAGGTATTTGCTGTGTGCGTCCTGCAGCCGCTCCAAGCACTCGGAAGCCGCCAGTGTCCGGGACAGGAGGCAATCTGTGAGCAGACAGCAGGCAGGGCTCAAACATGAGCACGGGCACATGTGGCATGGCTGCTCTCCACTGCCAGCACAGCCCAGAGCACAGTGGGGCTGGGTTTGGGGTAACGCCGGGTTTGGCAAATCCTGAGGAACCCACCGGCTGAGCCGGTGCAGCCGATGTGAGCGGGATCCTCCATGTGACTGAGGGCATCCTGCACCATGCGCTGGGCCTCCCGTGCTGTGCCCTGCAGCAAGGCAAACTGATCCGTGGCCCGGTGCTGCTCCAGCTCCTGCTCCCTGCTCTCCTGCAGGGCCAGAGCGGGTGTCACAGCTGAGCCGATGGGAATCACACCCTGCAACCACGGCTGCCCCCAGCCCAGCAGCTCAGAGGGATGCTGGGTGTCCTGTGCCAGCAGTGCCCTGGGGTACCTTATCTCTCAGCTGGGTCTGCAATGTCTCCAGCTCCATCCTGCTGCTCTCCCGCTCACGGCTGAGCACATCCTGCAGCTGCTGCAGCTCAGCCCGCAGAGCTGCCATCTCCTCCCCGTGCCGCTCCGCTGCCTGCCTCAGGTTCTCTCTCTCCTGCTCCAGGCTGGCGATCTGGGTGCTCTGCTTTGCTCCTGCCTGGGTGGGCATGAAACAGCAGCTGGGGCTGTGCTGAGGGCAAACCCTCCATGTTGGGGGATGTGTTCATGGTCCAGGCTGGGGACAACCTGACTGTCCCTGATGGGTGTGTTGCAGCACTGCATTACCCATGGGCTGGCCAAAGCTCCTTGGGAAGACTCTTGCTTTTATCAGTGGAAATTCACTTTTATCATGACAGTCAACACCCTGATGGAGGAGTGGATGAAGGGTGCTGCCTGCCTGCACTGGTGCCAGCTCTACTCCAGAGCCTGCTCTGCCCCGTCCCTGTCCTGCTGCAGCATACCTGTCCACCCTGGGGATGGGCAGCTCCAGTTTTCTGCTGCTTTTTGCTGTCTACAATGATCCTGGAAAGCCCTGCTGTCCTCCACGGCCTTGCAGGCATGAAATACCCTCTGGTAGGGCAGCAGTCCCATGCAAAGGATGGCACTGTGATGGCACACTGCCTACGCAGGTTCTACAGCTGGCAGAGCCGCCCTGCCAGACTCTGCTCCGGCAGGATTCTCTTAATGATCCCTGCTCCTCACTCTTGCACCCAGGTACCTTAAACCCCACAGTGCAATCACGAAACCCTTTTAGATGTGGGGAAGAAGAAGACAAGGAGTTATATCTCAGGTTATGTCTCTCCTGCCAGGGATGGGTCATGACTCCTGGACAGATAACAACTCTCTAAAGCCCTGCAACAGGCATCAGACCCCCCCCAGGGCCCAGCCTGATGGTGGGGTTGATGGGGCCACCCACAGGCTCTCACCTGAGTGCTGGACTCCAGCGTGCCCTGAAGGACCTGCAGCTCCTGTCTGCTGGCTGCCAGCTCCCGCTTCAGTGTGTCCAGCACCTCTGCCTGCTCCTGGGACTGCAGGCAAGACAAGAGGTTGCTGGTCCCAGTGCCTCATGGGGAAGCCCACCACCCACTCCTGCCACATCTCCACATCCTTACCTTCCTCTGTGCCTGCTCACTCACTCGCTGGAAGGAGTCCTCCAGTTCCTTCTTCTCCCGCTCCACGTCCCCTTGGGCCTGCCTGGCCACCGTCACCTGCTTGGTCACCTCTGCATTCTGTTGACAGCAGAGAAGGAGCTCAGCAGTCCCTGCTGTCGGGGTGTCAGGATGCTGGGGGGGTGTTTCTGGGTGCCCACCTTCCGCAGGAGGTCAGCATGGTTCTGCACCAGCTCGCTGTACTTCTCCTTCAGCTTGCTGTAGCGCTGCTCGTTGGCC
Source organism: Phaethornis superciliosus (assembly GCA_023637945.1). NCBI lineage: Eukaryota > Metazoa > Chordata > Aves > Apodiformes > Trochilidae > Phaethornis > Phaethornis superciliosus. The sequence goes on along the minus strand of JAJQWJ010000023.1, from coordinate 9,973,106 downwards.
TGTGCCCGCCCTGCCACGCACACACAGACACCAAAGTCAGCACCCGGGACCCCCACCCCGGGGCTCAACACCACCCTAAGGCAGGTGCCAGCTCTCCCCTGCTCACTTTCGATCTCTGTCAGGCTCCTCTGTGCCTTCTCAGTGTCCTCTCGCTGCTTCTTCAGCTCCTCCAGCTCAGCTCGCAGGAACTCGCTCTCATCCTGCGCCTGCTGCTTCAGGTGCTGCTGCTCTGCCAGCTCAGCCTCCAGCTCGCTGGTGCGGCCCCGCAGCTGCACCCTGGCCCGGCCACTCTGCAGGGACAGCAGACAGCAGCTCCCGGTGCTGTTGGACAGCTGCCGGCACCACCCGGTACCGTCCGGTCACCACCCTGTGGGTTGCATCCTGCAGAGGCCCACATGCAGCAGGGGGAACCACGGAGGGTGCCAGGCAGTGGGGTTGGGTCTGGCCCGCCCAGCTGGGATATGTCCCCCACCCTGGCACACCTGGGGACCCCCCATATGGGCGGGGACACTGTCACTCCTAATGCAAGCCACCAAGGACTCATTCTGCCCCTGGAGTGCCACGTGGGTGCTCGCTGCACACCACCCAAGGGTGGTCACCCACCTCAGCCTTGAAGTTCTCCATCTCCTCCTTCAGGGCTGTGATCTCCCCGTAAAGCTGCTCGATTAACCTGTCCCTGGGAAGGAGAGACACCAGGAACATTCTCAGTGCCAGGGGTGCCACAGAGACACATCCTGAAGGGGAGACACAGCCCCTGAGCCCCCACGGCTGCTGTAACACAGCAAGCTGGCAGTGCCATGCCAGGAGAGAGCTCCAGGTCTGATCCCAGCTGCCTTGGCAGCATCCCTGGGACTGCTCACTTGTCATCCTTCTTCATCCCATTCTGGCTGTTGAAGTTGAAGGGATCGGTGCTGAAGGAGCTGCCGAAGATGTCATCAAACTTATTGTCAAAGAGGCTCTGCAGGGAGAGCAGCACAGACCAGGAGTGAGCTCCCCACATCCCAGAAGCCCTCATCTCCATGTCCCCTACACATCCCTGCCAAGCTAGACCTGACGCTGCCTGCCTGGATACCAGGGCTGGATCCCACCCACTGCTCCCAGGGTGCTGAATGGATTGAACATGTTAAACATGAACATGGAGCATCTCTGGGCTGTCCCCACCTAACTCTCAGGGGAGGGAAGATCCCTAAAGCAATGCCACACTCCTTCCCCTCCCTCCTCCTCAGCATCTGGAGACAACCCTTGGTGGAGCAGGGCCTGAAGACAAGGCAAGCAGGCAGAGTGGAGGGGTGATGCTGGGAAGCCAAACATCCATCACTGGAGGGCACCAAACCACTAGGAAAAGCATGGTGAGATGAATTCAGCCTGGCTCAGACCTAGCAGCACCAACACAGGACACCCAGCACCCACAGAGCCCCCTGCAGTGGTGTTCCCCAGTGCAGAATGCTATCCCCACTGTTTCAGCACCCAGCATGGCACCATTTCAGAGAAATAATTTACTCTTGGAGCCAAAAGGCACCTGCCATCCCCTCCACAACCTGAGGGGCAGGGGCAGGGCCGTGGAACCTCACCTGTGAGGCCGTCTCCATCTCCACCAGGTCCATGATGGGCTCACTGTCAGGGGAGGATGCCTCAGCAGGGATAACCACCACGGGGCTGATGTGCTCTGACAGCGCTGAGGCACGCAGGAAATTGGGAGGGTTCTGGGGAGGGAGAGGAGCATGGCTAGAGCAGGGGCAGGACAAGCACTGCCACAGGGCTTGGGGTATGCTTGGTCCAAATCCTGCCCCCACACTGAGCTGGTTGTGAGCAGACCCTTGGGAATGGAGCCAGGACCCACAGGGATGGAGCCCATCAAGGTCTGAGGGTCAATGTGAGGAGATCCCAGCTCCATCCCACAGGATCCTGCCCGGGGAGGGATGCAAAGACGAGCCTCACGTTGCCATCAGCCCTGGGAAGCAGGTCATGGTGGAAGGCAATAATTTTTGGGCACTCTCAGTGCCACTGGCCTTGTTGCTGTTCCTGGCCATGGGGTCTGGGGTCCATGGGGTCTCACCTCTGGCAGCTGTGGGATCTGAATCAGCCGCTTGAAGTACTGCAGGTTGCTGGAGCGGTAGAAGAGATCCTTCAGCCTGCAAGGAGCAGGGAACAGGTAGGGATGGCTCTTGGCCAACCCAGACACCCCAACTCACATGTGGAGAGCTTCATGAGGGTGTGATCAGGCCACCACACTGTGCAAGAGAGGACTGTTGTGTGTGTTGTCACCAAACCCAGGACGGTTCTGGGAAAACCCCATCACCAGCCTCCCACCTCCAGCAAAGACTGACTGCTGGAGGCTTTTTTCCAAACAGCAATTAAGGGGCTTTTCAATCACTGGATGTGCCCTCAGCAGCTGAACATCTTGTTAGAATTAATAATGCCATTATCTGGTAATTCCATAGCTGTGGATTAGCCAAGCAGTGGTTGTCCTGGAGGGAGCCCCGGGGAAGTTGCAGCAGGATGGATTTCAGAGCCTCAAGCCAGATGAGCTCCTGCCCTCCCTCTGTCTCTATCACTTGGCTGCTGAGCTCAGCACAGGGGCTCCAGCATCACCCCGGGCTGACTCTGCCCTGGGAGCAGTCCTGGAGCATCACCAGCAGTGGGATAATGGGGATGAGCACTTACTTTCTGAACTGTTCCAGGAAGCGATCCCGGTGTCCCTGCAGCGTATCTGCTGGCAGACCTGGAAGAAGCAGTGAGCAGAAACATCACTGGGTGTCCCCAGGCTGGGGAGGAGCACGGAGCAGGGGACAACCCATCGGCACAGACCCCCGGGGATGGATCTTTCCCACCCTACTCCCAGGCTGTGAGAATACTCCAGGCTCAGCATCCCACTGCCAGAGGGGATTCATGGTCCCCCTGGACTCCCCCAGCTCCTGGTGGTCACTGTCCCCATGACCCAGGGGCAGGGCAGGCTCCTGGGACAGGCTGTTCCCCCAGCACTTGGCACCTCCTTGTTGTTTGCCCTGGCAACTCCCTTAACACCCCAAAAACGTCTGGGAAGGAGATGGGAGAACAAATGGCCCAGATTGGTGATCCTCAGTGTCCCCTCCATGTCCCCCCCATCCCGAGGTGGTGGTGCTGGGCACACTCACAGGAGTGGAGCTTGAAAAGCAGCTTGACAGTGTAGTCATAGAGGTGGCTGGAGTCCAGGATCACCTGGATGAGCGGGGCCAGGCGGCACTGCCCTGCAGCCGTCACCGACACCGAGCGGGACATGTCCAGGGAACTGAACACTGCAGGGAAGGAGCAGAGGGTCAGGCTCTAACAGCAGTGCCACAGTGTGCTGGACACAGCCACAGGTGTCACGCAGAGCAAGGGTCTTCAGTGTGATATGGCTGTTAAAAAGCCAAATCAGAGAAACATTTTGATTTGAAAGATTTTAAAGAGCAAGTCCAACCCCAGCTCTTCTTCCCCAGCTCCAACCTAAACGTCCCCTGGCACAACTTGAGTTGTGCCAAAAGTTCCTCTTGTCCCATCCCTTCTTCTTTGGGAGCAGAGCCCGACCCCCCCTGGCTCCAGCCTCCTCTCAGGGGGTGTCAGAGAGCCAGAAGCTCTCCCCTCAGCCTCCTCTGCTCCAACACCCCCAGCTCCCTCAGCCCCTCCTGGGCAGACTTGTGCTCCAGCCCCTTCCCCAGCTCCATTCCCTTCTCTGGACACACTCCAACCCCTCAATGTCCTTCTGGTTGTGAGGGGCCCAGAACTGACCCCAGGATTGGAGGTGCAGCCTCAGCAGTGCCCAGCACAGGGGGATGATCCCTGCCCTGCTCCTGCTGCCCACACCAGTGCTGGTACAAGCCAGGATGATGGTGGCCACCTTGGCCACCTGGGCAAACACTGGCTCATATTTAGCTGCTGTCAACCAACATCCCCAGGTCCATTTCCTCCAGGCAGTTTCCAGCTGCTCTGTCCTCCACTCAGCAGCTCCCCTCAGATGGGCAGAGCACCAGAGCTCCTGGCATTGCTGGGGTCTGGGTCTGCACTGCACGGAGGAGTCCCCAGCACTGTCCCCATCTTGCTGTGCCCATCTGTAGCCACCAGGCCAGGGTGCTGCTCCTTACACCTAAACACAGCCCTGTCCTGCCTGCCCCCACAGCCTGAGGGGATCCACAATGCCCTGAGAATACATCCTTTCCAGAACCTGTCCCCAGTGCAATCCACCCCCAACAGACTTCCCTGCCCACCCTCTGCCAGGGCTGTGGGGAGCTCACCTGTCTGGAAGAGGTTCAGCTCACACTCCAGGTAGTCAAACATCTCCACTGTTAGCTGGAAACTAGGAAAAAGGGGGGATGGTTTGGGATCATCCCTGGAGCCACCTGTGTGCCTCAACCTGTGCCCACTGCCAGCCCAGAGAGGAGCAGGAGCTGTCCTGGTGGGCAGGAGGTCCTGTCCCTAGCCTGGCTGTGTGATGCTCAGGGTGGGCAGCACCGTGCCACCACCTAGCCCAAACCCACCCTCCTCCCTCACCCCCCACCCCACTCCTCTGCTCACAAGTTGTTGACATCGTTCTCCCCGGCCTCGTCGAGCTGCCGGTCAGACATCTGGAGATTGCCAGGAAAGCGGGGATTCTGCAGCAGGAAACAGGAGTTGGGAAGGGGTTGGATGATCTTCTGCTCTGGGAGCACTGGGGTCTCTGATCCTGCTGGTGGCCTTGGCTCAAGAGACCGGGATGGCTCTTGGAATGGTGAGGAGTGGGAGCTGACAAACTCTGCTGAGCCCCAGGTGACCTCAGCACCCCCAAGCCATGGGGTCTGTATTTTACCCAGCAAGAAAAGCTGATTCTCCCGGGGCTTAGAAACCTGCAGAGGGAGGAGATGCTGCCACCAGCTCGTGCACAGCATCACTGAGAGGAAGGGGAAATAGCTGCCTGGGGGGAGCAAAGCCTCTTGATGCTGCACTGGCCCTTTGGGGAAGGTCACAGCACAGCTCCACACAGAACTGGGAGCTGGGTCTGGCCCAGCTTTGGGAAACACCTTTGGAAAGGCAGAACATGCAGTGGAGACCAAACCACAGCCAGTTGTTACTGTGAGGATGAGGATGCCCAAAGCCACGCACAGACAGGTTTGTGTCCAAACCCACCATGGCTTTCCATCCTGCTCCCAGCAGGCCCAGGATTTTAACAGCAGGTTCTATTTTATTCTGCATGAAAGCAGCTGCCTCACTACCAAGCTCCAGCGATGGAGCAAGGGAACAGCACTCACATCAACTGCAGCCAGCACAGCACGGGTGGAGCAGCCCCAGAGCATCATCTCCCAAGGGCAGCCCAAAGGGACATGCCCAGCACTGCTGCTCCAGAGGCTGGAAACAAGCTCCTGAGGATGGGGAAAATATTCCCTCTGCCACAGGCCCCTGGATGCTGCCCCAAGAGCCCAATGGGGGCAGAGACGAAATGGATTTTGGTGACTGACACGGATGATTTCAAGCTGGGGACAGAACTGGGTTGGACAGAATGGGACAGTGTGCTGACTCTGGCCAGGACTGACCCCAGAGAATCTGTGTGCTGTGATGTCACCAACAGGGCAGGCAGTGGAGGGCAGAAGCCCTGGGAACACCAAGGCTGTTGGGGACCAAGAGGTTTGTCCTAATTTCCCTGATAAATCTCAGGTGAGATTTATGGTCTGCAATGAACCGGGTGTTCCTAGAGAAACTTTAATCCTGGGACTGTGTAGAAGTTCTGCTAGAGAATGAAGCTGTTCATCATTATTTCTCCACTGGTCTTGAATTTCCAAGCTGAAGTTCCAAGTTGCTACCACCCCACTTTTCCTGCTTGTATCAGAACCATAGTTTAGGAAGCACTGGAGTAAGTTCCTTACATCCAAACCGTGGTCCCAAGCAAAAGGAGGTTTTACAGACAATAGATAGATTGAGTCTCTCCTTTGCTGACCGTAGCAAATAATCCTCCATGCATCCCACCAGCCCAAATCCCAAACATCCCTCCCCACATTTGTGGTGACATAGAGAAGCCAGGCTGTGCTGCAGGGCTTCCCAGAGGATCTAAACCTTGGTGCTGGGCTCTGCCCTGCCTGGGCTGGCTTTAACCCTAGCAGATCTTGCCAGGACAGCACTGGGGATGGGCAGGAACTGCTCCTATGGTGTGGCACAATATGGCACAGCACCCACAAGCCCTCCTGACTCCAGGACCCCATGGCTTCTTCTACCTTTGCCCAGCTATAGTACCTGGGAGGGGACATGCACCCCAAAGCTGGGGGGCTCTTACTGCTTTTTGTAGCCTCTAAGCTCCCAGCCCAGGTGCCCCCAAGGAGCCCTGATTCCCACAAAACTGTCCATCCCTGAAGTGTTGAACCTTAGGCCACTTTTTATCCAGGCTAAGATAGATCCTGGAAGTCCAGAACATGTTTCATGGAGACAGTGGAATGGCCAAGATGGAGGAAAAGACCCTGGGGGGTGACAGCACTGGGAGGGGTCTGCCAGCCCCTCTCCTGAACCACAATGTTGTCACTGCTTTTGCCCCAGCACTCCATCACCCACCCCTCGTTGTGCCCATGCAGATGGGGACAGGATGACACTTACCTTGGTGTGAAACTCCATCTTGGTTCTCAGGAGTTTGAGGTAGATGCTGCAGAGCTGTCCATAGCCCTCACTCAGGTGGCCCTGGAGACACCAAAAAGCTGTTGCAACCTGGGACAGGCTGTAAAAAAACCTTCTCCCCTTGCAGCATGAGCAATTCCCCCCCTTATTTCCCCAAAAACCTTGCCAACACACGGGCTGCAGCCTGGCTTCAAGCAAATGTGCCAAAATCATTTGGTCAAGACCTTCTCATCATCTTCTCTGCAGATTTCAGTGCTGTGTTTGACAGCCACTGCCAGGTTTTATGGGGGTTTTGCCATAAAATAGGGAAAAGGCATTTGATTTTGGTGGAAGGAGGTATTGAACACAACGAGCAAAGCCAGACCAGGGAGGTCACAGCAGCCACAGATCAGCCATGGCTGAGCCCTCAGAACCTGGTTCCTCCTGGGTGAGCCCAGGGCTCCAGCCCCCCAGTCTCACTGGGGTGCCAGGTGCTGCTGAGGGACACCTGGGCTGTCCCCACTGCAGTGCTTGGGGGTGTCAGCCACTTACCCACATCCTGCTCATGTCAGTCAGCTCGTTCTTGTATCTCATGGAGTCTTTCAGGACCTGGAAGAATGAACATGAGAATGAGCAGGAGCAGGCAGCACGGGCAGCAGGCAGAACACCATGGAAAGGCATCAGCCAGCCATTGGGATAAGGAATGGGAGGTCTCGGTGCATTCCTGAGCCTGCAGCCTGCCAGTGGTGCCACTGCCACCAGCCCTAGGGTGCCTCAGTTTCCCCACCTGCACAAAGAGCAGGAGAATTCTTTGCTGATGGCTCCTGCAGCAAACCCAATACCTGGTGCTGTGACACTGTGGCGTGGAGTGAAGGGGGTTGTGGGCAGAGCAGGGAGGTCTCTATGCTGGGAAAGGATTTCCCCTATGGGGAAAGGATTTGTCCCTGAGGTGGGTGCTGAGCTGAGGCTGGGACACTCACGTTGGAGTGGCCATCCCGGAGGAGTTTGTGGAAGACGTGGCAGAACTTCCAGCAGAGCACAGCGTTGCCTGACAGCGGCAGACGGTTCACCACCGACCAGAAGGTCTGAGCCCCCTTCTCGTGGTGTGTGCCCAGGATGCATGGTGGAAGGTGGTCAAGGAAAGGCTCTGCTCCCCTCAGCAGCCTGCCCCAAGCCAGCTGGTACCCCCCATCCCCCCCAGGACACTGTGAGGGCTGAGGAGCTGCCAAGCCCACACTGTCCCCAAGGGTGGCACATGCTGTCCCCTCTCCTCCAGCCTCACACTGCTGCCCTGGGAGCAGCTCAGCCCTGGGGCTCTGCCTCTGCCCTGCAGGGTGCTGGGATGTGCTGTGAGCACCAGCTCCCTGACACACACTTTTGGGGACTGAGCACCCCGTCCCCAGGCAGTCACCCCGTGGCTGGCAGCACACAGCAACCACCGACAGGGAGAGGCCACAGCACCGGGAGCTGGGATGCCATCCCATGGCAGAAAACCCTGGATCATCATCCAGAGCCCCCCAGGGTCCCATCCAGCCCCTTCAGCACCCCGGTGACCAGCTTGTGGCACTGGCCCAGCACCTCTCCCCACGTGCCACCATCCCTCTGCTCCCTTTCCAGGCCCCGCTCCCGTGTCCCACGGCCAACTTTGGGAAGGATATTTCTGGCATGTTTCTCCTTGACAGCCACTTCCTGGGCATTAATGGCCTTATTGATGCTGACGGTCTGCAAAAGAGAAGCGGGGGAGGGGGGTGAGATGGGAAGGGTGCAGACTGTCCCCCTGGTCCCCCCTCACCCGCTGAGAGCCCCCCGGTTCCCCCAGCACCTGCTGGGCTCTGGGTCTCATCCAAGCCCCCAGCCCCTGCTCGTGCCAGCCGGATGCTGCCGGATGCTCTCGGGGATGTGGTTGGCATCCGCCAGGTTCAGCTGCTGCCAGGACTCACTTATTCAGCAGAATAACGAAGCAATTAAAGCAGCAACAACAAAGGACCCTCTCCTGCCCTCAGGGTGGTGGGATGGGAAGAGAGAAGGAGATTCCCCCTTCGATCGTGGGCAACAGCCACTGGTTCCTGCTCTGTTTTTGGGGCAGGCTGAGTGGAGAGTGTGTTTTGGGGGTGCAGAAATTTGGCAGGAGGACAGCAAGACCACCCCCAAGAGCAAAGCCAGGGCTGCCTGTGCTGTCTGGCAGCAAAGGACACAGCCCCAGCTGCAGTATCAGAGGGGCAGGAGATGGACCTGCTGCAGGGAGTGTAGGCAAGGCACCCGCTGCCATCCACCCCACTGTCACAGCACCAAGGGGTCCCCCTGCTCAGTGTCCCCCAGATGCTGGCAGGCAGCTCTCCCCACCACGTCCCTGCCCACCCTGCTCTGCTCCAGCAGGACAGGCAGGACCTTCTCCCCAGGTGTTCTGGGCATTGGGATGCTGGAGCTGAGGAGTGCAGGCAGAGCCAGAGCTCCCATTTGGCCTCTGGAGCAGCAGCTGCTGGAAGGATTTGCTGGGCATGATTTCTGCCCTGCCCCATTTCTGCCCGCCCTGGGAGCTGGGCCAGGACACTGTGGCTCATCCTATGTGGCAGTGGGGATGCCAGCGTGGAGACACCCTGACCTCAAGCTCCAGTGGAACTGAGCACTTTCCTGGCACCTGCTCTGTGAGGATCCCGCTGCTGAGAGCCAGCACTCAGCTCAGCACTGCCAGCAGCAGCTAATTACTGATACAGCCCAATTAAAGGAGCAGGATGAACCCCAGCACCTCCCTCTCTGCAATCCCTCTGGCACCCACCCTGCTCAGTCACTCCCATGGCCCCACGACAGCTTCACTGTGACCCCCCCCCCCCCAATGATCTGGGGCAGAGTGGGGCCCATGGGCACCCTGTGTACAGCTGGGCATGGCCCAAAGCCCCAGGAAGTCCCTCTGCCATCACTGCATCTGCCAGCCATGGGGGGACAGGGTGCTGAAGGGCTGAGACAGCTCCTGATTTCTCCTACCACTGCCCATGACACCCCCACCCTAGAGCCAGGCACCCCCCCCAGCCCCAAAACAGCAGTTGGGTTCTGATGTCCCAGTATGACCCAGTTCTGCTGGGGGGAACTGCTGCTTGCTGAGGCCGTGCTGGCTGCTCTGGAGCAGGACATGGCTCTGCTGGGAACAGCTCTCCAGCCACACCAAGCCCCTCACAGCAGTCACACCTGCTTATGGGTGACCAGTACAGACCATGGATATGGCCAGGAATATCATCAGGAATATCAGGAGGCTCATTTTGGGGTGGTAGGGGATGTGGATAGCTGGCTCCAAGGCACAAGCATCTCAACACAGACCAGACCCTGCATCTTAGCTTGGAGAGCTGAAAGAAAGACAAGCAGTGGAGACACCTGAGCCCATCTGATAATTCCTTCCCGAAGGCTTGGATGGAGGTGAGCAGATTCCCAAGGAGGAACGAGGGTAGGAGCCACCTCTGCAGCTCTGCCCAGCCCTGTGGCTGCAGCCCTTTCTTATTTATGAAAACCATAAAATAAAATTTAGCATCAAAAAACTCCCAACAAAACTCTCAGTGAGGTGACAAACAAAACTCTCAGTGGTGGTAGCCTGGAGGGTGATGTCCATGCTCCAACTACCCTGGGTGACACACACCACAGATACAGCTCCAAGCCCAGCCTACAGACGGACAGGAACAGAGTTCAAACACATTCTGCCTTGAAATGGGGGTCCTGGACCAACGGGAACATGCCAAGAAAAGCTGGAGGTGGTGAGGGGAAGCTGGGGGCTGGAGGTGGGATGGGGGCACCATGGTGGCACATGGCCTGGGGAGGGAAGTGGTGCTGGGGCTTTCAAATTCCTGGGAAGGCTGGAAACTGAGCTCCCAGTTTAATAATTGTTTCCTGATGGCTTTTCCTGGTAAAGCAAGGACATGTTTTTCCAACCAGAGAGGCTCCCAGTGACACTCCAGAGTGGGGAGATGTGATGATGGGGTGGCAGGGGGGCTGGCAGCCCCTGGCTCTGGGTGGTGGCCTCCAGGAGCCCCCATCCCCAAGCCCCCTCCTCTGTTTGAAGCACATGTGATATCTGTGTGGGTGGTAAAAGGGTTTTCTGAGGAAAAGCTGCATCCTGTGTTTCTGCCCTTGCCGGTGCCGGGGCAGAGCATCCCCTGGGAGGGCAGGGCAGGGCAGGGTGCCCATCCTGGGAGCCCTTTGGACTTGGAGGTGCCCAAACTGCCACCCCAGTGGCCCTGGTAGTGTCCACATGGTGAACCAGAGGAGAGCTGGGCAGCAGCAAGGGAGCTGCAGGTGCAAGTGTCACCTCTGAGGGACCAGCAGGGTCGGGGAGGGTGGCAGTGGCTGCAAGACTGGGGCAGGAATGAGGGAAATTTGGGGCTGCCTTGACGGCTCAGGCCTCAGCCCCAGGGAGGGTCTGTCATCCCAACCCATAGGCACCACTTCCCAACGCCATCCAGCACCTGCAGCTGATGCTATTTTCATTTTGGTTAATGAAGAATTCCTACACCACATGAGCTGTTTCTGATCTGCATCCTTGGCAGCACCACTGCCCTGGCTCTGGATTCTGACTTATGGAGGGATGCAAGCCTCTGGTTCCTGTCCCCATGGCTCTGAGCAGCAGGAAGGCTGCAAGCACCAGGAATGCTGCAGGCACTGGGAAAGCTGTAAGCACTAGAGTGCTACAAGGAAACCCCATAGCTCAGAGCAGGGAGAGTCTCAGGCTGTTTAGGGAAGGAGCAGGGCAGATAATACAGACCAGGGATGATCAGACCTTATATCTCTGCCCCAGAGCAGTGGGATCTGCCCAAGCAGCTTCTCATCCTTTCTCCAGCACCCAGAGGGGACCCTGAGTCTTTTCCTGTGCTTGGATTTGCCACCACAATGCTGTCCGGGGGGAATTTTGTGCTGTTCCTGTGGGACTCCAGGAATTCTGCTGGCTGGGAGTGCTGACAACCCTTGGGGTGAGCTGGCCCCCATCCCACCAGACCCCTACAACTCTCAACCCTCACAAGAAGATTCCATGGCAGAACGGAGCCATGGGCATCTCTGCACCAGGGGCACCCCCAAACCATGGTTTGTGACAATCTCCTCTCCAGGTGCATGCCCATAGGCTCCAGAGGAGCCCAAAAAATGCACAGAGGGACCCAGGACAGTGATAGAGGCTTTATGAGCCTCGAGAGACACTTCTCTCATCCACATGCACATAAACCCACCCTCCTCCCATGCCAGACCTCCCCAAATTCCACTTTTAGTCTCTTCCAAACGGCAAATCTCCCATCCAGTAGTGAAGAGCTGAGCTCTGCCAGAGCTGCATGGCACCTTCCCGCTTTTTCCTTTCATTTCCAAAAGGAAAGCAGTGTTGATTAAAGACTCCAGAGCTATTGCAAATTATTCCGAGAAACTGAGTAAGTCACAGTGCAAATCCTCTTAGTAATGCTCCTTAATTTCTTCTTAATTCCTTTCTATAAATGGAGCACAGGGTTGGACCGTACCTCCAGAAAACCAAGCCCTGCAGTCACAGGGCTCCGGGGAAGCAGGCAGGGAGCCCTGACTACAACTAGTCTGGAGAAAAAAAATATCCATGAGCTTAATTAAAATGCAAATCCCAGAGCAGCAAAGCTTCACTCCAGTCTTGGAGGTGTGCAGGACCCAGGGGTGTGGGGCAGCTTCTCGGAGGGCACACATCTCTCTGGAACCATCACTCACCAGCAGCTAAAAGCAAATTGCAGGGGCTCAGGAAAGGTTTTTCTCTAAAAAATTCCAAAGCAAAGCTGTCTGGGTGACGCCAGGCTGTTCGATGTCCCACTGAAGACATGAAAAATACCCTCCCATTGCTTCATCCAGGCTATTTGGCTTGATCTGCTGCCAGATCCATGACTCTGGAAAAGCATGCACTCCTCTCTTAATTACATGCCAGAGCTGCTCCTGGGATGAAGCCTTTGACCAGGGCTGTGTGAGCACCTCCTTGAAGGTACTGCCATTCTTCTCACCTCCAGCTCCCATCAGATGAGAAATAATCCCACAGATGATAGAAGTCTCAGATGTTCCTTTGCTTGGGCCACTGGAAAAAACATATTTTCCCCCAGTACCTCACTGGTTTGCTCCAGTGGCAGTGGCTTGAGATGCCAATGCCACCAGCTTGGATGTCAGCAGGAAAAGGAGGGAGAAGGGGACCAAGGTATACCAGAGACAGCCTGGAATCCCAAGGGATATCAGCATAGGAGCCTCAGAGGGTGCTTGGGGACCCCTGCTGCCCCATGGCACATGGGATGCCCAAACAGGAACACCAGGAAGGTGGTCACAGGCTCCATGAACCACACTGGAGCCATGAAGTTCTTCTTGGGAGAGACCAGCCTTGGCATTGTTGTTTCTGGGTCTGCTCTTCAGAGGTTGGGAGGATGATGAAATACTTGGTCTGCGCTTTCAGCGCTCTCTGGTGCATGGCAGATCCTGATGTGGTGTTTCCCAGGGAGAAACCACTTTAAGTCAGGCCAGGAAGGGATGATGTGATGTTCAGAGATCTTCACCCCAGAGGGAGACACAGGAGCTGCCATCCTACTCCCACCAAGCCCTTTGCCTGATGAACTGCATCACCATGGCAGAAAGATGAAAATCAGTGAAGGACACACGTTTTGGGTGTATCTGAACAGAGCACCTGAATAACTCCCAGACTCTCCTGAGTGCATCAAAGCAGAGGCTGGGATCCAGAACATGATGTATACATGAGCTGCACATACAAACACCTAATCCACAGCTCCTCCCAGACTTCCAGAGCTTCCAGCAGAAACAATGAGTTCACAAGAGCTGCAGGAGGAGGCAGCACAATCTGATTGTTCCTTCGACTTTGGGGCAAGTAAAGGTCAAGAACGAAGACAACCACTTAACCAACTTGTGGGGGGTTGCAAGGACTCCAGTGAGATATCCAGTGGCAGGAGGGGAAAGCCAGGCTGATCACCAGCAGCTGGAAGGGTTTGGTTCCACCCATGCCAGAGATGAGACCTGGCTACACTGAACACATCACTGCCTTCCATTGGGAGACCAACACCTAGAGCTGGACCACGGGGTTTCTCCAGTGCCATAAGCAATTTACACACATTATTACTTGGACATCAGGATTTTTAAGTCCAGTTTAAAGAATATGGACTTTTCCAACATATGGATAAACCTTTGAGGACAACAAGAAGACTGATTTTGGGGAGAACAGCTGGCAAAAAGGAAGGCCACAGTAGAAGGCAAACCTTACCAATGACCATAGGGGAAGTTGACAGATCCCTTTGAAGGCTCCAGCTGAAATAACATCAAAAAAGAAGTCAATGAAGGCTGCAGAAGAGCTTTGTTCACCTCCAGCCCTGAAATGGTTTTCAGGCCCTGGCTGCCCAGGGCAGGGGTTAAGTCCTCATCCCTGGAAGGGTTTCAAAGCTGTGGAGATGCTGAGGGACATAGTTTAATGGTGGCCTTGGTTGTGCTGGGTTCCCAGTTGGACCTGAATGATGTTAAAGGTCTTTTCCAACCAAAACAATTAGATGATTCTATGAAGCACCAGTACAGACCATGGTTCCCACTGCCAGGCACTTCCAACCCTCTGCTACCAGGGAGCCAGGGCACAACCAGACCCCAGCACAGGTGGATCAGAGGAGAAGCAAAACAGCAAGAGGCTCCTCAGAACCCCTGCACCCCTCTACAGCTGCTCCCATGGAAACCAGGTGTTACTCTCCTCGCTTAATTCCAGGTACAGGGTGCCCAGCTGGCGTGGCCATGGCTGGGGCTGCTCTGCTAGTCAGGCTTTTCATTGTACGTGGGGATTTTCTGGGAAGATAATCTCCTCCAGCAGAGATGATGTCTGTCTGGGAAGGGAGGATGGCTGTATTTTCCAGGGTCAGTGCTTCTGGAAGGTCTTCCATTGCCCTCAAGGATTCCGGAAACGTTCCCAATTATCCCAGTCAGAGTTTTCTGCTTCCCAGCAAACGGAAACATTCGGGCAGTTTTTGGAACAGAAGGAAATAAAGGAGGAAGGCTGGAGGATCCGGGGAGCAGAGAGCAGGAGCTCACCTCTGGATGTGCACTGTGCTGAGCAGCTGCTATCCCAGGACACTTGCTTGAGAAGTTTCCCCTCGTCAGGAACACCCGGGCTGCACGCTGCCCTAGCAGGATGCTCCCAAATTCTGTGGCTCCAAGATGCCCCAGGGATGGGGAGCCCGGGGGTGCCTTGGCAGTAGGTAAACATCCTCCTGTGTGATGCCTCCAGCCAAGCAGCAGCTCAGTGCATGGGATGGGACATCCTCCACTTGTCTGTCAGCCTCCGGGGCTGGATCCTGGAACCAGGACCATACCCAGGGGACCTTTGTGTCCCTAACCCAGCTCTGCCAGAGCACCCTGAACACCAAAATCCCTGCTCCCCGCTCAGCAATGGGGGGGGGGATGAACATGCCTTCCCGCAGGAACAGACCCTAGAAAAACCCTTTTCACCCCAAACTGGTTTCCGACCCTAACGCCCCGGTGAGCTGCTGCCCCCGGGGGCTGCGACAGGAGCACCACACGTGGGGACAGGGGTGTGCGGGGACACGCGGGTAAGTGGGGACACAGGTATTTGGGGACACGGGGACACGCCCATTTGTGTCACCACCCGCCGAGCCGGGGGACAGCGGGTGACACTGATGGGGACAGCAACCCCCGGCCCGGGCTGCCTCAGCACCGGGAGACGGGGCCGTAAGGACGGGGAGCAGAGGCCCCCCCGACACCCGGGGGGGGTTGCCCGGCGACCGCTGCCCCCGCTTCCCCCGTTCTCCCCGAGGCTCCGCCGGCAGCCACCGGCACCGGGGGGGGGGGGCGCGAACTTCCCCGGGCAGGAGTTTCGGTGGATGCCAAACCGGATTGCGGGACCCAACCGGGATGCTGGGGGGTGGCGGAGCCTCCCGGGGGTGTTCCGGAGGGGTCTCGGTAAGGTGCGGGGATCCCGGGGGGGGTTCTGGAAGGGTGCCTGGCGAGGGTTCCGAGGGGGGGGGGGGTCTCGGGGGCTTATCCCGGGGGGGTGCTGGAGGGAGCCCCCGGGGGCAGGGGTACCGCAGCCGCGCACTTACCACCTTGCCCAGCTCCATGGCGGGGTCCGGCCCCGCGGCCCCGGCGCTGGAAGGTTCTGCGGGCGGTGCCGGCGGCGGAGCGGGAGGGGGGCGGGAGGGGGGGGGGCGAGCGGGGAGGGGAACGGGAACCCGCACAGGGGAACGGGAACCCGCACGGGCGCGCTCCCGCGAGGGGCGGCACAGCGGAGCCGGGGGCGGGAGGGGGGGGGGGTGTACAGCGCTCCGCCGGGATAACAAAGGAGCCGGGGGGGGCGGGGGTGGCACCGCCCCCGATGAACCGCTGCCCCCCCCCCCCCTCCCAGTGCCTCCGCGGTACCGCCCCCAACCCGCGGGGGGGCAGCAGCGGGGGCGGAGCGGAGCGGGCGGGGCGGGGCGGGAGGGGAGGGGGGCTTCGTTCTGCCCCTGCACCCGCGGTGCTCCGAACCCCTGCCCCATCCCCTGCCCCATCCCCTGCCCCATCCCCTGCCCCATCCCCTGCTCCCATCCCCTGCTCCCCTCTGCCCCATCCCCTGCTCCATCCCCTGCTCCCCCCTTCTGCCCCCCCCTTCTGCCCCCCCTGCCCCATCCCCTGACCCATCCCCTGCTCCATCTCCTGCTCCCCCCTTCTGCCCCCCCTGCCCCATCCCCTGCTCCCCCCTGCCCCATCCTCTGCCCCATGGCATTGCCCGGGATGGGGGGGGGCAGCCTCCCCAGCTCTGCCTGCTGACCTGCACACGGTTCCCCCGGCCATCTGAAACAGCCAAAGCAATTCAATGGGGCGGGGGTAAAGGAGCTCCTCACCCTCAGGACCCCCCCACCCACCCTTTGCTGGCGCCCGCCTTGCCCGCACGCCGGGAGGGGCGAACCCCCGGGCGGGGGGATCCCCGCTTTGCCCCCGCTCCTACCGCCCCGCGGATCCCCTAAAAACAACCCCCGAGCAAGGAGGAGGAGAAGCATCGCGGCTGCCCTACACAGGACCCCATGACCCCGGGACCACTGTGGTCCACTCAGTGTTCACCACTAACTCTGGGATGGTGACTTGGCTTCTCTTACCGAGACCATGGGATCCCACATCCCTGCGGGACTCCTGGTGGTTAGGATCTGCCCCCCTGCACCCTGCCAGCACCCATCTCTGCACCCACCCCCCAGTTAACCACAGCCCCTGGGGGGACAGCGCTGAGAGCCAAGCCCCAGGCTGTGTGTTCCTCAGGTGGCACCTGGAGCCTCTGCTGGGACTCCTGGGACAGACAGACAGACAGGCAGACAGACAGATCTGCTGCCCAGCATGCACAACTCCTCTGTTGTTTTTTTTTTGTTTGTTTTGGTTGTTTTTTTTTTTTTTTTCTGGACTAAACATGTTTTGATGGGCCAGGTGGTTTCCAGAATCAGCCAAATTCCTCCAGGAGTGGAGGGGTGGTCCCTGCTCTGATCCCAACCCTGGATCCTTGTCCCCAGCACGCGTACCTGCCCCTCTGGAGGGCACCTGCCCCTATCACAAAAGTCAGGAGAGGACCTGACAGCCCCTACCACAAGAGGAGTGACAGCACGTGTGACAGCACGTGTGACAGCACGTGTGCTTGGCAGGCACAGCTGTGGGGGGCAGAGCACTGAGCCTGGCATCCCTGGGACAGGGCACCCTGGCCCCAAAAGTGGAGGAGACCAAGCTGGAGCTGAGCACCCTGGCTGGGAAGGGGCAGTGGGGTTTGTGCCCATCCCACAGCCAAGCCCTTCAGAGAATCTCAGCTGTGATTCTGGAATGGAAGGTGAGATCCTGGGTCCCCACTGTGTGGCCCAGTCCCCAGTCTGGTCATCTCCCTGGATTACTGGGATACTGGAATTAATCATTTCACCCTTAGCTGGATTTAGTATTGGTTTGAACCTGACACTGCAAGTGCTGTCTCAGGATGCCCTACGAATGCCATCCCCTCTTCCCAGAGCACCATCTCTGGAGAAGACAAGAAGCCCCCAGAGGTCCCCAGAGGTCCCAGCCCTGCAATTAGTGTTTGGCCATCAGATTTTCATATGTCATTTACATGAAGAAACCTTAAGGCAGATATGCAAAGAGCTCACCCTGCAAGGCAAGGTGACTTTTCCTATGATGCCACCTGCATGGGAAATAGATAAATGTTGTAAACTCCTGTGCAGGATCCATGCTTTAGCTGTATTTACTGGTGACACCCTGTAAATACCACCAAAATGCATGTGCTGCCATGCCAAGCTGCCCACCTCCCACCAACAGGCTTTGTGCTCCTTAATCCCACAGACTGAGTCAACTCATCATCATCAACCTTGTTTTTCAAAATCAAGCTTTTACACAGGCTCATCCCTGACCCAAACATCTTGGCTGGTGCTAAAGCCAAGTCTGAGAGAAGATGGCTCCTGCTGTTATTGATGCTGTGTCCTGTGGATGCCACTGAGTGTCTGGTGTGTCACAGCCCTGCTCACTGCGTGGTTCCCTGCAGGTGAGCCACTCCTGGCTGGCAAAACCTAAATTTTGGGGTCCACTGGGAAGCATTCAGGAAAAGGCAGAGAGGTCCTGGACCACTGGCTTCACAGCAAGAGGATCTTAATCTAAAGAGCAAAGGTAATAGCCAGGGCAGGTCTAGAAGAAAACCTGAAAATTAATTTAAAGGAAATTTTGGGAAGGACCCTGGAGCAAAGGGAAACTCAGATTCTCTGGGGATGAGCACAGAGCTCAGGAAGGATCAGTGTGACCTGAGGAGACAAATCCCACCAGGGCAGGGGTGCAGCAGGGCACAAGGAGTTTCCCTCTTGCTTTACCCAGGGGAGTTCCCTGCTCTGGTTCACTGCATCATCACAGAGAAATGCCAGTGCCAGCACAAAGAGATGTCCCTGTCCCCACACGGTGCTCCTGGGTGATTCCCATGGAGCTGCCCAGGCACTGCCCTGCTGCTCTCTGCAGCTGCACGACCATCAGCTCTGCTTCCAGTGTCCTCAAACTGCTACAGCTCCAAATGCAGGGAAATTGTACTGAACTCCCTTGCACAAATCCCCCCAGGGCTGTGCAGTAGGTGAACTTAGGGCCGTGGTTTAGGGTGGCCTTGGCAGAGCTGGGTTAATGGTTGGACTTGATGATCTTAAAGGTCAATCACAGGTCATCATTTTCCAACCATAACGATTCTGTGACTGTAATTTGCTCTACCCATCCGGGGTGCTCCTGCCACAGTGGCACTGAGATTTAGAGAAAATTTTTCCCAGGGGCTGGGATGGCATGCAGGAACCTGGGATGGAGCATGTCAGCCCTTGGGTTTCAGCTTACAGAGCACCAGCCCTGGCAAGCCTCTCCAGAGCAGATCCCTGTGGGATGAGGGGAATTCCCCCGTGGATGAAGGCAGAGTGGGATGCTGTGGCTCCATCTACCCAGCCCTTCAGCCCAGGAGGAGGAAGGGGCATTTCCCAGCAGGGAATAGGGAAGGCAAAACAACAGCTGCTTCCCTGGAGAACCAGAGGGTGGGCAGCTCCTTGCTCCTCCCTGCTCTCTGGGTTCCTTCATCATGGTCCCAGATGACCCCAGGAGGTGGTGAGTCCCCTCCTCTCTCCCCCTGGCTCTATTTAACCTCCTCCAGTGTTTGACCCCAAGAGCCCTTACACCACCCTGGGAACAGCCCCTGTTCTCCCACAGCTCTGATATTCTCCTGGGAGCTGCCAGGATGGTATGTGCATGCCAGGTATGTATGGACCAGAACACCATGGACGAAGATGAGAGGTTCAGCATCTTCCCCCAGCCCAACAGAGTCTCCACAAACAGCTTTTAAACTATTTTGGCAATGGACTCCCACTGAACCAAAGGGAATTAGAGCTCAAAACATCTGGGCAAATACGCCCTTTTGTCAATACAGCAGCTTGACAAGATCTGTTGAGTAATGACCCAGAAGGCATTTTCTCTCATTGGTTTTACACCCTCTACCTCTGTTTGAGCAAAGCTCTGCCTGAGCTGGTGCTCTGGAGCTGGATGGAGCTGAAGCCCAGGTCACTCTGCTCCCTGAAGCGTTTACATCTCTCTCTAAGGTCTCCTGCTTCATCCCCCACCTCCCTACTGTTCATTTTACCAGGTCTAAAAATACTCCGAAGCTTTTAAACCCTCTTCCCCTGCAGCCACCTCCCTCCTGGATGACTAATAATATCTCTTGCTCCCTCTTGATCTCTGCCCAAGTCTTCCCTGAGGGAAGGACCTGAATTGGAGCCATGGTCTCAAACCATCCCTTGGATTCACAATCTCTTAAATTAATTTTCCTCAGGGAATGCCATTTTTTTCCAGCTGTCTTAGTGTAGGAGCAGTTTAAAGCAGCTCTCTTAGGTCAAGATAAACTTAGTCCTGTCCCACAGCTTAACTGAGCAACATGCTGCTGGAGCATCTTTCCAGTATGGGATTTCCAGGATCCCGGGGTTTTCAGAGCTCCAGGTATAAAGCAGAATAGCAGGTTCATTGGCAAGGCCACTTAGAAAATTATTTATTTTCCATTTTTCAGTTTTCAACTCTTTTCAGCGTCTCTCCAGATCTAGAGCACTCTATAGCTCATTAAGATGAGTTTAGTTTCTGGAGCTGACTGAACATCACTGGCTATGCAAGGAGTTTTGTTTTCAGGAGAGGGGAGCAAATGCCATGCACTGGGGTGTCTTTGTGACAGGGTGTCTGAGAAGGAACTGTGTGCCCACCACCCATGTTCATGGCAATGGCTTTTGGGATCTGGGAGGCTGGAGCATCCCAACACTGAGCACTGATCCCTGTGCTGCTCCACATCCTTCCAAAGTGGAGCTGAGACCTGCCCCAGGCACCCTCCCCCCAGCCAGCATTGCACCCCAGGTTATTTGGGGCACAGGGACGGAGCAGCTGCCCTGGCAGAAGCTGAAGGTGTGTTGAGTTCCTCCAGACTCAGACACCACAATACGGCCAAACACCCTTGGGCTGATACCACACCACCAGAGTTTTCACAAGGGATCCAGCAACCAACTGCTGGATCAGAAAACCCTCACAAAAAATCTCCCAGATCGTCCCAGTTTGGAGAACCAGCTGCTTTCCAGTAAGAGACCTGCACTGGCACAGGAGGTGGCTGTACAGGGTGCTTGGGTACTTCTAAAATCCCCCAGGCCAACTAATGCCCAAATACTTTTGTAAATCTTGATTTAGGGAAAATATCCTCTCCAGAGTGGTGCTTAAAAAGATCAAGGCCATTTTCAAATCCCTGTAATGCCACAATTTCCTGGGCATGTGAAAGTGAGAGGAAAAAGCAGCTCAGGCTGAAGCGGGCACAGGTCCAGGGCTGGACTCGGTACCAAAGCAGTGCAGGCAGGAGCAGGGAAGGGGGGGGTTATTTCAGGGGGTCCTGAGCTCCCCCAGCTCCACACCAGGTGGGACCAGTGAGGAGATTGCTGCCCATCCCCAACACCCCAGCAGAAGGGACACAAAGGGCTCGGGGGGCATCACATCCCTGCTGGGCTGGGGAAAATCAGTGGGGATGCCATCCCCAGGGCATGGAGCCTGCTCCATTATCCCTCCTGCCTTCCCAGGATGCTGCTTTGTTGTCAATATACAGATTTTCTTTAAAAAAAAAAAAAACAAACAAAAAAAAACAACCCAACCAGCCAGGGTTAGTGCTGCCACTATTGATTGTTTGTTATTTTTAGCTCCTTGTTCCATCTTCAGCCGTTGGTGTTACAGGAACTGCACGAGACTCACAAACATCGCTCAAAAAGCATCTGGGGATGGGCCCGAGGGTAGCAGGAGCTCAGCCACCAGCTCAGCAAAACCAACAGGATTAAAAACCTGAGAGGGAAATAGAATGACAGAACAAACCCCCTGAGAGGAGTCAGGATGGGACCCTCCCTGCTTGCTGGTTCACTCTCCTGATGGCATTGGAGAAGTGAGGCAGATCCTCTCATCCACACCTGGAGCAGAAGAAACTCCTGTTCCCTGCCTGGCACAGAGGGTAGGAAACCAGAGAAAGGATGACACTGAGCTGAGTGGGAAGGGGTGGCATCCAGAGGGACCTGGACAGGCTGGAGCCTGTTCCCCACTGGCCTCAGGGATCCACTGTGCCTTGAGAACTTCTTAAAATTCAGCCAGGCCAAGTACAACGTCCTGCACCAGGGTCAACATGGACTGGGGGATGGATGGAGGGATGGATGGATGGATGGATGGATGGATGGATGGAGGGATGGATGGATGGATGGATGGATGGAGGGATGGATGGATGGAGGGATGGAGGGATGGAGGGATGGAGGGATGGAGGGATGGATGGATGGATGGATGGATGGATGGAGGGATGGATGGATGGAGGGATGGAGGGATGGATGGATGGATGGAGGGATGGAGGGATGGATGGATGGATGGAGGGATGGAGGGATGGATGGATCGAGGGATGGAGGGATGGAGGGATGGATGGATGGATGGATGGATGGATGGAGGGATGGATGGAGGGATGGAGGGATGGAGGGATGGAGGGATGGAGGGATGGAGAACACCCTGTGGAGAAGGTCTGGGGACACTGGTGGGTGACAAATGGGACATCAGCTGTCCCTGTGGGCTGTCAGCCCAGAAAGCCAAGTGTCTCCTGGGCTGCACCCCCAGCAGTGTAGCCAGCAGGCCAAGGGAGGGGATGCTCCCCCTCTGCTCCCCTCTCCTCACCCCCCTGGGGCACTGCCCCCAGCTCAGGGGTCCCCAGCACACACATGGACCTGGCAGAGCAGGAGCAGAGGAGGTCACCAAAATGGTTTCAGGGCTGGGACACCTCTGCTCTGGAGAAAGGCTGAGAGAGCTGGGGTTGTGCAGCCTGGAGGAGAGAAGGTTCCTGGGACACCAAAGCCCAAAAGAACAGCCTTCAGTACCATGTAAGTGAATAGTGGCAATGGGATGGAATCCTGCATGCTTAACCTCAGCTACTTTGTAGATAACCACTTGCTCATCACTTGCAGATATCTTCTGTGTCCCTGGTGGCCCCATCCATACGTGTAGCTCAACTGGAAACCCTTCTCTACTGCAGCTGAGGCTCCATCTTCCATCTCCCACACAGCACCCCACTGCAGTTAGTCACTTCCTTCTTGCAAAGCCTAATGCCAATGCCACTGAGAGAAGTGAAACAGCCAAAAGAAGGAAACAAGGTTAGCAAATGTCACAGCCTGAGCACAGAGCCCTCAGCACTCTGCTGGATGCACCCGTGTTGCCTCCTCACTGCTCCCCAGTGCCAGCACCCAGAGCTCCCCTGCCACCTGCCCCCAGGTGATGGATTCCCCATTGAGGGCAACATCCACCTCCCTCTGCAGTCCTCTGCTGTCTCCACACTTCTCGGCAGTCCCCTGGTATCAGGGGCAGTACAGCTGATGATTCTGATGATGGTCAATAAAACACAGATCCCACCAGGTTCTGTTGGAGGCCCTGAAGTTCTGCCCTGGAGGCTTCATATCTGGGGAGCTGGAAGCTCCACATGGAGCATGGCTGGTGCCTGGGGGGCTGGGGATGAAGTGATGGCAAAATACATTCAGCATCTGCTCTCAGGTGCCTTCCTCTGTCTTCCAAAGAGCACAGCCTCCTCCCTTTGGTAGTCTCCAAACCTCAGATGCCCCATCAGAGGAATAATTTTAACCATCTGCTGTCACTTGTCCCTTGAACTGAAGCTCTCTGACCCAGTGGCAGTGCCCTGTGCATGATGCTTCAGCTGAATGCCCAGCTGGAACTTGCTCACCCACTACCCAAGACCTTCTCACACCTTCTCCTGAGCTTCATTTCCAGAAAAACCCCAAAAATAGGTGAGAAGGGGGGGGATGCTCTTACAGCTTTGCAGTGGCAGAGCACACCTCAGCACCCACCACCCGCCCTAAATGCCAACAGCTTCAGCACATCCCCATAAGAAATGAGGAACAAACTGGCCCGAAATGAAACCACCCGACACAACAGGTTGGGTAATGTCACAGCAAATGTCACCACTGGGCTGGACCCCACCCTCCAGGGCTGGGAGCTGCCAGAGCCTGCAAAGCAGAGTGGGGAGGCAGAGGCTGCAGCCAGCCCAGGGGCAGCAGGAAAAATGTTTATAGGAAAGAGGCAGCAGTGAGAGCCTGGGACAGTTTCCAGCTCCTGTTGAAGGGCTGTGGGGTTGCAGGGGGATGCTGGAGCAAAGCAGGGGACACAGCAAGGCTGCAGCCTCCTCCAAGTGCTGCCAGAGTTTCTTCTGCTTTCTTTGGCTAAAAAAGCCACTTCCCACCTCACTCCCCACCCTGACCACTGAGACCTCAGTTTGCCTCCCCAGGCTGCTTCCCAGAAGAGATGTGGGTGCATACCCTGAGGCCTTCCAAAGGGGCAGGGGGCTTGTCCCCCTCCCAATGGACCCACTGGGATCCAGGTGCTCTGTTTTGGCCCGGGAGGAAAAAGGCAGAACAAGCAAACTCATTTACAAATTACAAAAAACCCCATTGTAATTACCTGTGATGTGGATTCACCACTCAGCAGCTGCCTACATGCAGTGGGCAATGAGTGCCAGGATGCTGTCCCATGGCTGAGCCCACTCCCCTCTCCCCCAGCAAGGACACAGCTCACTCCTGGCAACTAAATCTCTGCTTCTGGGCAGGTTTGACCTTCAAAATTAATAAAACCAGGTTTAATAATGACATAGGACTTGGAGGTGTTGGTTGATCAGAAGCTCAGCCTGAGGCAGCAGTGTGTGCTGGCAGCCAGAACCCCCCTGGGGGCTGCATCCCCAGCAGTGTGAGCAGCAGGGGAGGGAGGGGATTGTCCCCCTCTGCTCTGCTCTGCTCTGCTCTGGGGAGACCCCCCGGGGGTAAAGCTGGGTCCAGATCTGGGGTCCCCAACACCAGAAGGACACGGAGCTGTTGGAACAAGTCCAGAGGAGATGATGGCTTAGGACAGGAGCAGCTCTGGAGCCAGGGGGAGAGAGTTGGGGGTGTTGAGGCTGGAGAAGAGAAATGGGCTGCAATGGGGAGACCTTGGAGCAGCTTCCAGTGCCTGAAGGGGCTGCAGGAAAGCTGGGGAGGGACTTGGGACAAGGGCCTGGAGGGATGGGATGAGGGGGAAGGGTTTCCAGCTGCAAGAGGGGAGATGGAGAGGAAGCCTGAGGAAAAAATCCTTTGGTGTGAGGGTGCTGAGCCCCTGTCCCAGGTTTCCCAGAGAAGCTGTGGCTGCCCCATCCCTGGCAGTGTTGAAGGTTGGATGGGGCTTGGAGCAGCCTGGGCTGGGGGAGGTGTCCCTGACCATGGCAGGGGGTTAGGACTGTATATTTAATATTCCTTCCAACCCAAACCTATTCTGTGTGATGCTATGATAGGACCTAAGGTGAAAAAGTTGACAGCAGCCAAGCAGGATGAGGCTCCATGTCCTGGGCTCCCCCAGCACTCCAGGGATGAGCACACAGCTCCAGTGGCAGTCACTGCAGTCCCCAGGGCCCTGTCCCCAGCAGTGCTGCCAGCTGGAACCCAGCACCCAGTGACAGGGTGTCCAGTCCCCATGCAGGGGAGCAGGGGGCTGTTCTCTGATGGATGTCTCACTGGAGAATATTCCAGTCCTGCTCTGGTAGGTCAGCTCCTGTGCTCTTTACAGGCAGCAGTGGGGATGCTCCCCGTGCTGGACACCTCTCCTGTGTCTGCAGATGTCACCCTCTGCAGGTGATGCTCCAGGTGAGGATCTTGGTGGTGTTGCAGGTGCATGTCCTGCTGCTGTCCCCTGGGTGTGGGAAGCTCCCGAGGAGCCTGGAGCCAGAGCAGGAATCCATGCTGGGACCCGGGGTGGAGCCCGAGCTGGAAAAACCCCGTTTATAAAGGAAACTCTGCCTTACGTGTTGTTCCTGCCTGTCTGACACTTACCAACCAGGGAGAGGCAGGCCTGATTCCGTGCAAAAGGCTGCAAAATCCCTTCCTGAAGTCTAAAAATTGTTAGTTTTTACTAATTTTCCTCGTTCAAAAACAAATGCCGCTGGCTTCCTAGCCAGCCACAGAAGAAAGGGTTGCACTGTTCAGCCACCACACTGCCTGGAGAGGCACTGAGAATGTAAATCCCAGCTGTGGGTGTGGAAAACCTGCCTGTGCCTCCTGGCTGGACAGGGAATGTGGATGAGAAACATCTGGCTTGGGCACAGAGATCACACAGGGATCTGCATCCTGGGGGTGGCCCTGCCAGAGGTAAAGAGGGGAAGGGCAGCCCCAGGATCTCCATGTTGCTTCAGGAAATCTGAGGTTTAAGCTGAGAAGGAAACCTCTGCTGTTGAAAGTAAATCACACATGCAGAGCCTGGCACAGGGTGAGCATCACTGCCAGGGACAACAGAGAGCACCAAGCCAGGATGATGATGATGATGATGATGATTATGGAGTCCCCATCATCCCTGGAGGGGTTTCAGAGCCCTGGAGATGTGGTGCTGAGGGACAAGGGCTGGGGGTGGCCTTGGCAGGGCTGGTTGGACTTCTTAAAGGTCTTTCCCAACCAAACCAATTCCATGATTCTATGCAAATGGTGAGGCAGCAGCTCTGAGAGACAAAATGTGTGCTCCTGAACCATGTCACCTCCCTTTGTGATACAGCACAGGAGCCCTGATCCTGCTCTCCCAGACACCAGGAGAAGAGCTCTGCCTGGTGAAGCAAAGCCCTGAAGTTCTCCAAGCACTTAAAATCAAATTTCCTACTTAACCACACCCGATTCCATCCATTTGCAGCAATTCAGCAGTTGTTGAACACTGCCAGGCCATACCTGGGCTGTAAGGCTGTGGTCCTTACTGCCCATGGAGCATCCTCCTGCCGGGGACACGCTGTGCTGGAAGGGACAAGGGCTCCTGGGGAAGGTGCTGGGTGACGGCCAACTCCTGGGACACAGAAGCCCCAGGGATCAGGATTGTACAGGTGCTCACCAGTGAGTCTCAGAGAAACCAGGGAACCAGTTGGAATTGGCATGACCAGCACATTGCAACTAAGCAGCAGGACTGGGAATACTGCTGGTGAGATGTTCCCATCCCATGGCATCCCATGCTGGTTCCCATCCCACGGCAGCACCCAGACTGCCATGACCACTGCATAGCTGAGCTACCCTTTCCTACCCTCTGGGGCTGGAAAAGATGGAGCTACCTAGGATGGGAATCCAAAGCAGACCAGTGGCAGCGAGGACAAAATGTTTCCCATGGGATGAAAACCCTGGGAAGCAGAGATGGCAGCCATGGCACACCCCAAAATGGTGGTGAATTATTGGGGGATTAATAAGGAAGTCTTGAGGTGATCCAGTTCATTATCTGGTGGGACAGAGGGGCAGAGATGGGGCTGCCCAGGGAGCAGAGCCAAAGTCCTGGCAGATTTTACCAGGCTGAAAACTCCTGGGTTTCACCAAACTGTCCTCTCCTTTTTGCTCTGGTTTCTGCCCATCTGTGTGGCAGATGAGGCTCTGCTGCCCTCCCTGTGGGCAGAAACTGCTGATCAGAACTGCCCGAGCCCTTTGCTCACCACCTAGCAGCTTTAGCAAACACCTGACTGCTCATCCCCAGCCCCCCACCCCCCATTCATTTCTGCAACTTTGGCTAATGCTGCTGGCACACAGGGAGAACCAAAGAATGAAATCTGGAGGTTATGGGAAATACAAGCAGGGGTGGGAGACCTCATCTCCTGGGAAAGCCACCCCATGGAGGCTCCAGGGCTGGTGTGAGGGCACTGGGAATATGGCAAAGGAGAGAGGAGACCCAATCCGAGTGGAAAAAATGCAGGCCATGGTTCCCAGCTCAGGGCTCGTGGCACTGGGACTCTTCAAACTTGGACATTTCAGCTGAAAAAATAATAAAGCTGGAATGTCTAAGCAGAGAGCAGCCCTATTTCTAGCTGCAGCTCCTCCCTGTGTGCTTGGCCTCCCAGATGACTCCAAAACCCAAGGCACTTCTTTCTGAGCTATAAAAAGAGCTGGAGTGGGACTGCAATCGTTGGGCAGACAAAGCAGAGAGGAGAATGTCCTCCTGTTGTGACACAGAGCATCTCACCAGGGAGGAGTGAAGACAGGGGATGGTCTTGTTCAGCCCAGGTCCTCAGCTGATGTCACCTGAGGTGCCCACCAGGAGGGCTGTGGGGCACAACAAAAACTCCTGGCTGGATCCCAACCACAAAAATGTTGTGTGTGTCATGTCCTGAGTCACTCAACCACCTCTCACCCCTCCTACGTGGGGAGAAGGGGTGAAGGTCCAGCTCCATGCAGTGCTGCATCCCCCCCAGGCTGGGTCCCTGGATGCTCCATGCCTGGGGAGGAGGCACAGGTACATCCCTGGACATCTGTGGTGGGCACAAAGCCCTTGCTGGGACCACTGGAATGAACAAACCACACCAAAATGCGGTTCCTTGCTCCCTGGGCAGGCTGGTAATGCGGTTAAAAACTTCACCTGACACCTGCTCCACACATCCTAGCAGGACAGTCTGGACCATGCAAGTTTCAGGGAACGACCATAAAATTCAGCAAACTCAGCAACACCTACCTTTGCCCTCTCCAGACAAGGATTTGTCTGCACAGAAGTAGTCAGACCATGTTGACTCTGTTGGAACATTTCATTCCCATTTGTGAAGTGCACAAAATGTTTCTGGGTAGGAAAACACAAGGTCTCCACCAGGTCACAGACTGGGAATGGCTCCAGCAGGAGTGATGACTTCTTCAATGACTTCATTGGCTTACTCAGTGCAGAAGAAGTCATCTCTTCTGGTGGAGCCATTCCCAGCCTACAGTAACTTCACCAATGCCGAAGGACAAGTCCTCTGCTTCCCCTCCAGCACTGCTTTAAGACCTTGGTGGTGTGTGACTTCTGTGAGCAGTTCTGGGGGTTGTGGAGCTGGAGTAGGTGGCTCACAGGGAGCAACCTGGAGACATTTGCAGCACACAGTAACTATGGGTCCAGAGGAAAGGGACAACCACGATGCCCATGGAGCGGAAAGAGCAGTGGGACCAGCAGCAGTGGGATCAGCAGCACGGGACCAGCAGCAGTGGGACCAGCAGCATGGGACCAGCAGCATGGAACCAGCAGCAGTGGGATCAGCAGCATGGGACCAGCAGCATGGGACCTGCTGCCAAGTCCAGAGATGCTGAGCAGTGCTTGGTTCAGTGGATTGCAGGAGTTGCATTTATTCCCCACCCTGGATGAACAGAGACCTTCAGCAGCAGCAGGCTGGGGACCTGAGGGCCACATCTCACCTGTGCAGATGTTGCTCTTTGCAACCATACCCAGAGCCCTTCCACAACAGGACCCTGGAGGAACACTGCCTGGAGGGAGCTGGACCTCAGGACATGCATCACTAGGAGGGTGAGATCTACTGCTGAGCTCTCAGCACTCAGCCCATCACCTCTTTTCTGGTCTCTCAGGAGGAAGAGGGACAATTCTGGGTCTCTCTGATGCTCTGGCACAAGCACCCTGCAAGCCTAGTTGTGCCTAGGACACCTGGTATTCTTGTTCACTTCCATGTGAACACAGGGACTGGAAAACACTTCCTCAGCCACCATCTGCTCATTAAAATAAAAAGTGATGCCATGCACTGAGCTGCTCGTGTGGAATCAAAGAGACAAATGGGAACAATAAGCAGCAAGTCTCCAGCCCAGCCCTGGCAGGAGAAGTCTGTTCTCCCAAAGGTCCCTTTGTTTGCTGCAATTTGCCTCTTTTCTCCACAGCAAATATCTACAGTGCCCTCCTGGGAGGTCCCAGGGGAGCCCTAGAGAACAGGAACACATTTGCCAACAGCCATCGATGCAGCATTGGGGCAGGAGGACCAAAAGCCTTCTCCTTCTCCAAAAGCAGGAGAAAACCATCCCCGGGGTACAATACCAACCATGCCCACAGCCAGCTCACACTGCATGCTCTCCACCAGCAGCAGACTGGTCAAGGTGGAGAATGCCCCAGCAAAGAAGGGGCCAAAATTCTGTGGTGACACAAGGAAGCTCTGTGCAGAGACAGTTTTAACCTGAACGAGGGTGGGGTTTGGTTGGACATCAGAAGAAATATTTTATGCTGAGAGTGGTGAGACCCTGGCCCAGGCTGCCCCATCCCTGGCAGTGCTGAAGCTTGGATGGGGTTTGGAGCAACCTGGGCTGGTGGGAGGTGTCCCTGAGCATGGGACTGAGTGATCTCTAAAGGTCCCTTCCAACCCCACTGGTAAAACACTGAATGCCTGGCTAACCCTAACCCTTTGAGCAGTCACTTCACCTGGGGAGCAGGGCTCATTCTCCCTGGAACAGCACACAATGTATAATTAGTCTGGCTGTGGGCTGGGACTCACACATCCGGGCTAAAATATCAGCTGGGCTGCTGGTTTCTGCTGTCACCCGGGGAACAGGCTGTCCCCAGGAAGTTTTCCTATTTGGTGACTGTGCAAAATAAATCAGCCAAGCTGGTGGCAGAGATTAGGGGCAGGATCCAGCCCTTTCTCCAACCCCCTGCTGCTGTCTGATCCCCAGCTGCTAGACCCATGTCCTGACTGCCCCAACACCCTGGGGGGACAGTAGAGAAGGACCCAATCAATCCCTTTGGGACAAGGATGTTTTAAGTCAATTCTCCACACTGGTCCCCCAGGGCTGAGCCTCCTCTCCTGCCTGCACCGAGGTGTCCCTGGGACAGCCCTCACCACTCTCCCACCATTGCCTGCTATGTGGTGAGGTTGTTTTTTCTTAAACACAATTATCAATATTTTTAATTTCAAACCGCCGCATTTTTAATAAAATAATATATATTTTTTAAAGTTAAAGCATCAGGTTTGTGTGACCAGGCTGCAAAGATGTGGCAACCTCTGGCTCCAACCACTGCCCCTCTCCTTACTTAAGTGAGTTACAAACACTTTTCCAGCTCAGAAACACACAGAAACACACGTGCCCAAGGACCTGGGCATCTGTCCAGCTCAGTCCCTGCAAGCCCAGGACAGCAACAGTGAGCAAGTTACAGAACTGGAGGTGGGTGATGGGCCCCTGAGCTCAGCTGGAGGGTGGCAGGATGGGTCCTGTGTCACATCCAGGGGATGATGCAATGGGCACCTCCTCCCCATCTTCAGTTTCTCAATCTCCAACCAAAACTGTCCCTCCTGAACCTTCAGCCCCTTCACTTTGGTCTGTCCAGAGGTTTTTTCCTAGAAGAGCAAAAGTGGGAGAAGCCTCCTCATGACAGGCACCCACTTCCCCCCTGCCCTGCACCCCTGTACCTGGGCTTCAGGAGTCACTGGTGGTGCTGGTGGAGAGGATGAGGCTCAGACCAGAGTCCCCTGGATGGGGACTTAGGTAAAATCTGTCTGCTTCTCCCCAGCTGAGCAGGAGGATGGAGTTAAATGGCTGAATTTCAGAAGGCAAGGTTTTGGGGCAGCCACAGCTCCCCGACCTTGGCATCCCTGCCTTACTCCTCAGCCTCTAGTGTGACTTGGGGCAAAGTCCCCCCTTGTCACCTGGTGGTCCAAAGCCACCTGCAGCAGCCCATGAGACTTGGTGGCAGATGTCCCTCCCCTTTTAGCACCAGACTTATTTATCTTCCTGAGGCTCAGCCACCTCACATCCAACCCAGCATTAAAATCTTGAGTTATTGCTGCATAGATTTAAAACAAAAACCCCAACCCCCTCCAGCCCAGATTGCACCAAAGAGAAAGTCAGCCCTCAGTGTAAGGAAAGACAGACTGTTTGATTTCCCTGGGGATGGAAATAAGTTCCCAAGAGGGACTTGCTGAGAAGAGCTGAGATGATTCATTCCTGTGCTGCTGGAACTGTATTCAACCCCCAGCACCCCTCATTCACACCAAAGAGAGGAGAGCAAAGGGAATGGGGGTTCACACAGCACAAAGCACAGGAGCTCATGTTCCTGGAGATGAAAGAGCTGGGAATGCATCCCCTGGATCACCCACTCCCCCAGGATGGGCTCAGCTGCCTTCAGCCCTCGCTCCCCGCCGCCGGGAGCTATTTTTTCCTGTTCTTGCCAGTGTCAATATGTTTCTTTAAATATCTTTTCAGGGAGGCTATATATATATACAGCCCCACTCTGGTGCTTTGAAAGGAGCCTCATTTCCTGTGCAAGAACTGAAGTTCTTGGCAAAGCCACCGGTGGCTGCAGCATCCGAACCACAAAAATTGTTTTTTTTTACAGTAGTAAAATGGTATTTCCTCCACAACAGCAAATTCTCCCAAGCTGGGCATGGTCTGAAACTAACAGGGCTACTGTGGATGGGAGCTTTGGTGTTAGATTGCCAATTATGTAAATGATGGGGGAAAGGGGTTAATTGCATTCATGGGGATGGCATGGCCAGGACAGGCACAGAGCTGCTTCCAACCTGCATGTGGCCATGAAAAAATTTGGTTCCCACATCAAAAGGATTTACTAACCAAGACAGGGGGAGAGAAAAATAATAATAAACCACTCCATTTCTCTTGACATCACTTTGTGCCTATGTTTTCTCCTTCTTCCACATGTCTCTGCATGCCTGAGCTTTGAGAGGGCTCCTCCTGCAGCAGGGCAGGCACCAGAGCAGCTCTCCAGCCCCTGGGTGCTGGCTCACAGATGCTCAGAACCTTCAAAACCTTTCTGTGCTCAGCAGGCTGCATGTCCCCATGGGAATGTGCTGCATCTTCCCACGGGAATGTGTTGCATCTCCCCATGGGACGGCTCCCAGGTTTGTCACTCCTCTGCACCATGCTGAGGACTTCTTATGGTAGGAGCTGTGATGCAGACAGCTCAGCAATCACCTTCTGCCACAAGTAATGAGCCATACATTGATTTTCTTGCTGGTTCAGTAGCCACACACAGTCCTAAGGACCCCGAGTGCAGCTCTGTAAGAGAAGGTGGTGGCCATGGGGAACCCAAAGAGTCCACGTTTCTCTTTGCTGCTTGGTGACTTTCTTGGAAAAAACTTAAGAGTCAAAAAAGATAAAGAGCAAGCTTTTTAGATTTCTTGGAGGAATTAAAACCAAGAAATTTCTGCTCCCAACCTTGCTATCTGGACAGATTGCCCTTGGGATTGTCAGGTGGTCCCTAACCCCCCCAGGGACCTGAGGGGAAGGTAACCTTGGTACAAGGCACCTGGCACAAAGCCCCAGAAGCTCTGGGGGACAAGCAGGAAACTTCTCCCCCCTCCACAGCCCCAGGCAATGTCTCCACATGGATGTCTCCATCACTGGCTCATGGGGAAGGCTGGCCAGGGGAGAGGTGCAACACCAGGATGGAGGGGAACAGAGGGCAGATCCATGGCAGCCCAGAGGATAACCTCCAGTCCTGATTTGCTGCTTTCCTTCTCCCCAGAACCCACAGAGGAAGGATCAAGGAGGGGAGCCCAGCCCCTGCTCTGGGTCTGCCCTTCCCATGCAGCAGCTCCTGGGATGCACAGGGATCCCACCAGGTCCTTTTCTGACACAGGGGAGTGCACATGCAAACTGGTCCCAGTTCCACCTCCAGTGCTATAAATAATTGATTTTGAGGTAAGCTGAGGAGGGAAGGTAAGAAGACTCCCTGTGCATAATTTCCCATCCAAACTTAAATCCTGAGCTTTGTCTTTCTGAAAAAAAAAATACCCAAACCAACCCTCAGAGCTGATCCTTGGGCTTTATTTTCATTACTGAGCCACCACCCCTGTGGTGCAGGGTCCCAGCCAGACCCTGCTCACCCCCAGGCCCTGTCTCCCCCCTTCATGCCCCTCAAAGCTGCTGTGTCACCCCCCAGTCCCCTCCTCCCACACTTTCCCTGCTTCTCCCGCAGTGGCATCACTTCACCTGGACTCCCCACCCCTTGGCAGAGCAGGGATAAGGATTCCCCAGTTTTTCCTGCTGCCACCACATCCCTGGGACTTACCCAGCCATCTCCCCAGCTGCTCCACACCCCCCTGCCCATCAAACCCACACCCGCTTCACAGGGCAGCCCCTGCCTTCTCCCCTGTCCCAGAGCTGCCGGGCCACAGAAGGTCCTTGGGGGTGGCACCCAACGGGGAGACCGACCCCGTGGGGACCGAGGGCTCGGGTGGCTCGGAGGGAAGGACACAAGAGGGGCCCCAGGGGGGAGGGAGCCCAAAGGCACCCGCGGCCCTGCCCAGCCTGCCCCCATCCCCGCACCCACGGCCACGGGGACTCCATGCGGGGGGGATCCCGCTCCCCCGGGGGTTCCCTCACGGAGCTGCGGGGATCTCCCGCACCCCCCGGGACCCCAGACCCAGGGCCACGCCCACCCGAGGGGCGGAGCCAACGCGGCCCCGCCCACTACCCACACCCTCTCACCCGTGTGGCCCCGCCCACTCCTGCCAGCACCGGCCAATGGGTGGCTCCAATGGCTGACCCCGCCCCCCCGCCCCCAGCCCCGCCCCCCTGGGCGCGCCCTCCCCTCCCCCTCAGCATCCCCCGCCCCCTACCTGGGCCCGTTCGAAGCCTTCCCGCTCCGCCTCCAGCCCGCCGCTGCCCGCCCGCCGGCTCAGCACCTTGGGCAGGGGGTTGGACACCTGCTTCATGGAGCTGCTCACGCGGTCCATGGCCCCGCCGCTCCCGCCGCTCCGCTCCCGCCGCGCCCTCCCC
The DNA here is from genome assembly GCA_023637945.1 of Phaethornis superciliosus. Classification (NCBI taxonomy): domain Eukaryota; kingdom Metazoa; phylum Chordata; class Aves; order Apodiformes; family Trochilidae; genus Phaethornis; species Phaethornis superciliosus. The sequence goes on along the minus strand of JAJQWJ010000023.1, from coordinate 9,939,012 downwards.
GCGTTGCAGCTGGGCTCAGCGCCGCCGCCGGCCGCACCCCGCGCCATTGGTCCGCGCGCCTGTCACTCACGCTGCGTCCCGCCCCGGGCCCGCCCCTTCCCCGAGGCTCCGCCCACCTCCCGCCCCTTCACTCTCATTGGCCGCCGGCACCGCCGCTCGGGAGGAAGCGCGGCCGCGAGAGGGCTGGGGCGGGCGGATCACGTGACTCCCTCCCAGCTGACGCGCCAGCTCTGCCGCCACTCAGCGCCAGGTCCCGCCCCTCCGCCGCAGCCCCGCCCCTTTCCCCGCTCCTTTCTCCGCCCCCTGGGCTCAGTCCCTTTTCCCCGCCCACCCTGCACTCTAGTCCCGCCCCCTGGGCTCAGCCCTCTTCTGATTGGCCAGCGCTCCTGCCACTCACGCTCCGCTGCCCTCTCCCCCAGCCCCCCTGTCGCCCCCTGCAGGCGGTGCGGGGAGGTGCGGTTGTGCGGTGCTGCGGGGCACAGCGAGCTCCCGGCCACCCTCACCCCTCGGGCTCTGAGCTGCCACCGGAGCCGGGCACCCCCGGGGGCTCCCCCAGGCTCGGGCCTGCGGCTTGCGCGGCTTCTGCTCCGCTGAGGCCCCGTCCTGGGGTCCCGGCCCGGCCCGGTCCCTCCGCGGGGTGCGCTCTGCCCCGCAGCTCGGCCCGGGACGTGCAGCCCTTGCTGAGAGCCGGGAGCAGCCCGGGAGAGCTGTGTCCCGGCAGGGCTGAGCCGCTCCGCTGCCCCGGGCCCGCTCGGCAGGGTCTGTTCGGAGCGGGTCAGCGCACGGAGGGATGCGGGACCGCCCGAGCCTGCCTGAGTCCCGCACGGGAGGTTGTGCGGGGGCAGAAGGCACCTGGTGGAGCAGAGCCAGGGGGCTGGGGCAGCCCTGAGAGGAGAAGGCTTCGGGGAGCCCTTCCCGCCATGTCCCGGTACCTAAAGGGTGGGTGCAGGGGATGGAAACTCCCTGTGACAGGGGGGCACAGAAACCAGCAGGGGACAATGGGTACAGGCTGATCCTGGAGACATTCTGGTTGGGAATTTTCCCCCTGAGGACAGTCAGACACTGGAATGATGTCCCAGGGGAAGTGGTGGATTCCCCCACTTCGGAAAGTTACAAACAAACTGCATCTAATATAAACTACAAACAACAAAACCGTGTTACAGATATCTGCAAAACAACTAAAGAGGGATGGAACAAGGTTTTTTGCTTCCCTGGAGCAATGGCTGGTGACTGAGATGTTTTATTGCATAACCTGACACATGTCTTGGGTCTTTTTCCTCTTCAGAGACTTGTCCTGGGGCTTGATGTTCCCCCTCTGGAAACCCAGGAAATTGCTGGACTGTGCCCAGCTCCAGAGGTTTTGCTCTGGAATCTTATACCTTTCTGGAGGTGAATTTCCCACTTGGACCTTTGCCAGAACTTGAACATTTCTGCAAAACATGGACAAATCATTGTTTTTGTAATGAGACTGAAAACTCAGCCTGCTCCCTGGTGATCACCAAAAGGGCAAGGGGGCTGTGCTGGGTTGTTCCTGCATCCTTAAAAGCGGGTCACAAAATCAGTGTCTTCGCTCCAGCTGGGGAGTAGCTGTGCGAATCCATCCTGCCTCCTGCTGTTGAGGTGCTGGGGCAAGCTGGGAACACCAGTTTGAGATGTGGGTTGTCAGGAGCTCCTGTGCAAGCTATTCTCCCTGCATAATTCACTTTTATGGCTTGACTCAATCGCCACGTGAGCCACCTCCTGTAGCTGCCTGAGGTGTGTGTTTGTGTGTGTGTGTATGTGAAAGCTGTTTGCACAACAGCCCTTACCCTCCCCTGCCCCGGGTATGGGGTTCACAGCTGATGGGAAATGGCCCCCCTGAGCAAGGCCACCTCCTCCCATCCCGACTCCCTGTCTGCCTCCTCTCTAATGCACTTCCTGGACACCTGCCTTTTTCCTTGGGGCTGCTCCCAGAGGAGGTTTAATGGGTTTTATTCAGCCCCTAGTGCAACAAGGTGATTAATAATTGAAGGAATGAAGTCATCGCTGAATAGAGATGAAGGAAAGGAAGAACAGAGGAGGGCATTCAGTAAAGGACAGATCCTTGTGGTCTGCCTGCCTCTCCCACCCCTCTGCCTGGATAAAAGCATCCTATTCCTCCTGCATGACCTCTCCAGCACCAGCCTGGGGTTAGGAGGGCTGGACCTCAACCCCCAGGCAAAGCCCACAAGGTTTGTGTTACCTGCTCCCTTCTGATGAAGAGCAGAGGCACATCCTCTCCTGCCATGGCAGAGGCAGGTGCCCATTCTGGGACCTGGGCTGCCCAACTGGGAGACTCACACCCGGGCAGGAGCAGGGGAAGGCAGCTGATGCGGTCCAGAATGCTGCTCCTCGTTGCTTCTGCCTCCAAGACAAAGGAATGGGATGGAGCCAGGGTCTAGGCCACAGGCAGCTGTTTGGACCCCCCCTTGGCTGCCCCAACCCCCTGAGGAGCTCTGCTGGATTTGGGGTGCTGGCCTGGGCTGGGCTGCTCTGCAGGCACTTGGGGGGCTCCCTTCTGGTGGGACCATGTGCTTGGTTTTTAGGTTGCTCTGCAGGGATTTGGGGGGCTGGTCTCTGGTGGGAGGGAGTACCTTGCTCTTAGGCAGGCTGGGAGATGCTCTGGAGGTGGGGAAGGCAGAGGCTGAGCCTGTTCCAGGGGGAGATGATGGGGAAGGGCTGTTGTGCAGGGCAGAGGAAAGCTGGGCTGGGCATCACTGCTCTGACCCAGCAGGTCCTTGTCAGAAGGCACAGATAGGTTTTACTGCTTGGTTGCTGTGTGCTCCTCTCTCCTGTCCGTGAGGCTGGACTGCAACCTGGGGACAAAGAGTGATGGGAGAGCCTGTCACGGGGGTGTATGGCCTGTGTGGGGACACAGATTGGCTTCCTCGGTGCCACCCACCCCAGAGCAGCTGCTTACACCTTGCTGGGACAGCAGACCTTGGGCTTGGGCTCTGGAGCATGGTCACCTTCCTCACCTTCAGGAGATGTCTGGGTTGTCTTCAGCAGGATGGAGACCAGGGCTCTGGTGTCTGCTGGGACATGAAGAGGATGGTGTGTCCCCTCTCTTCTTCCCTTTGGGCAGCCCAGAGCCCAGCAGTGTGTGACACCCACCGAGGGCTGGGCAGGGGGCTGGAGCTGGGCATTGCCCCCACACAGGGCTTTGTGTGTCCTGCTGCTCACGTGTTCTGAGGCTTTGGTCCATATCAGCCCTCTGCAGCAGGAGCCCTAAGGACCTGCAAGCAAAGAGAAGGAAGAAGTGGCAGGAGAAGGGCCAGAAGGGCCCTGCCTGGGGATGCTCTTTTCCCAGGGTTTGGGAGCTAGAGGCTTCTTTCCATCCCCCATCCCCAGTCTGAGCTGGGAGAGTCCCAGGGTGCTGCCACAACACTCCTCATCCTCCCGTGGCTGGCCCAGGCTCAGGAGAGCACAGATCCCCCTTGTTTCAGCAAGAAAATAGAGGCACAGAGAGCACCACAGTCCCTCCTCTGTTACCCAGAGGCTGTGCTGAGATCCTGCTTTCTGTTCCCAGCCAGAGGGGAGCTCCCACACAGACCCCTTCATCACCCCATGGAACTCCTCCAGGCACAAGCTCCTGAGCCCAGTGGCCAGCGAATGGGAGGGCAGTGGCTGTGAGAAGCCTTCCTAGTCCTACAACCACAACTACAGCCCTGCCCTGATCAAGGGAAGTTTGCTTTTACCCTGGGACACAGCCACCTCAGGAGCCAAGTTCCCCATCCTGTGCAGGGGGGGGTCCAGACCCTGCAGAAGGGGCCCTGGCAGAGCAAAGGGGACGTGGAGCATCACAGTGCACCAGGGGCAGCCTCCCTGGGGGCTGTCATTTTTTTTGAGTCCATTTTTGGAATGCTTTTGGCAAATCAGAGGCTGCTGCTGAATCCTTGTGATATCAGAGCCCCTGGACTGCTGCACGGGGCAGGCAGTGGCAAAGGGATGGGATGGGAGGGGATGGGGTGGGATGGGGTGGGATGGGATGGGGTGGTCCAAAATTGAGGCTTTCCAGACACCTCACATCTGGCTTGGAGAATCCCACAAACTGCAGCAGCATCACTTCTGCCTTGCTGTGTTCTTAGAAACTGTCGGTGTCTTTCTGTTGACATTTACCAAAAATACTCATCTGGGGGCATAGCCTGATGTATAAATTTCAATCCAGGGATTTCACAGCAATTTCAGAAGATACTCTCTAGATCATGCAGTCCTGTAGGACCAGTTGTTGGACAGTCCCTGGGGATTTAGACCAGGAGTCCATCTAGCCCAGCCTTAATATCTCCAGGTGTGGCAATATTTGTGCTGCCCCCTCGAGTGCACTCACAGCCTCCAGCCATCCTCACTTTACAAACCTTCCTGAGCTTATGGCTTTGGAATTCAAACCCTGCCTCAGACATGTGGGAATTCCCTTGTGATCACCGTGGCCCTTGCCAAAGAGCTGCTTCCTTCCATTCTGAACCTGCCTCTTTCCAGCTTCTTTCAGTGGTTCAAGGCTCTTGCCCTGTAAGAGACAGAAACTAAACACTATTTGTTCCTCTTCCTAGGCCATAAATTTGCAGACTTCAATTTCCATTCTGGAAAGTCTGAATCCCTCTCCTCATCTGAGCCCTTGCTTGTCTTTCTTGGAGCTGCAGCCCCCTGCCATTTCTGACTCCCCACACTCATTATCTTTCTCTCTCCACCTGACCTGCTCCCAGTTAAAACCAGAGTTTCCCACATGAGTGATTGGGCAGTTCCCAGGGGTCCTGGGATAATGGAATCCCTAGACAGGACTCCAAAGGGAGCAGGCTTCCTCCTGCATCCCAAACCTGTTCTGGTGATGGATCCAAATATACCATGTGTAGTTTCTATCAAAAGCTGAAACACACCATAAGGCAGAGGTTTTATGGACTCCATAAATAGCTGCTATTTGGGATGCATGTTATGGAGGAGGATTTAGAAATCAAAATATTTGGAGATTTGCATTATTGGTCTTGGCAGGAAGGAGCAGCCAAGACAGAAATACCAAATCTTCCTTCAAGAAAATAACAGAGTTTAGGAAAACAGTGAATAGGGGGAATAACAGAGGTGTCAAAACCTCCAAGAGTTCCTTTTATGATGAATGAAAGCAGGAAACACAGCCTGGTATATCTCGGAAAGGAGAGAGAATTCATTGTAAATGTCTGTTCCTGATAGAAAATACTGATTTTCTTCGGAACAAATCTAGACATTTCCAGCAAACCTGTATTTGAATAATGCAAGAACATCCAGAACATTCAGCTAAAAGCAGTTCCGAGCTGGGCTGTGTTGGTGTGAGCTGCATCATCCAGGATGTCTCCAGCTCATTCCCCAGCCTGTTCTCCTCCTCTCAGTTTTATTCTGGTCCCTCTGTGGAGATGTGGAACAGGATTGCTCAGAGGGGGGGATGTGTGCAAATGCTCTGAATGCACTGGCAGGGATGCCAGGAGCAGGGGAATGGAAGGGGTAGATGTTGGAGGCAGGCAGGTTAGCAGGCCAGCAGCTCATTACTTGGAGGTTCCTTACAGAGTCCTCTGGCCAAGGGAAGGGTGAAGAGAGGCCATCTCCTGTTCTCTATCCTTTCTTGGTATGATGTCAGTACATAATATGCCACACCAGGGCGCCCTGTCACTGGGGCTCCAGGCACTTCCCTCCCCAGGGCTGTGCAGCACCCCTGACACTGCACTTTCCCCACTGCATCATGGCATGTTGCAATGTTTCCGTCAGGTTTCCATCCTCACTCTCTGTCTCCCTCCCTATAAAGTGGGCTGAACCCAGTGGTCCCACACCAGGCCCAGCAAGGAGCACCCTGCAGCACCCCAGATCCCCCTCCACTCAACAGGACCATGAAGACCTCCACAGCTGCCCTCGCTCTACTTTTTGTGGCTCTCCTCTGCTATGAGGTCTCCTCTTCTCCAGGTAAGTCCAAGCCCTCCTGCCTAAGGTTCTCTCTTTCTTTCTGCCATATAATGTCTGGTAATACTGGGCACCAATTCCTCCTGCACCTCTGCTGTGGGAAAGGAGAGGCATGTCTTGCTGTTCCTTGGCTCCTGGGCTTCCTGAGGGAGGGATGACTGGGGTGGGAGCTGACCATGGGAGCAACACCTCTTCCAGTGGAGACCTCATGGTCTTCTAACCCTGCTTCTGGTCTGGTTTAATGAGAAAATTTAACTTCTCTTCCAGCTTCTGTCAACTTTTCTGGTCCCTGCTGCACCCAATATCTCTCCAAAGCCTTTCCTGCGAGTCGTGTGATGATGTATCAGCACACAGGCAGCCACTGCCTCCAGCCAGCTGTGATGTGAGTAGATCTTCTGCCCAAATCCTCTGGGACCCTGCTCCACCGAAGGCTGGCAGTGTCAGGAAATCCCACATCACACCCCATCCTGGCAAGGCAAAACACCAGGCTGGGCTCTCCTATGTTAGGAGAATGGCCTGGAAACATCTCAGAGGCCAATCCCACATCTCTAGCAGTGAATTTCTGGGCTTTCCTATTAGATTTAAACTTCTTCTTTAAACATCTTCTACTGGTCACAGCCCCCATCCCCAGGTAGTGGAACTCAGGCAAGGAGAGTGTCCTGGATGGAGTGGGAGTGCTGGGGAGGTGTCTGGTTTGATAAGGTTCAGTGGCAAGGAGCAAGTGGTCCCCTCCTCTCCCTCCTGTCCTGTCCTGTCCTGTCCTCTCCTCCCCTCTCCTCTCCTTTAACTGAATTTCATTCTGCAGATTTACCACGGTGAAGGGCAGGATGGTCTGTGGCAAACCAGGTGACAAGTGGGTCCAGAACATTGTGAATCCCGTCCAGCAGCAGTCAGGCAGTGGATGAGCATCACCCTGCTCCAGACATCTCCTCTGCAAGGTTCTGCTCTCACGGGCACCTCTGACACCTCCGTGTTCTCTGTGCCTGACGATTGGGCAGAGTATTTAATATAGTGTTCAGCTCCTTTTGTGTGAAGGACGCTTTAATTTATTTGGCATTGTCTGTGAGTCTTTTCATTCTGATTTGTATAGTTTGTGGTGGATTTATTTTTTGTATAATAAAAAGGAGCAATACCTGCAGGTTCTCCCACTGTCTCTGGGGTTGCCTAGTGGGCAGCAGCAGCTGGAAGGGTCCTGGTGGACCCTGGATGGGTCTGGTGGGAGTGGGGTGGCTCCCAGTGTCTCCCAGTGTCTCCCAGTGTCTCCCCAGCCCCAGCATTGTGGATTATGGCTCCTGGCAGGGCTCTGAGCAGCTCCGGACCCCTGCGCTGCCCTCTCCACACCCAACCTCTTGGCTCCTCAGGGTGGGCAGGGGCCATGGTGGGTTTTTGGGGGTGAGTGGGCAACGCGGGGGTCCCCGAGCTCGTCCGGCACCTTTGGGACCGGCACCGGGATCCCTGCAGCCAGCACCCGAGAGGCCGCGTTCCCTCTGCCCCCCGGACACCGGGATTATTTCTGCCGCTGCCCTCCCTCCCTCCCGCCCTCAGGGGAGGCTCAATTGCCGCTGTCCCGGCCGTGCCACGCTCCTCCCCCGGAGGCTCCGTGGCCGCCGCCTCTGCTGCCTTCGCTCCGTGACCCCGGGGGGAGGCAGCGCGGGCAGGGCCCCGGCCTCGTCCCGGCATGGCCCTGGCGGGTGCCCTGGAGCGGCTGCAGGAGGAGGCGATCTGCCCCATCTGCCTGGAGTACATGAGCGAGCCGGTCAGCATCGACTGCGGGCACAACTTCTGCCGGGGCTGCATCGCCAAGCACTGCCAGGACAAGGGGCTCTGGGCCGACGGGCCCTTCTCCTGCCCGCAGTGCCGAGCCTCCTGCCACCGCAGCGGCCTCCGGCCCAACAGGCAGCTGGCCAACATCGTGGAGAGCATCCGGCAGCTGGGGCTGCGGGGCGGTGCGGGGGCCGAGCCGGGGACCCCGCTCTGTGCCCTGCATGACGAGCGCCTGAAGCTCTTTTGCGAGGAGGAGGAGGAGGCCATCTGCGTGGTGTGCCGGGAGTCCCTGCACCACCGCTCCCACACGGTGTACCCCATCGAGGAGGCAGCCCAGGTGTACAAGGTAGGGGAGGTCCGGCCCCGCTGGCACCGGGAGCTGCTGCCGCCCCTCTCCTGCGGCCCCGGGGCTCGGCAGAGTCGGGGGCACCCACCTGACAGAGTCAGTGTCACCCCCGTGTCACCGGGATGAGGCTGCACCCACCGCCTCCCCAATTGCGGAGGCCCCTGGGAGCACCCGCTGCCCCTCGGGGTGCCTGGGGACACCCTGGCTCCCTGCACCCCCGGAGAAGAGGGGTGGTGGGTGCTGTCCTGTGGGTGTTCTGCCTCAGTGGAGGGGTGCACCCAGCCCCTGTGTCCCAACCATGCCTCCAGCAGCGACCCAACCTGAAGAGTGAGAAAACCCCGGGGAAAAGGCAGGGAGAGGGTTAAGGGTGTGAGGGGAGTGAAGAGCACAGCTGGTGGTGTGGGTGCCAGGGCTGGCACTGCCTGGCGCAGGGTCACTGTCCCCTGCCTGCCTGCTGGCACTGCCTGGAGGGTGCTGCTGGGCTAGGCTGAGCTGCTTGCTTCTCTTTTCAGGTCAAACTCCAGAAATCCCTGGAGCATCTTTCAAAGGAAGTCGAGGATGTGAAGAAGCGTGAGTCAGTGGAAAGGATGAAAACCCAGGAGTGCAAGGCAGGTGCCTGGCTTAAATCTCGAAGAATGAGCTTCTGAGATACCAGCAACTAAAAAAAACAATGCTGAGTCATCTTGTCAGGGGCTCTGATTTTGTCACTGTCCTCAGGATGGGACATGTCCCCAGATGCTACTCTTCTATGGAGCATCAGTGCTGGAAACCAGGGTCAGTGGCCATGTGCAGCTCTGTGTAAACATAAAAAGCTTTGCAAAGAAATGCTTTGCACTCAGCAGCGCACCAGCTTCTCCGAAATCACAGGGAACTGGGTGCTGATAAAAAGGAAAACACGAGATATTTTTTATTTCCTTTTAGTTTTACAGCATGTGCCTGAGCTACAGGCCAGGTGTGAGCCGTATGGCAAGCTCTGCTCCACAGCACCAGGAACCAGAAGTTTTGCACCAATAAAAAGAAAAGCTGAATTACTGCACCCCTGCCTGACTCCAGGGAGTCTCAGGGAAGGTTGATGCCAGCATCATGGCTGCGTTTGGGTCCCTCCACACTGAAATATGGAAAGTAAAAGTAACTGCAGAAAAGGAAAGGAAACGAAACTGGTGGATCCAGTTATCCAGCCCTGAGCTAGACCTGATGATTCATCAGCTTTGGCAGGGAGAGCAGCTTTCTCTAGGCCCCCCTAGTTATGTGCTCAGCTCCACAGCCTGTCTGCCCCAGCCCTGCCAAGTGTGTGATGGCTTTTTGGGGGTGCCCTTGCCTGCTCCCCCCCTTGGAGGCTGGGAAGGAGCTGTGTCAGTCTCTTCTCCCTGCCTGAGTCAGGGGTCACAGCTCAGCTTCCTCCTGCTTCCTCCTGGCCTGGCAGCTGGTTGCGTTTTTTCAGGAAAAAGGGAAAAAATATCCCTTGCAAGCAGCAAGGGGGAAGGGGCCATGGCAGTGCTGGCTTATGGAGCCTTCATGACTCAAGTCCAAGAAATCATGTGTTTGGACAAAAAAAAAAAAAAAAAAGAAAAAAAGAAAAAGAAAAAGAAATTAGGAGCAGTTTTGTCCTGACAGTCCACAGCGTATTTTCGGCGGCTTCAGGTTGCCAGGAGAGTGCCAATTTTTAGGACTCTGGTGAAAAATCCTAAAGCTCTGGCAGGCTCTGCCTGTTGCTGGCTGCAGTGAGAGCCCTGGGACATCTGGGGTGTCCCCCCTGGCTTCCTCTTCCACTGCCCACCAGCCCTGGGACTTTTCCCACCTCTTTCCCCTTGACATTTTTTTCCAGTGTTTCCTGTGGGCTGTTGTACCACATTTAATACAAACTGACCCCAACACCCGGTGGCATCTCCTGGCAACCCCATCCCCCCTGTGCTGCACTGAAATGTCACCACATGTCTGAGGTCAGGCAGTGTCTTACAGCTGGTAAACTGAGGCTGCTGAGGGGCTCTCAGCCCAGGTGAAAACACCAAGAGATGCTTTTGTCAAAAAAAAAATGTTTTCCTGGGGCCTAGTGCTGGGTGTGGATGCTCTGGCATCTATCCCCATCTCAACTGCCTGGCTAATGTTGTCTCCCTTCACCCCATTTATCTTCTCATTGCAAGGAGGTGGTGAAGAAAAAGCGGGAGAAGATTGTGAGTGAGTTTGGGAAGCTGCATCGGCTGCTGGCTGACGAGGAGAAGATGCTGCTCCAGAGGCTGGAGGAAGAAGAGAAGGGAATTCTGCTGACGATCAGTGAAAATCTGTCCAGGCTGGTGGAACAGAAGTCCTTGATGGATGAACTGATCTTGGAGATAAGAGAGAAGATCCAGCAACCAGCAGATGTGCTGCTCAAGGTCAGGTTATGCCACCAACACCCCCAACCCCAACCTTTGCCATCTCTGTGGGTGGCCTGGGCCAGGCTGTCTGCTGGGCACAAAGTTCAGGAGCCCCACACCCAGAATGGTCTTTCTCTTCTTCATCTAGGACATGAAGAGCATTCTGAGCAGGTAGGTACCCCTGTTCATTCCTTCTACCATCCTGTCTGTGTCTGGGATCTAAGTGGGATGTTTGTGTCTGCTCCATGCCAAGCCAGGGATGGGGGGGTCCTCTCTGGGGCTGACAAGGGGGGCCTAGGACCAGTGAGGGCTGGCAGAAGAGACTCCATCCCCTTCTTCTAGGATCCCAGGTCTTGTGCTGGAGTGACATGCTCTGGATACAACCCGTGGGTACTGCTCTCATTTCAGGTGTGAGGGGATGAAGTTCCAGTCCCCCAAAGCTGTGTCTGTGACCCTGAAGGAAAACTACAGCATCCCCGAGAGGTGCCTGGGCATGAGGGACATGCTGAAGAAGTTCAAAGGTGAGGGGGCTGCGTTTGGTCTGTGGTGCCCCCCACCACACCCCGGAGCACTGGGAGGTTTTTTCCAACAAGTTTAGCCCATCTGGTCCCAGTTTGTGTCTGAATGAGTTGTGTGGCACTCAGTGCCATAGTCTGGTAACTGCAGCAGTAGTGGATCAGGGGTTGGGACTTGATGATCTCTGAGGTCCCTTCCAACCCAGCTGTTTCTATGGTTCTATGATTCTGTGATTCTATGATTCTAAGCTGGTTTCATGGTGGGGAAACCTTCCTCGTTCTGGTCTTGGGTGGGTTGTGAGATGTCCCTGAAGACTAAGAGGGCACTCAGGAGTGTCAGGCTCTGTGTTGCCCTCCAGCTCTTGCTTTCACTGCTGGCTGTTTCTGAAGCTGTCCTTCCACCCTTCTCTTGCTCCAGTGGATGTGACTCTGGACCCCGAGACAGCACACCTGGAGCTCGTCGTGTCCGAGGACCGCAAGAGTGTGCGGCGTGGCAGCAGGAAGCTCTTTCTGGCCTTCTTTGACAACCCCAGGAGGTTCAGCAACGCTCCAGTGGTCTTGGGGAGTCAGAGTTTCTACTCGGGCCGCTGCTACTGGGAGGTGCAAGTGGGAGACAAGCCCGAGTGGGGCTTGGGGCTGTGCCAGGAGTCTGCCAGCAGAAAAGGCAACGTCCTCTTCTCTCCTGCCAATGGGTACTGGATGCTGCGGCTGCAGAATGGGGGCAGCTACGAGGCCCTCACCTCACCTGTCTCCCCACTGACCCTCAGTGTCAGGCCCCGGCGTATTGGGATCTTCCTGGACTACCAGGCAGGAGAAATCTCCTTTTACAATGTGAGCGACCACTCCCACATTTACACCTTCACTGACAAATTTTCAGGCAATCTCCGTCCTCTCTTCTTCCTGGGTGCCTTTTTGGGGGGCAGAAATGCGGAGCCCCTGGTCATCTCCTGGGTCAGGGACACACAGGGGACTGGGTGCATCATCCTGTGACAGTGCCTGCCCTGACTTCTTGGTGGTGAGCAGAGACCTAGGAGCCTGAGCAGCTCCTCCTGTGAGCAGGGCAGTACCCTGGGGAACAGCACAGGGAAATTGCTGTGTGCCCTGGTGAGTGTCATGGCAGGGTCCTCATGTGTGGGTCTTGGACACCTGACCACCAACAGCTGACCATGAACTGCTGATCATTACGCAGTTGTCCTGGTGCTGAGCCAGCAGTGTAGAAGTGTTTGGCAGTCACTTGCCTGTGGCCAAGTGTCCTTCCCCCCCTTGTGTGCTCCTGGCTGCTGGGGATGACCCCCACCTTGTGCCAGGCTGATGCTGTGCAGGGCACTTGGCAGGGGGTATGTGCCATAACCTGCTGCACTGCTGCTCACCTCCTGGGCTGCTGGAGAAGGTTCTGCTTTTGGTGTGAATCGCTCTGGAACAAAGCAATAAAGGGTTGATTTGGGGAGCTTTGTCTGGCGCATCGTGGTTCTGTGGTGCATCCATCCCAGCTCATTAACCCCAGCTGATCCCCAGCATCTCAGAGAACAAGGAGTGCTGCTGGGTCTGGTCCTCTCTGGCCCAGGGAAGGTCCCCAGGAGATCCCCCTGTGGCAGGTAGATGGGCACCTGCAGCAGGGACGGGGTAGCAGCAGCTGCCTGGGTTTTTGGCCATGCCTCATCCTCAGGGTGAAGGCAGGGAGACATCTGTATGGGTCTGGGTGCTGGAGGTCCCTAAGCTGCTCCCTCTCATCTCTGCCCAGGAGATGACCTTCAGGCCTGGTAGCTCCAGCCCTTCACCAGCCCAAGGGATGGGAAATCTCCAGGCATGGGAAACTGCATTGCCCACTCCAGGATGGGGACACTTTGAGGGCTGCAAAACAGGGAAAGAATAATAACCTACCCTGTGGTGATGTCTCCAAAGGTCACCCCTGGTATTTGGTCTCTCTGTCCCCTGTGTGAGGCAGGGCACACTTCAGACAAAAATAATGAAGCTCCTTAATTTAAACACCATTTTAACTTGAAAAAAATCTGATTTGTTAAAGCACAATCTCCAAATCTCAGCAGAATTTCTTTGGGGATGTCCTGGGTGATACTTTAGGAGGCTCCTAGTGAAAAATCATGCTGGACCTGAGATCCTTTCCTCTCAGCTGAGTTTTGCAGCATTTTTGGAAGTCCCACCCTCCTCTTTTCAGATGCAGGCTGTTTATTTTGGAGGCTGAATAGCAGAAAGGAGAGACCAGCTGGAAGAGCCCAACCCCAGCCTTGTCATGTCCCAAGAAGGAGGAGGGACAAAGTTCTTGGTTTGCTCTGCAGCTCATTGACCTCCATGGAGATCTTACAAGAGGGAGCATGAGAAGATAAGGAAGGCCCTGAGCTTTGCAGTCCTGACAGAGGTCTGGGAGCAGAGTTCTGGGGTAGCTGTGAGGACAACCAGGGAAACTTGTGCAGGGTGGCAGCTGGGCAGGGACCAGACTAAATGTCACTGAACCAGGGGTGGGAGGAGGTGGTGGGATGGAAGCTGTCCAGGAAAGAGGACTAATTTGACTGTGACAATGTGACAGATGAGTGGCACTGGCCCGTAAGAGCAAAGCGTTTCCAGAAGAGGCAGGAGAAAGTGCAACAGTCCAGGGATGTTGCAAATAGGGGGAACAAATGAGCAGGAAGGATGTGGACTTGCCCTGATGCAGCATTCAAGGCGTTCCTAGAAATCATGAATCTGCCTCTTGCAGGAAGGAGGGTAAAGGTTGAAGAGATGAGATAGCTCTGAATATGATGTAAAATTTTCCATCCGGTGGACACTCAGCAACTCAGAAACTGCTCAGGGCAGGTACCAGTCTGCCCTGAGATGCCCAGACTGGTTGGCAGTGGGCAGTGGGAGGAAAGCTGGGACCTGGCTTTTCCAGCTCCTAACATCAAGCTAAAGCTGTTCTAAACCTGCTTGCAAGAAGGTTTCTGTTGAAGTCATGACAAGTGGAGCTTGCCCCTGTCCTTGGTGGGATTTTAGTTCTGTGTAGCCTGCCCCAGCCTGAGGGATGGCTGCAGAACCTGAGCAGAGTTCAGGGGTTGGGTGCACAAGGGCTCCTGTTCCCCAGCTCCATCCCACTGGTGACCTTCACACAGCATCATAAGGTTCTTTGTGACCAAAGGGGCTCCCGTGTGCACCAGGCTGGTCACAGTCACACCAGCTCCTCCTGGTCTCCATGTGAAGGGACACAGGCAGACAGATGAGTGACTGCAGGGACATTTTGGATCCCCTGCTGTGGTGGGTCCCGTGACTGATCTGCTCAAGGTAATCCCCTGAGGGACCACGTCTGTCAGGATGGGAGATCAGGAGCTGTTTTTCTGAGCACTCAGTAGATTAATGTCACAATTTTAAGCTTTGGCTCTGGGGGTGGTTTGGTCACTCAGAGGCACTGACTGTGTCCCCTGGGAAGGTTGTCCATGGACAAATTTACCACAGGCTGGTGGTTTCAGAAATGTGCTTTTTCAGCAAATGTGAACATCTTTCTTTCAATGGAAAGGCTTTGTCATCTTAGGGGGATGTGAGTTATTGTCAGCATCTTTCTAAGAACTGAGCAAAAATGCACATTCAGGTCTTCAGGAAAGCTGGGGAGGCACTTGGGACAAGGGCCTGGAGGGATGGGATGAGGGAATTTGGTTTCAAGATGCAAGAGGGGAGATGGAGAGGAGATGGGAGGGAGAAATTTTTTGGTGTGAGAGTGGTGAGTCCAGGTTGCCCAGAGAGGATGTGGCTGCCCCATCCCTGGCAGTGCTAAAGACCAGGTTGGATGGGGCTTGGAGCAAGCTGGGCTGGTTGGCAGGAGCTTGGGACTGGATGATCTCTAAGGTCCCTTCCAACCTAAACCAGGCTGGGATTTTGTGATGATTTTTTTCTTTGAGCTGCCCTAGAGGGACTAGAGGTCCAGTCAGGAGGAACCCAAAGCCTTGCTCATCCAACAGCACAGGACACAACAGGACATGAATGTCAAGAGCTGATCAGAGGATCCTAAATGTCACCAGTGGTGTGGGTGCTGTCTCCTTCAGCTCTGGTGGGATATCAGTCCCAGAGCTCCAGTGTCTCCTTGTGGGGTCGATCTTGCCCTGGGATGGGTCTGGCAGGGTAATTGCTGGGGGGCACTGCATCCCTGCACAGGCACCTCCAGGGAGGCACAGATTTTGGAGGCATGGAGAAGCAGCACCTTTTCATTCCAGAGAGACACATCTGCTTAGCATCTTGTCCCAGCTAAACCAGAGTTTAATGAAATAGTTCTAAAAATCTTGTAGGGAACCATTTTTGGCATCCTTAGCTCTGGAATAGCTGATCCATTTTAGCTGCAGCTCACAGAAAACTTCCCCTGAAACAGTCAGCATGTAAAAATAAGATCCTAAAGGTAACACTTTAATTGACTATAATGTGGCTGAGCATGTAATTTAAATAGCTGCCAGGAGCTGTAATGAGCAGTGATTAAACACCTGACAAAGAGAGGGAGCCAAGCTACCTGACTGTCAGCTGTGCCCTTCTCACACCTCCTCCTTCAAGGTTTTTCTCTTATTTTCCAAAATAGGAGGTTCAGACAAAAATCTTGTGGGGGATTTGACAGTGCAGAACAGCAAATAAAGAACAGTGTCACGGTTTGACACTGGCCCTAAACCAGGACAAGAACACTCAGATTTTCAGCTATTGTCATTGTGAAGAATTGTAATAGAGGCAAAGACACGAAGTTCTTAGAAAAATATTTATTTCTTGAAATTTGAATGAAATATTAAATAAAAATACAATTAATTAAATATATAAAATATAACCTGAGCATGAGTCTTAATTTTAAAAAATATATCTATTAAATAATATTATTTGTGAGGAGTTACTGCACCCTCCTCTAAAAAAAAAAAAAAAAATTAAATAGCAAACACTGAAGTCAAGTTCTGGAAGGTTTTCAGTTTCCAAGCTCTCTTTAGACAAGAAGCAAGCCTTCTCAGTGTCAGCACTGCAGCATTGCCCATCCTGGCAGGCAGGCAGGTGGCAGGCTGGGTGCTGTGCCCTCAGTTCAGCTCCAGGTCACTGACGTACTCCTGCACCCAGCTCTGCTCGGGGTCAGCACAGACCTGGCGGCCCTTCCTGGTGACAAACCTGGGGGATGCAGAGAGAGAGGGGTTTTGGTGGGGGAGCACAGCCTGGAGAGGGGCCCTGCCCCACACTCAGCCTCTCCTGAGGCTCAGCAGGGTTTGCCCATGGCTGGCAAATGGCTTGCACAGGGGTGAAGCAGGATGGGTGCCATCCAGCCCCTGGGTGCTGAGCCACTGCACCTCATCCCCCCCATCCCTTCCACCCCTTGGGATGTCTTGTGGAAAGGGTTTTCCCCTTCTCTGGATCCTAAGGGAGAGCCACCACTCCCCAGATGGCTTGGAGCAGCTTGGGGGTGTCCTGCCCATGGCAGGGGCTTGGAGCTGGATGAGCTTTGAGGTCCCTCCCAACCCGAGCAGTTCCATGACTCTGTGGCTCTGTGACTCACACGACAGCAGCCTGGGGACACTGGCTGTTGGTCTCATAGTATTCCGCCACGAAGCTGCGGGGCAGCTGCCGGGAGGTGTAGGTGAAGCAGCAGGAGGTCGGTGGGTCAGACCCAACTGTGGAAAGCAAAGACAGACATCAGCAAGCAGCAAGAGGGAGATGGAACTGCAGGGAAGTGGGGAGGACATGGAGGAAGAAGAGAAAAGGCAAGGTCTTTTTCCTTCTTCCTTCAGTTCTTGTCTTCTGAGTTCACCCTGAACTGGCACTGACACGGCCCGTGCCACGCTGAGCTGTGCCTTTCCCACGGCAGGAGAGCCTCAGCAGCCCTGGAACTGTGGTTCCAGAGTGTGGTCTGACACAAGAAGGGGCCAGGGGTGGAAGGGTTGGCAGAAGAGACCCTGTTCCAGGGTCAGCATCTCTCCTGTCCCCCATTTGAGGTGATGGGGAGAGCCTGGACTTACGTGGTGCGGCAGAGATGTGACAGCAGAGAGTGGCAGCAAGAAGGGCGAGGACAGTCACAGAGACCTTCATGGCAGCTGGAGCTGTAGCAGGCAAGTAGAGCTTGGAAGAATCTCTGCTGTCTGGTGCTGAGGCAGTCGGCAGCTCCCCAATTTATGTGGTGAGGAAGTCCCTGCGGAGGCTTGTGTAGGCATGGGGGAATTTCCCCCAGAGAAAAGGCTGCTCATGGTGCAGTCCTCTGGTGGAACCCAGCAGCAGGTCCAGCCCCACAGGGATGAAGCTCCCCCCCCTTGATTCAGAGCCTTCCCTGTGACGCAGCATAGGAAACAGCCACCGTTGCTATTTCTGCCTCTTTCATGATGTCCTTCAGCAAGAAGTTCCCCTGTGGGTGTTCCTGCATGTGTCAACTGTCCCCTGTTACCCAACATGCAGCCTGGGTGTCAGTGTGTCAGTCCAAGCTGAAGAGCACGGCTGGGATGAGGCCAGTTGGGAAAAAGAGGCTGAGGTCTCCTTCCCTCTGCACTGATCCCCTCCCACAGGGCTGCCCTGGGAGCAGGAGGTGGGAGCTGTCACCACTGGGCTTCATCTCCCAGCCATGCTGCACATGGCCCGAGGCAACCCAGGGCATGTCCTGTAGCTGGGACAACGCTGTGGGGACAAGCATGGGTAGTGATGGGCATGAAAGAAGAGTCCCTGAAACACTTGAGTTTCCTCCTCAGTTTAAGGGAAAGAAGAGCTGAGATGAAGTGTTCCCCTGGAGGTGCCAGCTGCACCCCAGGTCCTATGAGCAGCCCCTGAATTGCAATGGCTACTGATAGGTGATGCCCATCTTTGGTGGTCAGGAGTTGTAGAGAGCTAAAAGAAGAATGTGTTGGATGTGACCTTGAAGATGAGGTGTAAGGAGCTTTGGGAGCAGGGTGAGGAAGAAGATGCTGCTTCTGAAGATCATGAGTGATTTACTGGAGGATGAGGCTAAAAACTGGGATTTCTGGCAAGAAAGGAGTATCTGGTCTCATCAGAAAAGATAAAACTGTCATGACTGCAGGCCAGGAGGAATGAGCACTTTGTATGGGAGAGAGTAATGTATGTATGAGAGTAAGAGCTCAGAGATCTCTGAGGGCCGGGCAAGGGCTGCTCAGGGGTGGCTCACAGGGATTAAGTCACAGATGGGCTGCTGTGGGGGTCTATGAAACACTTCTGCCCCCAAGGAGGAGAGAGAAGGCCTGGCAGAGTGGTGATGGATGCTCTGGGAAGAGCTGAGGGCTGTCTGTCCATAACAAGGTGTTCCTAGAAGATTTCCCAACGTGGTTTCTGGATTCATAGACTCCTAGGATGGTTTTGCTTGGAAAAGAACTTTAAGATCATCAGGTCCAACTGTTAACCCATCACTGCCGTGGCCACCACTAAACCATGGTCCTCAGCACCACATCCAGGGCTCCCTGACCCATCCTGTGGTCTCTCCTGGTAGCAGGCAGTACCAGGGCCACCCAAAGCAGTCTGGCTGATGTTGCACCCCTTGACATAGAGGGATAGCAAACCCCCCCAAAAATCCCAGAAGCAAGTGCTAAGTAAAACAACTGTCCAAAATAAAGTTGGTGATAGCAGAAATGGAAATTCTCATGCTAGAATGAAAGGGGAACCCTGAAAAAAATCCCAGCGGCAAGATTGGATGATGTAAGTTGCTATTTATAGCAGGTTTTAATGCTGAGGAGTCAGGATTCGCTCAGGAAAGGAAGTATTGAAAATTTTATGAGTTCGGAAATCGCCTTTAGGACCAGCTCAGTCTCCATCCTGCCCTGGACAGAGCTGGTCCACCACCGACCTTCCATCAGCAGCCAGAAAATTCACTCTCACCATTCTTGACATTTCTGGAGAAATGCTGGAATTTTGGAGATGATGTCATATCCCGGAGCTGGCTCCAGTGGGAACCTGTGCTGTGGGAGTGATTGGGAACCATCTGGTTCTGGCCCCCCCGGGCAGTGTGAGCAAGCACCACCAGCTGTGTTGTACAGGAGGCTCTGTCATGTCCCACCTAAAGTGTGCACTGTCAGGAAGGGGTTTGGTGGTGGTAAGAAGAATTAACCTTGTTAAAGGTTCACACTTCCTCCAACAGACAGGTTTCCTAAAAAAATACCCCGGGAATATGATCACTTTCTAATGGGGGTGCCTCAGATTTTAATTTCTGCCCCTGGCTCCAGAGCTGCTCCTGTCCTAAGCCATCATCTCCTCTGGACTTGTTCCAACAGCTCCATGTCCTTCTGGTGTTGGGGACCCCAGATCTGGACCCAGCTTTACCCCCGGGGGGTCTCCCCAGAGCAGAGCAGAGCAGAGCAGAGGGGGACAATCCCCTCCCTCCCCTGCTGGGAGGATGCTGGGGATGCAGCCCAGGACAAGGGGGGTTCTGGGGGTTTCTGGGCTCTCAGTGCACGTTGTTGGCTCATGTTGAGCTTTTCATCACCCAACATCCCCAAATCCTCCTCCTCAGGGATGCTCTCCATCCATCCATCCATCCATCCATCTCTTCTCTGTCCAGCCTGGATTTGTGCTTGGGATTTTCCTCACCCAGTTGCAGGACCTTGCACTTGGCCTTCCTGGAGTTTTCCACCAGTGTCAACTTGGGCAGCTCTTTGCTGCATGTTGCCAGAGATGTCCCCGGTGTTGGTTCCTTCCAGGCACTGTCATGGGGTAGGAAAACCCACGGGAGGTGTGAGGCCTGTCTCCAGCAGAGGGGTGTGAGATTTCCAGCTGGGGTGGCCATACGTGGAGCCTGGCAACGCAGTCTCACCATTTATTTTGGGGCTGCTGCAAGGCCACAAACCACTTCCCATGTGTGGGGGCTGTTTGTAGGATGAATGCTCTGCAGCATCTCTGTGAAGCACAGGTCCCATCCTGGTCATCATGCCAAGGCTTTTGCCACCCCAGATGGGCTCCTGCCCTTCAAAAGGGACATTGTCCAGGCACCCCGGCCAGCACAGGCTCTGCCTGGCACCTGCATCCCTGTGGGAGAAGGGAGGGATTGGGAAACTCCACCGTGACCCTGCAGCCTCCCCCTGTGGCTTCTGCATCCCTCAGAGACCGTGCAGAGATGCAGGAGTGGAGGTGACCTGGGCTTGCTCAGGGATTGCCTTTGTCCCAGGGCTGTAGGCAAAGGGACAAAGGACAAGGCTGGGGGAGGGGATTGTCACCCTCTGCTCCACTCTGGGGACAATCCCCCTGCAGCTCTGGTGTCCCCAGCACAAGAAGGACATGGAGCTGCTGGAGTCAGTCCAGAGGAGGCCACGGGGCACTTCTGTGACATCCTGCCACACAGGCTGCCCCTCCAAATAACTTCAGCTTTCTTTTAATACCCTGCCTGCACCAAGGCAATTCTCATGCCCCAGCCAGGGTGATGCCAAAATAATAAAAAATGGCTCATTTCCAGAAATAATAAAGGAAGCTTGAGACAGCAGCTTATAAATACTTCAGCTGCAGGAAGCTGGAGTAGAGAGCTCTGGGCTTGGACAGAGAAGTGAAAACTGGTATACAACAACCCAAAACTGGAAACAGGAGCTGGCCACAAAAGGTGGTGAGGGTGAGTGGCTCTGGAGCAGCTGGGCTGGTGGCTGAGCTGGTGGTCAGTGACTCAATGCCAGGGTCCTGTGGTGGGGGTCAGCAGTTGGGGTGGTGCAGCCCCCCCTTTCACTGAGCCATTCTGCAACATCAACATCAACATCATCATCATCAACAACATCAATATCAACATCAGCAACATCAACATCAAAATCAAGATCATCAACACCACCAACATCAACATCTTCAGCCAGCCTTGCTCCTGCTTGACCTGTGAGTGCAGCTGGCTGGGACAATCCATCCCCTTCTGACCTTTCCTGCTGGAGCAGTGAGCCTGGATAACTGGGTGTCTTTCTGTCCTCCTGCAAACACAGTGATTTGGGGTGATCAGGCACTCCCCAACTATACCTGGAGCTGTCTGTAGAACATCCCTGAGACTCTCCTGCTCAGAACACAGTCCAACTCTGAAAGTTGCCAAAGAGTAGTTAACCCAAACCAATGGTGTCATGGAAAATAGTGACCAAAGTCAAGCATCTTTGACCCTATAAATATCAGTCTCACACTCTCGTGAGCTCCCTGGGACCTCATGGAGCTGCAGCCCATGTCAGGTGTCTCATGGAGGAAGCTGATTCACCCGACTGACTTTCCTCTCACTTCTCTTACATATGAGGGAAAATGAAATTATAACTGGCTGGTACAATTTGGCTCCATTGGATAATCAGGGGGTAACAATGCAACTTGTTTCATACAATCAAGTACTAAAATATAACATCTTAACAGGTTAACCTCTGGGTCTGCTTGTGTGTGTTCGTGAACAATTTAGCTTAGAAACTTAGATTTTTACTTGAACCTCTGCGTTAACTGATTCTTGCTTAAGTTACTAGAAAACCACACCATTTAATTGTGGTTTGTTATATTAGTATCCCTTTTCCCTGATCCCTGTGCAAATCACTCCAGCCTATTCCTGACTCAGTCTCTCCTATCCCTGTGTCAATCATCCCTGATCCCTGTGTAGATCACTCCCATCCATTTCCAGCCCCTACACATCCCTTCCACACACTGAAGTGACAGACTGACCCTCTCCAATTACTGTTCTGTAACTTTTTTCCTCATTTGCAGCATCCCCTCTGCAGTGGGGGGGGATCCCACACCCAGCTGTACCCCCAGGGCCACCACTCCAGCCTCAGGGACTTGCCAAGCCTTGAAAGTCTCTCCCATGCCACAGAGGTTTTCCACTGCTCATTTCTCACCTTTTTAGCCAGAAAATACACCTTGGACACAAGGGAACTTTTGGAGGCAGCAGTTCAGGTTAGCAAAACACTCCCATGCTCTGCCAGCAAACTGCCCACTGCCCTTGGGGCTGAGGTTGAGGGGTGAGGGTGGAGGAAGTGGGGTACAGAGAGCCCCTCCTGCCTGCAGCCCCTGCAGAGCCTGGGAGATCCTGCTGTGGGAGGCTGGGGATGTTAGGGTGACAGGGAAGATGAGATGGATGGCTTGGGGCAGAGCACCAGGTGTTTATTTTGGCTTCCCATCACATCCTCCTGGGCAGAGTGATGAAGCACACATGAGATAAATGTCTGTGAGAAGCACTGAGGTGCAATCTGAGAGGAAGAGCTGGGCTGGAGGGTTGGGTGGCACAAAGTCCAGCTGGAGCCAGAGGTGGGTCCTGGCTAATGTTTAGTATTTTAATGACCTGGATGATGGGACAAAGTGCACCCTCAGCCTCTTTGCAGTTGACACAAAGCTGGGAGGAGTGGCTGGCACAGCAGAGGAATGGGCTACCATCCAGAGACCTCCTCAGGCTGGAGAAACGGGCTGACAAAAACCTCAGGAAGCTCAACAAGGAGAAATGCAAAATCCTGTCCCTGGGGAGGAACACCCCCAGACACCACTATACACTGGTGCTGAGAAAAATGGAAAAAAAAAAGTTTGGCATAAAAGGGCTTGGGAGTTCCTGGTGGACTCCAACTTAGACTTGAGCAGCAAAGTGCCCTTGCCTCAAAGGTGTCCAGCAGGTTCCTGCATTAGGAGCACAGCCAGCAGGTCAGGGGAGGGGACCCTTCCCCTCTGCTCATCACTGCTGGGGCAGCTCCTGGAATACAGGGTCCAGTTCTGGACTCCCCAGTATGAAAGACATATGGCCATACTGGAGAGAATCCAGAAAAAAGGGCTGTGAGGATGGTTAAGGGACAGGAGTGTCTCTTAGGAGATCCTGCAGAAGAGATGGCTCAGGGGTGTCTTATCAACACGTGTGGAGCAAAATAGATGGAGCTCAACTCTGCTTTGTGCTGGTCAGTGAGAGGACAAGAGGCACAGGGAATTTTATTTAAACACCAGATAACACTTTATTACTGAACACTAAAACAGGCTGCCCAGACAGGCTGTGGAATCTCCATCCTTAGAGATATCCAAAGCCCACCTGGACATGGTCCTGGGAAGCCTTCCCAGCTGTCTCAGCAGGTGCTGGATTGGATGATCTCCAGGGATGTCTCCAGTCCCAGCTCCTCACTGGTCCATGCTCTGCAGGACTGGTGGGAGCTGGAGCTCAGCAAACACCCAGCACCCGACAGCACGTGCAGGCTTTGGAGACTGCCAGGTTTTGTTTTCCAGAGTTGCCTAATCTGAGGCAAACATTGTGTCTTTTGCTATTCAGACTCAGAGGGAAAATCCCTCCTGTAGTTCTCCTCTTTGTGGCTGTGCCACTTGGTATGTTTGAGTTTCCTTTTGATTTGATGAAATCGAAAATGAGTGCTGAGTCAGAGCTCGGGATACTTGGCTCCAGTGTGACCCCTATCCCATTCCTTCTGGCTTCTGTTTTGGGTTTTGTTTTGTTTTTTTTGTTTTGTTTTGTTTTGTTTTTTTTTTCTAATTCCCTTTGGCCATTTCACTTTCGTGACATCCTCTATCCTCATTCTGGAATTTCCACTGGACCTTTTCCCACATGCTTCCAGGACTCCCTGTTTAAAAGGGAGCTGAATCCATCTGCTGCAGTCTGAGCTGTGTCTGCTGGAGCTCCAGGTCCTGCTCCTGTCCTCACCCCACGGGAAGATGAAGTTCTCTGCAGCAATTCTTGCTCTTCTCCTCATTGCAGCCTCGTGCTTCCAAACTTTCTCTGGCCCGGGTGAGTCCTTTGTGTTTTCATTTCTGAAGGGAGAATGGAGCTGAGCCTTTGTTATAATTTTTTGAATGGCAGATTGGTGATGGGAATTTTTCAGCATTTGTACCACTCTGCATTGAGATGATTACTAGTTCAAATCCCAGAACTGGAAAATAATCCCTCCTTCCTTTCCTCCAATCATCTATCTATCTATCTATCTATCTATCTATCTATCTATCTATCTATCTATCTCAGGATCACAGTACATATTTCTGGCTATAGTTTAGGGACTTTAATCTCTGCCCTGGGGCTGGGAAGGGTGGGGAAAGGAAGCTCTAAGAAATGACTGGCTGGGAATCTCCCCTTGAACCAGACACAACTATTCCTGCCATTGGACCAGATAATCCCACACATCCATTTCAACCTTCATTATTGTTTAATTCCCCACCACCTTCCCTGCCAGCACAGCTCCCTGAGCAGATGTTCTGGCTGCTCCCAACACACATCCTGCCACCTCCTCACATTTCCCTCTGTGTCTCTTCCAGCTGGACCCGACCTCCCAACCTGCTGCTCCTCTTACACTCCCCACAAGCTCCCGTGGAAGCTCATCCGGGGTTTCTACAGCACCAGCACCAGCTGCAGCCTCCCGGCCATTGTGTGAGCACCAGCCCTGCTCCCTGGGCTTTGGGGGGTTGTGGAGACAGAGCTGGAGAGGGGGGAAGCCCCAAGGGGAAAGGACTTGGGCAGGGATTGCCAGGGGTGCTCTCACGGCAATGCCCGGGGATGCTCCCGCAGGAATTGTGGGCTCAGTGTGGGAAGAGGGGTGGGAGAGGGAGAAACAGCAGTCAGACCCTGGTTTCAGCATCATCTTAGGGTTGATGGGGAAGGGGGTAACATCCTGCAGTGCCCCAAAGCTGGGATTCAGGTCTAAGCAGAAACGTCTCCTCCCTGTTCCACAGTTTCATCACAAGGAGAGGCCGCCAGGTCTGCGCCAACCCCAGGGACACCTGGGTTCAGCATCACCTGAAAAAATTGAAGCAGAAGTGAGCAAATCAAGACTGCAGGCATAGCTGCTGCCATGCGTGAGCCACCTGATCCTGAGCTCCTGTGATGGAGCAGAGGGCAAGAGGAGCTGCCCCATGGCTCGGAGGGGCTGCTGGAGGCACCTCATGTCGGGGTCCTGCTGCTGCTGCCAGGCTGCAGCCTCATCCCTGACACCTCCACATGTGGCCTGCCCATGGGACTGCACCTCTATGGTTCTTCTCGTATTGTAAATTATTTAAGAAATTATCATATGGAATAGGCAGTACTTTCTTCTGGGGATAATAATGCTCTTTATGGGAGGGTGGCTAAAAGTATGTTTATAGGAGGGGGTCTCAGAGTCCCAGTGTTGGATGATGGGTGGCTCTGCCTTACATGTGGGAAATTATGATTCTGGAGAATAAAGAATTTGGACAAGATCTCTGTTTTTTTCCCTTTTCTGTGCCTCTGTGTGGTGCTCACCAGCACCAAGAGAGAACCTCATCCTTAGCCCATCAGCACACACTGATGGAAACAGTTTGACGAAAACCATAAAGTTTCCATATTGCAGAAATACAAATATGCTCCAAAACCTCATTCCCCCACAGACACCCCCACCTCCCACATCCTCTACAGAATTAGACGTGTTGGTTTACACATGTGGGCCTGCTACAGACACGAATATGCTCTCCACACAGACACTAGGCTCGTCCCAGCTGCTGGCTCATGGCCCACAGCCCCACGTGCTGCACCCCAGCCTGGTCCCTGGGTGTGTGGAGGTGACAGGGCACGTTGCTATAAGGGGTAAAATCCTGCCAGAGGCTTTGCTGGGGACAGTGGACTAGGGTTGGATGGAGGAAAGAGCAGAGAACATGGATCTGCCAAGGTGCTGGGGCTGCCCTGGGATTTAGCAGCTACCCCTGTGCTGAGGGGTCCCTGCCCATGGGCACCTCTGCCAGCTCAGCAGCAGTGTCCCAGCACAGAGCTGGGAACCACAGTGGTAATGGATTAAGGGTTGGACTTGATGATCTCAGAGATCCTTTCCAGCCCAGGTGGTTCTGTGCTCTGCCCATTCTCCCAGGTAAGCTGGGGAAGCCCTGGGAAAGGACATGAACCCTGCAGACCTCCAGACCATCATCTCCTTGCTGGCCCCTGTTCCTCACCTCCCAGCCCTGGCAGGACAATTCTCACCTCCTCTGGCTCTCAATTGTTCCCAACACAAAGAGGGCAGTTGTGGTTATTTCTAGCTGATGCTGACGTTGATGCTGCTAATGTCCATTTTAGGGGATGTACCTCATGACATGGGCTCTCCCTGCAGCTCTTTGACAGCTGATGGTTTGAACTTGGCCTCACAGCTCAATCTCTTTGAGTTCTGTCTTTCTAATCTCCACTGGCCATGTTCTGGCAGCTCCATATCACTCAAGAAACCGTTCTCTTAAACCCACCCAGACAAAGGGGCTGAGAAATGACTCCCAGGGGTGCTGAGTAGCATGTTCTGTGGTGGAAGATTTGATGTGCTGCCAGGTGGGCACATTCTTGGCCAAGGGGCCATACAAAAGCTTCTGAGCTTTAGCTTCAGACAGCTCTGATGGAGACAACCCAGAGGGGTGCCCAGCCCTCCCCTTAGCTTCAGCTGGGAGGTAAGACCCAGCAGCTCAGTTCTGAGCCCACAAAGGGATCAGCTGGTTTGAAAGCAAACCACAGGCTGATAAGGTGCTTCGGGTGGTTTTTCATGCTGCAATAAACCTCTTGGGATCTTTGAACTGAATTCAGGTTTCCCTCCCAAGGCAGCAGGTGATCAGTGCCTGCCCTCTGCAGTGAAACACCAGCAGAGCATCCCCAGAGCTGAGCACAGCTCAGGATGGGGCCCCAGAGGAGTCTGTGCTAGGAACCTGCTCCCAGTGGGGCAGGGAGGCCAGGTGGAAGGGAAGGGTTTTACGGCTAAGGAGGCTGAGCCAGTCCCAGCTTCTTGCCCTGCTCAGAGTGGTTTTGGTGGGCTCCTATCTGCCCTGTTTTCCCAGGCAGGAGTGGAATGGCCTTTTCCAGAGCTGACAGACAAAGGAAAAAAAAACTTTATTTTTTTTTGGCACCAGTAAGAGATAGCGTTTTGAGAACAAAGCTGAACAATGTGGTTCCATACTGAGCATCCTTTGAGCAGGCAGTGTGCCCTCTCAGGAGCAGACACATCCTGCAGACCTGTGACAACACTCAGCTGGCTGGGAGGCAGCACGGGGGTATGTGGCAGCACTCCTTGACAGGAAACTTCCCCAAAATAGCTCAGGGGATAAAATTCCCCTCCCATCCTAGGAGTGCAGGCAGGAGAAGGGGACAGTTTAGCCACATGTCACAGAGCAGCCTATGCCAGGAGGGGTCTGCAAGGCCAGGAGGTCTCCAGCATCACAGCTGCTCATGACAGTGGCTAAATTATCGTGGATAAATGACATTTCTGCGAGACAAAAGAAACTTCAAGGGTCCAATGGAGGCTCAGCAGGTCCTGGTGCAGCAGCAGGATTTCTAGGTTTGTGTCAAGATTCTGCTGGATGGTCTTGCAGGACTTCTCCAGGGCAGAGACCTCTCACCTCCCCATGCTCACTGCAGCTCCAGGACATTCACATATTCTTTCACCCACCTGGCATCAGGGTCAGCACAGACCTGGCGGGCCTTCCTGGTGACAAACCTGTTGAGTCAGGTAAGGATGTGTTACAGGGGGGGGGGAAAAAGGACGTGAGAGCCTTGGGTCATCTCCTGGGCTCCTGCTGATGTGGCCTGGGATCAGGGCTTGCTCCCAAGGGCATCATCTCCCTGCCAGGCTCCCATGGCCCAAACCTGCAAGCATCAGGGGGCTGCGAGACTGCTAAAACCCAGAGAGCAGGGAGAGATCAGTGTTCCCTGGAGAATCCCCATGGTCAGACATTCCTGGCCATGTTCGGTGTGGAGGTGAGCCCGGATGCAGCACAAGGACAGTGGCTTCTCAGGTACAAGTCTTGCAGAGAGGCTGTGGCTGCCCCATCCCAGGAACAGCTGGAGGCTGAGCTGGACAGGGCTTGGAGAGCCCTGGTCTATGGGAAGGTGTCCCTGCTCATGCCAAGGGGTCTTTAAATGGTCTTTAAGGTTCCTTCTAACCCAAACCAATCTGAGATTCTGGGTTTCTGTGCTCAGCACCAGGCTGTCCTGCTTGCTATGCAGGGTCCTCCTTCCCACACCTTATTCTCAGCACCAGGATGGTTCAAGAGGACCAAGGAGACCACTTATTGCTCTCAGCTGAGGAGGTTTAGTGTTCACAGGACCTCTGCTGGCTGCCTCCTTTCCCCACACTATAGTTCCTTACACCACCATGCTTTTGGCCCTGTTGGACATGAAGTAAAGAGCCCCAAGGCTGGCAGAGCCTTCCCCCAGTGCCCAGAGAGGGGATGGTACTCACACAACAGCTGCCTGGGAGCACTTGCTGCTGGTGTAGAAATAATCCCTCACATGACTCTGGGGCAGCTTTCTTGATATATAGCTAAAGCAGCACACAGCTGCATCAGCTCCAACTGGAAGAGATCAGGAAAGCCAGCATGAGCTTTAGTCAATAAAATGCACATTTCCCAGCCAAGAGCTTGGGCAACCATCCTCTTCATCACCTGTGAGCCCTCTTCACTTCCTAGAAGTTTTTCCAGAAATGCAGAGAGAAATTGCTGTGAACACCCAAGCTTAATTAAAGCCCTTGCTAGAATTGCTTGTTAAATGTTTTCCACTGCAATGATAAAAATCCCTTTGGTCACTCAGGGACTACTCTCAAAGCCCAACAATAGAACCAGGGGAGATGGGACCTGAGATCTTTGACATTTATCAGTAAAATCAGTCCCTAAAATAAAAGGATGCTAGAAAAGAACTGCAGTCCCAGGGGAGTGGGAGAAAGTGTTCACACAAGTTTCCAACTTTTGCAGCTGCCTTTTCCCAGTTCTGCTTCAAAATTAGTGGGAATCAGAGCAAAAATCCATGTCAAGAGAGCAGAGAGAGCTGCAGTACTCACGTGGTGCTGGAGAGGCCTGAGGAAAGAGGGCAGAAACAAGGATGATGGAGAGGAACGCTGCTGAGACCTTCATGATGGACAGAGATGAGCTGCAAGGGCAGAAGGAGGACTGGAGCAGATTCCTCCTGCATCTGGGGGAGGTCCTGGCTTGGTCCTTGGGTTTTTTTAGGGAGGGTGGCTGACCCTGTCAGTCAGATTTCAAGGCAAACACTTGGAGTTTCCACAGCACAACAGAGCTGATGTCATGGCACCTTTGCCTCAGAAATGATAAAAAAAAAAAAAAAAAAAAAAAAAAAAAAAAAAAAAAAAAAAAAAAAAAAAAAAAAAGGAAGAAACAGGTCTAGGAAATACCAGAATAGCCCTAGTGTGAGGGGAGGTAAGTCTGAGCAAATCAGCACCCATGGGAGAGCTGTGCTGACCAAGACAGGATATGAAATCACCCCCAAACAACAGGTTCACACTTTGATTCACCAACACAACAACAGTTCTCATCAAACTCACCTCAGCATCTTCCCCAAAGGACCAGGAGGGCCTCAGCTCAGTCTCCTTTTCCAGAACCTCAGCCTTGATGTGGGCAGCAGACATGCCCTGTGCAGGTAGCAGGGATGGATAGGCACCCTGGAGACTGGCTGGAGATGTGGGCTTGGCACCATAAACCCCCAAATTCTTGAAGCTGTGCTCCCAGGATGAACCTGGAAACATTCAGACTCCTCCTAACAGACTTCCATCAACCAGCAAGGGGAGCTGGAGAAGCCCAGCTCAGTGGTCTGACTCCAGATCTGTTCCCAGAGGCATGGAGCATCCCCCAGAGCCAGTGTGGGTTTGGTAGGAGGTGGGATGCAGAAGGCAGAGCAGGAGTTTCCCGTGCCCAGGGAGGTACAAATGCATGTCCCCATCCCCTCCTGCCCACTCACTGTCACGGGGTCTGTGATATTGTCCACCCAGAGCTCCCTGTGCTGCCCTTGCTGCTCCTCAGGATGCTCCGGGGACCATTTCCCATTTTCCCACCTTCCTCTTCTCTGCAAGAAGAACCGTGTTTGCCAGCTCACAGCCTGTGGTTTCTGTGGGTATTTTCCTGCAGAGTGACAAGTGCCATTCACGAGGCACCTCGAGCTCATCCCCTGGGATTTCCTCCCTGTCCCACGGCCCCAGTAACACAGCAGGGCCATGGGGCAGAGCTTCTCTGCTCCCACTTTCCTTCTTCCCTACCATGCCACGTGGGTCTGCACAGGGACCTTGGAGACCTCTCTGTGTCTGGGGGTGTTGTGGCTGCCTCCCCACACTGTCCCCTCCCCTGCAATGTCCCCAGGAGTGGACAGGAGGGTCCCCACGGGCCATGCCAGGGGCACTGGTGGGGTGAGTCCATGGCTTTCCAAACTCATCCCCCCAGGAGCTGTCCTCATGGGACTGGTGGGGTCCTGGGGGCCCTGAAGTCTCCTGCCTTTATCAGCAGCCCTGGGGATGACCCAAGAGATGACCCAAGCCCATGGGGTTGTCACAAACACACAGGGTGGCAGAACAGCAACAGGCTGCAGGTCCTCAGGCTTTGCAAAGGGAAAAATCTCAGCTGGAATTTGCCAAGGGGAAGCCCACTCTTGGAGATTATTTATGGTTACTCCTGTATTGCCTGTGTTCCAGTAGTGCAATTAGCCCAACTCTCTGGCTAATTAATGTAGCAGGTCTGCAGGGCTGCAAAGCCAGGTGATGTGTCTCTGGGCCACAGCAGGTTTCTGGACTGAGTCTTGGGCTGATCCTAGGGATGGGACCTGTGCCTGTACAAATTGTTTCCATCCCCATCCCCTGCTTCACCACAGAGCCCTGAACACCCCTGGGCTCCAGCATGCAGCTTCTGGGCTTCCTCTTTGCATTTGAGGATCTGGGGCTCATTCATCTCCCCTTCTTTTGCCATCATGTATGGAGACTGTCCTGCTAGGAGATGCACAAGTGAATCTGCTTTGGGGTGGCCAGACCTGCCAGAGGAGGAAGGAGCTGTGACTGCCTGTGACAAAGCATTTGACAGGTCCAGATAGAGATCTAAGAAACCACAGAGTGATACTGACACTGCACCAACCACAGAGCTGTCAGAGTTCATGTGCTGCTCGAGTTCAGAGATGCAACTGAAACCATGACATTTGAGGATCTTTCTGAAAGCACAGGCAGCTGTGCCTCAGCCCAGCCCTGCTCCCTCTTGCCCTCACCCAACACGCTCAAAGGATGCCATGATCCTGTAGGACCATAGCACAGCTCAGCCTTGCCCCTCATGAGGGGATTTTGCCCTCTGTGTGTATTTGGAGGTGCATTCTGCAGCCCTGACTGTCAAGACACAGATGCCAGAGTGACAGGAAGATGCCAGACCACTCCTCTTCCACCATGCACTTTCCAGCTGCTCTGCCCCAAGCCTGGAGGTCCTGGGGTTGGGGTTGTTGTCACCCAAGGGCAGCTCCTGGCTCCTCAGCCCATGGATCCAGCCTGGCCTCTGCAGAGCAGATGGAGAGGGGATTTGCACTGGCTGTCCCAGGGGGATGCATGGCACAGGGCAAGCCCCAGAGCTGGTTTCTCTCTGTGTGCACTGATCTCTGCCGGCCACAGAGATTTTGTCATTTTCCTCCCGTCCCAAGCACACAGGAACAGCCAAGGAGCACCGGGCCCTCTGCTGTCTCCTGCAGGGAATGTTCCTGGAGCACTTCCACTCATCTCCAGCTCCGTCATGCCTCATTCTCCTGGTTTGGGCCAGGATAAAGGGAATTTTCTATCTTGTAATTTTGCTTTCAGCTCAGTCTTTTGTAAGTACCTCTGCTTGCTGAAATGAACAGCAAGTTTCTCAGTCGGTGTCTGTGTCTAGGACTGCTAAGGCTCAATGTTTACAGCTGGAGAATGTTCTGCAGAACCAAGGACACTGCTGGGTTCTGAGGAACATTTTGGGCTCTGGAAAGAGAAAAGGGGTAAAGAGGTCACACCTGCAGCCCTCCTCTGGGGGGGAGTGGACAAGATAAATGACCAAAATTGACCAAACAGGGTATTCCATCCCATACACCTCATAGTCGTATAAATTGGAGGGATCACAAGGGTCAAACCCCTTCCTGCTTCCCTTTCTTTCCCTGTCCCTGTTTGCTTCAGCATCCTGGGAGGATTCCATCCATTCCTCTGCCTGTGGTCCTGATCCATCCCAGCCTGAATCTGTGTGTTCCTGCCTCCAGCTCCCAACTGCTGCTGACCCCAGGATTCCAGCCTGGACTTTCCCAGGGCTGCCCTGCAGCCTCAGGGGTGATGTGAGAGTTATTAGGGGAAAGGAGGAGGAATGTGGGATCAATTTTCCTGGATATTTATATATGGAGGAACTTGGAGGGATTAGCCCAGAGCACAGGGACCTGCACATTACTGGAGCCTAAAAGGAGGGGTCTGGAGGGCTCCACAGTGAATATGGAAAGGACAGGGGGGTCCAGACCCCAACTGAGGGACCTGGAGAGGAGCAGAGGGGGAGCAGGGGGTCCTGGAGAGCAGTGCTACCCTACCTGAGGAGACTGGAGAGAACCAGACCTTGAAAGAGAGGTATTAAGGGATTAAGGGGGGTAAAAGGTGGGGTCTGGAGACCCCTGGAGCCCAGACAGAAGGATCTGAAGGAAACCTGAGGAGACAAATCTTGTTCAGCTGGTTCTTGTAGCCTGGCTGGACTCACACCTCCTCTGCACTGGCTGGGGTTCCCACCATATTTCTCAGAGTGGTTTTTCTTCAGTTGTCTTTTTTTCCTTATCTAATCACTGGTGTCATCACCAGTGAACAACTATATTCATCTGCAGTTCTTGTGGTATTTGCAAACAAAACAATCTTGCTTGGTAGAAAGAACAGGATGTATTTGTAGAAAAGTCTGAGCTCAATAGAGAACTGACAGCTCTTCACTTGTAATAAATGGCACTTTCCAGGATTAAGCAATATGGAAAACCACAAGGTCTGTCATGAGACAGGCCTTATTCTTCTTCAAATAAATGTTCCAACTCTGCTTTTACTTGTATGTTTTCACTGTTTAATCTTCCAGGTTTCAGAAAATGGCAGCTGCCTTGCTCCAGTGGTCACCTTCACTGCTCTGTCCCTTACCTGGTAAAATGTTGGAGATGCTTTGTCCTGACCATAACAGTGTTTCAGCCTCTCCCTGGCTATAACTTGGTGGCATATGATGGCCAAGAGACCCTTTCCCCAAGGCTGCACGGTAGCCAACTGGATCTCATTATGAGTCCTGAAAACTGCTTCTGCTTTGGTGTATGGCTGTGTCACAGATTTCCAGATAACATGAGACCTGGTTCCAAGGCAGTAAGACAAAATAAACTGGAAAAAAATGGAGAAACTGTACTCCTTTTTAGCATCATCAGCAGCTGAGGTCTCCTTCCAGAACTTCCAATCCCATCTCCAAAGAAGTCATCTCCCACCCTCCAGCATAAGGTCACACAGTCTGAAAAAAAAAGTGGAAGGGATGGAAGAAAGGTTTCACTTAAAGGTGGGGCAGGAAAAAGTTTGGGTCATGAGAAGGAGCTGAAGATTTTATTCATGGAGAAGAGAGGGATTTTGATCCATGGGAAGGAGAAGAAGGGACCAGACCCTGAGGAAGAGGAGTTGTTCATTGGGAAGAGGTGTGCTGGGTGCTGTCAGGACAGGACTCATGTTTGCACTCTGCAAGCTGAAGTCTTCCCATGGGTGGATGTGAAGTAGCTGGGACTGGTGGGTCCTGCCACTCTGTTAGGAAATCCCAGATGGCTTTCCACAGCTCTCCTGCCCTGGGAACTGTGCCTCTGGCTCGGGGCAGAGCCAGGGATGGATTCCCTGCCCTGTTGAGTGACACTGATTTGGCAAAGCCCTGTGACTGCAGGGAAGGCTGAGACCTCAGGCTGCCCCCCAGCAATGCTGAGCTCTGCCTGGGCACCCCCTGGGGGTTTTCTGGGAAGAGTTGGGGAGCAGCCTTCACCCAGAGCAGGCTCTGCCCAGCTGGTGGATGCTCCTCTTCCTCCTTGGCAGCCAAAGCCCTGGGCTGTGTGCTCAGGGCACCTTGTCCTGGCCATGGGGTGGGCTCCATGGATAACAGAGGGAAGCACTTAAGACCTCTGTAGCCTGGGGTGTTGCTGAGGTACATTTTGTACGGATGGATGGATGGATGGATGGATGGAGAAGGTAGAGCACCTGCCAGGGTGACTGGAGTCCTGATGAGACCATGGGCCAGCTTCTGATTTTGGTTTTGGATTTTACTGTAGGGAAGAAATGTTGACACTGCATTTTTGGCACTGCATTTTCAGCTTCTGAAAACCTCACTGTCATAAAACATTTTCTTTTTATTTTTTTTTTCTTTTTATTTTTTTTTTCTTTTTTTTGTTTGATGTTTCCAGATTTATGTTCATTAGCAGTTTCCTTTCTTATATTTTCTTTTTATTTGTTTTGGCTTCATAAGATCTGTGAAAATATTTAAACAATAGGAAAGATTGGCTACCTAATCTTGTGAGATTTACATGACTGTCACTATGCATTCAACCCTGTCTTTTGTCATCAACTTAACTGATATTCAAAGTATTAAATTATTTCCTTTACCTTCTTGTTAGTCTGCTGAAGTACAGCTCCTTTTCCTACTGTAGACCTGTAATAATCCATACTGAAGCACTGGACATTTCAGGACAATATCTCCCATTTTGCACCTCCAGCCTGTTGTTATTTGCCTGATATAAATTTGTGATTGTCCATATTACCACTGTTGTACTGGAGAGAGCTTGAGATTGCTCTGTGCAACTGCCTTGGTCTTTGTTTGGTCTTTTTCATCCACAATGATCACTTATTTTATATTTATTTCTAGAAGAGTGATGATCTGACTAATGTTTATTTGCACAAACCATCTCACCAAGCAGTATTCGATGGGGCACAACTTTGGTTTTCCTGGATCCAGATTTCAGCAGCTCCACCATCCAGATGTGCCATATTTGTACCTTAGTACAATCCACAAGTGCATGTTGGAAAAATGACCCATTTCTGGTTTCCAAACCCATCAGAGATGTCAAACAGCTGGGAAGAAGAACCCAAGTTCCACCATCATTTTTTACTAGCATGAAAATAACCTGACCTCTTTCACTTGCAGAAAAGAAACGTGCTTTTATTCTTTTTTCCTTTTTTTACAGATTTATCAAGAAATAGGTCAACATTTGCTCTGAAGGAATGGAGAAGTGTGCACCTTTCTGTTTAATCCAGGAAAGCAAAAGAGCAGATAGTTCCTCTTGGTTCAATCTGGCTCCAGTTTCTCTCTTTTTGGCCACACCCAGATCAAACTGGGCTCATTTCTGCCCAGGTGTGTGCTATAAAGGACTGGCCTGTTTCCCAGTCCTACCAGCTCTGCAGAGATGGCAGGTAAGATCAGAACTTTTAAATTATATATCTGTGTTTGACTGATTTGATATTTCTGGTGTGAGTATTGCTGCCTGCCATAGATGAAGGCAAGGAGAGGAGGAGACCCAGTGGAGCATTAGGAGCTGGTGGTCATTCATACTTGTTCCTCATGTCAGATGTGGAATTTGTTTTGAGAAGTGAGAAAAGTTGGCTTTTCTGCCTCCTGTAAGGTTTTTTACTTTTACTCTGCAAAGTAAGGTTGTAAGGAACAAGCAGCCTTCAATCCCTGTGCAGAGGGTTGGACAATTTCCACAGACGGTTAATGTAGGATTTAACTGCCTCACCGTGAAGAGTTTGTTAGCTATTCCAAATTTTGTCTTCCTTTCCTTTTTTAAACAGTTAAAACATTTAATAAATTACTTAAAGTATATATATTGATTTGTAAACTTTTGGCTAAAGATCTTTTTGTCCAGGGAAGGCACAGTGCTGTTGTATATAACACTGATGAGAACAGACAATTTGTATTTCTAGTGTTAATGTGAAAAAGGAATAGAGAGAAATTTCAGGAAGTGTCAAGAAGACAGACTGCAGTGGTCAAAGGAGGACCAGAACCAGACATAGCAGCTTGTGCTCAGTCAGAGGACAGAGGGGACAGAGAGAGAGGTGTAGGGTCTGACCTCCTTTAGTCATCTAAAAGGTCCCTTCCAGAGGCAGGACACCAGCACACTGCCCTCTTCAAACACCCCTTCCCTGTAGTCTCCATCACTGAACTTGGCCACCTCCTCCTTGGCAGTTCCTCATCCCAGTGGGTATGGAATGTCCCAGAGCTCATGGATGTCCCCATGTCCTGCCAGCATCTCACCAGCCAGAGCCCCATTTAGGGTCCTAATCAGAGGGGTGCTGTATCTTATCCCTGCATCCTGAAAGAAAGATTCCAAACCAACCTCCCCTGATACTCCAGTGAAGGCCTCCACATTCAGAAAATTTGTGTTCCAATTCTCTCTAGGTATAAAACCAGGAATTATTCTCTTAGGATTCACCATCACTCTCTGCTTAGTGGGGACAGTGGATTCCAATGGTGAGTTTCTGTTTCTCTTCCCACCGCCACTGTTCTGCAAAGGGCATGAGGCAAAGCTCAGTGTGTGCTCCCAGCTAGGTACAGCTCCAGCATATATTTCAAATATCCTGTGGGATGACCCACTGACAGTGACAACACCCAAGACACTTCTCTAAGGAAATCATCTTTTTAACCAACATCTCATTTAACCAATGATCCTCACTTTATGGCAGGGAAACTGGGTCAGAGTTCATGCATTTGGCTGCTTCTATGCATTTCCCTCCTGACAGGGAAGAATAGCTTCAAAAAGAAGGGTGAGAACTGACTCCCTAAAAGCCTCCCAGAGCTGTAAGAGCCAATCCTATGAAATGGGTCACAAGCTGATGCTTTGTAGTCCTTTCTGTGACATATACCCAGCAATGGGGTGGGATGTGGAGCTCCTGATGTACAGTACAAGGTTTACTCTAATTCTGATTTTCCCTCTTTTTTTTTTTTTTTTTTTTTTTTAAGCAGACAGCTCAGAGATGCTGTCAGACTCATCTCTTCGGAGCAGCATTAACAGAGCCAGGAAGATGGTGGATAAGGCATATTTACAGGCTCGTAGAAAGTGAGTTCTTTTTGTCTGAGGGCCCCAGATAGTTTTTAAATTAAAAGAGGAGAGTTTGAGACTAGATATTAGTAAGAAATTCTTTACAATGAAGGTTGGACAGGGCTGTGAGCAACCTGATGTGGTTGAAGGTGTCTCTGCTCACTGCAGGGGGTTTGGACAGGATGATCTTCAAAGGTCCTTCCAACCCAAACCATCCTGTGATCCTACAATTCTAAGAAGAGAAAATATATGTGTTTTCCAATACATGTTTATTATGGAGACAGCTTTGTTCAAGGGCCCTCCCTTCCATAGTTGGGGAGATCCTTTTGCCCAGTTTGGGGTGATGGTAGTCTCAGTCCTAGGGCCACCCTGCACCACCAGAGCTATTGCCCCCTCCCCTGTCCTGCTGGGGACACCTCTCAGTGGTACAGGCACAATGGACACGTCGAGTCCTCTGCTGGATGCTGAAGTTCTGCCACGTTCTGGATGCTGTGCAGATGAGCACGCTGTCACAAATAAGTCTCAGTGGAAGTTAGACCCCAGGTATCCCTCTGTGTAGTGTCCCAAAAGGCTGGTTCCAGGCAGCAGGATGCTTTGGAGAGGAGGGTCTCTCCACTCAACCTTCAGATGTTTTTTCATAGTGCTAGAAAGAGCCATTGGACCAGAAAGAGATCCAAGAGGACCAAAGTTGTCTCTCTGTTTATAGAATGCAACTTGTGACATACTAAATGCAAATTGTATTCAGTCAGTGAATAACTTAGTTTTCTACTGCTCTCTATAGCAACAATTTGTTGTGACAAGGATGTAACACAAATGTGAAGCAGGGGATCACAATAGTTTGCCAAAATCTTTCTGAGATGAGATGCAGAGCTGATGAGCAGGCAGCTTGTCCTAGGTGAGCAGAGCCTGGGAGCCTGGGACCCAGCAGTGCTGCCACCTGGGAATCTTTTATGTTTAGCTTAAAGAAAACACTAGAGGAAAATTTTGCCAGCCCAATGGATTTCCTGAAGATCTTAAGGGACCCAGTAGGAAGAACCAGATCTACAGCCCGCTTTGCTGATTACTTAGAAACAACTTTGAAACTCCTCAGAATGAAGCTGCGGCTCTCTGGGAAGTGGAGGTTCAATGTCACAGGTGAGGTGGTTTAGGCAAAAATGTCTTTGGTGTAAACAGCTGAGCCATTGGCCCTCCCATTGCCTGGCAGGGCAGTGCTGCCCCTCAGACCCTTCCCCCTGTTCCAGAGCCCCTTGAGCTGCTGTCCCCAGGGTCCCCCCCATGGCCCTCCCCCCCGTTGCCTCCCTCCCCTCTGCACCCCCAGGAAGCCCCAGACCCAGTGTCTGAGCACCCACACCTGGAGGTGTTCAAAGAATCTGTGGACGTGGCACTTCAGGACATCAGGCTGGTGTTGGGTCAGTGGCTGGATTTAATCTTAGAGGTTTTTTCCCAACCTTAAGGATTCTATTCTGTTAAAATCAACCACTGTGGGAGTGTCAGAGAGCAGCTCTACCATGACCCAACTAACTGGTGTTTAAACCCTTGCCCACAGCAGCCCCAGCCGTGCCATCTGGTGTTTCAGCCATCATCTCATGCAGTGCCTGTCCCATATCTGATGATAAAACCACCAGAACAGCAAAGCTGAGCTGTGACACACTGGGTGCTGGGAGACTCTGACCCTGAGAACCCCATCATCCACTTCTGGTCCTCCCCCCCACTTGCCCTGGTTGTACCATTCCTTTGGAAAGTCATTCCATGCAAAACCCAGTTTCCCCATCCCAGAGGTGGGAGCTGAGCCACGAAAGAATTCAGATGCCAAATGAACACTTCAAATCCAGATGTTTTGTATATCCACAGCTCTGATTCAGCTGACTCAAACACTGACCCAGAATACTGGGAAACTAAAATAAAAATGCATAAGAGCAGAGGTTACTATGCATGGTTGATCTTGCAGATGTGCTAAGCAGAAAACAGAAGAAGATGATTTCCAAAGAAACCGGCTGTGCCTCTCAGACTCACTCCATTAAATGCCCAAAGAGTGACAAGTACAGGACCATTTCAGGAGAGTGCAACAACAGGTAGGATTTGTTTGTGTACAAGGAGAGTCCCCAGCCTGTACACTGCTCCAGGACAGATGGCCCAAGCTACACCCAGGCAGGGTTAGGTTGGATGTCAGGAAGAATTTCTTCACCTAAAGGGTTATCAGGCACTGGAACAAGCTGCTCAGGGCAGTGGTGGAGTCACCATCCCTGGAGGTATTTAAGAGTCATATAGACATAGTACTTAGGCATATGGTTTAGTCAAGGACTTGTCAGTGTTAGGTTAATGGTTGGACAGGGTGATCTTGAGGGTCTTTTCCAACCAATGTGATTGAAATCACCCATTCTTTGATTCTATTTGTCTAAGTACCTTAGAACAGGGAAAGAATAATCAAATGCTTATTCTACTGGTGCCTGTAACAAATACTTCTTTCCTACCTGTGCCTGGGAGGATAAAGATAGTGTTTCATTGGCTCCATTTGCTGCTTTGGTGCTACAGGGATGTAAATGCTAAAAAGGATTCATATAATGGCATGAGGAATCTTTTCTTAGTGTCAAAATGTTCATTTTTCTCTGCATTTATTTGCTTCTCAGTGTTTTCTAGCTATCAGTGGTTATCAGAGTAATCAGACATGGCAGCAAAGCATTAGTCTCTACAAGCCTGGTCATTCTTGAAGTAACACTGGTGTTTGCTTTTCTCCTCATGATGCTCCAGGAAAGTTTCTCACCTGGGGTCCTCGAATGGTGCCCTTGCTCGCTGGCTGCCAGGAGTGTATGAAGATGGATTTTCTGTTCCCAGGGGAGCAACTGAAGGAAAGATGGTCAATGGATTTCCACTCCCACTGGTGAGAACTGTTATTCTTGTCCAGATAGTAGTGGAGTCTGCTCACACTGTAGCCAAAATAATGGCAACACCTGGAGTACAAGCTGCTCGGTCCTTTTCTCTGATCTTAGGTGCTAATTTGAGGCTTGTTTTCTACACTTGAGCTGTGGCCTGGCATGATACATTTTGTTGGAGACAGCCATAAGCAAAAATGTCGTTAAGACTTCCCTAAGCAAAGCATGGACAGCATAACACTTTCAGAAGTGGGCACCCAAAGTTTGGTGCAGACAGCACCACGGTGCTCTCAGGCACACCTGGATTTTTATACGAACCATAAAGGTTGAGTGTTCCTCAGTCACCTTGTCTTTCTGAATGTGTGCACATACCTCAGCTTCAGCTGAAGTCAGCTTTCCATGAAGCTGGGCTTGGCAGAGTGGCCGTGGAGTCAGGGTGATGCTAAATGCTGCATCACTGTTGACAGAGCTGGGGCATGATATGGGCCTGCATAATGCCATAATTAACTCTTATGAGCTTATCTAACTCTTATGAGCTTGTCTCAGATCACCTTATCCACGGTCTCACAGTGTTATACTGAGAGATAAGTTGACTCTGCTATGGTCACACATTTTCATTTTGATTTTCTGCAGGTTCGAGAAGTGTCAAATGAAATCGCTCTCGTAGCTGATGAGGAAGTCGCTCAGGATCAGGACCTGTCCCTTGTCTTCATGCACTGGGGACAGTGGGTGACCCACGACCTGGACTTCACCCCAGTCAGTGGGGCAGGGCTGAGCCCCAGTCCTCAGTGCACGAGCAGCTGTGCCTTCAAGCCCCCTTGCTTCCCCATTAAGGTACCTTGGCTTTCAGCACATCCCCCCCTCTGGTAAGACATTAAAACTAAAACCAGGTGACTTTCTGAGGTATTCTGTCTGCTGGCTTTAGTTTCCCAGCGATGACCCACGGAAGTCAAAATCTTGCATGCCCTTCATCCAGTCAGCATCCGTCTGCAACACCAGGACCTTCACCCGGGAGCAGCTCAACGCTGTCACCCCCTTCCTCGACGCCAGCACCGTCTACGGCAGCGAGGACTCGGTGGCCAAGAGCCTCAGGAATCAGACAAACCAGCTGGGGCTGCTGG
This sequence comes from Phaethornis superciliosus, assembly GCA_023637945.1. Classification (NCBI taxonomy): domain Eukaryota; kingdom Metazoa; phylum Chordata; class Aves; order Apodiformes; family Trochilidae; genus Phaethornis; species Phaethornis superciliosus. The sequence goes on along the minus strand of JAJQWJ010000023.1, from coordinate 9,898,481 downwards.
CTGTCAACCAGATTTTTACAGATGAGGGGCTGGAGTTATTGCCCTTTGAGAACAACTCGAGAAGCATTTGTATTCTCTCCAACAAAAACATGAACATCCCCTGTTTTAAAGCAGGTAAAGTGCATCTCTGGAGTGGTTTTCAGTGGCCTATAAAGTCAGAAGGCTGGCTGTGGCCAGATGTCTTATGTCTCTTTATATTTGTATGAGGCACTTCAAGACATGACTGTGTTAAGTAAAAGACAGGGGACTCTCCACCAAATTCAAAAAGAAAAAACTTGACTGATAGTTGTTTAATCAAACATGGGAATTATTTTCTTTTAATTTCTCAAAAGAATTATAGTAAATCATCCCCTGTTTGAAACATCTTTTGAAAGTTAGGAGAAATTTTCAATAGAATAACCACCAGTATTTCAAACTTCTCAGTGACTTTTTTTCCTCTCCTACCTAGAATTCACCATTCAGTTTTCAATTTGATCAATACTGACTATTAAATTCCCTTAATCAATTTAGTTATCTCTCCCTGGTACCCAAATCTAATTTTTTTAACATTTCAAATATCCCAACCTACATCAGAAGACAAGTATTTCTGAAATTTAAACGAACTGATGACTCAAAATACAGAATTCTGTAGGATGGGAAGTGATCCAGCAGAGGCACAGCATTAAAGGTAATTATAATTGTGAAACTGGCAAAAATCAATCGTAAGAATAGAGTGTTCCTATTGCACATTATTTTCTCATTCTCTGCAAAACAGAAATGTTTATTGGTTGGTGAGGAGATGCTCAGAGCCTCTTCCATCAGCTGTCAGAGGGTCTCTGGGTTTCTCTCAGCATTCTCTGCTGCAGACACATGCACAGCCCTCCCACAGGATTTTCAAAATTTTCAAATTTTTCAAAATTTTCCAAATTTTCAAAATCAAACATTCAAAGCACCGATACCAAAGGTGTCCTTGTGGTACAAAAGAATCAGAATTGCTCAGGCTGGCAAAGACTTTCAAGAACATTGAGCTCAACCTCGTCCTAACCCTGTTACCCTATTACCCTCTTTCTTATGACCCAAAAGAAGGCACGCACAATATTTTTCATAAAAAGAGATATTTCCAGCTGCCTCACAGACATGTTCAGTATAGTATGAATTGTCCCAAGCCTCTTCTCCAAAGGTTTTGATTGAATGGTTTGGGCAGGGAATGTTTTGCCTGTGCTGGGAAGAAGTATCTGGCCTGAATGCTGACTGCTAGGAAGCTTAACCATGAGCATTACTGCCAGTAACAGTGACCAGCAGTTGTTACTCGTCTGTCCTAGCACTAGAACCTGATTCTGAAATAAAAAGCCATTTACAACATCCCTAAACATTTTTCCTCTGTAGGTGACAGGAGGGTAAGTGAGAACCTGGGGCTCTCTGCACTGCACACTGTCTTCCTACGACAACACAACCGCCTGGTTAAAAGGCTGAAGAAATTAAATCCTCACTGGGATGGAGAAAAGCTTTACCAGGAGAGTCGAAAGATTATAGGTGCCATAATTCAGGTACTAATCACAGCTGGCTGTTTAGCATCTGTACAGTTTTTCTTACGGGAATAGGAGAACTGTGCTTTGCAGATCTAGTGGAGTTATTTGTGGGAGTTAAAAATTGTGAATAAGGGTGGTCCACCTGAGAGGCAGAGGTAACCAGAGCCTCCATTATTTTATCAATTTATAAATAATTTTTTATTTTAAATAATTTAAATGTCTTATGCCAAAGCCATGCTGAGTCCATGTTGGTGCTTTGCATTTCAATGCCTTTTCTGCTACAGCTGCTGATGACCTGCTCTGCTTTGGTGCTTTTTCAGATAATCACATACAGAGATTACCTCCCACGTGTGCTGGGGGTGGAGATCAGCAAGTGGATCCCTCCGTACAGAGGCTACAAAAAGAATTTGGATCCTAGAATCTCAAATGTTTTTGCTGTGGCCTTCCGATTTGGTCATACATTAATACAGCCTTTTCTATCCCGTTTAGATGAAAATTATCAGCCTTTGGGTTCATTTGGCCATATGCCTCTTCGTTTTAGCCTTTCTGCCCCATGGAGGATTTTAACAGAAGGTAAGAATGTGCAGTGCTGGTCTGGTCCTGAAGGAGATGCTCTGCTGGAGCTCAGCTGGTAAGACACATGAGTCTAGACTTCAAAACCTGCTTTAGCTCCATTCATTCCACTGGCCTCACACAAATTATATTCCCATTCAGCTTGGGAGGTGCCTGTGACACATCTGCCCAACAGGCTGCAGAAAAATCAGTGGTGGGCAGCAGGAGCCCTGCAGAGTTGTCACCAAACCCAGCCCAGCAATGGTTCTGCATCCTACCCAGGCAAAGGAGCCCTGCCAAAAATTTCCCTGCAGTTATTCTCTGACCACTGAATGTTCCCAAGCACCATCTCCTGCAGAAGCAGCCATGGTGGAGCAAGATTTTGCATCAGAACATGCAGCCCTGTGCCTTCTTTTTCAGCTTTTCAGTATTTTACCCCCAGTTCACTGTGCTACAGTTATGTTAATATTCTGAACATGTCAGTAAATAACCAGGCTGTGGAAGAGATGAATATTCCTCCTCAGGTTGCTGTACAGCTCCCAGCTCAGTGAAATCCAGCAGGGTGAGCATTGCTCCATTTTTCAAAGGGTACAACTGCTCACACTGCTTCAGAAGCCAAGAGAACCACAGCATCAAATGTCAGTCAACCAAAATTTAAGTCTATGTAAGCTATTATATCCCCCCAATAATTATTAGGCTTTGCCAGAGGGTGATGGATATAGTTTTAATGAGGTAAGACAATTGCTTCCTAGTGGTGTCCATCTCCTTCATGCCTCTAAAGGGAGTTGTGGGGTCCTGCTCTTATACAGCTGATCTCTCCCAACTTGAATCTTTCCAAGAAGACTCAAGACTCTCTTCCAAAACGAGTCAGCTAACAAATTATGAAAAAGATACCAAAATACACACGTGCAGCCAACTTGCCTGTGTTTTTCTAATACTAACTTCTCAGTGGCTGTGAAAAAACCATAGATAAACAGACATTCATTGATTCTATCATTGCACTGAATGTTTTAATAAATATTCATCAATCAATAGCCAAGTATGAACATAATAACTTGCAAAACCTAAAGCTTGGACAGAACCCCACGTGTCAGTACGTGCTGGGGACTGGCAGGCTCAGGGGTAGTTCTGCAGAAAGCGACTCAGAGAACCTGGTGGACAAACAGTGGATTTAGAGCTGTGGAAGGGAAGGATCAGGGATGGCGAGAACTCTAAGGGACACCTCATCTACTGCCACGTGCAGATGTGTACAGACTCACTAGCATGTGCTGGAATGGAAATATGGAGTTCACAAAACTCCACAGAGCCCAGAGTGGAAAAAACATCCTCTGCAGTGTGGTTATAGCTGCACAGAAGGGACCATGGAAGCTGCACTTGGTGCAAAATTTCTTTTCTTGATTTGCACTGATTCAGGTGGCATCGACCCTCTGATACGAGGCATGGTGTTCAGTCATGCAAAACTGATGAAGCAGAACAAACTGCTTGCTGAGGAGCTCCAGAACCACCTTTTTGAACAGACACAGGTAATGGGTCTGGATCTAGCATCCCTGAACTTGCAACGGGGAAGAGACCATGGCCTTCCAGGTAAGGAGGCACAAGTCCACTTGTCCTCTGGACAATACTGTTTTAGCTTCTGCTGTTTATAGTAGTTTCATGAGTGTACAAAGTTTCTTCCATAGAAATGGGAAGTAATAAAACCTTATTTTGAGGGCAAAGGATGGACAGACAGTCAAGTTGAGAGAAGAAAAGGCCTCTGCATTACAGAGATCTTTTTCTGAGGGATTGAAGACAGGGACAAAATGCTTGGAAAGTAAAAATGGTAGATGGGATAATAGTAAAGAGAGGCAGAAGCAACGGTGTGTTACAGAGAGAGAGCCTGTGTGGTACAGAAGGTAAAGATATAAGCAACCAAGTTCAGCTTTCACATGCACACCATTTGTGCTTTGTTCTTTGCCCATCAATGTTTCTTTTGTGTCCTCAGACTACCCAGAGCTCTGAGCAGAAGTGGTTTGCACCCATAGGTGTGACTGCTCCCAGGTGCAGAAGATCAGGTGCTCTGGTGTTAAGCACAACCAAATAATGCTCTTTAGGGCTTCAGTCCTAGAAATTTTGCCTCCCAAAACTGCAAAGACTGCTGCATTCACCCTCAACCCTAGGTAGCTGTAACCATCAGGATATGATGAACCTATAGACACATGCAAAGAATCATTGAGTCATAAAAGAGAAGATGAAGAGGTAGGGAAGAGATAGAGAAGAGAGAGAGCAGAATCAAACACAACCCAGAGTGTTAGTTTAGTGCATGCACACAAAAGGGATCTTTGAAAACATGGCATTTGTTGTGACTGTCTACACAATAACATTTTCTAGGTTCCTTAATGCCTGAAGAGGAACAGACATTGCTCATAGGCCAGGGGGTCTGTTTATTTCCCCAGTCTAAGCAGATGATGGGGACACATGGCTCTTGACCAGCTGCTTCTCCTGCTTTTTCAGGTTACAGTGCCTGGAGGCAATTCTGTGGGCTCTCCCAGCCTCAGAACCTAAAGGAATTCTCTAAGGTGCTAGGAAATTACAAACTGGCCAAGAAGTTCATGAAGTTGTATGGGACAACAGATAATATTGACCTCTGGATTGGGGCAATTTCAGAGCCTGCTGTTCCCCAGGGCAGAGTTGGACCCCTCCTGGCCTGCATCATTGGCACCCAGTTCAGGAAACTGCGTGATGGGGACAGGTAGGAACCTCCTGTGGCAAACATTCCCTCTGGCATTTATTATTGGAAAAAGAGCTGACATTTCATGCCCCACACTAACCCATCCCATCTCCAGCACTTCAGGGAGTACTCCCAGCAAGTCTCACACCTTGGTTTTAACCCAGTTGCCAAAGGACTCTTTTTTGTAGCCCGTTCCTACAGACCCATGCTGTTGAGGAGCACCTGCTCCGTGCCATGTGTGATCTGCAGTAATCTTTACCTCAGGTAACCTTTGGTTTCAGGGTACAGAAGGGGAGGATCAGTCCCTGCATTCCAGCAGCCTGGTGGTGCTGTGTGGAAGGGACAGGTTCTGCTCACTGGCAGAATCCAGACCTGGCCATGCTGCAGACATCTCTTTCCAAAGGGATGTGCCTGCTGAGTGATGGATCCAGGTGGATCTGAACAGACACTCACCTTGGTCTGATTCCTATCTTGACAAGTAACCATTACCAAACTCCTTCAAGGGGGGTATAATCTGCTTCTGAAAATCTCATTGCAGGTTCTGGTGGGAGAAACACGGAGTTTTCACTCCGCATCAGTTGCGTGCACTGAAAAAAATCTCAGTGTCGAGGCTGATCTGTGACAATACTCGCATCAAAAAGATACCCAGGGATGTGTTCAAGGTCAACAGTTATCCTGAGGACTTCCTTGACTGCAAAAAGATTGACAGGCTCGACCTCTCACCCTGGGAAGAGGAGCCTTAGAGTGGCACAAAAGGTATGCAGCTCTCTGAGGTCTGTCAAAACCAAAGAATGTCCTCTTCCATGCCTAAAGAAATAAAAGAAATAAGGTCATAACAGGCACTTTGCCCCCCAAAAGACCTTGACCACCCATGCAGCCCCACTCAGATAGCACTGGAAGCAGAAGTGGTGGTAGCTGGGTCTGCTTGCAATCTGTCACCTTCACCATCCCCTGCCAGCCTGCCTCTTCCTCTTCAACCTGCACCTGAAAATCTGCCTGATCTGGCCCTTGTGAATGTGTCCTCTAAATACCTTATTCCAGGGCAACTGGAGTCTTACTTCCCAGGAAGAGTGTCCATGAGGAAATTGATTAGAACCTGCTCAAAGTCTACCTGCAGCTCCAAGCCCCTGCTCTCCCCTTGCTTTCCCTGAAGCTTTAAAGCATTTTAAGGAATATCTGGAGTTGTTTTGGCACTGTGTGGCCTGAACACAGTAGCAGTTTAAACAGAGATTATGGTGTGCCACATCTAAGACAGTAAAACAGTGAGAGCTTCCTATGAGAGCTGTGGACACTATCTCCACCTCCTGATGGGTTTTTGGCATGGGCTCACCCTGCTGAAAATCCCCTAGGGAGGAGAGCTGCAGAAGGCAGGTGGAACCTCAGCAGAGTGGACTGGACTGGACTGGAGTTTTCCCTTCCAGCCTATAAATCACACTCTGATTTATAGACAACCACAATATCTGCAATCACCTGCTCTGTCCTCCTGCAAGGCACAGACCATAAAAACACCTCCATGCTGTTCCTGTGCTGAGTTTGAGAGGGACACTGCTGCTGAGAAAGAGATTTGCACTCAATCCAAAGGCTAAACTATGGTGACTTCAACCCATTCCTTAGGAACCAAGTCCAGATGATGATCACCTTCTCTCTACACCAGAGAGGCTTCCTTTATTTCTTTTATTAACTTGGTCTTTTGGTCACTAAAGTTTGCTGAGCTTCTTCCTGTGGCTCTTTTATCACCAGGCTGGGAGGAAGCTGAACTGTGTTTGCATAACCCAGAGAGTGAAATCCCAGAGTATTAAAAAGCTGCTGCTAAAATCTGGACCCTCTCAAGTGCCAAGAAATTGCCCCAAAACCACTCAATCAAAGGGCTGAGTGATGTTAGGGCACTGGAGGTATCGTTTGATGAGGCTGGAAGCACCATGGTGATACAGGGATGACCTGCTATATGGGTACCCATTCCCCAGGGACTACTTTAACCTATGGAGTAAAATGAAAATGTGGGGAGAAAGACTGTGTCCAGGAAAAACTTTCTGTTTCTCAGTAGCTTTTTCTGCTTTCACTGGCAGTTTCTAATCCTGCTTATCAAACCAGGCCTGGAAAGTCCTCAGGCTGGCACCGAGCTGCACTTGGGAAATCTCTGCCTGTGCATCACACCCAGCTGTCTGCTGCTGACTGAACCTTGGCACATGATTTCCCAGGGAGGACCCCAAGACCATACCAACTGTTTTATTTGCTGCACTGTGATTTTTACACCATTTATATGTAAAAGCTTCCAGTAATGTAAGTTTTCAGATGGAAAAGTGATGATATCTTATTGTCTGTTGCCCTAAAATAATCTTCAGAGGTGTGCAAGGCTTGGTCAGGTGCTGGATGCCTTCTGACTCTATAAACACAAAGTTTTTACTTCTCAAGGTAAATGTGTGTCAAATCTGGAGGTTGGCATGCTTGCATTTCAAAATCAAGTTCCTTACCCTTTGCATCAGAAATTAGCAAGTTCCTGTAAGCTTTAGCAAAACTTTCCTCATCTCCTTCTTGTTATGCACAAAAGCATAAAGAATTTAGGCTGTTTCTAATTAGCAGTGAGACTTCAGTCCTTGAAGACACTGGAGAATGACAGCTGTATCTCAAATCTTTTCTTTAAATCCTTGGTAAATATATGTGTGTTTGGGTGTGTTGGGCTGTAATAAAATACAATGTATGCAATGCATTTGGTGTAAATTCTGGCACATCAAACTCGTGTCTGTGTTGGCTATGGTCCATAGCTAAATGTGTCAGCATAAAAAAGCAAACCAGAAGCTGTCTGGTATGTAAAGCAGAAGCATTAGGGCTAAAAATTTATCATCTGGCTGGGATAATCACTCCCAAGAGCTGTATTAAATCAGTAAGTGTCAAATTTAAGTTAGACATTAGGAAGAAATTCCTAACTGTGAGGGTGCTGAGCCCCTGTCCCAGGTTTCCCAGAGAAGCTGTGGCTGCCCCATCCCTGGCAGTGCTGAAGGTTGGATGGGGCTTGGAGCAGCCTGGGCTGTGAGCAGGGGTCAGTTGGAATGAGATGATCCCTCTGGTCCCTCCCAACTCAAACCAGGCTGGGGTTCTGTGTGATTTTGTGCAGCAAGTGGAAATCATACTAACCTTCCATCTCTCCTTGGCACAGCCTGGGGGAAGGAGAGGACTTCAAAGAAGGCAGCAAGCAGCCTAAGGTAGAGTCATGAGTGAAGCTTGTGGATAGAGCAGAGCCCCCTCTGATGAGGACTAATGAAGGGATGCTGGATAAAATCCCACAGCTTCAGCATCAGAACGAGTGCTTTGCTATGGGGATATTCTGGCAAGCCATGGCCATCTCAGCCCTCTGCCTCATGCTGCCCACCCATGTGGGTCACAGGGGGACCCAGAGGGACCCGGGTGAGTGATGGAGCTCAGGGCCCAGCTGCACCATGAGTCCTGAGAGCAGAGGGACTGGGAAAAGGCTGTGATGAGCTGGGCAGGGAAGGCAAGATGTGATCCCCTGACATACTGAAGACAGGGCAAACCCAGGCTGGGATCAGGAGCTGCAGCTTTCAGAGTGGATTTGAAAAATAAATATGTTGTGTTAAAAATCATGAGGTTATCAGGGCACGGCGAGGATGTTAAGCAACCCATCTCTGCAGTTCCCCTTGTGCTTCTGAGATCTGCCCAACCACCAAAAGCAAAACTTTGCTTTGCTTCCAAGGAAGGCTGAGAAAAGCAAAGAAACCACCACTCCCTGCAGACACGTGTGAGGTCTTTAATTCCCCTCTCCCAAAGCTTCCTTGACTTTCCCCTCTCTTAACAGAGGTACCTCCCAAGTCCTCCCCATGGAAAGAGGTAGGAGACAGTGGCTTCTCTGAAGTTTGCTTCCAGAGGAGTGTGGCAGACATCAGAGCCCAAGACAGCCACTTTCCCAGGCAGGATGGTCACTGGCTTGAGATAAATGCCTCCAGCTTTTCGGCTGAGTAGGAAAAGGTGATTATACACATGTAGCAATGATCACAGGAAGGGCCCAGCTCTGCCTGGGGTACAGCTGGAGAGAACTTCTCAGGGTTATGATTACAAAGCAATGTCCATCTCCCCACCACGTGTCTGTCCAAGCAGGTAGCATGGTACTCTGGAAGAAATATGGCAGCCATTTCATCACCTCCACTTGCAAGATTTCCTTCTGTGGGCATTCTGTCTCTGGTATGTCAGGGTTACAAACCATTGTTGCCTCTGCTGCTAGACCTTCTCATTGTTGCCATGTTCCCCCCTTCAGCTGCTACACACACTGCTGGAGCTGGAGGATGGGATGGATGGGATGGCTAACGGGAAGCTCCGTTGGAAATTCCTGATATCACCTGGTAGGCAGTGAGCATGGAGTCACGGACCTGCTCGGTGAGCTTGGGGACATCATCTGGGCCCAGGCCAAGGGTCTCCACTTCTGGCAGGATCTGGATGATGCTTTTCCCTGGAAGAGTGAGATAGGAGGGTCAGAAAGGAGGAAGAGAATTCATGAGTGGTGCAGAAGAGCAAGAGAAGAGGGCAGAACTGAGGAACAAGGCTGAAATGAAGGGAAATGCTCTTCACACACCAGCAGTTGTGTAGCCACCCAGTCATGTCCCAGACACACACAGCAAAAACCCAGACATGGCTTTTCCTATCCACAGAAACCACAAAAAATCATAAACACAGAAACAGGTGAATCTCTCCCCATACAAATCCACTGGGATGATTCATACAGAATAACTTCTCCCTGTAGAGAGACCTCAGGGTCTGTCTAGATCATGGCAAAGACCATGAGATGTCTGCAATACAACACATCCAAACTGTCTGTGGTCTGATCTAGGTATGACAAATTCAGCAGAGTCCTTCCTTCCAGAAACATGCTTTGGGTTGACAGAAGTTGCCCCCAGGACTCCCTGTTTGGCCAAGGTGTGTCACAGTCCTCTTGGGAAGTGCCTGAGCACCAGCCTGCTGCTGGCAGGAGGAATAGATTGGGGTGCTGTCACCAGGCTCGGGTGCTCTTTCACCTGGTGGGTCTTGTTCTGCACAGACACCCTGCACAGACACCCACTGGAGGATCTGGGGATGGCTCTGTTATTTTCTGACTTTCCTGCAAGCCTTTACACATGAGATCCAGAAGTGCTGTAGCAGAGCCATGCAAGGGAGGCAGAACAGGAAAGCAGAGAAGAGTTTCACAACCACAGAGGTCACGTTCCCTGCCTGCACATCTTACATCCAAAGCCAGGTCTGGTTCTTCCTGTGCTTCACCTGACCCCAGAGAAAAAGCTGAGGGATGCTGGGGCTGCAGGTCTCCTGGGGTGTAACACACACCAGGCTGCTCCCCACATGGCTGTGCACACACTGGACATGGAGCTGGGCTTTTGAGAAGCTCACCAGCACCTCCGAGTGACTGTGGGCATGGAGAGCTGGCCTGGTCTGAGGATTATCCTGCTCAGTCTGCAGCAATCCTCACCATGTGTAGCACACCTACAGAATCAGCCCTGGGAAAACTTGAAGGTGGGAAAGGTGGGAGCTAACTATGGCTCTTCCTCTGGCAGTGAGGCTCCATTTAACTGCAATTAGCAATTGCCTTTAACAGCAATTAGCACCTCTAAGGCCTTGCTTAGAGCTAACCACTCCCAGGGTGAGGTTATGATAAATACACATGCAACTGCAACTGCTCTTTCTCAAGAAGCCCAGGGAGGTTGTGGAATCTCCTTCCTTGGATTTACTCCAGACTTGGCAGGAGGAGGCACGGAGCAAACTCATCTTTTTGTAGAGTTTGGCCTTAAAGCATCAGATGACTTTCAACAAAACAAGAGGACACAGTCTTAAGTTGTGTCAGGGGAGATTTAGGTTGGATATTAGAAAGAATTTCTTCACGGAGAGGGTGATCAGGCAATGGAATGGTCTGCCCAGTGAGGTGGTAGATTCTCCGTCCCTAGAGACATTTAAAAAAAGACTGGATCTGGCACTCAGTGCCATGGTCTAGCAATTGTGCTCCGGTGGGTCAAGGGTTGGACTTGATGATCTCTGAGGTCCCTTCCAACCCGGCTAATTCTATGATTCTATGATTCTATGATCAGGGTCAGGTGCTTCAGAGATGCCTCCCCACAGGGTTCTTCTCTGCTTTCCCCAAGGGCTCTGTCTTGTTGCCCTGAGCAGGGATGTGATGAGGAGGGAGCAGGCTGACATCCCTGCTCCTACTGCCCTCCTCTTGGGGAACACTTTTGGCACCAAGAGGCTTCTGGGTGTGACCACCAGAGAGGATGGCCCCAGCAGGTGAGGGATTAATGGAAGCAGATAACTGTGAGTTTAACATTTACACCCACTCCCTCTTCCAGGTGTTTGCCTGGGAGGGAATGGCTGCACCCAGGCACAAACAGTGGGAGGCATGAGAACTTCAGGAGCAAATCCTGCCCTTAGGAAACAGCTGGGCTGGCCCGGGGGAGGGTGGGGAGTGGCAGGAGCCAATTTTGGAGTGGGTGTCAGCAGAAGAAGTGGAAGAACAGGATGAGTTAGTTTTCTCTGTTGGAATCTGAAACACTTTTTCCCTGCATTTCCCTTCTGAAACCCAAAAATTGCAGCATTTTTTTCCCCATAAAATTTTATCAGTGACCAGCAGAAATTTTTGTCACCATGAATGTATGAAACATGTTAACTAGGAGGAGGGACAGGCTCAGGGTGACTTCTGCTGAGACCTTTATGTCTGCTTTTGTTGCCCAACTCTCCTGTGCACTTCCAGCTCCCAGGACAGTGGTGAGGCCAGGGGCAGGACCTGCCCCAGGACTCTGCTGCTTCTCCAGGTTCCCTCATACAGAGTATTGGACAAGCTTTGAGAAATGCAAAGGGAGAAGCAAAAGTGATGCCTGAATTCTCCCATTACAGAATTTGCTGTTCCCTGCCTGCTGTCTCCACAACCCACCAACCCATGGGTCCATTCAAGCACTGAACTCACACCAATATCCTGCTTGCCCCAGGTCATCCTCACCTGTTGTAAATCTCTTCTCCTTCTGATTGTAGAAGTCATCGTAGGAAGAGATCACTACAGGAATGACGGGGACCTGGAGGGGAGGCAGACTACAGTGAATCTACAAATTTCCCCATTCTTTCCCAAAACAGAAGTGGTAAATCCTGCATCTTGCTGATATTTATCCCAGTCAGAATCATAATATACACTCTGAGGGTTATCAGGATGTTTAGATCATTTCACTATATCACCCAGCATCCCTGCTCTTGGTTTTTATATTTTTATCTCTGTATTTTGGCCAACAGCAGGAACTCCCCCCAAACTTTGACAGGTCTTTTGGGTCAAAACCCCCAACCTTTTTCCCCAGCAGAGTCATAAGGGTTTTCCACTTGTCCCAGAAACAGGACCTTCCTGTGTCCCCTCCAAGCTTCGCACGGGCTGCTGGATACATGCTTGATCCAAAGAGAAGCCAGGGAGCAGAAGCCAAGGAGTCCTGGTTGCTGTTGGACCATGACAGGCAAAGTGCAACCCAAGGGCTGGGAGAAAATCCTTACCTGAGCTTTTACAGCCAGCTGGAAGGCCCCACGTTTGAAGGGCAACATGGAGCCACCGTGATTGCGAGTTCCTTCAGGGAAGATCAAGACACGTAACTGCAGGAGGGAGGGGTGGGATGGAGAGATCTCCAGTTACTATTCTAAGCCACTGCACAGTCATAATCCCCAGGGACTGACCTGTCTCCCCTTCAAGTATTTTATGGACACACAAGACACTTGACCCATCCAATATGTTCTCATGCTGTTCTACTCAGTGCCCAGACCAGAAAAAATTTTACTTTCTAGCCATGTCAAAGTTCATGTTTTTCAGTGGCTCCTCACCAAATTCCTCCGCACTCACATTTTCTTTTTTCAGGGTGTCTGCCACCTCTGTCAAGGTGGTGATAGCCTCTTCCTTCTTCTTGCGATCAATGAAAATGACTCCAGCAAGCCAGCAGGCCAGGCCAAAAGGGCCCATGTAGAGGATTTCCTTCTTGGCTATGGGTGCACAGCGGTTTGGTAATATCTCCATCATCACTGGAAGGGGAGAACAAGCACAGAACAAGTTGTTATCTACACTGAGGTTTTCTCCAGCCTTCTGCTCTGGGACATAAAAGGACTTCAGCATCCATCCAGTTTCATAGGATCAGAAACATGCTGGAAAATGGATCCTGGGGTTCTCCAGATCACCCAGCCACTTAAGGAGGAGCAGTGCTGACACTGAATGAGAGCAGCTATGGCACAGCTGAGGCTGAAGGACACTGTAATACCCATTCTCTTGGAAAGGATGAAGCTGATTTTCATACCTACAATATCCTACAGATCACCCCTGGCTCTAGGGCCTCTGTGTGGGGTTTGGTGCTGCCCTCCCTGACAGCTGGGACCAGGAGCAGGATCATACCCATACCCATACCCATACCCATACCCATACCCATACCCATACCCATACCCATACCCGTAATGTCAAGGGAGGTCTGGTGATTCAGCACGAGGATGAAAGGTTTCTTTGTCCTTAGGTTCTCCTTGCCCTTCACCACTATCTTGAGACCAAAGATGTATTTGAGTGGCATGAGTGACAACCGCATAAACCTGGAAAAGGGGGGGGGACAAAAAGAGATGCTGAAGCTGGTTAAAGGAACCAAATGCCAGGCTTCTAAACCAGCCCATCTCTCACTGCTCCTGCAAGGTGGTCAGGTTCTCCACAGACCCAGATTTGACCCATGGCTTGGAGAAGAGCAACATCTCTTCAGCTGACTGTTTCCTTAAAGAAGACAAATACACCCAGCAAGTTTTCTTCAAGCTAGAACAGTGTCCTGGCAACTACAGCTGCAGCAGTTCTGTGTTTCAGTCAAAGATCAGATTATGCCCAAAATGACAGCACCCTGTTTGCACCCTGCTGAATCATCACCACGAGCTGCAATAAACCTACTGTAATTCTGCCGTGTCCCAGGTTCTGGTCAGAGAGAGGATATTGCTTCTAGGTGACATTAGACTGCAATTCTAGCAGATTTATATTAACAGATATATTTTAAAAATATGGAAAAAAAAGAGAAAATAATAAAATCCAGGCACAGAAGTCAAGAACTGAAGAAAATCTCTGATAGTGAAAGGCTTATGATCAGGGAGGAGGTGTGAATTCCTACCACAGCACACAAGAAGGAAGCAGTAAATCCTGGCCCTGCAGCACTTCATGAAGCCACAAGCACCAGGATGCCATGCAGCAGGGTCAGCTCCAGGCCCCCACTTAACCCACCCCCCATAGTAGCAACACTCCATCCGTAATGGGAGGTGTCCAGAAGCTTGGAAGAGATGGAGGGAGGGGACAGGCTGGGAGCACTGAGAGCCAGTGATGGGGACAGCAGTGACAGTGCCAGCACTGGACCATGATGTGTCTGTGCCTACCTGTGCAGGGGACCAGTGAGTAGGAATAAAGCTGAGAAGGAGAGGAGAACCTACAGAGGCTTTCACAACACAGCTTGGGAGGAGGGAGCCACACAGAGGAGGGAAATACAGCTCTGGAGACCGTGTAGGAGAGTTTACTAAACCCAGCAAGTTACTTTACCTTTGCCTTACACCTGGTTTGTTGGTGTTACCTAGTTTGTCAAATTTATATCACCTTTTACATCCTCCCCTTCTGTAATTTCTCCTTCTTTCCATCAACTCCAACACAACACAATACTGATCCCACGTCCCCTCTCAGAGTCCCAGGTCTGTCAGCTCCCCACACCAACACACCACAACCTCCCAGGACCCTCCAAAACACAGCGAGCCTTGGCCCGAGGGATGCCCAGAGCAGAAAGCAACCAGAGACAACTTACTTCATGTTTTCCACATCACGTCCACGAGGAATACTGCACACAATTACCAGAAAGCTTATGGTGAATAACCACAGTCTATAGAAGAACATCTTGCAGAGGTATCTGAATGCAGGATTCAGCTGGTAAAGCACTAGGAAGGCGATGAACAGACAAGTAAATGGGTAGTGAAGGAGCAAAAGCTCCATCCTTCCAGCCCAGAGTCAATCAGAGGAGTGTCACACAGAGCAGTAAGTGAGTCAGGAGCAGAGCTCTGATTCCCTAAACCAGCCACACGTGGGTGGCACAAACCTGGAATGAGACCTGGGTGTGCTGCTTGGGGAGGGCTGTGCCACTGCTCAGATCTTAACCAGCCATGGAAAGGTGGTTTGGCAAGCAGCAAGCACTGGGAGCAGCACCAGGAGCAGGAGCTGACTGGTGAGCAGGGACAACCCCAGGGCTTGGGGACACAAAGAGTTTCTCTGAGCTGGCTGCAAGGTGGGCAGGAGCTCAGAAATTATGGAGGAGAGAAAGAAAGGCAATGATTCTAGCAGCCAGGTTCTGCCCCACACATCTAGGGACTGACGGGACCAAGGTGAGCAACTGGACATTCCTTAGGCTGGGAAAAGTGACAAAAGTGCCACACATCTAGACAAAAAGATCACCAAAGCAAAAGCAGCTGCTCCTGCTGCTTTCACAGACAGAGGCAATCAGATGTGTAGGCAGCATCTGTGTACAGAAGAGGTAAATCAGGAAGATACAAGTACAACCTGCTCCAACTGCATCTCATCTCCTAAAACCACTGCACGAGAAGGATCTTTGCAGTAAGTACAGTGAACAGCCTGAAAAATGAAAGCTTCGTCATCTGCCCCAGGGGCTTTGCTCAAGCAGCTGTCACCTCAGAGGTAGAATATTAAATTTCAGGAAGGACTGAAAGCTGCATGTTCTCAAAAGGTTCAAGGACCCCTAAAACCACAGCAAATGTCACCTGCAAACTCAAGAATAAGATCACAACCCTGAGAACAATAAAAGACAAACTTCTGTTCTATTTCATGAAGAAACTGAGGAAAGGCATAATGATGATAAAGACATTGCCTGAGCACCTCACCCCCTTGGCTTGGCCAGGGACTCTTCTCCTCTCCTCCATGGGGAAGCAGACACAGTGCTTCCCTGCAGCCATCAGAGAGGCAGACAAAGCAAAAAGCTTTGTTTTTCCAGAGGCTCCTCACTATCCCTGCACCAGCATGTGGGAAAGAGAAGCCCAGTGGTCCCAGGAACCCTCCAGGGCTGCTCCACAGAGACTTGCCATGGCTGCTTTGTGCTTAGAAAAGGTCTGATCCAGCAAACAGTTTCCTTCCTAATGCATACTGACCTCCTTAACTGCTCATCAGTATCAATTATGGCCTTTTATAACTGGGTGGATGGTTTTTTGATGCCCAGCTGGTCCAATATTCCTGTGCAAAACCTACCACCACCTTCCCCTCAGCTGTGACACTTTTTACAAAGCTCAAGGAACATTTTGGCCTCAACTCAAAACTGATGACCAGTAATAGTAGCATTGCAGAGGAAGGGGAAAGGAAAGCAGTTTTAATTCCTTCCAAGAACAGATATCGAGGGGGAAAACTGAATTAGATGTTACTGTCTTGTAAGTTAAGATTGTTCTTATCTTTGCCAGGACACATCTCACCAGCTCCATGGCCAAGGGGTAATTCCCTTGCTCATGCCAGGCTGCAGGAATAACTTGTAATGGATTTTTGTATCACTAAGTGAGACCAAAATAAAAAAAAAACAGGGAGTAAGAATAAGTGGCTAAACCACTCCTTCTGTGTAGGTTGAAAACTGTGAAAGGAGGGTACAGAGCATGGTTTTGACAGGAAAGCTTACTGAAAGACTGTGTTTATGAAATTGCCTAAGCAATGGGAGTTGGACTGGGACTTACTTTCTGGATAACTCATTTTGCTTTGCTTTGGGATTTGGAGTGATTTCGACAGATCTGGGACATCTTTTCATGAAGTTCTTTTATCACTTCCATCTCACTGGAAAGGCTTCATGCAAAATAAACTGAGCAAATGGCCATATCCAAACGCTTCAGGCAGTAAAAGAATCTGCAGAGCAAAAAATAATAATCTATCAGATTCCCAAGTCTGGACTTCTGGGGAATCTTCAGTGATCAGCATTAAAAGTCACCAGGTGCTTCCTCTACAGGACACAAAAAGCCATGTGTTAACAAAAGAGAAAAGGACATGCCACAGCTTCCTGTTATCCTGTGTGAATTACTTCCACAGGTTAATCTGGAAAAGAGATATATAAATCACACTGCTATTAGTCCTGGTTGCTCTGAAGGCTTCCAGGGATCCCTCCTTGCCTATAAGCTCTGGCACCATGAGGATGGCATTTAGGGGTGTACCCTGACACCCTTTCAAGGAGATAATCCCATATCCCTGTGGAAAGTACAATGATCTGCCCTGAGGGAAAGGGGGAGCTGTCTGAGTCCTTGGTGGTAGCTCTTAGCTGCAGAGATCTGCTGCTTCTCACAGCCTGCATATTGTCATGGCAGGGCCTGTCAAAGCAGAGCAAAGATGTTTTGTTAGAAAAATACATGGCACTGAAGCAGCCAACCTGTCCCTTGGTAGAGCCACTCTTGCCTCCATCTGCTTCCCAAGGATTTCAGAGAGCATTTTGGAAGGAAAGCATTAAGCCTCATGGATGTTACAAATCCTGGAGGCAAATACTGGGAAAATAGAGGCAGTACTGCAAATAGAGGCAAAAAATTTCCCAGCAGAAATCAAACTCTGCATTCTCTTCCACAAAGTGGGAATCTATACAAGTGCAGAGCTGCTTCTGGTTGGACCAAGACCTGCTCAGAGCTGTACAAAACGCAGAGCAACCACGCAGAATGAAAGATGCCTCCAGACTGGGGCATGACTCCCACTGCAGAAAAGTAAGGAGCTAAACTGAGAAGTTTATTAACTAAAAAAATAATGCCAGAGCTATGCACTCAGCTGGGTTTTGCTCACACTGAATGTTGCTGCTGCTGCCAGAGGAGCTCCAGCATGGACCTGATGAAATGGAGCCTGTACTCTAGAGCTCAGGGCTCTGCTTATTCACCATGTTTTCTTCTCCCATAGAAGCTGCTGTTAGAAGCTTGTACCTTGATCTGTAATTTCCCCAGTCCCTTGACTTCCAGGCTCTGAGGTCCAACTTTGGGATCCTGCTGCAGCTCACAAAGCAGTGAGGGAATGTTGGACAGGAAGATACATCTTGGTACCTTTGAGGTGACAGTGTTGTCACATATTGTTGGTGACAAGGAGATTTTGGACAGTGCAGAGACCTCCTGAGGAGTGAAAACCCCTCTGTTCCTCCTCCACCAAAACCTGCAGGAAAAAGAAGTCCCGACAGACTTTTCCCTACCAGTTTCTTCCCATTCAAGACTCCTGCAACATTATTTCCACTAAGAGAAGCAACACATTTCTTTTTTTGCCAGGAACAAATTTAAACTTGTGTTATTTAAATCAAGACCCCTGACTAACCATCTGAATAATTGAAATTGCTTTTCTGCCATGGACATGTAATAAAGATGCAATTAAATTGAAGCCTTGCCCTGTGTTCCCTCAAATGAGGCTCATGCACCCTCTTGCAAACAGAAAAGTCAGCACATACCAAACTCAGACTGTGGTTACATCCACGTGATTGCCATGCTGGCACAAGCCCTATAATTATTCTCATTTAGAAAAAAAAAATGGGTTCCTGTAACCTGCCAAAAGAACAGGATCTTTAAACGTGCCATAAACTGCCTTTAAGCTTCCAAAACTGGCTTTAGAGCTTTTAGTAAGTTTTCTAAGCAAAAAAGATTCCCAGAAATGTTGGTCATGATCCATTTGTGCAATCTTTGTGGTCAATACATTCAGAAATGGGGTGTGTAACTCATTTCTGCACCTGATGCCCCTGAGCAAATCCAAGGAGGAGGAGGAGGAGGACTCTTAAGTATGTTGAAAGCACAAGTGATTCTGGCTGCCTAGCAAACCTCAAACCACCCACCTCCTGGTGCATGTGAAGCCCAAATGCTGCTACATGTCAGAGCACAGGGGCCCAAATTGGAAGTAGGGTGGAAAGGAGAAACAGTGAAAATTCATCTCTGAGACCCCTCAGAAATTTTTAAGATGCTGAAATAGGTCAAAGCTGCATCCTGCAAACTGAGGAGGAGGGGAACTGTAGATTCATGTTTGGGTGGGAAATGACCTTAAAAACCAGTCCCAACTCCCCATCCCACCAGCCCAGGCTGCTCCAAGCCCCATCCAACCTTCAACACTGCCAGGGATGGGGCAGCCACAGCTTCTCTGGGAAACCTGGCACAGGGGCTCAGCACCCTCACACCAAACAATTTCTTCCTAACATATCAAGCAAGTAGCTTCAATCCAGAAGGTTGTGAGAGTGCACAGAATCTTCTCCAGGAGGTATAACCTGGAAGTAGTTGGGTATCAGAGCAGACAAATCAGTAATGTTTTTCTCCCTCCTGGAGAAAACCTAAACCTGGGGCACAGGTAGGGCCTCAGTATGTTTAGAACATTTTTCTAATGCTTTTCTCTATTTCTGTTAAATCCATTGATTTTCCACTCCTCCAGAGCCAGTCTGGCACTTCACTGGTTTTTGTGGAAGGGCCATGTCTTTGCAAGCAGGATGTCTAAAAACAGAGAAGAATTCAGAGGAAATGGCACAGCCTGGATGACACCACCATCAATTTAAGGAGACTGAGAATTTCCTTTATCAGAACAAGCATTAGAAAGCCCTTTTGCTCTTTCCATCCCCACCATCACCTTCATAAGTGATCTGATGACAAAGAGGGGGTTGAGACCCAAAGCCTGGGAGCTAAATACAAATTCACCCTAGATTTACATGCCAGTTGCACTTCAGCAGACCAGCAGTCAAAGCTGGTCTGCATTCAAAGTCAGGATTTGTGGTTCAGATCAGCTTCTGCACAAGAGTTCCTAGATAAAGCATGGAAAAATCCCAACTTTCTGTTGCAGCAAAGGCAGAGCATCCCCCGACCTGACCATGCACCTGGGTGTATTGCAAAGCCTCTGTCTGGGCTGAAAACTCGTGGATCCAACATGCTTTTCATCAGCATTTTGAAGTCAGCCCTATTGCATCTCCCAGGACATTCCTGACAGCAGCTCCAGGCTCTTACATCACATAATAACACCATTTGGCACACCCAGGAGTCACCTCTAAAGTCCTGTCAACAATCTTGCTCAAGACCAGCTCACAATGCCATCTTGGTTTTGCATCTTGATGAGTCCTCAGTGGTTCTGACATGCTTTTTTTAAAAAAAAATCCTGGAGCATATTTTTAATAGAGAAACTACAATTACATTTTTCACATGTTTTGTGATCTGCTCTTCCATTTGAGTATGGCTGAGCTGAATCTCAACAGACACTTGGAGAGAAGCCACAGGGGACTGATTCCACTCCTGCAAACTTCTTGCTGAACTGTTTTCCTAATTTTGCCATTTAAACAGCACAAAGGAGCCAGTTACAGAGCACTTGACTCTGGTCTATGCATTGCCCCATGTTTTGTGCCTCCACCTGTCTCCTCCATCTCCAGACAGGCTCTGACTTCATTGCTCCACCTCCTATCCACTTATCCATGGTTGTACAGAAATAATGAAAAGGGAACGAGTAATTTCAGCCAAACACAGGCTGGAGATATTTCTAAATGTTCAATGACAAGAGTGCCTGAAAAACACTTGTTTTAATTTGGAAGCTCTGCTCCCACAGCCAACTTACCTGGGAGGCCATGCAGTGATTTCTCCTGCACTGCATCTTGAGGGCAGGCAAATCAAGCCCAATCCTTTCACCTTGCTCACACATCCCATCCCAGAGCCCATCCACAACCATTTGCTGCTAATTAGCCATCAGGCTCTGGAGATGGGGATCAATACCACCTGCAAGAGGGACTGGTGAGCAGGTCAGGGGGGTCAGTGGGTGTGGAAGAGCCTCTGGAGAGCTGAATGCATCTTAGATTTAATGAGAAGCTTTTACTACAAGAGAATTAATCTTCCTGAATTTAAGGCATTAAAAAGAAAGCACCATGAATAAGTCTCCACATTGCCTTATCCATTGGATCAATTCAGCAACACTGGAATAGTTAAATCAACAGTTTTAAAAACGTAAACCCTTTGGTATTCCTGATTTTTCAGCTGTTTATTTGTTGAATCAGCTCAGCAGACAGGTTTCCAATTCAGTATGACTAAGTATTGCCTTTGGAAACCCCATGACTTCCTTCTCTCACAGGACCTGACCTTTTCTGTTGGCTATGAAACTGCATCTGGGTTTGAAGCTGGTCCTGCTCCAAACCAGAGGCTGAACGAGAGACCTTGAGAGGTCCCTTCCAAGTACAGAAGTGTTTCTGTGCTCCTCAGGTCTCATTCAAGGTGAATTCACAGTCCCAAGGGGCTCTTTGCCCCGGAGTGGTAGGGACAGAGGAATTCCCTGGCTGGTCAAACCCATCAGCACATGGGGCTTCTTGAGAGGAGAAGGCTCACAGCCCGGAGTAATTTTAATCCAAATCTCCAATATCATTTTTATCCTGCACCAAACACTGGTTAGAAAAACTTTTCCTCTGACTTTTTCTGTCCGCAGGTTTCTCAAACAAAAATGTGCAGATAAAAACCCATCAAGCAAATTCCTCTACAGCAGAGGAAGATGAAAGAGCCAGGGGTTGTTTCAGGCTTATTATTTCAAGGATCTCTGATTTTGCTTGGGACAAAAGGGGATGGTGAGAAGAACCAGGTTGTTTGCATCCCTAAATACTGCACTCGTGGGACAACTCACACAAACAAAGGAAGAGCTGGGACGTATGCCTGCCTGCTTCCCACTGGAAGGAGACAAATGTCACTTGGGGAAGCACCCCCAGAGACATTTTCAGATGTCTCAATATCTGCAGGGTGAGGGAGGTGGGGAAGAACCACAGGGGAAGAGAAGGAAAACGTGGTCTGGGTCCTGAGGGGTGGAGAGAAGTGGTAATGAAAAGCTGGATGTGAGCTGGCCATGAACCAACCAGGTCCTTACTGCATCCCCTCAAAGGGGATTATGAGAAAGAAGGGGACAGACCTTTTAGCAGGGCCTGTAGTGACAGGATGAGAAGTGGTGGTTTTAAAATGAAAAAAAGGAGATTAAAATGAGATCTTAGGAAGAAATTCTTTGCTGTGAGGGTGGTGAGACTCTGGCCCAGGTTGCCCAGAGAGGTGATGGATGTCCCATCCCTGGAAACATTCCAGACCAGGTTGGACAGGGCTGTGAGAACCCTGATGTGGTTGAAGATGTCCCTGTTCACTGCAGGGGTTGGGCTGTGTGAGGTTTTAAGCTCCCTTCCAACATGAACCATTCTCTTCTTTTATGACTCCATAGAAGCCAAATTTCTACTGGGGCAGCAACACCCAAGATGCCACCAGGGCTGTGCTGAACATCACAGAGAGCTGGAAAAGGTTTTTCCCAAATAAGGGTTAGGAGCATTAACTTAAGAAGTTAAATACAAGTGGGTGTTCTCCAGGTTCAGGAAGCAAGTGCCAGAGCTCAAGAGAGAAATTAAAATGAGCAGAGAGAAGTCAGGATGGCCAAGGGAGTTCTGAAAGCCTTACAGCATCCTTTAATCCAGCTCAAGGTGCAGACAAAACAAGATGAGAAGCCCAGTCAGGCTCTCCGGAGAACAAAAGTAAAAGCAAAATGAGTCACAACTTGAAAGAATAAATGACAAATGGTACCACAATGAAATATTGAATCCTTCTTTAAATATCAAGGGCAGGAATCCCAAGAGCATGCAGGTGATGAGAGCATAAAGAGGCACTCAGAGAAAAGTAAATGTGTGGCAGTGCCCCAGTAAATAGAGGGATTTGCTCCTGCAGGCAGCACAGAGCCCTTTTCAGCTGCTCTCAAAGGGTGGCTGGGAGAGCCTGCGGAAGAAGAAACAAAAGCTGCACTGTGTGGCTTTCTCAAGAAGAATGTGTCCACCTGGGGCTTCCAGCAGAGCTCCAGTAGGAAATCACTGAACCCTGTTAGGCAACTGCACACGTAAAATTTCCCCAGTTCCCAGGCACCGGAAAAGCTACAAATAAGAGATGGAATTTTCAAACAAGCTGCTCCAAACCAGAGGCTGAACAAGAGACCTTGAGAGGTCCCTTCCAAGTACAGAAGTGTTTCTGTGCTCCTCAGGTCTCATTCAAGGTGAATTCACAGTCCCAAGGGGCTCTTTGCCCCGGAGTGGTAGGGACAGAGGAATTCCCTGGCTGGTCAAACCCATCAGCACATGGGGCTTCTTGAGAGGAGAAGGCTCACAGTCCGGAGTAATTTTAATCCAAATCTCCTGGCTCTGGAACTGGAACTGCTGAGGCTCAGGGCTGGGAGGCCCCCCAGGAAGCATGGATACACCTGCCCTTCCTGCTCCTTACTGGGCATCTGCCTTTGGCTACAAGTCCTGCGTAGTCCTTGCCAAGGAGAGACCTGCAGAGGACTGGGGGAGCAGCTGAAGACCTGGAACAGCAGATGGAACAGATGGAGAGGTGTGAGAGGCTGAAGGAAACACACAACACAAAGAGCTGGGAAGGAGGGTGCTGTAGGGTGACACCAAACAGAGCATTCCCACTGGGCACACCAAGGACCCCAGGGATGTTGTCAAGAGGAGCCTAGGACACATATGTAGGGCACAAAGCAACAGAATTCAGCTCCACAGCTGATGAGATCTGCTGTGCCCCCAGGCTTCCTCTGGCAGTGCCACAAGCAGCCCAGAGTGGCCAAAACCAGCAGGAGTTAGCCAGGAGAAAGGACCAAAAGAAAAGGTAAAGGGAGTGAAACACTAATTCACATGGTGTGTCAGGAACATCCCCTCTCCAGAGCCCTGCAGGCTAGTGGCAACCCCTGCCCCTCTCCAGCTGGGGTGGGAGCATTGCTCAGGGCTGCAGGTATTTATCTTTTCTTTGTGTGCTGGGGACAGAAGGCAGCAGATGGGAAGGCTGTGGTGGCTGTGCAGTGCTTTGGCTTTGGGAGGCTCTGCCCAGGACAGGAGGAGTTATTTTGGGTTGGAGGAGTCCAAAGGATAACAAAAGCATAAAGATAAATGGAGCAGGAGGCTGCCTGGATGAGCACTGATGTCCAGTGCACCCTCAGCTTCTCAGTGCTGGCAACACATCTTAAAATGTCACCTTGGCCTTTCAGGGAGCCTGGGTCTGCATCCAGCTGGGACCCTCACACTGCAGCTCATGCCCTGATGTGCAGCAAATGTTTCCTGGAAGCGTCCCAGCCCAGCACCAACACACTTGTACCCATCCTGATGAAAGAGAGACTGCCACCAAATGACAACTATGGACAAACCATTGCCCTCAGGCAAGCCTGTTACTGCTGCATTTGCTTGGCTCCATCATGGCACAGATCCCCAGGGCCCCTCCAGCACCTCCCTGTATTCCCTGGGTCCTACACTAGAGCTGCTGAACACAGCTTCACTCCAAGCATACAGAGAAAAAGAAGACTTTGGAGATGCTGAGACCTTTTTCCTACCAAGCACGGCTTGTCTCAGTCTTTCCTGACGTTTTGCTACGCTTTGTGTTCTATGTAAATAAGAAAAACAAACAACTAAAGGAACAAGCTGTAGCAGGTGGAATTGTTTGCTCTGTATTTCAGGGTCAGAGGTGTCAGCACCCAACTCACCTGCAAGAAAACATGGCTGGCAGGAGGGAAGTGATGGTGCCCCTGTACTCAGCCCTGGTGAGGCTGCACCTGGAGTGCTGTGTTCAGTTCTGTGCCCTTCACTCCAGGACTGTCCCAGGGATAACTTTTTGTCTCTGCCCAGCTCTCCAGCCTGTCCAGGTCAGAGAGGATGGCAGCACAGCCTCTGGCATGTCAGACACTCCTCCCAGTTTTGTGTCATCAGCCACCATGCTGAGGGAACACTGTGTCCTCACTCATAATGTCCAACAAGAGCAGCCCCAGTTCTGACCTGTGGCCTGGATGCTGCCAGAGCTGCTCTGCTGCATCAACACACCAGGAGAGGGGCATGGCCCAGGCACTCCTGCAGCCTCCTGCCATACAGCCCCTGTGCAGGAGGTGTGTGTGCCAGGACAGATGCTGCTGCCCCCTGCCCTCCACTTCACACCCAGCAGCACCCACCTGCAGGGCCAGAGCAAGGAGCAGAGCAGGGTTCTGCAGGCAGGGTCTGGCTGTGCAGGTCCCCTGGGCTTGGTGGCACCTGCACAGAAGGGGTCCAGAGCCCTGCCCCAGGGAGTAAGGAGCATGGAGCACCCAGGGAGTGGAGCAGGGCCACGTCCACACCCAGCTGAGGACTGGAGATGGTAGAACAGTGCTCAGGCAGAGTGTTACCCCACCTAACTGCACCTCAGTGCTTCCTTCTCCAGAATCAGGACTCTGAAACAGGAGAGACAAAGGCTCCTCACACCCAGAGAAGATAGCTTGCACCATGGGCACAGGGAAGGTGAGCTCCTGGATGAGGTGCAAGTGACATCGTCCCCTCTTGCCCACTCCCACCCACCTTAGAAGAAGCATCACTGAATCTTTTGCTTTTTTAAGGAAAATGTATTTTTGTGAAAATAGACTTTATTATAATAAAATTTGATATTAAATAAAAACATACCATATCACCAACACTCATGGACACTGTGCTGGCATCATTCACATAACTCACATCACCTGTCCTTCTCAAAACAAGGAACGCACTGAAACATGCAAAGAAAGAAACACTGAAAAGGACAGAAACCATGTAGTACAAAACTCTCCGTGGCTTAGAAAGGAATGTGTCTTAACTCAGGGAGCACATTATCTCATATGAAAATAGCTGCAAACTCTCCATCCCCAGCTCTGCTTTCCAAATGCTCCAACTTGGGAGCAGCTCACTGCAACAGCCAAATGAAACTCTGAACCAGGCAGATGAAAAATAATAAATAAATAAATAAATAGATAGATAGGTAGGTAAATAAATAAAGAAATAAGGCGGAGTCCCCAGCCAGTGTTGTGGTCAAGGTGAACCAGCCCAGAGCAGCTCACAGCAGCCCACCTGCTGGGCAGAAGGATCAAGCCCCTTCCCCAGGACCCCTCGTGCTGAACCATGACTGAGGCAGCGTGGGATGCTCCTAGGCACAGCTGCATATTTACAGGTTTACAGTACAAATAACTCACTTGTCAACCCAGAGACAGCAAAGGGGATTGGTGGGAATGGAAAAGTGCAAATTTTCTTTGCGGGGAGTGAAGGAGATGACACGACCTCCTTTGGACCAGAGAAATACCAGGGTGTGTAGTACAAGGGATCTCTTCCTAAGGGGCTGGGGCTCTGCTGGGAAAAGCCATATAGCTAACTTACAGCCAG
Organism: Phaethornis superciliosus; assembly: GCA_023637945.1. Lineage (NCBI taxonomy): Eukaryota > Metazoa > Chordata > Aves > Apodiformes > Trochilidae > Phaethornis > Phaethornis superciliosus. The sequence goes on along the minus strand of JAJQWJ010000023.1, from coordinate 9,872,559 downwards.
AATATAATTTCTAAATGGAAATATTTACAGGGAAATGGTGCACTGGGGGCTGGGTGGAGCAGGACACACTACTGCAGAAGTAGCTGTATCCTAGAGCTGAGGCCTCACACACCCCAGTGTTGAGACAGTTCAGAGGGCTCAGCCAGCCCACAGCTGGGCTCTCAGCAGGGACCACAGCTCACAGACCCAATGAAAAGTTTTCTCTATTGAACATACACTTTTCCCTATGAAAATAATCTAATCAGCTTATTGCAGAGGGCCTCTCCTGCACAGATAGTCTTTAAAGAACAATAAATCCCTTGTTAATTTTTCTTACTGGACCCAAGTTTCTTGAAGAACTTTTTTCCTTTGATGAAGAAGCCTCTCTTCTTTTTGCTCTGACCAGGTACATCACTGCATTTGAGAGCAGCCAGCAATGCCTGCTCTGGACACTGCTCACTCATGACAAGGCAGGAAGGTGGTAGAGTAGGAGTTGGTGAGGAGTCACTCTGATCAACAGACCCATCTGGAATTAACTGGAGTGGGAAAAAGAGAAAACAAAAGAAAAAAGCACAAGTTAGTGTTGATGTAAGACATTAAGGTTAGACAAATGAGGGCTAACTTGGTAGCCTACTGGGCTCCAGAAACTGTTCATGCACTGTGCAACAAAGACTCCTTGAATAAAATGCTCAATAGCATTGGGCTAACATCAGAAGGGGTCTCACCAACAAGTACAGAGTGCTCTCCCCTATGAAGCTTAACAACCTTGAAATCACTTTTCTGTCAGAGGTGGGACAGTTTTAGGGCAGCTCTGAAGTGGTCCAACAAACCTTGTGTTATTTCTCCTGTAGAGTTATGCATGAAAAGCTGTCTGCAACCGAGAGGTAGGTACCCAGACCAACTTGCAAATGTCACCATTTTTTCCTGCAGGATCCTTATTGCAGGACTGATGTTAGGATCAACTATGGAACAGTTAAAAGGAGGGACTAGCAGCTCCCTGACTCCACACACAAGCACTCACACACACAAGCACATACAGGGATTCTCAGGGGTATCCATATGGCAGAAAAGCAACAGAATCAGTTCACAGATTCATCTGATAAGACATTTGTATACTAAAATTAGTGTTTCTTCCCTAAGAGAAACACAAGGGAGAAATTGTTCTGTCAAGATCCTGATAAAATCTATCAGGGTTGCTAACAAAGTCATGTTAGTTTTCAGGGGTGGTTTTCAGTGCTGTCTCGAGTACTACTGATTTGCACAATTTCAGGAAAACCATGTTTGAAACTAAGAAGAAAGCAGATCTGCTCCCACTGCCCCCCAAAAGCAGGGATCTCACCTCCCAGCCCCCAAATTGTTTCTTTAAGTGTTATCAGGTAGAACAATTACCCACACAAGGTTGGGTTTAGGGACTAAATGTTACTACTTTCTTAGATTGATGATGTGCAGTGGTTTTTCAGGACTATACTCAGGAAGGTGTAAAATCAAGAAGAAATAAAAACCACAGGCTGAATATGGGGTGTGCTCAGCCTGAGAAGGACTTTGCAAAGGCTAAATAAAGCTTTGGCTGTTGAGGTGCTTGATCAACGGTAGAAAGGCCAGGCTGGATTACAAAGCAGGTCTTTTCTAAACCTCAGAATTCAGCACAGTCACATCACAGTCCCCCAAACCATCAGATAATTGTTCCAAACAATTTCACTTCATGTGCTGAACAGCCCATGGCTTGTCTTTAATACAGAACCAATCTGGCACCAGAGAATTTGAAGGTGGACTTGCTAGCAGAGCCCCAAACCAGCCTGTCAAACTACAAGAAAAGGAGTAAACTACAAGTGCAAGACCCCTCAATATGCCAGGCTGGGTGGGAGGTTGAAGAGGTCTTCTCACACAAACTTACATGGTTGCTTTCTCTATGTATCATTCATATCTATCACTGGACTCTTCTCTTCCTCATTCTCTGAAGAAAAGAACCATCACAGGTGCATAACACAGGCAGAAATAAATACATGAAATCAATTAGAATCAAACACTTTCTGAAGTGCTTTACAATCAGTCTTTGACAGAAACTGCAGACTACTGATGCAAAAATATTCATTTGACAGCCACAGCATTAAAGCAACTGCTCTAAGCTGGTGAGCAGGAGTGTTTCAGGGCCCTGGCTTATGACTGTAACTTCTTGGATCCTCCTTTTTGTGCTGTATTTTTTTACTCCTCAATCTAACCCCCAAATGCTGTCAGTTTGAAAGCCAAACTGCTAAACATTTTTAGCAGCTTCAGATTCGCTCAGAACTAATTCCAAATCCACCTTCCCCCATTCAATTTGAAAAGTAAATTGTTGTTATGCTCAGATCATAGCAGCAGGGAGAAGGGAAGTGTGAAAAACAGAGAGGGTGAAATCATTAAATCCAAGAAGTTACAAGCAATTTAAAAATCACTCATGATCATGCTGAAGAAGCTTCTGATAGGATTAGAACTAGATTTAATGCAAGTCCAGAGCTCTGCTATGATGCTGTGCTGGGTACACATGTCCCCTGGGTCTCAGGCTGGGACTGGTCACTGTGATGAGAATCTGCTTTGCCATGCTGCCCTTCAGAAGACTCAAATAATACTTCTCCAGTTCTGCCACACATCTTTTGCCTTTGGTTCCATTTGTTGCCCTCACCCCACTTCCCCAGCCCCAAAAGCAGCAGCAAAGGTGCTTCTGTTTGCACTGTATATGCCAATGACACACTTGTACAAGCAAGTTACTTAATTCAGAGAGTGAATATGTTGCTGGTGTTTGGAAAGCCCCAGGCATGTCTGCCAGGGTTTGTTCCAGCTCAGGGTTGGCTCTCTGAATGTGCCTGCCTTATCCATAAGATGTTCTGCCCCTAAGACACACAATGTCTGCTGTGACATTGCTGCCATTGCTGTGACAGAGCTAAAAGCTCAGTGTGGTCAGGTTCTGCCTGTCCATGGTAATCACTACAGATACTTAAATGTAGTTAACACAAGTTTGCTTACAAGCAAGGCAAATGTACTGCTTTTAAAAGGGAGGAAACATGCCCTCCACATTCGGAAGGTGTTTAGCTAGATCTGGATTGCACTAAGGCTTCCTGCCCTGCAGACCCAGAGCCAGTGCAGGGGGATTGGATCTGTTTGATCTCTGGCAGAGAACTGGAGACAAATGGAGAGATCTGAAGGACAGGAAAATCAGAAACATTTCTATTTTATATGGGATTGTTTTTATCACATGAGAAAGTAATTTCTGTTAGGAAAAAAAAAAAAAAAAGGTGTCATGAACCACAGGAAAAATGCATCTGACCCTGAGCATACAGGAGCCAAACTGCTGCATCCAGGGGAACAGTCACCCACAGAGACCTGGCAGGTCAAACTGGTGTCAGTTTCTTCACCAGCAAAGAAGATAAGGATGCAAATAGGAATACTTGAAATAAGGGCAGATTTGTTCTATATGTTACCCTGTTTATCAGCCACTCTCTTCTCTTACTCACCATTAATAATACACAATTAGATAAACCAAACCCTTCACATCTGCAAGGTCAGCTCTCTGAGCCCTGGAGGTTACTTTAATTTTACTTTAATTTCCCAGTGGTTTCTGGGGGGACCCAGGCTGGGGCTGGAATAATAATTCAAGCATCAGAAACAGACCCTTGTTGCTGGAGATGCTGGAGAGAGGGGTTAAATCTGTCATAAGGTGCACCCTGAGTTCAACCTGTTCTCATTTTAAGGGTTCAAGTCTCCCAGAGGAGAGCATTCTCTGCCCCACTAGATTAATAATTTGGGAAGAGTAAGTAATTTTGAGAGAGAAATTGAAAAAGAAAACCCTTTCCTCCCAGGGAAGACAGACTTGTGTCACCCCTGGGCTCTTTAGCCCTGGTAATCATATTTTATTAACCAGTGAGTCCCCAGCAAGGGCCAGCACTGATGGGCTGGGAATAAAGGGACAGAGTCTCCTAAACAGGTAAGCACAGGGGACCCAGACAACTTCTGAGTTTAGAAGATGATCCAGCAAGCTTCCCACAAACCTTTCTGAGTCAGGCCTGTCATCTGCTTTGCTAAGGCAGCATCAGGCTGCAGTGCAGAGCCTCTACCCAGAAAGTTTGAAATGCCTGGGAGCAGGAGATGGGGCTGCAGGTGAAGCCTCAGGGAGATCAGGCAGCATTTGAAGATAGAAATGGCAGGTGGGTACAGAAAAAAGGAAGAGCTGAGCACAAAAAATAGGACAAGGAACACTGCAGAGAGCTGGAAAGCCAGGGTGATACCAGCAGGAGAGGTCAAGGGAAGAGGATTCAGGTCCATATAATTTCTTATGGACTGGCCCAAGGCCAACCTGGGCCTGTTCTTACACACTTTGTGGGTCTGGCACCCCTTGATGGGGCCAATAACCTTCCAAGAAGAAATGAAAGTTGAGTACATGTGTGCTGGCACTAAGCTGCTCCCTCCCTGCTTCCCACTGCCTAGAACAACCCAGCAAATTGAGGTCCAGGAGCTGCCAGACTTCTGGCCTCCCCCCCTGAGGACAGACTGAACCGGGCAGATGACCCATATCAGTTTGGAGAGCATCAGCAACACATTGCAAGGGGTTAGGCTCAGCCTTTGAATTCCCTGCATTTGTGGGATGCTTTCAAAGCATAGCTTGGTTTGGGAAAATTCCCACTGCTTTGAAATGATCTGGAAGCACTCTGGATTGGATTAAGATGTACCTAACTCAGGATGCATGGAGAAGCATTGGTGTTTGTGTATCAATAACTCCAGAACTCTTTGGCATGGATATGAACATATCTGGGGATTTCTGTGTGTCTGGGGAATTGGCTGAACTGTTTTGCTTGCAGCAGGATTCCACCACTGACCTTCTGATGGATCTCAAGAATTTGCTGCCGGGGCCTGCTCTTTGCTTACCTGACCATAGTGAGACTAAGGCCTAAGTGGATGCTGTTGCTTTGTTTCTACTTTTGCACTATAGGCAAATATTCAAGAATAGCTCCTAGCACTCCCTTCTAAACTTCTGAGCATCTCCCATGGGATGATGTGAGCTGCATGCAATAATTTAAATGATTCCATCAGCTGCTGCATGCTGTGCAGTGCCCAGCCTCCAGCCACAGGACAGTTTGGATGCCTGTGTTAGACAATCACACAACCTTACCTGGCTCTCAGCACTCAGCAGAAATGCTTCTTCATCTTTTGAATGAAGTTCCTCAACCATGCCTCCCTCTGAAGTTACAGCTTCCAAGAAGTTAGATGGGACAAGCCCTCTCTGTTGGTTCAGCTCTCCCTGCAAGATCAAGATTCAGTTCCCATATCAGGTTTCCTGGCTGAGGGAGAAATAATCAACAGATGAGAAGTTCCATGCAGACTAGGCTGTGGGCTGAGAGAGGCCCAGGAACACACTGGTGTTGGAGGGATCCTCAGCAAATTTCATTACTCCAATTCTTGATTAGTTGTGGAACAATTCAGAGTGCAAAACCACAGGAGAGTAAAGGTAAGAAAAGATGGCAGTGAGCCATGACAAATCTATTCCAGCAACATGGTCACTTCTGCAAACTCAAAAAAATTATACTGCAATCCTAGATGGAACTGGAATAGGACAGTGCCACTATATCTCTAAAGACCTTTGATTTGCTCTGGTATTTATTTTTTTCCAGAATGGGGTATGAGTGGTACAATGCCCTGTAGGCATTGCCTCAATGCTCAGTAAGGTCCAGAGCTGCAAACCAAGCTTGGCTGTACTCCTAAAAAATTGTATCCTGTTCAACAGAAGATGGATGGGGGAAAGAAAACCAACCCCAGCAGTGGTGTTCGGATTTTCCCCAAATTAGGATACTTTGTGTCCTTGTTTCTGTTCTCCTGCCACTAGATGGACTCAAGGGTTTTCAGATGTGTCCACAGGACCTTCCCCACCCCTGTACTTACATAATAGAACCCATCATCATCCATGGACCCAAACACAGTGATAATGTCCCCAGCACTGAAAGTCAGTTCAGCCTGCAAAGAGAAGAACAACAACGGTGGCAGGAGAAGCACTGCCCACAGATTCTCACCAGAAATAAAAGGTCACAGGAGCCTTCTTGCACAATCTCACCCTGTGGACAGGAGGCCACTCTGTTAAGACTTGCAGAACCAGGACTCAAAGGAGCAACTGAACAGAGGAATTCAGTGCTAATGAAGCATTCCACAAAATACAACAAGAGCAAAGTCTGTTCTTAAAACACTTTTAGTAGGGCTTCAAAATAGTACCTACCCCATGTTCTGGAGAGGTTTGTTAAGAACAAGCTGAAGAAGCATCAGAAATAACTTTTATTTCTTTAAATGTAAGTACTACATCCTGCCCTCTTGGACAATCCTGTTCCATATGACATGCTCAGAGCTGCTTAGTCCTATCTAATAACAAGAGGATGCTCTGAGGCTATGAAGTGTTTGCAGTTTCACTGAGACACACTCTGGTATATTGCTTGATTCCTCACAGATGACTGAACATTGTTATCAGAAAAGACATTCAGGAATCTATCAGTAAACTCTACATTTTACAACTTCAGCCAACCCCTTTTTTATAGGTAATATTGCCAAGCTAGAATTGCCTCTGTTTTCACCAAAGTGCTAAGTGCCTCAGGATAGAAGGAAAAAAAGAGACAAGTAAAAGAAACCTATCAAAGATTCAGCAGGGAGCAGCTGGTGGTTACCTCCACATCTGCATTTGGAGAGTTCTCCTTAGGGTTGTAGTCAAAGACAGCCACCATGCTTCGAGAAGTCAGCAGTTCAGCTTCATAGCCTTTATCCTTCTGTCCTGGAGGACAAAAATAAAACAAAATACCATGATCTGGGAGTTCTAGGACAAAATCCCAAATCACAGCACCTTTAAAACACACCTTTAGTCCAAGGCCACTGCACCCACTACTAAATTAAAAGAACTAAACCTCTTCTCTCATGTGAATGACTTTGTTTTTACAGGGCTTTGAAGCAGCACTGCAGAGTCTTGCATTGGCCCTGGACCCCAAAACACATCTGTATTACCATCATGCATTATCTACTCACAGTGAAAAAAAAAACAACCTAACAATTCTCACCTGAATGAGACTTGCACTTCTCTTGTTTATCCAGCCCTGCTGGGGGAAGAAAATATCTGATCAGAGACAGTTCATCTTTCAGTGGTGACCACACAACACAAATGGCAAACAACAAGAAAAGAACAAAGACCAAGGCAGTAAACAACTGAAGCAAAATGTTCATGCAACTCAAAGTCTACGCCAGTAACCATTACTCAGAGACAAAACAAGAAGCAGAGGTCGAGCTCCAAAACTATAAAAAGACATCACTGTTGTTAAAAACTTAACACCAGCACAGGGATGGTCTCTCTTTCCACTTCCTAGCAGTTGTACAAACATCTGAGGGTCCTGTAAGCAAGTAGTAAAAATTCAATGCAGTCTGTAATCCTTTTGCAAAAATCAAGGGTAAGCAGTGGGTGACACAGACCTTTCTTGGAGCGTCGGGGTTTTGGAGGAGGGACGGATTGGCGGCGTGGAGGTGGAGGAAATGTGCCATTTCCTTAATAAAAATCCAAAAAAGCAAATAAATAGACAAGAGAAACAGACAGTGAACAGAAAGTGAAAAGCATCTTGAAGAGTGAACAGGCAACAGAGTAGCATGACAAGCCTCCCCTGGGAAGCAGACACTGATTTCAAGGGGCAAAATCCAAATCTCCACTTCTCATACGTAGACTCAGACAAGGCATGATCCACATCCCAGCCTCACACAGAAATCCACACTGGATTTATGCCTGTTAGCCCCATCCCAGTACAGCAGACAAACTTTGCTGTGCTCCATCTTTCAGAAGCAGCATCATATGGATAAGACTATGGATAAGACCTTGTACTGTTCACTCCCAAAAAATGTGAGGGGATGTGCAGCCCATCAACCCACTGAGGTGGGAAGAGATGTGGGGAGGTCCCCAGCCCAGGCTTCCACACTGAGCAGGGTCAGTACTGGACAAGTCCCCAGATGACTCAGCAGAAGGAGTTCACAGACCAAGCCCTCCATGGAAATTTCTGAGTAACAAACCTGTAATGGGGGTTTATGGCAGCAGGAAAAGAGATGCACACTGCCAGCTGCCTAAGGCAACAAGGTTTACTCTTTGCAAACATAAGGTGCATCTGTTTCACTACCACCACACTCCTGAACACTTTGAAACCCATCACATTTCATGAAGCCTCAGAGTGATAAAGTTCCTTCACACAAGTGTATACAGTGAGGCAGGGGACAGAAAGCCTTGTGGGGACAAAGGCCACTGCAAGCATCTAGCCATCTCCAGGCACCAGAGGATACATGCAGGAGAAACATTATGAATGCTTCAAATGAGACAAAAGCCTTACTTAAGTCTCTCCTCTCCCTAGACATGAGACATCAAATGACACAAACCTACCAAAAAGATCCCATAGCCACAAAGTGAAAGCAACAGACTCCCCCCAGCCCTCTGCTCCTTAGGCTCAACCTTCCCATGCCCCACCTTTAGAAGCTGGGCACTGTCAGCCCCTCAGCTCTGGGGCTGGATACTGGGTCCCACTGCAGGGAAATGGAAACAAACTGGATTTCTGCTTCTTTCTTTTTTGATTTCTTGGTTTTTGTTGTTATTGATTGGGGTTTTTTGAGTTGGGGGTTGGTTGTGTTTCTTCTTTCACTGCCTGTGAGAGGCAATGGAGCAGCTCAGTCAATGTCAGGGCTTGCCTTTGCCATCAGACAACAATTGGCACTGATAGCAGAGAGCAGAGAGAGGTGCAGGGTGAGACAGGAAAGACAAGGGACAAGGATTGGGACATCAATGTGTGGACAGCAGTCTTGGGCAGCTCACAGTCACTGAAGAGCAGCCTGGCTCATCCTGAGCTGGGATGGTGGTACATACCAGGGAAGGTTCCTCTCCTCTCACTGACTACATGAGTGCAAAGAAACAGAAAAGTTTCTGCAGCACATAAAGCACTGAACCACATAATTCAAGGAGGGAATAAGGAGGAGCCCAAGGACCAGGTCTGCTTCTTGTACACTCCTGACTGCCTACCTTGCTGCCTTCACACCCTTCCTTCTCCTTCCCCACAAGTCTCAGCATAAGTTCTTCCAGTCCCAAGTCACACATTCTCTCACCCAAGAGCAGGGTCACCCCTGTAGGTTAAGTTGCAGACTCCCAAAGTAAAGGAGACAACACAGAAGTGAAAACTCTCGTTCATGTCCTATAACAGTTCTTCAAACTTTTTTGTTTCCCCTTCTCTCAAACTTTTGTTTTTCCCTCACATTCTGTGCTGAGTTCACAGACATGATGCCTCAAGCACAAGAGCAGCTCCAGCAGCTGCAAATGCAGCCTGTGCTGCAGCATTCAGGTGTGAACTGAGACCTCAGAACACTTGCATCCATTGACACCTTCCCACTTGCTACTGCAAGAGCTACTAAACAAGCTTTCAGATCCTGGGGACCAGCCTCAGAGATGGTTTTGATGGGCTGCACTGGCTAAACAGCTTTGCAACAGTACTAAACTGTCCATGTTTCAGCAGAAAACAGGCTGACAACAGCAGAGCACACACAGAGGAGATGCAGTACCTGTGCTCTCCATCCGTGTGTCAGCAGGCAGGAACCCTTGCTTTAAGAGCTGTTTCTTGATTTCATTGTTCTCCACCTGGATTTCTGATACCATGTTGCAGGGAATGTAGCCCTCCCTTCCTGCACATTCACCCCTGTAAAAGCCATCAGCATCCTTCTCTCCGCTCACCTGCATGGAAAAAGACAGGCCAGAGACTTTTTATGCTGTAGGAACTGAGATGCACAGAGAAAGGGAAGGTATGGAAACTCCCAAGATGAAGGAGGCTCTGCCTCTCAGACTTTATGCTACTCCTGGACCACCAGATGGACCATCAGATAGATGTTCACTGTGCTCTTACTTTGAGGATCTGTCCCTCCTTAAATGGAAGCTCCTCTTCTGCTGCGTCGGGGTTTGGAGACATAGAAACAGGATCGTAGTCAAAGAGAGCCACAAATATTCTAATACCATCATCATCAACAGAGGGTTCTGAAGTGATGCTCCTCGAAGAACCTGTTTGCAGGCAGGGGACACACCAGAGGTAATATCAGCACTGCCCCCCTGCATGCCCAAGGCTTCTCTCCTGCTCCCCAACTCTCTCCCCTTGCCCACTCACCTGGACTAGGGAGCCAAGGTTTCTGCGTTTGGCTTCTTCTTCTGCTCTTGCTCCCTCTCCTGCTGGGAGCCTGCCAGGCAGCTGTGCCAGGCACCTCCTGTCCCTTACGCTCTTTGTTACTGGATGCCTGCAACAGGAACCACCAAAGAGTTAGTAGCAGCCTCTGCCCCTCCCGACCAGCACTCAGCCCAAACGCACTCCACAAAGAGCAGTGCATCCAAATGCAACATTCCTCTTCAGGGACACTCTGGAGCTGAAAACACCAAGGGAGCTGGAAACCAGAACCACGTACAGGCAGGCACCCTGCCAGGCACCAGTGACAATTCCCTTGGTAAATGTGAAGAGGCAGGAAAGGGCATTTCAAGGGGAGGCAATGACAAGCCATCATCTACACGAAGCTTTCACAAATCAGCTTATTTCACCAGGGATTTTCATTGGGGTCACACAACCTCCTGCCCTGGGGAGGAAGATCAGTGTGAAAAGGAATACTGCATCGATGACACTCTGCTAGATAGCAGGAAAAGCAGAAGCAGCTGAGACAAGAAAAGCCACGGAGCAGCACAGAACTATGGAATCACTCATATATTCTTCCAGACAATCCTAGAGGAGGGTTCTTTCTCTTGACAACACTGAACAAAGCAAGATACAGGCAGGCCAGGGAAGCAGAGGGAAGCCATTGCAAGCTGCTTCAAAGTCAGAATAGGAAATGTCACCCAACCCTTTTGTGCAAGGAGGTGCTACGTATCCCCTTCGAAGGATGTTCGAGCCTCCTTCTCCAGCCAGGTGACTTACAGTCCAGCTCCCAGTCCTGCTCCTCAGACCTGCTCTCACATCTCAGTGCTTCCTTCTCCTGGCAGAACTGCAGGCGCCGGCTCGGAGACCCAGCCCACTCCATACTCTGCTCTTCTATCATCTCTGGTCTGCTCAGGTCCCTTCTGCCATCGGTGTGGGCAACCTCAAACTGACTGGAGCAATCACTCCAGTCCTCCTGACAGCCCTGGGACCTTTCTGGCCACTGTCTGCTCTCAGTAGGGAATGCACAGGTTGAATCCTGATCATCTTCAGAGTCATATTCAATGTCTATTTCCAGGCTCCTGGGGCTGGAGCAGTGTGTTGCCATCACAGGAGGTTCTGCAAACCCTGACATTACTGCTTTAGTCTGCTTTTTTCGTAAGGTGCCTTGTCTGGCATGACTGTACATATCAAACCCCTCCTTACCACCAGCACTGCTGACCACGTTCAGCTCCTCCCTGAGGCTAGGAGCTCTGTATAACCCACCTCCCATCTGGCTGCAGTTACCCAGCAGACGACTGCAGTGCTCTGGGAAGTCATTCTGTCTCTTCCTACCGATCTCAGGCCGACTCCGTGTCTTCTCTCGATAATTACTTCCCTTCTTTTTACTCCAAGCAGAACTTGCCCCAGTTCCAGACTTGGGATCGTTCTCTTGGTAACTCCAGTTCCAGTTTGCCGCCTTCTGACTCCAGGCTGGTTCGACAGAGACAGGAGTCACCTGGTCTGCAACCCCTCTGCTCTCCTTAACACCACGCTCCTCCCGTGGGATCTGAATGGACAGATCCTTCGAGGTATTACTCCCATCTGCCTTTAGAGATAGCTCCTTGGTGCTGAGCAACGTCCCTGTCCTTCCTGAATGGCCTGTAGGTGTTTCCGAGGAGTCTTGAGGGCCTGCCTTTTCCTCCATGACACTCTTCTCATCCTCATCTTCTTCCTCATCTTCAGTCACTTCAGGGATGCTAAACAATTTCTTGCTGTGGTTCATTTGAAGCGGGAGCTCCAGTATCCTCTCCAGAATCTCCTCATCGCTGTCAGTATCACAAAGATCCATCTGTACCCAGCCCCCGAGAAAAGTCACAGCCAGGACAAGCAAAGGAAAAAAGAAAGGAAATAAACATTAAAAAGAGAGGCAAAGTCACAGCTGATTCCCTCCCAGCACAGCAGGATGAAGCAGCAACTGTGGTCTGCAGCAAAGCAAGCAGCAGCAAAAGAGCAATGGAGCTTCTGGCAAAAGGCAATCAGATGAACGCGCAATGCAGTGGGAACTGAGAAAGGCCAATGCATGAAGACCTCCCTCCCAGCCTCTGCCTCTACACACAAGTATTTGCAGCACCTCTCATCCTGCACACTTAATTCCCCACAGCTTCAGCATCCCCAGTCTGGGATTCTGGAGCAGAAGGGGCACAGCTACTCCAGGGCTGCTGACTGCACATCTGAGCTGAGTGGGTTCCTCCCTCTGCAGGGGTGAGTCCCACCAGCACAGTCCTCCCCTACCTCTCTGTCCTTGTACGGGAACAGAAGGAAGTGGTCCTGTGCAGCATCTCACCCTTGGAGATGCTGCTGCTATGGGAGGACCTTCTCTAGGCCCTTCCCATCATCTGCTGAGGTCCTGCTCTACAGCAGGTCACTGCCTGCAAATGCAGGTGAACAAAGTTGCCACAAATACACATTAAAACCCTTTAGCTCAAAGGGGTAATACTAACTTCTATTTCCCTTGCAGCTGGGTAAGAACCTATCAGGTTACAGAAAATTTTGGGGAAAACACTGCTGCATTTTAAAATTTGTCTTGGACCAACTGCAGAACATATATTTTGTCTCTTACTACGTTTATAGTGAAATAAAAAGGTACAATTACAGGTGCATGGTGCAATTTATGCTGAAGATACCTCTGGAGGTCTGTCATTCAACTTCCCTGATAAATTATATCATCCCATGTTCTAAAAACATCTACAGATAGTTTACAAAGCATATATAGCTATTGATGCTTTTAGCTACAGGCATGAGCAGGACTGTTTAGAGATAATTAAAAATGGAACCACAGCAGGAAAAAGACAGTTGTAAACTGCCTAGTGTTTATTCCAACCTCTGTAACTTTTTCCAAGCAAAAGTTGGCCTTGAATTATATTTAGAATTGGTTGAAGGGGCCTCCCAAAGTCTCCATCTCAATCTCCTAATTGCAGCAGGACTGCTGCCCACAGTAAATCAGTGTTTTTTCTCAGCTGAAGCCTGAAAACACCAAAAAATGGACATCCCCCCCAGTCCAAGGACCTGTCCCAAAGCGGCAACACTATCCTGGGAAAGAAGTTTGTACTCATCTCCAGCAGGAACCTCCCAAACAGCGACTCATGACTGCCACCTCTTTTCATCTCATCTGCAATGAAGATAACTTTGGCTCTCCCATCCTTTTCATCATCCTTCAAACAGCTATAGGCAGGTACAAGATCTCCCTAGCCTCCTCTTTGCCAGACCAAACAAGCCCATCTTCCTCAAACTATCTTTACAGGACATGTGCTTTAGTCTCCTACCTTGATAGCTCCAATTAGGAATATGCAAAATTTATAAATGCAACTACAAAATAAGCCCAGCAAGACTTACTTTAGCTGCTTAAAATCTTGTGGCTTTTGCTTTAGAGTTTTAATATAATAAATAGTTTCAGAAATTAAGCAACTCGTTTGAGGTTAAACATGTTCAAAGCAGCACCTCCACTCTTTCATCCCCCAAAATCCAGATAGAGTTGGCTGAGGAATCTTGAGATAACTCAAAATGTTACTAAATACACTCCATCATAGACAACAGCCCTCCTGAGACCTGACTCACATCAGACACCATCTGCCCTCACTCTATAAAGTAGTGCTGGGAGTTTTGTGCTCTAAAGCTTCCCGCCCCTGATGCCCTCTCCCCATTCAGCATCTTGTCATGCTCACTCCCTCCCACTGCCAGAACAGAACACAATCACTTTACCAGGTCAGGAAACACCAGTTTGCTCAAGTGAACAAGTGTGGGAGATTTCCAGAAAAAAAGCTCAACCAAACAAAGAACAAAAAACAATCAAAACCCAAACACATTCAAGCCAATAAAGCAACCAAGAAAAAGAGCCAAAGAAAGGTTTTCTTGTCTGTTCTTATTTCCTCTTTTCTCCTTCCAGGGAAACTGTTTTTCTTCCATTTTTTTTCAATGCAATCCCAACACCTGGAAGCCCTCTCAGCAGCTCCCTCCCAGGCAGCCCCAGCACATCCAGCCACCAGACTCTCCTGGAGCTCCTGACACACTGCACTGCAGGTCCAACCTCCCCACCTGGGAAGCAGAACCTTCTTCAAGAGGAGAAAAGAAGTGGCAGCACATTTACTCCAGAACCATTACCCTGCCTGCTACTGACTGGGACCTTGAGCAGCCTGGAAGGTGTCTTTGCCCATGCAGGGGGGTTGGAACTAGATGATCTTTAAGGTCCCTTCCAGTCCTAGCCATTCTGTGATCATTTAGTGCTCACAAGACACATCCCATCCGTGCTGCAGAACACCAAACTACAGGTGTTCTTTGGTCTCATGAAAACAAAACAAGGGTGCTTTCTTGCTATATCAGATTTCCTGCAAATCTTTGATTTCTCAGGCATTCAGTAACCTCAATACTTTCCTACATGTACATTCATCTCAATTTGTATGATCATATCCCACTTCCCAGTCACACAGTTTGAAGCACGTTACCTGTCACAGATGCAATCAGTGATCTCATGAATTGAGATCAGCTCAATTAGCACCTCCTCAATTTGCAGTTTGCAAAGCCCCACAGTCTAAGCAAAACAGTCTGCACCAAGTTATTCACACACAGGAGCACTGCCAGGACTGAAGCCAAAATGGGACACACTCTAGAAGGGAAAGTGGGCTGGTGTGGGGTCTACAGACAGGTGGACTTTACAGATTCTTATGTGTTCCCCAATTCTGTCTGTATTAAGAATGAGATCAATAGGACTGATTTTTAACCCTGGGTTCTTAAGTTCATGTTACACTGTTTTTCCAATTAATTAAACCCTGGGTACATTCATTACATACAAACACCTTTCCCTCTCACAAAGAATTTGGATTTTAGCTTAAGACACCGGGAGCAAAAGCAGAGCAGGCAGGAGCTCAGCCAAGCACTCCTGGGAGCACTGGGCTGCAACTGGCACCTCCTCCTGTGAGCTGATGGCATGGGATGGCTGCACTGGTGCTCCCCACAAGCATTACTCTGCTACAAGTTACCTTTTCCACATTCTCCTGGGAACATGGTTCTTTCTGGTCCCCGTTCTTCTCTTCCAGAGCTTCTGAAGACAGTTCATCTTCTTCTTCCTCTTCCAAAATATCTGAAAGGTCAGAACTACGGTTGTGCTCAGCAAAAAGGGTCAGCTGTCGTCTTCCCATTTCAGACATTTTTTCTTCTTGCTATCAAAAAGTAAAAGAGATTTCCTCAGTCCCCTAAGGGATGCTATTTCAGGAATAAAGTAGCATTTCACCTTTCTCTAGAACATGTGCAACTAAAGCGAGGCAGAAAATAAAGTGGGCAGCACTCAATGCACCCACATGCTGACACACAGAACTGGCAGAGATGCTCGATAGCCTGCAGAGGAACAGGACTGCCTAAGACTGTAAAACCTGGGGGTGTCAAACACCACCCACATTCCTCCATGGGCAGAAACATTCAATCAAATCTAAACACACCTCTTTCTTCACTCTGGATATTTCCTTCACCACCTCCTTGCCCGGGGACAGCTTCAGGAAGTCCTGGCAGCAGCTCCCACCCACACTTGTGTCTGGGAAGGTGCCCTCAGTCCCCTCAGCCTGGCTGGAGGAGGGCAGAGGCTCTGGGATTAAGTCTTTCTCCTTTGCCTCTTTTTCTCTTTCAGCATCAGGATCTGTTGGTCTCTCCTCCACAGAGCACGTGTAGCAGGTCTCCAGATGTACCTGCAGGCTACTGCTAGATGGGCTTTCCAGCTCTGGCTCTTTGGTAACAGATTGCTCCATCTGGAAACAAACAAACAAACAGTCACTGCAAACAATGAACCCCGGGGAGATATGATGCAATACTTGTGCACCAAAAGGGTGGCCTTAACACCCCAAGCTCCCTGACACTAACCTTACACACTGTGCTGCTGGCATATAAATATTTTGTCAGGGAATCTGCAGCTGGGAAGGCTGGCCAGCCCTGGAACAACCCCCTCAATGCTATTAGCTCCAAGTGGAAACACAGGCTTTCCACTGCTGCAGCTCTGGCCACCACAGGTGGCTCATGTTAGCCCCAGAGGTGTATTTCTAGAGCAGCAAGAAGAGCCCAAGCTCTACAGGGAGGTCATTCCCCATTCTCATCTGTCAAAGGAATGTCCCTGACCAGCCTGCAGGTTAGCTTGAGCTGGAGATGAGGACACTGCCCCAGCACTTCTTGGAGGGGGTAAGGGATGTGAAAGGGAATTAATGAAGAATGTACATAGAGAGTACAACTGTACAGGCTCATGGTTAGGTCACCTCATTGGATTACTGAAGATTTAAATTTTGTCTGTTTTCCAGTCAGACCAGTCTGTTTCTAAGCAAAGCTCTAAGACATGGAGTGAAACCCAAGGAACAAGGAGGGTACTGCAGGTGGGCCTTCATCACCACCCCCTTCTCTGACCCTTGCTCTAACATATGGCAGCCTCTACCACGTGTTGCAATGGAGCACAGCCTTGTTCTTACATACTAGGGACACTTTGAAAATATTTACAGGACCCTAAGGGAGATGAAGACACTGCAGTGCCTGGTTTCTAAATGCCCCCTGGGCTCAAGCAAAAGCCAGACAGGTCTAGATCTCCTGTTTAATCTAACAACTAGGATCCATCTGCCCTGTTTCTCTTTGTTGATAGCCAAGTGAAGATATACTTCTTAAGCCAGAAGGATGATTTACATCCTGGAAGCACCCATTTCACTCCACTGACTACAAAGGAGGCAAAGCAAGCCACCCACGTGTAGCCATCTACACTAGACATCTAAATGTGGGCAAATGAATCACAACAATTGACCTGAGGTACTGTGAGCAGGAAATGATCAGGGGTTGAAGAAAGATGAGTGAAATTCTGCACTAAAAATCTCAGTTCTTCTGTGTATGTAACTGGCCTTTGGTCTTGGGATCACAGAGTTGCCAATGCTCCACAATTATGAGAAGTCTTCCACACTTTTGTCTTACTCTGAGCCTTTGCAATCTCACTCTGCCACAATTAATAAAGTCATGCTGAATTTAACATTCTGCACACCAGCCACCAATACCCCCCACCAGTCTGCAAACCTCTGGATCACAGCTCAAAGAAAACAGTGGCACAGAAAGAAAAAGTTGCTCAGTGACACTTCATTCCATTCCCCAAAATGATCCATCCCCCTTCCCAGCACCCATGACACGGGGCAGGAGATGTAAGCACTTACCTGCACCTCTGTTCCTTCACCCAGACCTTGCAATTCTGTTCCCCTTGAAGAGACAGGCTCTGTGCCCTCCCCAGGAAGCACTGTGCTGCCAGCTTGCTGAGGAGGCACTGCCAGCCATTCCTTGTCTCCTGCAGCATCTGAACCCTGAAGGGAAGTGCCTAACTCCTGCACCAAGGGCACACTGGAAGGGGAGAGTTGTGGCAGCAAGGAGACTTCCTCTGGCAGAGACTGCACTGAGCTGTCATGGCTGGAGGGATCAGTCAGTTTGGCATCTGAGCTATCAACAGGAACTTTTTGTTGAAATAGAAGAGCAGCTGTCTGTGTGGGTGGGCTGCGTGCAGGAGGAGATGCCCTGGCTTCTCCACGGGGCAGTCTAGAGGTAAAAGTGGCAGAAACAGCAGAATTTGAAGATGAAGAGCAGTGAGAGGCTTGCAGCAGGACTGAGGAAATCTGGGCTGGAACTGAATCCACTGACTCCCCGTACTGAGACATCGTCCTCACAGAAACCTCCCGGCACACCTGGAACATCTGAAGCTGGGACAAATCCACCAGGACACTCCCAGCTGTTGGAGAAGTAACTTCTATTGCCTGTAAGCAAAAAACCAGGAAGCAATTATTTACTGTGCCCAGCTCAGCCCCTCTGATGATGACAATTCCTGAACCCACAGTTAACAAAGACCCCAAAGCTCTTGAGAACCAGCGTGCAGAATTCTCAGCCTTTTGCACAGTATCAGGGAATACTGAACAGTAAGGAGAAATTGTTACATTGACCATTTGAGAAACTTGTTATTCTATAAAATATTACCATAATCCTTCTATCTCCAGCATTTAACTCTTCTTGTTCCCTACACTTTAAAAGGCTGTTCCTCTTTTTGACCTCCCTTTTGCCTACTTGCCCACACTGCTTTTTTTTGACCGGTGTAGAGGAAAAACCATCAACATGGTAAAAGAGGAATCATCCAACATGGCACCACTCTGCTTTTTTCCTTTAAATACCTGTGGCTTCCCTCTCCCATAGCCAATGGCACATCATGAGTGCAGAAGGCCCCGAGCCACTTTTAAGCCTTGGAGGTTCTTTACCAGTAGTATTTCTACTGGACCCTGTCATGTTTGTACATCCCTCCCTTTGCTTGTCCCTAATCTAAAAACAGGCTGGGGAACTACATCTCACCCCCCTCACAGTCTAGAGACAAGCCTCTGGTGCTGACAAGGCTGGGTAGTTGTACTCTGTCCGTGCCCTGTGCACTCATTGCTCACTGAGCTCACTGCTTCCCCAAGGATAAAGCTAGTGCCTAGGGTAAGAAACAGAAGGCTGACATTAATTGCCCAGTTTTGCTAATGAAGGGTCCTGCCAAAGAACTTTCCTAGCTTAGTTATACCAAGAACACATCAAAAATCTGGACAGATGTTTTTGTGTGCATCAGTCAGAGCAAACAGCCCAAGCACTGCCCCTTCTCTGGCATCATTCTTTGAGGCCAAAGACTGTCAGTGCCTCCTCAGGGCATGCTTACTGGATCAAGCTTCCCAGGTCCTGAGGCTCTGCAACTGCCCATTACCCCTGCACCAGCCTCCAGCCACCCACCTGCAGGAACACCAGCACAATACCTTCCGTCCGTCCGCATACACCGCGTAACCAGTGACCCGAACTCCGTTGGAAGAGCCTTCAGCATCAATGGTGACAGGTAACCAGCTGATAACCAGGATACCTGGTGAGGGACCAGCTTCTACCTGGACATCCAAAGGAGCATCAGGTGTGCCTACAAGACCAAACAGATTTTCTTCTTGCTTACCTGACTACAGCATAAAGCAAAGCTAAGCCCTGGTTAGAATAAGAGAAAACTCCCACAGACTCTGCAGAACTGTCCTAAAACAGGCAGGCTGGCCTTGGGAAATGACAGACAGAACTACTGAAAATAAGGTGCTCTTGTTCTGTTAAAGCTTTAATGCATAGAAATTAGAACTTTGCAAAAGTAGCTGAGGCCAAGATGCAGCATCCCTTAGAGCAAGGTCATAGCAAACCAGGTCTCCCGTGCCTGAGAGACATGCTGCTCAAATCAGCCAAGGGGATGTTTTCCCAGAGCAAACAAAAACAAAAAGAGAGAATACATTTTTAAAATAAAGGAAGAAAAACATGAAGACAAAACAATACAGCATCTCGGGCTCTGGGACCTAATAAGCTTTGCTTCCCTTCTCCCCCAGGCTTTGTAGCAATGTGGTGACAGAGCACACAGCTCCGAGCACTCCATGCATGAGGCATGACTGTGCTGGTACCTGCTAGTGGGGTAGTGAAGTGTATCACAGCTGAGTTCTGCTCCTGCTCCTGCCCCTCTGGGACCTCTTCCCAAGGTGTTTTCAAGGGCCGGGCCTCCAGCTTGGCAACATACTGAGTGCTTGGCTGCAGGTTGCGGAACGTGTACCAGTAGACCCCAGGTTTTGTCATGTCACATTCCTCCCCATTGAGATACACTGCGTGGTGGTAATTGCTGTTGTAGGGAAGCCACGTGACCTCTGCTGACATGGCAGTGACACTTCTGACTTTCAGCATAGTTGGTGCCATGGAAAAATCTTGCCCCACAAAGAAAGTGCACCGCAGTTTATCAGAGCTGCCTTGCTCTGTCACAGTCTGCACAGAGACACGGTAAGCTTTTGTCTTTAAATCCAGCTTCTCAATCACTGCTTTGGTCTGAAAGCCACTCTTCACATTTTGACGTAGCTCTTCATCCACATAGATGTTGTAGCTTTGTATTTCTGGGCAGCCAGCTGGCAGAAGTGGTGGCTCCCAGCCTACAACTATGCTTCTGGCAAGCTGCTTGATCAAAGTCAGTTTTCTTGGGTAAGGCACTGCTGTATGACTAACAGGTTCCTCCTGGTCTCCTTCTGCTCTACTAGCCAACGGACTGATGCTACTCTCTTCAGTAGAGAAATCACTCTTATCTCCACTGCTGGTGTTTGCACTGACCAAACTTTTCTCCTGGTATGAACTATGGGTGAGATCATTCAGCTCCGAAGGCAGAAATGTCACGAGGTCATCATCTGAAACTCTCTCAACAAAATTGGAGGGGACCAGCCCTCGCCGGCCATCCATCAGCTCCCCTAAACAAAAAACAGGAAACCTGTTACTACTGCACCTACCATTCAGCCTTCCAAGCCAGCTTTGAAGACAATGTGACAACACTTTTGGTAAAACGTCTCTGGGAGGTCATTCCTGGTAAAGTTTCCTGCATATGCTAGGGCCTCCCTAACTAGATCATAACTCACAGCTCCACACAGGCCAGAGCCAACTAACTAAACAGTTTTGTGTAATAAGCTTAATGGTATTTCCTACTTCATTATCGTCCTGTTCCTCATCACAGCTCTTTCACTGTCCTAAGTGCCTCTTTCTAACCCGCACAAACTATGCAGATGGATGACTTTACATCTTCTCTCAGCCATACTGATTTGGGGGGTTGTAGCACTTGCTCAAGAAAGTCCATCTTTCCAGCTCTGTATTCAGCTCTGGCCTTCTTTTTACTTCCCTCCTTTGTTATGCTAGCTTCTGTAACACAGATGTCAAAAAAGGACCCATGAGGACGACTGACACCACAGCACTCTTGATATGTGCAAGACCCACCAAATCACAGTCAAATGAGCAGTGGGTAGGAATTACACTTACTTTCCCCTTTCAAATTCTACCTACAGCAAACCAATTGAAAGCAGGGAAAGCAGAAAACGTTAGTAAAGAATAGACTTTTTATTCTTTAAACAATAAACAAACAAATAAATACATAAGAAGCTTGAAAATAGAAAGAGCAAGCCAGAACAGTCAAAGAGCAAGCAGTGCAGCCTGGCATGCATTTGCCTCAGCTCTTGCAAAGCACCTCAGTAAATTAAGATCCTTCATCTCACTAAGCCAGCTCCACAAAGAAACTTCATCACAAATTAACAGCTCACAATTCTTGTGTTCAGTTCCACCTGCTTATTAGTCAACCAGGACTGTGTTTTCAGAGATGCCAAAAGAGAGACACAGTATGACACCAAACAGCAGAACAACTGCAGTTTGGACTGCTTATCTTCTACCCTACACTCTGCCAAAAGAACAGAGGCAATCAAGAACACAACTGTCTGGTCTCTGGCTTGCTATGCACTCACTGGAAAGAGGGAACCATACCACCTGCAGAAGGTGCCCAGGGCTGAATATGTTCTTCTCCATGACTAGAGAGGAACCATACTGGATCAAACCTGGAGTTCTGCTGAAAACAGTGGCAAAGTTCTCACTGAAATCACTAGATAAAAATTTCACATCTTACACTTACTTTATTCGTGACATAAATAAACCCTTTTCCAACAGAATTCTCTCTTCTCTCTAACTTTGGCCAGGAAACCTTTATCTTGAGCCTTCAAGATGCATTAAATTCCTCTTTTGTTTGTGCTTCTTTTTTTAGGTATTTTGTTGGGATTTTTTTTGTCTCCTTGCTTTTTTGTTTGTTTTTTTCTTGGTTGGGGGGATGGCTTTTTAAAAATTATTTAGTTTGTTTGTACAGGGGGTTTTGTTTGTTTTTTTGTTTGTTTGATGACTGTTTGTTTTTTTTTAAAGACAGATGAATTCTCCACAGCAGTTTGGTCACATTTCAATCTACTAAAACACACCTTCAAAGAAGCCATCTTCATCCATGTCTCCATAGATGTAAATATATTCTCCAGCAGTCAGTGGAAGCTCTGCCTCTGGATTTTCATTAGGCCCATCAAAAGGATTGTAGCTGAAACATTTACATGAAGACTTACTTTGTATAAAACTCCCATAACGACACATTTAAGCTGTGATAATCAACTTTGCTTACAAATCACTGGGACTGCATCTACTTTTTGCCAACAGCAAATTCCAAAGACAAAGGTCATGATTTATGGTTTTATATATAACTAATAACACATCATTCCATATACAACTAGCTGCTAGGAATAATGTTCTGAGTAGCAGAACAAGATGTGTTTTGACATCTGAAAGAACAGATCAGAACAACTCAAGAAAGTGTACAAGAAAAGACTGAAATTACCTGAGTGCCTCTTGTGTTTAAATCTACCAAGTAGCTAAACTGCAGGACTCTGCATTTCTAAAATAGACCTTTTTTAATTGACCTGAACTCTTAACTATTTTATGTAGATAGCACTATACATTTCATGCATTTAAGAGTTTTGGCCAAAGAGAAATGTATATAGAGAAGACCCTACACTTGTAACATACACTTAACTCATCAAACTGTAATGGACATAAAAAACACAGACTCTCCAAAGTCCTATGTTTAAAACCTTAACAATGAGTTGATCTGTGCAAGAAGAGTGAAAAAAGGTTTCTAGCCTTTTTCTTCTTAATCCCACCCTCAGGATCCAAGTTATAAAACTCTCAGTGCTGTAACTCCCCATTTTAAACAGTGGTCCAAAAGCTTCACTAGTGTGAAAATGATAAATACACTGGTGATAGGATCTAGACTGTAGTTTGTTGTAACCTGCCTACTCAGGGATCCTTGAGCTAATCAGAAGGCCTATCACAAGAAAATGCCTCATGAAAAACTTATCTTTGCAAGCACCTACTGCCAATTCTTGCACTTTAGTCTTTAAAAAGGATTTCAAAATGCCAAGGCAATTTTATCCCCTCTGAGCTGAGCAAGACCTTATGGTCCAAGACTCTAACATGAAGACACACCACATTTAATCTGCTCCTCACAAGCACAGAATCATCCCAGCTGAAAGACATGTCAGGAGTCTCTGGACTGTGAAGACCAACTTGGCTTTGACCATTGTGGCTCAGTGAACAGCAACATTTAATAGAAAAATCTGGATTTATTCTGTGCATTTTTTTTCTGTCTTTGTCAAATTACAACCAGAAAGATCTTGCCCCCCAAAAATCAGAAATTATGGACCAACATTTTCTTAATTGTTAGAATAAGATTTCTTGGAGAAAACTTCTTGGATTATTCTGGAGAAAGCAAACACTTCAACGTGTCAATTCAAACTTAATTTTCTATCCAGAATCATATTAAAAAAAGAAGTTTCACATTTTGCTGTTCACTGAACAACTAATGAGGGCAATGCTAAGCATACCAGATTTGCTTGTACAGGAAACAACAGGTCTCAAAAAAATCCCATGGAGGAAATAAGATACAGGGTCTAACCTAATATCCACCTCTAAAAGTGCTGAATCCCAGAAAAGAGGATGAAGTTGGCAACTATGAGATAACCTCAGAGGCACAAGAGATAAGCCAGTACCTGTATCGAGCCAGGAACACCTGGAGCTTGGCAGGGCCCTGGCTGCCCCGCTCGGGCATCACAGAGATGCTGTCAACATCCAGCTCCTCCATTTCACTCGCAGTGTCCACCTAAAAACATCAAAGATATGGCCCAAATCAATGTAAAGGAACACTCAAAAGGTTTGAACATCAATGAGTAAGTCCTCTAAGCTCCAGCCTGGCCACTGAGCTAAGGACCAGAGAGAGGAACATTTTTTAAGGTGAAGAAGCAGCAGTAAGAGGCAACAGCTCCAGGCTGCAGCTTTAGAGGTTCAAAATATTAGGTCCTTGCCCAGGTGGGTGATGCAGCCTTGGGATGAGTTCCCAGAGCTAGGAGACCTCTATCTTGAAAAACCTAGAGCCTCAGCAAGGCAAAGCCATGGCCACACTTACCTAGTGCTGGTGAGAGTACCACTGGAGTCAAAAATTGTACTAGAGACTCTGGAGGCCCTTTCCACCCTACCTATCTGTAATTCAGCATATTCATTTCCTGCTATCTCTAGATGGTGGCTGTCCCTGTGTGCAGCATAACTAGCAATTTGAACAAAGGAGACCTTAGAGTTCTCCTAGATGTCTGAGTCTCCAAGTGCTTTTGCTGAGGCAGTTCCCTTCCAGCACATGTAAATATAATATAATGTTAATGTACGTTCAGAACATCAGAGGCAGCTGGGTTGGAGCTGGCTCTGGTAACAGATAGTAGCACATCCTCAAGGAAAATCTACAAGAGACAGGGCAAGCATAAAACTCATCTTCCTCAGCACGTTCAAAATAACAGTTTACAGCCCCACATGTGCTTAAGGGGAGCTGAGACATCCCAAAAAAAAGCTCAGTAGGAGTTTTCCCACACTTCCCACCAACTGAGCCCCCTGCTCCACTCCTTATCCAATATTCCAGCACTCTGCCTAGCCAGTTCTTTCCTTCCTGAAGCACAGCATTATGTTTAAATGAGCATCATGTGGGCATCCAAGGCTGTTTCAGTTTTTCCTACAGCTTTTCTCTTGTTTTTCCCCTTTTTTTTCAGGCAGCCAGGAGGGAATGAATGCAACACTACTGGTGCTGTAAGCAATGCATTTATTCCCTCGTGGCTAGAAAGCCCAGGCTGCAGAAGGGACTCCCATACTGACCTCTGGAGTTGGGCAGGATTTTGGACTGTTCTGCATGGATTCTGATTTTGAAGAGTTTGACTGAGATTCCACTTTCTTGACTTGTTTCTGTGAACTGGTAGCAGCAACTGGTGAACCAACAGTGGCATCAGGTGCCTGCTGCAATGACTCCACCTCCTTAGTCTCTTCATTCTGAACCTTCTTTGCACTCTGAGTGAGCAATCCAGAAACAGTCGACTCTACAACAAAATAATCTGTCCATTATTTTTAGCCACAGGCAGAATACAAGAACAGCAGTGAGCATCACAGTGAGCAAACAACCTTTAGAATAGCTCAAGTCTCTTAAAATTTTACTCATTTAACACTGCACCAGTCTGGACACCTTGGGCTCTCTCTGGTTAGAGAAATGCCAAGTTCTCTTTTTGACTACAAAATGAACCAAAAGTGTTTATGACAGAGAGACAGAGATCCCGAAAGTTAACCAAACATTTGTATTATTCCCTTTACCCCTTTCCATCTACACATATAACAACTCATTCGTCAAAACAATGGCAGGCATCTCCAGCAATTACCCTTCTCCCCATGGGCCTGTGGGGTAGAGCTGCAGAGAGCAAGGGGAAGCTCAGAAGTCACCAGTGTAGAGGTGAGAAGGTCAATTTTTCCTGTTTGAAGCCGGAATTGTTTGAGTTCCTGAGACAGGAGGCTGAACTGCTGTGTTTGGCTGCGGCACTGCTCTTCGAGATCTTTCACCCGGGCCTGACAGGAGAGACAGAAGATGAGGCACAAACCCATATCAAACCAGTGAGGCTCCAAACAGCATTTGCCTTTGATGTATCTTTTCAGTGGGTCTCATATTCCAAGAACCTGAAGGTGTGCCCAGCCCAGGAATGGTCACTATAAACCAGCAGCTCCACAGCTGCAACATCTCTGAAAACCTGAGACCTGTCATGGATGAGGAGACTGACTGGAAGCTCTATTAGGCATTATTCCTGAAATGCTGGGTTTGAACTTGAGTATCCTACCCAAGCCCTGCACAAGACCAAATGAGTTAAGTCAAAGAAAAATAAGCCTTGAAAAGAAAAAGATTGAAAAGATTTTGCATGTTTATTGGAGCATTAAAATCATGCCCCAAATAGGAGTTGCTCTCCCAATTCTCCACCTCATCCATCACTCCAGAGGCTCCAACAAGCTCTCAAAACCTTGCCCTGGTGACTCCCCACCATTCTGGGCAGGACTCCTGACTGTCTCTCCAGATCTTGACTCTTCCAGGCACCAGGAAGGGTGGAGAGTATCAGCACTCTGACCCATGATGCAGAACACTTCTTTGATGCAGACTGCCCACAGGCTTTGACACCAGGTCCTACAGGGATGATTTGCTCCATGAAAACACAGGCTGAGTATGAGAAAGGTACCACTGGGCAAGAGGAGATGCAGAGGAGCCTTGGGGGAATATAATAGACAGGGAAGGACACATTCCTACTAGACAACCATTTGTATTCTCTGGTATTCTCTTTCTCTAGAACCTCTCTTTCCAAAATATTGCTGAGCCTTGGCTGGATGTGTTCTTGCACATCCCCACAGAATCCCTAGTTGTAGGCTGATGGATTCATCTTGTCGTTTTGTGTAGGTAAGTTACATGGAAACAGAGGACTGCATTGTGCTCTCCAAAGTTTTCCATACTAAAAAAATTTTTTCAAGTATCTTGCTCCCTCCAAATGAAAAAAAATAAAAAAAATCATGCCTTAAAATATGCTGTGAAATCAAAAGAGAGGCAACTCTAAAATAACACATCTGACCTGGAAAAATCTTCATTCCTGGTCTCAGAGTACCACTAAATCTTTCTTGTCTGCTTCATACCAAGTAACAAGGGTGCATGCATTTTTATTTTATTGAAATACACCTGTTTTAAGCACTTGTTTGTAAGTTTGCCAGTTGTTTCTTTCACAACTAGCTAGGTGCTCTCAGTCTTTAAGGGAAGCCTGGAAGTCTCTGGAGTCTGGCACGACCTTAAGTGTATCTGAACTGATGGAGAATAAGGATGCCATGAGCAACTTCCAGAAGTGTCTGCATTCTTCACTTGCTATGTAAGTCATGCTTATGTAAAATTCCTCTGCATACATGGTTGTTGGAATTTACTTATACTTAAGATTTTTCACACAAATGCTTCTCCCCTACACACTATACCTTAATAGAGGAAAGAAACCATGAGCAGTAAGAACAGTTGCACTGGATGAAAGCAGGGCTTCCTCTAGACCAGCATCTGTCCCTGATCACACCTTGGGATAACAAAATACAGGTACAGAATGACTGCAGGACCAGAGAGGGTTTCCAGACCTGATACAGCAAATGTGTCTAATAGCATCCTAATACCTTGGGTCTGTAAATTTATTAATCACGGTTTAAATCCACTTATACTGGAGGCCAAGCCAAAAGCCTGGATAATCCAGAGTTTGATTCTGAGATACCTAATTAGTCAGGTGTCTTTCAAATCTCATGTTATTTAAAATAATGTACAAACAACACTTAAATATTACTTAACTACTCCAGCCAGACCCTACACAATGTTTACTTCCAGCAGACTACTTGCAGAGGTTCACACATAGCTGGGGAAGCCACAAGTTTCCTGGACAGTGCTAGGAGGCAGGAAGATAAGGAAGAAGGGCTTAAGGACACAGGCAGGAGTTGTAGGGAACCAGCAGGAATCAATCCCCAGACACAGAAGGGAGAGGAGAGAAAGAGGAGCCCAGTTTCAACTGCAAACAGTTTTCTATTACCTACAGAGTCCACCACTTCCATGTAAGCCTGCTTTTCATATTTTATGAACAGGCCAGCTAACAGACCCAGCTAGTTACCACCTCTTCTGTGAAAACTCTCATTCACAATCTCTGCTTCCCAGCTCCTACCCAATTACAATGCCAGCAGGACTTGCCTTTTTCTTCTCAACATTTTAATTTGCAGTGACCCTGCTGTCACTTTTGGGTTTTGAAAGAAACACTTCATTCTTGGACTGCAAGTACTTCCCAAGACCTTTAAATGTATGCAACATGTGGAAGAGGTGCACTTAAAAAATCTGAAAATGTCAAAAAATGTTCAGTCTACTTGTACAATGAAGCAAAGCACTGAAACAGAAAAGCAGCTGCTCCATTAGACTCATACTGGTAGCTCCTTTAATTACATTCATTTCTTGGATGTGATACTTGCAATTTTTTCCAGAGTATAGTTAAAATAAGAATATCAAGCAACTGTCAAAGTCAGGGCAGAGGAGAAAGTGTCCTGTTTGACAGGATTATAGCAGTACCTGCATGCAATCCAAAGTACTCTGGTAGCAAGAAGAAAAGCAAAAAGAGATAAAACCACATCAGCAGTTGCAGTAGCCAAAAACCAACAATGTGCCAAAGACAACCCAACCCTCAGTTTGAATGAAATTGTTCTCTCACCAACCTACAGTCTCTGCTTCATCCCATGCTGACAATCTCACCTCATGCCCAAAAGCTTTTATTTGCCAAGCAAAAGCCAATTTCCACATAGCAAAATCATGAATAAGATCACCACACACTTTCTGAGGGCCTCCTAATCACAATATCCTTTGGGTGTCAGTCCTATATTTCAAGCCCTCTTTTCCCAGCACTTAGTCCAAGGAGTGCTGGGAATCAAGGCACAGCTCAGAACCTGGCTTTGCCATGATTTCAAGCAGCTAACAGCCTGCTCAGTCATGCATACTGCTCCTTGGTCAGGGTAAACAAGCAAAGTTGAGCTCAGCTCACTCTATTTCCCAACAAAATCCCACACTGAATTCCTGAAATCAGGCTGTGGCCTTTTGCATCTCTGCAGTGCAATCAGCAGTTGAGAATCTTCCCTCATGTACTTTGGAACCACTGAGGGACTCCTTCACTCCCCTGATCACAACCATCAAGGTTTTCCTTCTAAGCTGGGCCTACCCTTCAATCCAAAGGCATCTCTGCACATGAAAACCATCCCAGACCTTTACTCACCCCAGCACTGCCTTACCACAGAGTAGCTGAGGCTGGCAGGCAGCTCTGGAGATCACCTAATCCAACTCAAAGCAAGGTAAGCTAAAGCAGGTTGCTGAGAGCTTTGTCTAGTTGAGTTTTGAACTCCTCCAAGCATGGAGACTCTACTTCTGACAATCATGTGACTGAACTCTTTCAACAGGGAAAAAGACCACACTCATTCTTCATTAATATTACACTGCAGAGCAATCCAAACACATGTGAAAATGACAATATGCAGTGCAGGCACCCCAAGCCCCAGAATTTTGTGCTACAAAGTGTGTTCTGGAATGACTATGAGTATAGTTAAGCTATGTAAATGACTGCTTCTTCACATTAAACTATCTTTAAATCACAATTTATTTCTTTGGTCCATCTGGTGTCACTGGCTTCTAAAGCATCATTGTACCAGTAACATGAAAGCAAGAACGTTTAACTGATGCGGCCCTTGCAGAAGGGCACAACCAGCCTCTCAAACACAAACAAAACAACTGCCCCTTTGTTCCTGGGTACAGGTAGGTGTCTAGTTGAAACTGAAGTAGCTTCTCCGGTCCTTTAATGAATTAGTACAGAAAACATTCAGGAAGGCCCAAACCTCCCTTCCCTTGAAGGCTGCTAAGAAGGCAGCTAAACCCCAACTGACACAAGAGCAGCATCTGCACCAGCTCTGATCTTGTCTTTACAAATTTGGCAATTTACAGCCAAAGCTTCCTCCAAAGTCATCCTGATAAACACAGAGGTAATGCAAATCAAAACCAAAGCAATGCTCCTCACATCTGCCAGGCTGCACCATGATCCTGTCTGCCACCATGGCAAAGTGTGGTGTGGATGGCAGAGCACCCACACAGCTGCTCCCAGCTCAGGCAAAGGCCACATTTCTCCTTTGTTTCCCTAAAAGCATAGAGCACATATACATGGAAGAAACTTCAAATCACATGGATGCAAGCATTCTTCCTCCTTGCAGATAAACCTTGAAAACATAGAAAGCATCTCTGAGGTTGGTTACTTAACACATTCCTGAAAGGATAGTTGGGCATAATCTAAATAAGTAACCTGAGGACTGAGCAGGCCAGGATTTTATTCTTGAAAACTTTAACCCCAGAGACTACTCTGCCAACACAACTCACAGTTGTTCATGGAAGCAACATGTTACATCTGATCAAGATGCATTAAAGCATTTTGTTCAAGATCCAACAAAACCCAGGGCATCAAAAAAACTGACATTAATAACAAAAGATACCACATCTGCAGCCACTAATCCATCTTGTTTTCTTCTGTCTTACCTCCAGTAGCTGTACAGCTCCTTCATGTTCTCTTTTTGCCTCTGCCTGTGCCTAAGAAACAACAAGGAATTGAGTAAATAAGAAAGCAGACTAACTAAGCTCACTTCTATCATCACCACCCTGATAGATCATTACAGATTAAAACACTTCACAGACTGAATGCATCTTTGCTCTTTGGACAAACATCAGTGAGAGATCAGAACTGCCATTCATGAGAAAAGACCTTCACTTTGCTTACATACTGGTTTCTCTAGACAGACACTCTTCCCTGGTTTACTTTAATCTGTAAACTCATATATACTGCCTGCACACACCACACCTGCAAGGAAAGAGAGTGCAGGAGTATTATCACTTTCCAGGGATTCAGAGAGTAATGTGTCCATTCTCTCACATGCTGCATACCTGCTGCAAGCGTCTGACCTCTTCTTGCTTCTCCTGCAGGACTAGCAATGCTTCCTTGTGCTCAACTTCCAGCTGCTGCCTTCTCTCAGCCACATTTCTCATGTGCTGCAAAACAATTCACAGTCAGCTGCAGGGTGCTGCTACTGAAAATCTGTCCTGTGTCCTATCATGGACCACAAAGTCAAAACATGGCCTATATTTCACATCATCATGAAACGGAGAAAGTAAGAAAAATCTTATCACAAGCCAGGGCAACACAGTCAAAGAAACTCCTTAAATCTGTGCTGGTCACTTTATTTCCCCTCCCACCCAAATCCTGGAAACCACATACCAGGGATCCCGCAGAATTCCGAGCAGACACACAGAGACAAAAGAATGGACAAAAAAAAAGCAAAGAGACAACATATGCCATCCAAAAGCAGCAGTAAGTGCCTGAACAGTCCTTCCAGCCATGTGGCTCCTACTGACCTTCAGCACCTGCTCTAGACTCTCCAGCTTGGTTTGGAGTCCTTGGTTCGTCTGAATCACTGAATCCCGTTCCTTACTAACCAAAACAACCTGCAGTTTCAGGTCAGCATTCTCAGTTTCAACCTGAAGAGAAAGGATTTTCAGTTAGCACAAGTAGCTATGAGTATTCTTTGTATAATAGCAGAGGACAATTTATTTCTGTATCACAACAGGTTGTTTTGCAAACCTGCTTTCTACTTATAATGATACCAAAATCATAAACCTCCTCTCCCTCTGGCTTTCAATCAAAGCATGAGCTGAGGTGTTTTTTTCCCCTGCCCCAGCAACAGCCACCAACACCCCTCTCTGAAGATGCCAAAAAATGTTTGAGGTGACTGAGGACTTTCAAACACAAACACACCAGATGCTTTGCACCACTTGCAGTGATGGGTTCTGCTCTACTGCCACTCTGACCAGTGTGCATTGAACCCACCAACCATCTTGGGTTATGAACTCATCAATAAGTTACCACAGGTAAATCAAGTAAGAACTTAAATAAGGACAAAGTAGCTTGCTCAAGTCTTGGGAAACTGCAATAAAAATACAGCAATTAA
Source organism: Phaethornis superciliosus (assembly GCA_023637945.1). Lineage (NCBI taxonomy): Eukaryota > Metazoa > Chordata > Aves > Apodiformes > Trochilidae > Phaethornis > Phaethornis superciliosus. The sequence continues at coordinate 9,841,084 of JAJQWJ010000023.1, read as the reverse complement.
CTGCTTTGCTTGGTGCCCCCATGGGGTAGGCAGGACATGGGTACAGATGGGCACTTCAGCATTACACAGCTGGAAAATTAATTAAAACCTTGCATGCTAACAAGTTCTCCTCAACAAAACTTTACAGAAGCAAATGTTCCATCTGACAAAGATACTGCTTTTTACCTGTCCTGCCCATCCAGCCTTCTCATTCAGCTGCAAGTTCTCTTTGGCCAGTCGTGCATTTTCACTTTGTACCTCCTGCAGCTGGATCTCCTGTCAGAAAGAGCAGGGATTACTACACCTTGGACTAACTCCCCCAAAATTGTTCTGTAGATTGTTGACTGACAGTGCAGGATGCTGCTTGAGGGGTGGAAAGCAGCAGCATGTAGCACTGCCCAAGCAGACACCAGCCCTGTGCCAGATGACCTCTTAGGTTTCTTTTTCCATTTACATAGCCTCAAAACCCAGAATGAGAAAGAATGTGTTTACTTCACAGCTCCAGTGTCACATTATTTACATAAAACAATCTATCTCCTCTTCCACCACTGTGCTTCTGACAGCAGGAAACAAGAACACTTACTAGCTCTTTGCATCTTTTATGTTTTTTCCTCACTTCATGCTCAAGGTTTTCACATTTTTTGCGCTTTTTCTTGAGTTCAGATTCCTGCATGAAACAAGTACAAGTAGATCACCAAGTCTGCATTCTTACAATGCATAAGAAATTCAAGCCCAGCTTCTCAGACCCAATGCTGTAACAGCAATTTTTATTTTCTTAAAATCAACTTGTGGCAAATACGAACTATATAGAAACTAAGGGAGATTTTTTTTAACAGTAGTAAAAGAAAAAAAAATTATTAAAGTGAAACAGCTATTCCCCTCTTCCCCAAGCCTTTTTCGTGGAAACAGTTCTCTGATTCCCATTTGCACAGATTGGTCCTATTTGTATAGAGTAGTGTGGGGGACAGGATGTGGGAGATAAAAAGACAGAGCTGTGCAAAATATTCAGCTTGAAACACCAGCTGTACTACCCAAGCTCTTGCCCTAATCCAAACAACACCTAACAGGGAGCAGACATCCCCTGATTATGTACCTTTAGCAAGTTACCTTACTTGCTACCACTCCTGGTTCTTCAGAGAGGTAAGAACTGCTAAACCTCACTGCAGACTGTCCTAGTTTGCTGCAATAATCCATACAGGACACGTTCCTCTCATGATATCTATCCCAGATCAGTCATACCTGTTCCCAATTCAGATAAGACTAAAACAAACACAGCACAGAATCTACTGGTGTGCTTCCCTCTCATTTTAGTGTGACATATTCCCCCACCAGCCCAATACCTGGAGGTGCCTCCCAGATACACTCCCTATGCTGATGCCCTGTGACTCCCTAAGCTTCCCACTTCTGCAGAGCAGCTAAGACTTCAGTCTCCAGAATCTGCCTGGATTGAATGGGTGAAAACCCCAAGAAAAAAGTATAGCATTCCTTCACCCAAAACCAAGTTCACAACTTACCAGCTGCTGTATCTGTTGGCTGCTCTCTTGATCTGCTATTGCATTTTTGGGAGGGAAATTTTCATGTCCTTCAGAGGCAGGTCCCAGTGGTTGCACACCTGGTCCCACCTGCAAAGTCAGTGAGATGGCAGAGAGCTCAGGGACAGGCAGGATGACAGAGCACAGGCACAGAGGGACAAGGGGCTCTCCTGACAGTACCACCTGGGAGAATAATGTTCCACATGAAAACCCCCGACCTCTAAACAGCACCACCAGACATGAAGAAAGAGGAACTCAGCCACCAAGGATCTCTCAGTTCTCCCATTTCTCTGGGAGTCTTCTCAAGTCCAGCTCAAATCAGTCCAGCTTGGCTAAACCAGCCACATGGACACTGGGCTCCAGAAAGCTCTCAGATATGACTTCCCATTTGTGTCTCATCTAAAGTTTCAATGAGAAGCATCAGCAACACCTTTCCTGGACCTCTCCAAAGCAGTAAAAAAAAGATGGAAGATGATCAGGAGGTCAGATGGTCACAACACAACCCTCATAAACAGCAGAAAGTAGAAATCAGTGAAAACATCTGAATCTAAAGACAGGAAAGAACACAAAAAAAATACCAAGAAATGGTGCATCCCACCTCAGCTGGTAGCTGAGGAGGACTGAAATGGCAGCAGATGTCCTATGGCTTCTGTGCCACCACCAAACCAGATGAAAGGAGACACTTTTTTGTACACAAGTTTCTAAGAAAATGCCTTTTAATTTGGGCTCCAGACAAGCATGCTTTTAATACTTCAAGCTTTCACTCTCAACTGATATGTGACTCGACACTGTTTGACTAGGGCAAGGCCTAAGGTAAACAGAAAGAAGAAAGAAGTCTTTGATAATGTTTTAAACATTGAATTTAAAGGTATTTTTGATAAACACATTTTAGGGACAGGCTCATCAAAGGGAACTTGTACAGTGAGCAAGCAACAGGATTTGTGACTCCATCTCAGCCTTTAACCTTGGGTTGGCTTCTCGTCAGAAGTGGAATTTCTCATTTCATTTGGAACACCCACAGTGCTGAGGAACCTGTTACTTTGCTGACCTCCCCTCGCAGTCATTAGAACAGTGTCTAAACACCAAAACTAAAATGTGATTTCTTTTACCCGTTTTAGGTTTGAAAGACACAGGTTTTAACTACGTTTGTATTTGTGGCTCCACTGCTGAAAGCCAGAAAGCTTTTAAAGAGACTGCACTCAAGCCCAGGCTATCAAGGTTTTCACATTTTCTGCTACAAGAGAAATTCTGAAACCACCTCCCATGTGAATCTTATTCCCTACCCCCCTGAAACAAGGTTCACTGGGGAGTCTGGCTGCCTGAGCACCAACCAGCCTCAAATCTGCATTTCACACCTCCCCTTCAAAAATACGCTTCCCCACAAACTGAAAATGTTCCCCTTCAGTCAACCTTAATGAAATTATGTCCCAAGGAATGCTAGCTGAAGTTACATGCTGCACAAGTGCCATGCACTATGCTTCACATGTCACACTCTCTCTTGCTAATAGATACGCAAGACAAATTTGCTTGTTTGTGATCATTTCCCAGCAAAAAGCTAAACAAAATTATAACAATCCTAATTACAGACAACTTGCAAAAATTACAAAATTATACATTTTACCACAAGGACCTATTTCCCCCACTAGAACAAAGACACAGTCACATGCTCACTGTTATTTTTACACCAGACTCATCACCATATTAAAGAACTGATAAATGAGACTGGCACACATCACGATGAGAGCTGTGACCTGGAGCTATGCCACCTCATTCCAACAGGGACTGGAAGACACTCAACAAATGAGCCAGGTGCAAGAAATCTGTTCAACTACCCAGTTAAAAACCACTGTAGAAGAGCTGCTCCTTGTAGAAGAGTGCACTGATGCTGGCAGAGACTCTGCTGAGAGGGCAGGATGAGGCCCTACACATGATCAGCATGCCCAGGCTCTACCACCTAAAGCTACAGCTACAGCAGGCACAGAAAGACCTGCACTTTGGTTAATGACCAGAAAGTTTAAAGCACACAGAATAAATTGAAAGCTCTGCCCTTGGCATCAGAAACCACAATCCTGCCCCCCCAAAAATCAACACAGTACCTTCCACAGGAGCATGGTCCATCCCCACTGCTCTGCCAGGGCAGCTCACAGCAGGCAGAGCTGACCAGAAAACAGAGGCAAATTTCAGGGCAAGCAGGAAAAGGCTGGGTTTGTTAGGTTGGTTTTAACTTGGATTCATCTCATCCCACCACTCAACACCAGTTGCACCAACACAACTGAAGGGGCAAGGGGAACAAGCAGTGGGGAACAAGAGGCTGTTTAAGCCAGCACTGCCACAAAAAGAAATCCCACTGCTAAATTATGGGTTGTTATTACACAGACAAGAATCACCCCAAAATTCTAAATAAAGAAGTAGAGAAATCAGAAGGAGAACAGAGAAATGTGATTTTCCAAGGATACTTAAGAGAAGCTTGATCTTTATCCTCTGAGGGAGTTCTCTGAAAGTTGGAGAATACTACCCTAACACACCATGCTGGTGAGCAAGACAGAAGAGCAAAGTAATTTTTTAAAATTAGAATAACTGTGGTTACTGCCCCAAGAGCTGTCTTCACCATCAGCCTGGCACCACTGTGCCCACATAAATACAGTCCATCCAGCACAGTGGGTTCTGCACTGCAGGGTTCAGCTAAAAAACTGCTCCCCCTCCACTACTGCTGTCAGGCTTAGTCTTGTTGCTATTTATCAGCCAGAAAAAAATTATGACAACGAGGACAGACTCTCCTGAATCAGAAAAATAAAGAGCATCCATGAGAAAGACCATAATACATGCCCTTGTCCAACAGAATCTGCAGGGTCAGCTGAAAACCAAGGTATGGACAGACTATTGAAGAAAGAGGAGGTCAAAGCACAGGGGAAAAAAAGAAGTCTGTGCATTCCTCTTCATCGTGGAGGTGATGTGCCAACGGGACAGAAATCTGACCTAAAGATCTTTCTCAAACTGAGCAGTCTGTGAGAAGAACTGTGGAAGCCAATAATAAACAGTAACAAATCTCCAAGATAAGACAATATTTACTCCCAAGGGTTCAAAAACCCCCTTTGTCATGAACTAAATCTCTCACTTTAGCAGTAACTGAATCAAGGCATGCAATGTGTCACCTTAAAATACAAAATAATTGGAAGGTGGCAAATGTCAAGTTTTAGGAGTATTTCGGTGGAGATCTGTGGAAACACAGACCAGTAAATATGACACCCGTTCCAGGCAAACTGATAGAAACTGCAAAGATTAGGCAGATATTAAAAAAGAAAAACCAATAAACCACACATCTTATTGGAATAAAAACACACTCAAAAATATTTTTTTTCTAAGGTGTCAGCAAGCAAACAGACAAGGGAGACCCAGTAGGTAGAATCTGCTGAGGTGCTCTGGACATGTTCAACTACAGTGGTTTGAAAGGCTTCTGCAGACACGGAGCCACCACAGGGTGAGGAGGAAGGTTTTCACTGGGCTAAATATCCAGTAAAAATGAGAGTATTAATAGACAAGCAGCAGGAACTGTGCTGTGCATGTACCAACGTAGAAAAGAGACAAATGGTGAAGTTGGCCTCATGGCTCTGAGAGATTACAGAAGCCCCACAGACAAATGATGTTCTAACAGAGCCCGGTGCTTAAACAAAAAAGGCAAAGAGATCTGTTGGGAAAGGCAGAGAAAACTTCATTATGCCCCCACAGAAATCAGTGACACAGCATTCTGGGGTACTGCGTGCAGCCCTGCTTCCCCCAGCACAAAAAAGAGAGAATGGGACATTATGATTAAAACTGAACAATGGAAGAGGTCAGAAAGAAACAAAAACTAAACAAAATGACTGAAGGAAAGGGGCTTATAAACTTGTGAATGCCTTGAAGATGACCAAGGAGGAACTAATAACTAATAGGCTTCTTTAAGAGCTGGGGAGCAATGAATAAGAACCGGGTGGGAGTTGGCAGGGTGGGGGCTCCGCACACAGCCCAGGGACCTGAAATTCTGTGACCGAACTCTTCAGAAAGAAACCAAGTGAAGCCACACCAGACAAACCCCGCAGGAGGCAGCAGACCCCGCAAACCACGGGAGGTGGGGACACCGGGGGCACCGGCAGCACCCACCCACCCAGCCCCGGGGGTGCCCCCTGCCCCAGGTGCCCCCCAGGACTGGCCCAGACCTGAGTCCCCGCGGCGGGCAGAGCCCCAGCCCTCGCACCGCGGCTTCGCCCTCCTTTGAAGGATTTCACCCCCGAGCGCTGAGGAAAAGCTCCCGCCCTACCCCGCAGGCGGCGGAGGCCCCAGCGGGCCTGTCCCGGCGTCCCGGGGGCTGCTCGGCCCCACCGCGGCACAGCCGCTCCCCCGACGGTGTCCCTGGTCCCCCCCGCCCCTGTCCCCAGAAACCCGGAGCTGCAGCCGCCCCCGGCCCGGCCCTGCCCAGGGAAGGTCTCGGCGGGAGGGTTCGGCCTTACCTGCCGGCTGCGCGGCCCGGCGGCGGGAGGCGGCGCCCGGAGGCGGCCCGGATTTACCGGGCAGTACCACTGCGGCACCGGAGGGGACGGCCGGGCCGGACCGAACCCAGATGGCGAGGCCGGGAGCCGGGGGGCAGGCAGGCAGGCCGCAGCCGGTGCTCCGCAGCCTGGCTGAGCCTGAGGCCCGGCACACCGCGGATATTCACCGTGGCGGGGGCCACTGCGGCGGGGAGGAGGGGACGGAACCGACGGTGCCGGGAGGGGTCCCGAGGCTGCGGGCCTCCCTGACACCGCCGCTGTGGCCACCGGTGGCCGTCACTTTCCTGCTGGGGTCAGCATCCCAACCCAGGGGCATGCCGGCGGCCTCCCTGTCCTCTGCCCAGCGCTGGGCTTGTATCGGTCATTTTACAAACCATAGAAGCACTTGTTTGCAGCCACCGTGAGCTGCAGCCCTCATGTACTCTATGAGTTTCCCAAGAAGGGTAAGGAATTCAGTAATTAAACAGCAAAACTTCTAGATTACTGCCCCACAAGTCTCACCTCCCCACGTGTGGCCCCTCCAAGTGCCGAGGCTCCCAAGCCAACCTCCTTACACAGAGGTGAACCTTTGACACGGGGTTTTAGTGTTCGCACGGGTGGTCCCAAGCGTGTGGCAGCTCTGGGCACAGTGCTGCCTGAAGTGGTTTTGGAGGAACGGAGACATTCCTTGAAATGCTTCAGTGCGATCTGTCTCTGCAGCCGGAGCACCTCCTTCTGGGACTCCCGCAAGAGGCGATCAAACTCGATGACATTTATGCAGCGGGGATCATCCTGCAGCAAACACAAACCCAGCATCACTGACAAGCTCTAAAAGGTGGCACAGGTCGGGGTGGTGATCGAAAATGCACGCTCCGAAACCGGGTAATGTGGCACACACCGGTTCCTGGTCCCAGTCCCACTGCATCCCCTATAGCATGAGGTTATTCCTCCTGCCAATAAAGCATTAGGGCTTTTCCGAAGTGTGAGCTGTGTCAGGGTTTGCCAGCAGAGAGCGTGGCAGGATAACACCACCCAGCTCCCAGCCAAACCAGAGCCTCAGCTGCTTCACCTCCTGGATGTAGGTGCTGGTGGGAGCTTCAGATGCTGGCAAGTCTTAAGAACATCTGGGATTTGTTTGGTTTTCACCTAGGATAATGTTTGTTTTTCAAACATTCTTGATTTCTAACTTCTTCTGTGTGGATGAGCCCCTAAAGAGGTCACTCCCATCCACTCTGGACTCAAAACCAGTACCTTTTGATGGAAACCAGTGTGATCTTACTCTCATGAAAATGGTAAGAATACGTCACCAGCTTGTTGAATTCTTCAAAGATTTTCACATTTTAGGGAGCTGAGGAAACATGTACCTGCATGTCCATACAGACGTACAAAAGCTGGTTATGAAAACCTGTCTTTACAAATATGCTGCTGGAGGAGACATTGCTCATTCCCCTGGAAAGCTCCTAAGCCGGTGAATTCAATGCACAATTGGTATCCAGGAAAAAATTTATCTGCTTCCTTGTTCACTTCTTATTCAGACTAAAAATAGGGTGTGCTTTATAAATACTATTTGTGCAGAAAACCATGGTTACTCTCATGCGACAAGGAGGGAAACTGAGGCAGCATTAATGGGAACTGATTACAGATTCAAGAAGTGAGCAGCTGGGCCTCCCAGACCCATGTTCAGACTATCAGGGTAGTAGTTCTTTAAACAAAATTGGTTGTGTAAATCTCCCTTCCCCCACCAAAAAGACAGCCTCTGAAGCCTGGGGGAACAAGGGAGTAGAAAAGAAGCTCAGTCCTCCACACAGTTGTTATTATACATCCCCTGCAGCTGCCTTGCTCTTTCCCAAAATCCCCAACTACCAAGAATCCATGCTGCAAGAAACTGCAGCCTGGTTTTAGCTGGCATTGGGGTTTAGTTGACAGCCCATCACCAGAGAATAATATCAGGAAATAATTTTATCCTATCCTAGGAGCCCTGACTTTGCAAAACAAGGCCAATGCTTTTGCAGCCAGCATGCAGGATGTCCATCCTGGAGTCTCTGAGTAGATCCATTTCATAGCTACTGAAAAATTTTTGCTGATTTAAATACCCTGGATTAAAATTGATTTGGTTACAAACTCTGAGTGTGCACATAATATCTCTGCATATAAATCCCTTCATTGGCATAATGCGTTTTGCATGCTGCAGACAGATTATGTGAATTTTGAATTTTAACTAGCTGAAAATTAAAATTTAATGAACTGCTTTCTTGGAAGAGAAATGAGAAAGACAAGATCAGATAGAATGATCTCCTCTCTTGCTCTCTTCTCTGCAGATTCCCCTGCTCATGTGTCAATGCCCCCCATTTCTGGTGCCTTGGTAGTGACACACACAGATGGTCTCTCCTGGTGACCCCTGCTCTAGCAAGGCAACAGCCAAATTCATCACCCCCAGCTCTGCATGTGGATTTCCTTGGCCAGTAATGAATCTGTCTCACTCACCTTTGTCACATTTTTCCACAATTTATAACTGTCTCTGGCAGATTCAGGTTGCCTGCTCTGCTAGGTAAATCAGGTTGCTCTGTAAGGGTCTGTTTCCACTTCTGTTGGGGTCAGGGGTAAGAAATCAAGGGGACAGGAAGGGACTTCCTTCTTGATGACACTGTGGAGCACAGTGGTACCTGGATAACTCTATCCTGTAATTTCAAGCTAGAAGGGATCAGTGCAAATAACAAACACCATTCTTGTCCTGGTGAGATCTACATTAGAGAAAGATTGAGCATCTGTCTTCAAACCCATAGTTAAAATGAACACATGGGAAGTCAGGGACAGAAATAAAGCTGCTTTCAGCAAGGAAGTATTTGGCATCTAAGCGGGGTAGGTAGAAATGTAAGCATTAATTCAGCCCATCTGAGTGCAGGAACACAGGGTTTTAGTGAAACAAGGGGAATCCAGTGTGAGCCCCAGTGATGCTGAGCTGCTTCTGAGAGTTTATTCACTGACCTAAAGTGAAAATGTCCAGCTTGTGAACAAAAGGTGTGTCTGATATACCTGGAACAGGATGCTTTAGTTACACTGAGTGGGGATTATTTCATCAAGTTTCAGATGTTACAGTTTCAGAGTCATCGCAGAGAAGCAGTGCTTTGAGGGAGCAACGCATCCAACCACTTTTATACCTCTGTGAGATGAGCTGAATTATCCCTTTTATCCCACTATTTATATTAGCAAGTTCTGTGCTGGTGCTGATGGGAACGAAGGTCACCAGCCCAGCCACAGGCAGCAGTATTGAAGATGGTTTCATGAACATCCACCCTTGCCTAATGTTTTGTATCATACAAGGATGCCCCCAGTTACCTCCAGTCTTGTGGGGACTGTGAGCACTCAGGATTTAGACTGTTTCTTGGGAACGTGCTTAGATGGTTTGGTTTCTAAATAAACACTTAAAAGCAGGTCCTGTTTCTACATCCTGCTTGAAGCTCAGCCCTGTTGAAAGTCATTTGGTGTTTGTGGCCTCTCGGGGCTTTCCAAGGGGAGAGTTTGAGTTGCTGCTGAAAATGGCAGCCAGGCCCAGGAATTCACAGAGGGACAACTGGGATGTCCCCCAGCACATTGTTCTGGAGAGGTCTGGACACCATCTCTGCCACACACTCACCTCATGTCCCCAGCCCAAATTACACATCAATTGCCCTCCATTTTCAGTCTACACTTGGGATTAATTGCCTTCACACAGCTTCCTGGAGCCTGGTTCCCATCAGAGTTGCATGGCTCACCCCAAGCCACCAAATGATGACCCAGAAAGTCTCTCACCTTTCCTGCAGTGAGCTGAGCCTGCAGCTCCCGGCACTCCTGCTGCAGAGCTTCAATCTGTTTGTCTTTCTCCAGGAGAGCACTGGCTTGCTCTGTCAGGTCCTTGGCACGCTGTCGGGCAAATGCTTTTTTACACAACTCCAGGCTGGAGCCCTTCAGGGACACTGGAGCAGTTACCTACACCAGAGAGAGCAGCAAGGGAGAGAGCCACGGGGACTGAGGTTCATCAATCATCACCCCACCAGGCACTGGGCAGGGAGCACTGCCAAGAGATGCAGCTGAGATCCAAAAGACAGACCAGCAGACAAAGGAACATGATAGAGGTTTGCAGAAGAGGAAGGAAAGAGGAAGGACTGGCTGGAGATGTGGCTCAAATAGGTGGGAAAGAGAAAGTGCTCAGCAGATGAAGCCAATGGGTATTGTCAGCACGGGGGGGCCGCAGGCAGTTGGAGAGAGGAGAGAGACAGAGGAATACACAACAAAGGCAGAAAGAGGAGGCAGCAGAGAGGAGGATGGCAAGAAAGATGAGCATGGGAGCAAGGATGGAGGTGACCAAAGCAGGAAGGGAAATGGAACTTCCATGGGTTTCTAGACCAGGGAAAGAGGGCTTCAGCATAGATGGGTGGAGGATGCAGGCAAAGGGGGAGGCAAGAGAGGGCTCAGCAGAGGCCAGCACTGGGAGATGTTCAGCTTCACCTGCTCCCTGCAAGGGAGGGACGAGTACAGAGGGTTCAGCAGTGTGCTACAGGAGGAGCAGGGCACAGGGACCAGCAGCAGCTCTGCCTAGAGGCCTCAGGCAGGAGCTGAGGCTGCACAGATGAGGTTCCCTGGGATGCTCATCCCTGGGTCCAGCTGTCTCTCATCTGCTGGGTGCCAGCACCATGGATGAAGAGGCTGCTCATGTGCCCTGCTCATCTCAACCCTGGAGGAGAGCCACCTCCAGACCCTGGGTTTATGAAACCCTGCTCTCCCTATCCAGCTATTTTGGCCTACATAAAACCCAAAAGTTTGGCAAGGGGGGACTGCCTGATGGGGAACATGGCATCATCTGTGCAAATGTTTCCTCCCCAAGTCACACAATCAGAGAATCACATACAATTAAGGATTGGAAGGGACCTGGAAAGATCATTGAGTCCAACCCCCCTGCCAAAGCAGGGTCACCAAGCATCTTTCCCACATGCAGAATCTGCATGCCAAGCCCTGGCTTCATGGGACCTACATACCAGGCAACCACTGCCAGATCAACCCTAGCTCCTCAGAGCTGCTCTCCGGGCATGCAGCTGCTTGGTCCTGCCTCCATCCTACCCTCCACAAGACTCGGGTGTCCAAGCACTTTCTGCTCTTTGGAGTCCAGGGATTGGACAGGTCTTACACATAGGTCACCACCCCAAAGTTTCACTCAGGAAAAAGAATAAAATGGTATTTGTACAGTTGCTGAAGGGTCTGCACTGCTGTTGGGTGTATACCAAATGATTTCTCTCAACACAGTACCTAACAAGTCCATCTGGCAGCAACTGTTGGCCCGCAAGTCTCAAAATCCTGTGACAGACGGCAGCACGGTGCCTGGGGACAGAGAGGGCAGGCAGTGCCAGGAAAACCCCCACCTTCTCTTCAGTGAATCTTTCACTTCCTCCTTTCAGTCCTAAAGGGCCTGAATTCCCCATCACAATCCCTGGTTTCCTTCTAACAGAACAAAGATTTTTCCCTTACTCCACTGCACTCAGGAAGCTTACACAAGAACTTGTGCCCGTGATCCCCATCATCATCCCCAGTCCTGTCCCACCACTCCTGCACCAGGTCAGACCCTCCTGGCCTTGCAGGAAGCTGCTCTTGGGTTGGAGAAAGCAAAAACCACGCGGCTTGCACAGCAAGGCAAGTGAGGTGAGGATGGGGCAGGGCAGAGTCTCTCACCCCTTCCTGTTTTGCTTTACCGCACTCCTTTTCTTATTTAAATACTTCCTGTTTCTTTTTGGTGAAGTCAGGTGAATTATTTTCACAACTTGCCAAGGAAAAGCTGAACTAGATCCCTTACACTAACACCTTAAGGTAGGTCAGCACATCGACAGCAGGAAACCAAACAGGAGGAAATTGCTCAAAGCAGAAGCTGCCACTGCCTGGGTTCTGTGATTCTTGCCCTACTGCTGATGTGCAACGTGTATTTGCTGCAGGTTTAAGGAAGAGAGAAAGAAAAGGCCTTTCTAGCTCAACAGAAGGAGCAAAATGAGAAGTCCCAGGGGTGAGGGGCTCCCCTAGATGAGGTCCCTGCTCCATCAGGGGGCTGCAGCCCCAAGCCCCCATGCTCACCACTTTGAGGTTTGCCTCCTGCAGCTTTCGGGCTCTCTCCTCCAGGCGCTTGGCGATCACTGCCAGCTCTGCATTCTTCCTCTTCAGGTGCTTCACCTTCTCCTGGGCCTGAGGGAAGCAGCTCCTGCGCTAGATGGCAGAGGGAGAGAGCAGAGATGAAGCCTCCACTCAGCTAGAAGCTGGGCACTGGGGATTTCAGGGGACCTGAGGTCCCCAGCCCTGCCTGACCCTCTCTGGGGACACAGGGCTTTGCACAACTGTCCCAAAGCATTAAACCCCAACCTCTGCTCTCATTGCCTCTCCAGTCACTAAAACTTTTTTTTCCCAGTACTTTTGTTCACGTCACCTCTTGGTCCCCATGAGATGCTCCTTGCCCACCCCGGGCCAGCCCGAGGGGTCCCTCTCCAACCACTCACTCATTGCAGGCTCTGCCTTTCCTGGCTGGGACTCTGCAAGTCTCCAGCATCCATCTGGCCTGGCCACACACCCTTGGGGCTTTCTCTCCTAGAGTCTTCCCAGTTTCTTTCCCTGGGGTTACAGGACTCAACACATCTCTGTGGCTTTGTGCTGCACTGCCACTGCAAGCTTCACCATTGTCCTTTCTGTCATGACACTGAAGCATGAGTTGGGAGGAACTGGGAGAAGGCATCAAAGGACATCCTGATTTTTGCAAAGCAAATTTCTTTTCTCTTACAATTATATTCACTCTTAATCCCCTTTTATTTGTTATCTGGCTGTTTTGATAAGCTGCTGCTTGCCAATGGTTCGCTCTCTCAAGGTCGTACTCAGATGTGTTCCGCTGTCTTTCCATATCAGCAAAAATGTCAGATCAGTTGAGCCTTCCAATTATTTTCTTCCTTGCCTCTGTGAGATCCCACCATGGACACTTGCTGCTATCACTGCTTTTTTTCAGCTGGAAGACTGAGACTGATTTTTGCAAGTAAGGTTTGACGTGAACTTACACAGTATTGTTTTGTTAAAATCTAGATGACTGATAAGGGGTAACCCCCCAGTGTGCAGATCATATTGAATTTGTGCTTTTAGTGTAAGAAAATTATCTAAAATATGTGTTTTCAATGTAGTGATAAAAATCTGAAATCATAGAATCACGGAGTCATAGAATGGTTTAAGTTGGCTGGTACCTTACAGATAATCTAGTTCAAACCTGAAGTGCTGAGCAACCAAATTTTCAGGGCCTGGGGTGGCCACATTCCCACACCATGGGGCTGCACAATGTGCTGGTGCTCTGGAGGGTGGATACAGGAGGGGAACAGCCCCTCTTGGTGTTTTCTGAGGGTCCTGGCTGCCCACCACGGGCCTGGGGAGCAGAAGGGGCAGCCCCGACTTGGCTGGGAGTGATGGGGTGCAGCTCCTGTAGGAACATAGGCAGTGCTGCCCTGTCCCCCAAAGCCAAGGGAATCAGGTTTTCTGCTTTTCCAGTTAAAGAGGAAACAGAAGCAACTTCCCCCTCTGTCCACCAGCTCTGGCTGCCTTGCTCAGGTGCTGCAGGCAGCTCTGTCCAAGCTGTGGCTGTTTCCAGCAGGTAAGTAGCACCAGGTGAAGATGGCAGTGAGGGCAGCAGAGTCCTTGACTCCACTCTGCATTGGGAGGAAAGGGCCCTGCTGGAGCCACTGGTGGGTGCAGTGTGAGGGCACCCTGGGGACCCAAAGCACCCAGGCCCATAGGAACCCCCCAGTCCTCCCCATCCCATCCTGCGTGACAGCATCTCAGGGAGTTGGCAGCAGAAGGCAGCTGGCCCCAGCTGGGATTCCCTCCCCACAGAGCATCCTGAGCTGGCAGCTGGCTCAGCACCATCCCCAGGGCAGGATGGTCCCAGCCCCTCTGCTCACCAACATGCTGTTCTCCTCGGCCAGGCTGGAGCAGCGATGCTGCAGGTCCTCCAGAGCACTCAGCAGCTTCATGTTCTGGCTCACAAGGGAGCTACAATCAACCTCGCTCTGCAAAACAGCACGGGAGAGGCAAGGCAGGGCTTCCCCTGCCCAGGGAGAAAGTCTGCAGCTGCCCACCCACCCCCAGCCAGCCCAGCAGGAGGACATTGGGTCAGGGTTCTGGCAGCAAAGGGGCAGAGTGGACTGTGGAGAATGGTTTTAGGAGGATGGTTTCAGGGGGATGGTTTCAGGGGGATGGTTTCAGGAAGATACTTTCAGGTTTAGGTGAGGGGCTGCATGTCCTTCAGGGGACAAGTAGCCTTTGGGGCCAGGACACATCACCATGGGAGACAGCTACCATCTCTTGGGATCACAGGATGGTTTGGGTTGGAAGGACCTTTAAAGCTCATCCATCCAACCCCCAGCAGTGAGCAGGGACATTTTCAACCACATCAGGTTGCTCACAGCCTGGTCCAGGGATGTTCCTGACCTGGAATGTTTCCAGGGATGGAGCACCCACCGCCCTTCTGGGCAACCTGGGCCAGGATCTCACCACTCTCACTATAAAATATTTCTTCCTAATATCTAGTCTAAATCTCTCCTTTTTCAGTTTAAAAACATCACCCTTCATCCTATCACTACTGGCCCTGCAAAAAGGTTTGTGCCCATCTTTCTTACAGGCTTTAAGTATTGAAAGGCCACAATAAGGTCTCCCCAGAGAATTCTCTCCTGCAGGCTGAACAGCCCAAACTCTCTCAGCCTTTCCTGATAGGAAAGGTGTTCCAGCTCTCTGATCAATTTTGTGGCCCTCCTCCATAGCTTTAAGGATACTTTACACCTGCACAGACCCTCATGTCACCCCCAGCCACTCACATTTCGCAACTGTACCACCTGAGCCAGCTCAAGAGCCAGGTGGGCAGAACACAAGCCATGACACCCCAGACACTGGCACTGCTCCCCATGGCTCAGGGACCCCATACCATGCCTCCAGCACCCCATGACTTTCAGAGGTGATGAGAGCTTCTCACCTGTCTCCTGGTGCCACCTCCCTGGTTTGGCCCAGAAGCCCACCCAGCACCCAGGCTCTGCCCTCTCTGTGTCAGCCTCAGCTCTAGAAGAAGGTGACATGCTGGATTTTTTTTTTTTTTTTTTTTTTTTTTGCAGAACACCACTGTACTTTTCTCACATCAAAAGCAGCAGCAGCTCTACCCAGAGCTGTATATATAGCTTTGTGGTTACTGCTTCCTGCTCTGAGCAGCTCACTGCAAGCAGGCTCCCAGAAAGTATTTCTGTGCATTAGCAAAGCTTGGGGCCAAACTACTGCCTCCCAGCTGCCATCCAGCAGCAGCAAGGCACACACCTCAAGACCTGGCCAGATGTTTTCCCAGCAGACAGGAAGGTCCTGCAGGACCCACTCCCAGTCCTCAGCAAGTCTTTGCTGGTGCTGCTGCTGAACATCCAGAACCTTCCCCATGCACAGCTCAGCTTCTGCAGTTTGCAAGCCAAGGCTATGGTATCCCTGGGCTACCAAAGAAATGCTGCCCGTGGGGTTTGGTAGCACTCAGGCAGCTCACAGCACTCAGGTGCCACTTAGCTTCAGGAGGTTTGAGACTCCTGCAGATCCAGCAGATATGAGTCCAGATGCCAGATGGTTGAAACTCACTACACTTTTGATTAATATTACATTTTGGCTTCTCAATCCCAGCCACTGCAGAAAAAGGGCAGGAGAACAGTACCATAAAGACCACCCCACTGAATCTCATGGTGTGGCTGCCATGCCCCTACCATGGCTCTCCCAACCTCTCATACCTGTGTGGAAACACCATGGCAGCACGGGGAGGGAAAACATGACTGAAAGAGGCAGACAACCAAACAAAATTTAGACTCCCAAAAGAGACCATCAGCACTCTCTACTGGCCTCATGCAATGTCCCCAGGTCTCACCAGCCCCCTGAGCCACCAGGGGATTGTAGGTACCAGGAGCTGACAGGCCTTGGGCAGAGCAGTTTGCAGACTGCCACCCTGAAAAAATCCCAGAGTTTGAGAAAGCTGATGTGAAGTGCCCCAGGGGAAGAGATAGTCCTTTTTTCCACTTGTGGGAAAGCAAAAATGCATTCATTTTCTTCTATTCATTTTTCCTTCCCTAGGCACAGAGGTGCAGTTCCTACTGCAGTCCCCAGAGACATGGCACCACAGCAGTGCCCAGGTATTTATTTGGGTGCTCCATCCCTCTGTCCATTGGCTGCAGGCTGCTCCCAAGGGTGGTCAGGGCAGGAACCACGGAGGTCCCCTGGGAGCCAAGCACCCTGCCCAGTGCAGTGTCTTGGTCCCAGAACCCCCATACCAGATCCTGTGGCATCAGTCCCATCCCTGCTGCTTTACATGGACAGCAAGGTGCTACTGAGAATATTTTCCTATTGCCAGCTCCAAGAAAGCCCTTCCCTGGGCTGGACAATGCAGCGGATCATCTTCATTGGTGCAGGATGAAAAGCCTCACAACCACTCACCCTCATCCTACTGGCTGTCCCCAGTTCAGCTCAGGTTTCTTCCCACGACTCCAGAGCCTATGGCATGGTGCAGACTGGGATGTCCCAGACACCCAGACCTTTCCTGCTCCCTGGGTGCTGCAGGACCCCAGGACAAGGTGCCATGGAGTGGGAGAGCATGGCTGTGTGCTCCTGGCTGGGGCCAGGAAGGCAGCCAAGCCTCCCTCTGCCAGCATTCCCACTGCAGCCACAGCTCCCTGGGGCTTTGCCCAGAGAAGCACAAGGGGCATCTGCCGGAACAAGGTGTGAAGGCAGGAGATCCTTGCCATGCCAGGATGTCTGTCCCTTGCAGGGACCTCACTGCCCAGGAAAGCTTTGCCCAACCTTCCCCCTGGTGCTGAGCAGACACTGGCTGCAGCAGCTGAGCCTTCCTCCAAGACCACGTGGAGCCTGAAGTACTGTCTAGACGTCATCCCATGCTCATTAAACATTCATTTCCTATAATGAAATAGCTTTTAATTTATTAACCGCGGGGCTGTTCCTCAAGGTCCCCGGGCTGCGTGGTGCTGGCTGTGCTCAAGGCCCCATGGACAATGCTTTTCAAAGGGAGCTGGAGGAAATTGTTAGGCAGCAGAGGCACAAAGGCTGCCCTGGAAGCAGCTCACCTTGATTAAGACACAGAGTTCTGGCAGGAGCCAAAATCTGGCAGCATCCCTCAGTCAGGGGCAGGAGCTGCAGCAGAGCTGACAGCAGGGTAGCAGGGAGGGTCTCTAGCTCAGCCACATCCTCTGGGCCAGGAGTATCCTCATCCATTAGAAAATGAACTGAAGTGACATGTTCTTTGGCCCTGGGGAGATTTTCTAAAACCAGAGCAAGGCAGGAGAGGAGCAGCAGGGATGCTGAGGGATGAGAGCAGACGGCAGCTCCCTCGTGCAGCAGGCACACAGCTTTGAAGTCTCTTGTTACAGGGAAAACGTCTCCTGCTTTGACAGGTAGAGCCCAAAATACTGGTTCTTCAGGACACATGGAGAAGAAGCAAAAAAAGAAAGGCCTCAGCATGGCAGCTGTAAGAAAGCTGATGCTTTTTCACCTGAAAACTACAAAAAACATCAGAGAGCTGCAGCAGCTTGTGCAGGGAAAGGTGCCCAGCCAGGCTGCTAAATGGGTCACGCAGCCAAAATCCCCCTGGAGCACCCAGCATTCAGTGCAGTCTTTAAGGTCCCTTAAAGACAGAAAACTTGCAGGGAGCCATTTGGGGGACAGTAAATCCAAGCATGGGGAGGACAGGGGATGCTGCCAGCAGTGGCTGCTCTGCAATGCAGCTGGGGCTGCTGGCACTCACGGCACAGCCTGGCACGGAGCTGCTGGGAGGGCTTCCCCAGCCCCAGGGAACCTGCCAAAGCCTGAGCACAATCCCTGCAGGGAGCCAGCTGGGGAAGAAGACTTCACCAGGTAGCCCAGGAGTGGGATATCTCAGGTGGCTGTGAGACAGGCAGTCTCATGACTGAATTCAGAACATAGATTATTTCAAGTTATATAAAACATACACGATTTCAAGATGTCCCTGCAGTGACTTCCCCATCTGCAGCAGATATGGGTCCAGATGCCAGGTTTGCTTCTCAAAAGCCACCTCTGGAAACCAACACCTCTTTTGCAGACCCATTTCCTAGAAAAAACTTTACCAGCTCTCCTGCTTTCTTGGGATATATTAATCCCACTCCTTCTCCTTTGTTTGAAATCATTGTCACCAAGCCCTCACCATGTCAGAGCCCTTTAGCTGTTCATTCCAGCTGACTTTGGTAATTAGTTTCTTAAACTTCTCAGTCCCTTCCCCTTGGAAATGAGACCTGTCACTGCCAATCCATTTTCTCCTCCTCTAGATAGTTTCAAGGGAATTGGCTCCCTCACAGAACAAAGTTCTTTTCCCCAGGCTGCTCCTCTGCAGTGCCCCCACTGCATGTCAAAAGCAAGACAAAAATAGCATCACCTCCCATGTGGTCAGTGAGCAAGAGCAAAGCCCATGGGTGGCCACAGCCAGCAGAGTGAGCACAAAGCTCACATCACCCCAGCACAGCCAAAGGGGATATTCCTGTTAAAGGTATGGCAGAAGTAAGGGATACATCTGGGATGCAGTTGTGGTTGTTCTGCAGCCTTTCTGACAGGCTGTCAGTGTTCCACACCACTGGTTCTGCTTCCTGCATTTTGCACCAGGTTCCTGGTTTCAGACACAAACATCTCTGCTCCTCTGTTGGCTCCACAGCACTTCCCCACCAGCTCCTTGCCCTGCACATCACCAACTCCCTTTTCCATGAGTCAGCATTTTCTCCTGCTGCCTGTCCTTCTTCCAACATACCACTTGCCCTCATTTATGTGATTTCCTCATCTGTCTGATTGT
Source organism: Phaethornis superciliosus (assembly GCA_023637945.1). Lineage (NCBI taxonomy): Eukaryota > Metazoa > Chordata > Aves > Apodiformes > Trochilidae > Phaethornis > Phaethornis superciliosus. The sequence goes on along the minus strand of JAJQWJ010000023.1, from coordinate 9,822,209 downwards.
TATCACCCCGTGCAACAAAATCATGGAAGAAAAAACCCATCCAAGGCTATTAGCTTCAAAGACACATCCTGCAGCATGGGAGCCACAAATTGCAAGATATGAAGAGAGCACTGAAGGGAACACACACTGTGGATTTGCTCTTTCTTACACATCCCCAGGCATCCTCTCCTGCACACCCTCTGACCACTGCCAGCTTTTCATGTGCTGCTCACAGTGTGTTTAAAATGAGGTATGTGGCTAAAATTGGAGTCTCACAAATTTGGGTCCTTTCTATTTTTAAAGCCTCTTATGAAAGCACCCTCATTGGTCCCAGGATAACAAACCCAGCTAGCTGCTTCAGGAGGAGAAAAATCAGCTCATTTGCCCTGATGGCTCTGACGTGGCTGTCCTGTGATGAGCTCAGCTTCTCCACTCTTTCCAACCAGCAAGAAATTAATGTTCCTGCAAAACTGAGACAAGGAGGAATGTGAGTGGAAAATAAACTCAGGGCAGGGACAGACCATCAGGGCTCCAAAGTCCGAGGCTGCAGCCAGTCCTCACCTTCAACAGCAAATCCAAAATAGAAGAGGTTTTGCAATGCAGATGAAAGAAAATGCTGGAAAGACAGCTCTGAACTGCTCCTGATGCACATGTTTCTTCATCTTGCACAATCAGGCATAAAACAAGGCAGTCAGCTGAGAGGGAAGGAGGACTGGGAGAAACCCTGTCCCTGCCCCCAAGGCCAGCCTGTCCCTGCACCAGAGCCCAGCACAGCATCCCCCAGAAAGCAAATCCTCCTGGGGATGGGTCTGGAGGAGACTATCACAGGTGAAAGGACCAGCTCAGGGTGCAGATGCTCATCTGGCTGAACAGCTGCTGGTGTCACCAGTCCTTGATTTGCCCCTCAAACTGCTGCTCTCCAGTGTGGTACAGTGACCTGTAACCACACACCTGCCTAAAACAGAAGCATGACAAGGTGTGTGTGGCCCTGAACAGGCTTTTCCCAGATGTGACCCAACCTCTCTCCAAGTTAAACACAAATCATTTTGCAAATGTAGGATGAATGTAGCCAGAAAGTGCAGCTGGGGGTTGCAGGGATATGATCCATCTTGATTGCCAGATAACCTGCAGGACAGGATTGTGCCAAGCAAGCTCCTCAAATCCCACATCATAACCTCCCTGCCCTCGGGTCAGTGTGACCCCTGTAAGGTCTTTTTCCTCCTACAAAGCTCGTAAAAAAGATGTCTGCATTTCATAGGGTGAGAAACACATATAAAGTCTGTTCTACCAAGCCCCATTTGAACACGGGTGTGCAAGCTTCTCCTTTATTTCTTATCAGCTATCAGAAAGCTTTGGTCTATCCCTGCTCTGGTAAAGGAGGACTGTGCTTCATCCCCACCAGTCAGGGAATCCTCATGGCATCCCTGTTTCATTGCTCAGCTTGGCAAGGTATGAAAGCCAGGATATACTCCATAAAACCTGGTCTGGTTGTAAAATTCAGGTGCCTAAGCAGGAGCCAAGACCTTTTTTCCCCCCATGGCAGATTTTTCTGGGTACTGCTGAGCTAGTCCTTGAATCTGCAGAGAAGTGGGCTCAAGCCACAGCATTTCCACTAGAAAAAAGCAAAACGTAGAAGTGGGAAGTAATTGCATTAACATACTCAGTCCAAAACACAGAAAGCCTTCACAACCTCTGCTTCTTGTGTACTAATGTGCTTTGCCGATCATTTGAGGAAAAAAAAATGGTTATTTGCTTGCTATGGCAATTTTGGGGGCTTTTTGTTTTTTAGCTCTGAGCAAAGGTCAGCCTGCAGCTCTCAGCACTGCAGACTTGGGCCCAGCCTACCCCAGAGTCTTTGTGGAGCATCCGTACTCTTTTCAGATGCCATGTGTCAGATAATTCTATTCTGTAAGCATGAAAAAAAAAAAAAAAAAAAAGAAAACAAACAACCAACCAAAAAAAAAAACCCAAAACAAACAAATAAACAAAAAGCACTGGGGTAGAATGATAAAATTTAGCTCTTTCTAGGCTTGGTATTGTGGTGCTTGAGTGTGGATGATTGTTCTCTGATATCTCATCTTGTGACAGAAACTCAAATGCAAAGAAACTCTCCCTAGAACAGGATGAGACTTTTGTACTGATGAATGAACTTGGGGGCAAAGTGCCCATCCACAGCACGTGGTCCTGGGCTGTGTCAGGGTTCACCCAGGAAAGCCAGAGTTGCACTTTAGAAAATCCCCTACAGAAGTGCCACTGCCCTCTAGCATGATCATAGCTTGAAAAGTCAATCCCAGGTCTCCTTCCCACCTCAGAGTCTCTGCAGCTTTCCAAGCCTCACACTTCAGCTTTTAGTGAGTGGAGAGAGTAGATTACCTTACAAGTTCAACTCTGAAGAGGCAAAAGACAAAGGTGTCTTCCACCTTCAAGGTACACCAGGGAGCTACTATGGTATATTTTGTCTTCACAGCTTGGATTTTGCTCAGACATCAGCTCCACAGGTCTCCCTAACCTGTTCCTGTTTTCCAAATTAGTTGCATCTTCTCTGCTTGGGTCATCTTGGCTTAAAAGTTGTCCTGGTTGCCCAGGTTCTGGCATGTTGGAAATGGCATTCCTTGCCCCTTTTTATATATATAAAAAAAGTCATTTGTGGCAATTACAGGATTTTGTCCCAGACTGAGAAGTCCCATATCTCCAATGACTTTAACAAGTAGCTAAAAAATGGAGGGAAAAAACTTTCTTGTACCAATCCCAAGAGCCAGAGGTGCTGTTCAATGGTTGACAGGGAAGTGGGAATGGCAAGCAGCAGGCTTCCAGACCAATGGCCAAGAGGCTACTTACTTCCCCAGAAGTGCAAGCAGCTGGTTGGGATGCAGAGCACCTGCACTCTCAGCAGGAGGAATGCAACCCAGCTGCCAGCATTGCACATGCCATGTTCTTCCCATGTTATTCCAGAAGGAAGGAAGATGGCAGCCATAGGGCATCCAACACAAGGAAACAAAGACATTGGTGAGTCCTCTCCCCCAAAATTACAGAGGGTGAAATGAGAATGATGAGGCAAAGGTCATGGTGCAGTAATGGCCAGCAGCCCCATGGTGTGACAGCCCTGTCCCAAAACCAGGTTGATGAGGCAAGGGATGCTGTCCCTCATCCTCCACAACCCACACAGTCACCTGGCCAAGTCATCTGGACATGTCTTTGTACAAAAAGTACAGACTTATTTAGAAAGATAGTTAAACTAAAAATGACCTTCCCAGAGCCTGGCTCTGCCTTTCCCTCCATCCATTCCCACAGATAACGTCACGCTGGCTCTGCATGGCAGGCACCTACCTGAGCTTGGCCCTGCTTCCACGGGGCTTCCAGAAAACAGCACTAAGTCATTGCCATCAGGCTGAGCATTGCCAAGACAAGAAAAAGTAATTTAATAAGATTTTGAGCAAGATCAAGTAGGATCTTTCTCTAATTGGGATTGCAATAAACAGTGTCTGTAACATCAAGAACTGGCTTTGTTGCCAAAGGAGATCATTTCCCCTCTCTGCCATCTTTTATTCTGCTGCCCTACCCTTCTTCGTCAAGGGTACAGCTCTATGCTCCCAGACATCAAATGGTTTTCCATTTTTTCCAGTGGAAAATTTTAAGCTCTTGCTCAAATTACTGCAAAAGGCACTGAGCTTACTGTTAAATGCACTTGACATGGAGGATATTTACCAGCATTTTATAATTCCTACTGTAGCTGTGCATTGCATTATTAATCCCCACTGGGAGCAACAGGTTCTCCTGTGGATATTTGAATTCCTACTAACTGAGGGGCTCCTTGGTTTAAGCTTCTTCAGTTGGGTTTTATGTATTTATTGAATACTCTCAGCTCAATATGACCTTAAGGGAAGCTGAGGCTTGGCTTTCAGGAAATTCAGATCCTAAGCAACCTCTTGAGATGGAGAAGTAGGACGGGCAGCCAGCTCTGAGCACCCTAGCTTCTTGTTTGCAGGATTCATGGGATGCCAGAACAGGGATGTGGTCAGCCAGCTCATCCCTTCTGTAAGTGCTGCTGGGGAGGTCAGAGGGGCCAAGTCACCCTGTAAGGGAAGGATGCAGGGAATATGCAGACAGTGAATGACCTTGCTCCTCTCCCCTCAGCCAATTTAGGGCACCAGAAGAGAGCCTTCACATCAGCAACCCCCTCCCAAATCATCCTGAGTTTCCAGGGCTAATGCAGATCCCACTGGAGCAGCATTCCATAAGAGATGCAGACAACTGTGCTCTTGTGGGAAGTGCTCTAAAATCCATCTGACAGCATTACGGGAACTTTCCAGTTTCCAGCCAGACTCTATCTGTGCCACCTTAACCCCATTCTTCCTCCACAGACCATGTGTTTCTCCTCCTCTGGTACTCATTATTCTGATTGGGATCCTGCACCTGCAGTGCCTAGAAATTCCCAGCAGGAAAGTTATTTCTTACCTCCTGCATCCACACCAAAATTTTGGAAAGTAAAAGCAGAGTGATTTCAAAGGCCCAGGACCAAGAATGCATTCATGGGAGCAAACCCCCAGGTAACAGCAGTGGGGGGGTAGGACACATGCCTGGCATTACCCTGGGAGCAGCTGGGATGCCCTGCAGTGCATTGCAGGATTAAAAGACACACGGGGAACGGATGGGAAAACATGGGCATGAGCCACAACAAGGGAAATTCCCACCAGACTTATGGAGAACTCTCTTCTCCACAAGAGTGCTGCAGCTCTGGGACAGGGTTAGGGAGGTGGTCTGATGCCAGCCCTTGGAGATGCTCAACACCAGCCTGGACAGATGCTGAGCTCTGGAGCCAGCCCTGCTCAGGGTAGGGGCTGCTCAGGAGGCACAAGGGGTGTCCCCCACCTCCCTAACTCCAGAGAAACCTTGCCAGTCCTCAAATGGGAGAAGGACAACAGCCCTCCACCCTGGGCACCCAGGAGGGACTTGAGCAAGAAAGTAGAAATTAACCTGAGCTATGGACAGTCACATCTGCACATAGACTGTGTCTGAGGGAATGGCAAAGCAATGGTGGTGGATGCTGGGACACACAGCAAGATCTTCATCATAAAATCAGCATCTGGCTGTCAGTGATGATCCCTCAGGATGCTTTTCCCTGTACTAAATTAGTCCCTGGAGGCAGTTGTCCTGTTTGCATAATACAGGTCTGACATCCCAAGGACAATGTCCTCAAGGAAGCCCAGTGACGTGCACAGAGCTTGTCCCAGCCTGGCCAGGAAGAGCCCCTTTTGGAAGGGATCTGGGTCAGCATCCCTTCATTCCCACCTGAGGATATGGCTTCCACAGTCCTGCAGCACCACTGCCTGCTGTGCTGGGGACAGCAGCCCTGAGATCCCTCCTGGGACAGAACTGGTAAACCTCTGACATTGCTGAGGCCTCTTGTCTTCAGGAGGAAATGCTGGCATGTTTGGTTGGGTTTTTTTTTTTTTCCAGGAAAAGACAAGTTAACCTTTCAGGAGGTCGCCATCAATGTTAAGGACAATACCACCATGGTACTACTAGCACCACCACATTAACATCATGGTACAACTATAGCACTACCACAGTACAGCAGTACCACTGCACTACTGCCCCAGTACACCAGTACCACAATGATGGTACCGTGGTGCTGACACAACCACATGAGAGTGGGAAAGGAAACATCAGTCACCCACCAAGTCAGGAGCCTTCCAGACCACAGGGAAACATTCAGAGTAACTCACGGGAAGGTGGATGGCAGGTGCTTAGTAGCCACCACCATAGAAAACCAAGAGAGTTCTAGACCCCTCCACCACCTGTGTGCACAGCTGGTGCCTGAGGGACCACATCAGGGATCAGCTAGGGCTGGGTACATGAATGACCCCACAGGATGCTGTTCCACTGCTGGAGCATCCCATTTGAATCAGTCACCTGCCCCCTGCCACTCCCAGCCTTCCCACCCAGCCCCAGTGCCCAGCCAGCTCTGCCAAAGGGAGGGAAGACATCAAGTCTGACACCACTGATGTGACTCTGGGGATGGGCAGAAAGGAAGGGTCAGAGCAAAAATCCTTCTCATTCTGCTGCCCCATTTTTTGGCTGGGGTGCTTGTGGAGTGGCTGGGGCTGTGGTGAGAGGTAGACCAAAGACTACAGAGTTCAGTGTGGCCTTTCCCTAAGCATCACGATAAAAAGCCCTTCAAAAAAAGACCCATAAGAAGCTGTGCTTGAGTGAAACCACCTCCTCTCTTGGTGGGTTTCCAGCAGCGCCCAGGCCGGTCCAGCTGGGTTTGGATCCAAAGCCTCCTGCTAAACCCTGACAAGCTCTGCTCAGATCTTCTCCCCCGTGCCCCAGAAAACCCCGAGAGCCGATTTCTCCCCTGTTTTAGAAGCAGCACTGAGCTACCCCAGGCCTGGGGGGGTGGGGGGAGGCAGGAGTGTGGCTGATTTTACCCATGGGAAAGGAGGGCATGCTGTCCTAAGCAGGATGAGCTGATGAACTTCTGTGGCCTGGATCGAGGAGGTAAGACTGAGAGAACCTTTTGGTCTGTTCTTAGAGATACAGCAAGGGACTAGGCAACTGCACTGCCTGGAGGAGAGCCGGTGCTGGAAGCAGGGACAGGTTCCCCCTGCAGTGCAAGTCCCCAGGACCTCCTGTGCTGCTCTGAGCAGAGAGGGAGGGGATGCTCTGGAAGGGGGTGGCAGTGAATCACGTCCCTGCCACTACCTGCAGAGTCATTGATGCTGCCAGAGCCAGGAGACCTCTCAGGGACGCCTCAGCCTTTGCTGGTGCAGGGGCTGTTTCTGCTCCAGGTGGGCTCTGCCCCCAGAAACCCCGCACCAGCTCCAGCCCCAGGCAGGGGAGAGGCAGCTGGGAATCCCTGTGGGAAGGCAGCTCAGCAGCTCCCAGCCCCACGGGGAGGGATGTGGGTGGCTGAGCCACAGCCGAGCGCAGTATTTCCCATGCCGCTCTCGTACCAAGGTGACATCCCCCCGACGCTTCTTCCCCCCCAAACGCGTCCCGCTGTCCCCCTCCTGCCAGCCAAGCACCGCGGTAACCTCTTACCTGGGGGGGTCTGTCTGTCCGGCTCCATCCCAGCCCCTCCATCGCTCCCAGCGGCCTAAGGAGCTCCGGTGCGGAGCCAACGCGCTGGGGGTCCGGAGGGGGCCCGCAGAAGGTCCCCGGGGGCTGTTCCTGGGGCTGGGGCTCCCCGGCCCTCTCCGGCCCCGGGGACAGCTGGCAGCTCGCCCTGTCACCATCACCCCCCCTGCCTGGAGGCTCGGCCAGGTCTGGGCAGGCGGAGGCTGCGGGGGGAGCAGGGCCCGGGGCCGGGGCACTTCTCTTCCCGGAGCCGGGCATCCCCCGCTCCGGCTCCGGCTCCTGCATGCTTGGAGCAGGGCTCTGGGCTCACCCGCTGCCGGCGAGGACTTCCCGGGGCTGCGGGAGCCGGCAGGGAAAGCCCGCAGGCATCAGAGCGGCGGCGGCGGGAGCGACCCGGGCCGTGCTGGCTCCCGGCGGGGACGGAGGCGGCGGCAGCAGCAGCAGCAGCAGCAGCATCTTCGAGACGGGGGAGGCTCCATCCCCGCCTGGATCCTCCGCCTCGGTGGGGGCTGCCCCCCCACACACCGGAGAAAGGCTGCTGCCCTCTGCTCTCAGCCCCCCGCCTCCCCCGGCACCATGCCCGCCCGGCCCGGGGAGCTGCCAGCCCCTCACCGTGGCTCCGGGCAGCCCCGGCCGACTCATCAATATGAGGCCGGGCCGGGTACCCCGGGGGGGCCGAGCCGCGCCCCGGGCCGCCAATAGCGGAGGCTCCGCCGGTTTCTATGGCAACGGTGCGGGAATGGGGGTTGTTGGTTATTGATGAGGCAGCGGGGGGTGGGGGTGGGGTTGTCGGGCTGGGCCCCCCCCCAACCCCCGCCTGTCTGCACCCCCCGGCTCCCACCGGCACCGGGGATCTGGGGGCAGCCGAGGCCCAGGACCCCCGCCCAGGGCCATCTCCTGGGAATGCAGCGGGACTGTCCCCTCCCTCCTGCTGCCAGGGCCCGGGGGTGCTGTCCCACCTTCCCGCACCCCCCCCACCCACACGGCGGGCTGGAAACACGGGCTGGGAGCAGGGAGGAGGTGACCCGATCCGGGGATACAGGAGTTCCCAGCAGGCTGCTGGAGCAGAAGAGGGGCTCTGCCAGCACACCCAGCCGTGATCTCCGGCTCTGCCTGCTCCCGGCCTTGCTGCAGCTTCCATGAAGAGCATCACCTCACCCATCAGGGTGCACAATGGCAGCCGTGCTCCGGGGAAAGCCACCGGGCCACCCCTGGGGGACATCTGTCTGTCCTCACTTCCTAGCCCTGTTCAAAGCTTCATCCATTGCAGGGTGAGGTTTGATGATCCCAAGGCCAAACGGGGTAGAGCAGACCTCACACCACAGGTCCTTGCCTCCCCCCACAGCCTTGTGAGGGGCACCAGTCCCACTCCCAGTGCTTCCCCACCCCACAGTGGGGACAGTGTCTGGCACTTCCCAGAGTGTAGCTGCCTTTGTGGTCTGGCTCCTGCTCTGGGGAGGTACTGCACAGGGGGTCCTCAATGCCTCTTTTAGATATTGCTTTGTGAGCACCTCCTTTGAGAGTTTCCTCAGCACATCCAGATGTGCACTGTGCAGATGTGGCATCTCTTGAAGTGGATGCAGTTGGCTGTGAGTCTGGCAGCACAGGCAGCTGCCACTAAGATGGATACTTGTCACTGCTGACTGCAAAGGCTGTAGGTGACCCCCTTAGATGGAGTCCTGTGCTGTGGGGAGTTCCCACCAGGTTTAACAGAGCCTGTGATCCCACCTGAATCACCCATCTTCAAGCTGTTTGTTTTTAAGGAGTGCATGAGGCGGGGAGAAACACCAAGCTAATGAGGAGCATTGAATCATCTGGGTTGGAAAGGACTCCTGAGATCACCAAGTCCAACCCTTAATCCAATACCACCGTGGTTCCCAGCCCATGGCACTCAATGCCACATTCAGTCTCTTCTTAAAAACCTCCAGGAATAGAGAACTCACCCCCTCCCTGGGCAGCCCATTCCAATGCTTGATTACCCCCTTCCTAGAAGAATTTCTTCCTAATATCCAACCTAAACCTCCCCTGGCAGAGCTTAAGCCCATGCCCTTTCCTCTTACTGAGAGCTGCCTGGGAGAAGAACCCAACCCCCCCCAGCTCCAGCCTCCTTTCAGGGAGTTGTAGAGTGATGACAGACAGCACAGACAGCAGACCAGAGGGAAGATTCCATACAGCTGCTCCCACCTCCTTGTGCTTTCTGGTACTTGTGTACCTGCTTAAGTGACCCCTACCCCTCCAGTAGCAGCTCAGGATGAGTCTCACCACCTCCTGCGGCTGGGATCACCCCCAGTCCTTGCCCATGACTGCTTCTCCTCCCTGGAGACACCAGGCAGGATCTCCAGGTGCTGCACAAGCATGGAACAAAGCCCAGGTGTTGCACAGCTCACTAACAAGACAGAACAAGCAGATTTAATTAGCAGGAGGTGAGAGCCAGCAGTGGGAAGGGAAGCACAGAGCTGATAAGATCATGTGGTTGCAAGCAGCACACACACCACTCAGTGCAGCCTCTTTGGAAACCCTGATTCCCACACATCTCATTTTTCACTTCCACTGCCCTGTGCTGCTCAGGGTCTCTACTGCAGGCACCTCTGGGACTCCAAGTCACCCTGGGATCTGCAGTGAGGCTGTGTTCCCCAGAGAGGAGATGAGTCAAAGCCCTTGATAGAAAGATCCTTGAAGCTCTCCCAGGATAGAGGAAAGCCCAGGCTCAGGGAACAGGGCTGGTGACATACAGCAACCAAAGGAAAGAGGCTGATGTCGGAGGGTTGAAGATCAACAGATCAAGTCTGGGAAGATGAAATGGATCCCAGCAGAGTCCCCCCAGCAGCACCCACTGCTGAGTGGGGTGTCCAAGGAGCCAGCCTGATGGGGCAGGGAGAGGGGTAGAGTGCATTGTCACTCTGTCGAGGAGCAGGGACTGAGTTGCTCCACAGGGGCAACAAGAGAGTGTGACCCTAGCACACAAATGGTCTTCAAAAACCTAGGACCCATCTCACAGTTTTTAAACAGGACACTGGTAAGAGGGTCCCCTTGGCAGCCCCAGACAAGATAAGATGAACCAGGAATAGGAACCCCAGCTGGGAGGAAGAGGAGGCAGAGCCAGGACTGCAGACAAGGCTGCAGCAGGGGTGTGGGGTCAGGCCCTCTGCAACACAGCTCTAGGGGCCATCCAGAAGATGTGCTTGAAGACAAGCTTCTTACACTACAGATCAGGAGCCATTTAGGAGACAAGACCAGGCAGAGGTTTAACTATACTGAAGCTCAAACAAGGACTGCAGAACCAGGGCTGAGCTTAAATAATGCTCCTGGCCCATGAGTAGGAAGTCCATGGGGTAGAGACCCAGGAGAGGCTGCTCAGGGTAATCAGGGACAATTATTAGTGCCTTCTGGGTCCTGTTGAGCTTCCCTGGCTCTGGGGATGGCATTTGGTAGGCAGCTGGAGTTGTTCTTGAAAGCTCCACTGTGGTCTCAGCTGGGGAAGGAAGCATGAGGATGAGAAGCTGGGGCCATGCCAGCCCTGCAGGACCTTCACAAAGGGTTGGGGGTGAGGACATGTACCAGCACTCAGAGGCATCTCCAGATTGAGGTCTCGTGGTTGCCAACCCATTCCCTGCTTTGTGGCAGGTCCCTGGGGATGGCAGCCCCTCCTGCCTCAGTCCCTGAGCTCACCCTGGTGCCTGCAGGACTGTGCAGTGACATCAGGAGGTGACTGCCCTCCTTCAGCTCCCACATCCTTCCCCTGCACACACTCTGTGGCCAACATGTCCTGGTGCATCCCATGTGAATGGCCATGCTGCCTCTTCCTCCTGATCCTGCCCACCCCAGCAGCACGGGGACTGAGCCCGGGTTAAAAATAACCTACCAAAAAAAGGGGATGTGACAGCCTGTCCCTGCAGGGGTCAGGGTGCAGCCCCAGAGTTGGTGGCCTGACACAGCCTGGTGTGGGAACACCATTCCTGGCTCTGAGTTCAGCCCCCAGCAGGACCTGGCTGGGTGGCTGCTGGTGCAGATGTCCCTCCCCAGTCACCCAGAGGGTCAGAGAGGCACCCAGAGGGGTCTCAGCCCCAGCCCTGCCCTGTTCAGAACATTTTGGGGTCTGGGAAGCTGGAGGGACTGGGGGTGTGCAGTGTGCCCCAACCCACAGTGTCACCAGGCAAGGACAAACCAGCCCAGATCCTTTGGGACCAGGAGCTCACCCCAACAGGGAGAGGACATGTTTCCTGCCAAAATGCATTCAGTACAGAGAGAAGACACTCAGATGGGTTGGGTTGTTTGTTTTGATTTGGGTGGCTTTTTTTTTTTTTAAATAAAAAAGTGGCAGTTTCTGTTTTGCTGTTCTCAGCAAAAAAACCCATATTTCCAAACCTCTCTCTGGCAGTCAACACTGAGAGGCTGTAATATTCATAACCACAGTGGTCCCTGATCAGAAACATTTGGTATTTATCCTTCCTAACACTTGAATAGTCATTTTTAGGAGGTGAACTTTCCAAACTTTTGCATGTTAAAAACTTGGACTTGCTTTTCCTTTCCAGACCCCAGTGAAATGAAAGCTGCTTAGGGCAGTCTGCACTGGCTGCCTGGGGATTTTTTTAGCTCTTTTTTGTTTAAAAACTTGCTTCCTTGTGACTATGATGATGGTTTTGATTTTAGTTTTTTTCCTTCCACATCCCCTTTGAACAGTCACAAAGCCAACGAACGTGGGAAAGTGTGGACAGCAAAGAGAAGCAAAATACCGTGGTCCTTTCTGGACAGCCTAGGGAAGAGTCAAAGTGAAAGAAAAAATACTCAAACTCAATAAAACCACCCACAAACACTCCCCAAATCAGCCCATGAAGTTTTACAAAATGTGGAAACTTTCCCTTAAGATTTCAGCTAAAAAAAAAGAAAAAACCACACAAACAAACAAAAAAACCCCCCACAATTATTTTTAGTGTTTGGTTTTTCCCTATTATTTTTAGATGCCTTCTCCACGGGCAGGACATGGGGAGTCAAAGCCAAGGGGGGCGATGCCTGGGGGGATTTGGCAGCTGATGTCTAGGGAACAGGGATTCTCCTCTTGCAGCCCTGGAGGTGCAGGGGTCGTTTGTTTTATCCCTCTTCAGGGAGAAGCAGCCAGGGGTGCATGACCAGAGGAGTGTCCCTTCACTTTTCATGGCCTTGCAATCATGGGCAGGGCTGCTGCAGGACAGGACAGATTTGCTAAGGAGTCTTGGGGGAGCTGAGGGTGAGAGCCCCGTGACAAAGGGCTGAGATCTGCCAGCTCCTCTGGAGATATTTCCACCATCCCAGATCCACCCTCACCCTTCATGGTCCCACTGAGGCTCCCCTGGAGCTCTGAATTGCTCTCCAGCAGTGTGAGAGCCTCTGGTGCTCCTGCTGCAGGATAACTCAGCTGCCCCCCAGCCCTGGACACTGCCAGTGGCTCTTCCCAGGTTTTGCATATCCCAGGAACAGAATAAAAAGTCCACAAATCAGTGCCAAGAGTTTTATTTAGCAGCCCCTCACCCCGTTCTGCCCAGCACTCACTCAGCAGTACAAAACCACACAGGAACCCCAGCCACCCCCCCTGACACGTGGCCACCACCACCCAGCTCTTCCCAGGGCTTCACCCACCACGTGGACAACGAAAATGAGGGGATAAAAAGAAAAACAGAAACTGGGGGCTTTGCTACCTACCTGGCCTCCCAGCATGGTGCTCACTCTCACCCAAGGGGCCCCTCACCACCCATGTGGCCACCAGGACACACAGCTCCCCTTCCCCACGGGGGCACAGGGGGGACCAGCAGAACATCTGGAAGATGGGGAGGGTGGGGGTGCCCATGGGGTGGGTGCAGGCACCCAGGCCTGGCACAGCCTGTCCTCTGCTCTGGGACCATGCAGCTCGTGATGGGCAGTGGGGTGCGGTGGTGCTGGCTCTGCTCTCTTCTCCGTAGCCCACAGTACACTCATCCATAAAGTAGGAAACACTACACCCTGCAGTGCTGTTTAGTAGTGCTTTCTACTTTATGGGTGACTGCACTGTCTCAGTCGGTGTCCAGCGGTTGCTCTCCTCTGGTGAAGTTCTTGCTTCCATGTGGGGCCACCTCCTGCACTCCATGTGTCCCCTCCTGGGACTCCATGTGTCCCAGCCACGGGGCCACCTTCGGTACCAGCATGGCCAAGGATGCAGACTGCAGGGCTGATCTTGCCCCGGGGACAGAGCACCTCTGTCACCATCAGCTCCCACCCTGGGAGCTGTGCTGAGCATGGGGCACATCCTTGTCCACACAGAGGAAATCCTGCCTCCTGCTCCCTCCTCTCCCCTAAACCCCCCTCCTGGGCACAGGAGACATCTTCACCCTGTCCCCACAGGTGATACCCTCCCTCATACCCCACTGTCCCACCTCAAGCCTCATGCTGGGCACAAGTGACATCCTCACCTTGTTCTCAAAGCAGAGAAGCCACCTAATACCTCATACTGGTGACAGGGGACAGCTTTGACTTTCCCCAAAAGGTGGACTCCAGCTAATACTCCATCCTGGTTATAGGATACCACTTCAGCTTGTCCCCAGTGGGAGGGACCCAGCCCCCATCCTGTTCATAGGGAACACAATTACCTTGTCCCTGCTGGTGGGGACCCCTCTTGGACACCATGCTGTGCACAGAGGGTGTGCTTGCTTTGCCCCCGTGGGGACACTTGCACCTCACAAACCATCCCACTCACAGGGGACCCCCCTGCCTTGTCTCCATGGGAGAGATATCACCTTGAACTCCACTATTGCACTTCAAACCCCATCCTGCTCCAGAGGATTTCTATGCCTGGATCCCAAGGGTGAAATTCCATCTCAAGCTCCATCACTGTCCCTCAAATCCCCACCTCCATCATAGACACCCCCCTTGCCACATCCCCATGAGGGGACACAACCTAAACAGCACCGTGGTCACAGAGGAATCCTTTGCCTTGTTCCCATGGTGTGGAGCCTGTGGTGAATTCCATCCATGTGAGGGGGACCCCTGCAGTGCCTTGTCCCCTTGGTGGAAACCTCACCTAAATGCCACTCCGGTCACAGAGGACTCTTTTGCTTTGTCCCCATGGTCAGGATACTATGGCAAACCCCATTCCTATCACCCTTGAAATGTCCCTAGGGGGGACCCCACCTCATCCCCCCATCTTTTATCGAAGGAGCCCCTGCCCCATCCCCCTGAGGCCACTGAAACTCCACAGCCCTGGCGTTCCCCATTGGACCCCACCTTGCCCCATTTTCCAGCCACATGGAGACCCTTTTGATGACCCCATTACCCTTCGGGCCTGCGTGGTAGGGGTCACCCAGAGGTCCCGGTGCCCAAGGCCACGCAGACCCCAGCCCCACCAGCCCCACCTCACCTGCCCTGACAGCCTTCACGTCCGCCCAGTCCCGTCTGCTGCCACTGACACCCCCTTGGGTGACACTTCTGCTTTGGGCACTTCCCTCCTCCCCCCCCTGCCTGTCCCCTCCCCCCACACGGCTCCGCTCTGCCCCATGGGGGTCACCCCCTTACCTGACACCGGCCCCGCACCCACTGCCCCCCTCGTGGTGGGGCTGGGGGCTCTCAGCACCCCAGGAGAGCCCAGCACTGCTCCTCCACTGCCACGTGGGCACCTCGGGTGGGTTCCCCCATTACCGGGTCAGGTGGTCCATGGTGGGTGCTGGTGGCCCACGCCGGGTGCCGGTCGGTGGGGTGCTGCGTGGGGTGCTGGTGGTGGCAGGGGAGCAATGGGCCCCTCGCAGGGACCGAGGCTGCTTTTAACCCCATCCTGCCCACGTGGCCCCAACCACAGGAAGAGCCGTAGCTGCTGAGGAGATAACGGTGCTGGGTCCCACCCAGCAGCACCCGCAGCCCCACCACAGCTGGGCCAGCTGCAGAGAGGGGTGGCTACCACACAGCGCCGGAAGCATTGGGGGTGCACAGCAGCCGGGTATGCTCTCCTGGGCTTTGTTGCTGAGAGTGGCAAACATGTTTGTGCCAAAAAAAAAAAAAAAAAAAGAAAGAAAAAAAAAAAAGAAGAAAGAGAAAGAAAGAAAGAAAGAAAGAGAGAGAGAGAGAGAGAGAGAGAGAGAAATAAATGAATTTTAAAAGGCTGTTTGCACAGGGTGACAGTAACTGAATCCACACACCCCCACCTCTTATGGCTGTGTAGGGGCCATGATGGCCACATGGATCCACCATCTCCCCTCACCCTATGCTGATGGTGGGACCTGTGCAGGTGAGGGATGTTCCTGACCCCAGAGAGAGCTTATGGAGGGGCTGGCAGCCCACAGTGAGGGTCTGCAGGTTTTAGGGTGCTGCCTGGGGGCAGGGGTGAGGCAGGCAGGAATGCAAGTGCCAGCAGATGTTGCCCAAGAGACCTTCTGGAGCCTCTCATCTACTGGGTGCTCTTCAACCCCAGACTTCCCCCAGCCCTTGGCAGCTGTAACGGCCCCCAGGAAGAAACCCAAATCAGGGTCCACATGGTCTGTGTGCCCAGGTGACAGTGTCTGTCACTGCCTGACAGCATGGGGACTGGAGCAGCCGTGGGACACAGGGACAGGGGAGGTTGCCTGGACAGCACTGTGCTCTGTGCCAGAAGCACAACCTGCCCCAGGCCCAGGTGAAGCTGCTCATTAACCTAGAATGAAACCTACCAGCTAAATCCCCAAAAATGACTGGAAATGGGATTACATAGGTCTGGGCAATGGTTTTCACGTGGCTCTGCAAAAGGCTCCTTTTTAGGCCAATGCAATTCACTATCTACATCAATAAAACGGATGGAAATGTTAAAAAAAAAAAACCAAAAAAAAACCAACCAAACAAAAAAACCCCCACTACTGGTGAGGTTTGCAGAAGGCAAGGGAAAAGCAAAGTCTAAAATAAGCAAGCAGCAGCAGCACAATCAGAAGTGATTTGCCTTGAGCAGCACATGTGATGACAGCAGCAGGTAGAAGGGGCCTCAGCAGGGAGGGAGCTGGTGGGGAAACTTCAAACAGAGGTTGAGGTGCTCAAAAGGTTTCACTTGGGAAAAAAAAAAAAAAACCAAACACATAAATGGCTGAATTGAGCCCACCTACCTGCCCAGGTACAGCCTCATCCCAGAGGGCTGTCCTGTCTCCCAGTGTTCACTGGCCCTGTGCCCATCCTCCCCTTTATGGGCTGGAGACGTTGTGCTCGCCATGCCAGAGAAATTTATTGGAGGAATCCAAGTGGTGATGTCTCCCCAGGGTCTGTTTGGCAGCTCCAATGTGCAATAACATCTCTCTGCCTCACCAGAGGCATGTGGCAAGCAGCTCCCCACTGGCTGTGGAGGCTAGGGTCTCCTGAGCTCCCCTGGAGATCCCTGAAATGAATGAACATCATTTTGGGTGTGTGAACAGGTTGTTGCCAACCAAGAGACCCCACTGAAGAGAGTACCCAGTACTGTCAGCCACCTTGGTGCCACGGGACCCTCCCCAGTGGTGTTGGTTGCTGTAACAGGGGGGCAGAGTTGCACAGGGTACAGGTACCCACGCTCTGACAGCAGAGCCAAGGAGCCTTTTCTGGGGTAGCCAGAGGGAGATTTGGTTCCCAAGGTGCTGCTGAGGGACTTGTCCCCATGAACCAGGGTGGAGGCCACGTTTCTTGCAGCGTGCCTTGCTCTGACAAGAAGCCGGCCCCTTGAAAATGCAGAGAGGGAAGGCAGGGAGCCAGGCCCTCACCAGGAAGGGGCTGTTTATGGCTAACCACATTGCAAAGCAAGATGAAGATGTGTTTCCCTGAGGAGGCAGCTGGGAGAGGCAGTGCCAGGGGGCAAGATGTCAGGGGGAGGGCAAAGCACCTGGCTGGTGCCAGGGGACGCTGAGGGGAAGGAGCTGAACGCTCCCAAAACAGGGCCCAGCTGGGTGCTGAGGTGCCAGTGTGCCGAGGGGTTGTGCCAAAGGGCCACAGGCACCTTCCCGGCAGGGAAGTAGAGGGAGGTGATGCTTCCTCTTTCCCCAGCCAAGAATGGATGGGGGGGACATGACGTTTTGGGTGTCCCAAGCTGGTTTCCTTCTGCCAGCAGCAGCCACCCCGCTGCCTGTGCTGCCTCTCAAAACGGAGGAAATCAGCAGATCTGGTTCCTCAGGCTCCGATGAGGAGGTTTGAAAGTCTCCAGTTGATGATGAACTTACCACATCCCTCAGCCATTGGTTAATTTTACCTACTGGCAAACAAGGCTGCAGGAATTTCTGTCCCCGACGGGTGGTCCTGCTCTGCTGGGGTTGCCACCGGGCTGAGAGCATAGAGGTTCTTGGGCTTGGAGGAGGCTGGAAAGTTCTCCTCCTGTGGACCTCCTGAGGCTGTCCCAGTGCTCCCAAGGCCTCTGCCTGCACCCTCTGCACCAAACCGTCCCCGTGCCTCAGCGCACCCTGATGTGAGTCAGACACAGCAGCACTGGGGTTGCCACCCAGTTCTTCCTCCATCTTGAGCACCGCGGGTGCATCGCTGCCGCCCCCCAGGCCCCGAGCTCCCCACGGGACAGGGGCTGTTGCTTTTCCAGTAACTCTCCCAATATCAGCGGGCACAGGGGAGCGGGAGCCGGGGGCTCGGTGCCGCCAGCCCTGGCCCATGGGCCTGGGGGCAGGGCCCTTGTCAGGCCGTGCAGCCCCAGCGCTGTCGAAGCGCTGATATTTCTTATCAGGCCTTGCAGCAACTTCCCCTCCTCGCCTGCGGTCACCGCACTCGCTACACGCAGGGGAAGTGGCGGCCAGGCCAGGGCTGCGGCCTTCAGCCTGCACTGAGCTTAAAGGAGATGAACTCCTGCCTGCCCATGGGCCCGGCCCTGTGCCAGCGGCCATGCCCACCTGCATCCCAGCCATCCGGCACCTCTGGGACTCAGAGCTGTGCTGGAGGAAGAGGAGGAAGGGGATGGGTTTCATCCAAAGCCTCCCTGAGCTTCCTCTCCTCTCTTGGGGCTTGGGTAGTCTAGAGTCTGTTAGCCCGTGGGTCCCCAGCCCCAGTGGCACTGACTGACAGTTGTATCTCCTTGACATCATTCTGCAGACCCCAAAAGAGCCACGGGGCTTCAGTCGAGTCGCTGCTAACACTGAACCTCATGACCACGTTCCCTCCTCTGAGCACAGGGGACAGAGGTGCAAGAACGGGGACAGCTCACTCTGCTTTGCAGTACAAGGGGTGTCCTCAAATAAGGCCCCCAGGACAGAGAACTCTGACCTGGCAACGCTCCTGTCAAACACGGGGAGAGCTGCTGATGCACGAGAAAAATCAGGCATGAGAGCTCCTGAGAGCCTTTTGGGTGGGCAGAGCTCACTTGCCACTGTCCTGGAAGGCACAACAGGGTCCAAGAAGGAACTGCAGCACGCTGCGGCACACCCAAGTGCCCACTTCTGCACTCAACAGAAAGTGGCTGGACTCGGGATGGGGTCCACATTTCAGGATGGGGAGGTGGGCTCCCCAAATACTGCCAGCCTGACCCCACTGCCTGCCTGCACCCTGTCTGCGCCCTGGGGGCTGGGGTTGGAGCGAGGCCGTTAGAAGTGAGTCAACCAGAAACTGCCGGGTGAAGGAGGCGGCGAGCGAGAGGCAAATGAGAGCGTGAAGGGAAACCTCAAAAAGCCAAAGTGACGTGTTGGGGGCAGGCGCGGGGGGACACGCGGGTGCAGCGGGTGCCTCATTTTGCCCTTATATAGACAAATTGTGTCCCGTCTGCGCCAATGAGGGGAGCGGGACCGTTGCGCTGGCGCTGTCGGGGCACAAAGCACCCTGTCATTTTCCGTGTCACCTGCTGCCACAACCAGCTTCACGGGTGGGGGAAGGGCAGGCCATGGGTCGGGGAGCCCCAGCGTCCCCAGAGAGGCCCCTCGTGGCACCCAGTGCTGTGCTCTGGCAGCACAGATGGGTGACTCCTATTTTCCCCTTTCCGGCCTTAATCTGAGGGTTGTGGAAGGCTCTGCACCAGGGTGGAGCTGTTTGAGATGGAAGATGCTCTGGGACAGAGATCAACAGGGATACAGGGAAGGAGGGGTGAGAGCAGCCTGCAGCCCCATTGGGTCATGGACAGGCTCAGGAAATACAGGCCTGAGCTCCGTGGTGACAGTCCCTCCTTTCCCAGTGGTCCCCATCCCCTTCAGGAGAAGGTGAGGAAAGATCTGAGCATCTTCAAGGTCAAGAGGCCCCAAGGAGGGGGCATAGGCACCCAGGCTGCCTAAACCTGGCATTGGTGGCACCTTCCCAGACCAACCAGGCCATGGAGTGCTGGAAGATTTGTACCAAAGTCCCAGCCTGGCCAAGGGGACAGATCCTGCAGCCACCAGGGTGTGCTGACACCCTGCCCCGTACCACATACCTCAGCTGTTTGGGGACCCACCAGAGGAGGTACACCATCCTTCTTCAGCATGAGCCCCAGGGCTCTGCTCAGGCACTCAGCAGCTCTTCAGCTGCCCATGCAGGAAGATGATCTCCTTGGTATGATTCCCTGCTTTGGGCAGAGCCAGGGGGATGAACAGCTGGTCAGGAGGAGGAAGGACAAGTGCCACTTGGGATGCAGCAAAAGGTCAGGGAGAGCTGGGGATGGGATAGATGGCATCAGATTCTTCAGTCTCTCCTATGACTTTAGCTGTGGTCTCACTTTGCCATTTGTCCTAAGGAAATGTGTCCTCAGTGACCTCCACCATCAGGGCGAGCCCCCACTCTGCCCCACCACCCCTTGGCATCTTGGCCTTGTGAGGATGCAGAACTGCAGGAGCAGACCAGGGAGGTAAGAGGTCTCAGCCAAGAACTTGTGACCCCTGCCACCAAAACCCCAACTGTGCTGGCCAACCAGTGGCTTGAGAGGTATCCACCAAGATGCAGCTTGGGGCTGTCTTTCCAGACAACACTGGGTTTGCAAGGGGCAGGAGTCCCATCTTCACATGCCCTTGGCAGGCCCACCAGCCTGTCCCTCCTTCAGAGAGCCTCTTTCCACTGGAGCAAACACCCAGAAGACCCATCAGAGCTCCTCATTTTCCCTGCAGAGTCCCCCCCCAGGGAACACAGTGTGTGTGTGTGTGTTCCCACCCACCTCCATTGGGAACACCTTGGGACAGCACACATGGCAGCAGGACTCCATTCCTGCCTCATTTGGAAAGCTGACATAGCTGCTTGCACCTCTGAAACCTGCAGCCATACCCTCTGCAGCTCACCCAAATGGTGTCTGCCAGAAGCTGGACATGCCCCCACCTCTCCCCACCACATCAGGCACACTCAGGTGCCTTGGTGGCCACAGGCTGTGGCCCGGGGGCAACTCACTAGCAGCATGTTCCCAGCTTTGCCATCCTTGCTCCACTCATGTTTCAGCCTGGCCCTGGGCAGGCAGAACAGGAACCAGGAGAACAACCCAGGTTGTCCTCTATCACACCTGCACCCTGCTAACATCTCCTCAGGCAGTTTCCAAGGTTTGGGATTTTCTCCACCCCCCCCCCCCAGCACCTTCCCCCAAGGGTTTCTGCACCCCTGTGGTAAGCAGGCACCCCAGGATGGCTGGGAGGCACCTGGGGAAGGCCAAGTCTACAGGCTGGGAGGCAGCAAGTGAAAGAGGATTCTGGGTGAAGCAGGCCCTGGCAGCACCTCTGTCTTCTGGCTCTGGCACCAGCACAGAGGTGACAAAGAGGAAGGAAGCCACGGTGAGTGCAGAGCACCCAGGGGAACAAACCTGGAGGAGGGTCACCCCTGACCAGAGCCCAGCTTGCTCTAACACACATCCCCCTCCATCCAAAGCCCAGCTTGCCCAAAAGGCGGCCAACGTGGCTGCTGGAAAGCAGCTTGTGTGGGCAGATCCCTGTCCCATCTCTTGGAGAGCCACACGTGGGGACTGCTGGGCTGGCATTTCCCAGCACCACCAGGAACTGTTCCACCTGGAATCACCGGCTGCTCCGCGGTTTTGGAAAGTCACTTTTCTCACTGGGGTATCAGTTCTCAAAACCCTCACAAAGAAATCCACTGGCTCCTGCTTCCTCCGGATGCCAAACCTGCAGAATTTTGAAGCCAGGCTAAAATATTTTAGCGTCATTTGGTGCAGGGGGAGGAGCTGCCTTAAACTGACTCAGATCTACAGCTCCCTGCCTGGCTGAAGCTTTCCCTCCTGACAGCCTGGGCTGCCACTGCACATTTTCCTTCCAATTTCTTCAATGTGAGAGCTCCCTGCCCTACTTTTCTCAGTAAATAAAGCTCTGCATCCATTTGCTTTTTGCTGCTACAAAACCCTGGCAGCTCCAGGGCTGGTGTCTAACTGAAATGCTGATTTCAGGTGCTTTGCAGAGGTCCAACGCTCCAGCTCAGGCAGCCTGGGAGCAGTGAGTCACTGGGGCAGTGTGGGCTGGCAGAAGCAGTATGTGGGCAAGCGAGCATGCTCCCAGGGAAGAGGCTCACCCAGACAGCCCCATTAGAGGCCCCAACTTCTTGGAAACACCACAAGCTGCCACAGGCAGAGGTGCAGCTCTCTCTGGGGTACCAGGGGCACTCATCCCTTTTGCCTTGCTGCTCTGGCTTTATCACACCTGTGCTTCAGCCCCTGCCTTAGCTACCCTATAACCTGGAGCAGCTGTGCTTCCCAGCAAGGGGTGAGGTTTACAAGCTCCCTCACTTCCCAGAGGGGTACAGTGACAACTCACATTACTCCCTGGTGACTTCTTCCTAAGCTAAGTTCCCAGACCCAGGCAGTGACTGCATTACTGCACCTTCCTGGGAAGGGAGAGGTGAACTTCCCGACCTGCAGACTCACCCCTGGGCCCAGCCAAACAGGTCGACCCTGCCCGGGGTCCTGTGCACTGTCTTGTCACCTCCTCCTAACCATGGGGCCAGGGGACAAGGTCACTTGGGGCTGGGGAAGAGATCCTGATGTGTCTTCAGCATTGGAGCAGCTCCATCAGGGCCATGCCCATTCCTAGAACCGGGGAAGGGGGACACAACCCAGGAAGCTGGTAGAGAGCAGGAGGTGCTGAGATGCAGCAGAAAACGGAGATGTACTCAGGTCTTGTGTGCTCAGTCCAGCTGCAGCAGCTTCATCCCAGCCCGTGGCCATGCTGCCACCCGGTGGCACTGGCAGGGGAAGGCTGGGCATGGCCACTGCCTCTGATCCATCTCCCTTAATCCCAACATCCTCCCAACCTGGCCGGAGTCAAAACCCCACTTCTCAGACCCACCTCCCTCCAGCTGGAGAAAGAGGCACCCAGCTCATCCTCCTTGACCTCTTTTATTCTGAACCTGTCAGCTCCCAGCCTCCCATGGCTGCCCACACAGTGCTAGCTGCAGCTTTCTTGGACCACTCTGCAGGGGGTGAATGCACCCTGGGGATCCCAGCTCACAGCTGGTCCAAAACTTCCCTCCAGGGCCCAGAGATCCACACCCAAAATATCTAAACATCCTGCAGTCATGCCCTGGGCTGTCACAGACCTGACCTGGTGGGTATTTTCAGGGTACAGCTGCTGCCCAGCCCCTGCAACCAAACCAGTCTGAAGGATATTTACCAGTCTGAAGGATATTTACCAGGTAACTCGGGTGCTTTGGCCATTGCCAGGGATGTGTGAATGTAACACTCAACTCCCTCCTCGGCCCGAGGACATGAACCTGCTGCTCAACCTGACCCCAGGCCAGGGGCTGAAGCACTCTCAGCTCTTCCCACAAAAGGCCATCTGCACCAGGAGGCATCTGCTGCAGCCCAGAGCTCACCACCAGCTTGGGTCTGTCTTGGTCTGCACTGAACACTCTTGACTTCAGCATCACATCTGCAAGTCCCCAAGAGCACCTTAGCTCAGGAGGTCTTTCTCTGCATTGTTTCCTCTCAGCCAATGCTGTGGCCCCCACACAGCCACCCCACTCTCGTGGCAGTCAGCTCCAAAACCCCACACAAAGCCATGCTCTGGCTGACCTGTAGCACTTGGCACTCTTTTTTGGGGCCAACTCTACAAACCAGAGCAGGACAGAGAGCACATTGCCTCTGCACTCCTGACAGCACCACACACCTTCTGCTGCAGCTGCTTCCATGGCAGAACAAATGCAGTTTTCAGGCTGTAATGGTTTTACACGATTTATCTACAGAAAAGAAACCCCGAACTTTCTTTCCATCTACAGCATTATCTCAGAAAAAAATTAATAGAAAATGCTTACTTCACAGATCTACTGATCTAGGACTCTGCCCTTGCACAAACCTTCCTGATCGGTGACTGCCACTCAACTGGAACAAAACAAATTAAGCAAGAGCCATTAGGTAAGGAGGCCAAACCTCTCAGGAGCCCATGCAGACACTGCCCAACCTGACTGATACGTGCACAGTGACAGACAGATCTCTACAAACACGAGGCTGTGTGGGCTTTTCCAACCCTGCTTGTCCACCCCATCTGTCTGCAAGGCTGCCTCCCAACCACACCAGCAACAGGACAGCAATGGCCAGTACAAAGTCCTTCAAGCCTGCTTCCACATCCGTGAACTGTGACCCCTGAGAACAACTTCTGCATGAAATACTCAAAATAATTTTACATATCCCATCCTGCCATGAGCTGTAAGGCACAAATCTCTAGTCTGCTTGTTCCTAGAGTATAGGACATTCAGTTCAGCCAAGGATCTCCCTCTTGAGGCAGAAATGTACTCCATAACGTAAGAAGTGATGGCAATCCCAGACTCCAAACAGTCTGACAGCCAAGGGGCTGAGTGTGAAACCCCTCACCACCCCATCCTCTCCCTGCAGCCCATGGAACTAGTGACTGAGCACACAGCCTCGACTCTGTGCAGGCAGCAAGTTTTATTGGAGTACTTCCACAGCTATATCCCAGCTCCCCTCTTTTCCACACCAACTGTAAAAAAAAGCTCATGCATCACCACTGAACACTGCTTTCCCAGACCCACTCACACCCCTCCCCCTTCTAATGGCTTCAGAAAATGTCTGTGTGGGCAAAGTATGGCAGAGTTCAGAGGTACTGAAGGAGGAGCTGAGCCACCAAGCTCCCTCTGCATCCAGGCTCACCTGCCCACCTGTTAAAGCTAAAAGGTTTTGGAGCAGTGCCCCAGGTGTCCACTGCCCCTCTGAATACAGCCCCTTAGGTTTTTATAGCTGTGTCTCGGGACTTGTAAGCCACACCACGGCTCTTCAGCTCTCGGACGATCCCTGCAGCAAGGAGACAAAACACATTTCAGTATTCTTTAGGCATGAGAAGCCCTGGAAAAAACACGGCTGCTCTGTCATATAACCTTCACTGCAGAGAGTAAGAAATAGACAAGCATCTTAACTTCTTCTCACAGAACTATTGAGAGTGTTTCCTCCTCATCTAAATGCCCAGATAGAGATCCCAAACAACAGCTCTCATTTTGCTTTGGGAAAAAAAACCACATGGAGATTTTATTTACATCACTTCCTATCTGAAAAATGTTTGGATGTTATGATTGTACTGGTCAGGTCAAGCTCTTAATGGTACTTTTTGAATATCTTTCAGTCACTTCCATCACCAGGCTGTATGTCCCGTCTTCTCAGCAACCCCTTAAGAACAGGGGCAGGAGAAGAGCACCAGTGCTCAGCACAGCTCTCAGCAGCACCATGCACCAAGGAACAGCCAGATGAGAGCATGCAAGACCCACAGGTGCAGGTCAGAAACAAGGAGCCTGGGACTGCAGACACAATTTTCCCCCTGGGGATAGGGGTTTGCAGCACCTAGGGACAGGACACAGTCAGGAGTCTGCTCCAGGGATATGTACAGGGCAGGGCTCTCAGCTGGACAGATGAGTTTCTGCATTACAGAGGTGAGGCCAACCCTCCACACCCTTCACTCCACTTATAAATGCACAAACCCCACCTCAGCCTTCAGTGCAGCACGATGATGGACTCATGTGATGATGGATCTGCTCACTGAGGCAGATATACCAGCACGCTGTCCTGCAAAACTCTCTTCTGTGGACAAACCTTTGTGTTTCCCTGTGCTGAATGGTTTGAAACACGCTCACTTTCTGGAGTCACCTTTTAATCAGCCCGCCTGGTACTACAGGTTTTAGTCAGCAGCATCTTCAATACCAGCCTCTGGCAGGCATACTGCTGTGTGACTGCAGGGAGAAAACTTGTCTGCAGAACCCTGACAACACCCTCCCAGGCAGCACCCCCTCACAGCCACCTCACAAACTCCTCTAGCCATACGGTGTGTGCTCTGTTCACAAGACATGGTGCTTGCTGAACCCCCAAATCCTGGTTTCATTACACAGGCACAGCACAATGCACTGCTCAGTTTGTCACCTCCAGGAATGTGACAGCCCCAACACCCAACGTGCAGAACAACCCCCCAGCTGCCATCCTCCACACGAGCTGGCAGCATTACCTTGGGGCAAGCGGCCGGTGACAGACACGGCGTAGACACCTGGCTTGAAGTTACCTGGTGGAAAGAGGAGATGGAGTCACACCGTGAGGCAGCAGCCAGGTGGGCAAGTGTCCCTGCCAGCCTCTGTCTGTGCATATACCCCCTCACCAGGAACAGAAACCCACTGCCCAGCCTGCACAGCAACTCCCACTGCCCCTGGGAAGAGTTAGCTGCAGAAAAAGGATCTCCGGATCCCCCAAAAACCACTCACTGATCCGCTGCCACTTGGAGACCCAGCTGTCCTCAGGGCTCATCATGGCGATGATCCTGCAGGAGGGATGGGAGTCAGGGGTCGTGTCCCTGCCAGGTGACACAGCAGAGCCACCACGGCCTTCACAGGTACCCCGGGGAAGTGGCCCGGCCCGGGCCTCACTCACCCGTCAAAGGAGGAGCTGGTGCAGTCGTAGACCATCTCCCGGTTGCCCTTCATCTGCAGGTAGGCATCGCAGTTGTCGCAGCCATCGTACTCAAACTGGTCGATGGTCTGAGGGGGGACAGAGGCATCAGCGCGGGGAGGCCGCAGGGAATGGGGGAGGGAAGGGAGAGGTAGGAAGGGCAGAGCCGGGGAAAGGAGGGAGCCTTGGGAAGGGGAGCAAGGCCCGTCCAGGCGGGGAAGCGCCCAGAGGCCGGAGCCGGGCGGTAGGCGGGGAAGAAGGGCCCGGAATGGCGCAGAAAGACGAGGCCGGGCGGGGAAGGGCTGGGCTCGGTTGCAGAGCGGTCCCGGTCCCGGTCCCGGTCCCGGTCCCGGTCCCGGTCCCACCTTGACGAGAGAGCAGAGCAGGCAGGCCCGGAGGTGCCGCAGATCCTTGGGAACAGTCTCCAGCGCCATCGCCTCAGCACCCGCACCGCCACCGCGCAGCCGCAGAGCGGGACCGGGGCGGGAGCGGGAGCGGGGCGGTGACTGAGGCGGTGACTGAGGGAGTGACTGAGGGGGTGACTGAGGGGGTGACTGAGGGAGTGACTGAGGGAGTGACTGAGGGGGTGACTGAGGGAGTGACTGAGGGGGTGACTGAGGGAGTGACTGAGGGAGTGACTGAGGGGGTGACTGAGGGAGTGACTGAGGGAGTGACTGAGGGAGTGACTGAGGGAGTGACTGAGGGGGTGACTGAGGGGGTGACTGAGGCGGTGACTGAGGGAGTGACTGAGGGGGTGACTGAGGGGGTGACTGAGGGAGTGACTGAGGGGGTGACTGAGGGAGTGACTGAGGGGGTGACTGAGGCGGTGACTGAGGGAGTGACTGAGGGGGTGACTGAGGGGGTGACTGAGGGGGTGACTGAGGCGGTGACTGAGGGGGTGACTGAGGGAGTGACTGAGGGAGTGAGTGACTGAGGGGGTGACTGAGGCGGTGACTGAGGGAGTGACTGAGGGGGTGACTGAGGGGGTGACTGAGGGAGTGACTGAGGCGGTGACTGAGGGGGTGACTGAGGGAGTGACTGAGGGGGTGACTGAGGGGGTGACTGAGGGAGTGACTGAGGGGGTGACTGAGGGAGTGACTGAGGCGGTGACTGAGGGGGTGACTGAGGCCGCTGGGGACAGAGGGCACCGGGCAGTGCTGGGGGTGGCACTCCCGGGGCTCCCCGTTCCGGGAGGGTTCATCGGCTCAGCCCTTGTGGCTCGGTGCAATGAACAAAAGCAGGCGAACAGACCGGATACGTGGATAAATATATTAGTAAATAAATATATTTCTGAGCACATCACCATATTCACACATCTTTGTTTCTATCAGACATAAATACACAGTTTTGCATATATATAAAACGTATTTTTCCTGGTTTTGGGGGGTCATAATTTATTCCCAAGCCCCGAGAGCCAGGACTGACTCAGGTGAAAAAACAAAACCAAAACAAAATAAAAAAAACCCAACAAAAAACAAACAAACAAAAAAACCCCCCAGCATCAACAAAACTCATATTCACATTTCAAAAGGATCTGAACATTATAAAAAGAGCAGAGGCTCTGTGCAGGAAGGAGGAGGTCTGGCAGCCCAGCACAGGGTCCATCTCGGTGGGGCGGGAGGTCCTGGGAAGCCTCTGTCCCAGGGGAAGAGCTGGGGCTCCTGTTTTGGATGGAGGGACCTGGGGATGTTATGGCTTTCATCAGCTTTCTGTTGGGGCTTTGGACGCAACGAAGGAAAACGAGCACTGCAATGATGCTGAAAAAATTCAGTGACAGAGCCCAAGGGTACTGAGCATTCAAAAGCATCACTCTGAAGTCAGAGGTACAGGAACTTAGAGGAGCTATTCCCCATTTTCTCAGACATTGCTTCTTTCCCTCCAGGCAGCCAAGGATGGTAGTTCATCTACTGAAGACAATCTTAAAAACCACCTTCTCTGAGAGCTCCTCCCTCTCCCCTCACCTGAGAGCCCACCAAGGCAGACATCCACACTCTCATTCAGCTCAGCAAGCCCTGGGGAGGAGGGTCCAGTATCTAGGATGGCTATTTTCTAGATGAAAAGAAGCAGCAGCATAACATCAGGAAAGGAAAATACTTTATAAAGGAGACATTGCCCTGCACAGCCTGGTAATACTGCAGTGGGGAGTGGAACGGTTGTGTTAGTGCTGACCACTCTCTCCAAGAAGCTTGGGGCTTGCTGCAGATTTGGAGCCCTCCTTTTTTTTAAAGGTAAGGAAGGAAAGAGAGGAGGACTTGTATGCTGCAAACTAGATACTCATTCCCTTGAGGCAGTGAAATGCATCCCTGGAGGCTCTCAGCCTTCTTGACTCCTAAGGAAACAAATGGGAACATCCAGACCTCATGACCTCTGTGAAGTCATCTGAGCCCTCAGGATGGGCAAGGATGCAGGGAGCTGCTTGAGATAAGCCATGGACCATGTGCACAAGAAGTTTAATACAGGAATCTAAACACACTCCTGATTTTTTTTTTCCTTGAACACTGGCTTCCCTGCAAGGCAAAAAAACATCCGGGCTTGTGTCTTCTGCTTGCACTGTAGGACAAGCAAGAAGATCCTGGAAAGGTCAAAATATAAGTCTGCTGGATGGAAGATATTCATCTGTTCTCTACCCTGGAAGATCCTGCAGTGGCTTGATCATGGGAGACAACAAATAAACACTAGTAAGGGAATAATATTTTGTTTAAAGCAGTGCTATTGGCTGACTTTTAATACCAACCCTTGAATGTCAGTGACAGCAGCTAGGACAAAGATGCCTTTTTCAAAGACTAAAGGCAGCAAACCCCATTAAAAAGCTTTCCTCACCAATGAAGGAAGACAGAGGTGTGATTATCCTGAACTCAGACTACATAACCAGGATGCTCTCTTGAACGGGAGAAGAAGCTGCTTCTTCAAAGACAGAAAGCTTCCTGAGCACTGAGCAGACAGGGGAAGGCAATGTCAGAAGTTACCTTCAGGTTCAGTGTTGTATCATCACCAATTCTTCTCTGGAACCACTTGGTGCCACATAAATGTGCATTTCATGTAGGAATCTGGCAAATTCTTTGGCCTGAATAATCATTTAAGGCATTAACTCAACAGTCTAATTCCCTGATGTATGAACACTGTTTGGGTTCCCTATAATTTTGGGATCAAAACTAGATGATCGTTAAGGTTCCTCCAACCCAAACCATGCTGTGTTTTGAATTTGGCATATTTTATTTTACTTGAATGTCCCCAAGTTATGAGACATGGGAAATAAGAACTACTGACATTCAAAAAAAAAAAAAAAAAACCAAAAAAACCAAAACCAAAAACCTACAAATGGGAAGGGAAAAAAATGTAATAAAACGAGGATCTGGCAATTTCTCAAGTTTTCTCTCTCCATCAACAAAATGTTACAAAAGGCAGAAGGGTATTTTGAAAAAACTCCTTTCCAGGATCATTTCAGGTGTCTCAGAAATATGAAGATAAGGCTGGCTGATGAATGAGGCTCTGCTCTGCATTTATTTTGGACGCTTTTGCTGGGAGGTCCAGGGAGGGAGGGAGGAAAGAGAAACTGGAGCCAAGAGAACTCAAGGATTTTCTGTGACTACTGTGAAGGGGCATTTCAGGTTTGAAATATGCTCAACAAATGAGTTGTTCCTAACAGGGCTGGCCATCACACCTATTTTGAGGGTAGGTGGGGGAGTTAGAGGATGAGTAAGAGACTTGTTCACATTGGCAGATGAGAGGGTGGATTCTTTGCAATGGAAAGAGTCTGACCTAGCTCCTTCCCAAATATGCTGACATTGTTCCCATGTCTTCAACTCTCCTGATGGCAAAACACAGCAAATGACTGAAATGGCATCAGCTGAGGGACAATGAAGTGATCAAAAGTGGTGACAGCTGTTGGTTTCTAATGAAGTCAGAAGAATCACCTTGCAAGGCATACCTGTGAGTGGTGAGATGAAGAACAGCTTGTTCCCATGTAAGAATGGAAAAGTTAAATGAATTCTGGCTTTTGACCTAAGTGAAGAAATGAAGTCAGTAGCTACTAGGCCACAGAAAGTAATTTCTGCAGCTTTTGGACTTGAAGGCTTGTTTATTTTTGAAGTGTTTAGCAAAACCTTCTGTGGCATGAACATGCCAAAATAGCAGCTTGCACTCACTCCACGAGCTCTCCAGCTGCTCACCAAGACTGATCTCTGAGTGAGCCAGCAGACAGATGCCCCAGGATGAGGATGAACTGCCCGTGCCTTCAGAGGAGAAAGGGACCTGGAGAACACGGCTCTGTGTTTGTGTGATCATCACACACATGGGAACATGTGAAGAGACCACAAGTGTCACATTGCTAATCTGCAGTCTGCATCTTGGTGTGGGCCATGCAGGTCAGGGATGGTTATTTCACGTTGCCGGTGCAGGGAGCAAGATGTGAGCTCCCCTGCAAGTGGTACACTGAGCATCTTAGTCCACTCCAGCTCTCCAGTGAGCAAATGGGCCAGTGTTTTATTAAACTGAGTGTTCATGGACATCCTGGACCTCCTCTTCAGAACCTACATTCAAAAAAAAAAGGAAAAAGAAAAGCGTTAGCTATAACTAGATGAACATTCCTGGGCTCTGCAGCTGCTGGTGCCTGGAGCATGCAATGCAGAGAACAGATGCTGCTGTGAAAGGCACTAAATTTCTCCAAGTATTTGAAAGGGACATTTCTGATCACCTCCCCAGTCACATTATTCCTCAGAGTTAAAGCACAATAAAACATAAAGGTATGACGTCAAACTTGTCTTGAAATATTTCAGGAGACACAGGCTAAGGGCATGGTTTACCTCAGGTTTCCCCTTGCTAGTAGATGTTTCCTTTTGAGGCTGTTTTTGTTCTCTAAGGAAAATCTGTACAGGCATTTAAAAAACTGCTAGCAACAGAAAATGACACCAAATCATACCATGCAGTGCCACCACAGCATCTTCCAGGGACAAGGACAACAAAAAGCAGACTGGAAGTGACGTGTGTGTGCAGGAAAGGGATGGCACATGTGTGTCATGAGGTTCAAGAGGTTGCACAAAGTGCTTCAGAGCCCCAAACAAGACAAACCAAATGAGTGGTGATTGGCCACAGATGCCAATCCCTCATGCCCAGCCAGCAAGGACTGCAGCTCATGCTTTTCACCAGCACTTTCTGCCTGGTGAATTACTGACAGGCAAGTGATGAGGAATTTACTTTGACCCGTCACACAGAAGGGTTGCCTGGAAATGGTGCACCCTGAGTTAGTGCTTCAGATAGAGCTTTCCCCCTCCAGTGACTGGGTGCTGGCACACACACCGTGGGCCCTTTCCCAGGTGTCTCGCAAGTCTGCCCAGAGCTTTCATGCAAGGTCAGTGTAGCCCAGTAACAGCATACATGCATGATTTTTCACAATTCCCTTTTCCTGAATGTTCCTGAAGTCAAAAGGAAACAGGTGCTGATACAGATACACACAGAGAGCAATTCAAAACAACTTTTCCAACCCATCACAGAAAATTCTCATTTGTTAAAAAGACCCAACTGTAGGAACAGGACCTCTCAATACTCAATGTATGGGTGGAAAACAAATGAGATTCTACTTTGAAAATGTAGATAATTGATGTGGGAAAAGCAACACCCAGAAACAGCATTACACATTTACTTTATGTGTAGAGGCATGGCCCCAGGACCAGAAGACAGAGCCTGAGTGTATCTGGTGTCTGTTATCTGTGTCACTGCAACATTTCCTAAGCCACTGCCAACACGTACACCAGCTTGTGTGTTATGCAAAAGACACTCTACAGCTTCAATGGCTCTGTGAACAGTCAGATGCCCTGAGCCTCAAATACTGTTACATAAATAATTTCTGAAAACCATGCCTATGTGAGTGTTCCCTGTTATAAAAATGGAAAGGAAGGTTAAGAAAAGGTCTTTAATTGGGAGATGTGGTAGAGTCTCAGCTGCAGAGCTGTTTTTTGAAACCCACACAGGGCTATGACCTGAAGGAGCACATTTTGATGATACAAAAGAAATCTTGGTGTTTGGGTATTAGCTTCTAATGGTGGTCTTTTTCTGCCCTCCAATCCCTCTTCTCCTCTCTAGTAAAGATCAAACACAGAACATGAAAGAGAACAGCTAGAGAGGAGATGGGGGAGAAGGAGAGGACGCTGAGAGTGTGCTGCAGGAGGTGAGACTACCCAGAGAGAGAAATCAAGAGATTTCATCAGCCTGTGTTGGGTGTAATCTGGCTGTGCTGGGATGAGTCACGAATGCTGAGGTGGTTTAGGAAGCCAGCTAGCTGGAATTCCCTGCTATTCCTCTGACTTCTCTTAGAAGGATCCATTCAGTATTGAGGATTGAAACTGCAGTGAAACATCTTCCAGGAAGAGAGGCAGGGATGTATCTTTGTGCAAACTCCACCAAGAAAAGGTGGCAGAGGTGTTTAAGGAAGTGGCATAAACTCCAAGACCACACAAGCACCTTTGGGATCATGCAGGGCACCCTGGCCATGGTGCAGGCAGCATTATTCCCTGGGATTCCAGTGCATGGCACTGCCTGCATGAGTGGAGTTTCTCCAGGGGCCGTGGGCCAAAGAAGGCAACAAAAATGATCACAGCACTGGAACATCTCTCCTGTGAGGACAGGCTGAGAGAGTTGGGATTGTTCAGCCTGGAGAAGAGAAGGCTGCAGGGAGACCTTATTGTGACCTTTCAAAGAGGGCCTATAAGAAAGATAGAACAGACTTTTCAGTGGGGACTGTTATGATAGGACAATGAATAATACTATTGATGTGAAAAAGGGGAGATTCAGAGTAAATATTAGGAAGAAATTGCTTACAATGAGAGTGGTGAGACACTGGCCCAGGTTGCCCAGAGAGGTCGTGGGTGTCCCATCCCTGGAAACATTCAAGGTGAGGTTGGTCGTGGTGTAAGTAACCTGGTCTAGTTGAAGATGTCCCTGCTGACTGCAGGGGGGGGTTGGACTAGATGGCCTCTAAAGGCCCCTTCCAACCCAAACCATCCTGTGATCCTGTAGAATTCAGCTTCACTGTGCAGTAGGTGAGGCAAGCATACACCTGGAGGGTGCAACACCCCCAGGAACTCCATCAGCTTCTGGAAGCCCTGGTTTAGGGACTTCCTGAGCCAGAGAGTGCATTTGCATCTCAGCATTTGATAACTCTTGATCTAGGCTCTCAAACCCATTTTACTTCTGGCACTTACATCCTCTGGGCAATGAGCACCAGTTTCACTACACACTGTGTTAACAGTGTGTTAACTTATTGGGTCTTTTCAGGTTCCTGCTTCCCATCTGATGTCACCACTTGTTTCACTATAAGCACCAGTGAGTGACTCTTACCTGACTTCCCTGCTCTCCTGATTTCATATCCTCTGCTAATCATCTTTTTTCCACATGAAAGTCTCTACATCTTTCTGTTTTCTCAGAAAAAACCTCATTACTGTGATTGTGCTTGATACCTATCTGCACTTCTTCAAAGTCTGCTGTATCTTTTTTGGAGAAGTGTTGATCAGTGGTGGGTGCCAGCTGTGAAAACACCAGACTTGTGCAGCTGCATAATGGCACTTTCTAATTGTCTCACATTTGTTCCCAGGTAGCTCCTAATAATGATTTGATTTTCACTCCAAAGTAGTTCTGCTTTTATGTGGGATTTCATCCAGCCTGATAACTCAGGAACAGGAGATCCTTCTGAAACTTTTTGTAACCAGTTTTAAAGCTGATAATCCTGAAGGATTTTGTCTTTTATAAACTTTCTTATCTCCTCTCTTTGTCCAAGACAAATATGCTGAGCTTGCTGAAAGGTACAGAATCCTTCTCTGAGTTACTTAACTCCATTAAGGCTGATGTGCACTTGCTATGTTTTTTTTTAGCAAGTTAATTACCTATGAGAATATTTTCTCTAATATTCCTGAAGACTGAAAGACCTGTGAGGTGTTATATCTCTCTACAAGAGTTGTGTTGCCTCCTCCCCTGGTTTTCACATTTAGCTTTGCACTTACAAGTCAGACCCTGTATTTGAATTTTTAACAATTTTCTTGGCAGGAAAGTCAGGCTCATCATTCTGTGGCTCCAGCTATTTCAAGCTGATATTGCCCTCAGCTCTTCCTTCTGGCTCTGTGCATGGGAACAGACCATAGTCCACATTCATGATTTAGCATTCTGTGCCTGGAGGAGTGATCTGTAGTCCTGCCATTTTAGGACTGTCCACTTTATTACTGATGCTCAAAGTGATGATTTGATTTAGGAGGGATCCTCTACTCCCTGGCCTGCACAGAGATATGCCTGGGCAAGAATCTCCTCGAGCACTTCCACTCTGATCACTAATGTCATCAGTTCACTTTGCCCTTTGGAGATGCAGTCACAGCCCTTGAACATCCCTCTCAGACCTGTGTTACTACCTGGGCCTGCAGAAACTCTGGCAGCCTTCTGCCCTCTGATGGAGCTGAAAACATTTGCATTAATAGTCTCTCTTTTTTACAAGCTGTTTGTAGAAATCTCTCCTGGCCTGCACCACTATGGCTCTGCACTTGGCTTTGCATCCAGCTCCTTTTTGATTTCTTTCTCTACTTACATTTTCATTTTGGAAGAACAGCTTCTTGCTGCTAAGTGCCCTCTCTGCTCTGCTGCTTGGCCAGCCCATTTCTGGGGCTTTAAATGATCCCTGTGCATCTTATTCTTTTGACTGCTGCTTTAGTATTATTTAAAGAAGCCTCTTCTGTATATGTAGGCTCCTCTTTTTCAGCCTGTGCTAAAGCAGTGTATTATAACTCTCATGCCTTACTCCTTATTAGATACAATTGGGGATTTTGGTGTTACTTCTCACTGGACTTTACAATCTCCTCAATGTGTAGTGTCCCTCGTTAGCTACCCACCACAGACCCCTGCTCTGGTGGCCTGGGGAGTCCTCCCAACTTCATTTTGAAGTTGAAGCTCAAAGCAGCATGAAGGCATTCTCCTCAGAAGGGCTCTCCCCATGTGGAAGTCCCCTGCTGTGTTCCTGGGAAGGCTGTGCCCTGGCAATCTCTCTCTGCCCGCTGCCTCCAGCTCAGGTGACACCAGCACTCAGAGCTACCTGCAAACCAGAGAGACATCTCCATGCTGCTGCCTTCTTATCTCTTGAAATGGCAGCATCCTTCCAGGCCCTTCAAAGAGCCTCCAGTATCACCTATCTGCAGTGCTAGGCACTTCTGTGCCTGGGAAAAAAAAAAATAATAAAAATCTGTTCCTGGGAGTGTGGGAGCCCAATAGAGCCAGAGGCAGCCAGCCCCATGCTCCATCCTGTTCCCTGCTGCCTGGGTGTGGGGGAGGGCTGGATAGACCAGCACGGGGAGGAAGTCATTATCTCTGTGGCACAACGGGCACAGTGAGTCAGGAGTTTTAAGGCCAACATTTTAAGAGAAATTAGGCAGCCAGATCTGTATTTGGTACCTAAATCAAAACGATTTGCCTGAGGATGTGCAATGAGTCAGTGGCAGGGAGAGGAAGGGAGCCAGGCTCTGCTGGCAGCCAGCACCTGCCCGTGCTGACTCTCAGGCTGCTCTACTCCAAGGACCCTGAGAGAGAAAGACCCAGGAGCTAAAAACTCAGCTGGGTTCTTTCAAACAGCCTCATCTCAAACACATTTTCCCTCTCTCAGCAGGAGATGTACAGCAGTTAGGCAGAGGGCCAAACTTCTAATTGCATCTGATTTCCAAAAGACACTGAAAAGCAACTCCCACACAACGGAGGCAGGTGAGAAATTAGGAATGTACAAATCTGTAACCTCATTTAGTCTGTTCTCCTACTACCACCATCCATGCATTCTTGCTTTCTTATTGATTCCAGTTAGCTGAGGTTGGATAAAACAACTAGAGAACAATAAGTCTTAATGAAAACAACTCTGACAGTAAGACATCCAGACACTGATGGTGAAGGACACTAAGAAATGTGGTCCCACCCTACTCCCAAATGTGGGAGATATTCCAGCTGCTAAAGATGTTTAGTTGAAAACAGACACCTTATTTCTCATTTGTATTATTTTAGGATGAGACCCCAGGGCTTGGTGCACTCATTAAGAGACCTGCTAATTGTTCAGGCTGCCACCTCCAGACCAGTGAGCTCTGAAATGCTTCTGCTGTCAGTAGTCCTGTAGGAAAGCCAAGGTATCAAGTCTACTGGCAGCCAGAGTACCTTCAGCAAACGACCCTCATTCACCTGCTTGCTGTAAGAAGAGGCAAACACCAGACTTACCCTGACTACCTTGCTGAGATGGGCAGTGAAGGTGAAGACTCAGGCTGTGACTAGGGCTTCCCATCCCTGTGAAATCACCAGGAACTGGGTAGCTTCCCTCCCGTCCTGACAACCCCTCCTCCTGCTTTTTCAACTCAGAGCTGGACTGAGGTGCTAAACACTTCCAGAGTGTCCGAGAGCCCGAGCCGCAGAGGGAAGCACTTGGGATCAGGGGCTGGACTTCAGGTGAGCAGCGGTAGCCAGCAGAATGGCCATGAGGAATGTGAGCACCACAGGCTTTGGGCAAAGCTGAGTCCTCAGGCAGGAGAGTGGGGTCAGGCTCCAGGGGACACTTTCTTTTCCTTCGGTGATGACGGCTCTGTAAGCTGTGTCTCCGAGGCAAGGGGACAAGCGATGTGCCAGCTGTCCCTGACTGTCTGTTGGCATCTACACTGAAATTCAACCTGTTTGGAGAAGTGGAGAGGGCATGAGTGGGCTCCTGGCCTTGCTGGGGACAGGCTGTCTGTCCAGCCAGAGCTGCCTCCTTTAGCACAGCACTGCTTTCCAGAGGCTGCTGACAGTGATGGCCTTTCTCAGTCCTTCTGTGTGTCCGAGAGCCGTGGAAGCCAACCTTGGCTCCAGAGTACCGGGATCTGCGCTGCCCAGGCCCCTGCCCAGCCTGCCCAGGAGGACACTCTGCATCTTTTCTGTAGTGGTGGTGCTGGTGGTGGTGGTAATGGACGTGGCTGAGCACCTGCTGTTTGGCTGGAGCAGCACCCCCAGGCACCATCAGGTCCAAGGACCTGGGCCGCATCTCCCTCAGCGGCCGTAGCTGCTCCTGGCCATTGTCCCTGGCGGGTCCCTCTGAGCTGCAGTACACAAAGGGGTCATAGTCACTGCTGAGGGAGCTGCGGAAGGTGGAGCAGCTGCCATGGATGCCCTGCAGACTGATGTCCGTGCAGTTCAGCATGGAGTCACTGGAGGAACCGTGGCAGGGCCCCGAGCTGGAGTCACTGCCCGGCCCATCTGCCAGGTACCCGCTGTGCTCCGTGAGATAGCTCTCCCCAGAGCCACTGCTGTTGTGCTGGTGCCCGTGGCTGACCCCCCTGCGCAGGACGGGGGCCCGGTGCTGCTTCTGCACGGGGGCTGACTTCAGCCCCAGGCAGGGGGGCTGGGGCTGGACAGAACAAGTTGTCTGGGGTGGCAGAGTCTGCCCACATACTGAGGAGCTGGGGTGCTGCTGGCCCAGCAGGCTTGGGGCCAGCGGGGATGGGTGGCCACAGGTCAACAGGGAGGTGGCTGGCCTGTAGGGCATGTAGTGGATGGTGCCAAAATCCAGCTGGGAGAGCTCTGGAGAGTGGAAGAAGAGGTTTCCATGGGCTGGCTCTGGGGGAAAGCTCCTGAGGTTCCTCTGAGGATATGCATGTGGGAGGTGGTAAAGGGCATGTCCCGGGTGCTGGCGGAAAAGGTGGAGTCGCCTTCCAGGCTCCATGTCCTGAGGGGCCAGCCTGGAGCCAGTGGCTGTGGTCTGGTCCACTGAGTCTCTGACTGTGGAGAGAAGGCAGCATATGTCCCACAGCTCAGCTGATGGATCCCCAGCACCACCGAGCTCCCACTGCACTCCCATTATGGTCCCACAGCCCAAGCCCTGCAGCTCCTCACTGCCACCACCAAACCCTCTGAATAGTCCCACACCTTGCCTGCTGCCCCAGCCCTCAGATCCCACCACCTTCTCCCACAAGTTCCAGGAATGAGCACCCTTCCTCTTGGGGTAGGTCCCAGCACAATTCCAGCACTCTGCTGCCCACCGTGAGGGGTCCCATGTGCAGGTGACCTCCATGCACACACCCCCCTGTGCCCCATGTGCCCAGACACATGCTCCTGCTGACGCACTGACTGTGCTCATTGCCCAAGGGTACACAGACATCCCGTGCACAACCCCAGCACTCAACACCATCCCTACCCAGGAGATGCTGTTTCTTGAGCCCTACCAAGAATATTGAACATGCAAAGTGGACACGTGTGGTGTTGCTGCAGCCAGGGGTCAACACACTCCCGGTGAAACTCATGGGAGCAGGAGATGATCCGCAGTTCCTAGAGAGAGGTGGAGAGAAGAGGAAGAGTGTGAGCAGGGAGAACCATGTCCTGCTGGGTCCTTCCTGATGGAAGTGAGCTTTGCAGGATGGAAAGATGTCTAGCAGTGAATGGTCTGCAGATCAGCTTTGCATGGAAGAGGCTGTGCAGCATCCTGGCAGCTCTGGTTCTGCTCACCGTGCCCAGCTCCAGGGTGTGAATGCCCAGAGTGAGGTAGCTCTGGGAAATAGGGGGGTTTGGGGCTGAGTGCTTCAGAGAAGCAAACCCCATTTTGTTGTTTCAACATGGACGCATTATGGACATTTTACTCTACAGCAATGGCTGAAGACACATCTTCAGGGAGCCTGAATCTGCAGGCAAGTGACTTCATTAAAGGTAAAGTGTTTATTGCCAAGGGGCAGACAGACCTCCATCCATGCTGCTCCTTTCCCAGCCCTCAGGAGCTGCTGAAGAAAACACCCCAAGGGTCTCCTACCCCTACCAGACCACTCAGCTCCTACTGCAGCTCCCACCTGCCTGTTTCTGGGGATCTCAGCACCGTGGCTGAGCAGCAGCCATGCCCACAGCCTACCTGGCCCTCGCTGAACTCCTCCAGGCAAATGGCACAGACGGGGGCTGAGCTGCAGCTGCTGGCTGAGTCCCAGCGTGACGCCTGCCGGCACCTCACCTGGTACTTGCGTGTGGCCAGCTGCCCAATGGCCTGCATGGTCTGCTGCTGCAAGGAGTCCTGCCAGGGAGAAAGGAGGCTTTAAGGATGCTCAGCAGTCCATTCCACTGCCACACTTCTCATTGCTGTCCTGTTTTCAAAATGGGATTATCAGGGGCGTACTCGTTTTCAGAGGTGCTTCTTGTCTAACCTGGCTTAGCCAGAGTGGGCTTTGTCACCAGCAGGAGACATCTGGCACTGGACATTCAGAATCACTCAGCAAGGTTGAATGTTTCAGCCCCAAAGGCTTGTCTTTCTACAGGATAAATGGGGTATTCTCAAATCTAGAAATAGATCTGACTCTGGAAAGATGAATATTTAACTTGTTAGTTTCTATTAAAAATAATACCTCTACTCTCTATCAATGCAAACTACTAAAATCAAGAGCTTTGGGCCAGCTCTGCAGCTTTGGATGCTGAGACAAGCTCTGCAAAGTTCTGGGACTGCAGGCTGCAGTGCTGGTGGGGTGGGAGGAGAAGAGCAAGGCCATTGCATGAGGGATGTTGCCAGTCCATCTTAGAATCACTGCTCATCCCTGTGCTGCTCCTGCCCCCTGAGGACACATCTTCAGTTCACACAGTGACAAACTACACCTCCACTGTCACCCTTCATGTGTTTCTGTTTGCTCAGATAGATTTGCTCCATGATATTCCTACCTGAGTCCTGTTCAGCTGGCACTTTGTGCGGACAACAAAAATCAAAATTATGACGACCACGGTGCTGACCACTGTGAGAAGAATCCACACATCATAGTCTGGCTGTTGGAATAAAACAGGAAGGTAATTACTGCTGTGTGGCAGGGGGGGATTAAGAGGCTAGGCAGGGGAATCCTGATCTCTTCTTGACCATCAGTCTTTAAATATTTGATCCCTGGCCAAACTCTTTCTCCTTGCTCTTTAGAGGTATAAGAAGTATAAGTCTTTTCTGCACACCCCAGACAGAACAGAATTTCTCTGTATTGCAGCATCTCAGCCCCCTAGAGGCCTAAGGACTAAGCACAAGATGAGAAAATAAAGCCTTGGTCTCACCTGAAGAGACAAGGAATCCCCTTGCCTCATTCCTGATGTTTAAGAAAAAGAAACTAAAGAAGCTGAAAGCATTTTTAAGCTTTTTTTTTTTTTTTTTCCAGTACATCATCTGAATGATACAGACCTGCAGCTCCTGCAAAGAGCTGCAATCTCTGCCCCTGGGGAGGGAAGCTCAGGACCTGGGGAAGTCCTGTTCCATAGCACAGAATCATGGAAGAGGATACAGAAAGCAGTGGGAATGGTGTGGCTCTCACCCAAGCTGGTGGCTCCTTGACCTCTATCTTCACGTGAGCCTCTCTGTTCTTGTTCACAACACCCATGAGAAGCTCAGCATCATGGCCCCGGATCAAAACCACAGGCTGACTCAGACCTCTGGGCTTTTTGAGCTGTAAAGAAACAAACACAATGAGAGATAGTCTAGAACAGCCTGAAACAAGGACTATCCCAGCCCCCCAGCTATGTCTGGTTCCTCCTGATGCTTCTTGCACACAGTTTAGAGACTGACTGCTCCCCCAGACTTGCACTATCCCTCTAGATTAGAGCAGGTGGAAATTCCTTCTTTTTTACCAACTCTTCACCATGGCTTTCTTCATTTCTTCCCATGGTGCCTCCTCCTGCACAAATGGACTCTGCTCAAGTGCTTCCTGTCCTCCTCTTCAAAGCCCCTGTGCAAAAGTTCTTGGTCTCTCCCCTTCCACATGGTAACTGACAACAACACTGCCAAGTGCTGCCTTCACTACAGAAGTGATACCTCTTCTCTTCCTTTGAGACCCATTAGGGTTCCCCATCCTCCTCCCTTTGTGATCTGCAGGGCATTCTCTTTGTTTCTCACCACACTATTCCACCACAGTCCAGGCAGCCTGGCATGGGCTGACTCAGCAAGTGTCCAAGTCTGCCCATCTGACCCACCAACTACCCTCCTCTTACTGAGCAACCTCAGCATCTCCTCCTGGGCTGATGCATTTCTCTGGCATCAGAAATGAAGTTATAAGTGCATGAAAGACCCATGAGGGATGGATCCAGCAAGGAGGAGTCAGCCCAGGTAAAGTCCAGCCCCATATCTGTTCCCTTATGTAATGCTGGATGTTTTTTGTTATCCCTTGATTATTTCAATGAGGAGCCTATATCTTTCTAGAGATGACAGCAGTGGTGGTAGAAAGAAACTCTGGAGGTGTCTAGAGTGATATTAAACTTGCAGCAGGAGTATCACCAACAGTCCAAGTACAGCAGAGTGGCTATGACTTCAGCTTGAAAACTCAAGAAATCATCTTTCCCCTAAGGTACACCAGGGCAGTCTGTACTAGATGGGACTGGGTAATCTGTGACTTCCCAAGCAGAAAAGCTCAATTGGCCAGACAATGTCCTTTAAGAGCAGCAAGATGCTGTTTGCAAGTGCTGTGTGGAGATCTGGATCTGCCATGAAGTGTCAGCAGGCTTGAGTGAGCTGGGTGAGAGTGAGTGATCACAGCCAGCCTGTGGCAGCCTCCCAGGGCCTCCTGCTGTGTGTTGGTAGGTCCTGACCTGGGCACATTTTGGGATGGGACAGAGGCACCATAGTTTAACCAATGGGGTCTGTACCTGATCAGCAGCACTTTCATCATCGGTGATGTCAAAAAGGATCGCACGGGCTCCACGCTCCCCTGCCAGCTTTGCCTGTGCAATAGAACAGAAGCTTCAGTGGACATTTTCTATTTCATATCTGTGATAATGTCTACCATTTGACACTGATCACTGTAGAATTCTTGTGGAAAAACTGTCTGCTCGTGGCCTGGATGAGCATACAATCTGTTAAATAAAGAGTGCTCAGACACTGGAACAGGCTCCCCAGGGAGCTGGTTGGGTCACGATCCCTGGAAGAGCTTAAGGGCTGTTTAGATGTGGTGTTGGGGGATAGAGTTTAGGGGAGAACTTTGTAGAGTAGGGAAGATGGTTGAACTCGATGACCCCAAGGGTCTTTTCCAACCTGAAAGATTCTGTGATTCTATTTGGACATGTATCTGCCTCCCTGGCTCTTCACAGGAGAAAAAAGCACCAGCTGCTTAGACTGAGGAAGGAGTTTACACCCTGGTTTCTGTACTTGTGTTGAGCTGCAGTGCTCACTCTCGCTGGAGCTCTTTGGTTCCATGGATGTTTTCTTCCTCTAGTTGAGGAGGTGAATCAGTTGATGGGCTTGCACCCACAAACCAATGCATCAAATTCCTCAGCTGTCCCTGTGCCCCTTGGATTCAGAGCTGGATTTGATGTGAAGGAATCTGCAGCCCCATGAGCCCTGCAGCTCTCCTGTCCTGGTATCCTGGTCTAAATTCAGCAGGTGCAACTACTTACAAGAGACTTAGGTGATAGCAAAAGTACAAACCAGAAAATCACCTTTATCCTGGT
The DNA here is from genome assembly GCA_023637945.1 of Phaethornis superciliosus. Classification (NCBI taxonomy): domain Eukaryota; kingdom Metazoa; phylum Chordata; class Aves; order Apodiformes; family Trochilidae; genus Phaethornis; species Phaethornis superciliosus. Next base: position 9,780,007 of record JAJQWJ010000023.1, on the reverse strand, counting down.
CTAAACCAGGACACCTGGGAGAGCAGAAACCTCTGCAGGGCCTCACTACCCACGGGGACTGCACCAGCCCCGGCCTGGCCACGGGCCTGGCTCCCCCACACATGGCTCTCCCTGACCCCAGCCCCCACTTCCATCAGGGAGAAATTCAGGCAGTGCCCGGGCTGCAGGGCAGATCTAGGATTAGGAGCTGATGGCTGTTTGCAGCCCAGGGTTTGCTGCAGTTTGAGGAGGACACCTCTGAGCCCCACCCAAATGACATTCAGTGCCACGCGGGTGAGGTCAAATCGCACTCCTGGGAAGACTCGTGGGGTCACCCACGTCCTTCCACCAAGCCCTTCGAGCCCTCCAGGCAGGCAGAGGCAACCTCTTGTGAAAGGGAGACGGGAACGTGAACAAAGTGCAGGGCTGGGCCGCGGTTCCTCATGCGGGGCCTTTGATCTGCGCGTCCCCGCGCCTCTGCAAACAGCGCTGCGGGACCTGCTCCAGCGCTCACCCACGGCACGGCCAAACCCCACGGCATGGCCAAACCCCACAGCACAGCCAAACCCCACAGTGAGGCCAAACCCCACGGCATGGCCAAACCCCACGGCATGGCCAAACCCCACAGCACAGCCAAACCCCACGGTGTGGCCAAACCCCACGGCGTGGCCAAACCCCACAGCACGGCCAAACCCCACAGTGTGGCCAAACCCCATGGCACAGCCAAACCCCACAGCATGGCCAAACCCCACAGCACGGCCAAACCCCACAGCATGGCCAAACCCCACAGCACAGCCAAACCCCACGGCACGGCCAAACCCCACAGCACGGCCAAACCCCACGGCACAGCCAAACCCCACAGCATGGCCAAACCCCACAGCACGGCCAAACCCCACAGCATGGCCAAACCCCACAGCACAGCCAAACCCCACGGCACGGCCAAACCCCACAGCATGGCCAAACCCCACAGCATGGCCAAACCCCATGGCACAGCCAAACCCCACAGCATGGCCAAACCCCACAGCACAGCCAAACCCCATGGCACAGCCAAACCCCACAGCATGGCCAAACCCCACAGCACAGCCAAACCCCATGGCACAGCCAAACCCCACAGCACAGCCAAACCCCACGGCACAGCCAAACCCCACAGCATGGCCAAACCCCACAGCATGGCCAAACCCCATGGCACAGCCAAACCCCACAGCATGGCCAAACCCCACAGCATGGCCAAACCCCATGGCACAGCCAAACCCCACAGCATGGCCAAACCCCACAACATGGCCAAACCCCACACCGCGGCCACAGGGCGCTCCTGACACCTCCCAAGAAACGCAGAGCAGTGGCCGAGCCACAGGATGGAAGGGGCCTTCCCAGCAGAGCAAGAGGCAGGGAAAAGCAGGTTCAGCTCCATCCCTGTCTGTCAGGAGCTGGTCACCCCCCTGCTCCTCACTGGGGTGCCAGAGGTGGGTGCCTGAGCCTGGGGACAAGGACAACGATGCAAATGGGGGAGGAGGTGGTTGGGAAGTCCCTGGAGGCAGGGTTTGGGGCTGCTGATAGGATTAGACACTGTCGGGATTATTCTATCAGCTAGGGAGCTGGAAAAGGGGAATGAGAGGCTGAGGCACGGATCAGAGACTGGGGTCCTGCCGGGGATCAAAGCCTCAGCGTTTGCCAGCACCAAAGAAGAAACAAGACTGTCAGGTAGTGACTTCCACCCCTCGGAGCCAGGCAAGCTTTGATGAAAAATAAACAGCTCTATAAAGATTTTATCCTGCTTGAGACACCGATGATGAGAAAATGAACACCTGAGACTGGATGAGAGACTCTTTCCAACATCTTTCAGACTCCTGTGGAAAAGGACACAGCTTTTGTCCAAGCTATTCACAACCTGCTTGGTGCAATCATTTTCATAGTGCTTACTGTCTTTGCATCAGATCTCTTCAGCCACATGGCACACAGCTGAGCCCCTCTTTGAGAACTGAAACACTTCTGGTACAATTATGTATTTACAAGATGATTTAGGAGGTTTCAGCAGTCTGTTGAGCAGACTTGCAATCAATGGTTCACTTAGAAAAGAAGAAAAAAAGGAACCAAAAAATTTCAAGTGGTGTATAGAAAGAAAAATAACTTTGAGATTATTCCAGAGGTATTTTCTGTGCCTTCCATTTTTCTTTCCCCTTGCAAACCAAATGCCTTCCCTACTGGTTTGGGCTTTGGATGCTGCAGCAGTGCTTGAATTTAAGAGGGAAGCAGAAGGTCCATGAGGTGGCTGGTGGAGTTACCCTCATGTTGGGCTGGACAGGGTTGTCTTGTGTGCACTGCTTGGCTGGGTGACAGCTAAAGCAGAGGTTATGGTAACACTTTGCACATGGCTATTTTTGTCATCATTGATACAGCACTGCCATTCAGCATGCAAAGCTCTACTGCAAGAAATACATGCCAGGAAAACAAAGCTCCTGCTCCCAGCCAGCACTGCTCACATCCCACAGCTCCAACCCTGCTCTCGAGAAGGGATTTTGAAGATGGGATCTGTATGATGTTGGAGGGAAGGAGCTTGGTAGGGGCCCCAGGAGCATGAAGAAACAGCCAGACAGCAATTTTCAGGGGGATGAAGGAACTGAGGTACAAGGCAGGGCCAGGGATGTGGCAGCTTTAGGAGTTCTGTCTGTATTTCATGGCTACACTAGTCCTGTCTGGGGGAGAAGGGGAGTGAACCTTGCTAAGTGAGATCCTAGAGCAGGAATACCTTCAGGTAACCTGATACCATGTTCAGCTGGATCTCAAAATCCAGTGTTTGATTCAGCTCTAGTAACACAGCAATGATAACTGAAGGGCAGTGGTGCTTTACCAAGTCATAACTGTGGCACTAAGCTGAGAGGTTTGTTTGCTTTGGGGAGTTAGTGGTCCTGGAGCAGGGATGAAGTCTGGTGAGGATGACCACAGTGTAGCAATGGTGAGCACCATGTCTCACCATCCCTGGGCAGACCTTCCTCAGCCCATCCCTGGACTTGGTAACACACTTCCTGTTCTGTGATCACAGACTCACAGATTAAAGACAAAATTAGCAAAACAGTTTTTACATCTTTTAGGTTCTTAAGTGGAAGATGAGTCTTTGAAGTTGCTCTTCCCTCCTGTTCAAGATCCTCCACAGCAGCAGCACTGGCCAAGCCAGCCATTTCTGCTTCCACCCCCATCATCCTCCCCGTGAGATGTGGCAGCCTGGGACCACTATAACCCTATGGTCACATCTGGAATGACACAGGAGAGTTGGATTATGCAGATGTGCTCCCTAAGACACCTGCAGAGCCCTTGCTTTCATGTCTCTCACAAGCTGCACTGGAAGCCCTTGAGTTGCCTCCTTCTCCCACCATCCCCGTGCATCATTAAGACCCAGAGGTGGGATCAGGCACTTTCCAGATGTGGGGTAACTGATAGCAGGTTGATAACTCCAGCACATCACCTTGTGCTAACAGCTGGCATCAGCTGCAGAGCAGAGGCAAACCAACCTCAGGCTTCCACCCTGATCCTTTCATCATTGCTGCCTGGCTGCCTATGCAGCTGGGGGCTGGCAACCCCAAGAGGGCAAATCCATCTCTGGATGTTTCCTCATGTGCCTTATCCAGTGGAGTATTACAGAATTATTTTTAAAGGACCACAGGAGATGTTTTCTGTGTCCATGTTTTTCCACAGGACAGAGGACATGGTCACAAGGCTATGAGGTGGTGGGAAAAGGGATGAGCTGTCCCAGAGCAGTCAGGGCAGGGAAAACTCCGCACCTTTTACAAAGCCAGGCAGTCCCAAAAAACAGGAGGGATGGACACTGGGAAAGGCTGGCACAACGTCTCCTCCAAGGACCCCTTCTGCCAAGGACCCTGCTCCGTCCTTGTCCTTTTCTACACTTTCCAGCAGCTCTTTCCTATCCTGCTGCCTCCTCCAGCTCACACTCTTTTCTGCACCATGGGTTTCACTTCCCAGGTTGGTGCCACGGGGGCATTTTTGCACCTACCTTGTTGGCCAGCGACAGGCAGGGGTTGGGATCCCGATCCGGCTGCTCAAGCTTGACGATGGTGATGAATCCTGACTCAGTGTGTTCATCCTCACTGGAGTTGCACAGGGACAGCGGGTGGGACTACAGGATGAAAGCAAAGGAAAACTCAGATCTTGAGGTTCAGCACTGCAAAGGATGGCTGAAGCCCACTGCAAACTCTGCTGTAAGGACCTGCCCAGAGGGTGCAGGACATCCTGTTGGTGGATGTCACCACCACTGCAACATCCCACATCCCCGTCCGAGTGTCAGGGAAGCTCTGAACATCACAAGAACCAAATCACTGTCAAAGCTGTGGTCCACCAGGAAACTGTCCCAGAGAAAGATGGGAGTTTCTGGTGGCTGCACTCAGGTCTGACTTTGTCCCAGACACAAAGGCACATGGAAAATGAGAGCAGCCCGTGAAACCAGAGCCCTTGACTTCTGGGACAGAGCATCCCAGCTGCACAAGTCCTGGTGCTGCAGGGGCTGCCAGCATCCTTGGGAAGCAGGACTCTGCCTGCAGCAATCTTGGTCCCTCCCAGTGCTCTGGGCAAGGCAAAGGGATCACAACAAAAGCAAATTTCTGGTGCACTCCAAGATTCAGCAGTTCTTGTTTCTCAGCCACCTAACTCAACAACTTTATGATAACTTTGCAGAGGAGAAGTCAAATGAAGGAGCAAAAAAAATTAAGGCAGGTAGAGAAGTAGCAGAAATGAGAAAGGAGAGGGAAAGCTCCCAGTAACCACATCCCCACTGAGTCCTGGAGAAAGGTTCATCAGCTTGAGCCAAACCACTGAGAGAGGGGAGAAGACACGGGACAAGGTTGAGGCACGGGGTCTGGGTACACACCTCTGCTGAGCATCCTACAGGAAGGGATACAGCCTGCCCCAGCATGTTACAGGGACACAAGATGTGGGCTCACTCCTGTCACTGGCACTTGGTTTGCTTTCAGTGGTGAAGTTCACTGGAGATGAGCCTGGCCTCCTGCTGGGGCAGAAGTGGGGTAGGCAGTGCCCATGGCTGCACCTCATCCCTCTGCAGCCACCAGCACAGTGACATCCCCTGGGAAGTCCTCTCATCCCTGACTGCATCCAGCAGGCTGGCTTCTGATTTCCCATCTAGTGGTGGAAGGACAATGGCCTAGTGCTGAATGTCAGGAGGTTAAAGAAAACTGTAATTCAGATGTTGGCTCCCTCTTAGGAGTCCCATCATCTCGTGTGAGCCCCCAGACCTTTTCCTGTAAAAGCTTCATCCTCTGTGCCTGTGTTGTGGTGTATGAAGCACCCAGGAACAGAAGGTCCTTGGACAGCTTTTGTTACTGCATCAGGGTGTGGAAGTGTGGGAAACAAGCATTCAGTGTTATAAACCAGGCAGGTTAGGGCAGGCTTTGTGTCTGGTGTCCATCCAGAAGCATGCCCAGGAGGCCTGCCTGCCCTGCAGCAGCATCCCAGTGCTGTGAAAACAGCTGTCTGTTGTCTGGTCAGATTTAAAAACAGGGCGAGGAACTGTCAGAGCAGCCCAGGGATACCCCTCACTCTCCACCCACACTTGGGTGGCAGCCTTGCTCCCATCCTCCTGGGGCACCCTGAGACAGGGGTACCCCTTGGCATGGGGCTGGCAGGAGCTGGGGAAGGGGACAAGCTGAAGGACAGCCAGGTGGTGGTTCCTCCTTCCTGCCAGCCACTTATTGCGGAAATCCAGCAATAAGGAGGAGAACGGGCTCATTTCTCCTAACTTTAGACTTGTTGATGTCACCTTTTAATGTCCAAGCAGGCTGCAGGAACAGGTCCTTCCAGGGAGCACGACTCACCCAGGCTGCTCTTAGTCACGTCCTGCAGGAGCAGAGGCACTGTGCCCAGTTACTGCTCTGACAATGGAGCCATTCCCTCAGCTGCAGCCAACTGCACAGAAATTTTCAAAAGCTGAAGGAGACAAGCACAGGGAGAGGAGAGGTCTGCCTTCTGGAGCCTCTACACTCAGAGAGGTTGGGGTGGATGGCAGAGAATTCAGCTGGGGCTGTGGGCTCAGAACTGGCCCTGGAGCAGGTAAGAGCATCCTGCCCTGCATCCCCCACCTCAGCTCTGAGTCCACAGTCTGCAGGACCAAGAGGTTCTGGTCTGCACCCCCCGAGATCCAGCAGAACCCTCAGGGCTGCAGCAGGATGTGGCATCACTTGGTAGGGTCCTTGGCTGGGTCCTGCTCCTGCCCCAGCCCCCACAGCTTTGGGCCCCAGTTGTAAACCAACAAGCACCTCAACACTGCAAAATTAGGATAATCTGCAATAGCATAGTGCTCTAATTCTTGGGCTATAGAACAAGAACAGTTCTTATAGAGCCATGAGTGAGTCAAAACGGTGAGGATTAAAAAAAAAAAAACACAACCAAAAAACACAACCACAGACATTTCCCTTGCCTAGATTTTGAGGTAGGTAACCCCTATAGTTACAAGGACATAAAGAAATCAAACCCCTGACCCCCATCTAACCTTCAGGTGCTTGGAGATGGAGGAGTGGGAGATGGCATCATGAGTATGAGCTAAGACATAATTTGCTACACTTCAAAATACTGCACAGGGTAGCTGGGCACCAAGGAGCTGCTGGGTGCCTTTGACTGGCTGTCCCTCACCCACCTTTATTTTGAGATTTTCCTATCTAATCCACAGTGATATGAGAAGAAAAGCAGTCAAAATGCTATATAGTTTAGACTTCAGACTTTAAGACACTAGAGAGAGTGTAATCGTAAAAAGCCAAGCACCATAAACTGGAAATTCAGTTTCCAGGGAAGCAATCCAATCTGTTCTGACCCAGGAGGGTTCAGGCAAGGCTCCCAAATGACCTTGGGCCTTACTGGGGCAATGACAGGCACTGTCCCCACTAAAACCAACGTGGCACTGAAGTGCCTGTGATCCTCCTGGCTCTGCCTAGCAATGCCATTGCTGATACACTCTGTTTGCTTGACTGGGAGCTCTCTGGCTTTTGGTTAATGTATTGTATCACTGAGCACAGAAAAACACCAAACAGGAAATGCAAAGAGTGTCGCTCATGATCCCTCCAATAATTCCAAGATAACCCTCCTGCCAGTCTTATCAAGCTTGCATGGGGTTGCTCCTGAGCCTGGGGGAGCCCTGGGCTTCCAGCACTGGGGAAGAAGTGGCACTTCCCAGCACTGCCTGGAGCTGTGTCCAACCTCCTGGGAGCAGCTGGGGTGTTCCTGGGGCAGTGACACCACGGGTCAAGGGACAGTCCTGTATGTGAGCACAGAGCAGCCACTCTGGGACAAGGACTGCTGGGCCTGATGATGGCACTAATGATAAACCTTGTGAACAAGAGAAAGGAGATGAGGGTTTGAAGCTGAGGGTTTGCTTGGAGAGCACATACAAAATGCTGGCAACGTTTCTGGAGGGGGACCCAGCTGGTAAATCAGGGGAAGATGCTCTGAAGTGTGGCAGAGAGGGACCTGGGGATCCTGTTGATGGCAGACTGAATATGAGCCAGCAAGGTGCACCAAGCAGAGTGCTGCTGGGCCATCAAGGGAGGTGAGTGTCCTGCTCTGCTCTGCACTGCTGCAGCATCACTTTAAGACCTGCATGCTGGTCTGTGCACCATGATATAAAAAAGACATCAAGCTGTTGCAGAGCATCCAAAGGAGAGCCACAAGGAGCAAAGCAGCAAGACCTGCCTCTTACTGTCTGCATCCTACAGCCATGTTTCTTGGGCACTTCCATTGCCCCTGCCCCTCACATTATGCCTGAGTGATTGTCACTACACGTCATGCTCACCAGACAAGAGTAGACTCAGAAAATAATCTATGGATGTGGAAAATGCCCCAAGAGGTGGCCCTGGTTGCAGAGTCAGGATCCTTCATTCCCTCTGAAAGCAGACCCATGCCAGTGAGGCTGCAGGAGTGAAGTGTTTCTGCAGGAAGAGCATCCCCCATTCTGCTGGGCTGGGCACCTCTGCACCACCAGCTGCCACAAGCAAGAGGCAATTTCTTCCTACAGAAAGCCCCTCTGATCTAACAGGCAAAGGACAAGCAATGGAGAGAGGAGGTTTCTCCAAAATTAAAGAAGTGTTGTGCATGTTGCCTGAATCTCACCACAATCCTGAAGCAGCCCCCCTGCTCCTGGGGGCTCCCACTCAGCAGAGAGAGCACGAGGGGTGTGATGCTGGGTCCTGCTCCAGGCCAGGACAGTCCCTGACAGAATGGGTGCTGCAGAGATCCCAGAGGTGGGGCTGGGATTAGCTAGATCCCTGACAGTGTCTGGATCTGGTCCTGGGTGATTCAACCCTGCCAGCTCTGCCTGTAAAACACTGTCAACCAGGCCTGTGAACCCCCTGGCTTAGTCACTCCATCTCTCCATCACCTTGTCCCTTCTGTCACCTCTTCAACAGCATTCAGAGCTCCTCCATATCCCTATGTGCTTGCTACCACTTTTTTTTCCCCCCACTGCTTCTTTACCCTGTGGCATCTCCTACTTTTCTGCCTTTTCTATTCACACCACCTCTCCTAATCTACTGAATTTTTCTCTTCTACCTCAGCCTTGCTATCTTTCCCACTTTAATCCCATTAGATTCACTGTCTTCACACCAACCTGTCCCTCCTGCCATGCCAGCACCACTCACAGGTTGTCCCCAGCAGCCAGGATCTGCCCTACAGAAATGTCCCAAGAAAGGCAGGCATAGAAAGGTGCTTCCCACTTGGGAGCTTCATTTATAAAACAGTAGAGACAAAAAAAGATGACCCCGAGAGGCCATCTAGGCCCTTTTGCTGCCCAGAGGCAGGATCAGCCAGACCTCAAACATTCCTCTCAGACACTGGTTCAACCTGTTTTCAAGACCTCTGCAAAAGGAGACTCCTTACCAGCTCCAGGGCTGCCATCTCCTCCACACCAAAAAGTTCCTTCTAACACCTCATCTGAATGAGTTTTGCTGCACTTTAAGCCTATTAATTTGCAGTCAATCAACTATGCTCATGGAAAACATATTATTTACTTTTTTTTTTTTCCCCACGGACATTTAAACATTTCTGTTCCCCTTCCTGTTCAGAAAAGAATCTTTAAGGACAAGGGCTGAAAAAGGACTTGGAGAAGCAAAGTCCCCAGACGCCTCAGTTTTCTCTGTCAAGGCACTCACAGCACTTCACACCCTTCCTTCATGCACTGTGAGTCAAAATGATTTATTTGATTTGAAGTGGCAGCAAAAATTTTATAAACAACTTGTAAGGCTGGAATGGAAAAGAGAGGAAGGGAGCAGAACAACAGAGTGTTCACCAAAATGTCCTAGAAAAATCATGGGCTAAACTAGTAAGCTGTTAACACCAAGATACAGCTCCTCACTAAACAGAACAAAATACCAGAAAAATTGCAGGTAGCAAATACCAACTGAATTTGAAGAAGTTGAGAGCAATGCAGGGAATGGCAGATTGATAATCCTGACTTCCCAGCACCACCCCTCAAAAAATAAAAACAACCTGGAAGAAGAAAAGAAGAAAAGGGAAGAACTAACAGCACTTTGGAAAAGGAGAGGGATGATTCCCAGACCCATGGGGTTCCTTGAGGCAGCCAGCAAGTGTGGGACAAGGGTAGTTCAGGTAATGCTGAACCCTGGCATCTCCTCTTCTGTTCTCCTACAAGGTTAAGGCTATGGTAGGTGACACCATCACAGAGCACCACCCAGAGCCACCTCCACAACTGAGAAGAAATCAGGTCAGCCTTTACTGAGTGAACTTACCAGGACAGTGCCAGTAGTCAGCTGTGTTGTCCCATTACTCACAAAGGACTTGGAAAATGAGAGGAATGGTGAAGTGGCTGAGTTTTTCAGTAATATATAAATATTCTATTTGGTAAATTAAAACTAGCTGCAAAGGGATCTCATGACATTGACTGAAAGACTGATTAAAGGTGTTAAAAAATGCAAGCATGAAAAAATACATCGGGCTATTTTGCAGAGGGGTGAGCTTCAGGCTAGCTGTTAACAAACAGGAAAGATCTTGAGTCACTGAGGGGACTTTTATGGAATCACCTGGAGCTGCCAAAAGGCAAATAGACTGTTAGACATTAATGGAAAAAATAAATTTAAAAAATAGGATCTCCTAGATAAAGCAGCAGTGTGTCAACATCTTGAATATTCAAAGTCCTGCTCACTCCATCTTAGACAGAGGGCACTATTTCTGTACAAGAAGAGACAAACTGAACAAGAATTCTGCAGCTTAGTCCAGATGGTATATGCTATAGCTACATAAAGTCATGAAAAATAGTGAAGAATTAATGGAACAAAAGACCACAAAGAGCTGCTAAATGCAAAGATGTAGCTCCCAGCCCTGGCTCTGGATGTGCCCTGAGCTTCTCCTGTTGGGAGTTGCAGAGGAGCATCACAGGGTACCTGCCTGCTCCCTGCCTGTTTGGGGGCTGCAGGGGGGGTTTGTGCACCCATGTGGGCACTCACCAACCCAGCACCCCAGGCTGCCACTCACCTTCCTGCTGGAAGACTTTTGCTACAAATATTTGGGCTAAAACCCCAATGCTGGAACCAAGCTGAGGCTCGTGGGCAGTGCCAGGGAGCCAGGAGTTCCCAGGGGCTCTGCAGGAGGTGAGCAGAGGAAAACCCTGTCCTGCCTCTGGGTACAGCCCTGGACTTCAGATTGCCACCCAGTGCCTCTGGCCCTGCCTCTCACAGGCATCCCAGCAGTGAGGATCCCATGGAGGCTCTGAAGGAATGCTCAAGCCTGCAGAGTCAGGAGAAGCACACAAGGATTTTGTTGAGGACACAGCCCTCCCTGCTGCATCTCAGGACAGGACTGGTTTGCTCACACCATTGGTGCTGCAGTCCACAGCAGATGGAAATGGCACGTGTGAAAATCTTCCTTTGCAGGTGAGCAACACAGCAAAGCAGAGAGGAGCAGTGAGGAGGTGAGAAGGGAGCCTAAGGCACAGCCAGGGCAGGCTGTTGAGGGTCTGCAGTATTTTGGACATCACTCTCTCCCCACTGACCTGCTTCATCCAGTTGTGCCACAGCACTGTCACAGAGCATGAGCTCCTGAGGACAGAATACAGGCAGTTCCATATTTGTGAGGTCATATTTATATGACTTCTAAAGGCCATCTAGTCCAAACCCCTGCAGTCAGCAGGGACACCTTAACTGGATCAGGTTGCTCAGAGCCTCATCAAACCCCACCTTGAACATCTCCAGGGATGAGGCCTCAATCACTTCCCTGGGCAACCTGTGCCATTGTTCCACTGCCCTCATGGTAAAGAATTTCTTCCTAACATCCAATGTAAATCTAAATTTCTCTAATTTAGAACCATTGCCCCTTGTCCTGTTACTCCAGGCCCTTGCAAACAGTCCCTCTCCAGCCTTCCTATAGGTCCCCTCTAGGTACTGGAAGGCTGATACTGGGTGTCCCCAGAGCCTTCTCTTCTCCAGGCTGGACAACCCCAGCTCTGTCAGCCTGTCTTTGTGTGTGTGGATATCATTGTCTGGCTCTGTACACTTCTTCCCTGCTGGAAGTCTGTAAGGGAGGCTCTGAGCTAAATAAATTCTATTCTTTCATAGGTTTCTATTCCTTCATAGGCTCCAAAAATGCAAGTGGAAGTGCTCCACTACCTTCCTCCTCATCTTTGCTGCTAACACTGACCTTGCAGTGAGAATTCTGGGCAATATCCTCTGCTGAGATCTAGCAGAAGATGGAGATGAGGAACCACTGATAGGATTGCACAGGCGTGTGCAGAGCAGAGGTACCAGCTCTGAGAGGCAGATGTGTCCCTGCACGGTGCATGTGTCAGAGCACAGACACTGTCACAACTCCTGCCACCAAGGAACCCTACAGGGACCACCCCCACAGCTGAGGTGGAACCAGCAGGGCCTGTGCCCTTCCCTGTTCCTCTCAGTTTCACGTGGTGTCACCAAAGCAGTGACAGCCCTTGGCAGGCTCAGCCTGCACTGCTGGGGAGTGCTGTGCTCTGAGGCATGGGCAAGCCTGAGGAACACCCCTGCCAGCCATGCTGCCCTGCTGGAACACCCAGATTCTCCTCCCCAGGTCTTCTCCAGCATTCACATTGCATGAAAGTCTTCACTGTTGTATAAGAGGCTCTTCCTGGTTTATCTTAACCCCTACCAGCTCAACAGAAGCCCCTCTTACACAGAGATTGATCTACTATGTCCTTGTCACTCTACTTACAGACCTAGCATCTAGGATGAGGGGACCAAAGATAAAGGAGATGCTGCCAAGAGGCTGGCACAGAGCTACAGCAGAGATAAAAAATGCAGTGGAATGCTGCTGGAAGGAGATAGGAGAATGAGAGGGGATGAGGCAGGGAGATGAATTGGATGATAACTGTGAAGAAGATGGAAATGGCTGCTATGAAAAGGAAGAGAATGGTGGAGTGTTTCAAGGGGCCCGAGGAAAAATTGCAGCTTCCGTGACTCCTGGGCATGAAGCTCAGCCACCAGGATATGGAGTTTTCTAATTTACCTGCATAAAGTTTCAAGAGCTATTATAACAGCAAACACACCTTACCCACAGGTGAGTCACAGACAAACATGGTCTCTGATAACAAACACATTATTCTTAGAGAGACTCAGGTCCTACCTCAACGTGTGAAAAACTCAGACAACCATCCGAGTCCCTGGAAGGAATGGCAAGAGGTGGGAGAGGAGACAAAGGATCTCCAAGCTGCTGGTGCTGTCCTCCTCTGCTTGTTCCCTTACAGGTGCTCGTGAGCTTCACTGTCTTTGCCTTGTCTCCAGGGTCAGCAGTGCCCAAGGTTTTGATACAACAAGCCAGTCCCTAATCAATAACTGCATCTCCTTCTGCTTTTCATTACAAAGCTGGTGAGCAACAAAGAGAAGTGCTGATCCCCAAGAGGGGTGTTTGTTTGATTATCACCTGTGCAGGACTAGACAGTTGAGGTGAGTCACTAAGTCTACATCTTTTCTGTCTAATTGCACAAGCATGGCCGTGGTGTTGGAGAAACTCTCACTGCCTTCCTGAGAGCTCTGCTGAAGTTTGCCCTCCTATGGACAGAGAGGTCCAGCACAAGGGAAAAAATGTGTCACTTCTTCTAGCACAGCCACCATGTGTGGGCCAAAAGGAAATTTTTGGCCAAGTCTCATCACGATGTCCGGTTACACTCCCTCTGTCTGGTCCACACATCCATTCTGGAATATCAAAGGCAAAGGGAGGTTCTCTGGTCAGCCCTGACTCAGACCACTAAATGAAAGTAAAGGCAAGCTGGCCCAGGTCACAGGAGAACAGCTCATGCTCCAGCTTCTTCCAAGCACATTGGGAGCAGTTTGGATTCAAAACCCAGCAAACAGCATTCAGCCTGTGCTGACTTGCACACCTTAGATCTCTTTGAGGGCTCAGCTTGTCCTTGCTCTGGGGGACAATGCCACTGGCCATCTCCATCATTCAAGGCTCTCTCACACAATGATGTTCTGCACCACGCTGACAGTGGCTTGAAGGTTAAAACTGTTCCACAGAACCCACACGACTCTTGCCCCTCAAGAACACCTCAAAGTCCTGAGGAGCTCCAAGCTGAGCAGACAGCCCAGCAGCCTGGTGCCACTCAAAGCACAAAGCCTTTTTGTCCCTTGGTACCAACTTAGAGGTGGCACAGACCTATGAGGTCCTCCACAACAGATATGTCCAACACCTTTATAGAAGACAGCTCTGACCCTAAAAAAACCTGTGCAGTTAGAGTCCAGCTACAAAGACTCACCCAAACCCAGATCACTTTGCTTGCAGACACCGGACTGTTGTTTTCTCAACCAGCATATTTCTACAGTGGATTTCAAAGCTAAAGCTTTGAATGTGGATGTCAGAAAAAGCATTCTTCCTCTTCTAGAAAGGAGCTAAGAGATCTAGAAGAGAAAAGACTGGCAAGGAAATTCCCACTGGGTTAGATTATGCCATAATTTCTTCTGAACCATCACACATCTCCAGGGGGGCTGAACTGCTCCTGGAAGGAGACCACAGGGTTCTTCTGAGATTGATGTGGACTGGAGAATCCTCTAGGGCTTTTCGGAAGGTGAAACTCAGCAGCAGCATTGCTTCCAGTGTTGCACAGAGATTATAGGGTCCTGACGTTGACCTGAACCACCATGTGGCCATTTCTAGAGAAACCAGCAATGGTCCAGGGAAGCTTTACCTGGTGACAAGTAAAACTTGGTGGGCCTTTGTCAGGGTTGCACATGAACTTGTGCTCACTGGGACAAAGCTGTAGGCAGGAGATGGGCATGAGGTAGAGGAATCACCCTGCCAGGCCCTCCTGCCCCGGGGGGAACGCTGCCTGGCCCCCTCCCCCTCCAATATACCTGGGCTCCACTGCCTCAGCCAGGTGCAGAACAAAAGGAAACTAATGATTTAGTTATTGCTTCAGCACTGAAGGTTTGAAGGTCAGCCATTCAGCATGGTGCTCATTGTATGACCAAGCACTGCCTGCAGACCTGCAGCCACAGTTGGCTCCGCAGGGGCCGGCACTGCCCGGTTGGCTTCTGAGCGGGGAGATGAAAGGATTTTTTTCTAATGTAATAACTGACAGCCTCTTCAGTGCCGTTTGAACTGTTTACAGACTGAGTTAACGATTACAGGCAATGTGTACCTTGGCTGCTGCCCAAAATTCTTACCCGCCCGTCAGATATTATCAAAGAGCCCTTCACTGCTGGCCTGGAGTCCTTCCAAAGCACAGCGCTGAAATGCCGGCACAGAGGAGGGGCCTGCAGGGCCTGATCATGAAACCCAAGCTAAGAAAGCACAGATCTGCTCTGGCGAGGTGTCCCAGGGACTGGCCACCAACTCACCCAGAGACAAAGGAACACCCAAGGAGTTCCTGAAGCCCCTCGTGCCCCATGGTCCATGCTGGATGGTTCCCTGCAGGATGTCACCTAGGACTTTGCCGGTGGTGGCTTCCAGACTTTATGAGAGGGCACCACGGAGCCCAGGAATTCCAGGTTTCCCTCCTTGCACAAGGTTGCTGCCATCCACACCTCACTCTGTACATGTAGCCTGGGTGGTTTGTGTTAATGCTGGTGGTTACACAGCTTATAGCTACTCCTGCCAAAAGGGTTTTCAACACCCTCCTGCCTAAGAGTGTGGACAAGAACAAACCAGGTGTTAGGAGATTAGATAAAATCATTTCCATTGTTATTTGTAGCTGGAAATATGCAGGTGTAGGCATAAGGTCTGGCTAGATTCAGGTTAGAAAACAAACCCCAGCTCTCTGGTGCAAACTGCACCAGGTCTGGAAATCCCACTGAGACTAAGGGATGAAATCAAGACCTGGCAAGCTGTTCTAATTACAGCTGAGGAACAGAGAGAGACATTCAAGCAGCACTGAGGCTGCAGAGCAAACTGCTTTGGAGGCAGGAAATGCTGGGCTGTGGAGGATGCTCTCTCAGTCCTGCACCCACCTAGGCCTGGGCAGGTTCAGTGAGAGCAGAAGTTAATCTCTACACCACTTATTGCTTCTGGAAGTTTCTATCAGAGGCAACTTCCTAAATACAACTAGCAAAAAAAACCCAAAAAACAAAACAACAAACAAACCAAAAAAACCAGAATTTCCATTTCATATAGAAACGTGCCTCTACCACCAGTCCCCCTTAACACCAAACTTTAGGCTGTAAAATGCTGTTTAATACTGTTCACTGGACCATGTACAGGCTAAGGTACTACAGCTTCAAGGTAACTGTGGACCATTGTTCAACACCTCTGTGTCAGTCTAGCCTGGGATTTAAACTCCCAGCCACACCAACAGCATGTGCAGATGAATCCTGTGCCTCCCAGGAGGCTGCTGTTATGCCATCACCCTAAAGTTCTTCATAGAAAAGGCCAAAGAATAACAGCATGAAAATTTATGCAAGATTTTTTCTCCTGTGTTCCCAAAGCAAGGCATTTCATTCTGCACAAAAAATGCAAGTGTCTCTTTCTCAGGCTGACACAAGATGGAGTTTCCCAGGGATGCTCTCTGGAGAAGGGCTGGTGCCTTCACATGATGCCAATTATGTGCTTGAAATATGATGTATGTCAGCAGGTCCCAGGCATAAGAACAAAGACTGAATACCTAAAGGAATAAATTGCTTGCTTTTTAATCACACAACATACCAGCTTCCCATTGTCAGATTGCTCAGATGTAGTTTTTTCTTAAGAAGGATGACTGAGTGGCTGGTACACAAGTCTCTCTCTTCTGGGATTTTGTAGAATTGCCAGGAGACAGAAATGTAGATGCAAATATATTTGCTGTGATTTGATTCAATAAAACTTGCTAATACAGAGAACTACACTACAAAACTTGGTTCCTCCTACGCTTACTTGCTAAGACATGAGTTCAGGCCCTCTAGGATCCGCAATTCCCTGGCTGCTATCAATGACATCACTGACATCTAAGGAGCTGCAGGAATGCTGAGAATGCAGCTCCAGGCTCCTGGGGATGCTGAGCTCACTAGCTGATCCAAGAGGCATGAAAGATGGGGTGGCTGGGGCACAGTCCCAGCTCATTTGCAGCCTTCCCCTTCCAGTGCACAGGTATGAGCTCTTCTTAAAGCCACACAGCACATGGTCACACAGGATGCCCCAATTTAAACAGCAAAGCTGGCATCCATTGAAAATTTATCTCTGCAATGTCTCCAGCTGCTGAGCAGAAATAAGAATTTCAGCACAGGCAAAATGGGTCAGACCCAAAACTGACATAACCCTGTGGCTCATGTCTCAAAGAGTATCATCCACTTTTTATACCAGTCCGGCATTACTGGAGTCACTGAGCTGCAGGATGTGCCCAGAGCAGAGTGGTTAATAGCCCAAAGGATTTCACAGACACCTCATTCCTTTTTGCCCATTTGTAATTTCTTCCACAACATCCTCTGCAAATGAACACCACCAGGGATTCCAGCTAAGTCACTCACTATCCTTTTTTGACTGGAGATATTCTCACAGGAGACTTCCAAGAGCAATTTCTGTTGGCTCTCAGATGCACTTTTGACTATTACCAATCTTGCTCTGTGTAACCAAGCTGTGTCCTGGGGTGCCAGTGAAGGTAGCACTGACGTTCAAAGAGCTGGGCTGGCATGCTGAAAGGAGCTTGGAGCAGGTAAGCTTCAAACTCTTCCCCTTAGCTTCAGCCTGTTGGGAGCCTCTGAAGACTCCAGCATTCATCACCAAAGGGCATGTCTCCACACAGAGGCTCTTAGGGACAAGGATGACACAGCTTTTGGCCCAGTACTCCAGAGTCTGAGTCCAAAAAGGTGAAGAAATTTCTGTTTTCAGCCACCTCTTCTGCTGTGTTCAGAGCAGCATGGAGCTGTGAACACACAGGATCAAGGAAAATGGGAAAGAAAGGGAAATAACTACTCAACGGAATTTGGCCCAGCAGATTACCTACCCACTGTCTTTACTTGAGGCCTCCCAATAATGTGACCAAACATTACTTTTAAATGTTCCAGCCTGATGGAGTTTAAACAGCACCTTTTACTCTGCAAATGGGGGAGACATGCACAGTCCATTTGTCTGAAGCAGTGACAGCAGGTTGGTTGTAACAACACCTCCACTGGAGGATCCACCTCTCATCAACCCACCTCTCCTCAGGAGGAGACAAAGATCTCAAAGGAGGATGAGTGTCAGGATAACGAGGACATCTGAAGTCATAGTAGTGAGGGATGAAAGCAGCTCAGAAAGGAGAACAACCTGCCTGTTCACAGGAGGGAAGCCTCCCTCTCTCCTCTCTGGTTGTTGCAGATTGGGAAACACAACAGGTGGAGCTGCCAGCTTGACACCTGCCAGTTCTACTTTTTCCTGTTTTTTCTTAACAGTGGGTCCCTGCCAGAGAAAGACCACTGAAAAAGAGAGCCCATCACTGCCTAGAGATTCTGTTGTGGCTGCTCAGCAATATCATCACACTACACCGTGTAAAACCAGCCATCTGTACCTTGAGTTGACTCATGCAGATTCCTGCTCCTAGGGTTCTCGCTTGGTTCTGAAGGGTGGAGGTGGTTGCTGCAATCACAGAGTCTCCCTCTGCATTTGCTGCCCTGTGTCTTACTGTGCTCCTCCTCACCCAGGCAGGATGTCTGACCAAGGGTCTATAATGCAGAGATGTTGAAAACACAGAGAACAGGTTTTGGCACATGGAAACCTTGGAGGTGCTTGGTGGCAACCAACATGACTTCACCAAGGGCAAATCATGCCTGACAAATCTGGTGGCCTTTTATGATGGGGTCACAGCATTTGTGGATCAGAGGAGGGCAACTGATGTCAGCTACCCGGACCTATGTGGAGTGTTTGATGCTGTCCTGCACAACACCCTGATCTCTCAGTTGGAAAGATAAGGATACAATGGATGCATATGTATTCCAGATTAGGAATTGGCTGGACAGTTGCACTCAGAGGGTAGTGATCAATGGCTTGATGTGCAAATGGAGACCAGTGATGAGTGGTGTTCCTCAAGGATCAGTACTGGGACCAGTGCTGTTTAACATTTTTGTCAGACATCTGGTCAGAGGGATTGAGTGCACCCTCAGCAACTTTTCTGACAACACCAAGCTGTGTAGGGTTGTTGTAGGGAAGGGAGGAGATCCAGAGGGACCTTGATAGGTGGAGAAGTGGGCTGGTGCCTACCTTATGAAGTTCAACAAGGTCAACTGCAAGTTCTTCACCCGGGCCAGGGCAATCTCAAGTAAAAACACTGATTGGACAGAGAGTGGATTGAGAACAGCCTTGAGAAGGACCCGGGGGGGTAGCAGTCAATGAGAACCTCAGCATGAGCCAACAAGGGGACTGGTTGCCCAGGGAGGTTATGGCTGGCCCATCCCTGGCAGTGCTGAAGGTTGGATGGGGCTTGGAGCACCCTGGGCTGGTGGGAGGTGTCCCTGTCCATGGAAGGGGGTTGAGACTGGATGATGTTTAAGGTCCCTTCCAACCAAAATCATTCTATAATGATTTTATGAGTAATGTTGTCTCTCATACCTCCATGCCACAAGACTACACACTGCTGCCCCCATGGCCTGTGAAGGTGGCAGATGCCCATCTCCCAGGGAAGGACAGAGCTGCTTCCCACAGCTCTCCTCACCAGAGCCATGCCTGGTCCATGCAATGGGAATTTGCAGCTCTCTTTGCACAAAAAGTCTCTCCATACAGGGAAGCTGCTGAAGCATCTGTTCAGGTCTGCAAACTCTGGTCTGGACAACCCTCTGTTACAGCTCAGTTGATTTCTTCCTCGATACAATTCAGTTGATTTTCCCACCGATACTCCTGAACATTACATGGAATAATGTGCATTTATTTACACTGCCCAGCACACCAAGCCCTTGGTTTTCTCATGCAATCTGCATCACTGTCACTGAGTAAAGACAAAAAGCCATTGTAGCCCAAACCTGAAAGCCTACAGAGTGCTGCTTGGATGGTTCCTGGTGTATTAGGAATCAGTGCAGCACTTGAGAACACAGGGATAAATCATTAACAAGTCATTATTGTTCACAGGTATTTTTGGCAGGAAACCACTGAGGTCAGCTTGGACAAGCTGCTGTGGGGTAGTGGGGGTGGCACTTTTCCTGGAGCAACATTCAAATCCTCCTCCAATACAAAAAAAAAAAAAAAAAAAAAAAAAGTATGGAAGTGATCTTCCTTGCTGAATCTAATTGACATGAAGAGTGCCACAGTCCCTCCTTCCCACTCTTCCTGTCCTGAGCTTTCTTCCTGCATCTGTGATCAAGTCCTTAGTCCTGCAAAGCTCCCACCGTTCTTCTGGCTCCCATGAAATGACAAGGCTGTTCATCACCCCCATCCCTCACAGCGTGGGCAGCCTGGTAGCCCAAACAGCACTTCTCATTTACCAATCCCATGATCTCTCTGCTCACATCAACCATTTCTGCTAGCAGGGGTTGGGGAATTCCCAAACACTGCTGTTTCTCCTGGAGATCTGTCCAAGGATGGCTATTTCTCATTCTTCAGAAACCTGCAGAGACACCACTTGGGTACCAGTGTACCAAGCATTCCTTCCATTCCCAGCAAAAGAGCCCTCTCCATGCTTAACATTCTGGAGGCTGCTCCATCTTCACAGCTTCCAGCACTGTCAGACACTCCAGCTCCCTGAAACACTATTTATTCTCATTGTCATTCAGTTTCCTGCTTTGGTGGCCAGCTGGCCACTGACCCCATGGCTGTTTAGCTGTTGCCAAAGGACACTTGCAGAGCATCACGATGTGGCAATCCCCCTGATTATATGGATGGGGTTGTTTTAAAATTAAGTAAGCAAACAATTCTGACACAAACAGCTCAAAGGCTGCTGTGTGATACCTGGTGTGTCCTCCTGGCTAGGAAATATAGTATCAAAATGGGGCTGCCTTTAAAGCCCTAAAAATCTTCTGTAAAATGCCATGGAGACAGCCCAGCTGCTCAGATGGTTTTGTGCCCAGTCAGTTCTGAATGGTTCCGTGGTGATTTTTTTGCTAAGAAAAAATACTTTGAACTTTGACATTTAAAAAACACCTTTCATAAGCACACAAAAAAATTCCTTTCCAAATTCACCAGCTTCTGGACAGATTCATGGAAGCCAAGAAAACCAGTCAGGTAACTGAGTCCAGCTCCTGAGCCCATGCCTCCATCTTTCCCTAAAAAATTTTGACTGCTTCACCACAGACCCCAGCAGGGACATCTGTACTGCAAAGGGAAGCAACAGCTGCTCTACAAAAGCCTGAACTAGGGTAGGTAACTCCGAAGAGTTTTTCTGCCCAGCCTGAGGCTGCTAGCTCCCCTCCTCCATGTATCCTGAGAGGTCCTGGAGACCCTGCCTTCTGAGGATGTCCCTGAGCATCCTGAAACCCCAGTTGGGTTGTCTGAGCCTCAGCTTGCCCGGAGCTTTGAGAAACTTTTGCTTTAAGAGGTTGAAAACTTGTATTATTACCACAGCCTGAAAGGGCAAAGAAATGAAAAGTTACTATTGTCACAGTAGGAGCCTGAGGCTGGGGCTACCAACAAGGCTGTAATATGCACAGAAATAGTGGGAATAGGATTTGGTAGCATTTATGATTTCAGTCACTTAAAAGGTGACTGCAGGGCATCTCCTCTATTTCCCACTCTTAAGCCATGTGTGACATTTGTACAGATGGGTAACTACTCCAGGAGATGCTGGTTGTTTCAGAGCTGGTAGAGCCTGCATGCTGACCACAGGTGCCTCGCACACCTGAGGACAAAATCACATCAGTCCTTCCCAGCTGCAAGGCCAGCATGTCTCTGTGCTGCAGTTCTGAAAATCATTCACTGCAAACCCCCCGGTATTTCAAGGAGAAAACTTCTTTCTTCCCCTAGGTTTTCCCCCAGCTCTTGAGCTTGATGTTTATGAGAACTCCCCGGGATCTCCTGACATCCTGCTTTTGCACCTCTGCACAGAAGATTCATGACAGGACTGCCATCAAGTTCAACTAGACAGGTTTTTCTCTGTGATGATGACCAACAGCGTTCAAAGAAAACCCTTCTGTATTTGACATGGTTGCACATTGGCTCTGTGGCACATCCCAAGCTAAGATCAACATTTCAAGGCTCTTCATGTGATGGAACACCCACCAGGGACATTAGAGACTAATCACAGAAGCTACAGGCATCATAGAATCATCCAATAATTTTGGTTGGAGAAGCCCCTTCAGATCATCAGGTCCAACCCTTCCCCCAGCCCTGCCCAGGCCACCCCCA
Organism: Phaethornis superciliosus; assembly: GCA_023637945.1. Classification (NCBI taxonomy): domain Eukaryota; kingdom Metazoa; phylum Chordata; class Aves; order Apodiformes; family Trochilidae; genus Phaethornis; species Phaethornis superciliosus. The sequence goes on along the minus strand of JAJQWJ010000023.1, from coordinate 9,758,329 downwards.
GCCCATGTCCCTCAGCACCACATCTCCAGGCTCTGAAACCCCTCCAGGGATGATGGGGACTCCAGCCCTGCCCTGGGCAGCCTGGGCCAGGCCCTGACAACCCTTTAGGAGAAGAAATTTCTCCTAATGTCCAACCTCAACCTCCCTTGGCACAACTTGAGATCATTGCCTTTTATTCTATCGCATGTTCCTGGGGAGACAAGACAAACCCCCACCTCAATACAACCTTTCAGGGAGCTGTAGAGTGAGGTGTTCCCCCCCAGTCTCCTTTGCTCCAGGCTGAACACCCCCAGACCCTTCAGGCACTCCTCATAAGTCTTGTGCTATAGACCTCTTCATTAGAAGGAGAAAGTCTTCTCAGCTTATCAGAGCACTTAACAGGGATTCCAAAACCCTTTCTTTCTAGGGATTGTTCCTTTTCTGATTTTTTCTGTCCTATAGCTGCATCCAAGAGCTTCATTGGCTCTGGCGTGCCCCGAAAATTCATCTGCCCCTTGTCAGGGTTGTGCCAATGGCTGCCGTTTCCTCCTTCCACAATTTCCAGGCTGTATTTCCTTGCTCCTTCAGAACCCCTTCCATACCCCAGAGACTGGGGATGAACATCAAGTTGATTATAAAACAATTTCTTTGTGGATAGGAAATTCTTTGCAGGGCGTGAACAGCAGGAGAAAGAAAGGACTCCTCTGAACTGCGAGCTGGCTGGAAACCCCCGGAGGGCAAGAATCCGATCCCTCATCTCTGAGGAGCACAGGCCTGTCTGTACAGGCTGCAGGCCCAGGAGAGCTTTATGTGTGCAACACCACAATAACACACACCAGCCTGCTCCCAGCCAGCCCAGCTTCACCAGCAGCCTGCAGGTAAAATGGCTCCGTTCCTGGGCAGTCCTGCCCAGACCGAGTCCTCCTCTCCTCACTCAGCTCCCTCGGTGGGGACCAACTCCTTCCTCAGCACCTCTTAGCCCAGACACCCCCTCCCCGACCCCACGCACCTTTCCCTGGCTGGATCATCCACCCAAAAACAAATTATTCTCTCCTGCTGCTCCAAACCTACCTGTGCATCCTCCCAGACCTGCTCAGGAGGAAGAAATCCTCCATCTACTGACCACAGAACCTGGTCAGGAACACATATCAAATACAAATACCACAACACATCCCCCTGTGGCTCGCAGCAGGCACTGGGTGATTCTGCAGATGCCACCAAATAATCTGTGGCTGTCTAAATCAATCCTTACAAAATAAAACCTGAGGATCATAAAGCAGCTTTGCTGTCAGGCTCTCACATGCAGTGAGTAGCATATACACATAATATATAAACTAAGCAGTGCATCCAGCTGCTCTGGTGCTCACAACATTCAGAACCAGCTTGGAGCAAGGAGAAAGCAAAGGAAATGGACCTGGGAAAGGGGGAAGGAACCAACACTCCTGTTTCTGGACCCCAGCATTGCAACTGAATGTGTGCTGAAGCTCAGCTTTTCCCTTTACCCTTTGTCCTTTCTGGGTTTCAGGAGGTGATGTGATCCTCACCCCAAACTGGCAAAAGTTACCACAGCTGCTCCCTGGTTATTCCTGGTGGCAGCCCCTTGCCTGGGGTTCTGCTTGTCTTCCAGCCCACCAAGGAACCACCTCCAGGCTGGGGGGACAGGTCCCACAGCCTGGTTACAGTCTTTTCTGCCATCCCCACCTGTTCTGCAAGGAACACCCAGCTTCCCTGCCACAACCCCAGTGTCAGCTGGCAAAGGATGCCCTGGAAATCAGCACAGCTTCAAGCCAGAAAGCCCAGGTGGGGAGGAGACCACCACAGCCATCCCCCCTCTCTGCATCACACAATGGCTGAAGAAATGCTCCTGCTTCTTTCTCACCCTCCTGGCTTCACCACAAAGGGTGTCTGGTACCTCCCCTGGTACCTCAGGGTTGTCTGGTACCTCCATGAGGAGGGGGGGCAGGGGACAAGGGGACAGGGCAGGAAATGGAAGAGCAGAAAGGAAGGGCTGGTTGGGGAAGCTCAGCTAAAGTCTGATCAGGAATGTGACAGGAGCTGAGCAGAAAGCGTAGGGTGTGGAAAAATAGGGAGGAGAAAGATTGTTTTGGAGGAGAATAGGTCCAGAGCTCTGGGCAGTTTCATTAGAGGAATATTAAGTAAATGAGTCAGAGCTTGCGGTGCCTGAGGCTTGGGAAAGCTGCTGCTGGTGTGAAGGGCTGGCAAGGGAAAATGAGGTTCATGGCACGCTGTCTGCATATGAAATTCAACCATAACAAAACAAGAGGAAACATGTTGCCTGCCTAATACTTTTATTAACATTTGCAGAGATTGCAGTGCAGACGTTCGATCGGTGCCTTTGTCTGTACCTGACCCAGGCTCTGGGCAGAGCAGTTCCCAATCCACTGCACTCACAGCAGGCAAGGCACAGCACTCAGCTCTCCCCTCCCAAGCAGCACCCACCTCCCCACGCCACCTTTTTGATTCCAAAACTCATTGTGTATGTCAGGCTTTATGCATTCATAGCTGGAATCTGGATATAAAATTTGTCTCTTAATTCCTGCACCTAAAAATTGGATAATGCAGTGATAGCCCTCATGCCAGCATCCCAGGTGTACCAGTATCTGCTTATCTGACATGTGTGTGTATTTATATATATGTGTGTGTATATATCCTTATATATATACAGATACATACATCCCTCTGTGTGTGTATATATATATATATATATTTATCTATTTTGCAATGACAGAATCCAAGCCTGAGGTTATTGTGGGCAAACCAAAATATCTACATTTAAATAAGAATATTAATTTTATAAGCATCTTAGGAAACTCAAGGTAAGGTAGTTAATGCAGAGGATGCTGTAACACTCAAGATACAGGAGTAATGCAATACACTGTGCTAATATGACTGTTGTTATATAGTAAAAAACCCACAGTCACGAAATACACTCAACTGTTTGAAAAAATTCCAAAGTTTTATAAGTTCTACAGTCTATGCTTATATGGGGAAAAATGTATTACAGCAAACAACCAACCACCTATCCGTGGTGATACTAGCAACCAGGGAAGGCTTTTGTAGCCAGGATGGCTACAGAAGTGGAAAAGCAAAGTACTGCTGAGTGACTTCAGTCATCACCATGTGGGCAGGGCCCTTGTCAGGGTCAGGTCTGACCAAAACAGAGCTGTAGGTATCTTTACTGAGTTCCTTATCCATTTGGAGAAACCTCCAAAGTAGATGCAATCTTAAAAGAATACAGAGTTTCTGGTTTAAGACATATTGTTTCTGTAATAGTGACCATTATACATTCAAAATAGAAAACAGAAAAAAAACCAACCAACCAAGGAAAGAAGTCAGAGATTTTAGAAAACAAATGAGAAGTGTAGAAGTTTTCAACTGATGCAGAAATTGTTTGGAGATCCCATGGGAGAGGGAGCAAACGTACACCATCAATCAAAGGAACCAAACCGGGCCCCAGCAGCCCAACAGTGAACAATAAAGGAAAGAAGAACTCCAGTAGGAAAAGGCAATCTTTGAAAGCAGAACTTGCATCAACATGATGAGAGCAGAAAAGACTGTAATCCTGGCAAGTTGAGTGTACTGTCCAACAGAGGAAAGTATGCTAGGAGCTTATGTACAACCAATAAAGCAGGAAGCCTATCAGTGAGTTTCTGCAGCTAACAAGTAACACAAGGAATGAAAGATGCACTCAGAAAATAAATGCAAAAAACCCCCTACATTAATTGTTTGTATCAAGTTTTCTACAGAGGGTGTCAGGAACTTTTCATGCAGAGCATTTCAGCATGCTCATAAATTACTTGGGAAATGGTAAATTAAGTAGGTGACAAAATTGACAGGTGAAACAGAAATGTTTAGAATTATTCAATCTCAAGCTAATTGCGGAAGATGTCCAGCCACCCAGCTTATGGTTTAAAGAGCTACAGGACGCCAGTAAGTCCCACCCTGACCCATCATCCTGGCCACATGTTCCCCACTGCTTACCCTGTCCTTGCCTTCTCAATTAATAATAAAAGATAGGATTCACTGTTCTTCATAATGCCAGGACGAAGGGAGCACCTCAAACACTGGCCAAAAGGTTTAAAGTCAAGAAAACCAGTTCTTTCACAGACCCAGAGTTACATTCCCCAGTGAAAGATGATGTGGATGTGTAAAAGACACAGAAAGCCATGTGGGCAAGATCCATCCCTGCCAACAAGCCAAGTGTCCTGCCTGTCATTTCCAGCCCAGGTGCTCTCAGATCCAGAGACTGCTGGGATTTGGGAGGACCTTGATCTAGGCCTGTCCTAGGTTATCTTGGTCTGGGAGGGGTGTTGGACTAGATGATCTTTAGAGGTCCCTTCCAACCCCAAACATTCTACAATTCTATGATTACATGATCTTTTTTTACTGAGCTTTTTCTCATAACTCCAAGCATCTACCACACATACCTGTGTGTGTGGCCTATGTGCTGCTGAGCTTGTTGCCCCATCTCCCTTTTAAGACAACCCAAAAAGACACTGTGCCCTAGTACATGGTTCATTTGGCCTTTGACTGATGGACACCTACACTGTACTAGACCTAAGAAGTACTAGGAAGTATTAAGAAGTCCCAATCCTTTCCAGTGACAGTCTACAAAAGGGGTGAAACTTACTTACACAGAAGACAACCTACTGGTTATCTTTTGGAGGGACCACATCTAACATATGGACTGGACTCCCTGAAGAAATAAGCATCATCACAGATCTTATTTTTCCCTTCCAAGTAAAGACACCTTTGACTTCATATTCTCCAATACATGTAAGAAAACTATTCCTTTAAAACCAGCAAAGCAAAACTACTTACCCTACATAAATTATGCCAAAACAAGCAATTTATGAATGCAGGTACCCATGCTGTTCAGTTTGCTGATGGAAGAGGTTCAACAGTATCACATGCACTCATAAACCACACAGAACCTACCAGAATTAAACTCTTGACTCAGGCTTTCATACTGCCTTTCAATCTGTCTCCAGGCTCTGACGTCAAATAACGAAGCCAATCACACAGCTTCCAAAGGCTGGGGTTATCACCAGTATCTCTGTGGGAGGCCCCAGAAGAGGTGCAGCACAGTCACCCTCCTGCCTTCTTCAGACTGGTCCAGCTCATTTTGTTAACTTCCCCCCCTTCTCAGCACATTTGTGAGGTCGCTGGACACCCCAGAAGAGTGAAGATGCAATACAATAATCTGTGTTTGCTTGGCTACACACAGTGTTATGCCCATATAAACATTGCTCAAACACTGCCCAAGAAAGACTGAAATAATATTACCAGGCAATAAGAAGAAAGAGAAGAGGCATTATCAATTTGACTTTTGTTCAGTTATCCAAATTTACAACCTCGGTTTCTCATTTGATCCTGAACTTCCAGTCGATAATGGGCAAAAGTACATTGCATTCATGTGATTCATATGTTACCACAAGGCAGCCATCTCCTTGCCTCTAGATGAGATTGCTTTGTGGTTATTTTGGTATTTTTTTATCAGTCGAGATCACTGCAGTTAGCTCCAAGGATGCAGAATGTATCTGAATACTTGCTTAGCTCATTTTAAGAAAAGTGTACCATATATGACTTCAAGAGACAAAATTGTTTGTGGTTTTGTTTTTGTTTGGGGTTTTGTTTGGTTTTGGTTTTGTTTTTTTTTTATGTAGAACTGCAATTACTGTGTTTTAATTACAAAATGAATCTTATCTATATTCAAACCTATTTCATTTTCCATATTGTGCTGCAGCAGGTCAGAACAGTGGCAAACACTGAGTTTGTAACTCCTGGATTGAATTTTCAGGGGGCTAAAATAAATTTTCAGTAAAAAACATTGAAAAACTGGAAAAAAAACCACTTCCAGTTCCCACCTCAGGGTCTGATGATGTCAAATTTCCAGGCATTTGGAAAGCATCTCTGTTTACATAGGCTGTGATTTCAGGGAGTGAGTTCATAGAAATTAGTGCTTTTTTTCCATGTGATGCTCCAAGAAGCATCACATGGAATGATAACATGATGCTCTGAGCACTGGTGTAAGGGGGCTGCACACTGAGATCTCGTGATACAGGAACTTCTGTTCTTGTATGGCACAGGAAATTGGTCACTAGAGAAGGCAGTTATTGAAATGAATGGGAAATACACTGAGAGATGCTTATCTTGTTAAAACAGGGTGGAAGACAGAGCAAAACAAAACAGTGAAACTAAGAGAAACCCGAGGATATCAGCTTACAGGTGTAGCCTGAGTGGAAATGACAAATACTTTTTTCCTGTAAGTAGATCTGAAAGACAGTTGAATTCTCAAATTTACTCCGAGCTCTGGGAGAACACAATCGAGTATCAAAATGAAAAGATGAAAGAGAAATTACTTTGAAACTCAAGTTCTTCCCCTCCACCAGTGCTCATAGATGTCTTCTGTACAAAAGTCAGCACTGGACTCAGCCAGTTCAAGCATGCTATTTTTATTCCTACCAGATGATATTTTTGCTTTAAAAAACTGATTTATATGATTTCTATCCTGTAAACCTTTACCACTGCAACCAAATGACATTGATTCCTTCAAAGAAGAGTGAACACTTCACTCTGCTGGGCTTTGAATCAACCGAGTACAACAAAAAGAATAACTTGTAGAAGAACATTTTATAAGCACAATACTTAAAGTTGTTCATACCAGCATATTTCATTCCTCAACTGAAGAGAGAAAAGGAAATTTGGCAGAGGTGCACTTTCTTAATGAGCAATTCAGTTAACAGCCAGCCAGCAAACTTTTACATGGACAACACTCTACACACCCAGTATCCAGGACATACAGTGTCCCGTTTTCTTCACCTGCCCTGATCACTTAAGTGTAATAATTTAAATAGAACTGAAATTTCATCATTAAAGAGCTACCTATTTGACTGGAAAAGTCAATGAAATGCAGAAACCTAGATATGTGGCAGTCTTGCTATAGAGAACTCAGAGTGCTGCACCATCATAAATAGCATCAAAACCAAGGCTTGTCACCAGCTCTGATGCCTTGGCTGGTTGGGAACAATTGACATTTTAGTACATCCAGATACAGTCATAGACACCAATAAGATAAAGAATGAAGAGCTCAGAAAATACTCAAAGGACAAGGGACTGGTACCCTTGAAAACTCCAACTCTAAAACAACCAAAGGTCGATGAAAGGACAGCACCATGATGAAATAACAAATGAACATATGCTGCCAGTGTGATATCATGGTCAAATGTGATCCTCTAGGTACACTCTAGACTGACAAGACTGAATATCACAGGAATTGCCACACTGGATCAAAGTAAACCCTCATATGCCCATACTACAGATTGGCTTGTGTGACAGCCAAGGGACAGCCAGACTGCCATTAAAGTCTCCAGGTAACATGATCTCTCCACCAGGACACAGACAAGGTACAATACAGATCAAAATCTTCCTAATTGGCCTTCAAATATGAGCAAAAGCATAGAAAAAAAGCCCCAAAAGGTCTTAAGTGCTGATGGCTTCCATCTGGGTTCTACATAAAGTTTACAGAAGCACAGGAATATTCACAAAACATCTACAGTTCTTCAGCCCACCTACTTAAGTCCATACAAATGCATAACCAGAGCTCATAAGCTATTAAAAATCTCTCAAAGTTCTTAACATGGTCAACAGAATTAAATAAACATAAGGAAGTTTGCCCTCATGGAAACACTGGCCTTCTCAATACCAGCATTCATCTTGTTTACCCAAAGCATTATGTCCACTCATAAATACCACCACTTTCATTTCAGTGTGTTTTTCCCCTCACTTCATAAGTCATGGCATAAGGGTCATATTACTGCCGTGGAAGAAGAAAAAACACTGGCCATCATTAACATGCCTTCTTTGCAATGCACATTGTACACAGAGCTGTGTTCAGCACAAGCATGGATACACCTTCAACATCAGCCTCCAGCTCCTCCCAACCACAAGACTGCAGGGGAAATCAAGAGAGCAGTTAATGGGGATTTGTGCCATACATCTCAAACCAGCCTTCTTACTATCATGTTAGTGTCTTGTCTTCTTCAAATGACAATTCACATACATATTCAGAAGGTAACTCCAAGCAGTAATTCCCTCTCTGTCTCTCCCCACAAGTGGGGAGGGGTGTCTCAAGCTTAGAGTAGCTTGCAAACCACAGTCTGCCTGATTTGGCATCATTCCTGGAAGCATCTGCAGTGGTGGAGAACTGCACATGGCAACTCCACAGAAGTCAAGAATGGAGACATCCTCTGGAGAGGCTATTGTACAACTTGACCTCTGATGGAATTTACTGTTGGTCAGAGGCCCCACCACTTCAGCACTATCATAACATCTCCCAGCACAGTATGTTATGCAATTACCAGGATCTCTGCACATCTTTATCTCCTAGTTCATGATAGAAATGAACAGAGAACCTGATGGGTTTGCCTCTGTGCAGGCAGGAAGGAGATGGCCTGCTTGCCATCAAATGTCTGAGGAGCCATGCCACTTTGTCCATGAAGGTCTGGGGCTGGCTGGGGGCAAAAGAAGGGCTATTTGCTGGCTCCAGTGAAACTTAAATATAACCTGAGGAGAAACCTTATCTGGGAAGAGGGAATAAAGACATTAGAGGTTAGACACTGAGCAGTGGGTCTTTCTTGCTACCAGGAAAGTCACATTTAAGAACATGGTTAGAATAATGTACAAGCTGCCCCAGGCTCACGTTATCACCCTGTCTGGATGGTGAGACCCTGATTAAGATCCCATGTTGGGAAAGAGGTCAGCATTCTTCTAGCAAAGCTACACACACAAGTTTAGGACCACAGGGTCAAAGAAAATTGTAAATCTAGATGGACAGACATAACTGCTTGGGAATCTGCACTAATGTCAGCTACACGTTACTGCTCATTAGTCCCAGTGAACAATCCAAAATGACTGAAACACAGGTCTGTTTGAGGTCTAAGGTAAGAGAGGCTTCTTCCAATAACAACCATTATCTAGCATCAAAATTCAGAGGGAGGAGTTCAGAAAAGGGACTGGAGCAAATGTCTTGACTTTTGTGCCAGTCAGGTGAGGAGGATGGGCAAACTCCTCTGGTAACTCTGGCTTTAATGTTCCCCTCTGACAGACTGAAGGCTGAAGGATCACCACTAAAGCATCTTGCCTTATCCTGCAGGAGAATTTTAACTGAAGAAGGATTAAGCAAGGATCAATTAATCCTTCAGACTACAGAACCAGGAATGTGTTTGCCAGGAATCCAAGAAACAGGCTGGCCTGAAGGCAGCAGAGCCAGTACTTGGTGGAATCAATTTTGCAAACTTCCCAGGCTGTGCAAACTGTCCCTTCAGATGCTATCCAACAATTTTCATTTGTAGCCTGTCATCTAAAAGAGCTTTCTACCACTGATACATTCAGCATTCCAGATGCTGGTTTCCCACCAGGCACACTGGATTCCCTGGCTCCATGGTTTCTCACAGAGGGGATATCTTGTTTGACGTCATCTGAACGTGAAGACCTTAATATACAAATGGTATGGTTGGCAAGGGTTGGAGCCTATTTTTGATTTAACACATCAACTGGTCTCAGAATCATTTCAGTTGGAAAAGAGACCATCAGTCTTTAACATCATCATACCGACTGTAAACCTAACACAAAGTTAGTTGTTTCTTGTATGACATGTATCTTAACTTTTTCTTACCCCCATGTTCTTTTCCCATCCTCTTTCCATACTATTGCACCTCTTTTTAGAGGTGTGGGAAGCAGGACTTCATAGAGCATTTAACATATGAATGTATCCTGGATTTCTACAGGAGATTAAAGGTATAGATATTCTCTGTTATACTGCCTCTTTTTTTTCTTAATACCTAATATCCTTTTCATGACAACCATCAAGTACTAAGCTGACACTTCCATGGAACAATCTATTATATTCACAAGATCCAGTTTCTAAGTGGTAACAGAGAAAACAAGGGCCCAACACCTTGAAGAAATGACTGATCTTCCACGTGCATCTCCTTACAGTATTTAGTTGCATAAGCTTCTCCTGCAATGCTTCTTAGCTGATTCTCATCTTCATTACTTCAAACTAGCTACTGTACTGGAAAGCTCTGAAACATTTCCAAGCACTCAGTTTCCATGTGCTTATTAAACACAGGGGACAGCATGGCTACCAGCACACATCCCTGCAGAACTACAGGGATCAGCTTCTTCCAGGAAAATCTGCTGGTTACTCCTACCATCTGCTTATTTATCCAGGAGCCTCCTTCTTATTCCAGGTCCTAGTTTCCCTAAAAACCTTTGCTGTGAGAAATCTGGAAGTTTAAATGGAGCTACCTGATACATCTACTGCCTCCAAATCCACTTATTACAATTGGCATTATAGTTCCTACCAGCTTACTCCATGCAGATTTTCCAGCATACTGCTCTGGGTTTCATGGATGACTTGGTTAAACAAGAGTTCATATATATAGTTAATAGTTCAACTATCTCATCCTGCACAAGTCTTGGGTGAATATTATCTGATCCCAGTGGCCGATAATGTTAATTTTTTTCTATCTACATCACCATCTTGCCTACAGACATATCTGCCTGAGATAGATGAAAGCACAAGAATTACATTCATTTTTCTGCTATGAATTTAGCTGCCCCCAGCACACCTTCTAGACTTATTTTTTATAGGTTCTACGGCTTTTCAGGCAATCTGATGTGACTGAAGAGAATCTATGATTAGATTTTTTATAACTTTCAAGTTATTTCTCTTTTCTGCTTTTCACTGTGTTCTTACCTATTTGTAGATTGATAGTTTACTACAATTTTTCCTTTCTTATCCTTATGTTTTAGGTATGCTGGTATGATATTATCATTTTTCAAGAATTCTTGAGAGGTACATTTGATCTTAATTCCTCCTGTAGTGTCCATAAATACCTTCATGCCAGCCACAGCATTTATCTCTTAGTCACACTCTCAGCTGCTTTTTAACAACCTTATTTGATTTCAGGTAACTCCCATTCTGAATTAAAACACAACTGTGGAACTTTTGGCCTCACTCTCAACATCTTTGCAGGAACAAAATACATTACTCTTACATACAGCTTCTCCAAAGCAAGATTTTGAATCCCTGTCTTCTTTCCCTGACTTGCAGCTCACTGAAGGGTAATGGATGGAGCTGGAAGTCCCCATAACTGCTGCATTTCCTGCCCCTTCATCTCCCTCAGCCCACACAAGTTTCTGGCCAGCTGAAGGCTCTGCAATGTCACATGGAGCCAAGTTGTCCCACTCAGGAGTCATCAGCAAGAGAAAGCTACAGGTGGTTTTCTCAGGGAAGGTTCAGCAGGCATCTGTCCCACAGGCATCCATCAGTCTTTGTTTTATGGGGAAAGCAGCCAAAAAAGAGGCAGTGGTGGAGCAGGAAGACATGGGGCAGCACCAACTCAGGCCATAGCGAGGTACAACTGTCAGAAATAGCATCCACCAACCAAGAACTTATATTAATTACTTTTATGATCTTTTTAACATAGAGCTTGTAGGAGCTGCATGTTGTCTAAGTACATGGAGTTTGTCCATCACTCAGTTCAGGTATCTGCATCTCTCATGGAGCCATGTACTCAGTAGAAATCTTCCAGAAAGCTTTTGCTACAGCCATCTTCCCCTTGAGAGATGAAGTGGAGGTCAGAGGTGCTCTGAAGAAGGTAATGGAAAGACCAGGTGATCACAGAGGAGTAAGAAGGAGAGTAAAGTGTTGGAGGCAATGATGCCAGGCAACAGCCTAAACCATTCTGTACACAGGTACTGACTAAGAAGACCACATAAGAAAAATAACAAGAATTAACAATGTTCTGAGCAGAAAGCAAAATGAAAAAAAAAGATAAAAGAAAGAAACTTCAGAGAACAGATGAGTAGAAAAAATAAAATCTGACTGGAACTATATGACCTGAGGGTGTCTTGCACTTATCTGAATGAGACCAGATGAAATAGAGGGTAAGGAAGAGGACAAAGACATTTTTGAGGCCCTAGGGAAATGTTTGGAGAGAAGTCTCTAGAGCTGACATTCAAGGACACGTGTGCACCAGCATGGCTAGAAATGACAACTACAATTCAAACAAAACATTTCTAGAATAAAGGAATAACTGAGGTACAGCATGACAAGTGGAGAGGGGGAAATTCTTTTTCTCTCTTCAGGATCTTTGTGAGGTTCCACATATTTTGGAATAAAACTGCCTTAGTAACTAAAAGTTATTAAAACAATTTTGCACGTAAGATGATTCAAGACTGAAACAGTAACAGGCATACATATGTCAGCTCCCTTACTACTGTCAAATGAGAGTATCTGTATGTTTATGCTGCCTGGTGGTCCAACTAGCTGAGCATTAACATTCGATTCAAATTGCCAGCCAGGAAGTTAGATGAACTGCTGCAATGCACTCCGTGTTCTTTGACCTTTTTAATAGCCTGAAAGTTGATCCCCATCTTTAAAATATCTGAAAGCAACATTTTTCTGCAGCATCCTGCACAAAACTCAACTAATGCAAGAACCAATGCTCTCCATTCACTAGCAAAATCTCCTCAAGTTGTCTCTTCTGCTCTACTATGTGGCAATTACCTCAAATCCTTTTTCAGCCACTGTCTTCACTGCACCTGCTTTGCTCCATTATTGGGCCTTTTGGTCTACAGCAGGTCTGAAGTGCTATAAATTTTTTTGATATCTGCATCCAGTTCAATCCCAACATCTTTCTCTCTGAGTTTCTGTAGTGCCTGTCTCCTTTCTGTAGCAATGCACTTGTCAAACTTGGAGTAAAATCTGCATGGCTGAAAAAGGCCTCAAACGGTAGCTGAAGTGCTTTAGACACAAGTTTAAATTCTATTCTTTCATGTAATTGTGAACTAGAAATCACATTCTTTTGTCAAAACAATAGCAAATTTGATCCCCAAACTGCTCCACCTACATTAAAAGTTAACATGTCATAACTGAACTTGGTAAAAAACATAATTTGTTTCAGAGAGTTTATGGCCAGAGGAATTAATTCAGCTACCTAGGAAGAATTTCTGTATAGGACAAACCATAACATTTCTGCCACTATCCTGATACTGAGCACAGTAGCACGCATCAGATTAACCCATTTGATCACTGGAAACCAAATTACTGAGGCAGAGAACAAAAGAGAGATCACAGAGCCACTAATGCCCTTAACTAGCCCTTTAGGTGAGGGAAGTGACGAAGTGAGAAAACATCTGTTGATGTAGGTCGATGATTCATGTCTCAAGCTGCAGAGGAAGAGGATACACACCCAAAATTTCTGATCATTTGAACTGGATGGCTGCAGGGGGAAGAGTCTTCCACTTAAACCTGACGATACGTTTCATCTTATGCCTGCCAGTAACAGGGCAAGGCACACAACCCAAGCTTTTGTGAAACAGTATTCTCTCTACTACTACAGAACCCTGACACACATGTTTTAGCCCCTTATTTTGAGGTATGGCACTAAATCTCTGATGCTGCTAAAGAAAAGGCCCCAAGACAACTCTTTTCCACCTCCTGCCTGACCCATGCTGACAGCAAGCCCAAAGCTCTGGAGCATGAGATGTGATTATGATTCCTTAATGCAGGCTGAAAGAATTATGGGCACATGAAAGGTACAGTACAAGGCTTCCTGTTCTTTACAGATGGTGAAATATGGGGAAAATAACAGGTATGTAAAAAAAAAATCAAACCACAGAACTTTAAGACAGAAGTGACCACTATGACCATCCATGCTGTTTCTGCCTGCTGTACACCCTGCCCTCCTCTCTGTATCTAATCTCAAGACCTAGAGTGGAGGAAAGCCCCAAAAGGTGATAAAATATGAAGGTTTATTGCCTGAGTGTGCTATATACCCCTGTACTGAGAGTCACCTTACAGCTCTGCTTTCTTTATAAACAGTAAATTGATACATATTTGACTCTTGGCAACCTGTGCAACACAAATTTTTATTATACTGAAGACAGACAGACCTGAAGATCAAGCTGCACTGCACGTTTTCCATGACACGTATTTATTACTTGTTTTCCTTTTAAGTTAAAACTTGCTTGTTTGCAGACTAAGTAAGACTTTGGGAGTTAGACCACAGAAAGTTTTAGGTATATCTGAGAGATCTATGCATGAAAAACAACAGATCTATAACACATAAATGTCATATTTTTTTTCCAAAATAAAGTCAAATACAACAGAGTTCTGGATCACACAAAGTTTGTGATGTTTGTATTACTTTGACAATTCTTCAAAGTTTTCATCTAAAAATAATGAATTCACATGCAAGTTAGAATAGCTTTCCATAATCTGTACAAAATACCTACCAAATCTTTAGTTTTATGGAGGTGCAGAACAAAAAGTTATTTCTCTAATGGTTCAGAACCATTTCATCCACAAACCCAGCCTGGCTCCAGCCAACAGAAACGACTGAGACCTGTTTCCCTTCATCTGTAATCTCACCCCTCTGCCAGCTTATCTTTGGGAAATGTCCACTTGCTCCCTGGAGATATTCCAGGACAAATGTGTGTGGCCAGAAGTCTTCTGTTGACTGTCACTCGCTGCAGCCGTGTTGATTTGGCCTTCTGACCATGCATCTTTGCTCTGCTGCAGTTGGGTTTGTATCTCTCATTTATGCCTGCCCTTATGTAATTACTGGACTCGAGATCTGTCATGTTTTGAGTACTGAAATTCTTCTATTCAGGCTGGATCTACACCTACATGTGTCATAAATATTTCTGCTGGGACAATGACCAGCACCAGCTGGTGTACTGTGGAGCTGGAAGATCTGGGTTTAAAGTCCTTCAGCCTCCTTAAACAAAGAGCAGGTTTGCCACCAGATGTTTTCTGGATCAGGACAGAAGTTGTGCCATGCCAAGCTCCAACTCAGCTTCTGCTGCTCAGGAGAGGGAAGGAAGTTCAGGAACAGCCTCCAAGCTCAGCTTTTTCTAGCAGCCCTACACTGCATGTGGATTTTAATGGCTCAACTTTCAGATACACCTAAACCTATACTAATACCACACTAATCTACACTGCAGGTTATGCTATGTCCTCTGCCAATCCTGTACTATCTGTCCCCTTTTTCAAATCAGTTTGGCCTGAATTGTTCCTTGAGCAGTGCCAATGTATTTGCACTGGGTTACTGCTGCCTTTTTGAGTCAATGCTTTGTCTGTTCCCCAGAATGGCTTTTACTTTCCTGAGTAGTCTCTATGTCATATCTAAAGATTTTTTTTTAAGCTCTAAGAGCCATTCATCTCACTGTTTCACTTTAGTGCTATTTCCTGTTCTAAAGCTTAGTGTCAAAGTTCCACTTTTTGGTACTTAAGCAATGAATTTTATTATGCTGCAGCCAATACAAGTGGCTCAATTATTGCTAGCTTTGGAGTCAGTTCTTGCACATTACTTAATGTTAAGTCAAGAATATCTTTCTGTGTACTCTAGTACTAGCTGTTCCAAGAGGCAGAAATTGTTTCTTTGAACTTACTCTTATTGTGCTATCTGACCAGCTTATTCACAGGTAATTTAAGCCCCCATTATCATTTGGTTAGACTTTCCCACTTCTTTGATCTCTGTCAACATTATGCACTCAACATCCTTTTGTTGATCCAGGAGCTAGTAGTATAGAAGACTACTAATATATTTACTTTCTTATGGGTTGGGAGTGTAACCCTCTATAAGCAGTTAAGTCTGTGATTATAATTCTCCAATAGTGCTGTGCATTGCAACAAGAGAGAAAACAGCCTCTGTTTCCAGGATGATGTCTTGGGCTCATTGCAACAATTACAAGGGTTAATTATCATTGCTGTTATGCACACACACCATGCTCCTGTTCTGAATATATCTGTGTTGATTTTTAGCTTCTGAATTGTACATGTGCAGCACCTAAAAAATGGTGTTTCACGATCCTCCTCCAATTCTCACTTATTCCTCCCTAAATACAAGACTGATTTTAAAAACAATGTTTCTTAAGTAATTTATTTCTTTGCAGAGAGAGGGAAGAGGATAATCCTTGCTTTTGGGGATCAGGAGCTTGTTCTGTGTTGTCAAGGTTTTCTTCCTGCAGTTTTAAGTTAAAACAAAGTGCTCAGTGGGTAAAGGAAAGTTGATTTTCTCCTACAGTCACCAAACTATGTAACTGCTCAGATTATACAGAAATTAGACAAAGTATTTGTGAGACTTGCCATGAAATAATTCATATTTAGAAAAAAATAATTTTATATTTTTCTCTGCTAAATAAGAAGACAAGAAGACTGTTCCACTGTTTTACGTATCTACATACTTTTCCTACAGGTAGGCATGTAAGCTGATTGATTTGCCTTCCCTATAGTAAATACAGTAGTCTGAGTTTACCTCTTTTAAAATATAATTTGAGACTTTTTTCCAATCTTTTATCATTGTTTCCAAAATACTAGCTCCAGGCCTAGATGCTGTAATGGTCCTGGCCACACTTCATATACTAACAGTATCATCCTTACACTTGTATACAAGATTGGGGTTACAAAGACTCAAAGATACTAATGTTCAATTTTAATTATGTATGCTTGCATAGAAACCTTACTAAAAAAAAAGAAAAAAAACTTTAAGTTCTGAACAATTACTCAATCAGAAGTTGTCTTCTTCCACAATTAGATTTGCATGTGAATACTACTGTAATTCCATTTGGAAAAATCTTAAATCTCCTTCTCTCAAGTCTCTACAGCAGCTCTCTCATTTCCAAGACCTCATTTTCCAGTCTATTTTCAAACCACTCCTGTCAAGTATCTCATGTATCAAGTACAAACTAAGACACCAGTGAGAGTTCTTTATCAAAATTCAGCAACCCATCAGACAGATCAAAAGTGGAGGCTGTAAAACAGGCACCAGCAATTAGTCCATCTGCAAACAGCTCTAGGAATTCCAGTTGGGAGGGCATGGCAAATCCTTAGCTCCTCATGGATTGCCCGTTCCAGCTACCATCCAAATTTGTTCTTTCCAACAGACTTGTCTAAGGCTTGGTTCTTCCCTCTTCAATGCAACACCATTTCCTGACTTCCCTGGGCTTGTTTGCAGGAGAAGCCCAAGCTACAGCCATCAGTTCACCAGAGATCTGAACTTCCAGCCAGCTCAAAACTGCAAAACATGAGGCTGCTTCCCTTGTGTTAAGCAGCAGTTAATGCTAAGAGCATGTGCTACCTCTAAGCAAGCTGGAAAATTATTCCTGTAAGAAGTCTATGTGTTGGGTTTTGACCTATCAAGCCTGAAGTGGCTCTGCCTACTTGCAAAATACCTCTGGCTTTGCATCACTGCAGGGTGTAAAGTGCCAGAGGTGAGGCTGCCTGGGCTGAACCAAAAGGGACAGACAGGAGCAGGTCCTGGGCTCACCTGCTCACCCACTGCCACTCAGCCACCTGAAAAACTGAAAATCCTGGGATTTCCCAGAAGAACTGGTCACAGGAATGAGGGGTGGGAGGAGGAATTCATCACTGGGCTTTCTATTATAGTTAAAGAAGATATTTTTAAAGTTAGCTTCTAAAAACGTTACACACTATGACCACAGTTGATTTCTGGAGACCATGATAGAGAATATGGCAGGGAGAAATGAAATTTTAAAAATGTTCTAGCAGAAGTACATTTGGTGAGGTTCCACCACTTATGTGCAAGATTTTCTCTATTAAATCAAGGAGGTATTTCTAAAGATATATTGGCCAGACCACTATGAAGACAATTATAAGTTAAAGAGAACTTTACTTAAATATAGGCCTAACCCTGCACCACTTAGGCAATCCCATTGTAGCACTAAACTAAGGGAATATTGCTTTGGAAACAGGACTGGGACGTCCACTCTGCTTTTCCAAGCTAAGCTCTGCAGTCTGGGCATGAGAGCTGACTGCATCCTACAGGACACAACTAAACAGGCCTATCCAAAAATGGTGTAAAAAACCAGATTTCTTAACTTCATTCACTGTAAACATAGTCAAGGTCTGCACCTACATTACATATAAAGAACCAGTTGTGCAGCTATGTGTGAACAGGCTTAAGTTCATTTAAATAACAGTTCCAATGACATCAAAGTTAAGCACATGACCCAACATTTTTGCAATATTGGGATGGTGATAACCACACGGTCAATGATTTGTCCCAATAAAGCCTAATTCAGGTGTATTTAATATCTGACTATCTAAACACAAACTAAAAACAGTTCCTTCCATTAATTACTTACTCACTTTGTACCTGGTCAGTTAAGGCTCTGTTTCCCCTTTTGTCCTTCCAGAGGAAGGAACCCACTGCAGAATCAGGACCCAAACTATTTAAAGTTTCATTTTATAATCCGAGTTTTGATATGCAGTGGCAGAATTAGAAAGTGGGCTGTAGGATATACATGAGAGGTCCCAGGTGCACCTGCCTGAGCTTCCCCAGAGCACGGTGCCTGGCACTGGGCAAACATCCTGCTGCAAAGGCACAGCCTGACCCCCTGATCCAACACTGCCAGCTGAAACCAGACCTGGATGATTTTCCATTCTGCATTCTGTGGGATATGGAAGAGGAACAATCCCCTGCATGCACACAGGGACAGAATCCAGGCCCCAAAACATATACAGTGTAGGTCAGTATCCGTGTACACAAATCCAAGAGATTAGATTAGTGTTTCCCCAGCCCTCTCTGGTTTGAGGATGATGTTCAAAGGCTGAAGTCCATTTGTAAATCTGGCACTATTCATGGCTTAGTATTCAAAATGTTCCATTTGTGCCACTGTGATGGCAGGTGACACAAAACTCCCTCTTGGTATGACAGCACTTGGTTAAAAACACCCACACACCCCACAGGAGGGGATATGATCCTCTCCTTTCAAACAGATCCCACTCTATACTTTGTGCTCCATTGCAACACCACCTTAGTAAGGAATAAATATTGACTTTCCTGGACATTGCCTCATGATAGAACAGGACCTTGAGTACATTGGTCTAAGATATTTTTTTGTCCTGGTAATACAATTGCTTAGCATAGTTTTCATTCTAAGTTGTGCAAAAAGGCGTGGAAAAGCAAGCTTTATAAATGTCAAATATTGCTTATTTTCATTCTCAGACAGGTGACCATAGTATAAAACTGGCTCAACCGTATTTCTTTTCTTATAAGACTATACAAATTTTATTACTTTAACTTCCAAGGTACAAATGTAATTATGATGACAATATACCACATCTGGAAAGTCAAGACTGAAAAAAGCCATGCAAAAATTCATATAATATTAATGCAGGCTATTTTTCTATTCTTCCTTTTCAAGAATAATGCACAACTGCCAAGGAAATTACTGTTCAACATAAGCAAGACAGCACACTCCAGGTCTCAAGAAACTGACCTCAAAACTGAGCAGATGCAGGAGCTCAGCCTGTTCACCAAACAGCTCCAGTCTGTCTGGCAGCAGCATCTGCACCTCATGGGCAGACACTTCAATGTTCTCTCTAGTAAGGGTCAGAAACCAGCATCCATTTCACTTAGAAAAATAGATAGTGGTGTCACCAGAGGAATCACTGTGTGGGCAAAACTCAACTTTCAGGTACAGGCAATACACAAGACAACAACCTACGGGGTCAGTAATTCTGGTGGGCAAAGTCTGAATGTGTATTCTAGCTGTAGCAGAACCCCAGCTCTCAGCAGAAGTATAGAAAACCTTTGGGATTTCACAAAACCAAAAATATCTTGTTTTCTGCTTTATATCATTGGTTGAGATACACAATACTCTTTAAGGGATCAACTGATCATATCCAAAATTCAACAAAAATATCTCGTTTTCTGCTTTATAACATTGGTTGTGATACACAATAACAAGGGATCAACTGACCACATCCAAAATTCAACAAAAATATCTTGTTTTCTGCTTTATATAATTGATTGTGATACACAGTAACACCCTTTAAGGGATCAACTGACCACATCCAAACTTCAACATGAGCACAGGCCCAGATTGTGATCAGCTGAAGAACTGACCATTTGCATGATCCCTCTGCCCCAGGGCAGTGCACAGGGCTGGGAGGCATGAACACAGAGACAAAACCCCACGGGTGGACAGCTCATGGAAAAATTCCCTCTTCGCTTGGGTTATAAATCTGCACTCAGGAAATCAACTCAAAGGCATCGCGCCGGGAGCCGAAGCAGCGAGGAGAGAGAAACGGGGGGGAAAGGACAGGAGAGGTAAGGCAGGTGGACCCAAGCGAAACAAAGCTGCTCTTACCTGCAGCAGTTTTCCTTCGGCTGGAGTCACCTCAGCGACGTTGGCGAACTCCCCTTCCAGGATGATGGGCTCCACTTTCAGGGGGATCACCCTGATGATGGCTTTCTGCCCCGCCGCCCTCTCCGACTCGCCGGCCGCCGCCAGCCCCGTGGGGCCAAGGCCTGCCCGCAGGCTCGCCATCAGCAGCCAGAGCCAGAGGACAGCCAGCTGCAATGGGGGGCCAGCACTCATGCTACCAGCTGCAGCACGGGGCTCGGGCCACACATACCGCTCAGGAACGTGTCCTCACCCTGCGGCAGCCTCCAGCCCTCAGCACAGCTCCTGGAGTTTCCCAGCCAAGGGGAAAAGGGGGGATTGGGGCACCGCCAGCGCTGCCTCAGCGGGAAACTTCTCTGCTGCTCACCATCGCTGCTTCTCCTCCTCGGTGCCACGTGCTCGAAGGCCGCTGGGAGCTCAAAGGCATATTTTAAACAAACAAATTAAAAAAAAAAAAAAATATATATATAATAAAATAAATATCCTCAGTTACGAGTCCCTCCTCCAGCAGATAAATCCGGAAAGATCAGCAAAACAGGTTGCTAGCAAGAAATCAGTTCAGATATACAGGAACACCAGGAAGCGTGAGGAAATCCTCAGTCCCACAGAGATGAGGCACGGGGAGACATTTCCATGGATGTGGTGTCCTCCTGTCTCCCACCCCAGGCCTAGGAATATCCACAGGTGGAAAACATCCATCTCAAATAGCCTTGAGAGGCACCTCACCTTCTGGCCAGCATTTCCCACAACATCAGATGAAGCTCGTCAGCCTGAATGTTATCTGCAATTACCGGTATCCTCCTCAGAAATTACGCAGCAAGTATTTATTGAATTTACAGTGAAAAGTAGGTTTGCTTCTGCACCACTCTCTTCCACATCGAGTTGATCCTTTCCATCCTTCTCATGCCAGAAGTGGTTCATTCAAGTTTGCAAATCGACTTTTCTACCAGCAGTCCATGTTCAGAGTCTGACTCCGGGGGCAGTTTTCCAGGATAATTAATAAAGCACGGAGCTTCTCTTCATCCCTTCATGTTCCCAGGGGGAAAAAAAACAAAACAAAACAAAAAAAACAGGCCCCAAAACACTTTAAAAGTTTCAGTACTAAGCCAAGCAGGTAAGAAGCAAAAAGTTACAGCATATCTGGTTTCTCTAGCACTGTTTCTGTGCACGCCGGAGTTCCGGTATGGCCACTTCCAAGCACACATTAAGAGAATCCCGAATTAAAAGCCCCACAAAATCAAACATTAAGTTCCATGGACTGCCCAAAGGTCACATGAAACACATGAAGGACTCTCTGTAATTGAGCGAATTTAGGCAGAGGATATTTTCAGTTAAAACCATAGTTACAGTGATCACACTGCTACGAAGTGAAAAAGTGATCTAAAAAAAAAAAAATAAAAAAGAAAAAGAGATCTGCAAACCTGTTCGGCAGTGTGCCTGCTGGAGTCCGCAGGGGCCAGGACGGATGGGAAGGTTGCTGTAAATCCTAGGAAAAAGTTACTTCCAGTAACTTAAGAAAACTGTGTGGGTCTGATGACGTTTGGTTTGGGTCTTTTTTTATTTAAAAAATTAAAAAAAAAAAAAAAATCGGTATTTCTATTTAAAAAAAAAAAACAAAACAAAACCAACCAAACAAAAACCGAATCTAAAAACAGAGAAAGCAATCTCTCAGGCTCGCATGCAGCAGGCAGGTAGGTGAGAGTGGAGCTCCACAGCCTGAGAGAGAACCCAGGAAGATCAAAGGGAGAAAATTACAGCAGAGAGAAAGCTCCCGGGGCAGGCATGGCTGAAAGTGAAGTGTCCGCATGTCAGCTGCGGACCTGAGACAGAACCCAAAACCACTTCGGAAACACTCCTTTAAAACACCAAAGTCTCTCCTCTGGCTACAGCAAACCCAATTATCTATTCTCCAGGCAGGGAGCACGAAGGAAACTAAAACCCGGGACATGGGAAGCGAAGCCTGAGCGTTACCGGGGAGGGAACCAGGCGGGGCGGCGCGGGGGCTGCAGCCCCACAGCCCCGCAGCTCCTGCCCAAACGCCTCCTGCCCAGGAAGAGCCGTGCCCAGCGGTGCTGCGGCGGGACCCGGAGCGGGGCTGAGGCGGGCCGTGTCCTGCCCGGGGCCGCCTCGGCTCTCCTACCTGCTGACACAAAGTGAGGGTGGAGCAGCCGGAGCCACCGCCCCCCGGGACGGGACGAGCCGGGACGGGACCGCGGGCTCCCCCTCCCGCCCCACCGGCACCTCTGCAGGCGCGGCCCGGCGGGCGCTGGGGCCCGGGCAGGGCAGGGGCTGAGGCCGGGGCCGGGGCCGGGGTAGGGGCAGGGGTAGGGGCAGGGGCAGGGGCAGGGGTAGGGGCAGGGGTAGGGGCAGGGCGGTCCCAATCAGCGCGGCTGAGGGCGGGCAGAGGCGGGAGGTGCGGGCAGCCTCGTCCCGCGGCGCGGCCATTGCGGCCCAGGCCCCTGCTTGGCCCTCGCTGGCTCAGGTGTCGGAGCCGTTTGCGAGCTGCTGTCGGTGAGGCTGATGTCTGAATTTCGCTGCGCTTCTCCTCTGCCATCAGTGAGAGGTGCAGAATGCTGAGGGTGAGACCCACAGCGTCCCAGAGAGGCTGGGAGAGGAGGGCAGCGAGCGGCGGTGCCTCTGGAGGGCTGGGAGCAGCAGCGGCCTGGGCAGGGCCTGTCAGTCAGAGCGGGTGTGCTACACATCCAACCCAACGAATCTGCAGTCACTCCACAGAAATAAAATAAACAGGCAAACAAAGAAATGGTCAACTTTTTGTTTTAAAACTCGTGCCTATGGCAATGGTTGTTTTTGTTGATAGAAGTGTCAGCAAGAACTGCTGAAATGCAAAGCTTGCTTGTGACTGTTACACTCAGTTCCCAGTTAACACAAACATGGCACTCATTCAAGTTTAAAAGTTGCATTTATTGATGCCTAAGCAGGAGCAGAAAAGAACATCTTAAATCCCACTCTGTCCTCATTAAAAAAAATATGGTTTAAAATCTGGTCACAGAATTATTTATTATTTACTGACTGAACTACTCCAAGTAGTAACATAAACATGTACGAATGTGTGTCGATAAATATATACATGTTTTGTTACATTTCTGTATACAAAATACAAATATGTAACAGTAACAAATACTAATGCATAGCTATTAAAAACAACACTGTCAGTATAAACACAATCATATTTTCAAATTTTAAAACTTATTTTCAGGAACTATTTAAAGTGCTAACGAAAAATAACTTACTATTAGAAAATTATTAAAGCAGAAGAATTCCCCATTCATGTACAAGATCAGCAGCTGTCATAGGTAATGGATGCCCCCCCCAAGAAAGGATATGTTTGCTGCTGGAACAGAGCATCAGTTTAGGAAAGAAGAGCATTTCCTGGTTAATCACTCAGTAAATTTCACTCATCTTTCCTAAAGCCACACTCCTGAAATCCCTGACCCCAGCAGACCTAGAATCTTGTGACTTTCCTACACTTTTGTTCCATACACAGTTCCTAGCTGAGGGCCACAGGATGACTTCAAGCAGAGACAGTAAGAGCATGAAACACCATCTCTGCTGAGTACACTGAAACTTCCAACAACAGGAAAAATGAACGATTCTAAATATATCACTAAACCCAATTTGCTTCCCAGTGAGAAAATTTTGAGAAAGTTTATAAGGCTTCCTGTTTACAACAAGTTCAGACTTTTCTAAAGAATTCAGAAAACTGGTGGTGGCACAGGCAGGATCCTTGAGAAAACTTATGGTGGCACAGTCAGGACAAACAAGAGATTCCTTTTTTGAAAACTGCCTTGATCCACAGTAAAACAGAGGAAAACATTGGCCTTCCAATGCATGGCCAGATCCTTCAGGTCAAGAAAAGGAACAAGTACCCTAATGAAGTCACAACAGCACTACTGCTGCCGGTGTCACCTGCCCAGAGCTGCTCCCAGTCAGTCTCACAGAAGTGACTTCTCCTTCCATCTTCATGTCCGTAGCATTTGGTACCACATCATGTTGGGTTTTGCTGTGTGGTTTCTAGGACTTGGTGTCACCACATGGCAAAGAAAAGCAAATCATGTCAGCAGCCATCTGAAACAGAGGGAACAAAAGCCTTCTCCACAGCAGACTATGTACCAGGGCTCAGAAAAATTGAAATTGAAAGGAAAAGAGGGAGACAGAGGCAGGACTCCACTTTCAGAGGATAAGTTGTGAAGTTAACACCCACAAGTTCTCCTGATGCAATATTTTAGCACAGAAAGATTAGGGAAGAAGCTGTTTCCAAAGACTCCCAGAAAAAAGAGGTACAGACAGAAATATGTGCAGTCAAACCAACAGGAGCAAGCTTATCTTTTACACTGTCTGCTTCATCCTTCAGCTGACAGGTAGGAGAGGGGCTGTGCCAGCTTCAGGGCATGTCCACCAAGCTAAAAAGGGGAAATGGAGTGGAAATGGAGACCTGGACAACTACAACACTTCCCAGAGAGCAGACTCTGTGCTAAGTGTTGCTAATGAGCATCAGTGTAACTGCATTTCATCCCTGTGGAACAATCCCAGGGTAATGCTTTCCAAAATGTTCCTGTACATGAATTCATGACTGGCAATTTAAGCAAATGTTTTGCTTTAGATATGAAAGCTGAGATATTTCCTGATTATCCATGACACCAAGAAGTCACCGAACAAGAACTTACAATTCTGTGCTTTAAACAAAAGCCTGTCTTCTTTCAAGATGACATCCAGCCTTTTCTCTCAGCTTCCCAACAAGAATATTTCATTCCTTAAATGCTTGAAACTGATGAGTGTTATGAGCTGAATTATTAACCTGCATCATTATCTGGAACCTAGAAACTACCCTTTGAAGTAAGCAACAGCACTTCAAACCCTACAAGGAGCTCTTGGATGAACAACTGTGAGGGAAATAGCTTCTGGCGAGACTTGTAGGCTGCACCAGCTTCCCCTCTAGAATGTCTCCAAAGTGCACTTGATCTGTCCTCTTGTGTCTCTCTCATCTGGGGACATTTCAGTTTTCCCTTTAGTGACTCAATTTGTGAATTGTTTGGCCTCAGGTGTTGGGCTGCTTGTTTTTCTCATGTAGTGCAGCAAAGACATCAGGAGACTGGTACAAAATTGAATTAGTGATCTGAGACAAAAGGGTTGGACTTCTACAGTAACTTCATCACTCCAGTGGGTTTTTTCCCTGTTAATTTGGTCACCACCTCATTACTCAGTGTTTCCTTCTGAGCTGTCACCCTCCAGCAAACATTGCTGTGGTCTCAGTCTCAAGATGGTAACATCCAGGTTTCTGAGACAACTCTCAGGACTTCAGGTTTTGCTTACTGCTGTCATTTATACCTTTTCCCACAGAAGAGTCATTAGCATAAACATATCTATAGGAGCCTGTTGGTAAGTACACTAGGAGGCTGTAAAGTATAATATTTTAACAGAAGGCACAGTGTAGTACTTTCAGTATAGACAGTAGCTGAGCTATTCTGCTCTCCCCTTTCTGTAACCACTAGTTGAAAGGAGCTGTCTCAGTAATCTCTACAAAAATGTAGAATCTCTTCTTACCAGGGCACTTGCCACCATGTGAGCTCTGTCTTCTTTTTCTGCATGAGGGTTTTACTGGTGAATCTCCCTCTGCTACAGATCTGTTCACAGGCTCACTGCCTGATGTGAAGTCTCTCACTTCCATCTCTGATGACCTGGATTCACATACAATACTAGCACCTGCCTTAAAAATAAATAAAAAATAAATAAATAAACCCAAAGGTCCTTCAATATTACCTTGTAATCACTTTAGGGACAAAATAATAATTCCTCTATTCCACTCCCAAAGGACATCCAACAAGTGTTGAACATTGCCTAGATGGCTTACATAATAAGTGTTTTAAACTCAGAATTAATTTTGCTCAAACTCTCACAAAATGTCACGTTAAACAAAACACTAAATCAGAAAACTAGAATAGACAAAGTCTATTAGAATCTATGGAGAAGTCTGAGGTTCTCAATGACTTCTTTACCTCAGCCTTCCCTGGCAAGGGCTCCAGCCTCACTCCTGACTGGTCTAGCCTGAGTAAGGGTACATGTCCTCACAGCCTGATCTCTGCCCTCACTTACCAAGCCAGCTCTGAGAAAGAAGCTATGAGAACCCCAGGGCCACTCCTTCTTCCCAACAGGGATACAAGGAATGGCAGATCTGGCTCAAACAACTTGACTGGAGCACAGTTCTGGCTGGGAATCTCACCCTGCCCCACTCAAGTGTTAAGACAATCATAATGCATTGCTTGCTTTTTGGAGCCCTCTGCTGCTGCCCCATATGTATTTTACTGGCAAATATCCAAAAATCTGGAAGTTGTAGGTTAAAAAAAAAAAAAAAGCCAACCACCCATGTTCTGTTTCTGTTCCACTGAGGAAGTAAAGGCCCAACGGGAAGCACATAGAGTTCAGACAGAAAGATGTTCTCACTACCACCTCTTCTAGAATATTCATCTCTCGTCAGTACCCTAGTGATCAATAGCCTAGAGATGAAGGATTGTCCAGGGTCTGCAACGTTGTTTTCTCTTCAGGAAAAAATAACTTTTGAAAACTAATATGTATGAGTTTACAGTAGACAACAGGTCACCATGCTCAGTAGTAAAATCTTAGTAATTCCAAAAATGGCTCTCTCCCTCCTGAGTCTGTTGTTACTCAGTGTTACATATAGAAAAGGCATCCCATAGGGATGCATCGGTCCCAAGCTTGGAAGAAGTGCTCCTTGAATGTTAACCAAGCATCCTGAGCCCCCCTACCCTCCAGTACCCTGTCCCAGAAGAGTTCCCCCAGCAATTGTTTAAATAGGACAAAGTTGGGCTTTTTGAAGTTCAGGATTCTGATTCTACGTCGAATCCTGTTTCTACCACATAAGATCCTGAACTCCACCATCTCACGGTCACTGCACCCAAGGCTGCCCTCAACCATCACTGCTTCACCCAGGCCCTCCTTGTTGGTTAGGACAAGATCCAGCAGTGCTCCACTCCTTCCCCCATTGCATCAAGAAGTTCTCATCAGTGCACTGGAGGAACCTTCTGGACTGTGAATGGCTGAGGAGTCCTCCCAGCAAATATCTGGGTAACTCAAATCTCCCTCAAGAACCAGGGCCTGGGACTGTGAGGCTGCTCCCAGAGGTTTCCTCCTCCTGATCAGGGGCCTGTAACAGACCCCACCACAGTTCAAGGTTGAGGCTTGAGGAGGCTCTGAGCAACCTGATCCAGTTAAGGGTGTCCCTGCTGACTGCTGGGGGTTGGACTGGATGGCCTTTAGAGGTCCCTTCCCACCTGTATTATTCTATGAATCTGATAAAGTTCCTAACATATTTAAATCAAGAAAAAAGGTAGCAAGTAACAGCAGCCTGGGAAGCACTGTGCAAGAATTCACCACAAACTAAAGAATGGATCCAGACACAGCAGCACTAATATAGAGATTTTATTTTACTGTATTGAGTTGTACAGCACATTTTGCTTGTCACAATGCTATCGAACTGATTTTAGAGTTTTTGGCCAGCACATTGTGACGCTGACACTCACAAGAGCTAAAAGCAGTTTGGACTAATGGCCTGAACAGAAGGGCCAGAAGTACCTATTTTCAGGCTTCCTTCTTGCTTGCAGTCATTCCATCATGTGCAAAACAGGTGCAAATCCAATTAATTCCTTCTGCCAGCCCAATGGTCACTCTTCCACGTCTGGCAACGACTGCAAGGTACAAGGCAGGGGAGAATCTGAAGCAAGGTGCCTTCTCTTCCCAAGCCATATTGGTTGTTCCCAGTACAGAAAAGAAGCAGAGTCCAACTAAGTACAGGGTCTTCAGACAGTGCTAGCTTTGCTTGAGCTATTGGGATTTACAACACCAGAGGCTGACATATCAAAGTGCAGGAAAGGGTCATGATTCCATTCTCTCTGGCAGAGATGACAAACCATTAGCAAAAAAATTGGGAGATCACAACAGTGTAAAGTACTTTGCCTTGTTAGTACACTGAGGGCCCTCACAGGTCCTCCACACACACACATGAAATCTCAGGTCATGAGGTGCAGAAAATATCTGACATTTTCATTTAGCTGGAAAGAAAACCTGCCTTTCTGCAAAGAAACACCCCATGGTCAAACCCTTCTTCCTCACCAATATCCACAGATTTCTTAGAAAGGAGGCAGGATGGATACTCCCAGAGTGATCTAGGGAGTAAAAGCCCACCTGAAGCCCCTTTTTTCCTAAACCCAGTTCCTTTTCCTTAGAATGCTACGTGATTCTTGGCAACTCTGAACTTTGACCACTGTACAGGAGACAAAAAAAGAAGCCAAATTCAAGAGGCATTTTAGGTAGTGAGAGTTAGAGAGCTTGTTTCCACCACTAAACAGATGCCACACTTCATGTCTACCACTGTAGCTTGGTGGTAGATCCTCAAGTGAAAAGCACAGACTACAGTGTCCATGCCCTTCCCCACCCCTGTTTTGGTATCAATGCTTCATTCTCCCTTTCTTGGGTTACATTAAGTGCACAGAAATATATAGCAGCATTTGGACTGAAACCCTCACATACACCAGACAGCACATTCCAGGAGGTAAAACAACACATTATGGCCTATACCCTCAAGGTATCAAGTTTTCAGGATAAAGAGCAGTAGGAAGTGGAGAGCTGAGGGCAGGAAAAGGGAGGAGGAGCAACACAGGAACATAAGTTCTGTTTCCATGCCAGGAGAGGATCAGGGTGCCATTCCTGTGTTAGCACCAGGCTCTGACACTACATCAGACAAAGCAGGTGGGCAGAGCAGATGTGAAAAAGCCAATCTCCCATCTCCCCACAGTGTTGAGAGGCAGGGGCAAAGTCAAGTGTGCCCATCAATCATAGCAAAGCATGAAGATGGGCAAAATCTGCTCGGCACGTTCTCAGCCAGAACTAATTTCTCTTCAACACTCAAGAGAAAATCAATTAGTGATGGCTAATGAGTCTTGTTCACCAAGCTGATCACAAATCACACTCATGGAAAGAGAATCTACAGAACTGCTCCAGTCTGAGGCCCTTCCAGAGCACATGGTACCACCTAGAGCCTGCCCTCTTCCTCCTGCTACAGCAGCCTGCCTTTTAGGGGATGTTGGTTCTACACATGCCTTTCTATTGCTTTGGGGGTACTTTGCACAGGCAGTATCTGTGAAAATGCTGCTTTCCAGCCCACAAAAGAAAGAGGATGCAATCCCCTCTTCAGCCCTAGGTCATCAGACTACAATGTACAGGCCTGCCAGTACCAGAGCAGGGACAAACACCACTCTCCAATCTGAGCTCCTCTGCTCCAGACTGACAGTAAGACTGCTGAAGACAGTGCATTCAAGCTTGGTGTTCAAATGTTGCACCAACGGCCTTCACAATTACAGTGGAAGCAGAGTCACCCTTCAAACCCATGAGAGAAAAGGCTGGGGTTGGACAGGTCCCTGTCTGGCATTCAGCTGGAAGCCGTGGCGATCGGTTTCTTCAGATGCTGGCTCATCAGCTCCCTGGCACGAGACACTTGGATGTGGTCAAAACAGGAGTTACAAACAAGAACAGGGTCATACAGCTGCTGATCAGGGATGGGCAACTTCAGATGGCAGCAACCAGCACAAAACACGTTCCCACAGTTCCTGTCAAGAAGCAAGAAAAGCAGTGAGAAGAGAGCTGGGAACACAGCAAGAAAACTCCAGCAAATGCAAAGCATCCAGTTCATGGGCAAAGTACCAGCATTCCTTGGGACTTGTCAACATGTTTCTTAACACATACACTCTTCAGTACCAGATGACTGGCTAGCACTCAAAAGGAACTAATAGGCACTACTAGCCAGGAGAGGGACTAAAGGCCTTGGAAAAACAGAAACAAAATCAATGTAGAATGTAAATCTGCAAGGAACTTATGAGGCCTGGCTGCTGAAGGAAAGACCTAACACTTGGGTCCTAACTCCTGGGATCTGCAGGGAACAAACATTACAGACAGGCACTTTGTGAGGTTTGTGAGAAGCAGACTGAGAAGAGTGGGACTACAAGTGAAAATATAGTTTACCTGCAGTGATGCCTCCGTTTGGCCAGCCAGAATTCACAGTCACAGTTAAAACAGTGCGAGGCCATGTGGTCTGGAACCCACCGTGTGACCTAAGGCAAACACCTCATCAGCTTTTAGTTTGCAACACCACAAGGACCAGGTCTCAAGACCCCAGCATGGGTTTAGCTGTGGGGATTTGGGACACAACAAACTAGCCCAAAGCAAATCCATCCCACAGGTGCCCTTCTATCAGACACAGCAGCAGAGGTTGTCTTAAAGGACAATGGTGGCTCCTCTCTGCTGTGCTTCCAGCCCAGTCTGCTGCCATAATCACCCAAGCCAGCTGCCAGGAGAGAAACATTCTCTCCTGCTGCTGTACAGGGTCACGTACCTCAGTCTCCTTCTTATCAACAGGTTCCCAGCTTGCTTCTGAGAAGCAGTCTTCGCTGTGATTTGAGCAGAAATCCTCAGTGTCGCTGCCATCCGATTCCTTCAGACACGTCTGCAAAACGAGACCAAGTCACAAATCTCTTCAGCTGCCTCAGCAGCAGAGTCAGAGCATCCCCTGCTCTGGCTTGTGAGGGGCGGGTAGGTGGGTGGCCCCACAGCTCCCTGCACAAGGAAGCAAAGCACTCGGGATCACGTAGGAGCCATTGCTTGGCCCTCAAGAAGCAGAGATACCTCTGGGTGGCATGAGGACAGACCACACGGGGAGGATAGGGCTGAGGAAACAACCTTAACCACCCGCTGCAAAAGCAAGAGATGGAGAATGGGGGGCTGGAGAGCAGGGTGTGAGGGGAGTGCAGGGAGCACTGCTGTTGGAGCCCCATGGCCAGACCCGGGGTGTTAGAGGCAGGTACTTACAAAGTCATCCTCGTAGTCCATGGGAGGCTCAGCGGGGGAGGCAGAGCAGTGCCGGATGTCGAGGCGCAGCTGCAGTTCTCTCACCTGCCTGCGCAGCTGCTCCACCTCCTGCTTGTACCCAGCCTCGATCTGCCTCAGCCGGTGCTGAATCACATCCGTGGGGAAGGGGAGCCCGTCATCATCCAGGTAGAGAGGAGGCACGGGAGAAGGACATTTGGGTGGCATATGCTTGGGACCAGACCCTTGTTTCAGGTGGCAGGGTAGCCACGAACAGCTGGGTTTCCCTGCAGGGCCTGCAATGTGTGTGCTGAGGTGGCCAGAGCAGAGCCAGGGCTTGGCACCTTCCCTGGCAGAACACTGGCTGCTGAGGCACAGGGCTGGTGCCCGCAGAGGTTTGCTGCTCAGCTTCTTGCTACAGCAGCCATAGGAGAGGAGGTGCCTGGGCACAGGCTCCCCACCGGGGAGCGATGTCACCATTCCTTGAAAACTGTCCCAGTTGGACCCCAGGAAGGAGAACTCACTGCTTTGGCTCTGGGAGATCGGCTTGCGCCATTGCTCTAGTGGGACTCTCCCTGGCTGGCAAGGCTCCTCACAGGGCATGCTCTTTCCAGAATCACCTTTACTGTTGGCTTCATGTGGGCAGGGGATGCCCGGGGCAGGGCCTGGGATGTCCTGACAAGGGGCACTTGGTGCCAGGAACTCCTGGCTGGGAATGTCATGGCAGATGGTGTTTCGCTTGGGGCAGCCTCCTCCATTGGACGCCATGTCAGTGGCCTTCAAAGGCTCCCGGGGATGGGTTTCTAACTGCTTTCTGGAACTGGAGGAAACCTTGTCAACATTTTTCTGCCCAGAAGCATTTGGAGCTGGACATGTTCCACCCAGTTCCTCTGGGTACGTTCCAGTTCCCTTCTCTGCCTCCAGAGAGATACTGCTGGCTGGCACAGAAGCCCAGCTGCTCGGTCTCTTGCTGTGCTCAGCATGGCTGTGGCAAGCACTGCCAGCTTGCAGGGGAGGGCTGTCCTCTTGCACCTCCACCTGCTGTGTCTCTCCCACAGCCACCACGCTGTCTTCACCCAAATGCAGCTCAGCTCCCTCAGGGGAGGTGTGCCAGGGCTCCAGGCCCACCCGGACCTCCTGACAGTGGTTATTCAGGTTGGGATCACTGGATGTGCGGGTCAGTGGGCTGCTGGAATCGCAGGCTGAGAGCAGGTCATCCATAGATCTTGTCTTTGGTAATCTAGAACCCAAAAGCAAAGTAAATCTCACAACAAAACTCGCAAAACTTCCCTCGTTGAGGGAAGGGAAATGTTCCTAATTACAGACCAGGGGCAGGTGGGGAGGGGCAGTGCAGCAGCTGGAGCTGAGATGCACAACACTACAGCATGGTCTGCACAGCCAGGTGCAGCAGGGAGCTCTACATGATCTTCACCCAGTGGCTGGGGAAATGCTGCACAACTCTTGCTCTCCACAGGAAAAGTGTCAACAACAGATAAAACAGAGGAACTACAATGAGCAAGGAGAGAGAAAAGGCCTGTGGATAGGAAGGAACTTAGGTCTGGAGCTCTAGGCTCTTACCGGTCTAAAGATCTGCCACTGAACTCCTGGCTCTGAGATCCAGAAGGAAGGTAAATGTCCATATCATCCTGTCCCAGAGGATGTGGTGAGGAAGCTGGGAGATAGACTGCTGTCCACACATGCAGTGCTCGCACATGGCAGACTGGATGCAGCACCTGCAAAGCCACCTATGGTAAGAGACTAGAGCAAGAGGAAACCCCTCCAAACCTCTCCCCCACACAGTCCCTGGTGCCTGGCATGCACAGAGCCTGGAGAGCTGGGCCAGGGGCTCTACTCACCTGCTCAGACCCTGGCATATAGAGAAGATTGTGGAAATTCTTATTCCCAGCCCGGAGAAGGGACCACACAGAGCAGGTCCGTTTGTAGATGTTGTGCATCTCTCGCTCGCAGGGGCTGTTCCCAAGGAAGGTCCCATAGAGGCAGGAATACGTGTGCTGTACCAGCTTCACCTGCAGCATCAGGAGGGGAATTGGGAAACTGTCTCCTGTCTATAGGGGACACTTTTTCCACTCCTCTGGGCTAGCTCATGTGTTTCCAGCCCAGCTCATGACCCTCCTGCTGTCTCTTCTCTCACACAAGGCAGGAGAGAGAGGGAACAGCATGAGGAATCACTTAGATTGCAGTGAAAGCCACAATCAACTGATACCATACTCCCCCTTCTATACCTCTAACCTGTATTATTTCATAAGAGAGATTAATAGCTATAATTTCCCGTATTTTTTTAAATGTTTCAGACTCGTATAACTCCAAGATATGCAAATCAGACTTTCAATCAAACCAGTGCTGCAGATGGCATCTGAATTCAGTGGGCTTGAAAGGCCCCAGAGAAGAAGAAATTCCAGGAACAAGAGACTATAAACACTTCCTCA
This sequence comes from Phaethornis superciliosus, assembly GCA_023637945.1. Lineage (NCBI taxonomy): Eukaryota > Metazoa > Chordata > Aves > Apodiformes > Trochilidae > Phaethornis > Phaethornis superciliosus. Next base: position 9,724,766 of record JAJQWJ010000023.1, on the reverse strand, counting down.
CTGCAGTCTGCCCGCTGCTCTGAGCCTGCAGCTCCCTCTAGGAGGGGGAGGAAATTGAGAGCAGGTAACATCACACAGTCAGAACCAGGTCAAAATACCAAAACTGAAGGGCAGGGCTGGACCCACACAGTGCAGGTATGTCAGGAATGCCAGCACAGAGGCCAAGTACCACTTAGTCACTTTCCCATTTTTAAAGAATTCTATCTTTGCTTTCTTTCAACTACACCACTGTAAAGTATTGATTTCATGAAATTTTTGTATCACAAAAATACCGTACCCTCTGTCCCTGCTCACAGCTGGCAAGGAATAAAGAGATATTTGCATGCATGTTTCTTACCAAAAAAGCTTCATTAAATTCAAAGAGGCAAGGAAATTGCTTCAGAAGTTGATGAATAGCATCCAGCCACTGGAGAAAAACTGGGCACTGCTCATTCTGATCTTCAACCTTCTCCTGGTGACCACAGCGATCACCAAACTTGTGACCAAAATCCAACCAATCTGATTCAACAAGCACCTGGAAACCCTGTGAGAGGAAAAAGAAAACAACCCACAACTGTAGGCACCTTGCTGTAGGCATGCAGCAGGACAAGGCCAGCCCCATCTGCCAGAAGGGACAGGCAAAATCAAGACTCCTGAAGGGCTGGAGAGGAGACTGCACCGGTGCTCAGTTTGGGAGCAAAGCTACCAAAATGCCAGAGGTTTCCAAACACAAACAAACAGTTGTTCTTTCTATAGAACAAACAGCCTGGAGAACATACTCTAGAGAGTAAGAACCAAATAAACCTCAAACACAAGAGGTTATTTACCAAAGCACTGCACCAAGCACAGTTCACCAGAAACACGCATGAAGAGAACATGGAAGAACCCAACACCCACAGCAGTGGCTCTGAAATACCACAAAGCTTATTGCCAAATATGATCCTGCTCCTTGCTTTGGAAACTCTGAAACAAAAGTGGTTTTTAACACCACTGAGACCAACTAGCAGCATAGCACAACTCATACCTCCATGGTCCTGTAGTAAGGGTCCAGAAGAATCTTTGCCAGAGCTACAATCTGCGGAGTCCTGTCCCAGCCATCTGAGCAATGAACCAGCACGGGACGTCCTTCTCTGTCAACTGCACTGGAGACCAACACTGCTGCCTTCAGCATGACAGAAAGGTGCTGCAGCCACTTGGTACTCTCCAGGGCTGAGAGCCAGCTAAGAGGCGTGCAAAAAAGCAAGAAAATGGTTGCTTACATCTCCAGTGGAAAAAAACCAAAAACCAAAAAACAAACTATATATATTTTATCCTAAGTCTTTTTGGAGTCATCAAAATATGCTCAAGAGGAGCCAGACAGCCTGGGAATAAGTACAAAGAATCCAACCCCTAATTTCATTTTTTCCCAGGTACAGTTGCATTTTAAAAACCCTCAGAGGATACAGACTCAGTGCTACCAAGGCCGTGCTGCAATTCCTTCTGGATTCCCAGGGAATAAGCAGCATTCAAGCACTATGAGCACTTTCCTACCCCTCTATTTTCTGAGGTAGAAACTGGGGATAAGAAAAAGAGAGGGAAAAACTCAGGACAGTGACAGATGTGGTGTCAAGCTCAGGTAGAGCAGAGCACTCACTTGCTGGGGTCTGGCACCTGGCTGCAGACAGCACGCAGATACTGGAAGCTGTTGCGGATGGAGTGGATGTTGGCCATGCCCATGAACACGACTTCACAGTTTGGGTAATACTCTGAACATGAGAGACAGAAACATTCAGAAAGAGCTGCTGCCACAGCAGCAACTGTCTCCTTACACTTGGTTCAGCTCTTCCCACCCCCCTCCCAGCATCATTTCTGGTGTCCAAGCAGGCAGTTTTTTCTACTGAAGCCTCGCAGGCCAGCAGTGATATCCCTGGGATCATGGACTTTGCATGAGCAAAAAGTCCCAGAGACTGAGCACAAAAATGCTGGCTGGACTCCCAGCTGAGCTATAGGGCCCACTCAACAGAGCAGGTCCAAGAGGAAAATGTTCTGGGATGTGCTTCACCCTCTGTACCTTCACATTCACAGCCACCTCCCTTTGCTCTGTTGGCCACAGCTGCAGTGTAGGATCTGGCATCAAGAATCAGCAGCTTCTGAGGAGTTCCTGCATTCTCCACTCCTGAACAGGCAGTCAGGGATGAGTCTGCAGAGACAGCACAGACTGAGCTCCCAGCACCTCCCTCACTCCCACACCAGCCCCCAGAGCCACCCGACACTGGCCCAATACGAGCCCAGAGACCTGTCCCCCACGCTGCAGTTGAGGTGTGACAGGGCCAGGGTGACCCATCTCACTGTCAGGCTTAAACCCTGCCTTGCATCCCCTCTCTGGGCAGCCCCAGGGGTAGGAAGCCCTGGGTCCATCACAGCTCCTTCAGCTCTCACCAAAGTCGGTATCACAGGCCTCGCTGCCATCGCTGCTCCCGTTCTGCAGCATCCCACCAGGAACCTTCAGCCCAGGGTTCAAGGCACAGGCTTTGGCAATAGATGTCACAAGGTACTCGTCGTCAGCATTTCTCCAGCCCCACCAGCTGATTTCAGGCTGGCTGCAGCGTGCGATCACCGCCCCGTTGCGCGCGTGTCTGCAAAGGAAGCCACAGCCTCCTGAGGAGAGGTGAGCAAGAACCCAGGAGCAGCACCTGTGCTACCCCCTCACTGCTCTCCCTGCTGCCCCTCCTCTCTGTCACTGCAGCCAGGGGGGGACACAGGGCAGGGCGTTGCAAATAACCACATCCATACATCCATAAACAAAACAGAACCAAGGAGTGGACCTAAGCACCAGCCTGTGATCACCCTGTTTGTCAGCACACTAACTAACAGATTTTGGCCTGTGCCAACCAGCACTTTCCCAGATAGCACCCGAGCACATTTTTGGGAAGTGCAGGTGCTGTGTCAGGGACTGATCTCCACAGGCTGTTTGGAGAAGAGAAAGCTCCAGGAACACCTTAGAGCACCTTCCAGTCCCTGGAGGAGCTCCAGGTAATCTCAGAAGGGACTTCCTACAAGGGCCTGGAGTGACAGGATGAGAGGGAATGGGTTTAAACTGGAAGAGGGGAGATTTAGGATGGATCTCAGGAAGAAGTTCTTCACCATCAGGATGCTGAGCCCCTGGCCCAGGTTGCCCAGAGAAGCTGTGGCTGCCCCATCCCTGGCAGTGTTCAAGGCCAGGTTGGATGGGGCTTGGAGCAACCTGGCTTAATGGGAGGTTTCTCTGCCACAGGAGGAAGATTGGGATTAGATGAGCTTTAAAGTGCCTTCCAACCCAAATGGCAGTGGAACGGCAGTGTTTTGGTGTACAGAAGGTAGAAAAAGAGTTTAGCTATTAAAGGTAGCCTTCTCAAGGTAATACTACAAATGTTGCCAAAGAGTCCTCTTAAATTCAGAAAACTTCTTGGCTGCATCAACTTCTCAGCACTGAAACAAATGCTGGGCAGGTTACAGCTCTAAGGTAGCCAGTAACAGGAGACCCAGAGACATGCCAAGAAACACAAGAAAATATCAGCAGCACCAATGAGCATGAGGTCATCAGCAAGGACAAAGAGCAGCAGGTGGCAGTGGACAAACAAAAGTCACAACTGAGCTTGCAAGGAGCTTACCAGGTCAGGGAAGCACCCATGCCTTGACTCTGTGCTCCTTGCTAATCACCTCAGCATGATTTTTGTGTAGGTTTTTTTGGGGGATTTTTGTGTAGGTTTTCCTCAAAGAAAAAAAGCTCCTTTCTTGAAACTGGGATGGCAGAAGGTGCCATAGGGTTTTAATTTATGTGGATAAACTTGTGCTCTAGGGATCCTCCATTTCATTTCCGTTACTTGAGAACCTTTCAGAATCAAAAGCTGGAGTATGTGGTGCCTTAGCAATTTATCAGTTGAGCTTTTGCTCCCAAATTCATTCAGAGCAGAGCACATCTGATATTTTTAGTACATCCCATCTAAGACAAAGCAGTCACCCAGAAAACATCTCTCGTATCTCTCAAGTCCCCTCTCTGTTATTTTCTGGACATAAGAGGACTTGTCCACTATGCAAAGTCAAGCTGCTTAGCTTAAAACACAAGAAAGAGTTGAGAGGGGCTTTGCAGAGCTGTCACCTAAAGCTTTCCAACTGAGATGCATGTCTCTGAATGCTTTAATTTCCTGAGCTCTCTTGCTAGCATAGTCCCAAGGTCTTCTGAAGGTGGCTGTGCAGACAGGGTACTACTGAGGAGTGGCTGGCATACAGTGCCTGTCTGCCACTGGAGGCAGATAAATAATTAATTGTATCCTTTGTGTTGTTTTAAAAGTGAGTTGTGCCTGGAGGCTCCTGCATCTCTGCTGTGCATCTCCACTGGACTCAGATGGAGATCTGAATTTCTGCTTTGCTTAACAGCTAAATTACATTTTTTTTAAAGAAAGCTGATAAAGTGATAGCTTTGGTATCAGGTTTTACACATCTTACTGAAACCAAATGAGTTTAGCCTTGTTGTCTAAAAGCTCTGAAGCCTACCAAACACTCCTGTGGTTATCATGTCCCTGTGGTTATCATATCCCAGCTCCACATGCTCTGCTAACCTGACTTCACAGCACCCTGTACCACAGGGAGGAACAGGACAGTTGTCACAGGCTCAGGGGAGAGCACAGCTTTGGGGTTGTATTTACCTGTACACCACCACAGGGATCCTTTTCCATGATCTAAATGAAGCCACGTTCTCTAGCTCCTTATCGGTGATCCAGACAGGAACCAGCAGCTTCTGGGGATAACTGGAACAAAGCCTGGGAAAAAGAAAGCACAAAGGCAAAGTGAGGACTTGGCAATCAAAAATCTGCATCAGGGAAGCTATGCAGAGAAGACTAGAGAAGCTCACATTTCCTCAAGCTCAGCATGAGGATCTGGGCTCTTGATCTTCACACCTATCCCTCAGTCTCAATGTGGGAAAAGTGACCCAAAAAATGCTGTCAGGAATGAACTGAGAGAACACAACCTCCTTTCACCACAGACTTCATCTCCAGACCAATACTAAGTACCCCAGTACTTCCAAAGACTGCCTTTGGAACACCCTCTGAATTTAAGAACTCACAGCTAGCACAACTGAGGGAACCCAAGTGTAAAGCAGTTCAGATGAAATGGAAATTCATCTGATGGGGAGTGAGGGGGGATGTGAAGAGTCAACAAGACTCTTAACAGCATCTTATGAATGAACTTGATAAAAGGAAGATTATTAATGTACCCTAAATTTCATAGTATGAGCTTTTCAGGAAGATCAGAATAGGCTGAGCTAGTGAACAAAGCATGGTGTGTTCCAGAAAATGTCAAGGTATAAAAGCATGAGGCACATAACACACATAAGCATCACAGTAATTCATGAGACAAAGGTGACAATTAGACAGGATCAGCTGCTTCTTGGTGCTACCAGCCAAATAATACAGACATACATAACACTTCCTTTGGTCCTAGGCTGCTCCAAAATTGAGTAAGTGAAAAACCACTGTGTTACAGTATTCATCACACAGTATTTTTAGAGAGGACAAACCTCCCACAGCAGTAACAATGAGTTCCAGAACAGGGGAGGGAGGGAAGCTTGCAGATGATATGATTATTTAAACATGCTATTAATATAAATGCATCAGAAAGATCAGAAAGAGCTGGCAGAGTTAAACAGTGAAAAAAAGAAGGATTTTAGAATTAAAAAGACATTCTTCAAAGAGGGGAAATGTTTCCAAAGGACATAAACCTGAGAGACACTAAAATGTACCTAATTTTTTTTCAAAAAGACAGAAACCCCCCCCCCAAACAACAATAATAAAAAGGAGACACATCATTCAGTTTTTGACAAATGAACTGTTAAAAGATCAAAACTCCAAAAACCCTTATCAAACACCCTAAAGGTATTTGAAACACCTGCTACTGAATCTGAAGGTTTGACAGCTCAGCAAGATCACAACAGAAAATCAAAACTGTGCTCACCAGAACAGCACACAGGGAAGCTGCCAGAACTAACCCTGCTTTACAAGGGACAAGGCACTAGAAGAGATTAACATCAAAATTTCTGCAGGGCAAGTTATGGAACAATCTGCTAGGAACTAAGAGCAACTAAGCACCAGGACCAGATAATGCTCAGCATTTCTAGAGCAACCCAAATATGTACCAGGTGAATGATTAACTGAGATGTGTAAACTATTGCTGACATTGGCCTGGGTGCCAGAGGAATAAAAAATGGACGATATGGCATCAATTTTGCAAAATATTCTGGGGGCAAACATGGGAAACCACTTCAGCCTGACTTCTGTGCAAAGAAACCACCTAGCCCAGCTTGTGTGAGGGTAAAGAGGGAGCATTTGGGAAGGTCTTCTGTGGGGGGAGGTCACACACCCTCTTGTGTTAAGTTTGCTGGAAACACCACTGAAGAAGCAGCTACAGCTGATGGGGTTGAGTGGAATTGGATTTTCTGATAGGTGGATGTGAATCAACAAAAGCCTGGCTCCCTGGTTTCTGATTACACTGTTTAAAAAGGTACCAAACTTATTTCCACCACCAAAAAGTCACCAACAGACCCCCCCCTCCTGTGTCAGGACTAAAAAGATAAAATGTTATTAATCTGGCTGCCAGACATCTAATGCAAATTGATAGCAAACACAAGAATTCCAGGAAACCTGAATGCAAAGGGAAGACCCACAGCTACCAATCTGCAACCTCTGGCAATAATTGATGAAAAGAAGGAACTTTTTACTATATAAAAAGTCAGACAAAAAAGGGAAAAATGAGAAGTGAAATCAGAAGGGAGAGGAGAAGAAGCCAGAAAACAGGAGGAGCAGAATGATAAAAGTCTAGGAAAAGTGAAAAAGCTTAATTGCTCTCTTTCTTTCCCTAACAGCCTTTTTCCCTGGGGTGATTAATTTGGTTAAAAATCCTGTTCTGTCTGTCACCCACTATTAACCCCTTCCCAAGACTTCTTTCAAAGGTGGTGTCATTTTTTTTTCCCTGAATAAACCGCTGTAATTCGTTCAGATCATAAATCTGGTTACTTTGCAATTTGTAGTTTGTACATGATCAGTGGCCATGATCAGTTTTTCTTTGCAAACAAAATATAAAATATTAATAGTTATGGACACACTAATTATCACCTTTCCCTTAAAAGTAGTGAACTGTGACAAAATATGACAAAATATTAATTTAGAGCACTGATAGAAATGAGTAGGAAACATCAGCTGTCTAAACACAGAAGTTCAGACAGCTTTTTCCTCATGAAGTTAAAAATACATAAAACCACCCTTGCAAAAAAAAGGCTAAAGCTGAAAATAAGCATCACCACAGCGTAACAGTGAATGTTGTTTTCTTTGAGGAGGAACTACCTGTGTACCAAACCCACCAGCATTAAGGCTGATATGAAACAACTCTTATCTCAGACCCAGATGGGGAATGCCAGAATGTGCTCTGGGCATGCAGATCACCAAAGGTGAGAGTGCTATGGAGAGATCATGTAATAATTATATTACCATTGCATGTTGAAAGAGTATACTACTATCAAGACCAAAGGAGTGGCTATTATATGCTTGTATTGTTCTCATTTTATGATGGCTGTCACTAGGAACACACTAGTTTCCAGATAGGGACAACTTGGAGCAGACTTGAAAGACAATTAACAAAGCCATTAACTTGGACTATCCTGTCTCTAACAACACTGTTTGGCCAATGCTGGGAAAGAAAAGATAAAAGTGCTTTAAACAGTTAAATAGTAACCAGCTTCCTGTGAACAGAGGCAGGTGTTAATGATCAAAAGACAAGGCAGAATTTAAAGACACACTCCCCAAAGCAGCAAGAGAGAACTGGTTTCTGAGTTGCACCAGCAAGTTACACCACTCTTGAGATCTCATGATGTCTGCAGGAAGCTGTGACCTGACAGGATCTCCAGGCAGCAACTCAGCAGATGGAGGAAATAAAACCAGCCCTGTATGGAGCTCATTGAGGTTTGTTTCAAGTTCTTTCTTCCCCAGTTTGATAGGACATAAAACATCTGTCTTTAGAGGAGCTGGCTAATTGCTGTGTATTACTGGCCAGGATAGTGCAGAGATAGTGCATCTGAGTTGAATTTTCTCAAACAGTCAGAACCACATCCCAAAACCTAGCAACAGAGAGAGCCTGACTGCTCTCAAAGACATGCAAAGACTCTACCTAGGGCAGGGACCTGCAGGTTGTCCAATTGTCCACGAGTAGTTCAGGAAAACCATTTTAGTTTTTTTTTTTACATCCTTGGACAAACCGTGTAAATGCCAAAGTCATGCTAGCAGTCCAAAGGCAATGATGCAGTCAGTATGGCCAAGCAGAAACTGGAAATCAACCCTCAAAACTAGTGCTTGCTGCCTAGATTCCTAGGGATGTGAGAGGTGATCAGGAAAATTGCAGAAGTCCACTGGGATCTCCCTAGGCTGGTGTGCCCAAGGCTTCTCATGGTATCCACAAGAAACCAGGTGACCTGGAGCTGTTTGATGTACAGGTGATGGGGATTACTCTACTGACTGAGACAGAAAAAATTGAAGGAAATCAGTCATTTCAAGAAAAGGATTACAGGGAATGCAGAAATCTGTCAAAGCTGAATAAAATCCAATTGGCTTAGTGCCACCTGCTGCAAAGAATGCAGAAGCACTTCTCCAGGAGCTCCTATGCCCTTCTCTAGGAGTGGACGACAGGCTAGAACCACTGATCTGCAGGTGGGAAAGGCCTTCTAGAGATCTCCACTCCAACCTCCAGCTCACAGGGGACCACCTCCAGCAGCAGAACACCTGAGACTTTAAAAGCTGTAATGACAGAGAGCCCCCAGCCCCTGGGGAGCCACACCTGCACAGCACCATACTCCTAGGTAATGACTTCTTTCTCTCACACATCCAGCCTGAACCTCCCAAGCTGCAATGCGTGGCCACTGCCCCTTGCTCAACTACCTGTCTGTCAGAACAGTTTCACTCCATCAGTTTTGTAACTACCCTTCCAGCAGCTCTAAGCTGCAAGCAGATCAGCCTTTAGCTGCTTCTGCACAAGCCTTGCTCCTTCCCCACATTTCTGAGCATCCCAACAGTGCTCCACTGCATCACCCCCTGTTTTTCAGAACTGAAGAGATGCCCAACTTTATGAAAACTTTGTATTTTTCTTTTCAAACAACATAAGCATTTTAGAAAGAACGAGTGATGTTAAAAGCAACCCTATGATGGGCAGTGCATGCCAAGACCCAGAATGTCTTCAAGAATGAGTTATGGCTACTAGATCTGAAATGGCCTGAAATGGTCAGCATTTACACTTGCTGCTAGCTCTGATGATTGGGCTGTATTCCTTCCCCAGTTCCACAGTGTGGAGGGCAGAAAGAGGATCTGGCTCATATGCTGATCTGCCTGAGGGTTATCAAGGCTAGAACAGAGGATTAGCTGGAGTCTGACTCATCCACTGCTCTGCACAGGGCAGCAAAGGCAAGAAGGTAAGGAAAAAGGAGTGAAACACTCACTTGTAATTGTTGTTGATGTCAGAGACACGCCAGACATTCTGCAAGTCAAAGCCCATCCTCACCAGCTCCATTTCAAATCGGAATCTCACGTGGTCTCCTGAAAGAGCAGAGCACAGGGACATTATGTACATCTCCAAAGACCTGATGAAATCTAAGCATGTTAGTGGCAGCTCCATAGCAACTATCACAGGCTGGAGAGAAACCACAGGACAGCTGGGTGGCAGGGATCTTGCTTCAGCCAAACAGATTTGTCACACTGGTTCCTCTGCCTATTTTGTCTAGTCAGATCACCTCTGAAGTCTGGGGGCACAGAGCAGCACGGGAATGGCCTTCCTACACCAACATGGAGTGTGGAGGGTTCATTTAATCCACATTGCCCTTCTGACAAATAGGGCTTCCAACAGATGTCAGCAGCCCCACAGCAGGAGTGCTGAGCACCCACCCCAGGCAGTTCCCTCTCCCAGCCTGTTCCCTCAGAGGCTGACTCAGGGTTTGCTCTCTAAAATTTCAGCCTCGCCTTACAAATCCTGGATGTCTCTCTTGCTGGAGTGTCAAATGTTAATAAATACTGCAAGGCTCTTAACTTCATTCATATCCTGCAGCAACGATTTCCACAGGTAAGTTTATTTATATTAGAAAATAATACCTTCTCTAAAGGACAGACAGCAAATACCTCCTAATGCTGGTGTCTGGGACAGGGTAAGAACAAATTGTTTACCTTTTCTCTACCAGCTTCTTTTCAGTATCTTTTTCAGGTATGCCATTGCACCCCATCCCTCCATCTCAACCTGTGTTGGGATATTTCATTCAAGCTGCTGCTTCTCTCCTCTAATACCAGCATATTTTTAAGTCTAAAGACAGCTGCCAGTGATTTTAACCCCCCATTTATTCATGCTGAAGCTGTTTAAAAACAAAGCTTTGTGAACTATGTGTTCCTAGAGAAAGGAAACTTCCAATCCACACAAGGGCACCAACCCAACACCAGTTTTCTCTTTATGGATTCAAAGATTTTATCTGTGCCTGTGTAAGGATGATCCAGACAACTCTGCAGACCTGATCATGGAAAGGTCACAGCATTTCTAGGAGATGCAGAAGAGATGCAGATGGATTCATATCAATTATGCTGCCTCAAAGCTGATGATGTTTACCATCCAGGGAGAAGACTGCTTGAGTTCTCTATCATCATGATAGAAGTACTAAAGTATGGGCTGTTTTCTTCATTCACAAGGAGAAAGGGAAAACCTGCTTATGGGTTGCTGGCTCAGGAGGCTCCTTATTGTACTTACTACTATTATTCCTTTTAATGTTCTTGCTATCCAACTCCTTCTGGCTACCAACCTCATTTCTAGGCTAGGCACATGATGCCCCTCAGCAAGATGAACTTGGGCTGTGGCTACAGCAGAGCTTAAGACATAGTCAGACATCAGTTTATGGACAAGTTCACAGTGCACTGCAGGGCTTCTGGAGAGCAGCACAGCCAGGGAAGAGGCAGCAGCTCACCTGGACGGCAGAGATGTGCATGTTGGTCCTCCTCATCAACACAGACTCCCAAGCACCAGGCATGGTAGGCAAATGCAAAGAGGTCCTCAGGCTTAGCAGGGCGGGCAATGGCTCGAGTTAGCCTCTTTAGCCACTCCTGGCACTGCTTAAAGGTGGAAAAATGGCACCTGCCAACCCAAATGCAAACCATCATCAGTGGGTACATCCACCCAGCCAAGATGCACAGATAGGGAGCTCTGTTCCACTTTAGCAGGCAATGGAACAAAGCACCAAGTCATAACAACCTGGGCCATGAACAGCTTGATTCCAGTGGCAGCACAGAGGGAGACACCAGAGCTGACCATGGGAACTGGCCTGCAGTGACATCTACAATATAGCAATTAAACAGATACCTGATCACTTTGGAGTCCTTGCAAATGATGTGAAGCTGGAACATATCCCGACATTCCACACTTTCCATCATCCTCAAAGGCACCTGTGAGAGACAGGTTAAGGCATGGACAAGCCATAACAGAGCAGACAGAACAGCCTTGCCTGTAGGCCCATCATGTACAATCACTGCTTTATCAACAATCACAAGTCTCTAGTTCAAACTATAAACCTGCTCCAAGGTTTACGAAGCTTCGTGACCCAGAGTAGAGCCTCTGTTATTACTATTCCAATCTCTACTCCGTCCTTCATCAGTCTGCCACCCAGGGACAGTTACTGACCAAATCACACCCCAGACAAGCACAGGTAACCCAGCCTAACAAAAACTGCAGTGAAAGCTGGCAAGTCAAGGAGTGAGAGAAAAGCTCAGGCTCCCACTGTCTGCCTCTTGGTTGCTGGTCTCCAGGTAGGATAACTCTCACTAAAGCTGGCCTGCACAAAGCCTGAACAGTCTTAAAACTGCTTAATCCTTGAATTTAAAGAGAACAGCAAAGAAAAGCCCTAATTAGCATCCAAAGGAAGACCCCATCCACACACTGAAACACAGCAAAACAGCATCTGCATGACCAGCAGTAACTGCAGACAGCACAGGCACAGTTCCCCTGCCATAGACCACAGAAATGGCTTATGCTTTCCCTGTGCCTCCCCTTCCCCCCAATACTGCAACAGATTATTAGGGTTCGGGGTGCAGGAAGAGGCAGATCCAGACTTACATTGATCACAGAATCCTTGAATTTGATGTGAAGTCGGTAGTTGGAGATGGCAATCACAGCATCATTTGCATGGCCAAGATACTCCACCCCCTCACCCTGCAACACAGTGAATGGGACCTGGAAAGAGGACACCACAGATTCAAGACATATGCAGAGTACTTTGCACACCATAAATGCCAAGAGCCACCCAACTGCCTGGACAGTGCATCTCCTGCAGAAAATCATCCACACCAGCGTGCTGGTCCTGCACTGGGAGCAGGGTGCTGCATGGGGACAGAGGGCTTTATGGTTCCTGCTTTTAGGAGAGGTTAAATGCAGCCCTGGCACAAGCAGTGTAACAAAGGAGACCTCAGGCACAGCTCAGCAGGAGAGGCTCTCCCCAGCCAGAGCCTCATATGATCAGTCCTCTGTCCCAAGGCAGTGTCACATCCAGGATCCTGCTGGATCATTTAAATGAAGGCTCCTAGCAGCACTATGAGATGCACCTGTAGCTATCCAGGTAAGCAAATGAATCAAAGTTTTGCCCAATTTCTGCTGAAAAGGTTGCAAGAGAATCTCTATGTGCAGTTATTTATATGACTGTGGAAACTGGTAAGTTACTTGTGTTAGAAATTAATAATAAAATAATCCAGATAATCAAAAGTCTTTCTGGTTTTCCCTATCAGCCCAGACACCCCATGGCTATTTTTAAAACACAGGGTCCTGGCAGAGGGCCAAGTTTGACTCTTTTTTTTCTGCATTAAAAAGAAAAAAAACATGGCAGACCAGCCTAAAATTCACCAGGCTCCTTTTTCCTCAATGCCACCTTATATCAGGTGATACTGGTAAACAATTACACAAAAATGTCATGAATATTTAAGATTTCAGCCAGAGCCTTTTACTTGCCAGACACAACATCTGATGAAACAATTCATTACACTGTAATTAGTACAAGACAGACCACCTTGTCTTTATTTCTAACCTGTTTCCATGGCTTGGGTATATGCTGCCTAAAAATTGAATTTCCTGGGTATCAGACCTCATGTGCAAGTGACTAACAACTTCTTAAGTTACTTGTGAGAAAGTAACAACCTTAGGCTGGCACCTGTCTGAAAACTCTTAAAATGTTTATCATTTGACATCAAGATAGTATACTCTATTTTTGCAGTGCATTTATGCATGCTTGCAGAGCTGGTTTTAGTTTACATGTGTTTCTTCTGCTTATGTGGGTCTTTCACACAGCAACAGAAGGTAGACAGATTAGAAATGGGATGGTAAAACTGCAGGAACTGACAGAGGGAAATCCTGAAATAAAATTATGTGCCCAAATACAGCTTCACTTTACTTTATGAGAAAAAAAAAACAAACACTGAATTTAAATTACCCTTTGGGAAGGGTGAACTTTATGGTCCTCCACAGAGAAGACCAAAGCAGATTCTGCTCTTCTCCAAGTGGTCTCAGCTCTGAGTATCTCAGCAGCTTCACCTCTCAAAGGCCACAGTGCTGCAGCCTTGACCCTGGGCACCTCCTCAGCCCATGTTCCTTCTCTCAGGTCAAGCCTCCCCGTGCTTCTCTCAGCACCCTTTACTAAGAGGATGGCAATCACAGAGGAACCAAATACTGCAGAGCAGTGAAAACATACAGCATGAGCCTGGCTCCCACCACAGAAGGACAATGAACACGAGGACAAGGTGTCAGAGCTTGACATTAAAGGAAGAAACAAACTCCTTGGCTCAGAATACTGCTCAGAATACCACCCTTGTTGCACAGCAGCAACAGCACCTGGATCTCTCTCAAGGGCTTTGTGCAGCAGGAGCCTGGTATCTCACAGGGTTTTCTCTTCCCAACAGCTCTGCAGCAGGGAGCAACATGTCTGAGGGCCAGATGAGCCCCTGCAACTGCATGCTGTGGCTGCAGGGAGCACACACAGCCTTACCCTGACATTCCCCTTGTCCCAGAGAGCATCTGCTGCAGGGAGCCACGCAGGCAGCGTCACGATCTGTCAGCACAGGCTGTGGGTAGGGTGTACCCAGCATGGCTCTGTTGTGTCACACTCCAGCACTATTTCCAAGCAGTAGATGCAATGCTGGACAAATGGCAGCATCTTGGCAGGGCTGGGAAGGCAAGGCCAGGGTGTTCAGAGCTGCTGTCAGCAGCCTCCAGAAGGACTCACAGGTCTGAATGTGACCCCAGCCCCAGCCAGCCTGTGGCCTCTAGAACATGTCCTGGGCTGGAGAGCTGCTCTCAGGTTTCACACTACCAGAGAAGAGCCTGCCACAGACAGAAGGATGGTTTTGGTTTTCTTCCTTACCTGCAATGACTCTTCCTCCTTCACAAGCTCTTTTGGGGGGAACAAGTCCTTGGCCTGGATATACTCCAAACTGGGTGGGCCTTCCTCACCCTGCAAACAAAACACAGATTGAGAAAGGCCCCAACCAGTACATGTTATGAAAAAGCAAAAATCTAAGCTGTTGGATACTCTTGACACCCCAATACCTTGAAGATCTCTTGGACCTGTGCATGGAAATGCCTGTGCTGCATCAGGACCATACTCAGCACTGCAGAACCACAGCAGCTCCTCTGGAAGTACACAGCACAGTGAAAGTCTGAGACAGGTCTCCAAGTTCCATCTTTTCCAACTGCTTGGTATTTGGAAAGCCAAGTAGAAACACCTTGACCATGCACAGGGCTTTGGACTGATGGGACAGTAACTTGTTGGCCTACCCTTCCCCTCTTACACTCACAAGGACTGCTTTTCTTTTGAGAATTTTCACTTTTGCTCTTGACCCAAAGAAATCTTAGAAGAACTTGAAACTTTTTGAGGAGAATATGTGAGTGTGAAACATAACCCTGTAACAACTGCATCTCAGTGCAGGCCACTCATGACATGAGTTACTGACTGGTGACAGCACCCAAGCAGGGCATTTGTCTTCAGGGCAGCTGAACATATCTAACCTGCTCAGAAAATAAACCCTGGAAAGCACATGGAGGCCTTGGAGGGGTGGTCTGAGAGGATACACAGAACTTGGACATGCCATCCTTGGAAAAGTGAAGGGAGTGTCTCAGTCTGGAACACGAATCTCCAGCCACTCACTAAATCTCAGTCCTCATTTTCACCAATCCTCACCCCATGCTGCCAAACCACTGACTCACTACACTCATCAGCATCTAGACATTCAGCTGAGGATGCTTGTCTGCTGGGAGCCCAGGATGGTGTTAATTCCACACCAATTTGGAGTGGGAATGTTTTCTTCACAATGCCTCTTGCTACTGCTTCTCTATGCTCCAGCATTTATTAGAAAATACTCTTCTAAATTGAAATATCTTTCTGGCTAAGTCACCTGAGCCAGAACCCTGAATTCTGAGCTGAAGAAATGAGAACCTAGGCTCCTCTCACTCAGTTATATTTAAAATCATGCTGAATCCCCTTATGCTGCTGAGGGCTGCATCACCCAGACAGCACAGAGAGGCAACCAGACCCCACACAACCCATCTCACCCCTGGGTGCAGAGGCACCTGTGCACACCCTGCCCCTGGCAAGCACAAAGCCTACAACAACTCCAGCTGGAGGCCAAGGCTCTGCTCCTCCTCACCATCCACCAGGTCCCTGAGTGAGGCTGCAAGGGCCACAGAGCACAGCCTGGGCTCCAGCAGCCACCAGTGACTGGAGACCACGGGGGCTCAGGGGCTTCTCCAGCCCATGGTTCACTCCAGTGCTGAGGCACCTGCCCAGGAGAGCACAAAGGAAAGGTCTGCACCTCTGTGCTGGCGTGGGAGCTGGGGAACAGAGAACCTTTCTCTCCCATCACCACTCTGCAGCCTGCAAAGAAATCCCACTGAGCAGCAGGAACTGGAACAGGGCAGCTTGAGCTCTCCTCCACCTGGGTGTCCTTGAGTCCTTCCTTGCCTGCAGCATGAGATGGGCAGGAGGCTGAGCATCTCCTCCTGACACAGCTCCATCCCATCAGGAAGGCAGGGGAGGTGTCAGGACCTTTCTCTCTTCACATGCCAGCCATCTTCTGAAGCCTTCAGAGCCTCTTTGGCCTCAAATCCCTCTGGGGGGTGGCTTTCTGCACCAAGAGGCATCAGATGTCCTCTGAGCAATAAAACTCCATTCCCCAAAGGTGTAAAAGATGCAGAGCTCAGGACCCCTCCCAGCACAACCCCATCCTGGAAGCACCAGCACAGGAGGGGTATTCCACACCCCTGCCTTGATGCGGCCATGGCAGGAGCACAGAGCTCCCCTGGAACCAGCTGCTTTCTCCAGGTAATTTCCTAGCTCCACACAGACCCCCTGGAGCCTGCCTGGTCCGGTCCGGTCCGGTCCGGTGCTGCCGTGCCCTTGTGCCGGAGCAGGGTCAGAGCATCCTCCGGCTGCAGGGTGGGGAGGGGAGGGGAGGGGATCCCCCTCTGCGGGAGAGCTGCGGGCCTGGCGGGGCGGATCCCGGGCAGGGGGATCCCCAGGCAGCTCAAGGAGAGCCCCGGAGCTTGGCCTGGAGCCCCGCATGCAGGGGGGAGAAGAAGCGGGGGGGGGGACACGGGGGAAGCCGCACTTACAAAGCAGTTGAGCATGGAGCAGGAGACACGGCCTGGCAGGCTCATGTTCATTTCCCAAGGCAGCAGCCGGGCTGGGCAGACACAAGCAGCATCTCCTCCCTCCCGACCTCCGCTCCCACCGACCCTGGCTCCGCTCCCGGGGAACCTCCCGGGGAACCGGGACTGCGGCGGCCTCCGCGCTCCCCCCAGGGCAGCAGCATCCCCGGGCCCGGCCCCGCAGGTGCCCGCCGCTCCGCCGACAATGGCGGGAGGGAGGAAAGGAGGAAAGGAGAGGAGGGAGGGGACGGGCAGACTCCACCTCCCTTCCCTGGGAGCGCTCTGCCAGCCGCGGGTATCCCTGACAGCCCAGACAGAAAATGGAGACGCGGGCGGAGGGATCGGCTCTGCTCTCCCTCTCCTCTCCTCTCCTCTCCTCTCCTCTCCTCTCCTCTCCTCTCCTCTCCTCTCCTCTCCTCTCCTCTCCTCTCCTCTCCTCTCCTCTCCTCTCCTCTCCTCTCCTCTCCTCTCCTCTCCTCTCCTCTCCTCTCCTCTCCTCTCCTCTCCTCTCCCTCTCCTCTCCTCTCCTCTCCTCTCCTCTCCTCCTCTCCCTCTCCTCTCCTCCTCTCCCTCTCCTCTCCCTCTCCTCTCCCCTGTCCCCACTCCCCACCACAGGAGATGCTGTCCCTGTCCCTGTCCCTGTCCCCCCCCCTGGGGATGCCATCCCGGATCCTCTTTTCTCCTGGCCGGCCACTCCTTCTGGAGCGGGTGGGAGCACCGGGAACAATAGGAGCCGAGAGGCTTTGTGTCCCGGCATCCCGCAGCCCTCCCACAACACAGGAACCTTTTTAATAAAATATGAGAAGCCCATAAATCCATTTCAGAAGGTCCTTTGATGCTTTCGGATGCTCAGCCCGGAGCCTCCCGCTGCCTGCGATCGTCACCCCGGCCTGGTGGCTGCCAGCAGCCCTCTGCCTGCTCTGGAAGGACAAATGAGCTGTCCTGATGCTTCCATACTGGGAATATTCCCACGTCCTCCTCCCCAGGAGCTGCCATGCATGTGGGGAGCAGCTCGGTGTCTCTGGCTCTCGGGTCTGTGCTGGGGCTTGGCCCTGGGGTCACCGCTCCCCTCACGACCTCCCGGAAGGTTGGATCCGGCAGCAAGTTTCATCAGCTCCTGCTTAGCAATTCTTGCAGACATCAGGGAAACGCCTCGGGTGAAGGAAAGGCTGTGAGCTGAACACCCAGCTCCCCAGGACCTGACTTTACTGCCTGTTACTTCTCAAGCCCACAAGCAAGCATCACAGCAAGCCCCAGAAGCCACAGCTCAGCAGCCTCCTGGGCAATGCCATCTCCACTTCTATCATCAGCTTCTGCTCTGTGCTCCATATCCCATCACCAAGCCAGTGACAATCTCTTAAAATGCAAAATTAAAATGAGAACCTAGTCGTTCATTAATCCTCCAAGACCAACTATTTTACTCAAACCATACTCTTTGCTCCTGGACCATCAAAACACAGCACAGTCTGTAACCATTAAACACCTCGTAGATGTAGCTGCCCCACAGCCACCAGAGGCAGGTTTACCTAGTAATACCAACAGCATCTCAAAAGGTTTTCCTTATGCTAGATAAAAGATTAGGGCATTTTTCTGCAAAATTAAGGTTTAGATTGTTTTGAGCTGCTTTGACCAAGGGGCAGCTTTGTAACGTCCAGACCTGTTGCCTGTTGTCACTGCAGCAGTGCCCAGGCAAAAAGCTGTTCAGTATCACTTATCCTAAAAGTTAAAATTTATCCTCTTTCTGCTTAGCAGGTACACACATCAGGGTAAGATGCACTGCACTCAGATACATATTTCTATTTCCCTCTACATCTACATAAGCTGATGCAGAGAGCTGACTAGCTGTAGCCAAGATGACTTCTTATTCTGCCTTCACTACTTCTGTTGCATGAAGGGCATCTTTGTTTCAGCTCCCTCTACAAAAATAGTTCTTTCCTCAAAATGTTAGGAGGTCCTTGGGTTAACTGAAAGGCTGCTGGGCCACAGAGATGTCCTCCCAGAAATAAACTCCTCTACTTGTGCAAAGAAAGTTACTATTTTATCCCTGGTAAATCACGGCTAGGATGACGAGTGCCATCTCTTCATCTTTACAGGATGACAAAAGAGCTTGTTTATTGGTAATACTGCATTTAATATTTGTTCAGAAAGCTGCCCAGAGGTAGGTAACAGAAGCATGAAGCAAGAAGCCTTTGAGAAAAGGGACAAAAGAAGTCTAAGGCTACCAACTCAGTACACCTGCAAGAGGGTGAGGAATGGCTTTACCTATGAAACCCCTCCTAGACTAACAACCACAGCCCCCTCCAAAGGGTATGAAACATTGTGGGAAACCAGATGTCTACAGTCCCAGTATCCCTAGCAGTAAGAAGAGGGAATTCTGCCATGGGAGTTGTACAGGCTGTGCTTAGAGCTGAACCTGAGCAGCACGAGGGCTTGCACCCACTTACCAGCTAGGGTAGTTGTAAGTCATGTGTTAAGGTGCAGGGTGCTCATTAAGACTTCCAATAGCCAGAGTTAAGGATTAAACCACCACTATTGCTCTCTCTTCAAGGTCATTTTCAGCAGCAGCTAGTCTTTAGGGAAGAAATGAAGACAGTCTTGCCATCAAACCAAAGCTCTTAGACAACACTAGCCCAAGCATTCATAGTAGCAGAAAGGGGAGAGCAGCTGGTGATCCACATCTGGGGTGCTGCTGAATAAGGTACAAGGCTTTGGGTATGCCCTTGCTAACCAGAGGGCAATGGTGCTGCACCTTCTGACAGCAGAGATGGTGGGTAGTTAACTAAGCACTCAGCATGCTCACAGGGAACAGGGTTTCCAGCCGTCCAGCCAGCAGGCAGCATCCATCTACCAGCTACCGACCTCCACCCCTCCCTTCACAACCCTCCAGACAGTCCCAAAAGGACCCTAAGCAGGTTGTCAACAGTTTACAATACCTCTCTACCTTCAACTGCTGACAGAAGCTCAGGTAAGTAGGTGGAGGCAAGAGCTTATTTCTGCAGCTCACAATTATAAGTTGCTTTCTCTCCCTTGCTATGGGAAAGAAAAAAAAGTATATTTTCTTCCCAAAGTAGTGGGTGAAGAGGTGGGGGGTTTTGTTGGTTGGTTTGGGGTTTTTTCCCCCAAAAGGAAAAAAATAAACTGGAAAAAAAAAAAACCAAACCCACAACACAGGAACCTTTTTAATAAAATATGAGAAACCCATAAATCCTTTTCAGAAGGTCCTTTGAAACTGTAAAGTCATCTTCAGGTATTCATAAGGAGCAGAAGACCCTCTTGTCTAGAAGAAACCAATCTATGGCTACACCTAAGGGCAGGCCAGGTCAGAATAGATATCTGTCAAGACAAAGGAAAAGAGCACAGTGAAAAGCAAAAGCTTCCATGTTTTAGGAAGTCCAAAGTGCCAGTCTGTGCACCTGAAAAAGAATACAGGCCCAGAGAGAGGTGACAGGGATTAAAGACAGCTTCTCTACAGAGAAGGATTTAAAATTCTAGAGCTCTTCAGACATCCAAGGGGAAGATGACAGAAACCTAAATAACTCCCAAAGGGACAGAGATGCTTGCAGGCAGCACCATGCCTTGCCATTGCTCCCAGTACACAAACTGGGGACCAGCAACCGAAACAAACCAGGGCAGGTCCCAAAGCAAAGCAAGATGGGCATAACACAGCAGCTCAGATCTTTGCTGCACATCACAGCTGCAGACCTTTACTTGGCTTTGAAAAGCAGCTCCATGAATCCACAGAAGTCTACCAAGGGCTGATGAAACATGACTACATTGTTTGGGGATGACCAGGTTGCTGAGCTGCAGATCCTGACAGCTGAGGGCATGCAGCAGGGATGTTGTCCAGGCTCTCCCTGCAGCTTTCCCTGGATACCCCCCTACCCAGGCCTTTGGTGGACCCAACCCAGCCTTCTCCATGTTACCTGGAGGGATTGATACATTTTCTATGTGGTTTTTCCCTTTTTTTTTTTTTTTTTTTTTTTTTCCCTACTCATATCTGGATACCTCTGCATCACTCTCATCTCAATCCCACACAGAGCTGTTGGGTCTTTTACACTTCCAGTCTGACTCCAAGGTAATTCCAACTTGAAGTGCCAGACACTGCTTACAACCAGGGCATGCTTTCATCTCTCTACCCCACAGAATATTCCTCAACCTGAAGTGTGGCAAGAAGCTCTACCAACAGAAAGCACAGAAGATCTTGAGGCAAAAGCAGGAGGCATAAGGATGAGGATTACACCAAAAACACTGCACACCTAACTACTAGTGCTGACAGCTGAACTGAAGCAGAGAGCACATTTCCCTTTCCACTCCAGTTGCTAATTGATCACAGGGGACAATCCCAGAGGAGACATCACTATTTCCTTGAGAAGTCTGCCAGTTTATTGTTATTATTTTGTAAACACATTAACCTAAATTTTCATATCCTCAATCTGAATTTCCAGCCCTTTGACTGTTGCTGCCTTTCTTCTCTGTTCTCCTTCCAATACAATGAGATACTTCTGGCAGGGGTGAGCACAAAGCTGATGAGAATACTCAGTTACTGCAGCAACACTCCAGCTCCCTGCCCACCCACAGCCCAATCTGCAGATCAACACGTTGCTTTCAAACCCCAATTCAAACTACATCTGTAAAGACACTTGCAGGGTATCTTTCAACATTCCTGTCTCCAGCTTTCTTTGTCTCATCAGATAGTATGTATTTTGGGTTACTTCTTGCTGGAGGCATTGGAAGCACTTTATATGAGTTTATCAGCAATCTGTCTGCTCTGGCTGTGTTTCAGTCTTTCCAGATTCTTTTCTAACATTTTTCTGTGACTGAATATTGTGAAATTTCTGCTACTTTGGCAGCATTAGAGCATGTTATTAACATGGTATTAAATCTTCATTAGGAGGTAACAAAGGAACAGAATGAGAAAGTCCAGTATTAACTTTTAAAGTAAAAATATATCAGTTTCACAGAAACTGGATGACTATGTCAGTAGTCCAAGAAGGCAGAAGGAGATTCCAATCTTATTTATTTCTTCCCTGAGTATATTCCAGTAGGACACTTAGGGGTAAGCTTATCCTACCAACAGGATCTTGGCCACAGTAATAAAAGCTCTGTATATCATTGTTATATATTATACACAATACTGTAGCATTCCTTTCCCATTCTTATATTTATTCTGAACCATTTAGCAGCACTACAGGATTTGGACACGCACAGGAAGAACAAAATGACCCACAGAGGACAGAGGCAGACCAGAAGGTATACTCACCATCCTCAGACACAGTCCAAAATCTCCTGGTTCAGTCACAGCTCAGTCTCTTCTTGTTCTCCCACTAGTCTCACCTGCAACAAAGAAGAGAACCCAGAGCAGAAGTTCAGATCAGCAGGAATGATACCACAGTATGAACACAGAGGGATAAAAAAAAAATAAAATCCAGATCCCAAGAGGTCAGCACCCTGTTCTTATCATTGCTAACCTCTCTTTAGGGCTTTTTTTTTTTAGTGATGGAAATCAGATGCAGCAGGGGGATCACAAGGGAGACAACAAATCCTTTTAGTCAGCCACTATACACAGCAAGCAGGATTTGTACCTCATCAGCACACACCAACTAGTACCCCAGAGGTACAGAAAAAAACCCAACAAAAACAGACCTCAGGGCAGCAGGGAAGGGAGCTGAAGAAAGACTTGATTATTATGTCCAAGGACCTGGGATGAAGATCTGCCTTAATCCAAAACTCAGGTGCTTGGAGAAGACTGCTGTGGTCTTGGAAGGAAATCACCTCTAAAATGAAATCTTGTCCAGGAGCCGGGGCAGGGTACAAGAGCTCAAAGTGTCATGCAAAAACTAGAAGCCCCTTCTGCCAGCTTTCCCCCGCTAGCAGGGGGACTGCTCACAGGAGGAATTTCATAGGATGGGGAAGAGCATGCAGCAAAACTTGAGCAAGGTCTTGCTCTGAGAAAACCCAAGGAAGAGATCATTCCTTGAGGTTTTCAGGATCTCCAGTATCAATTATTTGATCACCAATAGATGTTACATCTGTCCAAACTCTGCCTTCTGTTCTGCTCTTCCAGGTCCACACATCAGACTGAATCCCACAGAAGAACACCTTGCCATCAGAAGCAGGTTAAGCTTCTCTGTGCCCTTCTGGCCCCGGTGCCACTCACCCAGTGGTGTAGCAGTTATATTAAAAATAACTATGTTTTAAGTGGGGGTGTTCAGTATCAATATGCAGCCACTGAAGATGGCTTAAAGCTCATCAGCCAGAAGATGATTTCTGCCAGTCACCAGCAGCCTCTAGCACCCCAAAGCTCCAGGAAGGCTCAAGGTCTTTGATAAGTTTTGTCACCATTTATATTGAGCTTTTTTTCAAATGTGAAACTGGAGTCTGTCCACAAATCTGACACTACATACCCCACCTGACAATTACTCCTCCTTCTGCCACTGTAGAATCAGGTCAGCTACAGAAGAGTTTCTGGACACCTACTCAAGGCTTTTGTTCTACTCAGGGATGTCCTTTCCTAGCCCAGAATTAAGTGAGGTTTGACACCCACACGTCAGAAGGCCAAGCATTAAGGAGTCATTTTTGAAACACAATCTTCATCACCTGTGAAGGGCAAAGAAGCCCTTCAGACTTGCTCCGTGTGTGAGTGGGAATGGGAGTTCAGGAAGAATTCAAAACTTGTGCAGTACATTACCTTACATTGAAAAGTAGCTCATTAAGCTTCTAGAAAGTATGAAATATGAAAAAAGCCCTAGGAAATCAGAAAAAGCCCAATACTGCAGTGTCTCCTCCAAACCCAGCTTGTCTCTTTTCAACTATAAAAAGCTTTTCCCCCACTATTTAGCAAAATGACCACACACCAGATTTCTTCTATAGAAAAAACCCCAAACCACCTAGTAGTAGCTTACCATGCCACCAGGAGGAGTTGCTGCTAACTGGGAACTTACAACTGAGGTGAAAAGCACAATTACCAAGGGAAGTAAAATGTTAAGCAAGCTTTGTTAACCGGTCTGAAGATACCTGAATTATTGATAACACCAAATGACATACAAGTACTTTTCTTGCAGTACACTTCATTCCAATTTATTAAATCGTTGCTAATGGCTACTACAGTCTCTACTTCCTTACCTGTAGAAGTTGTGAATTGCTAGAAACTGCAGCTCTCTTTGGTTACATCATGTCTGAGGATCTTTCTCCTCCCTCCCATCCCCCAAGCTATTCTTGAGAGGCAGTTGCCCAAGAGGAAGGGAGTTCAGGCAGCCAGGACTCCTGCAGATGCATGAGCTCAGCCTGCAGGAATGCTGCTGCTCCCCTGCCCCTCAGGGCTTCCTCATCCTGGCCTGAGCAGGGAAGAAGCTGAAGGGGCTCCCGAGGATTTATGGGGTGAAAGGAGCCACGAGGTACCATAAAAAAACCATTTGCTACTTGTACCATCAAGGAAAGCCTTGGCCTCCAGTACTACCTGAGTTACACCTCTCCCAATCCACCCAGCTGCTGGCAGCTTTGCTCTGCACTTGTGCAGCTCCCCGGGCTCCTCTGCTAGCATCCCAAAAGCATCCCCCCCTTCAGGGCTGCCAGTGGTCCTCCTCCTTTCAGTGTTCATCCTGCTCTGCTGCTGTGGCCTCCAGCCAAGTGCCCTGCAGCCCTCAGGAGGGTGGGTGGCAGCTGCCCAAGACACCCAGCACCACCTGCCCAACAAACACTTCCCTGAGCTGGCACCCACCACCTCTCCTGCAGAAGGCATGCATGAGGTTTTGCAGCTGTTCAAGGAGCTCCTTGCCACGCGGGAGGTTGGATTCCCACAAAATCCAGGTCAGAAGCTTTCCTAAAAATCAGTCACAGGGCTGGCCACCTGCTATGCCCAGCCAGGGTGGAGGCTGGTGCTGCTGAGCTAAGGAGAGAGGGGATGAGAGACAGAGAAAGGGGAGACAAAAAGGATGAAACTGGAGAGAGGACAGGAGAGCATCCCTTTGCAGAGGGATGGAAAGCGTGGCTCAGAGCCTCACGCTGTGTTGCTGTGTGGTCACAGGCCACAGGCAGGGCCATGGCCAGGGCTGGGTCTGGCAGAGCAGCAGCACACTGCCCACCCCATGCACAGCAGGGTGATGCTATCTTTCACACCTGACTTGAGGAAAGTAGAAAAAATAACTCACTTCACTTCAGATATTTTACAGCCTGCATCCTACCCTCGCAGAGCCAAACCCTCCGATAATAAGGAAGTGTCAGAGTTGAGAACACTCATAAAAACCTTAATTTGCTCTTCCCATAGTCTCATGTGACTTGTGTTATTGCACACTTTGTTACACAACCCTGTTATTTCCTCCAGGGATCTTTGCCTCTCCCACTGCAAAGCAGAGTGGCAGGGACCAAAGCAGCAGCTGTCTCAAAACCTCTGCCCTTGTTGGCCACAGATGCTAGAAGAGATGCAGGGGTTGTGAGAATGGAGCCAGGGCAGAAGGACCAAGATGTGCCTGCAGAGTTGGACCCATTGTCCTCCTCTGGGATGCTCAGCCACTACCAAGCCAAACATTTCAGACGGTCAGTGACTGTTCTCCATTATCTGAATTACAGCTCTGGTCTCAAATATCTGGTGGATGCAGTCACTGAGGTGCAAGGTGTGATATTAGAGGCTGAGCTTACATGGGAAAACCCAACACTCCAAGCAAACAATTAGAATGTCAAAAAAATTAGAGGAAACATTGACTCTCTGCCTCTCCACATCCCACAGAGTATGCAGGAAAGCACACTGCTGCTTCCCCAGGATGTATTTACAGCAGCCTCACCAAAAAGCTGGTGTAAAGCTTCACAGCCAAGCTTAGGAAATGCAGAATTATAAAGAATGGCAGGGTTGTTCCCTGCAGGGAGCAGAGGTCCCTTGGGAGGTGGGAAGGATGCTGTTGGGGTGCACTGGGGGATTTCAGATGTGCACGTGGAGCTCTGTAAAGGTAGGAAACAAAGCAAGCACCAATTAGAGGTTCCAGCCTCATTAGCCCTGCTGCAGCCCAGCTCTCAGCACACACCCCAGGCCAGGTGGGTGACCCCTCTGGCAGCTTTTAATTGCTTGTAAAACTTCACCACTTCTTTCCAGTTGGAGCAAAGCTCTCTGTGCTCAGCACCTGCCTCAAGCAGAGATTTTAATTTCAGCTAAAATGCTAGTTAGTCCCCATGTACTTAGTGGGGAAAAACAAATCCCATTATTAAATGGGGGATGTTAGAAGAAACAACCAGGAACCTTATTAGCCTTGTTTTGATCTCAAATGAAATAGAACAGACATCTCAAGCCTCTCAACTAATTAGAGGCTAAAAATGTAATTGTCAGACCACATAGTTTCATACAAAGTGGATTGTATGGAACGGTCTTTGTTATTTTAAGCATAATTACAGGTCCTAGAGATGTTTCCAATGAAAGCCACTACCAGCTGGTCTTCAACAACAAAAAACATTTACTGATGAGTAACTACTAGAAGAAAAAATTGGGCTACCAGACTTTTGTCATGTCACAGGAATACCAGAGGACTTTGCCAAGGTGCCAAAGTATTCAGATTGCACTGCAATGCTGAATGATCATCACGTAACTGCATACAGGTATAACCAGAGGCAAGGTATGAATTCAGAGACCCAGAATGACCCACAAGATGAAGGGCTGCTGTTTTCCAGGTTGTGTTCCTTAGAGGACCCCACAGGCACCTCTGGGTGAGCTCTGAGACAAGAAGCAGGCAAAAATTCTACTGCAGTAAGACATAAAAGCAGTAAATAGCAAAGGTGTTGAATCAATGGCATTTCAGTCCCCAGCAGTGCTGGACCCATGGCTACAACTGCCTCCAGGTGACCAGAGCTCAGAAATCAAACTTGAACCCTTCCAGTCATCCGAAACAAAACAAGCTTACATATGCAGCTTAAAAAAAAAAAAAATAAAGAATTGCTCAGTATGTTTAAGTATTTATGCAAAGTATAGTCAGCTCTGTGCAACTCTGCTGACAAGGACATAACTCAGTGCAATTACTGGTAGATGAAGTTTCTAAGTCGAGAAAATTCCATCAAGTTTATGAAAAAAGCTGGCCTTTCCACTGAGATGATTTTTTTTTTTTTGGTCCAGGTTTGAAAAGGTGAATCCCCCCCAGGCCTCTGATGCTGTTTTTTCAGCCATGTGCTGCCTGAGAGCTGAATCAGCCCTGCTCACACACAGCCACTGGAGCACCTGGCAGAGGGGCACAGCTTGCATGCCCCTCCAGGCCCCCAGTCTAACAGTTCAGGATTAAAATACCCTCAGCGTCCTCCCTTCATCCTCAAACAAAAATAAAACAACACCAAGGCCTCTTAAAGAGTGATGAGGCTTCTCTTGCAGTTGGCTGCACCCAAGGGATCAGCCCAGGACAGAGCAGCTCTGTGGCACTGCAGAGTCTGGGGAAAGCTGCTGCAGATACCACACTGCACCATCCTAGAGGAGAAATTTACCTGCTGGCCCTCAAGAACATACCCAGATTTGGCTAGTGCTCTGCTAAGTCCTTACACCCATTCTCAGTCCAGATTTAGAGCTGTACAGTGAGGATGTCGTACACCCCTGAGAGAGCACTGTTAACAGTCAGAGAGCCCTGGGTGACATGGGGACAGATTATCCAGCCCTGCTGTCTGACACCCAGGCAACAAGGGGGAGAGAAACAGTATATGCATGTGCCAGCTGCAAAGGAGGGCAGCTGAACATGTGTGTGTGGATAAGATTACACAGAGCAACAGGAGGATGGAAACCAGAGCCAAATGAGAACAAATCCCTTTGGAAGGGCTGAAGGAGTGGCAGAGAGAGGGAGAAAATGGGCAGAGAAAGTTCATGGAAAGGATCTCAGGACCAAAACTGCTGGGGAGTCAAATCTCCTGAATGGTGACGAGGGTGAGAATAATTTGGAGATTTTGCCAAGCTCCAGGTTTTTACACCAGCAGTTCCAGTACAGCAGGTAAGGGACTGAATGGGCTACATACAAGGGACCTGCCATGAAAGTGAGGAAAAAAAGTCATGGGAGGTGAGCTTTGCATTTAGTGAAGGTGAAACTACACAGGATGGGGAAAGATTTAGAGGCAGGTAAGAAACTGAGGAGGAAGAGAATGGCTTAACAGTGAGGTACAGGCAGCAGGACAAACCAGAGAACTTGTGCCTGGTGCAGGGAAATGAGAAAAGTGCCACGAGAAAAGCAGAGGGAGGAGGGGATGTTGATGTGGTATTTTGTCTTTTTCCCTCTAAAGAAAGAAACAAGGTCTATTGCAATAAAAGGGAAAGAAGACTGGAGAAGTCATAGGTGTGCCCAGAGCAGCCACAGGTTTAATGCATGACAAAAGCAAAGCTCTTGGTTAGTGAAAACCAGAGCAGATCCAGCACAAGCCTTGAGCCCACAACACTGCAGAGAGTGGAGTGCTGCAATGGGTGCAGTGCTGCCAAAAGTGAGAATGAACATGAGAAGTTTTGGAAAAGTAAATTCATGAGAAGAGAGATGGGCTGGAAAGAGCAGAGCCTGGGAAGGGCAATGCAGATCCTGAGGGCAGAGAGGCTGCTGGCAAGAGGGGGCTGGGATAAACCATCCCATGGCAGGAACAGCCCCAGGGCACAGGACATTTTGGGGTTTGTGCTGGTCAGGGGTGCAAAAGTGAGGAGAGGGCTGAGGGTGGGAGAAACAGTGGAAGCAGCAGCCAAGGAAGGAAAGGAAGGATGTGGGAATTCAGAAGAGGGTGTGGAGAGAGCTGGAGGGGTAGAGGGGCAAACCAGACTAGAGCTCATGGGAGGAACATAACACCAGAATTTAAAAAACTCAGTGGGCTGGGCCAGAGATGTGCATGTAGTAAAGAGCTGCCACCTAACTCTGGGGTTTAGGCCCAGGAGACACCACCAATTGTCACTGTAGTCAGTGACAATTTGTTCAGCAGAAGAGTGAAGAGAAAGGGGAGGGAGAGGAAGGATTCACCTTTATGTTGCATCCAAGCTGCACCACCACTTCATCATCATTTTGTCTGTTCCAGCCTTTCCTCTGTCACAACTTGCTCAGCCAGGAGTCAGGAGACAGAGACACAGAAGAGCCAGAAAATATTTTACAGCACGTTCAGGACAGTGGTGCCCAGGCAGATGGGCTCCAACAGACCCCAGCTCTGAGGATGCCTCCAGCAGTGCCACCCAGATGTCATCAAGGTGTGCAGGATGATGAGGGCAGAGTACAGAGCCCACCACTTTGCCAGGTCCTGAATCAGCACTACTATCCATCACCACAATGATTTTAGGCACAACGAATTTCAGCAGCCTGCCTGGACAGCTGACTGTACTCTTGACCTTGCTGCCAGGGAAATTAAGAGTTTCAAGGGGAAAGCAGTACTGGTGAAGGCAGCCCCAGAGGCAGCAGGGCAAGGACCATCAGCATATGTTGTGGCAGTGAAACACTTTGCTCTGCAGGTAGAGGCAGCCTGGGGGTGGCAGTGGCACCAGGTGGCAGCAGCACACCAGGGATACTCCCTGCCAAGTCAGGCTCTGCCTCCTCCTTTATCTTCCCAACCAGCTGGCAGAGGCTGGGGCTTGGCAGGGGATCTGTGCCATACCACACACTGCCACCACTGCTCTGGTTCCCTTCCCATCACAGCAGGAAGCCAGAGAGGCCCTTCATCCACTGCAATGATACATGGAGGAACAATAGAGCCAAAGAGCCCATCCCCTCTGCCATCCATCCCCACCCTCCAACAATTTCACCCCCAGCCTGCAGAGAAGGGACTCAAAGCCAAGGCTCCAAGAGATGAACTTCACAACCACTTCACTAACTGAGACAGGAGGCACAGCTTTGGCAAACATTTCCAAAGCCCCCACTCCAGCCTGGTTTTCCCCAGTTTTGATTGCTTTTCTTTAAAAATGCAGTTGGGACAGTTCAAATGACAATTAAGCCTTTATTCAAGTACAAACAATTGCCTGGTTCCTACAATGCAGATAAACCCATCCCAGCTGCAGTCCAGGCTCCTGCCTACCCCTGGCCCTCTGCCTGCAGCCCTGCAGGGATGCCCAGGTGCTGGGTTTCCCCTCACTTCACCCCTGCCAGCCCAGTTACCTCTCTCCACACTGTGCCCTGCTCAGATTTTAGCTCAGTCTCAGGAAGGAAGCAGCAATGGCTTCATGGAAACAGTGCCTGCTCTGCTGAGGTCACATCCCAAGCCTCCAGGCTGAAGAAGTCCTGTCTAAACTGGTCTCTGTGCAAACACTTGTTTCTTCCTATGCACTGGGTGAATTCACCTTTTAAATTCCATCAAGATATGAAGTCTTTGATAGAAAGTTTTCTTCAAAAGACAGTCTATGTGACTACAGAAAAAAAGCCTGAAGTAATGTGACCAAAAGTGCACCAAAATTGCACCAAAAACTCAGAAATCAAAAGAGAAAGCCCTGAAGTGTGTCACTGCCCCTCTCTTCATCCCACCCCAACTTTCCCAGCCGAGCTCACAGCTCTTCAGACCACCCAGCTGCAAGATGCTCATGCTCACCATCTGGGTCCTTTAAAATAACTTCATTTAAACAGCAACACAACTTCAGGTACATAAATACACTCATCCAGTATTATTTCTGAAGTCCTAAGGTGAGTTCTGACATCCAAAGTGGCACTAGACTAAACTGGTACTTGCCTGCAAGCACCTGAATTCAACAGAAACAGTGTCTGAAAGAAGAAAATATTGTGTTATTCCATGTGATCATATGCCCAATAATGGTCCTGCAATGCTACAGAGTCTGACAGCCCTGAGCTGGTCACACTTCAGCTCCAGCTCTGCCTGCTCCACACTGAGACCTCTGGGTTTGTTCTGCAGACCCCAGGCCAGAGCCCACGTGCCCTCATCATTCACACACTTCATTCACACTTCTAGGAGAGCCTGCTTCCTCCAAGGATAATTTTCTTCCATAGAAAGAAAATCAATTACTTTTTAGTTACCTGTACAAACATGTAAGTAAAAAGCTACAGCCCAAGCTAAAGCAGGTCTGAGAGGACAGAGCACCAAAATTCCTTCCCTTGTCCCACCCAATCCAAGTCACCCACACCAAGCCCAGTTTCCCCAGCAGCTTTCCCCATTACCAGCCACATCCAACACAGAGGATCCTGTGCCAGGGTCTGTGACAGCAGCATCTCACCACTGGAAACATGGCTGGGAACACACATTTCTGCTGAACATTCCCATTCATCTAGAGATGAACCCATTTCCTCTCTAAAGCTCAAAATAATTGCATTATTATAAAATTAAGTACACTAAAACAGTGACAAACACCTGCTCAGGGTTTCTACCGTCAAGCTACGGGGGAAGACAACCACAAGATGACAGGAAACCCCTTGAGAGTTGTTATTAATAAGTTAAGAGCTCACTTTCGATTATATGTTCAACTTGAAATCACTTTGTTTATGCTGAGCATCATCATCCAAAGGTCAAAGCTATCAGGTCCTGTGGGAACACTGACCTTCTGGGCAGCTTCTCAGGATGGTATGTTATGCAGACAGCCTGGTGACACAGAACCACAGAACTCTCAGAGTTGGAAGGGAGCTCTAGAGATCATTTAGTCCAACTCTCCCACTAAAGCAGGGTGACATAGAGCACATAGCACAGGACATGCCCTCCTTCCCTGTGCCACTGTGAAGGAGACATTGCAGCACTTCAGTCACTGTTGCTCTTCCCAACCATGCATGTACAGCAATGAACTCAAACTTTCACCTCATCAGACTTTTTCTGGGGGTAGCACCACATTGCTGCCTCCCAGTACCAAGCAACACCTCACCTGTCCTTTAACAATTCCCCTTTCCCACCCCAAGACCTCCAAATCTGCTGTGAGAAAGTTAAGACTTAAGCCTCTGGTCTTTAATTTCTAGTTTTCTGCAGCTTTCAAAAGTGTTTTACACTTCAGCAGTGGAATATCCTGTGATGGGACTGATAGCACACTGAGCTGCTTTCACTAATGAACTCCCTTCAAAGGATGTGGGCAAGACAGCATTTCAGGTGAGCTAAATTGCTACCATCTCTGTTATCTACCATAAGCTTAACTGTTCCTAAAACCAGTGCTGTCCATGACATCTGCTCAAAAGGTACTCTTAGAATGGGAAATCCCCAGCCAATCAATAAAAAGAAAGAGAAAACAATTTGATATATCTTTAGCAAGTCCCCTGCATATCAATAGTGGCAAGAACTGCACAAATTCACACACACTGTCCCTTCTCCACTGCCAGGGTCAACCAGGGCAGGGTAGGAAGACAATCACACTGCAAGTTAGTCCTGAAAGAAGCCTGAGGATTTATATTCATCTGCTGCAATTCACACAAACTGCTAGGAACAGAGCCTGGGATTTCTTACCTTAAATATCTGACTGCATTACAACTCACTAAGGATCAAATTCCTGCCTCTAAGAGGCTGAGGACAAAAATGAAACACACCAGACTTCCTATATCTAAACAAATTTCAGATTTTCCCCAGCACTGCATATTCATTTCAGCTCACAATCTGTAACACAACAGCTCTGGATACCAGCAGGAGTGGAGAACAAGCAAAACCAATCTGCATCTGTGAGAGAAGCCAAAAGTCACAGCACTTGTGGAGGCAACTGCTGGCCCTCATCTGCTCCTCCATAATAACAGCTCCACGATTTCTGAGGGATGGGGGAAGCAGCAGCAGAGGTGCAGTGGGATCCTGCCTGAAGGGCTCTCCAGGGACCTCCAGCAGATTCACCTTCTGCTCGCTGGAGCTCTGATTTTGACTGCTTTGTCATGGGTCAAACATGCTGAAAATGAAACTTCCTCATTCTACCAGACCTATTGAACCTGTTCTGAGAAGTCTAAGTGACTTCCTCTTGTATTGCAATAACAGAAGGCAAGCCTACAGGATGAAGTTTCTCTTTGACTTCTGGAAATTCCTCCAGCAGAAACACCTATTGAAAAAGATGCAGGGAGGGAAGAAAGGAGTTTCACTTTTTATCAAATCTGTCTTTTACTGTAAAACAAAACTGTTACTCCGCATTACAGGATTTTGCTTCCTCTTTTGCCTCATTTATCAAAGGCAACGAAAACTCTGCATAGCTTCCTAATGAGGCACTCAGAAGATCTCCATGGAACCTCCGCATTCAACCATTTTCTATTAAAAAATATCCATTTATCCTTGCTGAACAGAACAGGCTCTGTCTAGGATCATCATATTCAGCATCCAAAGGTGGTTGGCTATCCTCTTTGTGACAGAAATGCTGAGAAGAGGCAGTAGAAAGGTACCAATATCTGCCCACAGGTGTGCCAGGAGGGGTGCCACTCCCCAGGGAGCAGAGCTAGCAGACAGAATATATGAACTTTTAAAATTACAGAAAGCAGAAAGAGAAAAGAGCAGAGCAAGTAAGAAATTACCTCAGGCCAGCTCAGATAAGTGCAAAGGACAGGAGGGAGGGGTAGGAGCTGCTTGCTTGCTGGCACACAGCAGCTCTGGCACCCTCTGCCCCTGTGGATCCCCATTCTGTCTGTGCTGGCTGCCTGCTGGTCCCTGGCATTCCCTCAGCTCCCTGTAAGATGTCTCCAGGCCACCCCATAACCAGCAGTAAGGTGGGGAACAAGCTGCAGGCTCTCCTAACAGGAACAGTCAGTGGTGAGAGTCAGCCACAGGCACAAGGAAGGACGTTGCCAACATTTCAGACAGAAGCACACCTATTGATTCTTTTTTTTTCCTGACCATTTATTTGTTTTAAAGCACTGCAGGGACTTCCCTCCAGGCCTAGCTCTTCTCTAAGCTCACCTGCAAACCTCAGCCTGAGGAAACTCCATGTATTCCCACTTCCAGCTCCAAATCTCTCATCCCTTACCTTCAGTGAGCAGAACACCTCCTCTCCAGCACAGTTCTTCATGCTACAAGGCTGCTATGCTACAAAAAGAAAACATCTGCTTTTCTAGGGCTGGGACCCTCATAACTGTATCCCTTTATATCACTGTATCACATTATATAGGAACTCTGAGTTCCTATGTCTTTAATGTTTCAAGAAAAAATTAATTCTACCCAGGTGACCCATCTGAAAGACCATACCTCTCCAAAGCTCTCACTTGTTCTTCTCACCAAGCACTGCAGATGCTCACAAGGATCCCTACCAGCAGGGTGAAGCACAGAAATGAAGCTGTTGTTCCTCAGGACATCAGCAGAAGGAGCAGAACAAAGCTGCTACAGCAACAACCTTTGCTTCAGGGAGAGTTTCCACTCCAGGCAGGGGAGCACTTGACACCACACACTAAACTGGTGCAATCTGGCAAAGCTACAGGAAAAGTCTGGGACTTCCACTGAGGTCTCCATGGGGATTTCTACTCTTATCTCCAATACTTGGGAGTCTCCCACCACAGCCCCTTCACTTACCCCAGCACTTCCAGGTGTCCTTGCTGTGATGTGCCCTTTAGTCACTGTCACTGCTATGCTGATGCACTACAGGAACAAAACCCCCCAGGAAAACAGGGACTTTACAGCCTAAAGAAGCACTTCTCCTTTGAAATCAAGGTACTTTCTCTTCTGGTACTTCTGTCTGGACACAGATACATCCGAACTGGCAAGCTCATTGTACATCAAGAACAGACATTCAGGCCCCAGTGTACTTTTCCAGCAGTCTGAGCTAGGGGCAGCAAGGCCCTGATCAGGGCAGCAGTGTGCAGCCTGGAGCAGGAGAGAAAGGATACAGAGCACTGGGTTATCCCAGGGATGAGATCTACTCATAAAATTACTTCATAAAGATACTGTACTGCACCAGCTCTAGTGTCAGCCCAAACCCAGCAGTGCCAGAGTTGCCATTGCTACCAAAATTCACCATCACTTGGGTCATCAGACAACCAGTTCAGCTGGGCTACACTGTCTCTGGCCTCAGCTCTGCCCCTCTCCCTGCACACAGCTCTTCCCTCTGACTGCAAAATGGGAAGAGGCAGCTTGCAGAGCCCTGGCACCTTCTACAAACCAGGGCCACAGATGGAGGAGTTGCCTTGCTGCAAGCCAGATGAAATTTCTCTTTGCCCAGACCAAAGCTACTTGGTGGGTTTGTGTGTGTACCCATAGCCTTGGGAAATCACCAGCTTGTAGAGAAAGTGCAGAAACAGGAAGCATTGGAAGCTTTCCTCTCCTTGAGCAGCTGTGTCTTGTCAGCTGCTTGTGAAGAGCATGGATGTGAAAAACACAAGCTTGTAGCTCCCTGTCAGGAGCTCTCCCTCTCCCCTGATGGAGAACTACTGCCAACACTGCCACTTTCTAGAAGCAGATCTCTTCTCTGTACCAGGCAGGTGATCAACAGCCTTGTACAGGTGATGTTTGCAGAGGACTGAGAAGCAGCAGGCACATTGTCTGGTCACAAAGGATTTAAGTACACAGAAAGAAAAGCTGATATCCCAGAAAAAGGAGACCAAGTTTATCCATCCATCTGATCCATGGTCCCTGCAGGGAAACAGCTGCCCAGCTGCACACCAGACACAGGGGCAGGCACACTCAACACACCAGAACACAGTAGCACTTCCCCAAGGCACAAGAACCTGGGCTTTAAGAAAAAACAACCAACCAAACAAAAACACAAAACAAAACCAAGAATAAAATAAAATTTAAAAAAAAAAACGCAATAAAACCTACAACCAAAAGCACAAACCCACCACTGATTCAACATCAAAGGAAGTAACTCCCACATACAGAAGATCAGAACATCAGACTGTGACAAACCCTGGAGTCACACCCCTTGTCACACTGGAGCATGGGAGAGGGACTGAGAGGCTGATAAGGGCCCAGACCTTCCCAAGAGTGCAGGAAAGTTAACAGGACTCCAAGACATGAAATGTGCTTCAGCACAGACAGAGAAAAAATTTAACACCCCAGGTCACTGCTAAATGTTCAGTGGACACAGCATCCTCAGTGCTACAGAAAGCATGTAAAACAAATAAAAATCTCAGATGCTTCCAGAGGAGCTCACCAATCCCACTTCACTGTCTATCTCCCCACCACCACCCCAATGACATTAGAGCTGTACTTCCCCCACCCAGACATGGTTTTCTGCCCCACCACACAGGGGCTGCTCCACCTCACATCTCACTTCAGCTTCCCTGAGCCTTCTGCAAGCACAGACTCACTTCCACTTACCTAAACCTGACCTTCAGGGCAGCACGGGCTCTTTGGTTTGTACCCAGACACCTTGGGCTTGCTGCAAAGCAAGACTAGAACATTTTAGCCTTTGGGAAATTCACTCTGCCATTATGGATGGAAGGCAGAAGTAAATGCCTTTGGCACCCTGGGAGTCCTGACCTGGTGGGAGGCAGGAAGGAGGCTGTGCACCCTGGCCAGAAAGCAGAACCAAGTACAAGCCCAACTGATGCTGCCTGGGATGAGAAGCAATGACTTTGGGGCTCTTTACATCCTCCTAACCCTACACCTGACCACCCTGAGTCAGGAGGAGCCCGGGGGGTGAGGATGCTGCCAGGCAGGCAAGCTGTGCTGCAGGAAGCCTGAGCTCTGGGCTGGCTGCCATCTATGCTCTCCCTGAGTGCCCTGGGCAAGATGTTCTCAACACCAGGTGTAGTTCCGTAGTTCCCTCATAAACGAGATACTAAACAGGAGAACAGTTTCTCTCCTTCACATGGAAATGGTGAGACAGGGGACCACCTCACTCTGTCATGTTCTGTGTGGTTGGTTCCAAGTGCTGTGTGTCAGTCGTGCTCCAGCAATAAAGGACACTTCCAACGATTACTTGGAAAGATTAAAAAATATATTATTGTGAATCCAGGCAGTACAGTCAAATAAGAGGCAACTGAATAGTTATGCTGGGTTGGCACAAGGCACTCATCCACTCAGAGAAAACTGGCTACTTCAACAAATTTCTAGAATAGAAGAAAACAACAAAACCCTCTGAAGCTTCCAGATAGAACAATGCAAACTGCACCCCTCACTTGGAGCAGTTCTGTTTCAACAGAGACCACCAGAGAACAACTGGCAGAGCCTAAGCAATTGAACTGACTGTAAAGTAGAAACACTTTGAGGGTCCTTACCATAAAGCTGTCACTCACAATCAGTACCCATGTCCAAGCACATTCTGCCAGAGAGAACAATTCTGCAATTTCATTTTGCAATGAAGAGCTGGTCAGGTTGGAAAAGGAACAGTGACTCTGCTTTCCAGACAGTACTGTCTGAGCCATGAAATGGAAGAAAGCAGAGCTCTAAAGAACACCCTGCCGTGAATGTGGGTTTAAGTTCAGATACAAGACTTTGCCCCCGAGGAGATAATTTGTGAGCTGTGTCTACCTATGCCTCTGCTGCCAGGACAGACTCCTCCAAAGAGGGGTGGAGCTGTGGTGTCAGCAGCCTCAGCAAAAGTCACCAGATTTGGCTTCTTGTTAGGCAGGAGTGTCCCACATTCAGTTTACACTTTGCTGTCAGACCAGTACCACTCCTCTGTTCCCAGGGCTCATGTAAACTTCAGTCCTTTTCACCATCCCTTCCATGCCCATCCTCTACAGCACAACCAGCTCTGCTCCCTTGCAGCATGTATTTCTTTTCCCCAGGAAAATAAATATTGGCAAAAGCAAAACTCTATTGTGCACGTCCAGGACAGGCAACCTTGATGGGATCTCTGCATCAGATCAGCTGCATCAAACATGCTGCTGAGCAGAGAATCCACCTACAAGGTAAGTAATGTGGCTAAGAGAAGAAAGATGGGTATTGCTCTAAACCAGAGAGTGAAAGGAATAAGGAACCTACAAAATACACACAAAAAAACAAGGAAGTACCTAAGGCCAGTAACTTGATACTTGTTGAAATAGAATACACAGACACCTGACTCTCCTTTGTTGGGGCAGGCCCTGGGCAGGCTTTTCCCTCCTGAAGCAGAAATCTGAGGACATCACTCAACCCAGAAAGAGCAACAAAAAAAGCAGCAGCGAAGTCACCACCACAGCAAAGAGCAGGAACCACCTGTTTAGTTCTGTTGTTGCTGTGTCCCGTTCTCATCTCCCCTAGGGAAGGCAAGCCATTGCTTTCCAATCTGCCACCCCCAGATCACTTAGGTCTGCAGAAAGATGCTGCAAAACAAGTCCCATGCAAAACTATTCCCAGGACCCCGTCCCTAAAGTGCAGCTCCCAGGGGAAGGGAAGTTGCTCCTCCAGTTCTGAGGCAAACCCAAGCAGGGTAGTGAGCCCAGAGAGGGCTCCCTGCATGAAGACTGAACATAAACAGGGGAGAGCTGTCAGGCAGCTGTGTCAGAGGGACCCTGAACTTCCAGGTGTCAAACCTCAGCAGCTGTCAGCATGACCAGAGATAAATGAAGAAAAGGTGGAGGGAAACAGTTGTCAGGTGTGGGGGAAGTGTGTGTGCCCCAAAAGAGCTCAGGCATGGAGAGAAGGGCTCTCATGCTCTCTGGCAGGAAAACAGGCTCGTTTCAAATAGGATCTAACCACTGAATGCATTTCAGATTCATTTCAGCTAATGTTCCCTGTTAAAAGAGCAAATTTTCCTGTGCAGGCGAGGACTCAGGCACCACTCTGGAATTCACAGTAGCGCAGCACATTACTGCTGCCTGAGCCTTTCCAATCAATCCCCATCTCTCAAGCACCTCCCATCGGGGCAGTTTCCTTCCTCCCAGAAATTCATCATCTCCAATGGAAAGTACAGCCAGATTCCTTGGATTTGGTTCTGGGCCTCCAGGTACCTATGCAGCTCTGTTTGTTGCAAAGCAACGAGACAGCAACCAAATGACACACTCAGAAGTAGGCCTGAACAGGCATTTACTATTTATAAGCTAATCATATGATCCCTCCTAAGGGAAATCCTACCCTTTCAGGCTGTGCAAAGCATGTGTAACTGCACAGTCTCTGCAGGACTGCCAGGAAGGAACAGAAGGGAATGAATTATATCAGCGAGAAGAGGACTCAAAGTGCCTGGACAAAATTCCTCCCTGTTCCCTAAGAGCACCAGCATCCTCCTGGAGAAAAAAAAACAGGGATTACAAACAGGGATTAATCTGACACACTTCTTTGCTAACAGCAAAGTAATTTTTTTTAATAGATCTTTTCTCCATTCATCATTATCTAGAAAGGGCTCTCTCTGATCTAGTTCTGCAAAGGTTTCCTGCAAGCAGTGATGGGAGTCTCATGCTAACAGACCACACTGAAACCCAGAGATTCCTACAAGCAGAACACTGGGGCTGGATGGAGCTACCTTGGAGGGCAGGCAAGCAAGGATGGAAGAGAAAGGTATGCATAACTGCTTGCTAGTTATTAATTCCTGGGGGAACATTCCTGCCCTGAAAAGCTCCGTGTGATGTGCAAGTAAAAAGCATTTTTCTTTTCCTGCTGTTCACTTTCCTCCTTGCAAAAAAATTCATCTGGGTTAGATTATACTGGTTGATTTTCTTGTAAAAAAAAAAAAAATGCTTGGTCATTTCCAAAGCAACTGCACACATTTCAATGCAATCATACACACACCTCAGAAACAATTTCATTTTATCTGTAGCC
Organism: Phaethornis superciliosus; assembly: GCA_023637945.1. Lineage (NCBI taxonomy): Eukaryota > Metazoa > Chordata > Aves > Apodiformes > Trochilidae > Phaethornis > Phaethornis superciliosus. The sequence goes on along the minus strand of JAJQWJ010000023.1, from coordinate 9,685,619 downwards.
TCTCAGGTTTTTTTCACTTACCAACTTTTTACAGAGAACAACTCTCTCTCAGATGACAGCAGCCTCTAAAGATGAGCTGACAATACAGAATGGGAAGTGGAAACAACTCTGTTTCAGGAAGCAGAGTTTAAAGCAGCACCTCTTGGAGGAGGCAGCAATCCCAAAGCAATCCTCACCTAGGGCAGGCAAGAGCCACCCAGGTCTGGTGAGCAAAGCTCAGGAGCTGCAGGCCAGCAGGATGGGGACTGGCTGCACTCATCATCCCTTTGGTCCCACCACAGACAGGACAAGGGTGGCTTGAAAAGCCCTGCAGGTACAAAAAAAAACAAAAGCAAGGCAGTGCACATTTTGGCAGACTGAGAGAACAGAAGCTGCCACAGTAGCATCCTCTATAGCCCCCACAGCATGGTAAAGGGAGGCTTGAAGGCTTGATCTAAATCTGTCTTTTTGTTTTTGTCTTCAGATTGCAACACGAAAATCTGGCAGCTGATTGAGTGACCCTGTTGGCAAGACAGAAGGGCTGAAATGACACTGCCACAAAACCAACAGCAGTTATACACAGGAGGAAATCTCCCTGTTCAGGCTCTCTCAGAAAAATCAAAAAACTGTCCCTGCCAGTGTAAACAGACTCCTGAGCAGAGCAAAGAAAAGGGGGAAGCCAGACGTTCTGAGAAATTAATAGCTATAAGTAAAGTTTTTAAGTTATTTCCCAGTCTTTATCTTAGTGTTTCCTTAGAAATTCATCTTCCAGCAAATACCCTGAAGGACATCACAGCCACCTCACAAACTCCTCAGCAGAGCAGACCACAGAACTTTCTGGGCTGTTAGCCCAGCTGCAATACTTGCCTTTGCTTTTTTTTTTTCTTTTTTTTTTTTTTATATAAGCACAGAAGTTTGATGTAGAAGTTTCCATCAAATACAAAGTCATTGCTGACTTTGGGAAGTCTGTTCTCATGTGCTTCAACCTCTGTCACTTAAACTCCATGCACACAGCTGTGTGCCACCACTGGCCATACACAATTCCCACAGCCCAACTTCTGTCCCCCACAAGTACCCACAGACTGACCAACCCTTCTCCTTGGATGAAGCAGACGGAGTTCTCAGCACCACACAGCAGCTTTTTCCCACCTTTAACCCCACTCTCACACCTCCTCTCTGAGCTCTCCCCAGCTTTCACACCACGCAGGCACCAAACCAGGATGAGAACCACTGGAACCAAGAGGAGAGCTGAGCTGACACAACCTCTCCTCCTCCTCCACAGCCAGGTATCCAAGGCCACCTCCAGCCCTGCTGGCCATGAACCCAGGAGAACCTACAGCTTCCTGGGACAGGACTCCCTCCTTCCTCCCTTCTCTCTTGGTGTAACACACTGTGTATCCCAGCAGAATTTTGTTTTCTAAAGCAAACTCAGTGACCTTACTAAAAGCAGAGTGCCCAGCTAACCAGACCCCCAGCCCAGATCTTCATTTCTTATTTTTTCCTTTTGCTCAACACTCTGGGTTCCTCGTGTGCTCCACCTGCTTTTAGCTGTAAACTTTCTCCAGGTGACTGTGGCAGGATCATGGATCTTTATGAGACTGTTCACACAATGTTCTGGGAGCCCCCAGTTTTACACACATTATTCTGAGCTCATCCCCCCTCACTCGGTTGATCAGGAAAAGGCATCCTACCAAACGCTGCAGGGAAACCTGTGTTTTCAACACAATTTTTTTTTTAATAAACTCCAAACCTACAACACCCTTCCCATACCAAACTTCAGCAGCTTCAGAGCACCCCAGAAACACCCGGCGGCTGCTCCCCCACAAGATGAGGCACAAATTCCCCCAAAACACAGCAGCGTGCGGGGGGAACACCGCACCCCCAGACGCCAGGCAGGTGACAGGGGTGTCCCCGGCAGCACAACCGCTTCCCCGGTACCGAGGACTCCTCTCTCGGTGGCCAAGCGGGGGGATCCCCTTGGCCCGGGGCGGAGGGAGCCGGGGCCCGGTAGAGCCGCGGAACGGAGCGGAAGGGCCGGGAGCGGGGACGCTGCTCCGCCTGGGGCCCGACCTGAGGAGCCCCGCGTTTCCTCTTCAGCCGGCCCGGCCCCTCGCCCCAGCCGCATCCCGCAGCCGCCTCCGCGGGCACCGGACACCCCGCGCCGCTTCCGGTCCGCCGCCGCCTCCGCCCGCTCCGCCAGAGCCAGGCCGCGGCCCCGCCACCACCGCCTCGGCGCTGCCGCTCCCGGGCCGACAGACGGGCCCCGCTCACCGAGAGAGGAGGAGCCCCGGGAGCAGGGCCGGGAGCAGCCCCGGGAGGGCCCGGACTCCCCGCGGGTCTCACCTGCTCCGGCCGCGCCTCTCCCGCCGCTGCCGCGTGCGACTCCCGCCCTGCCCCCGCCACCGACCCGCGGGCCGCAGCCAATCGCTGCCCGGCACCGCCGGCACTCTCGACCAATCAGCGGTGAGAACGCGTCCCCGCCCAACGCCACCGGTCTCCGGGACCCGCCCCGCTCCGCTCGCACGAGCCTATCCCGTGACGGCGCGCGGCGGGGAGAGGGGCGGGACCTGGAGCGCGACGCCCAATAAGAAATCACAGCGCGTCCCACGGCAGCCAATCAGAGGCCGCTTAAACCCCACCGGGAAAGGGCGGGAGGGAGGGAGGGGGGGAACGGGTGTGCGGGGTGTGGGTGTGGGTGTGGGTGTGGGTTGTGGTGGTGTCAGTGGCGTTGTCGGTGGTATTGGTGTAATTGGTGTCAGTTGTGGTGTCGGTGGTGGTGGTGGTGTCAGTGTCAGTGGTGGTGGTGTCGGTGTTGGTGTGTTGGTGTCGGTTGTGGTGGTGGTATCAGTGGTATCAGTGTCATTGGTGTCGGTTGTGGTGGTGGTGGTGTCAGTGGTATTGGTGGTGATGGTGGTGGTGGTGTTGGTGGTATTGGTGATGTCGGTGGTGGTGGTGGTGGTGGTATTGGTGATGTCAGTGGTGGTGGTGTTGGTGGTATCAGTGTCAGTGGTTGTGGTGTCAGTGGTTGTGGTGTCAGTGGTGTCGGTGGTATCAGTATCGGTGTCAGTGGTGGTGGTGGTGTTGTAGGTGGTGGTGTCGGTGGTGTCAGCCTGGGACAGGAGCATGGGAGAAGCTGACTGTACCCCTGAGCTGACTGCCCGTCTGGGTGTGAGATGTCCCCTGGAGGTGTAGGTGGGGGGGAGGTGGGTGCTGGCAGGTGGGTGATGGACGGAGCAGCACTGTGAGCGGTCAGGCAGGGATGGAGAACACCCGGGGGTTGATGTGGGAGTTGATCTACAGCCGAGAGGAGAACAGGGAAGATGGAGCAGACAGGGGTGGGTGGGGGTTATGGCTGGCAGCTCTGATATTGCTCCCTGGGGATGCTGGGTGTAGCAGGGGGGTGAGCTCCTTCCTGTCCTCCACAGCCACATCCAAACCATTTTCCACCTTGGCACAACTTCAGCTTTATTGCACGTTCTGGACAGTCAGAGCCAGCTCTCCAGGCAGGCGGTGTGTCAGCAGGACAGTGAGGGCTCTCTGGGTGTCTGAGACCCTCCAGCACAGGCACCACAGGCTCTGCAGGAATGGCAGTGTCCTGGGCTGGTGCCACCCCACGTTCCTGTCACCACCACTGCTGGCTGGGGGTCTCTCTTTGCTCAGCTCCAGGAGGAGGCCAGCCAGGCAGGATCAGACTCCACAGGAGCCAGCCAGGCCAGGCTGAGCCCTTCCTCACAAATCCCAGAGGCCTGTCAGCTCACTGCTTGGAACTCCTCAGGTCCCACGTGGTTCTTACAAAAACCCTGGTACCCGGGGCTACCGGAGAGTCAGGAATTTTACAACAGCAGTGATGAATTCTTCAAATTTATCCTGATGGACTATGTGGCCTGCACCCTGGATGTACTGGACATCTGCCCTGGGGAAGAGGCGCCGGATCTCTGGGTAGTCTTGGGAGCTGCAGGACAAGGGAACAGCAGAGCAAGTACAGTCAGAGGCCCATCCAGGTGTCTTCCCTCACCCTCCCCAGGTAGAGGGAGGTCCCGGGTCTGACCACCTCCCTTGCCCTGCTGGGAAAGCCCAAGGCTGTCCCCAGGTTCTCCCTTTTGATGTTCTGAGCACAGAGCTGGCTCCAGGACCTTCCCTGTGCCGAGGGCTTCCTCCCACCCAGGAGAGCTGCAAAAGAGCACAAAGGGCCAAACCACGGACTTTGAACAGCTTCTCTCCAGACCCACCTGATATAGGGGGAGCTGGATCCTCCCAAGAAGAGTGTAGGGCCGGGATAGGGCTTGTGGAAGACAGGGAAGTTCATGATATCTGCCAAGTGGTGGGAAATAGCCTCCAGGTTCACCCGCCAGACACAGCGACCCTCCACCTCCACCAGGTTGGTGAGGAGGAACTGTCTCAGCTGGGGATGCTGCACAGGAAGGAAAGGTGCCACAGAAGTCATACAATCTGTCCTGATACCCTCTGTCCTCCCCTCCACCTGGTTCTGACCATCTTGAATGCTTTCACATTCCCATCCTGCAGCCCTACTGAGATGTCCTCCAGCTGCCCATGACACCAGCAAGTGAGCAGGGGTGAAAAGAGTCCTCCTGGGACCATGACCAGTGCTTGGGCACCAGGGACGGGCTGGGAGTGCAAAACCCCATCCAAAGAGGGGGATTTCCTACCTGGACCACTGGCTTCAGCTGATCATCAGCCACCTGGCGAGCTGCAGACCGTGAGAGACCATCTGGGATCTTCACTGACTTCATGGCAGAGATGTAGGCAGAGAACTCAGAGACAGGTGTGGTTATGGCAGGACTAATGTCTACAGAGATGAGGCGCTCCACCAGGTCTGGCTGGGGACACAAGCAGGGCAGAGAGATGCCAGCCAGGACCTCTGAGTGAGTGGCACAGGGCACAGGGCTCTGCTGGAGACTCCAAGCTTCCTCCTGCCTCACTAAAGGCTCCACATGCCCTTCCTCAAGTTCCTGTTACCCCGTGCCTTGGCATGGGAGACCCCCAAGCTCCCTTGAAATCACAGAAGGACAGGGCTGCCAGACAGAGACTCCTGCCCCTACAGCCTGGCATAAAGCTGAGCAGGACAGTACTCCTGACCCTGATGGAGAAAAGCCACCCCTTGGGGGGCTATGGGTAATGTCAGCACCAGTCACCAGCTCCTACAGGTGCCACCCCCCCCCCCAGACCCCTGAGCCTTGCTCCCAGGAGCCCCAGGAGCCCCCGGAGCCCTGTTCCTGCCCACCTGCCGCAGGGCCAGCGTCATGGCCGTCTTGCCGCCCATGCTGTGTCCCAGCAGGATGCACTTGGTGATGCCCAGGCGGGTCAGGAGGTGCTGCACGTCCATGCTCATGGCTTCGTAGGTCATCAGCGGGCTGTGGGGGCTGTCCCCGTGGTTCCGAGCATCCAGCGTCAGCACCTGCCTGGGCCGGGGCACCGGGTCAGCCCTGCCCGCGGTACCGCCCGGCCCTCCCGCCAACCTCCGCTGCCTCACCTTGCCCGCGCCGCGCTGCACCAGCGCCTTGGCCACCGTCTGGAAGTTACCACGGTTACCGAAGAGCCCGTGGAGCAGCACCAGGGGCGGCCGGTTCCGATCGGACCCAAACTCCGCATGGGCCAGCGGCACCGCGCTGCCAGGAGGGGAAGGGTTGGGGGCGGGGCCAAGGCCTGGGGGCGGGGCCAAGGGGAAGCCCCGCCCCCTCCGGGGGAGCTGAGGCCCGGCTCCCGCCCTTCCCCTCGGGACCCTCGTCCCCCCCCCCCTCTGCCGTACCCTCCACCCCCCCGCGGCCCGGCCCTTACGTCACCACGGAGCGGGCGCTGGCGGGCAGCGCACCGGGGCGCAGGCGACACGCCGGGGCGGGGCCGGGGCCAGGGCCGGGGCAGCGGATCAGCCGGCGGAGCATGATGGCGGCGGCGGGGGCGGAGGGGGGGCGGGGGGGCCGTGACGTAACGCTCCCGGGTGGCCCCCTCTATCCCCCTCACTGGCGCCCCCTGGCGGCGGGAGGGCGGCGCGGTGCGGTGCGGTGCGGGCGGGGACAAGGTGACACCGGTGGCGCGCGCTGCCCGCCCCTCCCTCCCCGCCCTCCCCGGTGCCGGGTCGGTCCCGTCCCGTCGGGCCCAGCCGGGCAGCACCGCCCTGTCGCGGCCCCGCCGTTCCTTATCGCTGCTGCTTGCGGGAGCGGGGCGGGGAGGCCGGGAATGCGTGCTGGCAGACGGGCTGCCCGGCGGCGGGGACCTGCGCTACCTCCGCCTGCAGGCGCGGGAGGCAGCACCACCCCGGGCAGCGCTTCCCCGGTCGGGGCGGGCAGCCCCCGGGCAGGCTGCGGCAGGCGGGGAGCCGCTGGGCCCCGCGGGCAGCGCAGGATCCGTCCCTAAGCCCTGCGGAGTCCCCTTTGTCCCCTTTGTCCCTGCCCGCTGGAGCATGGCGGCAGGCGGGGGCTGGGCCCGGGAGCGGTTCCGCCGAGCGGCCTCGCCCCAGCTTCTGGACCGGGGTCAGGGGGAGCGCCTCGGGCTCCCCTCACCGCATCCGGACTTTGGACCCGGCGGGCCGAGAGAGGTGCCGCCTCCTGCCCGCCGGCTCCGGACACCTCTGTCCCAACGGGAGGGACCCCGGCGGGGTGAGGCGGGGAACCCCCTGGCCCCGAAGTACCCGGGGGAGGCTCCTGGGGGGCTGCAGCCCCGGCCGCCCCTCCTCACACCCGCTGGGAATTCTGCTCCCCCCCCCCCCCTCACCCTCCAAGGATTCTCGGGCTACCAAAACAGGACACGTTTATTGACAAATGTAACCGGTACAGACCACGCGTGACAGGGACAGACGGTGCCCCGCGGGGGGAGGGAGGGAGGGAGGGAGGGAGAGGACTGTCCCCGTCCCGCCAGCTGCCGCTTCTCCCGACGATCCGAAACCGCCTCGTGCTTAACCGAAACCGTCTCTATTTACACAGCCCGGCCCTGACCCCGCCGCCGGCCCCGTCTCCCCCTTCTGCCCCCCAACCCCCGCCGCCGCCTGTCCCAGCCCCGCGGAGGGAGGGTGATGAGGGTCCCGGGACAGGGGGGGGTTTGTGGGGGATGCCGGGGGGACCCGGAGGGCTCAGACATAGTTCCTCTTGTCGTAGCTGGTGACGGCGGAGCGCGGGGCCGAGTAGGCCACCTTTCCAGTGGGGTACCTGTCATCTTTGGGGGGGCAGGAGCAGCAGAGCAGGGCCCCCCCCAGCATCAGGAGGGCAGAGGCCGCCCAGCCCACGTAGAGAGAGGTGCCCAGCTCCCGCTTCTGCGCGTCGATCACCAGCGGGTTGTAGAAATCCCGGATGATGGTGTTGGCCGACCAGGAGACGGGGATGAGGTTCATAACGCCAGAGAGGAGGAAGATGACGCCGGAGACAATGGTGATCTTGGCCTTGGTGCTCTCGTCCTCCACACAGCGGGTGCACTGGGCACCCACGATGGCCACCATTAAGCCCAGGACGGCCAAGACGATGGCTACCACCAGGAGGGCACGGGCGGCTTGCAGGTCCTGCGGCAGGGCCAGCATGGAGTCGTAGACCTTGCACTGCATCTGCCCCGTGCTCTGCACCACGCAGTTCATCCACAGCCCTTCCCAGATGATCTGGGCCGTCACGATGTTGTTGCCGATGAAGGCCGTCACCCTCCACATGGGCAACGCGCAACAGATAATGCTGCACAGCCAACCCAGCACCGACAAGGCCACCCCGCCGATCTCCAGCCCCATCGACATGGTGGCCCCTTTGCTGCCGTGCTCCGAGCAATGGCGGAGAAGAACCTACGGACCGAAACTGTTGCCGTCACCCTTCGCCGCTCGCAGCCCTTGGGGGATCAGCTTACACCTGGGTGCACCTGTGCTTATAAGGGCTGGCGGGGCCAGCTCCAGCGCCCGCCCGGGGTGGGGTTTCGCTGCTGGACGCTCCTCTCCTCCGTCACCCAGGTCCCACACCCTCCCCTTTGTTTGCAGAGATGGCGCCTGTTACCAGAGAAGGGCGTGAGGGGGGAGAGAGGCCACCTGCCACAGCCATCCCCTTCGTTTAGGGATGATGGGTACCAGGAAGCAAAGCCAGCATCTCACCGAACCCTGCTGAGGACCTGTAAGTCCCTCAGCTTCACCATTTCTCCCCTGGAAGTGCCAGGGGGGGTCAGGGTTTGGTTTATTTCTGGAGCGTCTTATCAGCACTCTTGTTTCACTGGGTTTCGGTGAGCAGTGGGCACCTTTGCATCACCGTGCAAAGTACAACCCCTTTGCCATTCTGTGATGCTCATTGCTCCAGAACCACCATCCCAGGGAACCCGTGGGTGCTCCCTGCCTGGGTGGGTGGGAGCAGAAAGGAGGGGACCAGGTTGGGGGGCTCCCTTGCCTTGCCCTTCCTGCTCCTTTCCTGCCGGGCAGGGAGCGCCAGCAGAAATCCCCTGACCGGGTGATAAATATCTTTACTCATCCTGCTGAAATATTTTGGCCTTGAAGGAAGCAGATAATGCACGTAACTACCTTAGCAGTGTCACCCTGTCTCCCTGAGTGAGCAGTCAGCGAAGGGAGAAAAACAAAAACAAAAGGAACAAAGCAGGTGAAGGCAATCTGCCTACAGCCACACTCAGACCTGGCAGCAGCAGCCCCGTGGCTGTAGGGTGCATGTATGTCCCCTATCAACTGTCCCCCCAGCCTGACATTCCAGAGGTTTTGCCATCATTCCCAGCCCCCAGCCAGATGCAGGCTTATTCCTGCCTCTTCCCTGCCTGCAGCAAAATCTCCCCTACAACTCATTAACTACTGAGGAGCTCCATGGGATGCCCTGAGCTGGTGCTGCAGAGGGGAGCGCTCGAGAGCACCCGAGGTCTGTGAGGGGGGAACCCTGTGTCTGCCTGACTGTACCCCACAGCACCCCAACAACCCATAGAGTGAGCTTCAGATCCCTCACAACACTCTGCAAGCTTGCACCCAGCTGGGTAAACTTCTGCTGCCCTGCACCACTCTGCCAGTGGTGTTAGCCCCTGACACAGCACAACACCCCAACAACACCCCAAATCTGGCTGCATCTGCTCCTGTCACCCCATGACACACCCAGCACATCATTCCCATCTGGGTTGGCCTCCAGCCCCTTGCAGCACCCTGGATCTGTGACATGCTAGCCAGGCTAGCCTCTGCCAACACCTGGCATCCCAAAAATACCCTGTGTCTGGCCAGGTGAGCTTCTGTCACCCCCCTGTACCCCCAATCACCCCACCAAGGTCACTCTGAGCCTCTCACATCTGCCCAGGCTTGGTGGCTGCGGGGGTACCCAGGGTGACCTGGTTTGCTCTGCTGAGGGGGGGCACGTATGCCAGCAGCACCCCAAGGCCTCGTGCCCTTGTCACTGAGGGGTGCTGGGGTTCTGGGCCTTGGGGACACCTTGGGGTACTTGGAATGCCAGTGCTGCTGGCAGGTGATAGTGGGTCCGGGCTGGGCCAGGGCCCTGCAGGTCTGCAGGCAGTGGTGTTGGCAGCACACACCTCAGGGAGGGCTGTGCCAGCACCCCGGGGTGCAGGTGCACACAGCCGTAAACTCACACCCCCTCTGCTGGCAGAGACACCCCGACAGGCTCAGACAGACAGACACACAGAGGGAGGCGAACAGGCACATGATGGCAGTACTGGTGCACACACATGTATGCACCCACGGCTGCCAAGACACCCATGGCTGAAGGGGATGGCTGTGGGGTGGTGTGTGGGGGCTGTGGGCAGGGCAGGGGGATACCACAGGTACGTGTGTAGGGCATGGGGGAAATCTCAGGCAGGGTGTGGGACAGGGGAACACAGCAGGCAGGGCTGTGGGGCAATGGGGATACCCCAAGCAGGGCTATGGGGTAGAAGGGGTTGGTCTGTGAGGGAGGAGAAGATTGGAATATTTCCATCAGGAGTACCAGCAGGATATTCCAGCAGGATACCCCTGGGGTCGAGCCTACTGGGTCAGCAATGGGGTGAGACTTGGCAGGTAAATCACCACAGCCCCCAACCCTGCAATCAGAGCCCCACATACCATGTCCCCAGTTTGTCATCCCCAATTGTCCAAAGTACAGGCTGTGTGCAGCACTGTGCCAGCCTGGGGCAGCAGCTGCTGCCTGACTCACGGCTGAGGAAGGGGCAATCACTGGGGTTTCGGGGTGCTGGCATGCATTGTCTGCTGCACAATGCATTCTTGTGGCAAGCAAATCAGCTTGCTGGTGTCCACCGAAAGCTGCAGAATAGGGCCAGCATCCCTCAGGGGTTCTGGGAGCGTCCCCATCCTGCCTGCTGCCATGTCCTCCTGCCCCAGTGAAGCCCTTCTGCTCCTTCCCTGCAGCTGGGAAGAGATGGGGAGTATCCCCTGTGGCAAGTTCCCTGGGATGGGGACAAGGTGGGGGGGCCACATGGATCCACCAGTGACGTGGGAGCGGGTTTGCCACCACCCCACCACCCTCCCCCTGTGATCTGGTGACCCTGGAACAAAGGTCAGACCCAAATGTCAAGAGAGCATCACCGGAAGAACACCCGCACTTGGAGGGTGCGGACAACACACCAGGGGCATCCCCCTGTGTCCCCCCCCCACGTCTCCAGTGTGCCCTGGGGGGGGGGAGCAGGAGGTGACAGCAGAAACTGCCCCGGAGCCGCGGGGCCGCGTCCCACTCACGTGTGCCCATCAGAATTTGGGGTGTTCCCTGTCCCCCGGGGGCTCGGCACTGACGGCACCTTTCCCCCGGGGGGGCTGGGCAGGGACACTAAATGCTGCCTCGGCTCCTTATATTTCAGGCGCGGGGCTGCTGGCTCTGCCCCGGCCAGGGCACACAGACAGCCCATTGTTGAAGCCCCTTCGGAGGCGGCGGGGAGCAAGGTGAGGCAGCTCGGAGCATCAATGGCAGCTCTGTCCCTGCGGGGGGGAAGGGGCTGCCCGGGGAGGAGGGGGCGGCCAGGGGCCAGGGGCTGGAGGGAGCCGGCAAGGGGGCTGGCAGCTCGCCTGGGAGATGCCGGGCTGCCCAAAATCTCAGCACGCCCGGGGCATCCCCATGCCGATGGTTTCGGAGCGATTCCCCAGGGCTTTGGCAGCATCTGGCTTCCTCTGAGCATCACTCACCGGGACCCCCAGCTCACTCCCCTTCCTCAGCCCTGCCCATCAGCTCCCCCATCGCTTTGACAGCCGCCTCGGGCGTATTTTCCCCTTTCAGAGACTCTTTTTTTCTCAGCAAATTAGGCAGCACTTTTATTTTCAGCGTGCCTTCAGGCCAAAGGTCCCATTTCTTGCAGCAGCCCTCGCTGCATCCCCCCCCCCCACCCTGGGGACCCTGCAGCTCCCAGCACACGGCTCCTCTCCTGCCCAGCAGATAAGATTTTGCTTCCCCATAGCAGGGAACAACCTGACTCTGCACATTTGAGTCAGTCGGACAGAGGGAGGGGGGTGGGAGTGTGGGGTGGGTCTGTCAGGCAAGGACTTCTTTGGGAATATTCATTCTCCAGCCTGTCCATAACTGATCCCTGGCTGCCCAGCTCTGTGCTGGCTGAGTCAGGGGGAGCTGCTGGCCCTGCCTTGGGTTGTTGGATGTGAAGCTGGTGGATCACGTCTCACTGGTGGATCACCTCTCACTCTTTGGGACCTCGAGGTAGCTGTGGCAGCGAGCTCGTGTGCAGCTGGGTGTGCGTGAGAGGTGGGAATGTCACCCGTGTCCCCATGGGGGATGTCCCCAAGCTCTCTCCCTTTGTGGTGTCCTCTGCCCCGAGCAAGGCCAAGGTGGCATGGCCTCCTCCAGTGTCTGGCATCACAGTGACACTGGGTTTAATGTCACTTCCCTGGCAGGGGTGGCCTCACTGCCCAGCCATGAGGCTGCAGCATGTCCCCAGCCCAGTGAAGCAGGGATAACTGGGGGAGAGTGTTTCTTGAGCCACCAAGGGCTGGTGACCAGTGCACTGGGACCTGGACTGCTTACCTCTCTGACCCACCCAGCAGGGGCTGGATGGACCTATCCTGCAACTCCTGCTGGGCTTGGGGCAGGGCTCCCACACCTGGCTGGGTGCAGGGGCAAAGGCTTGGGATATTTTGGCATGCAGGAGGTCCCTGCTGAGCAGGTGGGCTGTGGTCCCATCACAGCATGTTCCTGTGCTATGTCCCCTTGCAGGTGGCACTGAGATGAAGCCAGGGCTGAGGTCCTGCAGGATGATCCAGGCATGGGCAGCTGGGAAGGGGCTGTGAGGCTGGTAAACATGTGGTGACAGCCCCAGAGGGTGAATGTTGAGCATCCTCATGGCCAGCACGAGCTGGAGGCAGGGTTCTGCCCCAGGGGTCAGTGGCTGCTCATCCACTCTCTGTCCTTGTGTCCCTCTCTCCTCCTGGCTGGCAGTGCCGGGGACACGGGGCTGGCTGTGCTGGCCAGGCAAGTGTGTCACTGGGAGACATGGGGAAGGGCACAGGGGCTGTTTCAGAGTGGCAGCCACCAGTTTGAATATATGCCATGTTCTAGCTTTAATTACTGTAATCGGCTGTTGGAGAGCTGTGCTGGTGCCTGCTCTGGCTCCCAGGGGGACTGTGAGCAGCTCAGGCGTCTGATGCTCCGTGCATGGAGGAGTTCCTGTCTGCATCTTGCTATTTGTCCCCAGCCCAAAGGCAAGTCCTCACACGCCTGCAGGGACACGGCCCATTCGAGGTGCACACACACACGTGGGCACACGCCTCCATCCAACCTTAAAGAATTCAGTGGTTACGGCAGCCAGCTGGGAGGTGAAAGCCATGCTCAGCCTCCGGCAGAGTCCGGCACCTGCAGGGATGCTCTGGAACCCCACAAATTAAAGGGAGCCCTTGACCACAAGGCCCAGGCCCAGGGTAGGCACGCTGGTATGTGAGCAATGCGGGCACAGACAAATGACAGAGCAACCCGGCAGGGTTGGGTGCCTAACAGTCAGGATCCTCTCTCAGTCCCTTGGGTCAGGGTCTGCAGCAAGACCTGACTTCTCAGGGGCCTGCACTCTGCCCTGCCTGTTCATGCCATGCCAGGCACCCCCAGACCAGGGGCTGTTGGCATCTTCATGGCACCGTGGGCCATTGCAGAGTGTTAGGACCTGGAGACATCCCAGTGTGAGCAGTGGCAGCTCTAGAGCCCTCCACACCAAACAATTAGCACAAGTGGTTGGATCATATCAGTAACCCCAGTGCTCAGGAAAGCTAAAATAATCTCAGACCCTCTTATCTTTCCAGAGGCCTGGGATTAAGGTCAGGTGGTGAAACAGTGCAATGTCCATCTGTCCGTCTTTGTCATCTGTCTGGTCTTGTAGGGCGCCTGCGTGGATGCTGGGGGGGCTTTAGAGAGATTAGGGAGGGGATGTGTGCAGAGGGGCTCATGGAGCCAAGGAGAGGTTGGGCAGTGCCCTAAGCCTTGGCATCAGTATTGGCAGTGGCACTGGCATCAGCACAGCCTGGCCAGCGGGTACAGCTGGCTGTGGCAAAATTCTGGCAGCTACGTGGCACTGCTGGCCCTGCTGTCCTGCCTGTGCCTGGCAACCTGGTCCCCACTGGGGCAGTGGTGGCACTGGGACACTGGGGCACTAAAGGCCACCTTTGCTGCCAAGCCACCAAGCTGGGCTGGCAGTGCAGGTAGCACAAGGCAGTGGAATGCTGGCAGGGCTGGAACCAAGGGCTGCAATGTGAATGCCAGCTCAGCCACAGAGAACAAGGTAGGGTGGGTTTTGGGGATGTCCCCCCCCTTGCCCTGGGCAGTGCTGTCTCTCCTTCGTAGTGAGCCAGCAGCCACTCCAACCGGTTTGTGGGTCTGGGTGGTGACACCTCCTGCCCCAGGCCTGATGGAGGGCTGGGAATTGCTGGTATGGATGCCAAGAAACAAACAAGAGCTGCTTGTGTCCTGCCGGGCATGGAGCCCAGCAGCAAAGCAGGGAAGGCAGGCATCTTCTCTGCCAAGGGACTGCAGGGGGACAGAAGTTGTAATGCCACAGGAGCAGATGCCCCACAAGCTGGGGGGAAACTGAGGCACAAAGGCAAAGAGGATCCCCATATGGGTGTTGGAGCAAGAGGTACTGGCAGTGATGGCAAGCACCCTTATTGCTGGACCACAACCATTCCCCTTCAGCCCAGCAGCTGCCCTTGGCATCTCCAAGCTGCCTACAGAGGGATGCACTCCTGCACCTGGGTGGTCTGATCCCAGTCCGCTGAGTTCTCCATGGGAGCAGCCAGGATATTAAGTGTCATTGCTGCAGGGAGAAATGCAAGTGGAGGAATCCCGGGAAACTGGTTTTACCCCTCTGTCCGGTGCAGGCGGCAGGACGGCGGCAGCGCTCCTCCCTCAGCGAAGGCATATAATGCCTGCCATGGTCCTGTGGGACAGCACTGAGCTGCAGGAGGTGGGCAGGGTGCGATGGCCTCCATGGGGCTGCAGGTGCTGGGCATTGCCCTCTCTGTCATCGGCTGGCTGGCCTCCATCCTCTGCTGCGCGTTGCCCATGTGGCGGGAGACGGCCTTCATCGGCAACAACATCGTGGTGGCCCAGATCATCTGGGAAGGGCTGTGGATGAACTGCGTGGTGCAGAGCACGGGGCAGATGCAGTGCAAGGTCTACGACTCCGTGCTGGCCCTGCCGCAGGACCTGCAAGCCGCCCGTGCCATGGTGGTAGTGGCCATCGTCTTGGCCGTCCTGGGCACCCTGCTTGCTGTCACTGGCGGCAAGTGCACCAACTGTGTGGAGGACGACACTGCCAAAGCCAAGGTCATGATCCTCTCTGGCATCATCTTCATCGTCGCCGGCACCCTCATCCTCATCCCCATCTCTTGGTCAGCCAACACCATCATCCAGGATTTCTACAACCCGCTGGTCACCAACTCCCAGAAGCGGGACCTGGGCTCATCCCTCTATGTGGGCTGGGTGGCCTCTGCACTCCTGCTGCTCGGGGGGGGGATCCTCTGCTGCACCTGCCCCCCCCGGGCTGAGAAGCCCTACTCTGCCAAGTTCACGGCTGCTCGCTCACTGCCAGACAGCAACTACGTCTAGGAGCCTGTACCTGCCTCAGCTCCCCCCCCAGCCCCCCATGGAGCCGGGACCTCCCGGGGTGCCCCTGGCCCACAGACCCCCCCCCCCGGCTGGGCTGGGAGCTGGCGGGGAGCCAGGGCAGGGAAAGCTGTGGACGTGCGAGGGGGAGCAGACAGAGCTGCCTTTGTTCACCGTGGGATTGAAGCCGGTTCTTTAATCTCGGTTGAGACAGGGAACAGGGAGATCCTGTCCTGGCTGCCTCCCTCTCCCCCCCTCCTCCTCCTCCCCCCACTCCGGCAGGGGTCCGCTCCCCGGTAGCTCCCAGCTGCAGCATCCTCTCTGCCAAAACCCCTGAGCTTCCCTGGAGTGTTTCCTGGCTACTGGTACCGGGCTGGGCTCTGCGGTGATGCAGCTCCCGGGGGCCCTTCCCCGGGTGGCACTGGGTAACCCCCCCTCCCGGGGTGGGCATCGGGGCCGGTGGGGACACTAAACCTGTCCCACACTGTCAGGGGGCAGAACCAACTCTGCAGAGCCCGGCTGGGTCTCTCCGGGACACGGGCTTCATCACCCGGGAATGAGGGGGCAGCGGCCGGTCTGGGGGGTGGGAGTGGAGTGGGGCTGTGTGCCCGCAGGGGACTGGGAGAGCCCCGGGAAGGGGATGTGCCCAGCCCCCTCCTCCCCCCCCCCCCCCCCCCGCATCTCCCGAGTGGGGTGCTCGGGCTGGGGCAGGCGGGGTGCACCCTCCTTCCCGCTGCTCTGCCCCGCTCTGCTTTGCTGTTCTTTCCCCTCCCCAACACCCTTCTCGGGGGGGGGGGGAGATGGACAGCCCGGTGCTCCTGTGTCGCAGCCCCCCACCCCCCGGGGATCCCCAGATCTGCTCACGGGAGCCCCCGGCACCCCCAGCCGCACCCCGACCTCTGTCCCAGCATCAGACATCGCTCTCCTCCCCGGGCCACCCCGGGTCCCCGAAGGGGTGGCAGAGGTGAGTGGTGGCAGGATGTCCCGTGTCCCACTCTGTCCCACCCGAGCAGGCAGAAAGCGCCGGGCGGTGGCGAGGACGGGTCGGGACACGCTGGCCCCGGGGCCACCAGCAGCCCCTGCTGGGAGCACCCTGGAGCCGGCGTGGGCAGCTCTGGGTGCTTTGCCTGTCTTCTTTCCGGCATGGCGAGCTGTGCTGGGGCGCAGCCGGTGTTACACCCGCTTGGGAACCTCCTTCCCTCACACCTCGGGGTGTGCAGGGATGGTGTGAGTGCCAGGGTCTGGGTGCCTCACCTGAATCAGGAGCCTTCGGGACTCCCAGCTCCTCCATCCCTTTCCTGGGAATGGTGGAAAGGGCTTGTGTGTCCCCGTGGGGGCTGGTGGCCAGGTAGAAAGGTGAGTGCAATGCTGTGGTGAGCATCCCTGCCAGGACACGGAGGGAACCACACGTCCCTGCTGTGGGCTGTTGTGTGTTCTGGTTTTGCTGGCTCTTGTCCTGCTGGGCAGGAAGGGTGCTTGGCCAGGATGGCTTCCCACTGTCCTGCCCCCTCTGAGCTCCCAGGAGGCTGGGCTCTCTTTCTCTGGGAAAGGGACTTTATCTTTGAGCCAAAGATACTTCCATGGACCAGGGAGGTGAAGCCCCAGCATCAGACATCCACTGGGATGCTGACAGGTGAAATGGGAAGGAGCAGGGACATCACAGGGCAGAAAACGATGGAGAAACTGAAACCAGGACCAGAGAAACCATGGTGAAACCTCCTCCGTGCCACAGGGTGTGCCGGGCACAGCAGATACTACACTGCCACTCAGGGCTCATAAAAACTCAGCTGGTCCCAGCTGCCAAGCATGGGTGCCACAACCCATGGGTGCACTCTGACACACTGCAGTGTGGGGGTTCTGCTCCCTGGGGGGCTAAGCAGCAATTTGGGCCATGGCAACCATGTGTGGAGTCATCAGTGTGTCCCCCTCTACCAGCCACCCCTCTTATCCAGGGCTTACAGGGGTGATGCCTGTGGTGACCCCAGGCTCCCAGACCCTCGTTGGGCGTTTGCCCTCGTCAGTGCTGCTCCTGGTGCAAAAGAGGAGTGAGTATCACTGAAATTGCTGAGCACCACAGTGTGTGAGCTCTGACTCACTTCCAGCAGCCCAGAGAGAAAATCCTGAGTCCAAAGGGTGCTGCAGTATGGCTGAGAGGGCAAACCAAGCCTGCCCTTGAATGGAGGCTGCAGGGATGGCAGGAGCTGCCTTGCTTGCCCGAGCCCCCAGCACTGCACCCATGGCTGAGGAGGGCAGGGAGGGTTCAGCATCAGGTGGGGGGTGGGTGAGGGGGTTGCCACGGCAGTTCATGAGGGGACCAAGGGTCGTCTGCACTTTAGAACATGCTGTGATGGGCACCACAAGCCTCTTGTCGTGCTCCCCAAAAGCCATCCTCTGCCTCACCATGCACAGGGCCCAGCTGGGTGGGCGATGGGGGAGGCCAGCCCCGTGCCACGGGGATGTTGCAGGGGCTTGGGCCATGTGTCCCCATGCCATCCTGCAGCACCGCTGCGTGCCACTGTGTCCCCAGGCTGGTCTGAAGCTGTTCCCACCCAGGTGGGGGGGCACAGGACACACCAGCATGAAGCCCATGCTCTCAAGCAAGCCCCCTGACTCTGGGCTGTGCCTGTGACTCTGTGCCCTGTCCCTGCAGGTTCTGTCCGTGGCCATGATGACAATGCAGCTGGGTGGGCTGATGCTGGCCATACTGGGCTGGCTGGGCTCCATCCTCACCTGTGCACTGCCCATGTGGAAGGTGACTGCCTTCATCGGCTCCAACATCGTGGTGGCTCAGGTCTTCTGGGAAGGGCTGTGGATGAACTGTGTGTACGAAAGCACGGGGCAGATGCAGTGCAAGGCCTACGACTCCCTGCTGGAGCTCACCTCTGACCTGCAAGTGGCTCGTGCCTTGGTGGTCACTTCCATTTTTGTCTCTGCCTTCGCCTTCTTCACTGCCACCATGGGTGCAGACTGCACCCGTTGTGTTGATGACAAGGGCACCAAGACCAGAATCTCCATTGTGGCAGGTGTCATCTTCGTCTTGGCCAGCATCATGATGCTCATCCCTGTCTCCTGGTCTGCTAACAACATCGTCAGCAACTTCTACAACCCCATGGTGCCTGAGGCCCTCAAGAGAGAGCTGGGGGCTGCCCTCTACATTGGCTGGGCCTCCAGTGCCCTCCAGCTTTTTGGTGGGTGCATCCTGTGCTGCTCAGGACCCCCATCTCAGCAGGACTCTTACCCCAGGAAGTACAGAGCCGTGAAAACCTGCAGCTCGATGGGCTACCCCATGCAAGACTACGTGTGAGCCACCGTGCCTGGATGCCAGCTCAAAGGAGAGTCCCACTGTCCCCCTCCTGCTTCCACATGTCATCCCCCTGCCTCCTTCTGCCTGTCCCCATGCTAGCTACTCCCCTGGCACAGACCTCCCACCTTCCTGTCCCTGTCACAGGGGCTGCACTCACAATGCACGATAAACATCTTGGTGCCACCAAGGCTGCCTGGGCTCATTTCAAAGCGGCGTGGTGCAGGGGAGGGATGGTGAAATGTCCTATGGGTGTCACAGCCCCAGCTCCTGGCACGTGCTCACATCCCTACAAGGACACAATGGTGGCCAGCCAGGAGAAGTGAGAGGCCAGCAGGGAGATGGGGCTGAGAGTCAAGAGGGACACGAGGGGGGACACCAGGCTCCCAGAGCTGGGTGCTTTGAGCCCCCAGGGACTATGAGGGTACACCAGAGAAAGGCCAAGAGCCCTCTCCCCAGCTCCTGGTTGCCCTTCCCTGCCCACCCCGGTGGGTCTGCTGCCCCACAGCTCTGGAAACACACAGAAGGTGGGCAGTGGGGACAGGGGGTTTATTCAACAGCCAAGTGCAGGGGACAGCCACGACCCCACAGCTACCCTGTTCTGGGGACAAACGGGGTGAAAGGGAAGCAGGGCAGATAACCCCCATGGGTGCAGAGACCCCAGGAACTGGGGGTGGCAATGTTGGAGGGTGACAAGAGCCATGGGAAGGGTGAGTGGGAGATGTGGGATGCCTGGGGTGGGGGAACAGGATCAGATAGAGCCACTGACTCTTGCCCGGGAAGGAAGTAACTCATTCCCCAGGGCCACAGGAATGGGGCGAGTAGGAACAGGTCTAAGGGAAGAGAAAAGGAAAAAAGGAAATATCCCAGCAAGAGATTTGGGTAAAAGACTTCCCATGGGAGCAGTGGAGGAGGGGGGGGTGGAGGCAGCATAGCAAGAAACTTGGGGAACAGGCTGGGCCAGCAATGCCGGGTGGCTTTCTGGGTGGGAGCAGCCACCAGCTCCTCAAGTCCTTTCCAGCCCCATTTCCCACCCAGACCTTTAACTACAAAGCTGTAGGAAAATAAGAGTTAAGCAGGGATTGCAGGATGAAAGGCTAACGTGGTGCTTGGAAAGCTTCTTCAGCTGGATGTTACACTGGCACAGCTGCCCTGGGGAGATCTCCTGCACCTCGGGGTGCAGAGCTCACTCCTGGGGAGGACGTGAATGGGGGACTACAGGACATGGTGATGGGGACCCATCTGCAACAGTCCCCAGGTAAAGACCACAGGGGCATGGCGTGGGGAGGAGGATCTAGATTTTGACCATGAGGGCTGAGAGGTGGGCATGTCAGGGTGAAGCCATCCCAGACAGGAAATGGCACTGAACAGCCAGGTGGGTCTGTGAGATGTCACAGCAAGGGCTTAGGTGTGAGGGACAGGACCTGAATGTCAGAGCTACTGCTGGTGGCACCAGGAGACCCACCCCGTCCTGAGGAGCTGCCAAAGTCCCCATGGCCCAGACCTTGTGGGGGAGGAGCAATAGGGGATGTTCATTAAAAAGGTACACACCCACACCCACATCCACACCCACACCCACATCCACACCCACACCCACACCCACACCCACACCCCACCCTGACCCCCTGAGCCCTGCTGGCTGTCAGCCCTGCTGGAGGGCGGGCACAGGGCATTGCCCAGAGATGTAAAACCTGTAAAACCATCCCGGAGATGCAGCCAGTGCCCTGGGTGCTCTCCTCGGAGCTGGTCTGTTCCCTGTGCTCCATCCAGCAGCCTCCCTGCCCGGTACCGCAGGATGGAGGGGTTGTCCCGGCTGCTCAGGCAGAGGAAACCTGCCCTAAGGAGAGGGGACAGGTGACACCGGTGCTGCCTCCCGCTGGGGATGGCATTCCCTCGGGAAAGAGGAAGCAGAGAGAGGCAGTGACACCCTGCAGGAGGAGCTGGCAGGCCACTGGGCAGGGGACAGGCAGGAGGTGAGGCCTGAGCAGAGGCTGTGTGTGCCATGGTCACCTCCTGCTGCCTTCCCCTGCCTGGGATGTCACTGCCCCTCCCTGGCTGTGCCTGGCAGCAGGGACAAGGTCTCAGCCCAGATGTGCCACGGGCCTAGCAGGGGACACGCAGCCCCCGGGACTCGGTGTCCCCGTCTGGCCGCTTTGGGGACAGCAATGTCCCTCTCACCCGGGCTGTGACCCGCAGCAGCTCCGCAAGGCTGTGACAGGCACCTGTGACCCCCACCACGGTCACAGCATCGCGGTGCTCTGCGGGGACACGCGTGGCGTCACGGGGGGGACCTCGCGGGGCAGTCCCCTCGTCCCCGGTGCCTCCCGATCCCCGCGGGCAGGGGCACTGCCGCAGCTCCCGGTACAGCCCGGGGCTCCGGGTCCCTTCCCGCATCCGCACCCTGCAGGCAGCGGAAGCCGCGGCGGTGGAGCTGCGGGGACAGGCAGACAGACAGGCAGGCAGACAGACAGACAGGCAGACAGACAGACAGGCAGACAGACAGACAGACAGGCAGACAGGCAGACAGGCAGACAGGCAGACAGACAGACAGGCAGACAGACAGGCAGGCAGACAGGCAGACAGACAGGCAGACAGACAGGCAGGCAGACAGACAGGCAGACAGACAGGCAGACAGGCAGACAGGCAGACAGACAGACAGGCAGACAGACAGACAGGCAGACGGACAGACAGACAGACAGGCAGACGGACAGACAGACAGGCAGCCGGACAGACAGGCAGACAGACAGACAGGCAGACAGACAGGCAGACAGACAGACAGACAGACAGGCAGACGGACAGACGGACAGATGGACAGACAGGCAGCCGGACAGACAGACAGGCAGCCGGACAGACAGGCAGACAGGCAGCCACTGCCGTCACCTCTCCGCCCTGCCGGGCCCGTCCCGCCCCTCCGCCCCCGGTCCCTCCCGCACTACGAGGCCGGTGCCACGGGCCACGTCGAGCAGCCACGCCCGGGAAGGCGGAGGCAACCGAGGCGACGGCCAAGTGCGGTGCCCGATACTGCGGGGCTGCCACAGCCTGCGGGGCGGGTCAGCGGCGGGACGGGACGGGACGGGACGGTGCTGGTGCTCCTGGCTTCCCCAGCTCCGGTACCTGCTCGTAGCAGGCGGCACAACCACCGCACACCAGCAGCAGCTCGGACAGCTCCGCACCCCCATGCACCGCCAACCCCGCACCGCCAACACCCGCACCGCCAACACCCGCACCGCCCACACCCACACCCGCACCCGCACCCGCACCCGCACCCACATCCGCACCCGCACCCACACCCACACCCGCACCCACACCCGCACCCCCCGCACCCGCACCCCCCCCGCAGCCCCATCTCCCACTGGCCCCGCCCCTCGGCACTTCTGGCCCCGCCTCCCGCACTCCATTGGCTCCTCGCTCCCCGCCCGGCTTCCCATTGGTCCGTTCCCGTCAGGCCACGCCCCTCCCCGCTCTGCCCCGCCCCCGTTTGCGGGAGGGGCGATCGGGGCGCGGCCATGTTCAGCGGGCAGGGGGGGAGCAGGGAGTGCCCCGGGGGGGTGGGACCAAGTGTCCCAGGGGGTGATGGGGTGTGTTGGGTGGGTGACACCAAATCCCCTCAGGGGGATCAACGCCAAGGGGTGACCAAGTGCCCAGGCACGGTGCCATGGAGTTCCCTGGGGAGGTGCGGGTGACACTGGGGTGTCACTGCCCCAGGGACACAAGTGGGGGTGACAAGTGCCCCAGGGAGGTCACCTCCAAGCCTGCCCCTGCATCTTCTGCGGTTCAGCCCCAACACCCAGAGCTGAGTGAGTGGTGACAACGCTTTTCCACCACCCCCAGAACACATCCCCTATCTCCACATGTGGAGGGGGGGGGTGTCCTCCCGGCAGCTCTCCCGCTCCCCAGGGACAAGGACACCCACCACCTGAGCACCTGAGCAGGTCCTCCCGGTCCTCATGTGCCCACTCACCTCCACTCGCCCCACCACTCCCACGGGGTGGTCGTTCTGCACAGCCCCTTGCACATGGAGAAGGTGTCTGGCAGCAGACAGGGGGTGGGGACAAGGGGACTTGAAACTGAGAGGGAGGAAAAAGATCTTGGCTCGATCAGGTTTGGGTTTGGATCGTGGCAAGTGGGACAGGAAATGTCACTGAGTGCCAACGTGTGGGGAACTGATGCCTTCTCTGTGTCCTCTCTGGAATCACAAAATTGTCAGAGCTGGAAGGGACCTCTAAATATTGTGACCTCTAAACATTGTCTGGTCCAACTCTTGCCTCTAAAGCAGGATCACCCAGAGCACTGCAGCCAGGTGGGGTTTGAATGTCTCCACAGCCTCCCTGGGCAGCCTGTTCCAGTGCTTCAGAGTAAAGAAGTTTTTTCTTATGTTTAAATGGAACTTCCTATGCTCTAGCTTGTGCCTGTTGCCCCTTGTCCCATTGGGAACTACTCAGAAAAGTCTGGCTCCATCCTACTCCTTAGATACCTGTAGACATTCATGAGGTCACCCCTCATCCAGACTGAGGAGTCCCATCTCTCTCAGACTTCCCACACAGGAGGTGCTCCAGTGCCCCAGCCATCCTCATCACCCTCCTCTGGACTCTCTCCAGTCTCCCTGTCTGCCTTGAACTGGGGAGGCCGCTCCAGGAGGCCCCAGCATTTGTGCCTTTCTGTACCCAGCTGATTACTGAGATGTTTGTTACTCCTGGGAGCAGGAGGAGCTCTCCGTGGGACGCTGCACACTTGGTGCTGGGTGAGTGTCTGCTGCCCCACGAGTGACATGGCACAAGGTCGAGTTTGTGGGACCACCCTCAAGCCATTCCTTGGCTTCTGGCTTTTTATTTTCAGGAGAAAATGGGACAAACCCAGCTGGTAATTCCTGGCAGGAAGAAGAGCAGAGTGCCCAGCAGGAGCAGGAGCTGGCCCGGGCTCTCTCCTCAGGACGGGCAGATGGATGCTGCTGCTCCTTTGGCTCCACATCCCTTTCCTCCTCACCATTCCGGCCCCGATGGCTCCGGACGCTGCTCCGGGTCCCGCATCCCCGTGGGGATGTGTTGCGGGGCTGTGTCCTGGCCGCTGCCTCGAGAGGGAGCCCTCGGCCCGCGCTGGGAGCGGTGCGGTGCGGTGCGGGGACACTGGCGACAGAGGGGACGGTGCGGGAAAGGTCGGGCCCGGAGAGCAGAAATCTCCTCCCCGCCCCGGGCACTGCGGGCTCCCGGGGGTTGTGTCTGACACAGCCCTTGTCACCCCTCTCACACACCAGAGAGGGACACATCCTGCCCCGCGAAACCGCTGCCACCTCCGGGCAGCTTTGTCACCCCGGCCTGCAATTAACGGCTTTAATTAACTCATCGAAGCCCGACCCAGATAAAGCGGAGGCAGGGAACAATGCTGAGGTCCCCGGGCTGTGCCCCAGGGAGGGAAGGTGGGACACTCAGGAGTGTCCTGGGACAGGCTGGAGCTTTCCTGAGGCCAGTGCTGAGCCTAGGCTGGTCCTGACTCTGGGGGCAGCACTGGAGGGGTCCCATTCGGGCAGGTGCTGTCCTGCTCAGGGCAGTTCCTTGGGCTGTGTTCCTTGTCCCTTCTCTAGGGACAGGGCGTCTGGCTGTGCCCCAGCTGTGCTGGCTGCATGGGCTGCACCAATCCTTCCTGCTGGGACCCTGAAGCTGGGGCTGGTGAGGTGTCCCCATCACCCCATAGCAGGGAGGCTGGGAAGATGCGTGTCCCCAAGGCAGGGTCTTGGTTGGCCCCCCCTGAGCCCACATACGTCTTGATTGACCTCCCACACCAAGAAGATGGTTCAGTGATGGAAGGGCAGTTTAGGTGGAACTCTGCCCTTAAATCTGACACTGAGCTGGGATAGGTGCAGGGAGGGTGCCAGTGCCAAGGGATGATCTCAGAGCTCCCCAAGGGAGGCACAGCTCTGGGAAGGGGCTCCTCATGCTGCCTATCCCAAGCCTGGTGGAGCAGGGACATTCATCCTGAGGGGACCTGAGCCCCCCAAAGCATAGGACTTGCCTCTCTGAAAAGGGGTGCTCTATAGGGTGCAGAGCTGGGGTACAAACAGGGCACACTAACCCATGGGGTGTCAGCCAGGTGGGAGCTGGAGACCCCCTGTGTGGAGACAGAGAGCACATTTCCCCTTGGCTGGGAGGCTGCAGGGGGCAGGGTGGACAGGGCAGCTTGTGGGGTTTCATGCTGACATGCTAGATAACAGAATTTTCCTTTCCCAGCACCCAAACATGGTTGGAGTCCACCTGCTCCTGACCTGTCCAGTCCTTCCCTAAATTCCAGCCCTCTGGTGTCCAGGGACAAGTGGATTTTTCCCCCTAACACATTGCACTTCAGCACCACGAGACCCTTCCCCCAAAGTCACTGGACTCCTGCCCTTCACAGTCTGTGTCTGTGCTTGCTGGTGGCCTGGGCACAACCTGCCCTGGCACCAATGGCCCCATGGCTCACAGTGAGGTAGGAAGAACAGGCTGACACAATTCAGTGCAGCACAGAGGTGGCTGGAGATCAGAGCCAGCAGAGCAGGCAGGCTGGGGGAAGAGCTCACCTGGCTGAAAGGGTTGTCCTCCCTCCAGAGAGCCATGCCACCCCTGCCACACGCAGTCCCCAGGGCCCTGACATGTTCCCTGGCCACCACCCAGGGGCAGGTCCCAGTAAGATGTCCCCACTGCACAGGCACTCCCACATCAATCCCAGCCCCTGTACCTGTGTCACCTGCATCCCACCCCCTGTCACACCCCCTGAGATGGTGACCACAGCTCAGCCCTGTGACTCGATGTCCCTGTGGGGATAGCATGTAGAATGGTTTGAAAACTTCCTTAGCTTCCTGCTACACTTGTGACTCAGTGACTCACCCAGCCAGTGGAATTCCTCAAGGGTTAGTGCTGCCACTGGTGCTTCTAACATCTTAGCTGGTGACATGGAAGGTGAGGCTGATGCACCTGCTGATGCAGAGGGTTGAGACTGGATGAACTTTAAGGTCCTTTCCAATCCATAGAACCATTCAAAGGTTCTCTGATGACTCAGTGGCCCTTGTGACACAACCCCCCTGGGACTTGGTGCCCCTCCCTGGGCACACCTTAGGAGCTCACTGTTCCTACCCTGGGATGCAGAATGCTTTGGTGATCGTGTCCCTTCCCCTTGGTGTAAATCCTGAAGTGTGTCCTTAGGATGCCAGGTGGGGCTGCAGACCCCAACCCCATGGCTGGATGCAAATCCTTCTGTCCACCTCCCAGCCACCAGCCTGGCTGCCTTGATGGCACCCATGGGACTCTGCCCACCTCCAAGATCTCATCCCTGAGACTCTCCTGGTTTGCCTGTGTGCCTGGGGAACTGATTACCACCTCCAGGGAAGTGTAAGGGATAGGTTGGGTGAGATCCAGGGGGCGGAACCTGGAATCAATAAATTCCAGCTCAGTAATAAGGTGCAGACTTTCACTGGAGCAGGAATTAATGAGCAGATTAGTTGCTATAAATAAACAAAGGATTTCTTGTGACTTGTGAGAGATGACTCAGTGCTTTCAGTGAGGCTGGGTGTAGCCTAAGCAGACAGTGTGGTAAGTCCTGGGCAGTCAGGACCTTATCTGGTAAAGTCCATCTTGTTCCTAAAGCACTTCTGGACATTTGGTGAGGTCAGCTCATGTCAACACCATCTATTCTGGGATTTAGGTATACTATCTGTACATCTGAATCTTAAAAAGCTATTTGTAATTCCCTCCAGCTGTACAGACACTCAGGAAGAAGGATGGGCTGCTGTACCCAGTTGCCCTTGGTTTTTATATCCTCAGGATTCAACATTATCTCCTGGAGCCCAGGAATTTCATTTGTGGGGCATCTGTGAATCTCAGCTCTGCTGGGAGCCCTTTGGTAGGAGGGATGAATGGTACCTTGATGGTTTACCCCCTGCTCATACTGCCTAAATGAGGATTATGGGACTCCCTTATGGAGTGGAGAAAAATAGGTCAAACCGTTATTTTTTTCTTGACTTGAGCTGAGCTTGAGCTGAGCTTTGCCAGTTCCAACAGGAATAGAATCACCAGACACGGATGGTGTGACACATTCAGAGCAAGCATGCACAGAAGATACAGAAAAAAGTGGTTTTGAGTCTGGATTGATCTGCAGAGAGCAACGGAGCAAGAAAGTGACCATAATTTGGGTGATGGTGAACACAGACTGAGAGTTCATCCATCCTAGAGCTCAATGACATGTTCTCTCATGGGGGAAACCACATCAACCAAGCACTCCTGGCTGTTGAGTCTTGCCCTCCCTTTGACAGAGGATTTCAGGGTTGGAGGATTTTGCTGGAGGAATTGCATCTCTGGCTTTCCTGGCTTGAGCTCCTTGTCTGAATGCTCTCCAACCCATGTTGATCCAAATGACCTGCTCAGGCAGTCTGGTGGTGGGTCTATCCTAACTCACAGTTGCAGCTGGAAGAGGATGTGCAATTAATGTCTTGGAAAAGGGAGGAGGGAGAGCAGCAAAAGGAAGAGCACAGCCTGAGAACTGCTCTGTAATAACTCCAGGGAAGCACGTGTGAGGGAGGATCCCTCGGGGCAGCTGCCTGGTCCTTCAGAAGGAACTTTAAGGAAGCAAGTTCAGAGAGAGGCTGAGGGATCTGGCAAAATGGAAATCTCTGCAATGATCTCAAAAACAAGAGGAGAGGCCCAGGAAGCAGAAACAACATTAAATCATTGGAGACAGGGTAACATGGGTGCGTGGGCAGATGCAGCACAATCTGCTGGAGATTCATTTCCAAGGGTCTACTGGGAAGGTGAAGGTGAAGGTCCATACTGGTCCTGGGGAGGGGTGTTCATGGCTGGCTCTGGGATGGCTGGTTGGTTATTTTCCTTTTGTGCTTTGGTGTTAGATGGGGAGTGAAGCTGATGGCTTCCCAGCAAGGCTGGGCTGGGGCTCTGGGTAAGGGGTGTTTGGTTAAACCCTGGATTTTCAGAGCCTGATGGTGGCTTTTGTCTTGTGGCCCTTCAGACACTGGCTGAAGAAATCTCATCCGTGGATTATCTTTGAGACAAGTAAACTAGGACCTCACAGGGGTTCAAAGAGTGGGTTCAGCTCAAGTTCATGGAAGAAAAGTTCACTGGGGATTATCACATTAAAAGGCTCAGCTCTGGCTCAGGAGATCCAGAAACTGCAAAACCGCTGTAAGCTGGGAAAGTATTTGGGCTGTGTCACCCTGTGTGTGTCCGTGCTGCTGCTGTTTATTTCTGCTGTGGTGATGTGCAGGGGTGCAGGGTGCTTTGGAGCACTGCAGCCCTGGGGGAAAGGCAGCAAACCTCCTGCAGCAAACCAAAGGCTTGGGGGAAAGGCCCATGTCTGACCCCAGAAAGCACCTGAGGCTTCTTCTCACCTGTCATCAAGGAGCAGAATTTACCTGGGAGTGTTATAACCTGGGTGCAAATGTGATTCCTGAGGAGCAATTCTTGTCACCCTTGGATGAAGACCATGTGTTCTCTGCTTGTGGACCTGGGATGGGGGGGATCAAGATGGCAGAGGTGAAATATCACTGCCAGAGGAGACTTCTCTGCCCAAACCCACAGGCAGTCTCTTCAGGTTCATCCTATCCCTGTTCTTGAGGCTTGGTCTCTTGCAGTCCTGACCTCACCTGCCTGACCAAGCTGGAGGAAGTTTTCTCTTCCAGACCAAGCTGTACCCATGTCTGAGCTCTGCTGGAGCTGTCCTGCCAGGAGGCTGAGGCAGGGACATCCCTCCTTGGTACCACAGCCAGGTGACCTTCACCAGGTCTGGTGTGCTAGCAATGAGTCTCTGGCTGGCACTGGGGACCTTGGGGGAGGGTGTCTGGTCTGGGGTTCACCATGGGGTGTCTGTGATGGACAGCAGAGCAACATCTGCATTGGCTCTGGGACAGAAATGACAGCAGAGCTGGCTGGAAGACCCCTCAGAAGGTCCCTTGTCCAACATCCCCTACTGCCAGCACCAGAGCCCAGCCTGATGTCTGGATGTGTGCTGGGGACTGGGGGGCCATGGGCAGCAACCCCAAATCCAGGGGCAGTGTCACAGCTCCTGGGGAGATGGGAGGACACAAAAGGGCTCTGCAGCTCCTGCTTTCAGCCTCTCTCCTATGCTCTCCATGGGCTGCAGAAGAACCTGGTCCCTTCCTAGACTGTAGGTCAGTAGATAAAGCAGATGTTTGGGATGGGAGGTGGTGCCTGAACCTGTCCTGAGGTAGGAGGGTGTCTGGGCTTTGTGTGCTTGCTTGCAGCTCACTGGAGAACTGGACCTCACTGCTGGGTGGGTGGAGGTCAGGGCTTCACCCCAGAACACCCAACACCTGAAAACTGCTCCCCAACCCTTCCCAAACTGTGGGCCACATGTGGGGGTACCCCTGTGACCAACTGCTCCCCTGTCAGGCACTCAGACACACACACAGCCCTGGATGCTTGCAAGCTGTGTGCAGTGCAGATGCTCTGGGTGATGCCAGATCTTTTATGTTTCTTGGCCCCTGGTTCCTTGGCCATCTTGCCAGGTATGTAACTATCCCAGCTATTTCCTGCTGTACTGAAAAAAAAAAAAAAAAAAGAACCAAAAACCCAAACAAAACCAAACCCAACCAAAAAAAAAAAAAAAAAAACAAACCAAAGAAACCCCAACCCTTCCCCCTGTTGGATATAAATACCCCGTGCAGCTGCCCAGCCCCTGGCTGGCCAGGCAGCATTGCAGACAGATTGCGTCTGGCAGCAGCAGAGCCAGCACCCCCGTGCCCAGCTTGTTCCCTTTGGCAAGGGGAGCAGAAGGGGCTGCCATGGCCCAGACCCAGCTCCTGTCACAGCTGGAGTGATTCATGGGCTGCTTTCCTCCTCCTGACAGGCACATCCTGGGTGTCTGGTGGCCTTGGGGTTGGGGGTACCCGGGGAGCTGCCCTGTCCCCTTGCAGGGGCTCCCAGGCAGAACCTGGGGAGTCAGGAGTAAAGAGAGACCCCCCCCCCCTCTGTATTTACCTGAGATCCAGTTTATATTTTCTGTCTCATGATGAGAGTGCCGGGGGTGCAGCACCCCAGGATTACACCCCATCAGCCCCCTTGGTGCCAGGACAGGGTGACAGATGCTTCCCAGCCCACCAGGGACACCCCCCACCCACGGGCAGCTCGGCTGGGACCCTTTTCTGTGCTGGGTGGTGGGGATGGGTGCCTGGGCCTCAACGGTGCTGAAAGTACACAAAACCATGGGGGACACAGAGGCCAGGACAGGGGGTCTGCTCCTCTGGAAGAAAAGTCATTCAGTGGATCTGCTGGCCCTGGGCTTGTCCATGGTTGCCCTCAGCAAGGGTGTGGGTAAGGAATGGGTTGGTGCTGGGATCCAGCAGTGGGACTGTGATGGAGAGTGAGACCCAGACATCTGATGAACACTGGGCTTGTTGGTATTTTGAGTTCTCTGTCGGGGCTGGGAGTGGGAGATGCCTGCCTGCCCGTGGCCCTGCCAGACATCCATCCATCCCAGCCCGAAGCAGCAGGAAGGCCAGGACAGGCTGGAGCTCATGGCTGCATCCCTGGGTGCTTGTGGTCAGGGTCTCTTCTCCATGTGCCTTCAGCTCCCCCCTGCCTCCTGCTCTTGCTGCCGGGGGCTTGGTGCCCTGTCCCTCCTCTGCTTCACCACTTGTGTAGGAGAAGCAGTGTTTTGTACAGTTTTGGGGTGCAATTTGGGAGAAAGAATTGCCTTAGCTCACCCCCCATGGCCAGAGCTGTGAAGCATCAGGGATGTGTGCCAGTGCTCAGACTCCAAGCGTGCAGATAGTTTTGTGAAAAAAAAAAAAAAAAAAAGCCCAAATCAAATCCCAGCTGTTAACTAAATGAGCGAGGTTCTGGGCACAATTTGCAGCCCTGCTGTGAGGGACAGTGCTGGGGAAGAGTTTCTCCCTGGGGTCATGAGGAATCCTTGCCCAGCTCTCTCCAGCTGCCCACCTCCACCAGGTGTTGTGGGGGATCAGGACTGCTGCTGGCCCCATGCTATTCCCCCTTTTCCCACCTGAGGAGGCCCAGGAGCCCCAGACCCAGGGAGGGGTGGGATGCTTACCCATCTGGCAGTACTCCACAGAGGTTGGATCCCATACAGAGCCCCAGGAAAGCATCCCTGGGTGCCACCAGCCCCGTGGGCACGGGCCCCTGCCCTGGCTCCTGCTGAAGGCCAGTTCTCCAGGATGGTGCCCAGGCTGTGTGTGTGGTAGGATCTGTGGTTATTTTGTTTTGTCTTTTCTGGGCTGAGAGCAAGCAAGCCACGGTTTGAATTCCAGTTTCACTGTAATTATTCTGTTATCTCTCCCCACCAGGGTCTGGTTTCACTCACTCTTTAGGTCGCTGTCTGCTGTGAATGGATTTCTCCCTTAGCAAGGGCTGCTCCAAAGCTTTCTCTGCCTCTGCCTTTTCCTATCTCCTGCCCTGCCCTCGCAGACCCCCTTGCTCCCCTTTAGCCCTGAGCCCCAAACCCTGGCAGCACGGGCACAGCAAAGGTCCCCGGGGAGCACAGCACCCTCAAGCCTGGAGCTGCCATGAGGCCAAGTGCTGCCAGCAGTCCCCGTGGCAGGACACGGGTCTGTTTGGGCCAGGGTGACATGGCAAGGTCATGGGGGTGAGGATGAGGGAAGGGGCAGCAGGGGCTGCACCATTCCCTGCACCACATGGTCAGGTGCCCTCTGCTTGCTGGGGGGCAGCAGGAGAACCCGAGGTGATGGGTAGTGGTTGCAAGAGGGGGAATTGTCACTAGAATTTTTCCTGGTGGATTTTTTTTTTTTCACTTGTTAGGGTGGTCAAACATGGGAATGAAGTCCCAGAGAGGTGGCGAGATGTCCATTCTTACAGACATTCAGAACTTGGCTGGACACAGCCTCAGACAACCTCCTCACATTGAAGCTACTGTACTGGGGGTGCTGGGCTGGGTGCCTCCACAGGACCCCCCTTACCTTCATTACTCATTTAATTTCAGACAGTGTACAGGGACACTTCCCCAGTGAGGTGACAGTCATTCCTGAGGGTCTGAAGGAACTGAAAGATGGCACCACGGAGAGTTGTCCAAGAAGGAGTAAATCACAAAGGAGGTTTCCAGAAAAGGAGTGGAGGAGGTGCAGGATGAGGGCTGCTCGCCCAGAGTGTCCCAGGACCCTGACCTCATTTCTGAGCCCTGGGCTGTTCATTGCACTCTCTGATTAAAGCTGGTTTTCCAATGCACTCCTCTGGGTTGTGACCTTCCTCCTGGCTCCAGCACCTCACCAGACACCAGGATGGTCCTGACCCCCCAGCATTGCTGTGCTGATGGGGTTCTGTGTCCTCTCCCAGGTACCAGAGCCAACTGTGATGGGTGCTCCTGGACATGGTGCCTCTGGGGAAGGTCCTGCTGCCCCATCATGGTCCAAGCTTGCCTTTCATCACTATCCTCTCCAGCTCTCAGGGACACTCTCCACAGTTCAGTTTCCCAGACCCTTCAGAGGATGTTGCCCATGGACTTGCTGTGGGATCCTGGGATCCAAGGGCTCTCACGTTTCTCTGTACAACACTAGTCTAGTCCCTCTGGTCCCAGCATCTGCAGGCTCAGGAATAGACCCTGCCCTCCCCACCATGAGGGACAGCTTTTGACCACCCAAACCAGGACACATTTCTGTGCCCCGCAGCAGTTCCCAGGCACTGTGCCAGCCCTGGTGTGACACTGCTGAGGACAGTGGGATGCCTGTGGGTGTTTGGGGCCATCAGACCATCAACCAGAACCAAAATCCAGCTCTAATTTGCCCAGTAATTCTTCCTGACAAAGCAATTAGCTTTCTCAGGCAAGAGATGTTCCCTGCATATGGTCTCTGCCAGATGCTTCTGCTTTTTTTATCTGTGGTATTTACAGAACTTTTCCTAATACTCACTCATTACTTTATGAGGCACAGACCGGTTCTGCCTGCCCTTTTGAAGCTTAGTATCACATTGTCTCAGGGCTTCCCTAGCTCTGTGAGAGGGTTGGGACTTTAAAAAAACTATTTAAAATAAACATTCTTGATTTGTCAAGGGCTGGGCCCTGCGAGACAGGGCAGGGAGTGGGACCAGCTCCAACCCTCCCAAGCCTGTCCAGGCTGCATGGACTGCAGCAGGACTGAGCTCCAGGCTGCAAGGATGTGCAAGATGTCAGAGAAGACCCCAGGCAGTGGATGCAGGGCTGGGCTGTCCTGGGGAGGGCACCAAGCAGGGGCTGCAGTGAGTGTGCAGAGCCTGGCCATGCCCACTGCCTTCGTTTTCTCCATTATCTCCCACCTCTGGAATCATAAGGCTGCTGAGGGGCTGCTGGTCATGTCTCCTCACCTGGGACCTTTACAATCCCAGTCTCTCCCTCATCTTTCTGACATCAACCTTTAGTGGCTTCAATCAGCCCTGTGTGGTGGCTGTTACCCTGTTTCCCCAGCCCAGCTGGTCAGTGAGGTGTTAGCATCCTGAGGAGCTGCTCGTCTGCTTGCTGCTAACACCTTCCTCTCCCTGGGCCCTTTTTCTGGTAGTGGTTGCCCCCATCCTTCTGCCCATTCCACTTTCAGTACTGATACTCCTGACTCTGGGAAAGGGAAGGTGCAGCTCTGGGGAAATGCACCCCAGGAGGGGATGCTGAGGCTGGCACCTCCGGGCAGCAGTGTGGTAGCAGAGCTAACGTGTATCTGGGTGGGAAGCTGTTTTTTGGGGTGAATCTGTGCTCTCTGTGGGATGCCTGGGCACTATCACTGCATATGGTCTTGTCTGCACAGCCTCTGACATCTCAGTGACTCCAGCACTGCTGGCTGCCTGTGGGAGAGGATCTGGGCTGGGGTAGGTGCTGCTTGATCAGTGATGTCCCAGGGGTCACCTTGCTTGGCCTCTGCTGGAGCCAAGAGGGGTGTGAGGGGCTGGGGAGGGAGTGGGGCTGGGAGGATGCTGAGGGAGGGTGGGGTTGGTGTGTGAGATGTGAGCTTGGCAGGAGCAGCCCCAGAGCAGGTCCCATCCTTCTCTGCCATTAATGTGTTCCCCTGGGACAGCCCTCCCCGGTGCACGTCCATGGCTCCCAGCCTGAGTTTGTGCTGGAGGGAAAGGGAATCCAAGCAGACACACGTCTGTGGCTGGTGTGCCTGCAGCTCAGGATGACCTTTCCCAGTGGGCTTCATCCTAGGGATTCAGTCACTTCATAAATCTCCTTTCCTCTGCTGCACAGGCCACGGTGAGGCAGCCCCGACTCGGGAGTGTCCAGCGGAGGAGCCGTGTGTGGGGATGCCAGCGTTTCCAGGCAGGAGACAATCAGGCTTTATTTCCCTGCCACAGAGTGAAAATAATAAACATTCCTCGGGTTTGTTTTCAGGCTGCTTTGCGGAATAAATCTCAGACTGTTGTTGTCTCCCTGGGCTCCCCTGGCCCGCAGAACTCCATGAGTCACCGACGCCTGCGCTGCCGCTGGTGGGGTCCCTGCACCCCCAGGCAGTGGCCAAGGGGCTGTCCTGTGTCAGATGTGCCATGGACACCCAGAGGAGAGCTGCTCCGTGCCCTTGGGAAGCTCAGGGGGGCACCGGTGTCTGTTTGGCTTGATGAACCCCTCCGGACATCTCTGTCTGCTGGCAGCCCTTGCCACCTTCTTCTCTAGACTTGGGTTTTCCTCCCAGGGTCCTGCATCCAACATCACAACAAATAGCAGATCTTCAAGGTAGAGGATCAGTCCCAAGGGACAAGGACTCTCCTGGAGCAGAGCAGCATTGTGCTGGGGTTTTTCTCATCCCCTTTGCCTGGGTGGGAAGAAGATCCAAGGGTTGCTACGGCCTCTGTCTTTCCACTTGATGGGAACATCTTTAAGCAGTGCCCATTTTGGTGTGGTGGGATCTGGCCCTCTTCCCACGTGGTGCAGAAAGCTTGGCCTGATGTAAAGCCCCTTGGAACAGGTCTGGAGCACCTGGGTGTCAGAGCAAGCCCCATGAGGTGGGATGACATAGAGGACCTCCATGACATCAGTGTGTTCACATATCTGGATAGACTTGGCATTGCTAAAAGAGTCCCCAAAATAGCCACTTTTAGAAACATGAAGGCTTCTCATGCTATTGCCCAACACACAACACAGATGTAATGGCAGCAGTCAGTATAGTGAAACAATAGCCAGGAACAGCGTGAGTTATGGCAAAAAACCCATAAAAAACCAAAACATCTCTGAAGAAGGAAGGTGGCTGTGAGGGACTCGTTTTGGGGGCTGCCAAAACCATGGCAAGGTACTAGTCCAAACTCAAGGCATTTGCAGAGCAGTCTGTGGTGAATAACAAAAACAAAACAAAACAAAACAAAACCCAAAGGTATTTCACTGCCTCTCAGGGAGGGAAAATGGGATGAGGAATGAATGAAGGGTGGCTGCCAGGAGGGGTGTTCAAGCACTGAAACAGCTGATAAAAAGGCTGGAGCAGCTCTGTGACCCTGGGCAGACAGGGGGGGATGCACAGACACAGCCTGCAGCAGGAGAGGAGCAGACACCCTCTGGCACCCAGCTGCTAAATTAAAGGTGGGAGTTGGGTCATTTAGGGGAAGCGTGACTGCAGCCGACAGGAAAAGCTCTTCCCTGGGGATGCCTGATAGAGGCTCAACAGATGTGAAGCCAGAAATGTAACTGCTCGAGACTTCCTACAAATCACAGATAAGAGCTGGTCATTATGGGAAGCTCTGGACATTGTCAGGGTGACAAGAATGTGGGCCCCGTGCTGCTAATTACAAGCTAATTGCTGGGCTGAGGGACCAGAGATTGGCATTGCCTTGGGCATGGCTGAGCAGAGTGTTGATTTGGACCTCTACAAGGTCAGTTTGCTAAAATGTGAAAGGATTGCTGGTGTGACCAGCTGGGCTCTCTGTAAATGTAGAGTAGGAGGTGTTAGCAAAAACTGGGACTTTTTCAAGGACATCCCAATAGCATCCCAAAAGCCATTATTTCAAAGACCAAACTAATTCTCCCAGGGAAGAAGCTGTCAGAGGCAGTCGGGACATGGAAGTGGAGCGGGAGGACCACTGCCCTGAGCAATGCAGCAGTGGGAAGCAGGAGGAAGCCTGGTCAGCAGCTGGGATAGAGGGAAGGAAGCAATATGAAGGCTGAAGTATTCCTCTCGTGTCCCCTTCCTCCCTGGTGAGGACAAGCTTCTGAGGGGGAACAGAGCAGGGAAAGGTCCCTAGGGCATGGGGTACCCCTGTGAGCAGGGTGCCTGCAGGAGAATGGGGCCAGGTAGAGATCCAGCAGCAAAGCCAAAGGTTACCCATGAAAACAGGATGGTGGTGGACATTAGAATGATAAAGGAGATGGACAGTGTGGAGGGATGGAGGATGCCACGTGGCAGAGATGGCTGAACTACTGAACATGTTAATGTAAACAAGCAGCAGATGAGGCTGGGGAGAGGGTACCTGAAAGTTCATGTCAGAGGCAAGCCCCTCATGTTCCTGCCCCATGGCTGTAAGGACAGAACCTCTGGGGTACCACTGTGCAGCCACCTGGATAGAGGAAAAAATGGCTTGAGTGTCCTGGCACCCACTCAGAAGGAGGGAGTCAGACATGGAAATAGATGCTGAGAGAACCAGCAGGTGGGAAACCAC
This sequence comes from Phaethornis superciliosus, assembly GCA_023637945.1. Lineage (NCBI taxonomy): Eukaryota > Metazoa > Chordata > Aves > Apodiformes > Trochilidae > Phaethornis > Phaethornis superciliosus. The sequence goes on along the minus strand of JAJQWJ010000023.1, from coordinate 9,649,779 downwards.
ATCCTAAAGGGGAGGAGCTGGGGTCAGAGCCTCACACCTGAGCCCCATTGGGCACTGGAATGGGAAGCTCAGAGCACTGGCTCACTGGCTGGCACCAAATGACCCCAGCACTGGGTCAATGGGATTTTTTCCCAGCCTCCCACGAGGTTGGGACCTGGTGAGCCTCAACTGCCAGGTTGTGGCCCTTGGGCAGGTGAGCTGGCTGGCAGTGGGACTGAGTCTGCAGAGGTGCATCCCTCCAGCCAGACTGGATGGTGGTCTCATCTCAGGGGATGTGTTTTGGGGGAGGTCTCCTTTCTCCAGTGCTGCCCAGGGATTTGAAAGGGCTCCTGGGGTGGTGGTGGCATCTGTGGCAACAACTTGCTCAGGTGTCTGCAGCCTCCTGCTGCGGCTGTGACCTGGCTGAGTGGGGCTGGGACACACTGAGCTGCTGCTTGGCCTGGGATGGGCTTTGGGGGATCTGGGTGACCACCCTGCTCAGATATCCCTGCACAAAAAATGCTGTTCCGGGCTCCATCCCCTTGTCCTCCCGGGGGAGCCAGCTCCACAGCTCCCATTCATCCCTGCTGAGGCCCGGGGAGAGGTGTCCACTGCCCACTCTATCTCACTGTCTGGGAATTTCTCCTGAGACTTTGCCTGCATTTTGCTGTCCTTATTTGCACCTCTTTAGGCTCATTTATACCCTTGCATCCTTTCCTCTTCTCCTTGGTGCATCTCCTTCCCTCCACCAGCTGCTCCCCGGGCCTCTCCTGCTCCTAAACCCTTTTTGGTGGCACTGGGGCCATTGTCCCATACCAGTGGGCAGGACTGTCACCTCTCTCTGCTGGACCCCTCCTCCAGAATCAGTCTCTGAACCCACAGAACTGTCTCCATACCCAGCCAGCTTCCCTCTGCCCTGCTGCAAGCTGGCCACCAGCTCTCCCCACCTGGCCTTTCCCTGCTCATAGCCCCTGCATTTGAGGCTGCTTTTTGCTTTTTCTCTCTTTCTGAGATAAGGAGCCAGATGGGTACCTGCACTTTCAGGAGAGGGATAGCCTGCACATGTTTGCCTGCTGCTCATCTTCCCTGTAGCTCCAGGGTAATGCAGCACATCTGGATTCCTTGTATCCAGCCCCTGTCTGATGTGCCACATCTGGATTTCTTGCATACAATCCCTATCTAACAGGCTGTGTCTGGCTTCCCAGCGTGTGATTCCTAGATAACAAGTTACTCCTGGATTTCCTACATGTGATTCTTGGATAACATGGCATATCTGCATTCAATACATTCATACATTCAATTCCTGGACAATATGGCCCATATGCTCTCTGGCCAAGGCTGGGGATTTTTTTTTTTCTTTCTTTTTTTTTTTTTTTTTTTTAAATTTTTTTTTTTTCTGGAGAAAATGAAGCTTTGACCTGAATTGCTGGCTGCCTCACAAAATCTCCCTTCTACCTCCGCTTTGGCTGCCCTTGGCTGGGAGCCTGGCTTGAAAACAAAGATCCTATCATCTCCCCCCTCGCCCTGGGCTTTGGGATTGCTGGCGGTGGACACACTGCCCCTCGCCAATCAGTGCTTACAATAATATTTTTCTCTAGGATTGAGCTTGGAATAACTTTGTTTTGACATAATCTGAACTAATGTCTCCCCGGCAATGACAGTAAACACTCGACAATAAGTTGCAGGGCAGCCCTAAAGCTCTGCAGAAGGGGCTCCAGGGCTGAACATGAGGGAGAGGGCCTGGGGGACAGCCCCAGGGCAAGACCTGCTGGTGGCAGGGTGAACCATAGCCCCAGGGTATTCTCTGCACCCTTTTCCTTCCAGCCACATCCCTCACTTGCTCTGCTGAGGAGAATGGAAAGTGCAGCATGGGACCATGGCTAATCAGTTCCTCAGGCATGAGGAGTTATTGTGTCTGCAGCAGTGGCAGCTCCAATTTAAACACTGTCACTGCACTATTAATGGTCCTGGCACTCACTGACTTGAGCTCAGCCTGGGACCTGGGAGCAAAAATGTTTGTGCAGCTTGGAAAGAGCTGCAGAGAAACCTGTCTTGAGCTGCCCGGGCTCTGCCTTCTCCTGGTGCTGTCCCCATCAGCACATCAAGGCATGAGTCCTCCCTTTCCCATCCTTTCCTGAAGAGGAAGAGGCTCCTTCATGAGATCAAACAGCACCCAACAAAAGAGCTGCAGAATGGCTTTGCAGCCACACAACCTCCCCTGTGCCCAATGCTAGACCCAACAGGGGAGATGGTTCTGGTGGGAGATGGACAAGGGGCAGGGGCTGGGTTCTGTGGGCTGCCATCAAACAGGAGCACCTGAAATGTTCCTGGGCAAGAGGTGGTTGGGAGAGGTTCCTTTCCAGGATCCTGCTCCTGTCCCCATGTTCTCCAAGCCAGGGAGATGCTCTGCCCTGGGCTCCCTTTGGGGTAGCACTTGCTCTGCAAGACCTGGGCAGGGACCAGAACCAGTGAGGAGCAGCCCATCTGCCTCTGAGCTCTCCACGTGCTCTCTTAAGCTCATCCTGATTTGTTTTACAAGCCAGCAAAATCTTTCCAAACCCACCAAGTGGGTCTGTCTCCCTCCCATGCCCGAAGAGCTCTGTGTCCTCTCCTTTTCTGATCGTGCACCCAGACAGTGCTGGGGAAACATTGGTTCACCTCCCCTTTTCAGCAATGCTTTTGATGGCATTAAGACACTGACAGTGCTTTAGAAACCGGAGTCCTGGTGGTGCCAGAGGTCTGGGTCATCCAGGTGAACAGAACTTCTCTCCAGAGGCAGTGCTGGCTCAGGACACTGCAAACCTCTGTCTGTCCCCCATGGAGACCCAGGGGGTAATCCTCTGCCATCCTTTTCTTTGTGAGCCAAAGGGCTCTCAGTGTGGGCCTGCTCCTCACAGCAGTGGGCAGATGCTCTGAGCTTCAGGGCAGTGCAGGGACCTCAAATCTCAGAGCTAAGAACACCTGAGAGCAGGTGACACGAAGCAGATCTGTCACTGCCTCAGCAGCATCCAAGCTCTGTAGGAAAGGCAGAGCTGCAGGTGGAAGGTGAACCAGGGCAAGGAGAACTTCATGTTGTTGAAGATGGCTTCCTAGAGATCTGCAGCCCCACTCCTCTTTCTGGCTGGATGAGGGGTTCTACAGCACAGGAACTGGAGTGTCACCCCTGTTGCAAACTCAGCACTGCAGCATGACATTATAGATTAGTTCTGAACATCTCCTGGGGGATGGGAGCCGCATATATGTATAACTTATTTATTTATTTATGGATGAAACCTACTGGGGTAGGGAAAAAGAGCTGTGGAGCAGCGTTTGGGAGAGTTCCGAAAGCCCTAGACAACTGGAAGATGCATGGATATGTCTGATGTCACAGTGCCAAGTCTGCCCTGGTCTGCATGTTTCCTGAAAAAAAAAAAAAAAAAAAAAAAAAAAAGCAGAGTTCCTCAAGGAGGCTGCAAAAGGGACAGAAGACACAATTAACAGCTGCAGACCCATTAGATGCTCCAACTGGTCAGGGCAGAGGTCAAGGAGTTAAAGAGCAATGTCCCTGCTTTGCAGAAAGGAGTTTTTCCCTGATGAAGTTGCACCAACTGGCTTGTCTGATCACTTGTTTCAGAGAGGAAAAGCAGAGAGGAGGGGCAGGTGGTGACAGTCTGCCCAGAGAGCAGGTGCTGAGGTGCAAGGGGATGGTGGGCTCCCAGAAAAATGTAGGACCTGTCTGGGTGGCCTTATTCATCCTTGTGTCTTTTTCTTTCTTCTTTGTCATGTTCCAGGAATCCTTTCATCCATGTGTTTGTTTTTCTTTCCCTCTCCTTGCAGATGTTCAGTAATTCTTTGAACATATCAGATGGGTTTGTGTATCCCTGTATCTGAGCTGTCCTGTGGGTTGCCCTGAGAAGAAAACAGGCATCTCTGGAGCATGTTGCCTACTGGAACACCAGATGAGGGGAGGGTGATGCTGCATATGGGAGCATTTCCCGAGGTGAGGAGAGATGGTGGGAACCAGTGGGAATAAACATTGTGGTGCAGAAAGGATAAGGCAGCAGTGGCTTTTGAGTGCAAAAGCCTGGGGCCACGGCAGAGCCATGGCTGAGTCTGGCAGCTCCTTTGGAAAAGTGGATTTGAAGATCTCCATTTCCTGGATGCTTTGTGGAGCATCAGCTGGTGGCTGTGGGATGCAGGCTTTTCTGCAGGCACATCTCCCCTCCAAGGCCAGGACTGTCTGGACTTTCCCTGCTCGTGGGTCAGTGACAGGACACCAAGTCCTGAGGGTTCCTCTTTTTTGGTATCTTGTCCACACTGAAAGATCCCTATCAACATCTGAATGAACAGGTGCCCCAAAGTGAGACTCTGACCCCTTGGAAAGTCATATGCACACAAGCTCTCCAGACCCTGTCTTTCACACGCTCCACACCACGTTGGTCCTCTCATGCCCCACTTCTTTGTTTGCTAACAAGTGCCATGGTGAGCATCCAACACCTGAGCAGCTCAGGGGCCAGTGTTTGGGAGAGGTGAAGCTGAGGAGTTCAGAACAAGATGCCCAAGACAAACCATCAACAGTTGGGAGGCCAATGCTGCTGAGAAGACCTCATCATTCCATGATGTTTGCTGCCCCCATACCATCTGGATGTGGGGGGTGGGGATGGGGACACCAGGGGACACTTGCAGGATGTTTCTGTGGATGATGAACGGGTGATCCTTTCTCTGGCAGGTTTAAGCCTTGTTTTTGCTGAGCCAAACTGCTCAAAAGCCATCTGCTTCCCAAGATAAGCCCATGGCTGTACATGTTGGGTGAATTTGGAGGCAAGGAAATGGGGAGCAAACTGATGTGGAGACAGCTGGCAAACACCTGGATCCTGCTGTGCTGTACTAAAAGGGGAGAGACAGAGAGAACTAGGGGTGACAGAGCCAAACCCAGCACCCAGTGGAGTACCTGAGCTTTGCACCCCAACGTTCAGGTTGGTCTTGGGTTCCCCAGTGCCTGTAGCAGGCAGAGGCCTCTCCTGCACATCCATAACCAGCAAGGGCCATTGGGGGATGTGGTGGTCCCTGTGAAAAGGGACAGTGACCTTGGGTCCTGATTAGGGGTCTCTGGTGAACCATGGAGGCCCCAGGGCTGTGCACCCATGTTCTAGGGCTGGGCTGGGTGTTAGAGGAGGGGGAACATCACTGAGTGGGGAGAACTTTGGGGCTGAGCATGGTCCTGTAGGGCGAGGGCAGCAATAGTCACAGGATTTCTGGAGCTGTCACACAGAAATGACTTCAGGGAGACCACTGGACAGACCTCAAGGGAGGTGTTCAGGCTTTTGCATCTTTAGATCCAGGAGTTGCAGTGAGGGAGCAAAGGGAATCTCATGGCAATCCTGGCAAATGCTGGAGCAAGACATTTTTGGATAAATATTTACATTGATGACTTTGAAGACTTCCGTATTATTGGTGACAAAATACAGAAGTCCTCCTTCCTGTCCAGCTGCATGGCCATCACTCTCCTAAACAGATGATCAAGAGGAGGATAAGCACAGAGCTACTGGCCCATCACTGCCCATCATTCCCAGCTATGAGATGTGCTTTGTAAGGCTGATCAGAGGCAACCTCTGCAGCCACCCCCTCCCCATGGCCACAGGACATCAGGGGCAGAGCAGAATCCCCTGCAGCCACTGGGCTGTCCCCCCAGGAGCCACATCACCTCTCCTGCCCCCCAAGGGACAAGGTGAGGGTCAGCATCCCAGAGCTGCCTCTGCCTCAGTGCAAAGGTGGCTGAGGCCATGGATGGGGAGGGAGGACTGGAGGCAGGCAGCACAGAGGAACAATTGAAAAAAGGAAAAAGGAAATCCTCCCGGAGCTGTGAAAGTGTTTTCCCAGACTGTCTGGTCGCTACGATGACCTCATGCTCTGAGGTGATGGTAATTGGGCTGAGACACTGGAGAACAGGATGTCCAGCCCAGCCAGCCCCATAGTCACCTGCACAGCCCCAGCAGCTTTCCCAGATAACATGGTCCAGGCTCCCCACGTGAGGACACCGTGTCCCCAGGCTCCTGTCACTGCTGGTGAACCAGCCACAGCTTTCCATGGCTTCATCTCAACTGTTTATCCTGAAAAATCCCCTTTGCAAATCTGGTGATGCATGCATGGACCTGGGATTGGGGGAAGTACCTGAGTGCTGTGCAGGCAGAACCTCTCTCCAAAGCTGTCTGCTCATCCCTGGGGTTCCAAAGCTTTCCCTGACAGCTGAGCCCAAAGGACCATGCAGGGAGAAGCAGGACCCAGCAGCCAGAGCTGGGGCTGCTGGGCTGGATGGGAGCAGCAGGATGGTTCATTACTGGTGAGAAGGAGCTTGTGGGGTGGGTGTGCTGGTCCCTGCTCAGGATTTCCAAGGGAATGGCTCCTGGTGGGTCAATATTTTAACTGAAATCATGGAGTTCAAACTGCTGGATCCCCTCCTGCCTCGTATACTCTGTAAAGTTGTAGATACCCACAAAAGCTCTTTCCACATTCTTCCCTGGAGGAGTATTATGAGGAGGGACAGAAATCAGCAGAGATTCTCTCCTCCCACACATTTGCCCGATTTAAAAACAATCCTTAAAAACCATCTCCTAAGGCTGTCTGTCAAATGTGTCTGCATCTGCTTCACCCAGGACTGCCCAAGGCTTGCTTCCTTGCTGAACCAAAACACCAAATGAGTACTGGAGAGCCCTTTCATTTAGCAAAGAAATGAATATAAAAAGACCCAAAGGCTGTGAGTTACAGCTAGACCTGCTCAAATGTGAAGTTATGAAGTATATTTCTACTCTGACCATGGCTGGAGCTGAGTTGCAGAGAGCAGAGGCTGATCTCTCCATCAGATGCAGACTGGCTGCCTTTCTGCTAGAGGAGCTTAAGCCAAAAGATAGTTCCTGAGCTCGGTGGTCACAGGGCAACATTGTCAGGCCCCTGATGCTCAAATCGTATAGCCTCATAGAGATAAATTTGGAGCATCTGAAGGACCATGAGCACAGCACTGCTGCTGGATCCTACTTGGGGATGCTCATCAGTCACAGGGTTGCTCCAGGCAGTCAAGTAACCACACCAGTGACCATCTCCCATCTACTCTGCTTTCTCTCCCTAAGCAAAATGTGTTTTTAAAGTGAGATTCCCCTGGGATACAGGTGTGTCACAGTCCCACCTGATCAAGCCTAACTTCGACCAGTTGTGAAACACATGGTCATGCAGATACTTTGCTGTCTGAAGCGGAGAGGGTTTTGTACACACTACTGGATTCTGCTGCAACAGTTGTGGGGTTTTTTGACATTTGTCTTAGTTCTAGTGTGAACATTTCAAGAGGTGTGACTTTCACATATTTTTATTTCCTACAAGTTTTGCTGTTATTCCCTTTGGAAAAGGTTGAGACCTCAAGCTCCCCCCCTACCCCCCCCCCCCTTTTTTTTTTTTCTTTTCAGAATACCACTGATTTTCTGTATGAGGTGACTTCAGCTGATGAGTTTTGACTGTATCTCCATTTTTTAAACTACTTGGGAAGCAGCTGATGTTAATTGTTGGGTCTTAGTGATGTCATAGGGTTACATTTGGCATGGAGCTTGTATTATGCTTTGTCTCAGTTTAAACTGTAGATTGTAATAGCAAAACCTTGTTGTCTTCTTTGCTGTTCAAATTTGTTTGAAAAATCTCTTACAATACCAATGAGTCCATCTCTTCCTGAAGCATGTCACTGAAAGCATTGTTATTAGGCATAAGACTATTGACCTCTGCATCTGGTTTTGTGTTGTTTGGAGACATAACTTAAGATCCAGATTCTTTGTTAATAAAATCATCATCTCAGGCAGAATTTAGAGCTGGCATATTTTGTCCTAGTACTTGTGTTTTAATTTTCTCTATTTCTGAATAAACAAACCAGACCTTAACATGGTATTTCTTCTTTTTCCTTAATTTATTTTTCAGCCCATTTGAGCCAACAACTTCACATGGGTCCAGCCCATTCTGTTAATCACCTCTCAAGCCTAATCTAGATCAGCTAATCAGAACAGCCTTGCTTTCCCCTGATGAGCTACTACTCGTTAGTGATGTTTTCTGCTCTGGCACTGGGACATCACCCCCTCCCTGCCCTTCCCTGGGTTTGTTGGTGGGCACTGGGGGGTCCTTCCTGATAGAGGAGATGAGGGGTGCTGGTGGGTCTGGCAGGCCTCCCAAACATCTGCCAGAGGGAGGGTATCTCCCTAGGGATGCTACAGGGAAATTCAAGGTGCTGGGCCATGGCAGGAGGAGGAAGCCAAGCCCTGGTGTGACCAGTGAGTGGGCAGTGTCACCCTGCTGGAAAGCCCCTGAGGAAAGTGCCATCAGGTTCCCAGCTTGGCTGTGGTCTCACTGCAGTGCTCTGTGGGGCTCAGATTGTCTTCCCTCCCCAGACCTGCTCTTCTTGGGCCCCACAAGCTGTATCCAAGTCATGGTGTCCCATTTGTCCATGATAACTGTCTAGGTTAGCAGGGGACACTGAGGCACACAGCAGCACTGTGATGGTGCCAGCCTGTCACTTTGTCTGTGGAGCGAGGGGATAGATACGCACAACCAACTATTGGTGGGCTAGGTAGCCATGGGTGGCATGTCACTGAGGTGGAGATGATCTTGGGTCACATTCAGAGGAGCCCAGGAGGAAGCCTTGAACTCCAAAGCCCTGGACAGCTGGGCATGGCTCTGGTGTGCAGGCTGCTGGGGACACCCCGGTGCTGGTGCTGTCCTGGCTCCCCAATCAAGGCAGGTGCCTCTGAGCCAGCCCAGGGACCCCTTCCTCTCCTGCTGAGGACCACAGTCCCTCCTTACCAGGAGCAGTAATAGTTTGTGTTTGTTCCCATCCTTCACCTCGTGGTGCTTTGACCTCCCCAGGCCAGTCTCCTCCTGCCCCTCTGCACCCCTCAGCTGCTGCCAACCCTGGGACCCAGAGCCAGCTCTGCAGTCCCACCCTACACACCCTTTATCAAGTTCCTGCAGCTTTTCCCCCTTTCCTGGACCTTGTGCCAGGCTGGGCTGGGTAGGACACAGGATGTGGCTGGCTGCCCAAAGGCCACCTGCCTCTCCTGCCTGGGCACTGCCTGTCCTGTCCTGCCTCTCCTGTCCTGTCCTGCTCTGTCCTTCTCTGTCCTGCTCTGTCCTGCCTGTCCTGGGCACTGCCAGCTCCCAGCTGGTTCCCATTGCAGTGTACAACCTGCTGTCCACCCCAGCTCTTCAGGCCCACGGGGAATGGATGTCCCCAGGATGTCCAAGGTGACACAGGGACCCAGCCTCCTCCTCTGGCTGGTGTCCCATGGGCTCTGCCAAACCCCACCAATGACCAAGTGGCCAAGCCCTGGAGTCTCAAGCCCAGCTGAGAGGCAGAGGCCAGCAGCAATGGCTCCTCCTTGCCCCGTGACTCTGTTGCCCTCTGCCACCCTCTAACCATGCTCTGCACTCTGCAGCAGCAGCAGGACACTGGGACACTGCAGCAAGGTGTCCCCTATGACTCCAAGAGCAGCAGGGCACGGGGAGGATCTCTCCTGGCTGTGACCTCCCTGTTAAGGACAAGTTGTCCCTCCAGAAGGTGCGTGTCTTGAAATCTCCTGTGCTGCTGCCTTGGCAGCCTGGGCTTTGCAGTTACTGCTGGCTGTGCCCCTTATCTGGCTGTCCCACCTAATCAGGGGGCTGGCCCCAGTGTCCCCAGTGCCAAGGCTGGGGGTTAATCATGGCCCATGCCCAGCCCCACTGCTGGGGACAATTGTAGGAAACCATGTCCCTTGGCAAACCCTAACATTTCTTCTGGGGATGACAACTGCCAGGAGAGCTGGCAGGGGTGACGTGTCCCCTGGAGACCACCAGCACAGCCCCACCTCACACAGCAGGAGCTGTGCCTGACCCTCACCCCCACGGAGCTCCTGCCTGGCCCCCCATGCTCTGCAGGGACTGGGCACAGAGAGGTGATGCAGGGCACAGGGACAGCTGCTGAGGGCACATGTATCTGTGCATGGGCACACACACACCTGTGAATACACACACATATCTGTGAATACACACACATACCTGTGCATGGGCACACACACACCTGGGCATGGGCACACACGTGTGCACACTGCTACACCTCCTGCTCTGCACACACACGTGTGTGGACGTGGGCCCCTTGGGCCACATCTGCCTGGGTGTCCTTCCCACACATGGAAATGGTTTGTGTCTGTGTCCTGAGACGTGTGAGGGAGGGAGCACCCTGGCAGATGTGGCCCAAGGGGCCCACGTCCACACACGTGTGTGTGCAGAGCAGGAGGTGTAGCAGTGTGCACACGTGTGTGCCCATTCACAGGTGTGTGTGTGCCCATTCACAGGTGTGTGTGCCCATGCTGAGCCGCCCCTTTCCCTGGGGTCCCAGCCCAGCACTCCCAGTGTCCCCGTGTCCTCTGCCCACACACACTCCAGTGCTCAGACCAGCCCTCACCATGAACCCCTTCCACACTTTCAGCATGGGCCCAGGTCTGGGGGAGCCTCCAGCCCCTGCCCAGGGCTCTCAGCTGCCCTGGAGCTTTCCTGCCTGCCCCTTGGGGGTTACCATGATTCGCTGGCATGCTTTAATAAATAAATTAAAAAATACTTTTCCCTGCAGACCAAGAAACTGCAGACCTAGTGCTTCTAGACCAAGTGCTGCAGGGTTCTGCCCGTCCTGCGTGCCCCTGGCAAGGTGGGAAGCTCTTCCCATGGTGGGTTGCCCATGGCCAGCGGTGCCTGTGCTGTGCTGCATGGGGATGCTCAGAGAAGGCAGGGGGAGTCTGGCTGTGGAGGACGAGCTCCTTAAAAACCTGGAGACACGCAGGCAGCTGAGGCTCTCCTAGGAGCCAGAAGTTCCTGGAAGTTGACTCCTGGTGCCAGAGAGCAAGTCCCAGGGAGCTGCATGGGTGAGACCTTCCGGAAAGGAGTCACTCATGCCAGCTCTTGCCCTGCCATGGCCTTCCTCTGTGTGTCCCCTGCTTGCTTCTGAGAATGTGGTGTGCACCATGACCTCCACCTCACAAAGGAAACTGCCTTCTTTCTTTCCCAGGCTTTGCTCTGGCTGATGCATGGCCAAGAGCTGCTGTCCCCATACCCCTGCCTCTGCTGGCCCTGTTCCCCAGCCCCGTCCCAGGCTCAGGTTTGGGTCCCTGCCATTCAGGATGTCCTGTGGCTGATAATGCTCCTTAGTTCCTTTCCATGCCCTGTGCTTTCGTGGGCTTCCAGCAGCAAAGTGGGTTCTCACAGCCTTCCTTCTGGGTCACATATAGTTAGTTAGGTGTCTCTGCTTCAGTCTCCAAATGGCTTGGGGACAGTCCAGCTTGTCCCACCATGTGCTTAGGATGCCCAGCACGTATCCCTCCGTGCTTGGGATGCCCAGCACGTATCCCCCCGTGGGTCAGAGATACCTCCAGTCTTACCCAGACACTTCAAAGTGCCTACTACCCATCTGAGACAACCCTCAGCAAGTGGCCAAGGTCTTGTTTCCTTGGAATCTGTGATGAAATCCCAACCATCAGGTCCCTCTAGCAAGCTGAGACCTTGCTGCACTCCTGTCCCCTCCTCTGGGAAGTCCCCACCATCACCATCAAGCATCCAGGACCTTGGGGAACTGCATGGAGGCCTGTGAACAACTCCACTGTGGATCTGTGCTTCCAGGGACAGCACAAGGGCACTTGGTGGCCAAGCAGAAGCACACAGACAGCAGAACCCATCCCCCAGTATCTGATCTCCTTGATGCCACAACCCAGTCTTGGAGACCCTGGGATCCTTTTGACCCTTTGATCTTCTCGATACAGCCATGTCACATTGCTGGCTTAGGGTTGACATCTTCAGCCTGTCTTTGCCTCAGGGCTCCCAAAGTCACCCCGTAGGACACAGTTCCCATGGAGAGCTCTAAATGCAAAACCTTCTTGCAGCATCACACCTCACTGGTTTCCTCTTAAACAATTCTCAACATCACCCACCAGCTGCTCTCCTGAAGCCTCCTGACCCACTGCATTCCTTGCTGAGCCTCTTGTTCCTCAGGCATGCTGGTGACCTGGCCCCAAAAATGCATGGCATCTTCCATGTCTAGCTTTCCAACACTCCTTGTCCTCTCCCTCATAGCCCAAATGACCTTGTGCCAGCTTTCTTCTCCTCCAGCCTTCCTCATAATTACCTCTTGTCTAAAAAAACCCCCAACAAACCTAAACCAACCCAAAAAATAGCTTTCTATTTTTTTTAAAAGATGCCAAGTCAATCTGGTACAGTCTATCCCTGATAAACAGCCCTCCCTCGGGACCTCTTGGGAACAGAAATAGCAGAGGGGTTGGACCTGCCCAGTGCAAGCATTCCTCCCTGCACACACACGTCTACTCGCCCTGGTTCCTGGCAGCCTGGTCATCCCCTGGGAGACTTGGGGCCTTGGGGACCAGGGCCAGCAGTGCTGGGGCAGGGGGAGCCTTCCCTAAGCCCCTGCTTGGCTGAGCTCCCCGTTTCTGCAGGGAAAAGTATTTTTTTATTTATTGAAGCATGCCAGCAAATCATGGTAATCCCCAAGGGGCAGGCAGGAAAGCTCTGCTGATCCACACCATGCTGCCCCCACCATTGCTCAGGGCTGCAAAAGCACAACCACTTGCAAAAAAGCAAAGCACAACCACTTCTTGTTGGTACCCCTGGTCCCTGGTATCGGGGTGTTGGCATGTGGCCACTATTCCACATTCTTGCATTCTCAATGCAATCAGTTTCTTAAAGGATCTGACTCTGTGAAGGAGGTTGTGGAGCCCCAAACATCACCTGTCACAGTGTTGTCACCTATCACATCAAGTCTCCCTGTACCTCAGTGACTCCTGATGTTTTCTGCTTTCTTATCTATAATCATTGAATCCCAGGCTGGTTTGGGTTGGAAGTAGCCTTAAAGATTATCCAGCCTCAGTGCCCCATGGTCAGGGACACCTCCCCCAGCCCAGGCTGCTCCAAGCCCCATCCAACCTTCAACACTGCCAGGGATGGGGCAGCCACAGCTTCTCTGGGAAACCTGGGACAGGGGATCAGCACCCTCACACCAAACAATTTCTTCCTAAGATCTCATCTCAGTCTCCCTCTTCCAGTTTAAAGCCATTCCCCATCATCCCATCCCTCCCTGTCCTTGTCCCAAATCCCTCCCCAGCTTTCCTGGAGCCCCTTCAGGCACTGGAAGCTTCTCTAAGGTCTCCCCATTGCAGCTTTCTCTTCTCCAGGCTGAACACCTCCAACTGCAGAGCTGCTCCAGCCCTCCCAGCAGCTCCAGAGCCTCCTCTGGACTGGCTCCAACAGCTCCGTGTCCTCCTGGTGCTGGGGACCCCAGAGCTGGAGCCAGCACTGCAGGGAGGTCTCACCAGGGCAGAGGGACAGAATTCCCTCCCTTCACCTGCTGATCACACTCCTTTGGATGAAGCCCAGGCTAAAAATTATTTTTTGTGACTGTCTGCTGAACTTCCATCCCACCAGCCTGGAGTGGATCTCATACCATCATCTCATACCCTCATGGGTGTGAGCTGAGCACAGCCCTTGCTAGGGGACACACCAGGACACCCACAGTCTTCCCATTTCTACTCCAGCTCCTCTCTGACACTTCTTTAGGGAGCACGACTCCAAATTACCTGCCAGACCCCCAGGCTGCCTCCTGGGAAGGAGCATCCTCCCCCATGGGAATGCAGGTCAGGACCTTCAGTCTGCAGATACAGGACCAGAGCCCCTGGACCATGCTCTGCTGCTGCCTGAGGGGCTTCACACATGGCCAGAAACCCTTCTGCTTCTCCCAGGGCACAGTGGCTGCTCTCTCCCACTGGAGCTGGTGCCATCTCTTAGAATATTAATCACGTTTGTTATCCATTAATCACTGAGAACATTAATCATGTTGTCTTCATGTTAAACAGTGGAGGACTGGAACCGTGGAACTCACAAGCAATGGGCCTCATCTCAGCTGCTTCTGAGAGCTGACAGCCAGCCAGCCCTCAGTTACATTTCATGTGTGCCATGTGGCTTTTATATTGTTTAGTCTCTAATGGAAATCTGGGGCCGTATTGAATTACCTGTCCCACAACATCTCGTTGTGTTGACACAACTACCACCTCTAGGGTTGGATCTTGATCATCCTTTACTTCCAGCTCCATGGCAGCTGCTGGGCTGTCAGGTCTCCACATGGGTCTCATCAAACAATTCCTCTTTGCCTGTGCCTGGAGTCAGCCTGGCAGGAGAGTGGCTGTTCAGACACACGCGGTGTGTGACATGGTCCTCAGCCTGCACACAGAGCACCCGTATCTCCTGGATGGAAAGATCTCTGAAAGCATCCCCTTGGGATGGTTCTCTCAGAAACCCCCAGCCTTTGGTGGGAGGGGAGGCTCTGATTCCAACAGGACCATCCCAAACATTCTGGTGGGATGGTTGTGGTTGTGTCTGACTGAGGCTTGAAAGCCTCCAAAGATGAAGATCCCCTCTCTCTTTGGTTTCTCTCCATGCTGGGATCCTTCCTGAAGTCAATATTCATTTTTGGCCGTGGCAATAAACACCCCAAATCTTAGCCAGAAAATGCATGGTCTCTGGTTTTCTACAAAGAGCAGAGAAATCTTTCTCCTGTGTTGTAAAGTACTCTCGGTGGAGGATCCAGACCCTGTTCCATTGACACAACAAACACACTTCATCTCTTCACAGCAAAAGGATTTATGCACATCACTGATGCTCAGCACAGCTTTCCCCCCCATTTTATTCAAAGTTTGTCTCTGAACCTGCCTGGAGAAGACAGTCATTCCTCTGCAAACAGACACAGGGAGCAACTTTCTGCTGTCAGAAAACACTGATAGCTGGGGACATGTTGCTCCTGGAGCTGCTGGAGCCTGGTACCAACCCAGTGCTGGGGGCAGATGGGTCTGGGGAGAGCAGAGGGTCTGGTTTCCCCAGAAATCTGACATTTGGAGATGAGGCTTTTTTTGGACAATGAATGAACCCAAGACACAAAGCTCCTCCAGTCCACAGATATTTTTTTTGGAGGCGGGGGGCTTGGATCCAGTGCTGGCTTTCCTGGCACCCAGGCTGAGGGAATTCCTGGGAATGCTGACTTCATGCTACTCCTCTTGCTGCTCTGTCCTCCAGCCAAAGCCCAGGCCAGCCATGGCAGCAGAGATTCTCATGGAGTGGTGAGTCCAGACCTGGGGCTTGCAGTCTCTTGAGGATCCTGGTAGTTGCTGCCCATGCCCCAGGCAGCTGCTCAGGAGCAGGAGGAGGTAGAGGATTGCCAGGCAGCAAGTCTGGCAGTTTCTTGGAAGAGTTTGACTGCAGTCAAACTGTCTCTACAAAACACCACGATGAGCCAGCACATTCCAATGAAGAAATGTCTTGTCTAAATGTTTCTGACCAACTCTCGTGCAGCAGAATTCTCACTTTCCCTCCTGGCTCTATTTCTGAAAGAAAAAAAACCCTTCAGAGGAACAGCCCTGGCCAGAGAAGCTGTAGGTGTGACTGTGCTGTCTCAGATCAGGTCCAGACTCTCCACCTGGGGTGTGATGTGCCTCAGAAGAGTCCCACCAATGCCAGGAGGTCTGAGGAAGCCTAAATGGACACAAGAGGATCATGGCATGTGTGTTTTGTGGGTCCAGCAGCTCCACCAGCCCTTCCTGCAGTGGAGGGTTGCATGGAACAATACCCCAGGAGCCTGAGATTGGGTTTGGTGTGTATGGACATATGACCCAGGAGAGCTGAGGTGATTCCTAGCAGCAGATGACAGCCAACCTTGAGGTGTGTTGGGCATGTGGAGGACAAAATGCCCTGTCCACAGCAAGACAAGCCTCAGCTCTTGGTGCCAGGGTCTTCTCTGGTGGAGGTTGTAGAGCTGCTTCAAATCTCTCACTGCAGGGTCAGCTCCTCTGTATCCACACCAGAGGGACTCGAGGTTTCTTCCTCTGCTGAGAGCTTCTGATTGTCCTCGAGTCCTTGCTGCTTCTTCACAGATGTCCCTGACTCCTGTTGTCACTCCTTGTGTGGGTAGCCCTGAGGAAGACAGGACAGCCTGAAGCCTGGAGGCTGCTGGAGCAGCTGTCCCTCACCCCAGTGATGGGGCTGTGACCACTGCCACCCCAGCCACACCAGGGAGCAGAATCCTTTCAGGACTTTTCAAGGATACCTCCCAGCCCCAGACTATGGCATTGCCAACCTGGGGAAGCCAGACCAGATGGGACATGTCCCCATGCAGAGGGTATGTCCCCACGGGCTCAGGGATGGCAAGAGGTGTGCACGCTCCCCCCGGGGCGAGGGGCTGGGGGGGACACCGAGTGTGCTGGGGGGGTGCACACACGCCTTGAGACGCGGCCCCACGCTCTGTGCTGGTCTGTGCTGGGAGGGCACGGGGCGGCCAACATGTGGTTTGTGTTTAGAGTGTGAGTCTGATGTCTGCTGTAAATGAGGTGCACTCAGCGATGTGTGTGTTCATTCTGGCACACTGGTGATGCGGTCCTTGGACAGCCACGTGCTCTCCACGCACTTTGCATAACGGGGCACGTGCTCAGCAACGTGGGGGTGCTCCCACCCGTGCCCATGCCTGTCTTCACGTGGCCAAGCACGCCTGTCGAGTGGCCCGACTTGTGTGGGACCCGCTCTCCTTTGGGGCTGAAAAGCATTTCCCCCCGTGCGGCTGCTGCTCCCTGCTCCCTCCCTCTGCTGAGCTGACCCCGATGGATGTGTGAGGGGGGGGAGCTGCTCCCCTGTGCCCCCAGCAGCTCCCTGGGATGCTGATGAAGTGTGATGCTGTGCGGGCCGGTGGCCCTGGCTGAGCCCAGCAGAACAGCCTCTCCCTCCTCAGAGCCTTCCCGCTGGCGAGACCTGAGCAAAACCACCTGGAGCCAATTCCCATCCTCGCCAAGACACAGAGGAACGAGGCATCCGAGGCTTTGTCGGAGTGAAAGCACCACGCTGTTCCCCCTTTCCCTGGAGGAAGGAAGGGTGGGAGGGTGGGCTGGCTGGGCTGCCCGGGGATGCTTGGGGAGAGATGAAAGGCGGCAAGACCGAGTGCTGGGCATCACCCTGCCTGGGGATGTGCAGCTCTTGGAATGAAGACCCAGTCTGGGAGATGCGTGGCCTGCTTGTCTTTGGCTTTGTAGTGCTTTGGGAAAGAGGAAACGTTGTCTCTGCAGCCCTGGAGCCACTTTCCAGCCCTGGCTGAAGTTCAGCCATCCGGAGCCCAGGCAGGGAGAGAGATTGAGAGGGAAAGGAATGGGAAGAGGGCAGGAGAGGAGGCAGAGATGCATCCAAATAGCCCTGGAAAAAGCCTCTCACCTCTCCTGCATGCTGCAGAGAGGCAGCAGGGCCAAAGCCTCTCTGATCCTAGGGTTTGGGGCATAGGAAACAAGCCCCAAGGTATTGGCCACCAACAGCATGACATGGGGACAACCTGCTACTGTGGGGCCAGGAGATGTTGAAAGCATAGGAACACAGCAACCATCGTGGACAAGCAGGGATGACCCATCAGCAGGAGCAAACTCTGCTCTGGCAGGAGCAATCAGAGGATCCACCAGCTCCTTGTGCCTGGCTCAGGAGGGGGAACAGGGCTGGTGCACAACATGGCATTGCTGTGCTTCCCAGGTGGTATCGAGTTCTCCTCCTCCTGACACAGACAGCAGTCTGCCAGAGGGCAAACCTGGCAGAAGGTGAGCAAACCACCTCAGCACAGCTCAGCAACACCAGGGACAAACACCAGAGGAGCAGAGGAACTGCCCAAGGGGCTGCTTGGTACACTTGTTTAAAATTATGAGCTATGGTGCAAGCAGCAGAATGTGGGAGGGATGCTGATGCAGAGCAGCTTCAGAAACAGCAAAGGATGGAGACAGAGTCTGGCAATCAACATCCCACTTTTATTCCTAGTTAAATAACAGAGCACATAGTATGAGAGAAAGTCATTAAGTGTCAAGAGCCAGATTTCAGAGGAGCTCAGTGCCAGCTTTCCCAGTGCTCAGCACGACAGCCAGGGACAGGCTTCTCAAAAAACCAGTTCCCATTCTGGGCTGCCATAGTAGCCAGGCTTGCAATGGGGCTGGCTGGGGCTCCTGGGGGACATGTCTGGACAGACTTGCAGGGGAGATGAATGCCTGACTTCCTCAGATCCTTTCCCACATGCCAGACCAGTGCCTACTGGTGAGGGGTGGTCCTGCCCACGGTGTGGTCCTCACCTGGAAGGAGGAGTCATGTCACCTGGAGGGTTGGGGTTGTTTCAACACCTCACTGGAGTGGCTGAAGCTTTTCAAGCAGGAGACTGACAAATTGTGGGTTGTCAGCTTCCTGTGGGAATTTTTAAGTGAATAATCATTGTGAACATCATGAAAAATATTTTAATAGTCAGAGAATACCATCTGGATGTTCACAAACAAAGGCAATATAAATCCAGGACTGACAGCACACTGAACTCACTGCTTTTATAAGTAAAAGTATTTCCAAATTGTTTCCCAAATTATTTAAGCAAGTCTTTCCTCTAATGAGATTCAGGAACAATCCTAACATAGACAAACAGTACAGACTGAGCACAACAGAGCATTTATACGGAGGGATTAAAGTTTGGGTCAGATGCAATCAAATCACATCCCCTGCATATGAATGCAGCCCATGGTCAGAGATAAGAGGAATCCCAAACACTTCTGCAATTGGAGGAGTAAATCTGGAGGTGCCAAAAGGGAGCTGGGGAATAACTCAAACCACATTTTGTGAGTTTGAAAGCCTTGCATGACAGCAGCAAGCACTGCAGGGCTGGTCTGAGAGCAGACTGGGAAGGATGTGCTGGGTCTGGCTCTGCTGCCCCTGAGGTTCCTTGCAGTGGGGGACCCTGGGAGGGGCAGGGGGGGGGCAATGCTTCAGGTAAGAAGAGCAGAAGCTAGGCAGGGACTGGACTGCTTCACAGGATGAGAGAGGTGCTAACCACAAGGCTGGGTATTGGCTCCCAGGTGATGCTGGAAGGGAGCAGGAGAGGAGAAGTCTCAGGAGGGAGTGCTGGCAGAGATGGGCACAGGGTTGTTTCCAACAGCAGGGATGGACCTCACCAGAGGTTCTGGGGCACAAACCAGCACGAGTTGGGCTGGGTGAGGGTGCTTGTCATCTTTATGGTGACCACGCACTGGGTTGCTGCTTTTCTGGACAAAAATGCTGGCAATCAGGCAGCAGCATGGCTCCTGACCTTCATGTCTATATCCTGGAGCTCATGTCTTGAGAGACCAAAGCTAAGCCAAGAGCTTTGTTCAGCATGGGCCTCTATGGAGAAGGAGCTGGGAATGGAAGCAGTGGTCTGGAGCCAGTGGAGGCCACACCGACAGCAGAGCAACCTCAGACACATTAGAGGCAGAAACTGGCCAAACCAGGCTGTGAGCTGGCCACCAGAGTGCTAGGGTGGCCACCAGAGAGGTGATTTCACTAGCAGCACCTGGATCACTGTGGTTGGCAGCACTGCTTTCTGGCTGATTGTATCCCAAGGACAACTGTGCCTCTGTCACTCTTGGACCCCTGGCCAGAAGTTGGGATCCTGGCAGACACTGGAGAAACATCTGCTCTTGTTGGCTCTTCCTGATCCAGAGCTTGCAGCAACATTTAAGGGTCCTCCAGCCAGTAGTGCCGGGAACAGCTTTGGGCTGTGAATGAGGGGCCCAAAAACACGTACTGTGGCACTGGCCTGCAGACGTAGCCTTGCAAATAAATCTGTCTTGCCCTCCATGCAGGAAAAGCACATCTCTGCTCATGGGAGAAGCCTCAGTTGGACAACAGATTGTCCCTGAGCCCACTGAGGAATGCCAGAATCCCACCTCCTTCACACGACCTCAGAGCAGAGGACTCTGCAGTCCAAGAGGGCAATGAACCCCAGTTCCTGGATTTCATCTGAATTCACCTTGTCTTGTGGTGCTGGGAAGTGTTCTGAGTGAAAAAGCGTCATGTCTATTCATCAGTGGTTCAGGCTAAGCTCTGAACAGAAATGGGAACAAAGTTTGAAAGCAAACCAAGCTGCTCACAGAAAGAAACCGGAAATAAAATCTGATCTCTCCGTGATGGAATACTTGCTTGTGACAGGACAGCCCTTCCACCACACCCTCTCTGCTGGGATCAGCCTTCCCCCTGCCCCAGGTGCACTGCTGAGTTCCAAGCTGAGTACATCCTGGAGAACATTGCTCACAGCAGGGACACAGGAGCAGGACAGGGTGGGGTGCTTCAGCCTCTTGGCTCCATGTCCTCCACACCTTGTACCAGGGCTCTTGCTTCCATGGGGCTTGGAGTCAGCTCTGAGAACTTTTCAGGTTTCTAGTGCTGGCCCTCAAGTTTTTCCTTGGACACATGAATTGCACATTGGACACATTTCCTTGGACACATGAATTGCTCAGCCCGGGGGCTCCAGCGTGGTCTCAGCATCAGACTGAGATGGGCATCAGAAAGATTCCAGACACAGGAATAAAGTGTTTGCCCAGACATGTTTGCTGATGGTAGGCTACCCCACATTGGACCAGTTGCCAGCTCAGGGGGTGCCATGTCCCCAGCTGTCCCCCAGAGCCTGATTTCTGTAGGTCTTAGCAATGAGACCAGTGACTGGAGCACTCCAGCTTGGATAAACAGAAGTGGTGTCAATGATGATGGAGGATTGGAGGAGCTGCCTGTTTCCCTGCAGTCACCACTGCTAACATGCCCATAAACCCTCTCCCAGCCAGAAAAAGCATTAGTCACTGGTGCAAAGTCAGGATGAGCTGACAGAAATAACAACTGTGTTCATCTAGAGCACATCCATGCCAGGCAAAATATTGTGGCCGGGACTGTTTTGTTCTTGTTCTGGGGAAGGGGCAGAGAAACCTGCTCAGCCAGAGCAGAGGCCAGGCTCTGTGGTACAAAATTCCAACAGCTGGACAGCTGTGTGGGGCACTGCCAGAGCTGGCCCTGCCCAGGACCTTTCCTGGTCTGCAGAGATGGACTGACTTGGCAGAGGGCCTGGTAAAATGGTTTGGCTCCTGGAAGTGCAGTGAGGTAAGAAAGACTTGGGGAGGCAATGCTGTGACCTCCTGTCCCTCAGAGGCTCTTTGGGCTAGCTCGTGGCCAAACATAAGCTGGTGAACTCTTCAGAGGGGACTGCAGTTTGGGATGTCCTCCTTCCCACATCAGCCTTGTCTGTGATACCAAGAGCCTCCCTCCACACTGCTGCTGGGGGCAGGATGGCCATGGAGAGCCAGGCAGTGACTCCCCAGGAGACTCCTGTCCCTCTCATGTCCCTGACTGCCCGTTTCAGCATCACTGCAGAGGAACAGAGACTTTGGTAGCAGGATGAGCCTGGACTTGGATACCAGCCAGCGAAGGGAGAAGATGAGGGGAGATGTGAAGAGAGCATGCAAAAAAAGGAGAGCAGTGAGGATGTGGCCAGGGGCTGATGACGGGGGTGGCTGCAGACAGTATCACAGCAACGTGCTGGCATAGAGCAGGGGCCAGTCTGAAGTCAAACATAGGGAACATTTCTACCAGACGGGACAATTACACACTGGAGCTGCTTGCCAGTGAGGCCCCATCACAAGTGGAACAGATCCTGTAAGATACTTCTAAGTTTAGAGTAAAGGAGCCCTCTCCAACAGGGGAGGATGCGAGACTGGAGAGCTAAATCCCACATGTCACCGCCAAACCACACTCCCCAGAGGAGTACACACAAACTGCTCTTGCAACACTTGAGTTACGGCTGAGACACACATTCCAGCTAAAACCCCTATTTTCAGTTGTTTATACATAGCTCAAAAAGTATCCTTTTGGATTGAATTTGCTCATGCTTGATCTCAGCCCAAAAAACCTGAAGAATTATTTGGGGATGGTTTGAACAAAATCTGTTCAGCTGTTTCTGTGTTATGTAAGCATCAGAATAAATATGTTTTCCTCTTTGCAAACATTTTTCTCATCCTCACTATCTGTCAAATAGCTCAAAATCAGCTTTATGATTTGGAAGTGTTGTACTTAGCCCATGTCTGGCTTTCAATGAGGGACCGGCTTGTTCATCAGCTAGACAAGACCTGCTCAGGGAATCAGGAAACCAAAAAGGACTACAACAACTCCAAATGTGGCACTCACCATCTTTAAAGGTGTTCTCCCAGGGCACTGGATCACAGCTGGGCACCTTCCAAGAGTGCGTGCTCAGCAAGAAGGGGTTAGCCAGTGCCAGGTGATAGTTAGATAAGTAGATATTGAAGAAGGGTGGGGAAAAGAGTCATAAGCATTTGTGGGAAGGGCAGGGAAGTGCTGTGTTGTTGCACAGACCATGCAGGAAGAGGAGGGCTCCTGGCCCACTGGGCTAACAGGGGGTGAATGTCTCACTGCCCACCCACCAGCTCCAGGAGAGCTCACACCTTGCAGGTTCCACTGGAGCTGCTCCCTGCTTTCTCTGAGATGTGGGTGTGCTTGTTGGTTGGGGGATTGTGTTTCCAGGAGAGGAGAAGTGAGGAAGAAGAGCTCACAAATTTGGAGAGATTCTTTCACACCCAGATCCTGCCCAGGTGCAGAGAAATGGTTGTTGATGGGTATTATTCCAAGGAAAGCCAGTCCTTGGGATGGTGGATGAGTTAGACATTGGAAAGAATTTGTGAGAGTGCCATTAAGGTGAGGAAGAGCTGCTGGAGGTTGACAATCCATCCTGTAAGCAAGAAGAAATACATTCTTAACCCATCCCAGGTGTTTACAAAGCAATTGTGTATCAGAGTCCCGAACTAGCAAAGGAAAAAGTGCTGGAACAAAATGATATATTAAAAAAGAAAACGTGAGATCCACATGGTAGAGCTGAGAGCACTGAGGGAGATGAGGAATGTAGCAGCTGCTCCGTCAACTGAAGCAGCAATTGAACACTGAAGCTACTGCTTTCCAGGAGTCTGGAGTAGAAGCAAATGTTGTACAGGTCTGCAAAAACAGGAGCAACAATCATCCTGGGAATAGCCCAGCAGCTTTTTGTTCAGGAAAAGAGGCTGGAAGGAGGCAATCATTAAGGTTCAGACAAAGCCAGCGGAAGGGACCTTGAGGTCCCTCTTGTTGACAAGCTGGATAAATGGGACAATAGGACCTCGAGAAGTTCATCAGACACCAAATAATGCAACTCTGTGTGTCAGGACAGACTGGGGACCAACCAGCTTGTGTCCATTAGGTGTGCAGCACAGGCCATGTGGGTTGGGTGAAGGAGCTGACCCTGAATCAGCAGTGTGCTTTTCCAGCAGGGAAGCCAAGTGGTGTGCTGGAGCACAGCCAACATCTGGAGGGAAGATGGATGAGAAGAGGCTGAGGGAGGTGGGGTCGTTCCAGCTGGAGCAGAGAGGTCAAAAGGGGGATCTAAGGATGGCAATTCCCCTACCTAAAGGGGATCTACAGAGAAGATAGAGCCAGACTCTTCTAGCAAGCATGAGGAAACACCCCAGCCCTGAGCAGTCCTCACTGTCCTCACATGGGAATTGAGAATGACATAAATAAGGAACCAGGTCTGGGGCCCACCCAAGGCCCCCCCATTGAGAAAAAAGAGACAGGTCTGGAGACATGGCTGCTTGTCCATCCAAAACACAGGAGACCTACAGCACAGTGCCAAGAACCATCCTGGAAGGCACAAGCACACCTACAACACTTCTCAGGGAAGATGTGACCATTTAGGACTGAGCTTAAATGGTGCCACAGGCAGGGGTGTGGATGGGGCCTGGATGATGCTGGTCAGGGTGCTTGTGGCCTCTAAGTGCCCTCATGGTCCTGACACCCTCCAAACACAACCAGCTCTAATGGTTGTAGAAGAATGTTAATCTGAGTGATGCACACAAATAGAGGTTGAAGGAGACCTCAGGTAGCATCTGCTTTTGGGCTCTCCATGCTGTGAGTGCTTCATCCATGCCATGCAGGACAAGCTGCATGCTGTCTCGGCTTGGGCTGCAAGAGAAATGTTGCATGCTCCTCCAAGGGGCTCAGGGAATAACCCTGCAAGTGCAGACAGGAACAATTAATCACTATTATCAGGATTATCAGGAACAGAAATCCCTCAGTGGCAGGGGTAAAGCCAAGTGCTTTCACCTCCAGAAGGTGCTGGGGATACAGCTGCCCTCTTTAAGATGCTTTGAGATTTTTTAAGATGCCAGAGTCAGGTTTTTTTAAGATGTTTTAAGATACCAGAGCCAGTGATGTCCCTGGGCAAATCTGGGAAGGTGGGGAGAGGTCTCAGATCTACAGGGGGGGCACTGGGGGAGTCCTGGAGGAGCTGGCAGGCTGAGGCTCAGAGTCATAGAATTATAAAATGGTTTGGGTTGGAAGTGGCCTTAAAGATTACCAAGCCTCAATGCCCCTGCCATGGTCAGGGACACCTCCCCCAGCCCAGGCTGCTCCAAGCCCCATCCAACCTTCAACACTGCCAGGGATGGGGCAGCCACAGCTTCTCTGGGAACCTGGGACAGGGGCTCAGCACCTTCCCACCAAACAATTTCTTCCTAAGATCTCATCTCAGTCTCCCTCTTCCAGTTTAAACCATACCCCTTTGTCCTGTCACTCCACACCATTGTAAAAAGTCCCTCCCCAGCTTTCCTGGAGCTCATTCAGATTCTTTAATAGTCAGACCAGTTATCCTCAGGGTATTATCCCCCTGAGCTGGAAGACAGGGATGGAGAGAAGAATTCATCTCCCATAACCCAGAAAGAAGCAGTTAATGACCTGCAGTTAATGACCTGCAGTTAATGACCTTGCCAGTCCCCCTCATTCAGAGTTTTGGAAGCTCTACTGAGCAACAGAGGGAGAGTGGCCACCAAGGGGTAGTAGATTCGAGGGTTTTGGTAAAATGCAATCCTGTAGCCCGATTGTTGGTGGTGCTGTGGGTAGGGTTACATGTGAGGGTTAGGGCCAGCAAAAGGGTTAGGGCCAGCCTGTGTGTCTGGTTCTCTGAGCCTGGCAGGGGACAGTAGAACGGGTGACCCTAATGGATCTCATATCCACAATCCTGCACTGGGTAGGTGAGCAGAGCTTGTAGGATGCTTGAGAAAAGGCCAGAGCTTTTGGCAGCCCCTTTGCAGACAGAACAATGGCTGACATCATGTTTTACTTAAGAGGGATAAGGGGGAAAAAAAAAAATGAACAGAAGGCTCGCAGCCCTGAAGCCCTGGGACAGATGGAGTTTATTTTTCCTTCCTGCTGGTTCCTCTCACATTCCCTGGCGCTGGCTGTGGCACAGCACATTCCTTTGTTGAGATCTCCTCCCTCCGATGCAACAGCACATTCCTCTCACTCCAGCTGCTCCTTTCTGCTCCATGTCACAGCCCTGCTGTGGCCACCTTGGCATGACCAGGGTGGAGGAGACAGGGACCACCTCTCCCCCCTGCGTTGGCACAGCTGGAAGCTCTTTGCTTTCCACCAGCACTGGTGGAGCTCCTATGAAACATGTGGGCACGCATTGTCCCATCCATGATCCAGGTCCTGCTCCACTTCTCAGGTGTCTGTCCCACTGCTGGGCTCCATCTCTGTAGAGTGTCCTGGAGGGATGGGATGGGGCTCATTCCCTCTGCTGTTGTGGCCCTGCTCCTCTGACCTGCAGATTAGACCTCAGGGGGTCCCAGAGAGATGTTTCAGTCTTCCAGGTGGGTAATCCCATGCACCCCATGCTCCATGGGGCCAGGGGAGCACTGGGGCCAAGCACAGCTTGCTGTCTTTCTATACTGGGTGGAGTAAAACCAGCCTGGCCTTGGGGTTATCCTTTTGGATCTTAAACACACAAGAGAATGGAAGGGTGCCTGCCAAGTCTTGTGAGCAGCTGGGACATGAGCTAATGCCTTGAAGGGCTGGGTTCCTGGGGCTGTTAGCAGCTCCCAGAGCTGGGCTGCTCACCCAAGAAGGTCCAGTCAGACGAGGGTGCTGCTGTGGGGTCAACCCCACCCATGTACCTCAAGTGCCATGGGGTCATGAAGGCTAGGACAAGGGTCCTGGGGCACCAGCGATGTGCCAGGGACACCTGCCTGGTACCCCCAGCACACCAGCCCTTGCACAAACACTGGCCTCACTGGTTTTGTTGGGCATCCATGGCTGTGTCCCCTCCAGACACACTGCAGTGAGCCCAGACACAGACCCAGCTGCTCCTCTGGGGCATTTTTCCAGTGTAATCAGACAAAACCAATGTGTAGCAAAGAGGACAAGGGGTATAAAACTTGAAGAGGGGAGATACAGGTTTAGACATCAAAAAACATTTTTTGCTGTGAGGATGGTGGTGAGACCCTGGCCCAGGTCTCCCAGGGAAGTTGTGGATGCCCCATTGTCTGAGTTTGAGTACGAGGAGCTAAAGCAGGAGGAGCTTTCAGACTCTGAGAGAAGCAGAATACAGAGGGCTCTATTCCCTCCCATCCCTCCCATACTCTATAACTCAGGCAGACCCCTGCCCCTCCTCTCTTTTCCACCCTCTCCCTGCTTGGCTGCTGTTTCCCTGCGTTCCTTTACCCCCCATTCCCACTGCTCTTCAGAATCCACATCCTCGGATCCTGGACAGAGCCCCGGAGCCCTCTCCTGGGTCAGCCCTGCTGCAGGGGCCTTCAGCCACCCATCCCTGCCAGCATCGAGATCAGGTTGTGTATGTATTTGTATACATTTGTATTTTTCTTATTTATCCCATACGTTACAGCCTTCCCCCTGTTATAGTAAATCTGTTTTTATTTCCAACTTTAAGTCTCATCTTTATTCCCCTTTTATCTTCCCTTTTGGAGGGGGGGGGGGCAATAGAGAATAATTCTGTCCTCTGGCTTTTGGTCTTCCCAGACTGCTAAGTCCTGATACCCATCCCTGGCAGTGTCTCAGCCCAGGTTGGATGGGGCTTGGAGCACCCTGGGCTGGTGGGAGGTGTCCCTGACCATGGCAGGGGTTTGGAACAGGATGAGCTTTAAAGTCTCTTCCAACCCAAACCAGTCTGGGATTCTGGGATTCTGTGAAAACCAAGATGGGTGGTGGGTCTTGGATGATGGACGATTCATGCTTCCTGTGCTTTGGAAGCTCTGGTGTTGCAGGTCAGAAAATGCCACATCCCCATGTTTTGCTCCCTTCCTGAGGCAGGGAGAGGTGTTGGTCTCTCCTCCCCTTGGGCAGCTCAAGGTCCCATTCTCCACACATCAGGTCACTGGCACCAGCACAGAGGTGATGACACTTCTCCCAAGCTCCTGCTATTTCTACCTGGCCTCCTGAGTTTATCTTGCAGATAGATAAACCTGCAGATCCTTCGAGTTCAGATCCTGAGCAACACCAGGAGAGGATTAGGGGCAAAAGTGAGGGCACCTTGGATTCCTTGGCAATCAGCAGTCCCGCAGCATTGTCCCTGCAGCTACTGGAGAACAGATGTCCCCAATTCACCTGCTTGCCACAGGCAGTGAGGGGACATCTGTGGGGACGTCTATGAGGCAGTGGCTGGATGAAAGGCACAGGAAAACCACAAGCTGCTGCCCTTGCCAGCATGCTGAACCACTCAGGACTCATGTCATGCTAACTCCATAATTCAGAACATCTCCATTTTCATTTGGGAAAAAAAAAAAAAAAAAAGTTTCCATGTTCATTTCATCCTTGCTGGAGCTAGCTGGAACTGGTCTCCCCCTGGACACTGCTGGGGAGTGGGATCCTGTCTGGGGATGCAGGGATGCTTCCCAGCAGATAAGGTGTCACTTCCTTCACTGCAACAACAGCAAAACTCTGCGATGTTTCTGCAGCAAGATGTGTTCAAAACATTTTGCAAACACAACAGTCAGCCCTACTTACTGTGCCTGGTGACCCTGCTCCAAGGTTTCTGGCAGAGGATGGAGTCTTCGGGACAGTATTTTTTCCTTTCTTTCCTAACAATTTCCAAACAAGCTCATCTGTAAGCATTGACTCAAGGGTTTAAAGGAGATGTTCTGAGCACTGAGAGATGCATCCAGGGACTGATGCCTGCAGACTCATCAGCTCATCAGCTCAAGAAATAAACAATAAAGGAAGCAGACCTCTAAACATCTGGTGGAAAGTAGGAGCATGTTCCACAAGCTGAGTGTCTGAAGGATAAATGGGGCTGGACCAAGTCACACTCTTTTCTTGTCCGGACTGCAAATGAGGCAAGCGTGATATTTCCAGGCTTCAGTGAGGCTGTGACTACAGCTTCTTGGCACTTCTCTTTCACTAGGGGAATAGTGACATGTAAAAAACATGCTGCTGGGGCACAATGTCCCAGGTCCAAATGGCAGCAGAGATGGGGAGGGAGAACCTCTGAGGACATGCTGAGCTCTTACCCACAAATGTGATCAGGCAAGGCATGGTGTGCTGGGAGATGGATAGAAGATGTGAGCCCTGGAGAGCTGCAGCCACCTCAAGAAGATGGAGATCAGGAAGAATGTTGACTTGGAGGCAAGTTGGTTTGCTTGCCTGGCACTGTTGCTAAGGGAGGCTTTCCTCGAGGTGGGTATAAGAGATGTGGGCCTGACAAGGAGCAAGTAAAAGGAAGCTGTAGTGAGCTTCTCAGTGCTCAGCCCTATAGCTAGGTCCTGCTCCTTCCTGGGTTTCACAGATGTGGCTGAAGAAAAAAAAATAAAAAAATCAAAACCTCAAGGATCACGTAGCCAAGGAGCAGGACTTGGAATCTGGCATGGAAATCCCTGTGGGTCTGGTGATCCCTGTGTCCAACTTCAGTGCATGAGTGGTCCCAGTGATGTCACTGAGGCAGGAGTGTGTGTCTGAGTGCTTTGCTGGATGAAGGCCTAAGAGATGGGAGGGCTGAACTCCAAGTGGAGCTGGGCAGGAAAGAGCCTACGCACGTTGTTGCAATGGTTGGGATTTCCAGGCTGGAGACAGACAAGCAGGACAGGCAGCATGAGGAAATCCTGCCTGGGAGCTCTAGAGAGGGCAGGGGCTGAAGCCAGCATCTTGGACAGCCCATTTGATGGTTGCCAGCATGACTGGGACGAGGTGGGGAGCTCTGAGGTGCTGTGCTGTTCCCCAGGAGGCACAAATATGGCCAGGCATTTCTCCACCCTCGGAAATTTCTCCTTCCAGAAGCTCCAGTAAAACTGATCTAACAAGCTAGGCAGGGCTGAATTGTCCGAAAAAGACACAGATCAGGGTAGCAGAGTGGTGCAGAAACTGTGCCTACCTGCAGGAGAGCAGTGACAGTTCTGATGATGACAGCAGGAAGAGGAATGAGAGGACACAGGGAAAGATCCCAGCAAGGAGATTGATGGCCAGATGTGAGGCCATGGTCAGGTCCTCACCTCTCTGAGTGACTGTATCGTGCAGCTGGGAAGCTGTGGGTGCTCTTGGGTCTGGTCTGTGGCACTGACCCAATAGTGGACATCTCCAGGTGACCATGGTCTTGAGGTTGCCCTGGGAACTGAGAAAATGGAAGGTGGTAGTAGCAGGAGAAGACACCACTGGTCTGGGGAAGGGGCAATGTGGATTGAGTGGGGGTAAAAGGAGATGGATGGCCTGGTGTTTGAGGAGGTGGAGACACGCCATCCTCAGGTGCTTTGGAGGTCATCCCATCCCTAAATCTAGAGTGCTAATTGGAGCTTCAGAAAATACACCTGGAACAACAGCCTTTGCTTATAAACCCAAATCTGGGACAGAGGCTTCACATCACTCCCACAACCACAAGGGACCAAATACTTCACAGCCAAATACTCTGTTCTGACAAGAGCACCAGAGCCTTCCCATTGCCCCTATACCCAGATTCCACCAAACTTGCACCATGGATCCTGGTTGTATCCCCTACAGCACCACCATGCCAGGCAGGAGATGCCAAAGTGGCTCAGCTCTGTGCCTGCATCTCTTCTGGGGAGTTGGGGAGCATGGAACTGGGCAATCCTGCTCCTGAACCACATCTCTCCTCATGTGGGCCAGGAGAGGCCAACCCAATGCCACCACCAAGGATGGGGACAGTCAGGACATGCAGTGGGTAGACATTTGTTGGGCTGAGGCCAGCAACATCACTGTGCTCAGTGGTATGTGATCCTGGTAGGGGTGACCAGGGGTGTCCCTGCTGAAGTATAGCGAGTGCTGAAGACCATGGATAGCTGCTCCACAGGAAGTCTGCAAGCTCCTGAGACCTCTTCAGGAGGGATGTTACCCATGGGGAGCTGGACAACAGCTCCACTGACCTATTCAACCTGTGCCTTAGTGGGTGCTGGTGTGGCTGTTCCCCAGACATCCAAGTGCCAAGGGATGCTTGTGTATATGGGGAGGCAGGAGTGGCTTCCTTGCAGCTGTGACTTGGCAGAAGCACAATCTCATGCATGGTGATGACACTCAGATATCATCTCTGGTGATTTACAGCTGAAACATGCAAGTGCTGGTTGGGAAGATCCTCATAAATAGCTCAGGCATGACAGAGGGGCTGCTGGATAATGGAAAATTGAGGGATTGTCCCTCACTGTGGCTCTGTGCAGCATCTGGTGGTTAACCCTCTTGTTAGAGAGATGAGAGGGGTGTTCTTGGTCCCCAGGGGAGTCAGGTCCTTTGTCCCCTCCAGCCATGTGTCCCCCCTAGTGTGACAGGGCAGTCCACATGTCTCTGTGCCATGGCAGGGTGACACTGCTGTGCCATGGGCTCTAGGACATCCTGCCACACCGAGCTCCCATTGGCATTCCATGCTGTGCTGGGTTTCTCCTGCCACTCTGCTTGTCTGCTGCCACCTCTCCCCTCTTGTATCCCATGTGGATTTTACCGTGGAGCAGTTTTTGTCTGGGGGCTCTGCCACCTGCTCACAAAACTCATTGGAACGTGGGCTTTCCCTCTAAAGCCAGGAATTATGTTTGCCCTTTTATTTCCTTCTTGACAGCTTTCTGCACCAAAACTCACCTCCTGCCCCTGGGGAGTGCCCACCCTTTGCAGGACTTGCACAAGACCTTGAGGGGTCCTTCTGACCAGTTCCCCACTGACCTCCCTGCACATTTACCTGAGCTACCTCCACATGCTGGTCCTCTCCCTGCACACCTTGGCCAAGACCCATCCAGATGTTCACAGCCTTGACACAGGTACTGGACCTTCACACCAGGTCCCATTCATGCTGATGAAACCTGGAGACAGGTTACTGTGGCTGAGCCACTGCAAAAAAAAGGAAAAATCAGGTCTTGCACTAATGAAGCATCCTGCAGCCTTCCACACAGCCAGCCCCTCAGAGCAACATTTGCTGACCCCTCAGTGTCCTTCCTCTGCATGGACCTGGGGCTGGTCACCACTGTTTGGGCTCTGCTGTGAGGAAGAGGAAGCATGGGGAAGGAGACACATGGCCAAGCTCTGTCAAAGAATATCCAGTGCCCACAGGTGCCCAGACAGCTGGATTGGGCTGATAGCCCTGGCTTCAGGGCTCAGGGTGGAACAGCTGGGATCCATCAGCAGATAGTTTTTGAGAGATCTCCAAAGGAACCCATCACAACCCATTAAACTTAGACACGCAGACATAATGAGGTCTTAACGTGGCCATCTGGGTAACATGTCTGGCACAGCTTGGCCCTGGCAGAGCTGCTGGAGGACAGCCAGGTGAAAGGAGAACCCCTTCAGGCCTGGTTTCAGCACATCTGGACAGCTGTGTGTCCAGCCCCAGCCCTGGGGTGCACATCTTGGCTGGACCCCAATGTGCAGCTTTGCTCCCAGGCAGACCTCAGGGGAAGGGACATTGGCTCTGGGGGTGTTCTCCTGCCCCAGCCTCCACCCTTCCTCCCCTCTGCCACTGTCCTCCTGGAGGGAACAGG
Organism: Phaethornis superciliosus; assembly: GCA_023637945.1. Classification (NCBI taxonomy): domain Eukaryota; kingdom Metazoa; phylum Chordata; class Aves; order Apodiformes; family Trochilidae; genus Phaethornis; species Phaethornis superciliosus. The sequence continues at coordinate 9,618,124 of JAJQWJ010000023.1, read as the reverse complement.
GGGACACTGCTGTCCCTGTGCTCTTGCTCTGGTCTTGGCCTCACACTGGTCTGACATGTGCCTGGTCCCAGTGCTGACTGGGAGCTGCCAGCCCAGCCCCTCAGAAACCCAGTGATGGGACAGGATCCCCCACCACAGCCCAGGGGATTCCCCAGCACCTCCTCAACAAACTCTGATGCCAATAGGCAGAAGAAAGAAGCTGTCTCTGGCATGTGACCTCATGGTGATGTTTCCCAAGACCTCCACCCCAGTAGGTTGGCCAGGACCTGTCCCCTGCCTCTGAGCCTGGCACCCTGAGCCCTTCCAGCCCCAGTGCTGCTCAGCTCCATTCTACCCAGGTTCCTGCTGCCACTGTCCCCATTTGAGGGATTATTTTTTCCTGCTCTTTGCTTTCTTACATCATCCCCTGTGTTCTGGGAGTGCTGTACTTCTAAGGGAGCTCATTGCTCTCTTTGGTGGAGGGCTTGGAGACCAGGATATTCCCTGAGGATCTCTGTGAAGGAATGAACATGTCTTCATTAGAAGCTGCCCTGTGCTGGACTTGAAGCAGCCTTTAATCTAACAGCTGTTAGCAAAGATTAGAGGGAAAAGGCTGGGTGGGGTTTGCAGGAGATCCACCAAAGCACCAGGACAATTTCCAACAGTCCATATATCCCTTGAACCAGGAAACTGGAGGACCTGATGTGTGTTCAGTCCATCCTCCTGGCTGTCCCACTCCCAGGGTGCAGCAATGAGGCCCAGGCTGCTGCCTCCTCTGAGGTCCTCCCAGATGATGTTTCCCAGGTGTTTCAGGGAATCACCTCGGCGGTGTCCTGCCTGTTTTTCCCCACGTACAGTGTCTGCAAAGCTGGAGGAACCTCTAGCCCACCAGCATGTACCTTCTCTGTGGGGTTCATGAGGCTCCCCAAGGCTCAGTTGTGGTGTTTTTGTAACCAGATTATTCATTTCTCAGCCTCTGTGCGTGGTAGCTGCAGTTTTGCAGAAGTTCTCCAAGAGTTGATCAGCACTAAATGGGCTCTGAATGGGATGGCTCAGGTATCTCAAGGTATGTGAAGCCTCAACTCAAGCATTTGACAGTGGTTTCCATGAACTCATAAGGGGGAGGACACTGGTCTCTCCAGAAACCTGTGCTCCTGATAGGGACTTAAGTTTCATTATTTGTTTCATTATCATTATCACATATTCATCATGTGCCAGCACAGTAGGTACGTCATGTCTAGTGAGTGCAGCTTTTATGCATGCCATTACATGACTGGGCCTTGTAGTCTCTAATAATGCTATTCCTGGATTGCAGTAATGCTAATTGAGAACTAGTGTGTCATTAATTATACAAACAACTTGATGCCAGTGCTGGATCGTGTCTCTAATTTCTGGAACTACTGTCCTCATTTGTTTTGTTTGACAGCTTCTAATATTTGGGATCTTGCATTAGATGACATGTTACTCTACAGCCACAGTCATCTCAGGCCAGTGGGTCCCTGGATGCCCCTGTCCTTGAGGCTCCTCCTGCTTCCAGTGGAGAAAACCTGGGATCTTTGCCATAACTCCTGCCTGGGAGTGTTCTCCTTCCGTGCTGCCTGGATACACAGTGATTTCAGGTTGGAGTTTCACCTCATGCATGGTTTCTCCTTCTCAGAGCTGTCTGTAATCTTTTCTCCTCCCAATCTGTATTCGTGCATGGAACTGCCTCGACTGATTAACATTCAGATGAAACCTTCTACATGAGAATATCTGACCACTGCCACTTGCTCCAAACCCTATCCGCTGCCAGGCACAGCAGAAAGTGCCATTTTTACCCCAAATTTAATTAATTGCAGACTAAAGAGACTCCTTTTTCCATGCTGCACAGCTCTGCAGTGCTTTGCATCTCCCTCTTGCCAGCTGGTTCCTCTGCTGGATCTGCTGGAGTGCCCGGGGGACATTTTTAGCTGCTCTTATGAAAGGACAATGTTATTTTCTAAAATTACACTACAGATCATTTCCTAAGCTTCCTCAGCCCTGTCCCTCTCCTCCCAAAGTGGACAGTGAAGGCAATTCCAGGCATTGCCCCCAGCTCCCCCCCACTCTCCAGGGGCCAGTGGGGAGGCTGGCCCCAGCACAGACTTGCAGAGCCCTGCTGGACCTATCTGAAGGTCAGCACGGTCCCATGCTGCCATCTGGCATATGCCCCTTAAATGTTTCCCAAAACAGCCTCCAGCACGATCGTTTCCACACTGCCTCTGTCTCGCATGCAGCCGCTGCAGGATCACCAACCAGATGTGGTGTGGTTATGCTCAGCATGATGAGTTTTTTCCAAGGAGCTCCTTTTCTGCAGATTTATGAAACCTGCACACCAGGATCTGGCTTTCGGGCAGGCAGTTCATCCATGACCAAGGAGATTTTCCAGTCCCTACATGCAACATCACTCAACAGTACTCTCAAAGAATCCCTCACTGTGAGATTCTCCTCTCTCCAAAGAGGCCTTGTTTGGGATGTGCTCCAGATGTGGTCTCACTGGGGCAGAGTAGAATGAGAGGAAAACCTCCCTTGTCCTGCTGAACCCCAAGATGCCATTGGCCTCCTTGGGCAGAGGTAACAGCACATTGCTGTCCCATGGATAACTTACTGTCCAGCAGTACTCTAAGGTCCTTCTCCTTGGAGTTGCTTTCCAGCAGGTCGGGCCCTAATCTGTACTGGTGCACAGTGTCATTCACATCCAGAACTCTACACTTATTCTTGTTGACCCTCATTAGATTCCCCTTTGCCCAGCTCTCCAGTCTCTCTGGATCTCACTGAGTGACCACATCTGGTGTAATCCCCCGTTTTGTATCTTCAGCAAACCTGCTGAGGACTCACTGTCCCCTCATCGAGGTTGCTGATGAAGATCATCCAGCTCTGCAATATCTCCACCTTTCTCCACCTATATGGTTCCAGAGTGCTGTGTTGCCAGTGCTCCTGTTTCTACTGTGAAGTGTTTTCTCTGACGCTATTGACACGTGGCCTTATCAGCACTGTATCCATGGTTTTGGGCAGTATAATTCAAAATCCTTCATCCGAGACATCTGTGTGCTGCCTCAGTGGGACACCCAGAATCCAACAGTATTAAACTCTGGACTAGTCATGGTCAGGACCACCACTGTTTTGAAACTAGTTTGTGCAACATCTGTCCAGACTAATTGGAGATTGCACTGAAAGATTCTCAAGAGCCCTAAAGCTGAGGGTTAGGGAGGAATGAAATGTACATATGCATGATGTAAGATGAAAGAGAAAACACTTCTTCTGTGGCAGGGAGGTGTGTAATTGCAGAGACATGAACTGGATCTGGTTTTAATCCCACTGGACAGATTGAACACTGTCAAGTGAAATTTCTAATTTCAGGCTTGCTCTTGCTGTGTTGGAGTACAGCTGAAGGTGTTTTTCAAGCATTTAGGAGCCTTTCCAAAGACAACAGTATCATCTGGATAACATCAGCCTCCAGGCTGGTTGCTTCAAACTGGACACTCTCTGAAAAGCCCTCAGTGCTGATGCAAGCCCATATGGTGCATGTTTAACCTGGGCCATATCCATCTGTACTACATGCCAGGAGGTTCCTGTGGCTCTCAGGTCCTGGCTCCACCTGGCTCAGCCTGTGAGGGTAGTGCAGAAGAGCTGTACCCTCTCTGAAGTCTCACAGGACTTCTCCAAACCACGGCTATGTCCAGATGTGTCACAGAGTTCTCCTGCTCTGCTGAGTGTCCAGGTCCAGCCTGCTCCCCCCCAGCTCTGTGTGCAATGAATCCCCCCAGCCCCTCAATGTGAGACCTTTTCCTCTGCCCCTGAGCCCAGCACCAGCTCCCTGGGACAGTGGGAGCATGCGGGGTATGGACCAGTCCCTTCCATCCTCCCCAGGGTGGGTATCTTGGCTTGTTTCCCTGATAGAATATGGTCCTGAGACCTAAAAAACTTATCCTTATCCCTGCATCACAGGACCTCTGTGTGCTGTTTTTGTGTCTTCAGCTGACAGAGCAGCCTGCTCCCACCGAGTGATGTTACATGTGCATGTCCATCCTACCCAGCATCCAGGCTCCTCTCGTGGTGGTGGGAATGGCACATATGTGAGCAAAGGTGACACCTTGGGGACACAACAGCTCTGATGGGAGTCACTGGGCCAGGTGGGACACGTTGGGTGCTCCCATCCTGCTGCCCCAGTGTCCCAGACCTGTCCCTGCCCGAGCTGCCTGCAGGGCACAAGGTTCTGGGAGGTCCCCAGAAGGGGGGTAGGGGGGGGCTCTGCCAACAGGAGAACAGCCAGAACCAGGGGCTGAGAAAAGGGATGACAAAACACAGGAGAAAACATCCCCCGCTGGGGCTGCTTCTGCTAATGAAGAGCAGCGTTTTGCCCAAGCTGGAGGGCATGGGGGGAAGGCTGAACAAAGCTCTGGGGATGCTGCAGAGCTGGGCCCAACCCCAGGGATGGGACGGGAGGCCCCAGGAGGGGGGTCCAGTTGACAATTTTAGCAAGCCCTTCAGAGCAAAGACCTGCTGGCTGTTGCTCTTCTGAGGCACTTTCCTTAGAAAACAGATGGTGATCCAGATGGGTACCCTCAGAGGAGGGTGGACAAGGTCTCTGGCCCATGGGGAGGGGGAGATGCTGCTGGTCTGGGGAGCTCTGGTGGGCCCAGCAATCCTTCAGGCTCTGCGCTGTTGCCCTCAGCCAACACTTGGGCTCTTCGGAAAGTATTTCTGAATGATTCCCAGCCTTCGTTCCCATTTTGCTCTGTTTAAATTTTTCCTCTAAGACAATCTCGCTCCTAATTGTTCTCAGATTTAGGAAACTGGCTCTTCCTGAGCCCCAGAAAACAGCATTGCTCTTTGGAACAGCATCTCTCTTGTTCACAGTGGGCTCCCTTGAACCACGTTTGTACCTCAGGCTACTGCAGGGTTTCAGGCCAGATAGTGACCAATGTTTGCTGTCCATGGGGGCTCCATGCCTCATGCTGCCCCCACCCATGCTGGGCAGAAACATCTTGGCTTCAGAAATCAGCTCTGGCTTTTGGAGAGCCACAGGCACTTCATGGTGATGGGAAGACCCTCTGGTGCACTTCTGAGCTTCTGCACCATGAGGGTGCTCCTGGGGGTGCTTTGGGGCTGGCTGTCCTTCTCCTCAGGGACAAAAAGACAGGAGGCTTTCCCAGCAGAAGAGGGATGCAACAGCATGCAATATCCTGAGCCTTCAGCAGCCCTAGACAGAGCTTCCTGGGCTCATAAGAAGCAGCTCTTCTTTAAAAGCACATCATGCCAGTGTCTGGCTGGAGGATCTGGGCTAAACCAGCTGCTAAATTCACTGCCTAAACCCTGAGGGGTATTTGACCTCTGCCTTTAACCTCCACCACACTAAACCAGCCCAGGCCCCTGCTCTTCCCTTGGTAGCTCCCATGCTCCAGGATGGATATTACTGTGAGGGGAGGTTGGACCAGAGGAATCAGTCTCCTAGCCAACACTTGCCAGTGGATACTGGGAATCAGATCCCACTGATGAGAGCAGCAGTGACAGGGAGCTCGGGCTGTCTGTCCTGAGGTGGGACACAGAGCTGGCTGCTTGTCCCCTGAGCCTCAGGGCTACTACATCAAGCACACACTTATCTTCCCTTGATTTAAGGGAGATTAGCACCTGCTCTGGGAACTGGGAAGACTGGGAAGAGGCTGATGCAGTTGCCTGGTCCTCAGCTTATGGCATCAGCCTCTGCAAGAGCAGGATACTGAGCCTCAGCACCACTGCAGGGACAGGCTTGCTGCATCTGCCTGGGGTTGCTGCCAGGATTTACCCATATGCCCTTCATTTGGCAAAGTGTGTGAGAAAGGGCAACGTGGAAACAGAGTGGGAAGGTGGGGAAATGGGCACAGAGGTTGGACTGTGTGACAGGGAGGAAGCAAACAAAGAGAGGGCAGCAAGAGGATGTGCTCCAAGATAAGCTGTTGCTTCAAGGCAGATACCTAGTCCTGAGGCCATGGCCCTGCTGATGATATTTGCTAAGTGACAAATGGGAAATCATCATATACAGAGACAAGGAGCAAAATAGCCTTCTGGGAAGGTTGTGCTGGGAGACATATTAGGGCAAGGCTGGGTGCACAGAACCCCCAGAGATGTCCATGAAAGACAAAACAGAAATGGAAGAGCAGTTTGGTAACGCAGGTAACATGGCCTTGGAAAGGACAGACCCTGTTGGAAGGGTGCTGGCAGCAGGAACTGGCTCAGATCCCTGCTGAGAGCTGCCCTGCTCTTGGCTCTGCTTGCCCATGGGTGTGATGAAGGCCTTGGCATGGGAAGAGGTGGGATGGAGGGGTGGAAAGAGAGTTGGTTTTATGAGAGGAGCATGAAAGCACTTGGCTTGTTTAGTCTAGGGAAATGAAGGCTGGGAGAGAGCTGGTCTATAAATACATCTGGGAGTAAGCAGCAGGAGGAAGACACTGCTGGCAGAAAAGCAGATGGCTATCAGCTGGCCGTGAACATGGTTATGCTGCAAGCAAGAGGAACAATCCCCTCCCTGAAAAAGGTGACCACCAACAGCCTTTCCTGGGACCAAGCAGAGACCAAATCTGCAGCTCAGCAGAAATCTTCAGTTCAACAGCCTTGCCCAAAATCACATTTTATCTTCATAGCCCCAAACACCTTTGTGCCTTTGGGGTGGCAGTGGAAGGGGAGCCCCTTGGTGGGACCAGGCCTGGTGGGCACCTGATAAGGTGACCTGAGAGCATCACTGGGATGATGCTTGAAGCCCCAGTGCCATCAAAGCCAAGATCCCACCATGCTCATCACTGGCATGAGCTGTGAAGCTGACAGGAACATCAATCCACTGAGTAGCTGTGGGGAAGGGAACCTTACAGTTCACCGGAAACCTAAAAAAAAAATGCTGGTGCAGATCCAGATTGGCCCTGAGCCAGATTAAAAAAAAAACCCACAAAACAAACACAACATTTCTGCTGAACTAGAGACCTTGACATCCAGCCAGCACTGCAAGTAGTCCAACTGGTTTCAAGATGGAGCTTGAAAAATTTATGAGAATTACCCGAGTGGTTGCCTGTGGTAGCAGGAGCTGGGAATGGGTCCCTCAGGAGTGCTTCTCAAACCAGCATTCAGCCCACAGCTGGAGCCTGGCACACGAGGACATGGACACCCTCCCACCCAGCTTTGCCACTCAGATCTTTCTTCATGTGACCTCATTGCTTCACATTTCTCCTCCATTACTTTTTCCTTCCCAGTTGGTTGGGACACCCTGTTTTATGTTGACAGCTTGCCCCTTCCCCATGCTTGCAAGCCCAGAGGAAGCACAAATGAGCCCCCTCAACACTCTTGTCTGGGCAGTCCTACTGACTTGCAGTGAAGTGTTTTATAAGAGATATGAGATCTTGCTCATACTCAGGAGTCTCAAGGGCTCCTTCCAGATACTTGTGCTTAAAGCAGGTTACAGCTCTGAGATGCTGGGGCCCTTTTAAAATGTCACATACAGAGTGTTTTGGCATTCCCAGAACACGAGATGCAAACCTGCTACCTGAGTGTGTCAGAGTCCTGTCCCCATATCATCATCACTCAGACCCCCAAGCAACCCTCTTTAGGACATGCCCTGCCTGTCTTGCATTCTCTGCTCCAAAGAGTTCCCAGGCACAGTGAAACAAGGAAAGATTTTATCTTCCATATGGAAATAAAGAAGGATTTTATCTCCTGCCAGTGCTCAAGCTGTCAGCAACCTGTGAACATGTTCTTCCTTCCCAGATGGACCTCCAAACATCCAGGTTCCATGCCTGCATGATGTATTAATATCTAATATGCAGCTCAGACACAGGAGAGATGAATGGGGAAACATTACAGTGAGGTTTTTGAGTCACCTGTCTGCTCTTGACTCTCTCAACAGCCTGCCAGTGAGCTCTGCGGATTGCAGGAATCCTGACTCTCCATGCAGGGGGACACAGCCACCCTGGGGGGGCATGCAGGCACCCTGACCTCCCACCCATCCTGCTTTGGCATTCCTGGCATCACGGCCCAGCTCCAAACCTGCACTGTGCCCCACAGGGCTTTGGCAATGCTAGCAGTATTGATGGGTGCCTTGCTGCACAGCACCCATTGTCTAAGGGCCATCAGCAGTGCTCAGCTCCTCTGGGCTCCTCCACATGAGGGGACACTGGATATCCCAGGCTTGGGATTTGTCCCAACCCTTCTTGCACACGGGGATCCCTCTCTTCAGTGGCCTGGGTGTTGATGAGGCTGTCTCCTCATGCTGGGATGGGTGACCACCACCCCAGGGTGCTAGCCCATCTTCCCCAGCTCTGGGATGGTTGTGTCTGCTCAGCCTGCTGCTCTGAGTCACTGCTCTGTTTTCTCTGTCCAAGGCATCTCTGCTGGATTCAATTAGGGGCTGTGCTGCATCTTGCCTGCTTCTGAGAGCAACAGAGGCTCAGCCCCTTGCTGCCTGCTAATTCTCCTCCGTGCTTCACTGCTGGGATTTCTGCACCAGGGCTGGGCAAGGCCACAGAGCTGTGGCCAACACTGGCCAGGGCACTGTGAAGGGAAGCTTGGCAGCACTGGGGACGGGGGTGCTCTGCACAATGGGCCACCTCAGGTGGTGGCAAGGGCACAGATCTGTCTTTGCCCCAGCAGCACCACCCTCTCATACAAAAGCTTCCACCTTGCCCCATCCCACCCCACTCCCAGTGTCTGCCTTGTCCTGATGCCCACGGATTGTCAGGAGGTGCAGGAAGGGCAGGAGTGCCCCAGGCTGGTCTTGCTGTGTGCCCAGGACTCTGTCACTCCCTGCCATGGCTCTGCTCTCCCCTGGCCACCTCCTGCCCCTACATGCCCCACAGATGGGCAAGGGTGCTGCAGGGTTCCAGCACCACAGAACCCAGCCTGCCAGTGCCTGGGCTGTGCCTGCAACACCTCTCTGCTTAGGGAGGGCTGCTCAATGCCAGCCCCCCTTTGTTATATGCTAAGACTCAAAATATTTTAATCCACAATTCTCTTTTTTTTTTTGTTTCTTTTCTTTCCCATGCTAGATTCCTAGAAGACGGGGAATTTATGGTGTGAGTCCGCTCCAGCCTCAAAGAAAGCCCAGCCAAGGTCAACACCACGAGACAGGCAGCTCCTGCCAAGGGGGGAAAGAGCAATTGCTTAGTGCTTGAAGGAGGAGGAAATCAAACCAAAACCCTTCAAAAAAAATCTAGATGTAAAACACCCCATCCCAAAACCCGTTGGTGGAAAAAGACCAAAAACCATAAGGAAAAAAAAAAAGTCCGCATGGTTCCCCTGCTGCCCAGCCCAACCCCACTTCTCCCCCCCTGCCCCACCCCTGGCACTGCAGCAGGGGGGTCAGCAAGTGGGGACATGGCTTGGGGACATCCCTGCTGCTGTGCCTGGCTCCATCAGTTGCCCAGAGGTCAGACAGCTCAGCCAGCCTTTAACACTCAGTTTCCAGGCTAACTTTTTGATTTAGGGGCTGTTTCAGCAAAGCTGTTGGGTTTAGCCTTGCTCCCCAGCATCCCTCTCTGTTGTCTCTGCCTGGTACCACCCGATGCTGTGTGCAGGGAGAAGAGACTTTGGCTTCTGGAGGCATGCAATCACCCAGCCCTGCCGTGGGGAATTCGAGCCATTGTACTGGGTTAGATGGTGAGCTTTGGGGTGTTCTCCAGCACCTCCTCCCTGCCCTTCCTGAGGTGTCTGTGTACCTGTGAGCACCCGCCCCAGTCCCAGTTGGATGGTGAGGCTGCATGGTGGGAAGGTGCTGGGGCACTGCCAACAATACCTGTGCTGCCCTTGCTGCTTCTGATGCCCACACTGCCCTTGCTGCCTGCACTGCCTCTGCTGCCTGTGCTGCCCGTGGTATAGCAAGAAAAAGCAGGAGAGCAACATTCTGTGAGATGATCAGGTCCCAGGATCAGGATGGGGCCCATGGAGCCTTGGCAAGGGCAGATGTACAAGTCCTTTCAAAGACATCAAACAGCTCCAGAGGGAAGGGAACGGCCTGTTCTCACTGACTGGGGTAGACAGGACAGTGAATGGGCTTCTGTTCCATGGGGGAAACTGGGAACCAGGAAAAATGACTGGAGCACAGCAGCTGGCTCAGCTCTGCTGGTGTGGGAGTGCATGGCCCATGGCTGGGGCAGGGTGGATAGCTGAGTAGGCAGGAGTCCTCCCAGACCCCAGAACATCCCTTTGGGATCACCTGGGCATTGGTGTGGGCATTGGGTTGTGCTGGCATCACACAGAGCTCACAGCTCCCCTGCCTGCCTGCCTTTACCTCTTTGCTGATGCCAAGGCCTGTATCTCTCACCCTCTCCCAGCCATGACCTCCAAAGTGTCCCAAGGCCACTGTCCAGCTCACAGGAGCTGTTGGGAAGCCAAAGCCTGGTTGAGGCAGTCCAACCTCATGTGCTGTGGTGCCTGGAACATTTCTGTGCCTCCCACATCTGTTCTCTGGGGGCCTTTGTCACCTGCAGCAGTGCCCGGAATGTGCTGTACCCCTGGAGGTCTCTGCCTGTTCAGGGCAGAGAGACCAAAGAGCCCTGTTGGGCACCATGTCCTGCTCTTCTCCCACATCAGGACTGCCTGAGTGATGGAATTCTCCTGGAATTTTCAGGGACAAGCCTGGGGTGACCCACTGGACAGGATTTCCACAGCCTGCCCATCATTTCAGAAGCCAGAAGACACTGTCTTTTCTCCAGATCTGCTGGGTTATTGCCATAGCCTGCCCAAACCAAAGCCCAGGAGCATAGGGAGGAAGAGCTTCAGACTCCTGGTGTGGAAGGTCTATTGGGACAGTGACAAGGGCTGAAATATTCTCTGGGCATGGAGCAGCTCACGTGTGAGCGTTCATGCAGGGTCATCTGTGCACACCGAGACAGATGAGCAAAGCCATGGCCTGGCCCAGTGCTCAAGGTGCCAGGAGTACTGGTTGGGCTGTGTGTGTTCTGCAAGGAGGAGACTCATTGCCTTGTGGGGAGACTCCTCTGCAGTGGTGAGGCTGACTAGTCAAAGCCTTTCATCTCAGCATCCCCATGCACCCTTAGCCCGGGCAGAAAGGTGACCAGGGGTGATACATGCCTTCCACCATGGGCAGCCTCAGATCAGGCTGATGCAAGAGACCTGTTGTAAGAGGGATCCCCTGGCACCTCTAGTGCAGCACATCAGGACCAACAGTACTGGGCAAAAATCTGCCACCTTCTGCATCTGGCTCTGTGGTTTGCACGTGTGCCCTGGTGCCCAGCAGTGCTTGGGAGGACTCGTGCCCACTGGCTGATGGCAGCTTGTCCCCTGCACCTTATCCAGGGGAAATGGTGTTTCCTGTGGCTGTCCTGCCCATCAGCTGCTGGCTGCTGCCATGACTCATGGAGCTGGCTTCCTCTCACAGTCCCTTGCACCTCCTGGCCTCTCCTTCCTACTCCCACCCTTCCTTGACAGGGAAGGGTGTGAAATGCCCATTTTATCACAGCCATGTTCCCCAGTGACTGCTGCACAGGCACCTCCCTGCTTCACACTGCCCTGATCCCAGAGCCAGGGACACTGGTGGGTCTCCAGCCTGGCCATAGCCCTCCTGCTGCTCCCTGACCCCCCTGAGCACAGCATTGCCCTCTCAGGAACTCCTTGAACCTACAGCCTCTCTTGACCTTAGGGAAAGCCCCTGGCAGAGCCTGTAGGGTGGGGATTGGAAGGGATCTGCCAGCTGACAGCTCTGGGCCACAAAAGGGCAGGTGTGATGGCAATGATGCTACAGCCATCAGGAGAAGCAAGAACTTGTCCCAGGAGCTGCCTTTGGTGTCTTGCAGTAGCTGCTCATCCCATGCCCAGAAACTGCCTCAGGGAGCCGAGGAGGTGAAGGCAGGAATTTCCAGCAGCAACATTCATGGGGTCTAAAGACAATCCATCCAAGAAAGAAGGGGTTTTTTTGTTGAAGTTTTGGTGTCTAAGCCATTGGCTTCTGCTCCTGCCTCTGCCACATTTCAGTCCCAGCCAAGAGTCATGAAACTCAAGACTGCTCTGGAGCAAATGCCATGGAGCAAACTGCTCCCAGCTGCAGCAGGGATGGAAGACCAATGCTGTTGAAGGTGCTCAGCTATTTGGGCTGACAGACTCTTCCCATGTCTGTCCTGGGTGCCTAGAGGCTCTGGGTGCCTGTTCTTCCTTCCTAGACCCAGGAAGGCATTATTGCCCATGTTTACCCCACTTGACTTCTGAAGCTGACTGATGTCTCCCTGCTCGAGGCCCCCTCAGCTCGGCTCCATTTAAGGGGTTTAAGGAAGAATTGAACATTGCTGGAATTCTTCTCTTGCTAACTTTAAACACTCATTACTTTAAATGCTAATCCCCTGGGATTATTCCATTGGAGAAAGCAATGTAAAGCAACGGGGGAGAGAACAGATCGTCTTCTTACCCCATGGCACGTCAGTCATTGGCCCTTTTGGGGAGGGAAGCATGAAAATGCTGCTCTGAGCTTCTCCAAACCTGGCTTGAGTTTTACACCTCAGTGTGGACTCTCAAACAAGCCAAGTCTGGTCTCTTGCTCCAGCTGATTTTGAGTCGTACATGTCCAGAGTGTCTCCGTGGAACACGAGGGGGAAATGTGTATTTTTCCATGTGTGTGACTCAGGAATGACTGAACCCAGTTGATTCCAATTTCTTGAAAAAATCTGCTTTTGGCTTGATCCCAAGAGTGTAAACTTTCAACCAAAAAAAGCATTGATTTGAGCTCTAAATAATGTTTAAAAAGACTTAGAAGGGAAACTGGATTTCAACCATTATTATAGCAATTACTTCTCATGGCTCTCTGACAGCAACAGCAGAACAAGTAGTAAAAGTAACTCCCAAGGAAAATTCACTTGGATTCCATCAGCAGATTGGGATAGGGCTGCAGACACTTTGTACTGGCCGTTGGCGAGCAGGAGAGATATCAGTCCTTGGAACAGGGAAAGAACAGGAGTGCAGAGCTCCAAAAGGCATGGAGGAGGATGGAGGTCAGCCCCAGGCCTTGGCACTGGCCAGGAGTCGGGCAAGCACTTCTGGACAAAGACACAGCCCTGCCCAGGGAGACATTTCTCTCTCTCACTCTGGGTTGTACTGCAGTACACCCTGTTCAGTCAGGAAAGTTTTATTCCCTGAAAAATGCCTGAATAATTTCAAGCCATGATTAATTAAAGGCTGCTGCAATCTGTTTGCAAGCAGGAAGGAAGATGGAGAAAAAGACAGAGTCTCTAGAACAATGACATGCTGTGAATTCTCTCTAATCAGGCTTGCAGTGATGGATGCACTCCTCCAGTGGCTTTCATCTGAAGGCTCATTATGCTGATCACTCTGAAGGCCCTGTGCAGGATCAGGATGAGATGGACCAGCTGATAGACTGGGTTAATTCTGCATTTTGAGGATGCTGGATCTCAGCATGGAGCTGCTGTCCAACTTGGCCACAGTCACACCAGTAAATCAATGGCCAGGCTATAACAGGCAATGTGGCTCCCTGGCTCTGAAGAGAGGCCAGCAGATTTTCCTGAAAAGAGCACACTGTTTATATTTGGGGAAAAAAGCTCCATTAATTGGAAGGGAAGCTGAGACCATGCCTTGCTCACCAAAGTTCACAGGACATTGTAGTATGGCACCGAGCTAGGAGGGATCTCTGGTACCTCCCATCCAACCTCCTCCTTGGCGTGGAGCTATCTCCTGGTGGCTCTGGGCTTTGTTCACGCCAGTTGTGAACATCTCCAAGGAGGATTTTCACCCTTGCTATGAAAATCTTTTTCTTCACATCATGCTGGATTATTCCTCACCATAACTTGTGCTAGTTATCCCTGGATCTTTCACCGCAGGCTGCTGACAAGGGTCTGGAGCTGTCTTCATAACTCATTAGGCAGTGAAGAAAGCAATTAGATAGTTCCTTAGCTGGAGAAACACACTTCCCTCAGCTTCCCTTCATGCATTTTGTGCCCCTTATGATCTTGGGGAGCAGCAGACTCACCCCAGTGTGTCACTTTTTTATAGTCATCCCAAACCAAATACAACCCTGAGTCCCACCAAGAGCTGACCTCGGCATGGAGCAAATCAGTGCAGGTACAACTAGGTGTGGTGTGCACACCAGATGCATACAGGTTTCTGCTCACAGGAAGTGTGGTCAACAACCAAGTGCCCAACACAGGGAGGCCAGGTGCTTAGGGGAAGGGGAGGACAGTGCTGGGCAACATAGAATCATAGAATCATAGAATTAGCCAGGTTGGAAGGGACCTCAGAGATCATCAAGTCCAACCCTTGACCCACTGGAGCAGTTGCTAGACCATGGCACTGAGTGCCACATCCAGTCTTTTTTTAAATGTCTCCAGGGACGGACATGGCTCAGGCCAAAACCATGGGGAAGTGTGTGCTGTGGCATGATCCCATGTAGGTCATTACAGGAGAGCTGGTATGAGATGTGGCTGTGGTGAAGGGGGATGCCCTGGCTCTGAGAGGATGAGTGAGTGCCACGTGATGACCCCTGTGATGGGGAGTGCCTTGTAGAAACATATTGCATAAGAAAAAGCAGAAACATGCTCACATGAAAGGGCTTTGATGGTCTAAGGCATTGAAGTTGGACTGACTTTGGCTGCAGACTCTACTGTGGGAGAAGGACAAGTATCTCCAGGGCTTTGTAGAGAAACAGGCACCTCCAAGAACACTGTGGCTGCCTCCTTATTGGGATCTGCAACTCACAAAAAGGAAGCTGGGAAGTGAAGCACTGCATGAGCATGGTGGTGCTCAAGTATTTCTGGGTCATTTCAGAGGCTTCCTATGTTGGATCTGCTGCAGCCACCATGGAGCAAACATGATGGGTGGGCTGGGGTCCTTGTTTCTGTCCTCTATGGAGCTGGGGTGCTGCCTGAGCCATGTTTCTTCTAACACAGGCCCAGGGAGCAGGATCCTAGCACAGCCTGGGGATTGTTCATGTTGGTTGTGTTCATGTCCTTTTTAGGCACCAGAGCAAGTCCCTTAACCAGGACTGTCCATAAATCTTGCTGTCACACTACGACCCTTTCCCTTCCAGATATAGATTTGAGAGCAAGTGCTACCAACTATTCTGGGATGTGGCAGCTGATAAACAAACCCAGAATTTAATATTTTAGACTTGGTCCTTGCTGAGATATGATAGAATAGCTGGTTGCAGAATGTGCATATTGACTGCACAAATTTCACCTAAAACAAACAAACGCATAACATCTGCCAGAGTAGTGCTTCTGGTGGGGGATTCCTCTTTCCTGTAATGGGAGAAATTTAGGGACCTGACCAGTGAAGCCAACTGAACTGAAGAGCTCAGAGCCTGAATGTGCCAGAGGATGACAGTGTTTTCAAGAGAAAAGTACAAACCTACCTGGTACCTCTTTCAGGAAGAGTGGCTTGTCACTGAAGGTGACAGTGAGAATGGATGGAGTTTAATAGAGCAGGCAGAGCTGCAGGGTAAAGTGAGTCTGAGGACCTGGAAGTGCTCAGTGTCAATGGGAACTGTTAGGAATGAAGCTGAGCTGGACAAAGGCAAGTAAAGCAGATAGTGCAAGACTCTCCAGCTAAGTCAATAAAGAGAAGGGATCAGTATGAAGGGACTAGAGTGGAGATTAAAGGTGGCCCCCTCCTAAATGCATTGTGTTTCTTGTGAGGTCAGTGGCTGGCTCATGGGGATGTCCCCAGGCAACCAAACTCAGTGGTGATCCCAGCTGAGGGGAACCCACCTGTACCAGTTCTACCAGAAGGATCAGCTCCAGCTCAACACAGAGCCCATGGAAAGAGGTCAGTGTGTGCCAGGGAATGTCAGGAAGAGCAAAGGGCTGGTCAGACCCTCAGACTCAAGACAGATCTCCCTGAAGCTCTGGGAGCCTCCTGACCCTGCCCCAGGGAGGAGGCTTTCTCAGGACAGCAGCTTCTGGGCATAGGGTTACACTGTGTAGTGCAGAGGACAAAGTTCTGCACTGTGTGACTGGAGGGAAGGATTTTGAGTATCAGTTATTTTGTTAGTTGTAAAATCAATAAAGGGAAAGGTTGGGGCATGGGAGCAGCATAATGGGATGTTAGGATATGACTGTGAGACATCAGAAGGTACAGGAGCAGTCAGGACAAAGGGAAAGAGCTATGAATTGTACCAAGGATCTGTGTGAGCTTATTGGGGCAGGTGTGACATAAGACACCAGCAGGCATGGATGGAGTCACCAGAAAAGGGATTGTTCCTCATCAGAAGTCCAGGGACTGAAGGAGAGTGGCTTATTACAGAGGCTGGGGAGGATCTGACCCTGCATGGCAAGAGGCACAGGTGGGTTTGAGCTGGTGGAAAACACCTCTGCTGCCTTGGGGCTGTAGAAGGTAAGGGCTGAAACACCTTCCAGGAGTGGGGAGAATGGGGAGGATTTTAAGAGAGCATGCGTGCTTTATGGGATGTTGCTGGGAGGCAGCAGGGTCTGGCCCATGAGATCATCATCATCCTGGTAGTGTGGATACTGAATCCATAGGTACCGTAGAGAGCAGCAGTGTGGATTTTACCTGTGGGGTTCATGGAGGCCAGGGAACCAGCAGCCTGGAGGAGCTATTCTGAAAGAGCCAACCAGTGATGTATTTTAGCTGTTAAAGCAATGAACAGGGATACTAGCACATCCTTGGGAAATCTAGGCACTGCCAGGAGTGAGTGTTTTTGAATGTTTGGAGGAGGAAAATCTTTTTCAGTGTGCAGCAGGAGGCTGACTCCTTGCTCCGGTTGTAAAGGAGGAGGACTGGAAGGTGTCATCTGCCCTCTCTCCCTTTGGACAAGGGTCAGCTTAGCTCTGTCCCCTGCTCCCATCTCTGTCCCTTCCAGCATCCCAGTGGGGCTTTTCAGTTCAGTGAAACCCTCGTGGCTCTCCCACCACATCTCTGACGTGGGACTTGGTCCCACAGCCTCCACCCCATTGGGAAGCTGAGCTTGCACCAGGGTCCAGGCTGGACCCCCAGCACATGCACATTGCCTCCAAGGAATGTGCTTTCTGTGTGGAAACTGTGTCATCGGAGAAGCATTTCATATTTTCGTTCATTCACATTCCTGAAATGAATAATGAATCATGAAGTCTCATAAAGAAGTGGCCGAGTTTCTCATTTACATATTTCTGTGGTTGTTGGAGCAGGGGCAGCATCCACCCTGCCAGCCATGTCCTCAGCCTTCTCCTTGTGCACCTTGGCTCCCACTGGCAGCTGCCTGCACTCCCTGGAAGATGCTGCCTGGGACCTGGATGCCCGAATGGGCTCTGCTCCCCCTCACTCCTGCCAGGAACCTCATGCAGCTTCGGGCTGCTGGCACCAGATGGGGAGAGTCTGGGCAGCTGGGAGTGTCGGAGAAATCAGGTCCCCAGGATGACTTTGGGGGAGTCAAAGAGGGGTCTGCACAGAGTGGGAGGGTGTGCTGGAGAGGGGAAACCCCACAGCATGATCCCAGCTTGGCTCTGGGTGGGCACAGGGCACTGGGGAGACAACAAGGGGTGGCTGGGGAAGCAGCCACAGGGAAGTGCTTGATGGAGCAAGTCAAGGGCAGCAGAGGAGGAGGCAAGTGAAGGGGAGAGGAAGGAGGGACCCAAGGCAGCAGGCAGGTGAGCACATGCTGTGCTCAAGTATTTCTGGGTCATTTCAGAGGCTTCCTATGTTGGATCTGCTGCAGCCACCATGGAGCAAACATGATGGGTGGGCTGGGGTCCTTGTTTCTGTCCTCTATGGAGCTGGGGTGCTGCCTGAGCCATGTTTCTTCCATGTTGGCCTCTGCTTTCCCACTGGGAACATGTTGTCCCACAGCTCCCTCCTTGGGAATAACCCACACTCACCATGGCCCAGCCACAACACTTCTCCATCTCCTCACCCTGGCCCTCTCCACTTGCACGGTGACAAAAGCTGCTCTGCAATTTGCCTTGTTCAGCCCCCCATAGGGATTCTGCACCCTTGGGCTTGAACTCTGCCTCCTCTGAGGTCCAGCACTTGATACAGCCAGGTTGGGGAGAGGAGCAGGGTTTCCAGGCATCCCTTGTGGATCCTCCAAAAGCGTTTGCAGCAAGGTGTGGTAGGACTTCTATATGGGACCCATGTTTTCCTCCCAGTCTCTCTGAGAGGTCTGTGGGTCTCTAAGGGTCTGCACTGTGTGCAGAGCAGCAGAGAGCACAGTGAAACTGTCCCAGGGATGTGCAGGACTGGGAGATGCATCACCCCTTCGGGCTGCTGCTGAGCCCAGGTTGTGCACACTAGAACCCAACCTTGTTCTGATGATACAAGGTTTTGGCATGGGGCTTGGCAGGTGGAGATGCAGCAGACACCAGCCATGGCCAGAGCTGTCCTTTGAACCTCCTTCTTCCCAGGGCATGCCAGGGTTTCAGCTGTGCCATCTTTTCCTGGCACTACAAGTGTCACCCAAGGGTTAATGGCTTTAAACTGTGCTGCTAAAGCCATCTTCTGGTTTCAATTTAACTTTGCATTTGCGTGTGGATTAGACTCAAGGATGTTCATACTCATTTAATAATCTCCCCACTTAGGCACTGAAGACATGAGCACTCAGTTGCCAGAGCCAGGAGTGGAAAGGGAACATTTAACACGTGTCCCTGAAAGGTGACCCCACTGTCCCAGGCCTCAGCAAGCAAGAAGAGCCTGGCTGTGAAGCTGAAATGATGCTCAAGGGGCTAACAGGAGTTCCACAGAGTCCCTCTGCAGGGGTTTGGGAGACACGTGCCCCTGACTCTCCACCTTGCTCTTCCAAAGGTCCATGAAGAGCACAGGACATGGGGCAGCCATGTGATAGGATGCCCTGAGCCCTGGAGGTGCTGTGTGTGAGATGGACATCATCAACCCAAATATACTGAGTGAGGATCAAGCCAACCCTGCTAGAAGCCCAATGAATGCCATTGTTGCTTGTGCACAGAATGCAGACCCCAGGAACCCGCCTTGGCTTTTCCTGTCAGGCTTCAGAGTCCTGCATAAAGAAAGATGATTTTGGAGAAGGACCAAGAGTGTCCTGCAAAGCTGTCTAAACATAGTGCAAGGAAAAAGGAACGTGGAGCAAGGCTCAGAGTGCAGCAAAAATAGCCCAGGGGTGGCTGCTCACAGCTCAGCCTCCTTGCCTTGCCTGCAGCCATCTCCCAGGATGCTGGCTGGCACAGCAAGCCAGGGCTGTCCCAGAGCCAAGGAACACGTTGGGAACTGACCAGGCAGGAATGTAGGGTACAGCTCTCCTTGAGGCTCTTCTGCTGGGCTGGGGCTGGAGAACACCACTGAGATTCAGAAATACACATCAAAAAGGGCTGTAATGGCACCAGCAGTGTGATGTGGCCCTGCTGGACTCCTGGTCACTTGTAGATATTCCCAGCAAGACTTTTGCTGTCACTGACATTATCCCTGGAGTGGAACAAGGGAGTGAGGTTTCGCCTGCCCAAAGTCCTCCCCAGAAGACCAGCAGTGGGGACATTGCTCCAGACACTGATCGTGGTCCTGGTGCCACAGCAAAGGGGCAAGCAGGCAAGAAAGCTGCTGGGAGCCCCACAGAGGCACCAGAGAATGTTTCCCTGGCCTTTCTCAGGTGTCCCAGGATACAGGTTCCAAGATATGGACAGAGTCCAGTGGACATGGTCTGTGGTTCAGTAGGATGACCTCCAGAGATCCCTGCCAGCCTCAACTGGTCTGGGATCCAGTGACTTCCCTTTTCAGCCACCAAAATTGTCCTGTTCACTATCTGTTGTGGGTCCTGTCTCCCTGCAGGGGCTCAGAGGATGCAGGGGCTACATGTGCAGTGCTGGGCCATTGCAGTTCAGTGTAGTGCAGCTGGACTGGCACACACATTTCACTGGTGAGCAGCAGATGCACCACTAGGAGGATTTTTCCCAGTTCAGATTGATGTGCAGGTGGCTATGTGACCTCCTTGGTCCACACAGTCTCACAATACTGGTGATTCTTCACAAATCTGGAATTCTTGGGGTGGCCACAGCAGCTTTCAGGATGCTGCAGGCATCATCCTACAGGTCCATATCTCACCTGCTCCTCAGTCATGTAAGCCCCCCAACCAAGGGCTGTAGCCCATCTCGTGTTCGTATTGCTGGGCTGATGGCAGCCTGGATACAACTTGTGCCAAAAGGAACCAGAGGAGGTGGTCATCACCAGAGCAGACAGGATCCTCAGCTCCTCATCTCAGACTCCTTAAAGCAAGCAGAAAGGAGCAAAGGGAGCTTCTAACATGAAACATCTGGCATGTTACTGTGCCTTGCACACTATGGTGGGAGAGAGGAGGAAAGGGATCTCTCTGGATACATGCAGTGACTGCACCAGAGCATCTGAACCAGCCACCTCCATGTGCTCACTGTCCCCCACTCCTGTGTTCCCCAAGGATGCTCTCAGAGCTGTGTCCCTGGGACATACCCTGCACTCTGCATGCCCTGGCAGACAGCAGGCTGCAGGGTCCATGGCATCTGGAAGAGCTTGAAGCCATCTGAAGACCAACACAGGGGACAGATCTGCTCTCCAGTGCTGCAAGCCAGCATCAGGCAAGGTCCTAGGTTTCCTCTGGGAGATGGAAATGCAGCACCCAAAGTGGGAGGGATTCAGGACAGGCAGGATGCAGGAGGTGTTAGAGAACAAACCATACCTGGGAGACAGCTGTAAAATACTTGGTAGTCTCTCAAGCAAGCTGGCAGGAAAGTGAGTTCAGATGGACTCAAACATCATTTCTACCTGGTCTGAGTGGGGTACAGAAGAGCTGGGCAGAGCCCAGGGCTGAGCTGGGATCAGAACCTTGCAGTGACCCAGACTAATGCTCCCTTTCTCTCACCTGGCTTTAAACATGCACTTTTATGATGTGTGAGAAAGGAGCATACGGTTCCCTAATTACTTAAGAGCGTTGAGTTGTGAAGTGCAGCAAGAAAAAGCAGCTCCAGCCCAGGGGTGACAGGGCAAGGATGCTGCCTGCACACCTCCCTCTGCCCGACAGCCCCACCAGCCCAGGGGAGATGCCCTCACCCAAGGAAACTGCCTGCTCCTGCCTCTACAGTACTTGGCCAGCCACTGCCCACAAAAGTGCCATCAGAAAATGACATTAGTGCAGAGGATGTTCCCATACAGTAGTCCTGAGGGGTGATGACAGCATGGCTGTTTCTTCTTGGCTCTCATTTTGCTGGGACTTTGCTCTTCTCTTTGCATTTGGGTGCTCTTTGCATCCAGCTGTGACCTTGGCCCCATGGTGTCTCCTGCAGGTAGCCTCTCACCCATCATGTCTGACCATATGGCGCTGGTGAGCTCTTCCCCTCTTTGTTCAGCCATGAAATATAATCCAGCTACCTGCTAGAATGAAAAAACCCTCCAATTTTCCTTTGAAATGGACTTGAGTGATGGGAGACATCAGTGCTTCAAGCGACAGGTGAAACTTTGAGGCTGGGAGGAAAATTTCGTGATGGTTGTGACCCTGAGCAGAAGGAGAAGTGGAGGGAACGGGTTGTGTCTATGTGGAAGTGAAGAAGTTGAAATGCCCCAAATACCGGGGGCTGCACATGGACCTTGGTGAAAGACCAAACCAGAGACAGCCCAAAGCTGAGAGGAGGAGATGAAGCACACAGCAGGACCCACCAGCACCAGTCCCCACTCCTGGGGGGTGAAGCTTGTTCCCATCCTGCTGCTGAACCTGGCCCAGTGCCCCACGTTACCCCCAGCTCCCCTGAGCCTGCCCGCATTCCCGGTTCCTCTCATGTCCTCATCTGACTCCTTTTGGCCAGCCTGCCAGGAGGAAACAGTGTGTGTTGGGGGAGGGCCAGGGCTTCGCTTGTGTTGGAGCTTACTGCCAGACTACACAGCGAGGAGCTGATTCCCCCAGAGGCTGCATTTTGGGGTTCACTCCTCAGCCCAGACAGGAATGATGTTGAGATCTGCCAGGTCTGGGCAGTGGCTTGCAAGGCTGTGTGGGAGGGAAGCCAAACCCCCATGGATGAACAGTGACAGCTTCCCCTGTCACTGGGGACTGAGAAGCTGAGACCTATGGTGGGGCTTGATGGAAAGAGGAGCAGTTGAGTCAAACAGCCCCCAAAAGGTAAAGATTTTGTAAATCTCCCCATCATCCTGAACCAGGCTTAACCCTCACCCATCTGTGCCAGGCATCAGTGGTCCAGAGACACAGGGACCTGCAGCCTGATAGCAGACTGGCCAGGCTCCTTCCTCCCATCCCACAGACTGGACACTCAGAGGGGCTGGAGGCATGTCAGGAGGGATGTTTCCAGCACCTCTCACTGTGTTTTGTCCATTCTCTTTCCCTCAGTTTCTAGCTCTTTCATCCCACACAGCGTTTGACCTCTTCTCTTCATGTTCCCACCTTGCTCTGATCTCCTCGGTGACTGCTCTGCCACAATGGACACCTCATCCATCTCCTCATCCATCCACACTGCTCTCCTTTCCCCATTTTACTCCTCGATTTTGGGGGGCTGGTGCCCTCTAGTCCTTGTCCCACTAAATCTCTCCTGCACTGATGACCCCTTTGCTGATGCAGACACCCCAAGTGGCAGTGCCTGCTGTGTCTCCTCTGCTGCAGGTCACAGAAACTACCTGCCAGCTGCCAGCCCTACCTCCAGCTCTCCTTGCCCCGCTCCAGCCACCTTCTCAGCCCAACACATGGTCCCTTTCTAGCCCCACAACCCCATCACTGTGGAAACCTTCCAACACAGCTGTCCCACAGACCCACAACCTGCTCCATCACTTCTCTAGGTTCCTCACCATTTTATTTTGTTAAAGCAATTAAAATCTACAGCCATGTTTCCAGTTACCTGGACAGGACCAGTCCCTCTGTGGGCAGCCACCCTGTGCAGCAGCAGGTACTTCTCCAGCAGGTAAAATAGTGGAGAAATTCTCCATTCTCCATGTTCCAGACCTGGAACAGTGGCAGTGGGACTGAGCCACCAGTCTGCGTATCTGTAGCCAGCTGCAGCCCCAGGGGAAAGGACATTTTTAGTTTGTGGAGGGTTTCTGTCATTTCAAAGCAAGGAGATCATGAAATGCCAGATCTCAAGAGCTCCAGGCTTTTAATCACATATGTAGTGCCTCTTTGGGAGACAGACAAGAAGGCTGGAAATTGCTACAGAACCATATACCCCCTGGACAAGAGTTTTGGCACAGGGATCTCAAATTCACCCCATGGCTGAGCTGGTCCCTCCCAGCCTCCAGGTCACCTTGAAGCAGGATGGGCCAGTGTGAGGAGTTATGGTTCCTTGCAATGGACCTTTGGGAAAGGACATCTCCAGGGCACTGCCTCTGTGCATCCACAGACTTATCCCCATAGCTGAACACATCACCTGCCCTGCAGGTTTTTTAATCCCCATCTCCTAGAGTCATCTTCCTGGGGGAGACTCAGATTTCGCTTTGCTGAAAGGAAATTGCTAAACCCTTCTGGAAAAGCTGGAGGAATAAACCTTATGGCTGAAAAAGCAGAACACAAGAAACCAAATCCAGAACATGATTTTTCTTTTTCTTTCTTTCTTCCTATTTTGTTTTTTTTTAATAAGTCTTAATTCAAAACCCTGCTCTTGATTTTTGGGTTCTGACTCATGCTTGGGATTATTGGGTCTCTGGGAGTCATTGACTGGCATTTGCAGGGTGCACTGGGATGGGAGGGAGCCAGCCCAGCCCTCTCTCAACATGTTTCCCCTCAAGCACCACAAGGGTCTGGCTGCAAACTAATAAAGCTCCACCGCCTTTTCCTTAGGGCCCCTCTGTGCTACAGACACAAACTGGAGCACAGGCAGTGTCTAAAGTTCATGTTCTAGCTGAGTGTTACCAGTTACATCTCCGTGCTTAGTTTGCCCACAGCTTGTTTCAGTTTTCCCCTTCTGGGTTGATATTTTCCAGTCTCACTCTCTGCACAAAAGCCATTTGAAAGTCAAGCCTCTGAACACTCTTTGGCCATTTCAGAGTACACAGGCAGTGAAAAGCAACATCTCTATAATAAACAGGCCTTCTCCCCTCCCTCCCCCCCCCCCCCTTTTTTTTTCTTTCTTATTTCAAGAATACAAAATGATCTTCCAATTTTTAAGCCGCTCTACTGCCGAAACTGCTGGGGGTCAGAGCTGACATCTGGCAGGGACTTGGTCCTGACTGAGAATGGCTGTGGAGTGTCCAGTAAACACTGTGTTTCAGGGACTGAAAGCTATAGCCACCAAGGCACAGCACATTTTGCAGTGGTATTTTTTAATCAACACTTGGAAAACTCACGAGCAGCCTGGAGAAGGACAAAACCAGCCATTCAGATCTGCTCAAAGGTCCCTGGCAGTGGGGACAGAGGCTCCAGAGGTTTCATGCCCAAGATGGGAGTGGGGCTACACCACAGCCTGGAGTTCCCTATCAGCAGCAGGTCCTTGAGAAGGAGAAGGCAAGTAAGACATATGGAGCCAGGACCACTAAATCCCTCCTTGGCCAGCATCAGATTATAACAGTTCAATGATACATCACTGAAGGCTTCCCAGAACTACAGAAACACCAAAGAGAATTTGATACAAAACACTGAAGGATTTAGGTTGGAAGGGACATCTGGAGGTCTCCAGTTCACCCCCTGAGCATGTTAGCACTCCAGAGCTGGGTCAGGGTGCTCAGAGCCTTGTCCAGGCACGTTTTGAACATATCCAAGGATGGAGATCCCACCACCTCTGTTCCAGCACTGCACCATTCACAACACAACACAAGCCTCAGAGGTGCTGCCCATCCATGTCTTCTCAGGCCAGGTAGAGTTAGTTACCTGCAGGGCAAGGGAAGAAGGGAGGATGAGAAAGAGAGGCAATGCCTGCAGAGGAGACACCATCACCAGAGTCATGGGTGGCAGAAAACAGGGCCCTGGGTCAGGCATCCAGCCTGGGGGCTGGGGGTGGTGTCTCCCCCAGGGGACTCTGGTGACAAAACGTTCCTGAGAGATCTTGGTGTGTTTTCACGGCCATGGGAGAAGGATGTTGTTTCTGTTGGTCACAGGTCATTATCCCACCACTCCACAGGGCTGCTGCTCCAGCACTGGTCCCAGCAAACAGTATTCTTATGCTGGCAAAACCTTTCCCAATAACAACTGTAGGAAGCAACTGCTAGAGAAAGCAGAAAGAGGTTGCCCCAGTCCCTTGGTCCCCAGCAGCCCCTGAAGCACTGGCAGCCTTTTTTGCAGTGAAAAACACTAAGCATGTGTTGGAGAGCTGAGAAGGTCCTCCCCATCATGGTGAAACAGGTCTCTGGTGGCATCCAGTGTCATGCCAGGGAAGGGACAGCTGTCCCAGACAGGTGCCTGGGGATGTCCTGTGAGGCTGCAACCTGGTTTTCCATGGGGTGTTGGAACATGTGGGGCTATGGTGATGGGATGCACAGTGGAGAAAGAGATGGAGACCCTTGAACACCATGCTCAGAGTACCAAGTGGTCCTCAAAAGGGATGTTGATGTTTTAATATCCACCCATCCAGCCCACTCAGGAGAGCAAAACCATGATGTTTGGATGGCTGATGCCAGCAGGGGTTTCTGTTCCCCTGCTGCAGAGCTCCTACCATGCACCAGCCCCAGGACATGCTCAGCCCTGGCTTCCCACAGCTCCCCTCCCTCCCCTCTGGCAGGAGTTATCCTGGATTCTGTCTAGAGAACACCAGAGCTAGAGCTTCAGCCATGTGCTGGT
Organism: Phaethornis superciliosus; assembly: GCA_023637945.1. Classification (NCBI taxonomy): domain Eukaryota; kingdom Metazoa; phylum Chordata; class Aves; order Apodiformes; family Trochilidae; genus Phaethornis; species Phaethornis superciliosus. The sequence goes on along the minus strand of JAJQWJ010000023.1, from coordinate 9,592,518 downwards.
CACCTTCCTGCTGCCCATCCCTTGCACCTGGCTGCAAATGCCAGAGTTGGTTTAGGAGAGTGCCATGGGCTTCCCATGGGTGCTGCCCCAGGAATTTTGGGATATCACCAGCTGCAAACACATTTTAGGTCTGGGGAAAATTTCTTCACCAGGAGAGTGGTGCAGCCCCCAGACATGTCCCCAGAGAGCTGGAGGTCCCCACCCTTGGAGGATTTTAAGCTGACAACACCTCAGCTGGTGACAATGCTTCCAGAGGCCAGTGTTGGGGCTGAACAGCTTGAAGGGCCTCTTCCACCAGTGACCTGTCCCTTACACATACCTTTCCTTTGAGCACATCCCATGCACTCCTGCACAGGCACCATAAAACCCTGTTACAACCCACTGCTGAGCGCCGTTTCCTAGGACAACATCAACAACAGTGCACAGAGCAGGATTTGGGCCCCCAGGGAGGGCAGGTAAGGAGCTCCTCCATAGCTATAGCAAAGGGATGTTTATTTCTGTATTTTATGTGCTCTGGGACAGTTCTGTTTGTGTGAAACAGTAGACTGAGACTGCTGGGTGTCAATATCAGCAATTCTGTCAGCGTTTAGGGGCACCATGTGTGACCTGCACCACACCAAGAGCTGCACCAGTGACTTACCCCAGGAAACATCCACCTCTGCCACAGTGCCTAGGAAAGCCCCCAGCCCTGGTAGAGGAGGGTCCTGGATGCACTCCTCCAGCCTTCATGGTGGGTTTTGTCACCCAGATATTGCACTATGCAGCAAACTCCCTCTTTCCCACAGAGGCCTCACCACTGGGAAATATTTTCTGTCTTCTCCTTTTCTCATCACACCGTACCCACAGCCATGCCTTCCTGGTGCAGGCCAAATTGCACAGCTTTTCCCCGACACTTTGCAAGCTCCAAGGAATGCTCCCAGCCCTTCCCCATGGGCAGCTCACGATGCACTCAGCTCTGCCCTGGCCAAATCGGAAAGGGCTTGGATCCCATTCCCCACTGCAAGTGCCAGGGGCGGGGAGATCTTGCCTTGCATCTATTCTTTCTAGGTACAGAAAATGCTTTCAAAAGTCAGAGCTGTTTCACTGGCAAGAGATGAAGATGCTAGGGGTGGCCAGCTGCCCTAGTTACAGTTCCTAACCAGGCCACTTTCCCAGCCCTGCTCTGTGCATGTTTTGCAGACACATACATCAAGGATGCATCACCTGGACCCCCAGACAGCCTTGACCAGGGGTCTGCATCCCTACTGGCCACACTGCAGCCCTGAGGCCACTGGAACCACTGCAAGGCTGCTTGTCCCCACGTTCCATCTGCTCCTGTCTTGCTCCTCTTGAGCAGAGAGCTTGTCTTTAGTGACGCTGTGGTTTTGCTCAAGCATTACATCATTTGGCAATGCCAGCCAGCTGGACAGAGTGGCCAGCAGGGATGTTCTGCCCCTCTCCATGTTCACGTTCCCCAGTCATGAGGGGCCCTGTGCCCTCCCTGCCTTTTTGTGAGGGTGCAGAAAAAAAGTACCCGTGCAAAGCCCATCGAGGGGCCAGCAGCTCCTGCATGGTCCCCCCCATCTTCTTGATGCTTCCCAGTGCTGGGTGGGGAGGACAAAATGCTCTGTAATTTCCACATCCCATTTCCTGTGTCTGCAGCCATCAGCACTTTCCCTACAATAAAGTGGGACCTGAGATAAGCCAGACAACTCGACTCCAGATGGACTGTTCTGAGCATGGATTTACTTCACATTTCTTTAAGTGGGCGTCCAGGTTTGGGACTTCACACCTCATGCAGGCAGAGAGGAAGCGGGTGGATTTGCTGATATATTGCTGCCAATTTCCAAAGCCATGTAAAGAGCGTAGGGAATGAGAGGGGGATGCATGTGGGAAGGCTGGTGGGAAGGCTGGCAGCCAGGGCTTCTCCTTACGTGTGGTCTTGCTACCCGGGCAGCAGTTTGGGGCTGATGGGGAGTGGGACACAGGGATGACCAGCAGCTCAGCCCATTTCAGACCACAGGGAAATCACTTGAGCATGCCCAGCGCTGCCAGCTGCAGGGAGGGGGATGCTTTGGAGGGGGATGCTTTGCTTTCCTTGCTCTTAATTCTCTCCGTGTAACCTGTGACTTGATCTCTGCTCCCTGACACTCCTCCAGAAATGCCCCATGAGCCGGGGGCCGAGGTGGACAGCAGGGACACACAATTTGCATCAGAGCCAAGGGACTGACGGGAGGCAAAGCCTGGCTGGGGGGGTGGAAGGGGGGGCAGCAACCCAGCCCAGCCACCAGCATCTCCCACTCCGGGAGCTCTGGGGGGGACGCGGTGCTGGCCGGGTCCTGCGTGTCCCCAGGACACCCCGGCTTGGGGGGACCGCGCAGGATGCTCTCTCCTCTCCCCCCTCCCGCAGGACAGACGCCCCTCGCCCGCCATCTAATGGCCATCAGAATGCGAACCCCACACCCCGCACCCCTCCTGAGGGCAGCCCCTCGCCGAGTGCCCCGCATCCAGCCCCGGGTCCCCTTACCCGTCCCCTCCCGCTGCCAGCCTCGGTGCCACAGCCCGCGCTGCCACGCGTGGGGGTGGGCGCACCCCCTTCCCCTGGCAACCTGCCTTGGGCAGCTTACCCTCTGCCAGCTTTGTTGGTAAGGGATTGCTGGGACTGGAGAGAAAGCATCGAGGCAGAGGAATTTAAAAAAAAACAAAAAAACAAAACAAAAAACAAACAACAAAAAAAAAACAAACAAAAAAAAACCCCAAAAAACAAAACAAAAAAACAAAACAAAACAAAACAAACCCACAAAAAACCCCAAACAACAACAAAAATAAACAAACCAACAAAAAGCAAACAAGGAAACAACCAGGGAAAACCCACACAACCTTCCCCACCCCCCCCCAAACCAAAACCCAATCCAACAAAACCAAAAAAACCCAACCCCAACTCAAACCCCAAACCCAACCAACCCAAGCCAAGGAGACAACCCAATAGGCTGGGGAGCCGCTTGTGTGCTTGCCCTCTCCCCATGACGTGGTGTCCTGTGCCTTCCCCCCCTTTTCCCCTCCCTTCTCCTCCCTCCTTCCATCTCCCTCCCTCATCCCGCCCCCCCCCCCTCCCCTTCCCTTCGCATCCTTGGAAGCAACAATTAAGCAGCTCTGGGATAAAACACACTGCCGGCGGGAGCAGGGGGGCATTGCTTCAAGAGATGGCAAGGCAGGCAGCTGCACCCCTCCTCCCCGGAGTCCTCTTCCTCTTCTCCATCCTCCCGGCTTCGCAGCAAGGAGGTAAGAAAAGAAAAGGCTCCTTCCTCCCCCCCAGCCTCTGCAAACGCTTTTCCGCGGATCTGCAGGAACCCTCCAGCGACACTGGGGCTCGGCTGCTGTCCCCCCTCATCCCTCTGGATGGGGGTCTCAGCCTAGGGACAGGCACCCCCTTTGCCCTGCCTTGGGGACATCCCCAAGCGTGGGAAGGCAGCCCCCCCCCCTGGGTGCTACCTCCCTGGAGGGTTATTTTGCCCCCAAACCGGGTGGATGGCATCTGCCATTCCCTAGTGGGGTGGGGTGTCACCGAGAGGGGTGGCACAGGGCAGGCAGGGGATGGCACTGCTGCCCGAAGGACTTGTCAGGAGGAGGCTACGAGGTGCTTCATCCTGGATAGAGGCTTGGGGACACAAGAGGCTCAGGGACATGAGAGGGTTGGGGACATGCAGGCAGGGCACGGGGCAGGGCTATGGGGGGGTGAACGCCAAGCCCCCCCCAAGGACTGCAGCTGAGTGGTCAGGGGAGTTGGCACCCATCACCCCCATGTGAGAGGTGAGCTGGAGGGGGTTCAGGTGTGCATCCCACAGCTGATGTGTGTGAGTCTGCCCCAAATCACAGGCTCTGGGGGCCTGGAATGGCCCCTGCTCCATCCTCCTTGCAGTTGTGTCAGCAGCGTTGGGTCCATCCACCAGTGCATGAGCTGGGTCATGGCTCACTGGCCGGTCCCTGGCTGGGCAGGGACTGTGTGACACCCCCAGCACACACACACACACACACACGGGCATCTGCCAGGGCAGGGAGGTGAAAGCCAGCACAGTGATGTGCCTGTGAGAGCTGCAGCAGCCAGCACAGCAGGTGCCTGCTCGTGGGACCTCTCACAATCCCCTGACACAGCCCTGAGCCTGCTGCAATGGCCCGACGGGGCAAAAGTCTGTGGAGTGGGGCAGAGTGGGGTCGATGATGAGACAGCCACCTTTTGAAAGCCAGGCCATGTCAACCTCTGCCATGCCACGGGGACACTGAGGTGGGCAGAGCCAGCATCACCAATGCACTTGGGTCCTGAGCCATTGCATGGGGCTTCTCAGCCACAGAGGAGCAGAGGAGGGGAGAGGGTAGGATCCCATGGGCAAGGTAGGGCAGGCAGAGTCCTAGGGGCTGCTTTCTGCAATCCACAATATCTCCCAGTGCCCCAGGATATGCCAATAGCCAGGACATCTCTCAGTGCCCTGCAGCTGCCTGCTCTGCCTCTGCATGGTAGGCTCCAGCACCCTGACCCCAGAGTGGTGCCAAGCCAGGCAGCTGCCTGCAAAGCTGATCTGCCTTCAGGGTCTGATCCTGGGTGGCTGCACCTTGGGGCTGAGGTGCCAGCCTTGGTCGGTAGCAGCTTGGTCCTCAGCATTCCTCATCCCTGGCAGTGGTGCTTCACGCTGGTTTGCTCAATCATGAGAGCTTTGCTCTTCAGCTCTCATTTAGTGGCCAGCTGGGACAGTTTCAGGAAGACTTTGGCCCTTGGGTGAGATCCTGCAACAGTTAGTTGCTGAGCATTTTGGGGCTGTTGGCCTGGCTCCAGTCTCTGGCTCAGTCTCGAGGGCTGTTTGCTGGTTTGGGAAGCAGCTCACAGGAGAGGTGGCTCCGGTGCTGGAAATTGCCCCAGTGGGCACACTGGGGAATGTTTCCCCATAGATGAGTGACCAGTGTCTCTGCAGCCTGGTGGCCTATATGGCACCAGCCAAGCTCACCTATGCCGTGCCAACCCTCAGGGATTGAGCTGGGACAGAGGCAGGAGCAGTGGCACAGGGTAGGGGTGATGCCAGGGTGTGTGAGGTGCACCTACCCGGGGAGGGCTGAGGGAAGCATCCTCTTGCATCTGCTTCTCAGTGCAGCCCCAAACAAGCCTGGCAGGAAAAGGAACCCTGAGAGATCCCAGGGTGGAGAGAGAAAAGGGGGGGAGCCCCCGTGCACATGCAGACTGTCTCTGCCAGAGAAGTGACCCTGCCAAGGGGCTGAGCCCTGAGCTTGCTGCAGATGATTGTGCTCGGGAAGCTCCCAGCAGCAGGGCAGGATCAGCCTCTGCTGCTCTGCACCCTCTGGGGCAGCAGATTGTACTAGGGAGACCATGGAGACCAGCACAGTTGGATCCAAGCCCCTGCTGCCAGATAGTTCCCTAAAAGATGCCAAGTGCAGCCAGTCCCAGCATTTGCAGAGAGACATCCATCCCTCAGCACTTCCATCCATCCCCCAGTGCTTCTTTTGGATACCCCTGGAGCAACAGGGACTCCAGGGGGCTGAGGCCTTCAGGCTCTGGGACTATGGGGGATAACTTGGGTGGTACAGAAAGACTGGCACCAGCATCCCAACCCCAGCACTGCTGGGACCCTCCCAGGACACCCGGAGTCCTCAAGGTGATTCAGGGCCAGTAGTACCCTTGTGGGGCTGAGATGGCATCTCCCCTGCTCCTGCTGGGACTGCTCCTTTGGCAAGCAATTGGCAGGGTGCTGCTCATCCTCCAGCCCTCTGAGATGGAAGTTGGATCCTTGGGGAGCTGGACAGGAGCCAGGTTCCTTACAGCAGCCCCTGTTCACCCCACTGAACACCCCTGTTCACCCCACTGAGCTCAGGCTGGGATGCAGATTCAAAGTTGCTTGGAGACTGCTTGTTTCCAAAACTGATTGTCCCAAGAACCAGAACACGGTGGTGTGTGGGCAGAGGGGAAATAGCAGTGGTGCTTACATGCTAAGCCTCCTCCTGGAGTTTGCTGGTGGCTCTGAGGTTTTGCCACCCAGCAAAGGTGTGAACTCCTGTCCAATGATGGATCCTTGTCCTGGTGTTCAAAGGAGGGAAAAATCAGCTGTCAAGTAGAGAAGACAGCTGTGTAGGCTGTAAAGATAGATGTTAGCAGTGATGCAGGCAGAAATGGTGCAGATGATACAGTCATCAGTTAGAGATACCACGGGGGACAAAACAGTGCAGATATTGCAAGTGACCTGTGGCACAGAGCTATGGAAGAAGTCCAGGTTTTAGATAAAAGGCTCCACAGTGGATCCCTGTGGCATCAAGGGTCAAGCCCTATCACAGCTGGGGCCATGCATAAGGATGTAAATCATTCTGCCCCTTGCTAGAGAAGACATCTCCAGGGTGGGTGCTGGAGTGCTGGGGGCCACCCCTGCTCTAAAGGCTTCCAGCAAGTCCTGGCCCAGGAGACAAACTGGAAGAAAGGAGAAAACCTCTTCCTGGGGCCCTGGCAAGCTGGGACCGAGGGTAGAAGCTCCTTCAGTCCTGGGATGCTGGTGGCTCAGTTTCCCTGGTGTGCCAAGGGAATGTGGGGTGGGAGGACCAGAGAGAGGCATGCTACACTGAGGAGCAGACCTGGAGGTGGATTATGGACTCCTGTCCCTGAGGCTGGGGAAGGAAGGTGCTGGGGAAGGGCAGTGACCAGATGGAGAGTGGTTGCCTTAGCCTGGTGCAGCCTCTGAGAGCCCATGGTGTTCCTAGTGCCAAGAATGTGGGCTGCTGTCAACACCCCGGCTCAGGCAGTGCTGTCAGCTGGTGGGACTGGGGATGAAGTGGGTCAGAGACCCTTGTATCCCCCCACCAGGACAAGCCTGGCTTTGCTGCCAAACACAGACAGCTCTGCACTTGAAGTTCTTTTGCTGCCTTGGTGCGGAGCTGGATGTGTTTGTCAGCAGAGCTGGGCAAGGAAACTGGTCAGGGAGGGGGGCAGCCCTCTGCGATGCTCCCGAGCATCCCCAAAGCTACACAATATCTGCACCCCAGACACCCTGCTGCCAGCCTGCCTCCTGCCAGGACTCACTGAGCCTCCTCCACACCCTGACCTGGGCATGGGGAGAGCTGAGGACCTGGCACATCCCAGGAATCCTCCCAAAGGTGCAGACCAGCCCTGAGCCTCTGGGCTGGGCACCTCATCCTTATCGGGGGAGATGCTCGGGTAGGGGGGCAGCCAAAGTTCCAGAGATCCCCTTGCCAGGCTCCACAGAGCCCAGAAAGGTGTCGGCAGTCATCTATGGAGCAGCCGTGATCTATGGAGCAGCCGTGATCTATGGAGCTGCCGTGATCTATGGAGCTGCCGTGATCTATGGAGCTGCCGTGATCTATGGAGCTGCCGTGATCTATGGAGCTGCCGTGATCTATGGAGCAGCCGTGATCTATGGAGCTGCCGTGATCTATGGAGCAGCCGTGCCTGCTCCAGGTGTCACCTCGACTTTTCTAGGGTCCCCACAGTTACGAGGAGGCCTCTGCCAGGCAGTGCTGGCACAAAGGGGTGGAGGAGCTCAGTCCGGGTGCCCCGCAGCACCAGGGACCTTGTGAGGGGCTGCGGCTGGGAGTCCCGGCACGGACTGTGCTTCTTTGCTGGGGGACAATCACTGGCCCCGGGCACGGGAGTCCCCGAGAGGCCCGGCCCGGCCCGGCCATGCTGCCAGCTCCGTCTCTCCGCGGCAATGGCGGGGGTGGGGCGAAGAGGCGAGGTGCGGCCTCTCGGGGTTGGTTTGGAGAAGGGGAAAGAAGCTGGCATTTGTTTTTCCAAGCCGGGGGAGGGGAGGGGGAGGGCCCTTTGTGGGGATGTGCCGGGAAAAGGAGCCGTTCCGTGAGGCCCTGGAAAGCAGCCGGACTGGGCCGTGGCGGGGCTGGGCCTGAGTGTCCGGGGCGATCGCCGAGCCCATGTCCCCTCCGCTCCAAGGGACATCAGCCGCTCTGGGACCGGATTTGGCCCCTGGCCCCTCTAGGGCCCTGGGAGGTAGTTTTGGGGCCCCTGCTCTTTGGCAAGGCTGGGGGAATGTGCGGTGGGATCCTCTGACAGGCTGTGGGTGTGCGGGTGTATGTCCTGAGGGTCCGTGTGTCCCAACAGCCCCGGTGCATGCACAGCCTGACACCCGCACGCTGCCTGTGTCCCCACAGAGGTGTTTGCAGCCTGGGTGGTGGTGGCTGTGTGAGCAGGGCCCGTGGGACACCCTGGTCACTGCCACCCCACAGTGGGGAGCTGATGGGGTGAAGAGGGGGGCTGTGAGGCACGGTGAGCTGAACCTTCAGAGACTGCACCACATCTGAGGTGGAGATGTGCAGCACAACGTGTCCCCAGCGTGTGCTTGGCTGTTCACCTGCCTGCCCTGACCAGCCCTGGGCACTGAACAACCTGGTGTGGTCTTTCCAGAGCTGTCCCATTGCATACAAGCAGTTCCTGGGGGTACTGGGGGGGTCTCTGCAGCCTCAGAGCAGGACAGCAGGTTCCTCAGGCTCCAGCCCTGCCACTGCGGGGTCCCCAGTGCCCATGCACCCTTAACTCCATCCCCTTTGCCCAGAACAGGTGGGAGAGCTGGGCATCGCTTGCTGCAGGAGTACTGGCCACAGCAGCCCTGCACTTTCCTCAAGCATCCCCCAAATACTCCTGCCAGACTCCCCGCAAACCCTGCAGCCCACCCTGCAAACCCCTCCAGTGCCAAAACCATGCTGCAGCCAAAATATGGAGCATCCCTCTGCACTGCAGCCTCTTTGTGCCACCATCAGGGAATGGCTACCTGGAGGTCTGCAGGTGACTGACCTTTACCAGAGTCCAAACCAGGTAAAGTAGGTTGCCAGGGAGTCTGAGCATGACCCCAGAGCACAAGCTTCAGTCACTGTGGAAAGCAGTGGGACCTGGGCACTCGTCTTATCTTCACAGAGATGGGCAGAGGGATGCAGATAGTTTTGGTGGGTCTCAGCACTCTCCTCACAGTTCAACACCATAGTCCTGCAGGTCTGAGCTGGCTCTTGCCACAGGCAGGACAAGGCAGGCAGGCAGCATGGGCATGGGGCAGCCACAGCCAAGGATGTTCATCCCCACCATGGGAATGAACCAGGACATCCTCACCTACATCTGCATGACCATGCCTGGACTTATCCCCCCAGAGCCATGGGAAGCTGGAGGTGATGGATATAGCACTGTCTGTGGTAGGGGACATGTTTTGGGAAGCAGAGATGGACACCAGCCAGCCTTGCTCTGAGCCAGCCCTGTGTCCCTCCCTTCCTCCCTCCCATGAAGGATCAAGTCCTGCTGACACCTTCCAGCTCCTGGCTAGGACAACTCCAAGCCTCATCACCACCATCACACTGGGGAAATTGAGATGGAAACCTGCTCTTGAGCCCCCATTCTGGGGGTCTGCATCCCACCCCCTCCTCAGGCACCTGCTCTTAATCCCAGGAGGTTCTCCCTTGCCCTGACCCACCTGGTACCTTTGGATTGCTGGGAGGATTTTGACAAGGGTCTCTTCTCTTGCAGGGGTCCCTGGTGCTATCCCGGGAGGTGGAGTCCCAGGAGCAGGCTTTTTCCCAGGTAAGGGGCTCCAGGCAGCCTTGGAGGGGGAAGGGGCATCACCCTGCACACATGATGGGCAGGTGCTTGGTGAGTGCTTGGGTACCTTGGGCCAAGAGGGCTGGGGTCCTGCCAGCCAGTATCAGGGGACACAGTGACAGCCTGTCTGGGCACTCAGCCCTGGTTGGCTGCACCAATGCCAGTCCCACAATGCTGGGACAAGACTGGGCAGCAGTGCCATGTTTAGGCTGGATGTCACCTCCACCCTGCCCAGCTCTGGCCATAGGAGGTGCTCAGAGGTAACAGCGTGTTCCCAGTGTTTCAGCCAAAAGCTTGGGGACACCCCAGGGAAGATGCCTCATCCCCCCACCCCCCACCCTTGTCACCCTCTCTGCCTCCCCACGGGACCCAGGAACATGGCATGAGTAGGGGGGTGGGGGGTGCTCAAAAGGCTGTGTGCTAAGACTGTGCCATTGCTCACAGGTGCTGGAGTTGGAGGTTTAGGAGCAGGTGAGTGTTGGGACCCCTTTGCCCAGAGTGCGTGGGACAGGGACCGGGGGCAGCATTCCTGCAGAGCTGCCTGGTGTGAGGCAGGGGATCTGCCATGAGGATGCTCCCATCCCACGTGGTCCCCAGCCCCTGGGGGATGCTAAGAGGAAGGATGGGTCTGACCCCTCTCCACCCACTTTCCCCTAGGACTCGGGGCTGCAGGAAAACCTCTCAAACCAGGTAAGGAACCTTTCCTTGGCGCTCTCACAATCTCTGGCATTACCAGCGGCCAGGATGTCTCCCAACCCCTGTTGCTCTCCTCTTTCTCCCACATGGCCTAGGGGGACCACCCCCATCCTGGCTGGTGCAGCCAAGGAATGCACCAGACAGCATTTTATACCCTGCCCTGCCCCACTGTCACCCACCAAGCCCTGAGAGCCCAGGGAGCTTTCCTCCCTTGTCTGGGGCTTCAGTGCACTGCACCTTCCCCCTCGCCTCCACTGACCACCCTCTGAGGGTAGTCCCTGCCTGCAAACCTACACCAGAGCTCCTCGGGAAGACACAAAGCCAAGTCTCTCAGCCTTGGCCAGTGGGAAGCTAGCAGCACCTCTGCTTGCCTTTGCTCCTGGCTGAGAAGCTTTTGCAGCCCACACTAGGGTTTTTCTGGACTATAAATCAGGGGACATCAGCAGAAGAGAGATGAGATAATGGCAGGAGGATGTACAGCCGAGGGCACCGAGCCTCTGGCACGGTGCTGGCTCAGCAGAGGGTAAATCTGGTGCCAGCGGAGATGCCTGGTGCCCATGGAGGCCCAGGCAGGGATGTTCTTTTAGGTGGAGACCTGGGTCGCCCACTCCCTGCCTGCCCTGGGGGTACCTGCTGTGCTGGGGGGCACACAGCACCCCTTGGCCACCCGAGCCGTCCCATCTGCACGGCAGGAACACCAACCCAAGGCAGGGGCCAGCAACCTCCATTTACTCGTATTTCAGCTTGTGGAAAGAAAAACAAGTCCCTTTATTTCGGTGTAATTAAAACCAAACGCAGTGCAGCCGTGAAGGCCCAGCCGAGCGGGGTCCACCCTGAGCCAAGGGCCGTGGAATTTGCGCCTGGAGGGAGTGAGGGCTGATTAGCCCCAGATGTTGGAAGGCAGTGCTGGCCCCAGCTGGAGAGGCTCATTCCTCAGCCATAAACATTTCAGCTCAGTCACTGGACAAGCTCAGTCCCCACATGGCCCAGCAGTGTGGGGGGCAGACAGTGCAGAACGGGATGGGACAAGGGACATGGATGCTGGAGGGCATGTTTGTCACCCGTCCCTGTGGATCATCCCTGGTGCATGATCCAACCCCATGGGGATGGTACAAGTGGGACACTTGCTCCTCTGGCCCTGGCCATCCCCCCCCACCCATCCCCCCTGCCTCATCCCACTTCTCTTTCCAGGGGTTGGAGCCCTCGGGGGACTTGGCCCACTTGGCCTGCAGCCAGGTGAGCACAGACCACCAGCCACCCCCACTGAGGACTGTCACCAGGGTGATGTCCCCAGAGACCTACCTTGGGGACAGCATGTGGTTTGTCCCTCTTGGGTGCTCTCCATAGCCTACCTGGTGGGTCCCCTCTGGACTTGAGTCCTTTCACAGACCTGAGGGGCTGGCAGCCACCCACCAGAAGCCCTGTGGTTCCCCAGCCAGGACTGGATGCCCCTGAGCATTGATGGGCAAGGAAGATCCAGGGTTCCCCGCAGGGTCTGCAGCAGAGGGACACTGCCTGCATGTCCCTGGTCAGACTGCCTGGGGCTGCAGGGGACCCCAGCATGTGTGGCCAGTGACACCACAGTGTGTCCTGGGTGGTGGTAGCACAGGATGTAGATGGGAGCAGGTATCTAGGGGTGTTGCTGGGAGAAGTCAGCGCAGGACAGGGCTGTGCCTGCTAACACCACCTCACCCAGCCTAACACCAGCCCCTGCCACTGCTCCGCAGGCCTTCATAGGTCACCACCATCCCAACACCATCCAACACCATCTTGGGAATGCTCACACTGGTTCCTCTCCTCCTCACAGGTGCTGGGGGTCTCTTCCCCGGAGGTGCCTACCCTGGGGGAGTCTTCCCAGGTGCTGCCTCTGCTGCTGCGCTCAAGGCTGCAGCTAAAGCTGGTGAGTGCCAGGGGTGTCCCACACTGTGATGGGCAAGGCAGCAACACAGGTCAAGGCACTGCTGGGGCTCAGGCAGCCCCCCAGGGACTCCCAGTGTCCCTGGGAGCCTGGGCTAGGAGAGTTTTCCCCATGGAGCTGAGGGACTGCAGGTGGGAAGTGCTGCTCTCATGAGGATTCCTGACAATTTGGAGGGATCCTGGAACTTACTGGTGTGCTGGGAAGGTGCATTGGACAAATTCGAGCCCCCAGGAGCTGCCTGGTCCCTGTACCTGGCTCTAGGGGATGTATCCCTGGTACTGCCTCAGATTGTTCTCTTCACCCCCAAGAGCCATCCTGAGCTTGTCCCTTCCTTTGCCACTATTCTGGATACCCATAGCCCAGCAGTGGCATCTCACACTGGTACCTTCCTCTTCCCAATGTCCCCAAGTACTGGCATTGGTGGCATGGGTGGAGCTGGTGGCCCTGGTAGCCTCAGGGTCTCCACAGGTAGGAGATATCCCTCATTCCCAGTGTAGCTGAGCTTGGGGCAGTTTCATCCCCGTGCCCACCAGCATGGGCAGGGGCTGGTGCCCAAGGCTCAGGGGTCTCTGCTGCCTGCAGGTGCGGTGGCACCGGGTGGGGTGCAGCCCGGGGCTGGTGCAGCAGGGAAGCCTCCCAAAATACCAGGTAGGTGACCGGTCCCAAAGCCAGGGGCTGGGGCAGGGACTGGCTCTGTCCAGGTGCTCATTCCTGCCTTTCTCTTGCCTGCCAGGCGCTGGGATTCCTGGAGCTTTCCCGGGTGGCGTGCTCCCCGGCACAGGTGAGCTGGGAGTCCCCACCCCACCGGCTGTATCCCCACCTCCAAAAGGGTCCCCAGCTAGTGCCAGCACCCTGGTTTGGATCAGTAGCCTTGTGGCCAAGCTGCACCCTGGGCATCCCAAGAGTTTCCAAACCCTTTCGCTGGGGCTGTAGTGACATTTGCACCGTGCCAAAGGTGGGGGGACCCGGTGTCTCCGAGGCTCCTGTGCCAGGCTCAGTGATCAGAACTGGGAGAGGAGCAGGCAGGGAGCACAGCAGGGCTGGCTTACCCAGCCAGATGCAGTGTGGAAAGAAGGGGGAGGAGATGGCAGGGGGAAAAGGAATTCCTCACTGCAAAGTAATCTGGGGGGAGGAAAACTTGTGAAAACAAGATGTTTCAACATTGTCAGAAGAAGTGTGTTGCTGGTAAGGAATGTCTTTTCCATGTCTGAAAACATGTGAGTTGTAATGAAAGACATTTGTAAAAAGGGGAAAAAACCAAACCAAAACAAAAAAAACCCCAAACCAATACAAAACAAAACCCCAGCCCCAACACCAAAACTCCAGCCTAAGTGAGTGCAAAACTTTGGTGCTGCCCGTTGCCCCTGGAGGGCTGGGGCTCTGCAGGCAGGACCCCTCTTCCTGCTCCTCATAGAGACCCAGGCTGCACAAAGTCACCCCATGTCACTGGGGTAGGGAGCAAGGCCCAGGCTTATCTACACCATGGTGTGGGCTGGTGCTGGGCTGTCACACATGGACCCACTCCGGGTTGCCACGTCCTCTGTGGGCACCCTGAGCTCCTGTATGGCAGCCCAGCACCCACCCCCCCTCTCCCCCAAAGCACAGTCAGCCCCGGGGCTGGAGCAAACCCTTCCCCAGCAGCTCTGCCCAAGAGGTGCAGAGGGGACTGAAAGCCCCTGGGGGATAAGGGAACCCTGTTCCAGGGTACACAGGTGAGTACTGAGCCAGAGATGGGTGGCAGAGATTTTGGAGCTGGGTTCAGGGGTCTTGGTGCGAGGCCACGATGCCTCAAGGTGCTCACCTGGCCCCTCTGGTCTCTGCTGCAGGCATTCGTTTCCCTGGTGTAGGGGTGCTGCCCGGAGTGCCCACTGGTGCTGGAGTCAAACCAAAAGGTCCAGGTAGGTCCCCTCAAGGACCTGGGGACACTTGGGGTGGAAGTGGCTCCAGAGCTGGCTCCAGCTCTGCCCTCATTGCCACCTTACTGGGGCTGGTTGCAGCCCCATCCTTTGGGATGGGAGAGCCCCACAGTGCAGTCGGGTGGCTGAAACAGCCCACGCAGCCCCCACAGACTGGTTTTTACCCTGAGGACTGGCCCCAAGGCTCACACTGGTGCCTTTGTGTTTCTGCCTAGGAGCAGGAGCCTTTGCAGGAATCCCTGGTGAGTGTCCTGTCTCTCTTGCCTGTCCTTCTCTTCCTTCCCAAGCCTGTTCATCACAGCCATGGCCTCTCCACAGAGTGGGGAGAAGATGCCTCAGGGCTTCCCAAGCCACCCACTCTTCTCTTCCGGGGTGCCCCAAGATGCTCCCTTCTCACAAGGACTGGTGGCAGCCTGGCCGCAGGCTCCAGGTGAGAATCTGCTGTTGGCTTTTCAGGACTGGGAGGTTTTGGAGGTCAGCAGCCCGGTGTCCCTCTGGGGTATCCCATCAAAGCTCCTAAGCTCCCAGGTAAGCTGTCACATCCAATGGGCTGGGGGTGAAGGACCCCCAGGAATGCCAGGAGAAGGACCTGCTATTCCCCAGGGCTGAGCTGCAGTGCCCCTGGGTCCCCTGGACCTGACAGGGCTGGTGTTGGCCCTGGCACAGCAGAACAGAGCAGGGGTGTTGGGCAGGTGAGTCCAGCAGCAGCCCTGTGGGCAGCTGCCTCTGCTGCCTCTATTCTTGCCCACAGTCCATGAGGATGATGCTATGCTATTCTCCAGCTGTTGTAAGGTAGGAAAGAGCATGTTCTGGGGACATGCTTTGGGCCAAGCCTCCCCAGGATGTCTCTGCTGAAGCACAGTCCTTGCAGGTACCATCTGCTTTCTGCAGCTCCTGGAGTTGTCCATGCATTTCTGGGCACTCTCCTAGGCTCAGTGTCCCAGCTGAAGTAGCTCTAGCTAAGGCCACCACCTACAGGCAGGATCTGGGGATGAAGCTCTGGGCAGGACCCCCTTCCCACTACCCACCCAGACAAGGCTCAGCCCCAACCCGAGGGTGCTCAGCACCCTTTTTCAGCACCTCTGTGTTGTGTTCCAGCTCACAGCCAGCTGTGCCCAGGCAAGGACAGTGGTGGACAGGCAGTGCCAAGCAGCCAGTACCAGGTGCTGTGCAAAGCTGCCAGCATACTGGTCCCCAAAGCATCCTGGCAGATTTGTGTGGAGACCTGAATCCCTGGACTGCTGGGGATTGAGTAGATCCCTGAGCATTTTCCCACTCTCTGAAACCTGTAACTGCAGGCAGGAAAGCCCTGCTGGGGGAAGCCTACCCCTGGAGAGCAGGGCATGGGCACCAGCCCCAGCAGCTCTGTCCCCTTCCCCCTGCCAGGGCCCTGTTGCCACAAATGACAGCAGAAATACTTGACCTGTGCTCGCTTTCTACCACTGAGGCTGAGTTATGCTCGTTCAGGTGCCTGGGCACCCCTGCCATCAGACCCTGTCTGCCTGCCAGCTGCCTCTCCTGGGGTGTAAGCACACAGTGCAGCTGGGCCTGGCTCCATCCTGGGCCCCATCCAGACCCAGCAGCCTGAGTGGGACCCTGCTGCCAGCTTACCCACTTGATGTGGAGTCTTCATTAAATAAATCAGGGGAGGTCACTCATCTCCTTGGCCAGGGAATCCGGTCAAGCCTCTCATAGGGATCAGAAGGACAGTGATGGTGGCCCCAGCTGCAGTCTGAATCCATGGGGTGCTGTCTACATCCCAGTCCTTCCCAGGGTGTAGGGGGATGCTGGTTTGTCACCACTGAGGGCCTGGGGACAGCAGCGTGGGGGACATGCTGGGCTGGCTGCCAAGGCTCTTGGTTTGATGCTACACACAGATCCAGAGGTCCCAGACATCCCCAAGTCCCCTGCACTATGTCCCAGGTTCCTAGGAGTTCAGGTTCAGGTTCGTAGGGCACAAGGCAACAGCAAGAAAAATAACATTTTCAGTGGAAGGTCTCCTTTTTTGATGATTTTCTCCAAATGCCCCCACCAGCTCGTGTTCTATGCTGTCACTGCTCAGGATGTGGCCCCAGGCCCACCCAGCTCACTGGGCTTCAGCCTGGATTTGTGGCTGAAACTGGGGTCCCACCTGATGCTGTTGAGATGGGGACTGCTCCCCAGTGCCTGGCCACACTGGGGTGGCATCAGTCTGTGAGAAGCTCCTTCCACTTTTCTGGGGCCTGAGATCCCCAGCAGTGCTGTGCAGTCACACTGACACAGGGTGGGTACCTCAGCCCTGGGGCAGAGCCTGCTCTCCTCTGAGGCTGGGAGAGTGGGGAGATGGCCTGGGTCTCTTGACCCTTGACATGTGTCACCCAGTGCTGGACCCTTCCACAGCTTTGGGGTGAGCAAGGTGCTCGTGAGGTGCCCCAAGATGGATAAGGGGGGCCCTGAGGTGGAGGATGCCTGGCAGAGCTCATGGCTACCAGAGCCTGGAAAGGCTGGAGGATGTCACAGCACATCTCCCCTCCTTAGGCTGCTGCTGGGAGTGATGGGAGCTCAGTGCTGTCAGCTCCCAAGTGAACAGTGCTCACTGAGTCACTGCCATCCCCACACCATCCTGAGTGATGGGAGCCTGATGTTTCACAAGGAGACATTTCCCCGGCAGCAATATTCTGTCTCTTCATGCTGAGCACTACATGAGGTCAAGTTTCACTAGAGGTTCCCAAGCCCTGATTCTAATTAAGACCTTGCCTTTGAATCTGGCCTTGGTGCATCCAGCTCTTGCCACGGGGCTCCTGCAGGAGCTCCTGCCAGAGTGGTGTCGTGGAAGACTCCTGTAAAACCAGCTTTGGGTGTCAGAGGTCTCAGCACAAGGCTGAGAGTGCGTGGCCCATTTTGGAGCCTCTGCTTCCAAGATGATGGAGAATGTCTCCTGGCCCAGCTCCACTACTAGGAGGCTGAATCCCTGAGGATTTACTATCTTGATGGAAGGAGCCCTGTGGGCTTGTGCTACACAGCCAGCTGGCAGAGAGGGGCTACACCTTAGGGCAGAGGGGGTACAGCCACCAGCAGCCAGATGCTAACCCACCACCTTCTCTCCTCTCCAGGTGGCTATGGATTGCCCTACACCACAGGTAAGCTGCCCTGCAGTGAGTGCCTGTAGCCCTCACTCCATGGTTGTAGCTCCTTGGGGCTCTGACAGATGCCCCCACGACCTCATGGCCACCAAACTCTGGACAGTGTGAGGGGCATCCCATTCCCAGGGCAAGGTGGTCCCTCAGAGCACCCATGCCTTGCCCTGCTGCGATGCTTGTGGACCTGTCTGGGAGTGACCCAGCTCTCCTGGTGTCCTGCTCCATGAGGCCGGGTGCCATTCATCTTCAGGTGTTCTGTGGCGGCAGCAGTGGTCAGCAGCTGGCAGGCTCTGTGCTAGGACATCCTGAACTGCCACCAGCTCCAGGCAGGGATGTGTGACCTAGCATCTCCACTGAGGAAGAGCTGGCTCTGGCATCCCCCCCGGCACATCCCTCAAAGCCACAGGAGGCTGATGCTTTGGTCCAAGGATGCTGCTCTGTCTGCCTTGCCCCTTCCCCAGGCAGTGCCTTACCTGGCTTTGCCTCTCTGTTGTGATTGCAGGCTTTGGGCCCGGCGGGATAGGAGCTGGTATTGGGGCAGGAGGAAAGGCAGGGTACCCCACCGGGACAGGTACACTACCTTTGCAGGCACCCCCAAGGGTGGGGGAGCTGGTACAGGCATGGCAAGGAGACTTGGTGTGTTGGTCCTTTGCTGGTCCTTGGGTTGGGTGTTAGGCACTGCCTGGTGTCAACCCAGGGACAGTCTGGCAGGGTGCATCACCTCCCAAAGGAGAGGAGGGCGGATGCTTACAGCAGGGGCTGGTCCCCAAGGGCCCCATGGGACGTGGGAGATGAGGTGGGCACAGTCTGGGGATCTCAGCAGCCGCCAATGTCTTTCCCCAGGAGTCGGAGCACAGGCAGCAGCAGCTAAAGCAGCAGCAAAATATGGTGAATTGCCTTCCCTCTGCACATCCGTTCCCCATTGCAATAGAGAGACAGCTACTCCCCTCCTTCCCTCCATCCTGGGTTGGGGGGATGCCGTTTCTATCCTTGCAAAACGAGGCTGATGGTCCCCTTCTTCCATGTGGCAGGAGCAGGTGTCCTGCCTGGGGCTGGTGCCATCCCTGGCGTCGGTGGAGTGGTCCCTGGAGTTGGTGTTGTCCCAGGAGCTGGAGGTAAGGAACGGTGGGGCTTGGCCCTGGGGTGCAGGGGAGGTGACATCCCCCTGTCCCACACACCTGAGCCTCTCTCACTCCCCCAGCAGCTGTAGGGCCGGCAGCAGCGGCCGCAGCAGCGAAGGCAGCGGCGAAGGCAGGAGCTGTAGGTGAGTGACCTCAGACAAAACCAGCAGCTGCCTGCAGGGTAGAGCTCACTACTGGGGCACATGGGAGCCATTCATGGGAGCTGGGGCTTCACCAGCATCTCCTGGGGGACTCTTCCAGACTGTCACAGTTCAGCAGCAGGGCTGACCAAAAACCAGAGGGCAGAATCTCTCTCTATTCCCCACACCCCACCCCCCGCCTTCCCAAGGGAGAATAAAAGGGGAATAAGGCAGAAAGACTTAAAAGAGGGAAATTAAAACTAGAATGGGTCAACTAGACGAGGACAAGGGCAGGAACAGATGAGAAAAGAAAACAACATTCTAATCTATCAAAAAAACAATCAAGATGGTGCCAGGGATGGGTGCCTGAGAGCCCCTTGCAGCAGGGCAGCCCCCGTGTTTGCTGCTGCCCTTGGTGGCAGTTTTGTGGGAGAAAGAAAAGGGAGTAAGAAGCCCCCGCTGCTGGGAGCACCCAAAAGAGAGGCATCAGCCCCGGGAGCAGCTGGGCTTGGGAGTGACGGCCTTAGGGGACCTCAAGGGTCCCCAAGATGGTGGGTGGCCTGAGTTGGGTGTATGGAGCTGGGAATCCCAATCCTGGGCGCATCCCAGGTCCCCTGGGCAGCTGGTTTGTGAGGTGTGGAGAGCCCACCTGAAAGGCAGGTGCTGCGGAGCCTCCTGTGATGGTGACCCTGGGGAAGAGTGTCCCCAGGAGCAGCAGGAGGTGTTCTGGGGGGGTCTGACCGCTCTCCTTCCCTCCAGGTGCAGGGGTTGGTGGCGTCCCAGGCCTGGTGCCCGGCGTTGGTGGCGTGCCCGGCGTTGGTGGTGTGCCCGGCTTGGTGCCTGGTGTCGGAGGTGTCCCCGGGGTGGCAGGTGACTGTTGCCAGGAGCCCTGTCCCCACCGCCTGGCTCTGCAAGGGCCACGGGAGCTGGTGGCTGAGGGTCCCTCTCTCCCTTGTCCCCAGGAGTCGGGGCGCCGGCAGCAGCGGCAGCAGCAAAGGCAGCCAAGTACGGTAGGTGCTGCGCGGTGCAAGGAGCTCCCGGCAGCTCCCTGGGGACCCCTGCTCACCCTCTGCCCCCCGGGCACTCGGGGTGCCCCCCTCGGGGTGAGGGGGGTCTCCCTGGGGATCTCTGCTGAGGGCTCCTTGTGGAGAAGGAAGCACATGGGAACGGGATGTCCCCAGCCCAGGTCCCTCTGGAGTTGGCTTGGTCCCCAGAGCAGGACCTGCTCCCTCTGTGGGGTTTCTGCAGGCTGCTTCCTTGGGAGTGAAGGGCTGAGACCAGACTCCTGTCTTTGGACGGTCGCTGTCTGAATTCTTGGGCTTTTGCACCAAAAACCTCCCTGTTGCTGCCCCGACCCAGGGTTCTGGTGCCTGCGGGTTCTGCCTCTGACCGAGCGAGCGCTGCCCAGAGTCACTGCCACCCAGAACCCCAGTGGCTGAATATGAGCCAGCATGTGCCCAAGAAGGCCACCAGCATCCTGGCTTGTATCAGGAATACAAGCTGCTGTGGCTGGCAGAAGAAGTGATGGTGCCCCTGTACTCAGCCCTGGTGAGGTTGGACCTCGAGTGCCGTGTTCAGTTCTGTGCCCTTCACTCCAAGACAGAGACTGAGGGGCTGGAGCGAGGTCAGAGAAGGGCAAGGGAGTTGGGGAGGGCTCTGGAGAAGTGGTCCTAAGAGGAGAGGCTGAGGAACCTGGGGTTGTTCAGCCTGGAGTCAAGGAGCACAAGGGGAGAGCTTCTTGCTCTCTGTAACTGCCTGAAAGGAGATTGGAGCCAGGAGGGGTTGTTCTCTTCTCCCAAGGAGCAAGTTGGAGAGGGAATGGCCTCACTGTGCCCCAAAGGAGGTTTGCATTGGCCACGAGGAAGAGTTTCTTCACAGAAAGCATTGTTGGTCTCTGACAGAGGCTGCTCAGGGAGGTGGGGGAATCCCCATCCCCAGAGGTGTTTAAAAGCCAGGTAGATGTGGTGCCTGGGGACATAGTTTAGCACCAGACTCAGCAGAGTTGAGTTGATGGTTGGATTCAATGACCTCAAAGGTCTTGTCCCACCCAAAGGCTCCTGTGATTCCCACTGCAGAGCCCTGTCTGTCCCCTGAGGGCCACCCTGCTCGATGGCAACTCCCCTGTGAGGGCTGAACCGCTGCTGGGTCGCTCTTCCATTTCTCTCCCCCATCGTGTGGAAAGAGATCCCACCCCATGCTGGTGGAAGGATGGGATTTAGGGAAAATGTGGGCAGCGAGGAGTTCGTGGGTGTGTTCTGGGCTGGGGTGCCAGGCTCCTGCTGAGCTTTGCTGGGATCCATGAGGACACCGCCTGTGGCACTCAGCCCTTCCCAAAGTGACCCGATGCCCGTCCTTGTGCCATGTACGAGTGGTTGTGGGTCAAGGCTGTCAGTGTCCTGGGAACTTCCCAAGAGCTGTGCATTGGTGCTCAGGCTTCACCCCCTGTCCCATCTCTTGGGGTCCCATCTCCCAGAGCAGGACCACAGCTCACCGGGCGTTGAAAATGCAGCGGTTTTGGTAGGTGGCTGGAGATGTGTCTGGGCATCAGCCAATGCAGACACGGGGCAGTGCAGACCCTTCCCGCAGGGTTTCTCCAGAAGAGATGAAGTTTTGCTGTGCTGAGTTCCCCCAGGGTGTCTGGGGAGGCAATTCCTGTCAGGAAGCATCCTTGGTTAGTGGGGTCTGCGCTTGGTGACGCCGCCCCCGTGTTTGCTGCTGCCCTTGGTGGCAGTTTTGTGGGAGAAAGAAAAAGGAATAAGAAGCACCCGCTGCTGGGAGCACCCAGAGGAGAGGCATCAGCCCCGGGAGCAGCTGGGCTTGGGGGTGACGGCCTTGGGGGACCTCAAGGGTCCCCAAGATGGTGGATGGCCTGAGTTGGGTGTATGGAGCTGGGAATCCCAATCCTGGGCGCATCCCAGGTCCCCTGGGCAGCTGGTTTGTGAGGTGTGGAGAGCCCACCTGAAAGGCAGGTGCTGCGGAGCCTCCTGTGATGGTGACCCTGGGGAAGAGTGTCCCCAGGATCAGCAGGAGGTGTTTTGGGGGGGTCTGACCGCTCTCCTTCCCTCCAGGTGCAGGGGTTGGTGGCGTCCCAGGCCTGGTGCCCGGCGTTGGTGGCGTGCCCGGCGTTGGTGGTGTGCCCGGCTTGGTGCCTGGTGTCGGAGGTGTCCCCGGGGTGGCAGGTGACTGTTGCCAGGAGCCCTGTCCCCACCGCCTGGCTCTGCAAGGGCCACGGGAGCTGGTGGCTGAGGGTCCCTCTCTTCCTTGTCCCCAGGAGTCGGGGCGCCGGCAGCAGCGGCAGCAGCAAAGGCAGCCAAGTACGGTAGGTGCTGCGCGGTGCAAGGAGCTCCCGGCAGCTCCCTGGGGACCCCTGCTCACCCTCTGCCCCCCGGGCACTTGGTTGCCCCCCTCGGGGTCAGGGGGGTCTCCCTGGGGATCTCTGCCGAGGGCTCCTTGTGGAGAAGGAAGCACATGGGAATGGGATGTCCCTGGCCCAGGTCCCTCTGGAGTTGGCTTGGTCCCCAGGGCAGGACCTGCTCCCTCTGTGGGGTTTCTGCAGGCTGCTTCCTTGGGAGTGAAGGGCTGAGACCAGACTCCTGTCTTTGGACAGTTGTTGTCTGAAATCTTGGGCTTTTGAACCAAAAACCTCCCTGTTGCTGCCCCGACCCAGGGTTCTGGTGCCTGCGGGTTCTGCCTCTGACAGAGCGAGCCCTGCCCAGAGTCACTGCCACCCAGAACCCCAGTGGCTGAATATGAGCCAGCATGTGCCCAAGAAGGCCACCAGCATCCTGGCTTGTATCAGGAATACAAGCTGCTGTGGCTGGCAGAAGAAGGGAAGTGATGGTGCCCCTGTACTCAGCCCTGGTGAGGTTGGACCTCGAGTGCCGTGTTCAGTTCTGTGCCCTTCACTCCAAGACAGAGACTGAGGGGCTGGAGCGAGGTCAGAGAAGGGCAAGGGAGTTGGGGAGGGCTCTGGAGAAGTGGTCCTAAGAGGAGAGGCTGAGGAACCTGGGGTTGTTCAGCCTGGAGTCAAGGAGCACAAGGGGAGAGCTTCTTGCTCTCTGTAACTGCCTGAAAGGAGATTGGAGCCAGGAGGGGTTGTTCTCTTCTCCCAAGGAGCAAGTTGGAGAGGGAATGGCCTCACTGTGCCCCAAAGGAGGTTTGCATTGGCCACGAGGAAGAGTTTCTTCACAGAAAGCATTGTTGGTCTCTGACAGAGGCTGCTCAGGGAGGTGGGGGAATCCCCATCCCCAGAGGTGTTTAAAAGCCAGGTAGATGTGGTGCCTGGGGACATAGTTTAGCACCAGACTCAGCAGAGTTGAGTTGATGGTTGGATTCAATGACCTCAAAGGTCTTGTCCCACCCAAAGGCTCCTGTGATTCCCACTGCAGAGCCCTGTCTGTCCCCTGAGGGCCACCCTGCTCGATGGCAACTCCCCTGTGAGGGCTGAACCGCTGCTGGCTCGCTCTTCCATTTCTCTCCCCCATCGTGTGGAAAGAGATCCCACCCCATGCTGGTGGAAGGATGGGATTTAGGGAAAATGTGGGCAGCGAGGAGTTCGTGGGTGTGTTCTGGGCTGGGGTGCCAGGCTCCTGCTGAGTTTTGCTGGGATCCATGAGGACACCGCCTGTGGCACTCAGCCCTTCCCAAAGTGACCCGATGCCCGTCCTTGTGCCATGTACGAGTGGTTGTGGGTCAAGGCTGTCAGTGTCCTGGGAACTTCCCAAGAGCTGTGCATTGGTGCTCAGGCTTCACCCCCTGTCCCATCTCTTGGGGTCCCATCTCCCAGAGCAGGACCACAGCTCACCGGGCGTTGAAAATGCAGCAGTTTTGGTAGGTGGCTGGAGATGTGTCTGGGCATCAGCCAATGCAGACACGGGGCAGTGCAGACCCACCCCACAGGGTTTCTCCAGAAGAGATGAAGTTTTGCTGTGCTGAGTTCCCCCGGGGTGTCTGGGGAGGCAATTCCTGTCAGGAAGCATCCTTGGTTAGTGGGGTCTGCGCTTGGTGACGCCGCCCCCGTGTTTGCTGCTGCCCTTGGTGGCAGTTTTGTGGGAGAAAGAAAAAGGAATAAGAAGCCCCCGCTGCTGGGAGCACCCAGAGGAGAGGCATCAGCCCCGGGAGCAGCTGGGCTT
The DNA here is from genome assembly GCA_023637945.1 of Phaethornis superciliosus. NCBI lineage: Eukaryota > Metazoa > Chordata > Aves > Apodiformes > Trochilidae > Phaethornis > Phaethornis superciliosus. Next base: position 9,568,896 of record JAJQWJ010000023.1, on the reverse strand, counting down.
GGGGGTGACGGCCTTGGGGGACCTCAAGGGTCCCCAAGATGGTGGATGGCCTGAGTTGGGTGTATGGAGCTGGGAATCCCAATCCTGGGCGCATCCCAGGTCCCCTGGGCAGCTGGTTTGTGAGGTGTGGAGAGCCCACCTGAAAGGCAGGTGCTGCGGAGCCTCCTGTGATGGTGACCCTGGGGGAGAGTGTCCCCAGGAGCAGCAGGAGGTGTTTTGGGGGGTCTGACCGCTCTCCTTCCCTCCAGGTGCAGGCGTTGGTGGCGTCCCAGGCCTGGTGCCCGGCGTTGGTGGCGTGCCCGGCGTTGGTGGTGTGCCCGGCTTGGTGCCCGGTGTCGGAGGTGTCCCCGGGGTGGCAGGTGACTGTTGCCAGGAGCCCTGTCCCCACCGCCTGGCTCTGCAAGGGCCACGGGAGCTGGTGGCTGAGGGTCCCTCTCTCCCTTGTCCCCAGGAGTCGGGGCGCCGGCAGCAGCGGCAGCAGCAAAGGCAGCCAAGTACGGTAGGTGCTGCGCGGTGCAAGGAGCTCCCGGCAGCTCCCTGGGGACCCCTGCTCACCCTCTGCCCCCCGGGCACTCGGGGTGCCCCCCTCGGGGTCAGGGGGGTCTCCCTGGGGATCTCTGCCGAGGGCTCCTTGTGGAGAAGGAAGCACATGGGAATGGGATGTCCCTGGCCCAGGTCCCTCTGGAGTTGGCTTGGTCCCCAGGGCAGGACCTGCTCCCTCTGTGGGGTTTCTGCAGGCTGCTTCCTTGGGAGTGAAGGGCTGAGACCAGACTCCTGTCTTTGGACAGTCGCTGTCTGAATTCTTGGGCTTTTGCACCAAAAACATCCCTGCTGCTGCCCCAACCCAGGGTTCTGGTGCCTGCGGGTTCTGCCTCTGACAGAGCGAGCCCTGCCCAGAGTCACTGCCACCCAGAACCCCAGTGGCTGAATATGAGCCAGCATGTGCCCAAGAAGGCCACCAGCATCCTGGCTTGTATCAGGAATACAAGCTGCTGTGGCTGGCAGAAGAAGTGAAGTGATGGTGCCCCTGTACTCAGCCCTGGTGAGGTTGGACCTCGAGTGCTGTGTTCAGTTCTGTGCCCTTCACTCCAAGACAGAGACTGAGGGGCTGGAGCGAGGTCAGAGAAGGGCAAGGGAGCTGGGGAGGGCTCTGGAGCACTGGTCCTAAGAGGAGAGGCTGAGGAACCTGGGGGTGTTCAGCCTGGAGCCAAGGAGCACGAGGGGAGAGCTTCTTGCTCTCTGCAACTGCAGGATCTCTGCTCTCTGCAACAGGCAGGATCACGGCTCCAGCAGCTCCTTGCCACAGATCAGGGCAAGATGAAACCTTTCTGCTGAGCCTGATGGCTTGTGCAGGTGGATGCAGCAAGGTGTGGAACCTATCCCAGGGCTCCAGAGGGGCGTTGGGCCCCAGGGAGAAGCTTCCAGCAGCCTCCTAGGAGAGCCGGGCTTTGAAAATGCAGCGGTTTTGGTAGGTGGCTGGAGATGTGTCTGGCCACCAGACAGTGCAGACACGGGGCAGTGCAGACCCATCCCACAGGGTTTCTCCAGAAGAGATGAAGTTTTGCTGTGCTGAGTTCCCCCGGGGTGTCTGGGGAGGCAATTCCTGTCAGGAGGCATCCTTTGTTCTCGGGGTCTGCGCTTGGTGACGCCGCCCCCGTGTTTGCTGCTGCCCTTGGTGGCAGTTTTGTGGGAGAAAGAAAAGGGAGTAAGAAGCCCCCGCTGCTGGGAGCACCCAGAGGAGAGGCATCAGCCCCGGGAGCAGCTGGGCTTGGGGGTGACGGCCTTGGGGGACCTCAAGGGTCCCCAAGCAGGTTGATTGTTCTGGTGGGCTCTAGAGCCCTGAGTTGGGTGTATGGAGCTGGGAATCCCAATCCTGGGCGCATCCCAGGTCCCCTGGGCAGCTGGTTTGTGAGGTGTGGAGAGCCCACCTGAAAGGCAGGTGCTGCGGAGGCTCCTGTGATGGTGACCCTGGGGGAGAGTGTCCCCAGGAGCAGCAGGAGGTGTTTTGGGGGGGTCTGACCACTCTCCTTCCCTCCACGTGCAGGGGTTGGTGGCGTCCCAGGCCTGGTGCCCGGCGTTGGTGGCGTGCCCGGCGTTGGTGGTGTGCCCGGCTTGGTGCCTGGTGTCGGAGGTGTCCCCGGGGTGGCAGGTGACTGTTGCCAGGAGCCCTGTCCCCACCGCCTGGCTCTGCAAGGGCCACGGGAGCTGGTGGCTGAGGGTCCCTCTCTTCCTTGTCCCCAGGAGTCGGGGCGCCGGCAGCAGCGGCAGCAGCAAAGGCAGCCAAGTACGGTAGGTGCTGCGCGGTTGCAAGGAGCTCCCGGCAGCTCCCTGGGGACCCCTGCTCACCCTCTGCCCCCCGGGCACTCGGGGTGCCCCCCTCGGGGTCAGGGGGGTCTCCCTGGGGATCTCTGCTGAGGGCTCCTTGTGGAGAAGGAAGCACATGGGAATGGGATGTCCCTGGCCCAGGTCCCTCTGGAGTTGGCTTGGTCCCCAGGGCAGGACCTGCTCCCTCTGTGGGGTTTCTGCAGGCTGCTTCCTTGGGAGTGAAGGGCTGAGACCAGACTCCTGTCTTTGGACGGTCGCTGTCTGAATTCTTGGGCTTTTGCACCAAAAACATCCCTGCTGCTGCCCCAACCCAGGGTTCTGGTGCCTGCGGGTTCTGCCTCTGACAGAGCGAGCCCTGCCCAGAGTCACTGCCACCCAGAACCCCAGTGGCTGAATATGAGCCAGCATGTGCCCAAGAAGGCCACCAGCATCCTGGCTTGTATCAGGAATACAAGCTGCTGTGGCTGGCAGAAGAAGGGAAGTGATGGTGCCCCTGTACTCAGCCCTGGTGAGGTTGGACCTCGAGTGCCGTGTTCAGTTCTGTGCCCTTCACTCCAAGACAGAGACTGAGGGGCTGGAGCGAGGTCAGAGAAGGGCAAGGGAGTTGGGGAGGGCTCTGGAGCACTGGTCCTAAGAGGAGAGGCTGAGGAACCTGGGGGTGTTCAGCCTGGAGCCAAGGAGCACGAGGGGAGAGCTTCTTGCTCTCTGCAACTGCAGGATCTCTGCTCTCTGCAACAGGCAGGATCACGGCTCCAGCAGCTCCTTGCCACAGATCAGGGCAAGATGAAACCTTTCTGCTGAGCCTGATGGCTTGTGCAGGTGGATGCAGCAAGGTGTGGAACCTATCCCAGGGCTCCAGAGGGGCGTTAGGCCCCAGGGAGAAGCTTCCAGCAGCCTCCTAGGAGAGCCGGGCTTTGAAAATGCAGCGGTTTTGGTAGGTGGCTGGAGATGTGTCTGGCCACCAGACAGTGCAGACACGGGGCAGTGCAGACCCATCCCGCAGGGTTTCTCCAGAAGAGATGAAGTTTTGCTGTGCTGAGTTCCCCCGGGGTGTCTGGGGAGGCAATTCCTGTCAGGAGGCATCCTTTGTTCTCGGGGTCTGCGCTTGGTGACGCCGCCCCCGTGTTTGCTGCTGCCCTTGGTGGCAGTTTTGTGGGAGAAAGAAAAGGGAGTAAGAAGCCCCCGCTGCTGGGAGCACCCAGAGGAGAGGCATCAGCCCCGGGAGCAGCTGGGCTTGGGGGTGACGGCCTTGGGGGACCTCAAGGGTCCCCAAGCAGGTTGATTGTTCTGGTGGGCTCTAGAGCCCTGAGTTGGGTGTATGGAGCTGGGAATCCCAATCCTGGGCGCATCCCAGGTCCCCTGGGCAGCTGGTTTGTGAGGTGTGGAGAGCCCACCTGAAAGGCAGGTGCTGCGGAGCCTCCTGTGATGGTGACCCTGGGGGAGAGTGTCCCCAGGAGCAGCAGGAGGTGTTTTGGGGGGGTCTGACCACTCTCCTTCCCTCCACGTGCAGGGGTTGGTGGCGTCCCAGGCCTGGTGCCCGGCGTTGGTGGCGTGCCCGGCGTTGGTGGTGTGCCCGGCTTGGTGCCTGGTGTCGGAGGTGTCCCCGGGGTGGCAGGTGACTGTTGCCAGGAGCCCTGTCCCCACCGCCTGGCTCTGCAAGGGCCACGGGAGCTGGTGGCTGAGGGTCCCTCTCTTCCTTGTCCCCAGGAGTCGGGGCGCCGGCAGCAGCGGCAGCAGCAAAGGCAGCCAAGTACGGTAGGTGCTGCGCGGTGCAAGGAGCTCCCGGCAGCTCCCTGGGGACCCCTGCTCACCCTCTGCCCCCCGGGCACTCGGGGTGCCCCCCTCGGGGTCAGGCAGGTCTCCCTGGGGATCTCTGCTGAGGGCTCCTTGTGGAGAAGGAAGCACATGGGAATGGGATGTCCCTGGCCCAGGTCCCTCTGGAGTTGGCTTGGTCCCCAGGGCAGGACCTGCTCCCTCTGTGGGGTTTCTGCAGGCTGCTTCCTTGGGAGTGAAGGGCTGAGACCAGACTCCTGTCTTTGGACAGTCGTTGTCTGAATTCTTGGGCTCTTGCACCAAAAACATTCCTGTACTCAGCCCTGGTGAGGTTGCACCTCGAGTGCTGTGTTCAGTTCTGTGTTCTTCACTCCAAGACAGAGACTGAGGGGCTGGAGCGAGGTCAGAGAAGGGCAAGGGAGCTGGGGAGGGCTCTGGAGAAGCGGTCCTAAGAGGAGAGGCTGAGGAACCTGGGGGTGTTCAGCCTGGAGCCAAGGAGCACGAGGGGAGAGCTTCTTGCTCTCTGCAACTGCAGGATCTCTGCTCTCTGCAACAGGCAGGATCACGGCTCCAGCAGCTCCTTGCCACAGATCAGGGCAAGATGAAACCTTTCTGCTGAGCCTGATGGCTTGTGCAGGAGGATGCAGCAAGGTGTGGAACCTATCCCAGGGCTCCAGAGGGGCGTTAGGCCCCAGGGAGAAGCTTCCAGCAGCCTCCTAGGAGAGCCGGGCTTTGAAAATGCAGCGGTTTTGGTAGGTGGCTGGAGATGTGTCTGGTCACCAGACAGTGCAGACACGGGGCAGTGCAGACCCATCCCACAGGGTTTCTCCAGAAGAGATGAAGTTTTGCTGTGCTGAGTTCCCCCGGGGTGTCTGGGGAGGCAATTCCTGTCAGGAGGCATCCTTGGTTAGTGGGGTCTGCGCTTGGTGACGCCGCCCCCGTGTTTGCTGCTGCCCTTGGTGGCAGTTTTGTGGGAGAAAGAAAAGGGAGTAAGAAGCCCCCGCTGCTGGGAGCACCCAGAGGAGAGGCATCAGCCCCGGGAGCAGCTGGGCTTGGGGGTGACGGCCTTGGGGGACCTCAAGGGTCCCCAAGCAGGTTGATTGTTCTGGTGGGCTCTAGAGCCCTGAGTTGGGTGTATGGGGCTGGGAATCCCAATCCTGGGCGCATCCCAGGTCCCCTGGGCAGCTGGTTTGTGAGGTGTGGAGAGCCCACCTGAAAGGCAGGTGCTGCGGAGCCTCCTGTGATGGTGACCCTGGGGGAGAGTGTCCCCAGGAGCAGCAGGAGGTGTTTTGGGGGGGTCTGACCGCTCTCCTTCCCTCCAGGTGCAGGCGTTGGTGGCGTCCCAGGCCTGGTGCCCGGCGTTGGTGGCGTGCCCGGCGTTGGTGGTGTGCCCGGCTTGGTGCCCGGTGTCGGAGGTGTCCCCGGGGTGGCAGGTGACTGTTGCCAGGAGCCCTGTCCCCACCGCCTGGCTCTGCAAGGGCCACGGGAGCTGGTGGCTGAGGGTCCCTCTCTCCCTTGTCCCCAGGAGTCGGGGCGCCGGCAGCAGCGGCAGCAGCAAAGGCAGCCAAGTACGGTAGGTGCTGCGCGGTGCAAGGAGCTCCCGGCAGCTCCCTGGGGACCCCTGCTCACCCTCTGCCCCCCGGGCACTTGGTTGCCCCCCTCGGGGTCAGGGGGGTCTCCCTTGGGATCTCTGCCGAGGGCTCCTTGTGGAGAAGGAAGCACATGGGAATGGGATGTCCCTGGCCCAGGTCCCTCTGGAGTTGGCTTGGTCCCCAGGGCAGGACCTGCTCCCTCTGTGGGGTTTCTGCAGGCTGCTTCCTTGGGAGTGAAGGGCTGAGACCAGACTCCTGTCTTTGGACAGTCGCTGTCTGAATTCTTGGGCTTTTACACCAAAAACATCCCTGCTGCTGCCCCAACCCAGGGTTCTGGTGCCTGCGGGTTCTGCCTCTGACAGAGCGAGCCCTGCCCAGGGTCACTGCCACCCAGAACCCCAGTGGCTGAATATGAGCCAGCATGTGCCCAAGAAGGCCACCAGCATCCTGGCTTGTATCAGGAATACAAGCTGCTGTGGCTGGCAGAAGAAGGGAAGTGATGGTGCCCCTGTACTCAGCCCTGGTGAGGTTGCACCTTGAGTGCTGTGTTTAGTTCTGTGCCCTTCACTCCAAGACAGAGACTGAGGGGCTGGAGCGAGGTCAGAGAAGGGCAAGGGAGCTGGGGAGGGCTCTGGAGAAGCGGTCCTAAGAGGAGAGGCTGAGGAACCTGGGGGTGTTCAGCCTGGAGCCAAGGAGCACGAGGGGAGAGCTTCTTGCTCTCTGCAACTGCAGGATCTCTGCTCTCTGCAACAGGCAGGATCACGGCTCCGGCAGCTCCTTGCCAGAGATCAGGGCAAGATGAAACCTTTCTGCTGAGCCTGATGGCTTGTGCAGGTGGATGCAGCAAGGTGTGGAACCTATCCCAGGGCTCCAGAGGGGCATTTGGCCCCAGGGAGAAGCTTCCAGCAGCCTCCTAGGAGAGCCGGGCTTTGAAAATGCAGCGGTTTTGGTAGGTGGCTGGAGATGTGTCTGGTCACCAGACAGTGCAGACACGGGGCAGTGCAGACCCATCCCGCAGGGTTTCTCCAGAAGAGATGAAGTTTTGCTGTGCTGAGTTCCCCCGGGGTGTCTGGGGAGGCAATTCCTGTCAGGAGGCATCCTTGGTTAGTGGGGTCTGCGCTTGGTGACGCCGCCCCCGTGTTTGCTGCTGCCCTTGGTGGCAGTTTTGTGGGAGAAAGAAAAGGGAGTAAGAAGCCCCCGCTGCTGGGAGCACCCAGAGGAGAGGCATCAGCCCCGGGAGCAGCTGGGCTTGGGGGTGACGGCCTTAGGGGACCTCAAGGGTCCCCAAGATGGTGGATGGCCTGAGTTGGGTGTATGGAGCTGGGAATCCCAATCCTGGGCGCATCCCAGGTCCCCTGGGCAGCTGGTTTGTGAGGTGTGGAGAGCCCACCTGAAAGGCAGGTGCTGCGGAGCCTCCTGTGATGGTGACCCTGGGGGAGAGTGTCCCCAGGAGCAGCAGGAGGTGTTTTGGGGGGGTCTGACCGCTCTCCTTCCCTCCAGGTGCAGGCGTTGGTGGCGTCCCAGGCCTGGTGCCCGGCGTTGGTGGCGTGCCCGGCGTTGGTGGCGTGCCCGGCGTTGGTGGTGTGCCCGGCTTGGTGCCTGGTGTCGGAGGTGTCCCCGGGGTGGCAGGTGACTGTTGCCAGGAGCCCTGTCCCCACCGCCTGGCTCTGCAAGGGCCACGGGAGCTGGTGGCTGAGGGTCCCTCTCTCCCTTGTCCCCAGGAGTCGGGGCGCCGGCAGCAGCGGCAGCAGCAAAGGCAGCCAAGTACGGTAGGTGCTGCGCGGTGCAAGGAGCTCCCGGCAGCTCCCTGGGGACCCCTGCTCACCCTCTGCCCCCCGGGCACTTGGTTGCCCCCCTCGGGGTCAGGGGGGTCTCCCTGGGGATCTCTGCCGAGGGCTCCTTGTGGAGAAGGAAGCACATGGGAATGGGATGTCCCTGGCCCAGGTCCCTCTGGAGTTGGCTTGGTCCCCAGGGCAGGACCTGCTCCCTCTGTGGGGTTTCTGCAGGCTGCTTCCTTGGGAGTGAAGGGCTGAGACCAGACTCCTGTCTTTGGACGGTCGCTGTCTGAATTCTTGGGCTTTTGCACCAAATCCCCTGTACTCAGCCCTGGTGAGGTTGGACCTCGAGTGCTGTGTTCAGTTCTGTGCCCTTCACTCCAAGACAGAGACTGAGGGGCTGGAGCGAGGTCAGAGAAGGGCAAGGGAGCTGGGGAGGGCTCTGGAGAAGCGGTCCTAAGAGGAGAGGCTGAGGAAACTGGGGGTGTTCAGCCTGGAGCCAAGGAGCAAGAAGTGTTTTTGGGGGGTCTGACCGCTCGCCTTCCCTGCAGGTGCAGGGGTTGGTGGTGTCCCTGGCCAAGAGGGGTGTCTGCAGGTGGGGATCACCCCTGGCACTGCAGATGGCCAAGAGTTCGGCAGGATGCTTGTCTGCAGAGCATGGCTCTTTGGCCACATAACTGTATCTTTCTGCAGGAGCAGCGCCTGTGCCTGGTGTTGGCGTTCCTGGTGTTGGCGTTCCTGGCGTTGGCGTTCCTGGCGTTGGCGTTCCTGGTGTTGGTGTTCCTGGCGTTGGTGTTCCTGGCGTTGGTGTTCCTGGCGTTGGTGTTCCTGGCGTTGGTGTTCCTGGCGTTGGTGTGCCTGGCGTTGGTGTGCCTGGGGTTGGTGTTCCTGGTGTTGGTGTGCCTGGTGTCGGTGTGCCCCGTCTATTGCCTGGGGTTGGAGCCTTACCAGGTGAGAAGGTGTTTCATGGACACTCAGGACATCTTCAGCTGTGCCAGCTGAGAGGTCCCGGTGTGGCCTCTGTGCCCCATCACTGCCCCTCATGCTTCCCTCTCTCCTAGGAGGTCCAGCAGCCGCAGCTGCTGCAAAAGCAGCCACCAAAGCAGCCAAGTATGGTAAGCTGGCAGCTCTCAGGGGTTATCCCACGTGTCCTGTCTCCTGCCACCCCTCCACCTCAGGCTTCTCCCCTCATTGATGCTGAGGCCTGGAAGTGCACAGGGGCCATGCCTGGGCTAGGGGAGAGCTTTTCACAGTGCTGTGTGTGGAATGAGATCCTGGTTGTGTCAGGGGGTGTTACAGTCAGACTCTCACAGGGGGTATGCTCTCCAGACACCTGGTCTGAATGGAGCATCCTAGTTTCACCATCCATACACGAGAATCAGAGAATTCTCGGAGCTGGAAATGGGCCTCTAGCAATCAGCTAGTTCAGCTCTCATACATTAATCCCTCTACCCTTCTACTCTCCCATCCACTCCACCATCCAGTCAGCCACCTCTATCCACTCATCTCTCTATCTATCTGCTATTTTATCCAGTCATATATCTCACCATCCATCCATCCATCCATGCACCCGCACACCCCTGCCTGTCGTTCCGTTTCAGCTGACTTGTTCCACCACCACTCTTCCTCAGCTGATGCCCCAACCCTTCCCTCTCTCCTTGCAGGAGCAGGTGGCCTGGCTCCCGGTGTTGGTGGCCTGGCTCCCGGTGTTGGTGGCCTAGCTCCTGGTGTAGGTGGCCTTGCTCCTGGTGTAGGTGGCCTGGTTCCTGGAGTTGGTGGCCTGGCCCCTGGCATTGGAGGTGTCCCAGGTGAGGAGGAGGAAGGTGGGTGGTGGTGGCAGCCTGGCTGGCATGGGGGCAGGTCTGGGGCAGTATGGACGTGAGGAGGACCTCAGTGGTCTCTGTCCACTCCTGGAAATCCCTCGGGGGATGCAGACAGGCAGGAGGGATGGGTTTTGCGCAGCATTGCTAGAAGGGGGGCTCCCAGAGGCACTGACCCCCTCTTCTCACTGTATCCATTCAGGGATCGGAGGTCCGGCCGCAGCAGCCAAGGCAGCAGCCAAGGCAGCCAAATTTGGTGAGTTGGTTGGCAAAGCCCATACTGGCATCTTGGCCCTACCCAGGCAGTGGGCATCTTGGAGGCTGTGGGGATGGGCACCCCACACTGGGCACATCATCCCACTGGAGTGTGGGGATAACACAGGATCAACCTGTGCTGCCTCACCCTCTCTCTCTGCAGGTGCTGGGGTTGGAGGGGTGCCCGGTGGGGTGCCTGGCATTGCTGGAGTCCCAGGAGTGGCACCCGGTGTTGGTGTGGTGCCTGGGGTGGCACCGGGTGTGGGCGTACCGGGGGCAGGTATGTGTTTCATCACACCACAGCTGAGGACCTGCTTGGGGACAGTGGTGTCTGGGGATGCTAAAAGCCATCAAGCCATGCAATAGGATGGCAGATGGCAAGGGGGGTGGGACAGAGGACATTGGCACACCGAAGGGGTGCAGCAGTGACCATCCTAACCCTGGTGCCCTTTTTGTTTCACAGGCATCCCCCAAGTAGGGGTGCAACCTGGTGCTAAACCTCCCAAATTCGGTATGTACCTCTGCTGCTCCTGGTCCACCTCAGACCCTCCCTGAGCCCCCTTCTTTTCTGGCCATCAGGGTGCTGGCCTTGCCTGTGTGCCTCTGGGTGCCCCAGTGGATGGTGGCCCAGGCACAGGGGGTGGCATGTCACTCATGGGTGCAAAGTCCTACCTGTGCCACCTCCCTGGGACTCCCAGGTGACAGTTTTCTCCTGCTCTGCATTGCCTGAAGCAATGTGTCATGCAGGGAGTGAGCCCCTTCCAGGGCTTCTTGCTCTGGGTGCTGTGAGGTGGGTGGTAAGGGCACCTAGGAGGGGCATTAGGGACACCCCAAGGGGTCAAGCACTGGCTGAGGGTGCCCTGAGTGGGGGGTTCCAGGCTGGGTAAGATGGGGGTTAATGGTCTCTCTCTGGCAGGCATTCCTGGTGTTGGAGTCCCAGGGGTTGGTGGCATCCCAGGTAGGTGCTGGCAAGAGCTGAACCCAGGCAGAGGGGATGTGCGGGCAGAGGGATACTCCCCAGAGGGATGTGGGCAGAGGGATGCTTCCCAAAGGCACATGGGGAACGGGGCTGGGCAAGGAGCAGATCAGATGCTGCACTGCTCACCTGCTGGCATTAACCTGAGGTCCCTGTCACAGGTGGCCTTGGAGTCGGTGGCCTTGGAGCTGGCGGGCTTGGTGCTGGTGAGTGATGCTGGCCCTGGGGTTGGGGCTGCCCCAGGCTGGGGCTTGGGGAGCCAAGTGGAAATGCATTCCAGGAATGAGTGCCAGAAAGGGGCTCTGTGGGGTGCAGGGGAGGCACAGTCCCTTTTTCCCCTCTGGTCCCACCCCACACTGTCACCATGCTCGGGCACATCTTGTGCCTGCCGCCTGCTCTGCTCCTGGAATATTATCGGAAAGGAACAGCATCACCAAGCAGGTACCAAGGGCTGTATCAGCAGAGCTGCCCATGCCATGGGGACAGGGGATGGTACTGTACCAGAGGTTCCTGCCTGGGGACCCTCTGGTCTCACAGCAGTGTCTAGCTGCAGTCCCTGGGGCAGCGAGCCCCGGTGGGGGCTGCTCTGATGCCCCTCTCTGGCACAGGCATCTTGTATCCAGGAGCTGCTGGGAAGCCTCCCAAGCCAGGTAAGGAACAGGATGTGCTCTGGCCAGAGGGCTGGAGGGGTAACCCCTTCCCTGTCTCCATGATCCCCACCCTCACCAGGGCTCTCCCATCCTGCAGGTTTTGGTGTTGGGGGGCTGCAGCCAGGTGAGTGATGCAGTTTGGGGCTGGGATGGGGATGTGTCCCCTACTGCATCATCCCTGCTTGCTGGCACTGCTGCTGTCCCCCACTGGGCCTGCTACTGCCCAGAAGAACAGGGGGCAGGGGCTCTTGCAGCAGCTCCTGTCCTTGCAATGAGGCAGGACGTCCCCAGACAGGCAGAGTTGGGGTGGCACTATTGTCACTGGCTGTCACTGGCTGTTGCTTTTTCCCTAGGGGTTGGAGTTCCTGGCTTTGGTGTGTCACCGATATTTCCAGGTACTGTCCCCAGCTCAGCACCTTGCACCCACCCGAGGAACACCTCGGTGCCCAGCTGTCTCATGGGGACACACACAGCTCACTGTGCATGAAAACACAGTCACAGGCTGGGGGCACGGGGCAAACAAGAAGATGGGGTTGTACCCTGGGTGTTCAGGCTGGGGTGAGGGGCAGGGCAGGGTGGGTGCCTGGTGGGTGCTGAGTGCCTCACTCTGCTTTCAGGTGGGGTTGCTGGCCAGCTGGGATTCCCTGGTGAGTGCCCACCCCCCTGCAGAGGGGCGTAGGGGGGAAGGGGGGAGGGGGCTTATACCTCACCCGCACCCAGAAGCCTAGTGGGGTGGGGGTCCCACTCACCCTGATCTGCCTTCCCCCACAGGGAAACCCCCCAAGACCTTTGGAGGAGCCCTCGGTGCCCTGGGCTTTAGAGGTGAGCGCTGTAGCCGGTGACCCCCACCCCACTGCGGCTGGTTCCAGCCCCCCCAGCCCTTCTTGTAGCCCCAGGGCTCCGGCAGTGCCAGGGACTCACTCTCTCCTTCCCTTCCCTTCCCTTCCCTTCCTTTTCTTTCCTTCCTTTTCCTTCCTTTCCTTCCTTTCCTTCCTTCCTTTCCTTCCTTCCTTCCTTCCTTCCTTCCTTCCTTCCTTCCTTCCTTCCTTCCTTCCTTCCTTCCTTCCTTCCTTCCTTCCTTCCTTCCTTCCTTCCTTCCTTCCTTCCTTCCTTCCTTCCTTCCTTCCTTCCTTCCTTCCTTCCTTCCTTCCTTCCTTCCTTCCTTCCTTCCTTCCCCTTCTTCCTTCCCCTCTTTCCTTCCTTCCCCTCCTTCCTTTCCCTCCTTTTTTCCTTTCTTCCTTTCCCTCCCTCCCTTCCCTCTTTCCCTCCTTCCTTCCTTTCCCTCCTTCCTTCCTTTCCCTCTTTCCTTCCTTTCCCTCTTTCTTTCCTTTCCCTCCTTCCTTCCTTTCCCTCTTTCCTTCCTTTCCCTCCTTCCTTTCCCTCCTTTCTCTCCATTCCCACCCCCAGGAGGCGTGGGCTGCCCACAAGGGAAATACTGCGGCAGGAAGCGGAAGTAACCGCCCGACATCACTGATGACCTCATGAACTTTGGTGCTACTGCATGGTCCAGAATGTAAAAAAAAAACAGAAGCAAAGCTGAGACAGACACCCCCCCCACCCCCACCCCCCCTCTCCCCAAAGCCCCGGACTCCCCGTGCCGGGGCCGTTCCTGGGCCCACGTTCCCGGGAGGGACCCCCCGGCTCCGGCAGCCCCCGCAGCCCCCCCGCAGCCCCCCTGGCCCGGCAGGGAGTGCAGAATGAACTGTGGGGAGCAGCCGTCCCCCTTGGTGCTATCGCTCCCTGTGGGATTTAGGGGGGGGCCTTGGGGTGTCAGCCCCCCTCAGCCCCAGAGCTGACCCCATGGGGGGAAGGGGAAGGGGAGGGGGGCGTCATGAGGGGCATCCCACATTGGAAGGAGGGAAGGGGATCCTGGTGGCGGGGGCTGGGTGAGGGGGTCTCCCAATCACCTTGGGGCTCCCCCCAGTCCCGGTGCCCTCCCCGGCCCAGGGTGGGCACAGACAGGAGCATCTTGGTCCCTTCATGTTACTCACTTTGCTATAACTGATGGGACACCCCATCCAGAGGGACTCGCTTCTGACAGACTAATAAAGGACAAGTTTTTAAAGGACTCTGCCTCTGTCCCTGTCCCCTTCCCCCTGGCACTGGTGACAGGTGGCACGGCCCCGCTGTCTTGTGCCTCTGGCTCTGCCCAGGCCTGGGGACATGCTGCGTCCTTGGTGCAGGGATGCCATCTGCCCACTCCCACGGTCACAGCTCTGGGACACGGGGGGGGGGGGGGGGGGGGGGGGGGCGGTGAGGAGACAGCCTGGGGACCCAGAGCGCTGCCCATGCCCTGTCCCGCAGTGACAGCCTCAGGAAGAACGAGGGGGACATCCATCTGCTGTCCCATGGTGACAGACCAGGGGATGTCGGAGGTGTCCGTGCCCTGTCCCACAGCGACAGCCGCGGGGGGGGAGCTCTGTGCCCGGTCGTGCAGGGGTGGCCTGGGGATGCAGGGAGGTCTCTGTGTCTCAGAACCAGGGGCAGTGTCCATGCCCTGCCTTTAGTGACAGCACGAGGGGCTTGTCGCACGGTGACAGACCCAGACGGACGGCGTCACCCACATCCCGCCTGTAGCGACAGCTCACGGGGGTTGGAGCACCGGGGGGCATCGGGGACACTCAGCCCCTGCCCGCGGTGATGCCCCCAGCCTCCGCCACCTCCCCCCATTCCCTTGGACCCGCCCCTGGTCCCCGCCTCCCCGGACCCCCCCCCCTCTCTTCCCCCACCACCCCGCGGCCGCGCCGGCGCCGTGCCGGGCCCGGTCATCCCCGCCCGCCGGAACCGCAGCGCCAGGGCCAGGGCCGGGACCGGGACCGGGCCGAGTCCGGGCCGGGCTGGGGCCGGGGTGAGGGCAGGGCCTGGCGCGGTGCCAGGCAGCAGGGCTGCATGAGGTTGATGCTGCTGTGCTGCACCTGGAGGGACGAGCCTATGGGAGAGGACGAAGGTGCGTGACCCCCCCCCCCCAGCCCCCCCACAACCTCCCCCCGGCCTGACTCAGCGCTTCCGCCGACGCTGGGACCCCGCAAACCCCCCGCGGCTCACCCGCATGTACCCCGACACTCAGCATCCCTTTGGCATTCCCCCTGCACCGTCACATCCCCCCCTGCGCCCTCCAAATCCCCCCCCCTGCACCCTTACATTTCTCCTGCACCCCCACATTCCCTCCTGAACCCTTACATCCCCCTGCAATTCTGTATCCTTCCCTTCACCCCTCATCCAACTTCCATCCCTCTAAATCCGCCCCTGCACCCCTCTGTACCCCACATCACTCTGCAGCCTCCCTTGCACCCCCGTCTAGCCTGCAGTGCCTTTGCACCCCCAAACCTCCCCCTACACCCCCTGTTCAATCTTCATCCCCCCTGCACTACCATCCAGCCTGCATTCCTCCTGCACCCCTAAATCTCTGCCTATATTTCCTCTCTGTCCTGTAACCCCACATCCCCCCCTGCACCCCCATCATACATCACCTGTGCACCCTCATATCTGTACTGCATCCCCTTCAGCCTGCAGCTCTGCTGCACCCCCACATCCCTCTCCAGCCTGCACCCCACAAACACCCTCTCTGCAGGCCCATAGTCCCCCCCCCCACACATCCCTCCTGCCTTCCTCCGTGCACCCCCGTATCCCTACTGTCTCCCATCCCTCTCTGCACTCCCATAGCCCCCTGCAGCACCCCATGTGCCTCTACACCCCTTTCCATCCTGCACTTCTCCCATCCTACAGTCTTCTGTGACTCTCTGTGCACACTGCATCCCCCAGCATCCATCCTGCACCCCTCAGCGTCCCCCAGCATCCATCCTGCACCCCTCAGCGTCCCCCAGCATCCATCCTGCACCCCTCAGCATCCCCCATCACCCATCCTGCTCCTGGGTCCCTTTGCACCCCTTCTGTACCCCTCTGTGTCCCTTCATGCACTTTATGTCCCACTGTATCCCTCTTTTACACTCCTTCCAACCTGCACCCCTTCATCTCCCCCCACACCCATCCTGCACCCCTTCATCCCCTCCCAGCACCCTCTGCCCCATCCCACATCCTTCTATGCCCTCTGTATCCTCTACACCTATCCCTTCAGACCTCTCCATGCTCTGCCCCCATCCTGTACTCCCTCAGCCTCCCCCACCAGTGGGTGAGCCCCATCCCAACCCTCCTGTGTAACCCTGGCACCCCTCCATCCCAAGCATCTGTCCTGCCACTCAGTATCCTGCTGTGCCCCCAGCCTCCCCAGCACCCCTGCATCCCCTCCAGCACCGTTATGGGACTCACTGGGCCCCCTGCACTGCCCCCTGCCCCCTCCACATCTGAACCATCTACCCCCCCCAGAGACATGAGCACCCAGAGTCACAGCAGTGTCTGGGGGGGGGGCTGGCACACCGAGCCCCTGCCCTGTCCCCAGCCCTGGGAACATCAGCTCCAAGACCTTGTCCCCTATAGGGGATCGATGAGTGTGGGCCAGGGAGGAATTTGTCACCCTGGGCAGAGGGACTTGGTCCTGGGGGGTGTGCCTGCTGCAGCTGTGGGGAGGATGGGGATAAGCAGCAGGGTGATGGCCCTGTCCTCCTCCTTGTCACTCCCTCCATCCAGGGACCGACCTGCCGGTGTGTGCGAGCTGCAGGCAGGGAATCTTCGACGGGCAGTACCTGCAGGCCCTGAGCGCGGACTGGCACGCCGACTGCTTCAGGTGGGAACCCGGGAGAAGCCTCGGAGCCAGCGGGATGCTCCGGGGGGGCTGTGCGACCCCTACTCCTGCCAGGCCATGGCTCCTGGCTGTGCGGGCAGCGGGGG
The DNA here is from genome assembly GCA_023637945.1 of Phaethornis superciliosus. Taxonomy (NCBI): domain Eukaryota; kingdom Metazoa; phylum Chordata; class Aves; order Apodiformes; family Trochilidae; genus Phaethornis; species Phaethornis superciliosus. The sequence continues at coordinate 9,552,945 of JAJQWJ010000023.1, read as the reverse complement.
TCAGGCAGGGTGCACCGTGGGGGTACGGAGTCTACCAAAAGGCCCCTCTGCCTGCCCCCTGATCCCGTCCCCCCCTGCCCTTCCTGCTCGGTGACAGGGTGTGCAGCTCTGATGTCACCCAGCCCCCTCCTTCCATTTCCTCTTTCACTCCTGCCCTCCCGGCAGCTCAGGCTGGGAGCCTCGGGGAGCAGGAGAAGGAAGGGGTCGGGTGGGGGGCACAAGGGGTGACTGGAACCCGGGGGGGGTCCCCGTGGGGCTGGGGGCTCCGGGGTGCTGCCTCTGCAATCCCCCGGAGGATGCTGGCGGCAGTGCTGAGGAAGAGCCGCGTCCTGAGCGCCGGAGCCAAGTGAGTGGAAGGGGGGGGGTCGGGCCACGCTGCACCCCCAGACCTCCGGGGTGCTGTGCCTGTCACCCAGCACCCCCATACCCGATAGTCCCTCCCTGCGCCATCAGCCCCAGCTGTGGGGACTGCAGCTGGATCTGACCCTGGCATCCCTGGACTTGCTGCTTCTACAGCCTTCCCCCCAGCTCCTTACCCTCCTTTCCCCCCCCCATCACATCACTAACCCCCCAACATCCCCCCCTCTCCCCCCACTTCCTCCCCGTTGGCTCCATGGGGCGGGGGGGGATGGTAGGGGCGGGTTCCTTCGGCCTCCCCTCATTGGCCACCTCCCCCACCCCCTCCTCCGACCAAGGGAGGATTTGGGATGCGCGAGAGGGCGGCCAAGTCTTCTCGCGGTGACGTCATGGGGTGGGGAAACTCCGCGCCGTGACGTCACGCCTGCTTGACAGTCCACCCGCCCCCGGCTGCAAAGAGGGGGGGAGCGGGAGGGGACTGCGGCAGTGCCACTGCACCCCCCCTGCACCCCCCGCACCTCTGCAGCTCCCTCCTACAGCAGCCTCCACCCGCTGCAGCAAACCCCTGCAGCACCCCCAGAGCATCCCTGCCCCCTCCAACACCTTTTCAGCACTCGGGGCTTTTTACCCCCCAAGGCTGGCACATTTGTGGCCTGGGTGGGATGTCCCTGTGTCCCTGACCAGGCTGACATGTCCCCTTGTGTCTCTGCCAAGCTGGCACATCTGTGAGCGGGGTGACACATCCCTCTGTGCATCCATGACCAGGCTGGCCTATCCATGTAGATCCCTCCATATGCCTGTCCCTGGCCCCTGTGCCCTGCTCTGTCCACCCCGGTGTTCTCACACCACCACCCTGCACTGACACCCCCAGAGCCACCTGCTGCCACCCTGGAGGCAGTGACACTGACAGGGATGCAGTGACACTGACAGGGATGCAGTGACACTGACAGGGATGCAGTGGTTCTGCAGGGCAGCAAACAGAGGAAGCAGAGGTTTATCCAGAGAGCTGGGGGGTGGACGGGCAGTGCCTGCCCCCTGAGGTGGTATTGAGGACACAGTGACACTGGGGATGTGGTGACAAGAGGGTCCCCATCCCTCAGGTGCTGTGAGTGCGGGGCCTCCCTATCCCACCAATACTATGAGAAGGATGGGCGCCTGTACTGCAAGAAGGATTACTGGGCACATTTTGGAGAGCTCTGTCACGGCTGCTCTGAGCACATCACCAAGGGGCTGGTCATGGTGAGTGCTGGGAGGTCCAGGGGGGGGGACTTGGTGCCCCGACCCACCCCTGAGATCACTGGAAAGGGGATGAGGGGGGGAGGGAGTGCAGACCTCCGGCACTTGTTGGGCTCTGTGGCTGGCAGGGGTGTTCTCTGTGGTTTAGGGAGGTTGTGGGGGGAGGGAGATTCACAGTGGTGGGGAGATGTCCCCGTGGCTGTCCCCATCCCTGTGGCATGGTGTCCCCTCAACACCATGGCTCAGACCGCCCTTTCTTTGGCCCTGGTGCACCTATGGTTGGTTCTAGCACTGTCCCAAGCCTGGCACACCCGGCACTGGGTCCCCCAGACACCTGGGTCCCCAGGGCTGATGGCATCTGCCGTAGGTGGCTGGAGAGCAGAAGTACCACCCCGAGTGCTTCATCTGCCTCAACTGCCACACATTCATCGGGGATGGAGACACCTACGCGCTGGTGGAGCGCTCCAAGCTCTACTGGTATGTCCCAGCCTGCATGGGTGGGGGCTGGCATGGGACATGTGCACCCCCCAGCACCCACCTGCCTCTTTCTGTCCCCACAGCGGGCACTGCTATTACCAGATGGTGGTGACACCGGTCATCGAGCAGATCCTGCCGGATTCCCCAGCTGCCCGCATCCCTCACACCGTCACACTCGTCTCCATCCCTGCCTGCTCTGATGGCAAACGTGGCTTCTCTGTCTCCATCGACCAGGGCTGTGGCACCGAGCACCCCTGCACCGTTCGTGTCCGAGAGTGCGTCCGTGTCCCCTCCCCGAGGCTGGGGGTGTCCCGCACCCCTCTGCTGCTGGGATCCTCCCCACAGAGGCCTTTGGGGTGGGAGGGGGAGGGATGGGTCTGGCATCAGCTGGGGGTTGCCAGAGGCATCCATGATGGCATGTCCCTGGTGGTTGGGGTGGTTCATGGGGACCGTGCTGGCATGTCCCTGGCCATCAGGGTGGTTTGGGGTTGGTACTGTCCTGTCTGTCAGGGTAGACTGGCACTGGACTGGAGTGTTCCTGTACACTTGGGATCACTCATGGGCACCGTGCCAGCATGTCCCCAGCAGCAGGGGTGACGTGTGGGTAGTGTAACTGCATGTCTCCATCCCGGAGGGGTGACTCATGGGTACCATGATGGCATGTCCTCATCAAGCAAGGGTGACTTCTGGGTGTTGGGCCTGCGTGTTCTTGTCTAGCAGGGGTGGTTCGTGGGCAGCCCTGCTCCACATCCTCATCTCGGGTGACTTGTGGGTACCATGACAGTATATCCCCATCTCACAGAGGTGACTCTCTGGAGATGTGACAGGCCGGAGTGGCTGGGGGGTAGTGTCCCCACCCATGGAGGTGTCCAAGTGGCTGAATCTTGATGTCATTTGGTCCTGCAGGGTGGATCCAGACTGCATCAGCCCTGACATGAAGAACTCCATCCACGTGGGCGACCGCATCCTGGAGATCAATGGCACCCCCATCAGCCACGTCCCCCTAGATGAGGTACACTCCCCCTGGGGTGTCCCCCAGCCGGCACCACACTATCCTAACCACCCTTACCCTCCTTTCCTGTCTCCAGATTGATCTCCTGATCCAGGAGACCAGCCGCCTGCTCCAGCTGACTATTGAGCACGACCCTCATGAGCCCCTCGCCCACGAGCCAGCTCCTGCCTGCAGCCCCCTGCCCACCCCACGCAGCCCTCTGTGCTCTCCGACCCCTCAACCCTGCGGGGACCCCAGTGCCATGCGTCAGCGGACTGTTATGTAAGGCCACCAGCTTGACCCCCTCTTCTATAGGTGTCTCTCACGGGAGAGGTTGACCCTGTCCGTCTGTCCATCCCACAGGAGGAGCTGCAGCACAGACAAGTCTCCGGGCTCGGGCTCGGTGGGTTCCCCCGCGTCCCTGCGCAAGGACATCGGGCGCTCCGAGTCGCTGCGCGTTGTCTCTCGCACCCATCGCATCTTCCGGCCCTCTGACCTGATTCACGGCGAGGTGCTCGGCAAAGGCTGCTTTGGCCAGGCCATCAAGGTGAGGCTGCGCAGCCACAAGTGTCACGAGCGGGAAGGTCTCAGCCCCCTGGGGTGGGGTCTCTCTCAGGATGTCCCCGATGGTGGCTCAACCCGTGTGCTTCCTGCCAGGTGACACATCGGGAGACAGGCGAGGTGATGGTTATGAAGGAGCTGATCCGCTTCGATGAGGAGACGCAGAGGACCTTCCTTAAAGAGGTGGGTGTTCCCTTTAATCCCCCATGGTTTGTGGGGATACACAAGAGGCATAACGCTGTCCTGGTCCTGTCCCCAACCCTGACATGGGATGTGAGGCACGGCACCTGGGATGGGTATGGCCAGGCACTATGGGGTGCAGGTAGCTCTCTGCCCATCTAATGGAGAGCACACAAGCTGCGGGGTCTGCGTGGTGGCTGTCCAGTTCCTCAAAGTGTTACAGGTCTGGGGGGTCCTGCAGGTGAAAGTGATGCGCTGCCTGGAGCACCCCAACGTGCTGAAGTTCATTGGGGTGCTGTACAAGGAGAAGAGGCTCAACTTCATCACGGAGTACATCAAGGGGGGCACCTTGAGAGGCCTCATCAAGACCATGGTGAGCACTGAGGGGCAGATCAGCCCCACCACCACCACACAGCCCTGGTGGGACTGGGAGACTCCTCTCTCTCCTCTCTCTCTCCTTTCCCTCTTTTCTCTCCTTTCTCTCCTCCCTTCTCTTCCTTTTCTTTCTTCTCTCTCTTTTCTCCCATCTTTGCTCTGGCAAATCCTCCCTCCTGCCCCCAGGACAGCCACTATCCCTGGAGCCAGCGGGTCAGCTTCGCCAAGGACATTGCTGCTGGCATGGTGGGTATCACCAGGAAATGGATGGGTGGGAAGGGATGCTGGTGGGTGGGGGACTGTGAGGTGGGGGTGCCCACCCCCTACTCTCATCCCATCCTTCCCCCAGGCCTACCTCCACTCCATGAACATCATCCACCGTGACCTCAACTCTCACAATTGCCTCGTGCGGGAGGTGAGTCCCACCTCAGTGGGATCCTTCCATGGCCCTGGTGTCAGCCCTCTGCATGGCTCCTCCCATGCCTCACCCCTCTCCATCCACCCAGAACAAGAGCGTGGTGGTAGCTGATTTTGGACTGGCACGGCTGATGGTGGACGAGAAGAACCAGCCTGAACATCTCAAGAACCTGAAGAAACCCGACCGCAAGAAAAGATACACGGTGGTGGGGAACCCGTACTGGATGGCTCCCGAGATGATCAATGGTGAGCCTGGCAGTGGTCCCAGAAGGGGGGGACAAGGTCAGCCAGGCCTCTGTCCCCAAGCAGGGGACACTTGGTGGGCTATGCTGACCCATTTCTCCTTACAGGGAGGAGCTATGATGAGAAGGTGGACATTTTCTCCTTCGGTATTGTCCTCTGTGAGGCAAGTACCCTTGGAGCTGGGGGGTCTCCAGCTGGGGTTCCGCCTTGTGGTTGGGTTCTTTTCTCATTGTGTTTGGGGTCTCCCCATGGGACTGGGGTCCCCCTGTGGTGCTGAGTCCAATCCTCCCCCCTGCTCTCTCCCAGATCATTGGCCGGGTGAGCGCTGACCCTGACTATCTGCCTCGCACCACTGACTTTGGCCTCAACATCAGGGGCTTCCTGGACCGTTACTGCCCCCCGGCTTGTCCCCCCAGCTTCTTCCCCATCGCCGTCTGCTGCTGTGACCTGGACCCCGAGAAGCGGTGAGTGCTTGGGGACCCTCCCCTGGGGGACCACTGGCACTAGTGGCAGGGGGACATGGGGCCAACAGGGCTGCCCTGTGTCCCCCTTCTTGCTCAGGCCATCCTTCAGCAAGCTGGAGCAGTGGCTGGAGACCCTCCGCATGCACCTGGAGATCCACCTGCCTCTGAGCTCCCAGCTGGAGCAGCTGGACCGGGTCTTTGGGGAGACGCACCGACGGGGTGAGGGGGGACTGCCTGCACCCCCCCGGTAGGATCCCCCCACCCACACCAGCTCCGAAGTCACAGGAGAAGGAGCTGCCTCTGCTACCAGCATCTCTTCCAGCTGCCACCACTCCCAGGGCTGGATCCCTGGGGCTCCCTGGATGAGCCCCCCCCACCCTGTCCCCTCCGCACGGGGCTGCCCACATCTCTGCCCACACCATCCCAGGAGCTGGCTCTCCCCAGGGCTGAATCCCCCTGTGCATCCCCAACACGCCATAGCTGTTACCCCTGGACAAGCCTGTCTGGCCACACTGCAGGGACCGTCCCCCTGTCCCCTTTCCTTCCCCCCCAGCTCACTTCCCCTCTGCACACCTGGGAGCTGCGCAGCCCCTGCAACCCCCAAGCCCTGGCAGCTCCCTCGTACACAGCTGCAGCCTCACGGCAGTGCCTTGGCTTTCCATGAACTTGCACTGCAACACAGGAGGGACCCCTGCCCCCCCCAGTTCCTCAAGAGGGGGCTACACAGTCCCTGGCCCCCAGGAGAGCCCAGATCCTGGGACAGCCCTGTAGCAATGCCCTCCTCCTTGGCCAGCCCCTCACACTGCTTCTGCTAGCACCCTGGGCTTGGGGGCTGCCGGTATCCCTGGCCGAGTGAGGGGTCCCTGGTGGGGGGGGCACAGCCCTGTGGCATGGGGACAGGCACAGAGCGGTCCCTGCTGTCCCCCACATCCCCGCTGCCTGTGCTAACCTGTGACTTCGCATCCCTGGAGATGGTGGCAGGTGATCTGGAGGGATGCAGCTCATCTCAGTCCCCTTGACCTGGGGTGTTTGCAGTGGGCTTGCGCCACATGGTGCTTTTCATGCTCTTTATTCAGGTTCATTTTTCTGTAAGATATTTAAAGAAGAGTTTGTATTATTTTTTCATACAACGTAGCGTTTGCCATTTGTCACTGCCTCGGTTCTGCTTTCCCAAAGGGATGAAACTGTGAAGCCTCTCCACGCACTTTTGCCCAGGAAGTCCAAGGTGACATCCTCTTGGGAGGCGGGAAGGGAGCTCAAAACTGTGATGTACCCTGAGCTGTGAGTCAATAAATCCTTCCCTGCTCGCTGCCCAGCCTGCTTGGGAATTGCTCGCCTCCCCCGGGGGGGCTGGGAGCTCATGGGGAAACTGAGGCAGGAGGGGGCTGGACTGTCCACTCAAGGCAGTGTGGTGGTACCATATTTGGTGGCATCTCCCAGACTTGGTCATCTCTGTGGTGGAAGCACTACTGTCCTCTTTCATGTTCCCAGCCCATCGTGAGTGCCTCCCCAGCCCTGGGACTGATACCAGCCCTACCTGCACCATCTGTCCATGTCCCCAGGACCAGCAAGGCCATGTTCCCTCCCTGCCTGGATGTCCCCACTGTACCCCACACAGTGGCATTGCCCAGCATGGTGACAGACAGGTCATGGAGCTGCATGACCATGGGCACCATGAAGCAGCTTTGCCTCCAATGTTAAACAGGCCCCAGGGGACAGTGAGGTGGCCCATGGCCATCCCATGCTGTGTTGTCCTCAGCTTCCTAAACCAAGCTCTTAGGGAGTGGGGGGGGAGTGGGGACAGTTTATCATGGGGTTCACCATGGTGCTCATCCTCTTCATTCTGGGAAAATGAATAGACCCAGCTTGGAGGTTGTTCAGCTGCTTCAGAGATGGGAAGGTGCAGCCTCCCTGCTTGTCTGTTGCCTCTGCCTGTCAGGGTAGCTTTCCGTATGAATCCTTCAGGGCTTTGTCCCCTGGGACATTTTATTTGGAAGTGCTCCGTTCTCCATGACATTCCTCAGCACAGCCTCTGTGCTGGGAAGGCCCCAAAAACTGGGGGGTTGCGACCGAAAGAACTGAAAATAGAGATTCTCATGGTGGTTGCAGAAAAGCATCTGAACATGTGGCCTCTGAACCTGCCAGCAGCTGACCCCTAGCCCCCTCCATGTCCAGCAGACACTGTGTGGCCCAAATCTCCCCCCCTCCCACTGAACCCTCCTGGTGCCAAAGCCACCAGGACCCCCAGTGATGTTGGGACAGTGCAGTGTGGAGGCAGGGGGGAGCACGCAGCCCCCCCTTGAGTGGAGGCAGCAAGCAGGCAAGGGGTTAACCTCCCCACAGCCTCCGGATGCAGCATCCTGGGCTGGGCCCTTTCCATCTTGTTTTGGTTTGGAGGAATAAAAGCTTTGGCAGCAGCAGAGCCACTTCCCAAAATAACTCAAATGACCTTCCCTGGTAATTACAGAGCTCTGGTCCCCGGTAGCAGCTTGCGGTGGCTTCTTGGCCCTGCTGTGCTGTACCAGGACCTGATAATGCTGCTGCCAGCTGGGGTGAGGGGGACTGGGGTTCTCTGGGGACCTCTCAGCAGCACCAGTCTCCCTCAGCATCACCAGAGGTCCCCTTGCATCATCCCCCGGCCAAGAAAAATGCAGTCCCTTGCATCCCCCCTCCTGCTTGCGGCTGATCCCTTCAGCTTTTAATGCCCTATTTAAATCCCAGCTGCAGCCTGCAGATCTCAGTGGCCACCAGGCTCCCAGAGTCAGGCCCTGGCAAGTCAGCATCTGCTCCAGGCTCTGCCCACCAGCACGGCTGAGAACACCCAGCTCATCACAGCAGTGCCCGGCTTGCCCTCCCACACTCTTGCAGCACTTCTTGAAGGACAGGGAGAGACAAGGCTGAGCTTCTGGAGCCCTCAAGCTGATAATCCATAGTAATCTTGGAGGAAAGCACTCAGTCAGGGGATTAAAGATGCAAACAGTGGCCCTGGCCTACCTGCCCCTGCCCGTGGTGCTGCCTGCAGCCCCCTGCCTGAAACTGAGCAAGGAAGGGCTGCCAGGTCAGCAGGCTCACTGCCCAGCCTCCCTGGATGGATGGGGTCCAGGTGGCTGCTGGGGCTCCACCACACTGTGTTGAGCCTAAATATTTAAATATTCCTTATTTAAAGGAATAAAGGGAACACAGAGCCACCTGGAAGCAGCCTGTCCCTGTAACAAAGGGGTGGAGGGTCTCAGTGGGAGTCTCTGGGTGGGGTTTGGTCTGGCTTTTGCTGCTGGGAAATTACCACCAGATTCATTTTATGGGTAAGGAAACTGAGGAAGGGAAGAGGCATGCTCTGGAGACACAAGTAACCTTGCCACCCCCAGCATGGGATGCATTTGTGGGAGATGAGAACAGCATGGATGGTTGCTGGGCTGGGAGACTGAAATCTACAGCCGGCTGAGCCTCTGCCAGCTGCTCTCTGTGGGGAGAAGCCACCACCAGCCAAGGCTCCCCAACCCCTTTCACCACTGGGACACAAGCACCCCAGGTCACCCTGGCCGTGCCAGTGTCCTCCCCTGCCCTCAGTGGGGATGGGGGACACAGTCACGTGCCACTGGCACTTGCTGCCTCTGAGAGCACAACCTGGGGCTATTGGCATCCTGGGCTGTAACACCCTGGATAGGCTGGGCATGGGAGCATGGCTGTGGACCACAGGGTCACTGGCTCCCTGTGCCAGGTTCCCAGCCCACCAACCAGTGCCATCTGAACCGAGGTAGAGCTGTGAACAGGACTGCCCAGTGTCAGCCCTGGGAAAGTCCCCAGGAAGGGGAAAGCAGGCTGAGATTTTGCAGAAGGAGCACTGGGAAAGAGTAGGATTAAGTGCCCCATGCCCAGTGCAGTCCCCAGTGCTCGATGTGTTATGCCAGGATATTTGCCTGGAGCGTGGTTCCCAGTACCAAACACCCACTAACAGATACCCTGTGCCCAGTGCTCCCAGTACCCAGGGACTGGTACCAGACAGCACCAGTGCTGGTGCCTGCTGCCAGGTCACTCCCTGGTGCTGGGGCTGTCACCTGTACGGAGACTGATGCTGGGGACTTTTACACATTGTGACCAGACCCTGTCCCTGCTCTCTGGGGCACCGTGCTGCTGTCACCAGGGCAAATCATAGAATCATAGAATTGGCTGGGTTGGAAGGGAGCTCAGAGATCATCAAGTCCAACCCTTGATCCACTCCCCCTGTGGTTCCCAGCCCATGGCACTGAGTGCCACATCCAGGCTCTTTTGAAATATCTCCAGGGATGGAGAATCCACTCCTTCCCTGGGCAGCCCATTCCAATGTCTGATCACCCTCTCCGTAAAGAAATTCTTTCTAATATCCAACCTAAACCTCCCCTGGCACAACTTGAGACCATGCCCTCTTCTCTTGATAAAAGTTGCCTGGGAGCAGAGCCCAACCCCCCCTGGCTCCAGCCTCCTTTCAGGGAGTTGTAGAGAGCGATGAGGTCTCCCCTGAGCCTCCTCTTCTCCAGGCTGAACACCCCCAGCTCCCTCAGCCTCTCCTCACAGGACTTGTGCTGGATCCCTTCCCCAGCCTGGTTGCCCTCCTTTGGACCTGCTCCAGGACCTCAATCTCCTGCCTGCCCTGAGGGGCCCAGAACCCGTTCCCGGTGGAGCTGTTCTGTCCCCAGCACCCCCTGCCCGGTACCCAGGGACACCGAGCCTGCTCCTGCTGCCCCCTGCCCGCTGCTCAGCTCCTGCTCCCACTCAGTGCCCGGTGCTGGGTGCAGAGTGCCCGGTCCCGGTGCCGGTGGTTCCGAGGAGCCGTCCCCGCCCCTCCCGCCGCCCCGCCCCGGGCCCCCCCGCCCCCGCCGCTGCTATTTCTGTTAATTCCCGGCGGCGGGCCCGGCCGTGCCGATCGGCAGCCGCCTCTCCCAGACGGCGCTGGGCGCCGCAGCCATGGTAAGGCCGGAGGCGGGGGAGACCGGGCCGGGTTGCATCGCCCCGCGGGGCTCGGGCCCGTTCCCGCATCCCGGTGCCCTCTGTGAAGGTGATGGTGCGGCGGAGGCGGAGCGGGCCGGGTCTCCGGTGCCGCAGCGGGGCAGGGGTAGGGGTGGGGGGGGGGTACGGGCAGCCAGGTAGCACCTGCCCGGTCCCGGCCTTGGGGGAAATGGGGACCGGGGACCCCCCGTCTGCCTCCCCTCCCCGCGGCATCGGGGCGGGCGCATCCCGGAACGGCACCTGCGTGTCCCTGAGGCACCCCCGGGCTGTCCCTGCGGGCCTGGCTCTCGGGGAGGCTCCCAGCCGAACCTCGGTCACCCCGCTGGGCCTTTGGCTGGTCCCCCCCGGGTGCCGTGATGCCCAGAGCTGCTCCGGAGCCATCGCTGCGGTCACCAGCAGGGTCCGGAGCTGAGCGGCCCCCCCCGGCTCAGGCTCAGCCCCTCCTGCAGCCCGCCTCCTGCTTGTCCCTGTTTCCTGGTGACAGGTCCCCAGGAGCCGCTCACCGGAGCCGTGGCCCCGTGGGGACCGCGGGACACACACACCCACAGCCTGTACCCGGCGTGGGGGTGGAGATGGAGTCGTGGCCATGGCTCACGTGGCAGCAGGGACAGCTGGCCTTGGTGGGGACCGTCGTGGCCATCCTTCCCTGGCAGCTGCCGTGGGAACAGGACCATGGGATTCCTCCGGAGCAGGACACAGTGAAATGAGATAGGAGGGGGAGTGGTGAAGGGTGTCACAGCTAGCTCTGGCCGGTATCTTCCTGAAAGGCTCCAAACCGTGGCTTTTGGACAGATCCAGGCTTGGAAACATCCCAGGGGAAGGGCAAGGGTGACAGTCTCAGCTGAGTGCAGAGAGGAGCTGGGTTCCCTTGGCCATGGACTTTGGTTGAGCTGGAAGGGGTGTGGACACATCCAGAAGCACACACGGAGGTGGAGCTAGTCCTGCTGACACTGGTCCCACATCCCTCTGTCCCCAAAGTGCTCACCTGGAGAAGTGGGATGAGCGATGCTCTCCTTTGGCATCTGCTACCAGCTCTTAGCGGGCTGGATCTTGCCTGTTGCCATGTGCTGTCACCACCTTATTTCCAGCCTGGACAAGCCCCACTGTCACCGGCTTGAGAACCACCACATGTGCTTCCATCCTGGGGTCCCTGTGGGAACACTCAGGTCCTTCAAACTGCAGGATTCCCTGCAGGAAAGGAGCTGGGGCACCCAGAGATGTTTCAGAAAGGTTCTTGTGCTGAGTACCTGCCCAGATGGTGCTGACACCCTGCCCAGAGCCCCCAAATGCTGCTGCCTGCCCCTGAACCCATGGGGAGCTCCGCATCCTGCTCCTCTTAAAGCTGTTGTTGGACTCAGTTTCCCAACTGGGTGCTGCCAATGGCGTGGGAAGGGGAAGACAGGGGTAAGAAGCTGTTTACAGCTGGTGGGAGCATCCTCTGAATCTGGAGACAGGTTGGAGCAGGTGCAGCTCCAGGTGTCCCAGGGAAGAGCCATCCTGGTCCTGGCAGAGCTGGGCTTTGGTGGGGAGCACAGTGCCAATGTCCTGTGTGAAGCTTTGGGGACAGGTTATTTGTGTTCGAGGTGCTCAGCTGTCAGGCTGCAGTGTAGAGGTGTGTGCTGTGCCATGGGTGGCACACTCCAGCTGTCACCTGAGTGCCACCTGAGGTGCTTTGAGTGGCACCTTTGAGTGGGCTGGGGACACCTCAGCCAGTCTGGCTGTGGGGACAGCACCTCACTGGTACATTCCCTTCCTTTCCCTATAGAAACGGACACATCCCATGGGAATGTGGCACCCTGCAGAAAGATGCTAGTAGGCTCAGGCTTGGTCTGCTGCCCTGGTGCCCCACTCTGCCACGGTCCTGTGGTTGTCACCATGTGGGGAAAGTGTGATACTGTGTGACAGGTGGGAATGTGGCCTAGCATGTCACTGGAGCTGCCAGGCCAGTGACAGTCCCAGCCCTGAGTGCTGGCTGCTGCGCAGCAAGGCGTGTAATCTGCTTACAGGGACACTGGCACTGCCCGAGGCTCTCCCTGCAGTAAATCCCTGCTCCTACTGGAGTGTGGGGTGGGATGGTTGGAAAGGGGTGCACGTTACAGGGGAACTGTGCTAGCAGCAGGCAGGAGGGATTTGAAGGGTGAGGGGCTGGCCAGGGGGGGGATTGCTGCAGCCCCCAGTAGGTGGGGAAGGGGCTGCAAAGCTACTGAGGAGGTGTGGTGTCAGCCAGGGGTGGTGGCACTGCTCTCCTGAGACAGGGCTAAAGCAGGGACAGCTGTGGCTGGCTGGGGACAGGGAGGTCATTGCCACTGGCATTGGGTGGCTTCAGAGCTGGGTGTGGGGAAATGTGGCACTGGGGTGAAGAGTGTGATTGGGATCCAGGGATGTTTGGGAGTGGCACAGAGGCATCCAGACCTCTCTGTATCTGCAGGATCACAGTTCATTGCACCTGTCCCTGCATCAGCTGATGCTTCAGGGCTCTTTAGTGCTTTCCTGGTGAGAAGAGCCCTTCCACAGCTGGGCAGCCCTGGCTCTGCACCCAAGCTTCTCTGATGCATCTCGACATGCATCAAGGTGAATCGCTGTTCCTGGTGAGCTGCAACTGTGACAGCTCGGGTACCTCAATGCCACCCATGGTACCATTAACCCTTTGCCTCCCCAACAGTGAGCTGGGGAAGTCAAAGCAGACCACTGGAGCTTCTGCCAGGGATCCTCCTGGTGGGCATCATCTCTGCTTCTCCTAGCCCAGGGTTGGGTCTTAGCCAGTCAGAGCCATGACTTGGAGCTGTGTGGGGAAATTTTAACTTCTAGGTGCAAAAGTGTTGAACTTTCTAACAGTCTTTCATGGAAAGTTTGTGTTCTCCCCTCAAAGAGGCTGCAGGGACCTGCTGGGGCACCTGCAAGCACTCCAAAGTGAGAAGTGAGGACTGGATGTGCACTAGGGTGGAGGTTTTTTGTTGTTGTTTTGTTGTTTGGTTTTTTTTTTTGTCGTGGGATGGAGGGTTTTGCCCTGGGATGAATGTGTTTCAAAGGGCTGGATATCCTCCTCCCGGGCTGTAGCCAAGCTATGTGCTCAACTCAGAGGAGCTGGTGGTAATGGAAGTCATCATGCAGCCCCTCAGGACCTTCCTTGACACCTCCTTGGGCAAGAATGCTTTGCTGGTTGCTGGTATCTCAACAACCCCACAGCCCTCCCCCCCCACCCCACTGCTTCCCACTGGTCCTGTCTCCCACAGTGGGGGCTGTGCCTGGGTGCTGTGGGCACCGGGGCCACGCTGACTGCCCAGGGTGGGGTTATGATAATGCAGCTCTCTAGCTCCTCACCCCTCAGCACAGCCGCTGTCACTCAGCATCCACTCCCAGCCACGGTGACACCAGCTCTGCCATGGCCACCTGCCCTCAGCTACCACCTGGAGAGGAGGTACAGGGGCAGTGTCTCCCTCAGCAGGGACAGGGAGGGGACAGACGGGGACAGGGGACTTGGGATGTGCCACAGGTGATGCTGTGTCCCCGGGACAGCCTTGTTGGGGGATGAGCTCATTGCAGGCCACCAAAGACACGGCGCAACCCTCCCCGTATCATAGCATCACCAGGGCTGTCTGCTTCTCTGGGGTGGGGGGCAAGGGGATGAGGGGGAGCCTTGGAAGCCTGGAGCACTGTGGCATGGGGGCTGGTGGTGACGTGCTTGGTGGTGGCAGCATCACCTCCCAGCCTCGTGTGACCCCTGGCTGGGCTGTGGTGGGGGCTGGTGCTGAGCTTCCCTCAGGTCAAGGTTGGTGAGGAGAAAGATGCTGTGGTCTCAGAGACCTGCTGAGCACTATGGATGCATGAGGGGAGGGGAAGGGTGGGACACCTATAACCCCTGCCATGGGGGGCACCTGCTGCCCCTCTTGCCTGGCACCGTGCCCTGCCCTGCCCCCCCTGCCACCGGCCATGGGGGTACCAGGGAGCAGACGTGTGAGATCACAGCCCCGCAGAGAAGTGACCTTGTTTCCAGCCCACTAACTCAGCACATCTCTCCTTGCCGCCGGCGTGACTGCCCTGTGCTGAGAGAGCAGGGACAGGGGCTGTGGGGACAATGCTTTCCCAGGGGGATCTCTTGTCCTGAAACCCTGATCTGTGGGGTGACTGACCCCCAGGTGTGAGCCTGCAGGGTCAGGGGTTCTCCTAAGGCCCTGTGTGCCCCCATTTGGGGGTGGTCTTGTTGTCCATGGGGCTGGCAGTTGTCGTGTCACTGTATCGGGGATGCCAGGCTGGGTCCCACCAAGCCACTGCCAGACATGTCCTTGGGAATACATCCTTGGATTCTCCATCCCTGGAGATATTTAAAAAGAGCCTGGATGTGGCACTCAGTGCCATAGTCTGGTAACTGCAGCGGCAGTGGTCAAGGGTTGGACTTGATGATCTCTGAGGTCCCTTCCAACCCAGCCAATTCTATGATTCTGTGATCTCGTGCTTGTAAACAGGACGTGGAGCTGTCCCAGTCCCACTGTCCCCACGGGGTCACCAGTATGGGAGCTGCTGCACACAACCCCCAGCCCCTTCCTGGGTGCCATCCAAAGGTGCTACCTGCAGCAGCCACCCCAGGGCAAGGGGGTGTCAGGGACCTGGTGGAGGAACGGGCACAGGCTGAGAATACCTGCGGGGGGGGTGTCTGTAGCTCCTTTGGATGACGGGTGTCCCTGTTCTCCCAAACCCTTTGCACATGGATTGTTGATGGCCTGGTGTCAGGTCCCCTGCCTGGGCTGTCCACTGGGACTGCAGGGATGGTCAACTCTTGTGCTGTCACCCATGCTGAGACCCTGCCAGTGGGCAAGCAGGAGGTCACAGGCCAGTGTCACCTGCCACTCCCCAGCTCTGTCTCCCCTGCCACTGCAGTTCATCTCTTCTTGCTGTCTTTCCCTCCCCCTTGGTGTCTCCTCTGCATCCTCCTGGAAGGCCATGGGGTGTGTAGGGGCCCTGGCTACCCCAGAAGACCCCGAGGAGCAGAAGGGTGCCCAGGGGATAGGTTCCTGTCCCCCAGTGTGCCAGGAGCCAGCTGTCATCCCTGTGCCACAAGCTGTAAGCATCCTGGGTGCATGGGACCGTGGCTATCCCCGTTGCCATGTCCTTGCCTGTCCCCATGGCTGTCCCCAGGGTAGTGGGTCTTACCCTGGAATGGCCACGTCCCCGTTCTCCTCCCGTCTCTGCCATCCTTGGGGTGCATGTGTCTGGTTGCTGTGTCCTGGGGACTCATGAGGCCAAGTCAGGTGATGCCATCTGAGGCTGGAATGGCTGCCATTGGTGTCACCTCTTCCTTTGATCCCCAGATAAAGCGTTTCCTGAAGGAGGACTCAGAGGAGGCTGAGCTGACCCAGTTCCTGCGGGATTGCCCACCAGCTGACAGCTCCAGGAAGGGGGAGCCTCCAGAGAGCAGGCGGGAGCCCAGCCACCCCTCCAGTGGCTTGGGCAGGGTCCCCCTCGATGAACCTGCTAACGAGAGGGACACCAGGATCTTCTCCCAGTCTCGGCCCTCGGATTTCCAGCAGCACATCTCTGCCCCCCCACCCCCCAGCCCCAACCGCCCACGGAGCCCCTGGGGGCAGCTGGACCCCTATGACTCCTCGGAGGTGCAAGATGTGTTTGTTGGGAGGGGATGTGGGGCAGGGGGATGCAGGAGTCAGGGTGGGGGGGGTGTCCCAACCCTCCCAACACAAGGATCTTGGGCAGGCTGGGCCATGTTCCACATCACTCCTCCACTGGGGGACCCTTCGAGGGGGGACAGAGGGAAGGATGGGGGGTGAGGTGGGATTGCGATGTCCCCTGTACCATGTCCCTTCTTCCTGTAGGATGACAAGGAGTACGTGGGCTTTGCAACGCTGCCCAACCAGGTCCATCGGAAGTCAGTGAAGAAGGGCTTCGACTTCACGCTCATGGTGGCAGGTACTGGGGGGGCTGCTGACCCTGCCTGGGGCCCCAAAAGCCACGGAGCAGTGTGGGGTACCGAGTGCCTCCCCTCACCTTTGTCCTCCTTGTCCCAGGGGAATCTGGGCTGGGCAAGTCCACCCTGGTCAACAGCCTCTTCCTGACAGACATGTACAGAGACCGCAAGCTGCTGAATGCTGAAGGTGAGGCAGGACAGTCCCAGCTGTCACCCCTGCTGTGTCCCGGGGTGTCCCCGGGGATGTGAGGGGTGGCAGAGCCCTGTGCTCCCCTCCCAGAGGGTTGCAGCCCCTCTCCCTGCCCATCCAGGCTTCTCTGGGTATCCGAAGCTGCACGTTGCCATGCCAGCTGCCTGCCTGTGCTGGGGACTGCTTCAAGGCAGCAGGGAAGCCCCTGCCTGGCAAGGGGACATCCCACAGGGGCTTTGTCCCTGCCAGGAAAAGGAGCCCCAGCTTGCTGGGGACTGGCTGAAGCCGCAGCAAATCTGGGAGGATGTTGACAGTTGGGGTCCAGGGCACAGGTCTGGGTCAGCTGCAGACAGTTTTGGAATTAAAGTTGCCCAAATCTCCAGGAGGTAGAGGCAGTTGATTGATTTGTTTTGAGGCAGTTTCTTGATTTGTTTCCGTTGCACAGAGCAAAAGCCAAAGCACGTGGCCACGTGCACGTGGTGCAGTGAGAGCATCCCTGGGGACACGGGGAAGGATCCTGGGGGTGGAGGGGAATGTGCAGAGCTGGAAGGTCACAGGAGGGGTAGAGGGAGCCACAGATGCTCCTGCCAGGCCCCAGTAGCCTTCCCCATGCTGCCGGAGCTGGGCTGTCACCCAGGGAAGGGTACAACATTAAGAGGCTGGGGGATGGAGCATCCTCTCCGGGTGCTGGTGCTTGCAGGGTCTGATTCTGCAAAGTCACCCCAGCCCCCTAAGGTGGAGGGTGACAGCTGGGGGCTGCAGCATCTCCACGTGTCAGTCCCATTGTTTCTTGCCCGGGGCATCCCCTGCTGTCCCTGTGTCTCCTGCAGAACGCATCACACAGACCGTGGAGATCACCAAGCACGTGGTGGACATCGAGGAGAAGGGTGTCAAGCTGCGCCTGACCATCGTGGACACTCCAGGCTTTGGCGATGCTGTCAACAACACCGAGTGGTGTGTCACCTGGAGGGGTGGCAGTGATGCCACCGTGGGTGCCAGTGGCTCCAAAGCTGGGATGCCAATGGCTCCTCAGGGGGGGATGCTGAGCCCTGGGAGGTGTTGAGTATCCAGGGAATGACTGGGTGGGGGGTCCTGCAGGGGACACTTATGTCACCTCCCTGTCCCCACAGCTGGAAGCCAGTGGCTGACTACATTGACCAACAGTTTGAGCAGTATTTCCGTGATGAAAGCGGCCTCAACCGGAAAAATATCCAGGACAACCGTGTCCACTGCTGCATCTACTTCATCTCACCCTTCGGCCACGGGTATGAGCAGCTCCTGCCTGTGCTGCTGGGAGAGGGGGAGCTGGGGAAGAGGCTCAGTGGGATGGTGCTCCCTGGGCTCTCCCCACAGGCTTCGGCCCCTGGATGTGGAGTTTATGAGAGCCCTGCACCAGCGGGTGAACATCGTGCCTGTGCTGGCCAAGGCTGACACCCTGACCCCTGCTGAGGTGGAGCGTATGAAGAACAAGGTACAGGGAGATCAGCCAAGCCTGGAGCAGTCCCTGGAGCTGGGGTTGCCCTGGGGGAATTGGGTTGATTCTTGGCTGAGGGCCATCTCTCCATCCCCTGCCAACACTTTGCTATGGAGCATCTTCCATGTTCAGAGCACTCTAAAGAATCATGTTGCCCACATGGCCACCAAATACACATCTCCCTGAGCCTCAGCTAGGGGCTGCAAAGGTCTGGGGAGGAAGGTGGTGTCCAGTCCATGACATTAGTCTGGGAGGGACAGGCTTTTGTAAGTCCTTGAGGAACATTGGCACTGTATGGTGCTTCCCACCCCCTTACTGAGGACCAGAGTCCTGCCCTCAGTGCAGCTCTTTGCCCCCAGATCCGGGAGGAGATCAACCAGTACAGTATCCGCATCTACCAGTTCCCTGAGTGTGACTCAGATGAGGATGAAGAGTTCAAGCTGCAGGACCAGGCAATGAAGGTGGGTCTGGCTCCTCTAGCAGGGGTTGGGCTCTTTTCCCAGGCAACTATCAGCAAGACAAGAGGGCATGGCCTCAAGTTGTGCCAGGGGAGGTTTAGGTTGGATATTAGAAAGAATTTCTTCATGGAGAGGGTGATCAGCCATTGGAATGGGCTGCCCAGGGAAGCAGTGGATTCTCCATCCCTGGAGATATTTAAAAAGAGCCTGGATGTGGCACTGAGTGCCATGGGCTGGGAACCACAGGGGGAGTGGATCAAGGGTTGGACTTGATGAGCTCTGAGGTCCCTTCCAACCCAGCCAATTCTATGATTCTATGATTCAGAGCTCCATGGCCAGGAGGACAAGTCATCCTTATGACTCTTGGGGTTATTCAAGGCTATGGCAACCCCAGAATGCTAGGGTCCCATGCCACCAAAGCCCCACAGATGCCACCTGCAACTTGGTGGGTTGGGGCTGGGGTGGAAAAGCCCAAGCCATGACTCTTGCCATACCACCTGAGGCTTTCCATAGCTCAGGCACAGGGATTATCTTGGCAAATGGGAGCTGTATACAGCCAAGAAGATGGATATGGGCCGTGAGGGACAGGACCTAGCCCTGCTGACCCCCACCATCCTCTTGCAGGAGAGCATCCCCTTTGCTGTAATCGGCAGCAACACAGTGGTGGAGGCCAAAGGCAGACGCATCCGCGGGCGCCTCTACCCCTGGGGCATCGTGGAAGGTAAGGCTGGGCCACGTCCCCAGAGTCCTGCTGGCCTTTTCTCTGCTCCATCTCTATGTGGATCAGGCCCGGGTGGTTTAGGGGGATGCAGGAGGCTGGCTATGGCCCCCTGACCTCAGGCTTCCCCCCAGTGGAGAACCCATCCCACTGTGACTTTGTGAAGCTGCGGACAATGCTGGTCAGGACCCACATGCAGGACCTCAAGGACGTGACACGGGAAACCCACTACGAGAACTACCGCACCCAGTGCATCCAGAGCATGACCCGCATGGTGGTGAAGGAGAGGAACCGCAAGTAGGGAGCTGGGAGGGGGCTGCTGGGCATGGGGAGGGGTGTAGGGGGAGGTGTCTCTGCTCTTTAGGGTGACCCCAGCCCATTGTGAGCAATGGTCTCGGGGCAGGGGGGTCGTAGTTGTGTGTGCTGGGCTGGGCAAAGGAGACTCTGCAATGTGGGAGGGAACCCCAGTGTGATGGGGGGGCCCTTCCTGTGCCACTGGGCTGGGACTGGCTGGGGGGGGGGGATGCTGCAGCAGCAGAGGGGACCCTGTGTCCTCCCAGGCCTGGATGTGTCCCAGGTGATACTCCAGCAGTGAGTGAGGGGGACCCCGAGTCCCTGCAGGCTCCGGGGATGGAGCAGGAGCCAGGCAAACAGCTGGAGCTGGGACTTTCCTGCCCATATCAGCTGGATTCACTTCACTAGCACCCCCTTTAGCTGCCCAAGGTGCTTGGGGGAAGCCCTTCGCCCCCATCACGTCCCTGGTGGGGTCTGGACTGGTGCAGAAGTGAGCAGTGGCTCTGGGGAGCTGTCAGGTGGGGCTATGAGTGGCTCTAAGCTGGTTTCTCCATACGTGCTCCTGGAGCAGGAGGCATCCCTCCTCCACACTGAGGCTCTGCTGCTCCGACTGCTGCGCTGACTGAGCCAGGGCCTGGCTGGGGCACTACTTGGCTCCCACCATCCTCCCCCTCGTATATAAAATACTTGCTGCTATCCAACCCTGTCTCGGTCCTTCTGTGCCCCTGCAAGGGCCAGGCAGAGGCTCCTGGGGAGAGCCAGCACTGTGGCCACTCACCTCTTGCTCTCACAAGTTGCCTTCGGGGTGCATGGAAGAGCTGTGTGTGCCAGCAGCATCCTCCTGCTCACCCTGGTGAGGTGGGGTTGTGGGGATGTGTAACTGTTTGATAGCACCCACCTTATCCCAGACACGGGCTGTCCAAGGGCAGGGCCACAGGTCTGGCAACCCTATCACACTGCCCTCCCCTGGGGATGTGGTTTTGGGGTGCAGGAGGCAGCAGCAGACAGTCCTCCCCAGAGTGGTGATGCTGCTTGCCCCATTGCTTCCCTCAAGCCCTGTCTTGCTGCCAGGATGGAAGGAGTTCAGTGCACTTCCCCATGGCAAGGAGCCATGACAACGGGTAGTCTCTTCCAAAGCAGCTCAAAACCTGGCCAAAACCCATGCCCTGCCAGGAGATGTTGGCACAGTCCCCCGAGCATGATGGGACCCTGCAGGGCAAGCTTTGGGGGGTGTGGGGTGTGTGTGCATCCCACCATGAAACATTCACCATATCCCTCACCCCTTGTTGTGTGGAGGGGCTGCAGTGGCACGTGGCAGCAGCATGTGTGACCCATGCCAGTTAGAGTGGTGGCATCCCAGTCACGTTGTCACCTGCTGCACATGGCACCCACGGGGACACAGCTGGGAGAGCTGGTCCCTCCCTCTTGCTAGAGGGGTGGGAGAAGCCATCGATTGTGCTGGGAGGGTTCTGCATGATGGGGTGGCTCCAGGGAGTGCCTGTGCTCCTTACCACAGGGGTGGGCTCAAGATGATGGATGGGAAAAGGGGTGCAGAGCATCCCTGGGGCTGGTTGGGCAGTGGAAGAGCTGGGGAGCCCATCCTGCAGTGGGGCTGGGGCTGTGGGAGAGGAAGGAGGTGCCAAATGCAACGGAGAAAATATTGGGTGAGGAGAGGCCAGCCCCAGCTGAAAGCACTGAGCAGGAAACTTCCCAGGTTGGGAAGCTGTGGAGAAAGGCAGGCAGGTTTCTGTGTCCTGGGGCACCCCTTGCTCCCTGGGTCCCTCTCAATCTGGTATGGCAGGTCAGGGGGTGCCGGAGTTTGGGGGAATGCCTGGAGCTGCTTGTATCCCCCCTGCATGAAAAAAAGGCTTAGTGTGATGCTGGCCAGGGGGCTGAGGGGCTGTGCAGGGCTGTGCAGGGCTGTGCTGGGTATCTGCAGGGTTTGTCTGCAGCCCACATGGGGCAGGAGGGGGGGGGATGTCACCTGAGGGCTGGGGTGGGGCTGTGGCAGCATCCTCACCTCCTGTCTCTGCCCACAGCAAGCTTACCCGAGAGAGCGGGACAGATTTCCCCATCCCTGTCATCCCCCCGGTGCCAGATGCGGAGACAGAGAAGCTGATTCGGGAGAAGGACGAGGAGGTGAGTGGGGGAGGGACCTGAGCTCTCCCTCATCACTCCTTGCATGTCCCCAGAGCCATCGGTGACACGGGTGTGAGGGGTCACCCTCCCTGCTGCTGAGTGTGGAGGTCCTGGAGGGGCAGCAGAGGGTTCCCTCGACAGCTGCAGGCAATCCCAGCCTCCTTGGGATGCTTACCCCAAATATATTTGCAAGGGATTTGGCATGGCCAGCATCCTCCCATGATATCTGCTCTGCTCCCTTCCAGCTGCGCCGGATGCAGGAGATGCTCCAGAAGATCCAGAAGCAGATGAAGGACTCACACTAGCCCCCTTCTTCCTCTCTCCCCCTCTCTCCCTCCCTCCCTCCCCCCCTCCCTCAGATCAGAAATGTTTACATCACGCTCCATCCCGGCCCCGCTGCGAGACTTGGTACCAACACCACACCTGCCACCTTAAGCTGCTGCAGGATTGCCTTATCCACCTGGCCAGTGCCCATCCCACGGGGACAGCGAGGGGACAGGGCACTGAGCCTGAGGGTCCCCTGTCCCTGCTCCCACACCAGTATGTAGACAGCTTTGTCCACCCTGAGCTTTGGCTTTCCCCCCGGGGCTCTATGGAGGCTCACCAGCCAGCCAGCTCCCCACATGGTGTCCCTTGTCCCCCTGTCACCTCAGGCTGTGTACTTACAGCCTTTACACACAGCTTGGCCCTCGCTTGAGGGAAGGAGGGAAAGGAAGGAGATGGTCCCTGTAGTGTCCAGTCCTGTGTTCTCAGCCAGGACCTTGTCCCCAGCCAGTGTTCCCCTTTGTGTCCACCCCGTGGCCCCAGGCAGTGGAGAGAGCCATGACATGGAGAGCCCTGGCCCTAGAGAAAGTCTCTTGAACCCCAAATCAGAGGCTGGGTCCCCAGGCTGGGTCCTCCTTGCTCTTGGCCCTGTAGAGCAATAATGAAGCACCCCTGGTACTTCCCAGCCACAGCAATAGCATTGGCCTGTATGGGCCCCTGGTGTCTCTTATCCCCGTGTGTCCCCAGGATGTCCCCATTCCTTCTGCTTCCTGGCAGAGCACCACTGTGTGACCCTCAAGGATGTTCCCATCCATATGGCTTCCAAGCAAAGCACTGCTGGGTGTCCCAATGTTCCTCCATGCTGTCCTCATGGGTGCTGCTGCCCTGCAGAATGCTGCAGCATGTCCCCATACTGCTGTCCTGCAGAGTACTATGTAGTGTCCCTGTTTTCCCCCCAGGATGTCCCCATCCCTCTCGCTGCCCTGTGGACCACTGTGTAATGCCCCTGGGGCTCTTCTCCCTGAGATATCCCCATCTGTGTTCCTTCCCACCTGCACATTCCTGGAGCAAGCCTGTGTCCACACCTCTTTGCCAGTGGCTTCAGGGAATCTCTGGGGAGATGGACCCAGACCTGTCCCCAGCTCTCTGCTCCCTCCTGGGTGCGGGAAAAGCTGGAGAGGGATGGTGGGGCTGCAGGGCAGAGGTAGAACTGGGAGCAGTGGGCTTGCTGGGATGTGTCCCCTCCCCAGCAGGGTCACCCAAGCCAGGGCCCTCCCAGGGGCATCCAGCCAAGGCTACTGGGGCTGTGTCCGTCCAAGACTGTGAGTGCTGGGGTGTGCTGGGTGTCTGACATGAGGTATCCCTGTGCCCCCTGGGCCAGGTGGAGGGTCCCTTAGCCCCCCTGGGCAGGGCCCTGCAAGCTGCATTAGTGCTTTCCTTTTTTTTTAATCTTGCTATTTTCTTACAGAAGTACCAAGCTTCGCATGATGGCCACAGAGGCATTTATTAAAGGCTGAGCAGAGTTTAGGTTTATAAATTCTTATAGAGCTAGTGGAAATATTTTTATCCCTCCACAACCGTTCTCAATAAATATGGCTTAACTGGCTTGTCTGCAACCTCAAGACTTCTGGGTGGGTGGTGGGCACCCACGTTCCCTAGCAGGGGAGGTGTACCCCCACCTGCTGGCTGACCTTGCTCCCCAGCAAAGGCTGAAATGCCTCAGGACATGAAGATCTTCTCCAAAGCTCTCCAGGGTCTTTTTCTTTTCTTGCTCCCGTGTACATCAGAGCAGGGAGAAAGGGGCAATGCAGCACCACTCTGCTCTTCATTTCACCAAACACAAAACACATTTGCTGCCTCTCTGCTCCTCAACCTTCAGGCCATCAGAATACTTGCAGCTGGGACATTCTCCTTGTGGATATTTACATTCTTTAACACCTTCCCAACTCCACTTCCAGACCCAAGCTGTCTGCAGCTAAGTCAGTTCCCACATCTTTCAACCACACTCAATTTATTGTTGCAAAATGGTTTTACAGAGAAACAGACCTATCAAAAGAGGAGCTGTGGTGGTGGGCTTGGGGAGCTTCAGTGACACAAACTCTCCCCTGTTATGCTAGATCCAGAACTAGTGATTTTCTCTTATGTCTGACTTGACTTGAGTCTACAAGTGAGCTGCAAGGACACTGATCATCACTCCTCAAGCTGTGGCATCCTGACTGAGCTGGCCCTGCAATGCTCACACCCGTGAGGGTTGGGCACTGCCTGCCCCCTGCCCACAGCCCTGCCTGTACCCCCAGCTGACTCCTGGCAGATGCTTTTCTCTTCCTTCCTTGAGCCACAGTCTCTCAGGGAGCAGTGTATAAATTTGCTCTCCACAAGGAACCAGGTTTCCAGCTTGGGAAAGTCCTCCCGGGGCATGGCAGGGAAGGGAGAAGTGGCAGCCAAAGCCAGAATGATCCTCTGGAAGCCAGCTGGGCTTCTGGGGTGGCTGGCATAAAAAAAATGACTGTCCCTGTGGAAACAGGCTGGGCAGTCAGGGCTGGAGGATGATGGAGCATCCTGCCCTCACCAAAGCTGCTGCTCCAAGCAGGAGCCTCAGTCCCACGGCAGCCTGGCCCAAGAGTGAGACCCAGCAAGAGCTGTTCAGGGATCTGGATGCTGCAGACAGGCCCAGCTCTGTCTCTTTTGCTATTTATTGCAGGCAGACTCAGTGGCCTTTGCACGTGGTGCTGTCTGTGGGATCTGGAGGGTGGGAAGGAGCCCAGCAGTGCCCCTACCACCTCACCTTGGCTGCAGCAGTGGCTTTGTGGGTATCCCAAGACCACGAGCTCTATGGTACAGTTCAGCCATCTCATCCAGGATCTCCAGGTGCACAGGCAGGTGGGCCAACCCCTGGGACCCAGGGAGCCACAGCCTGTCACCCCTCCGAGCCCCAAGGGTCCCCTCCATCCCCTTTCCCCACCAGAAACAGAGCAAAGGCAATTTCAGGGTACACCTACACCCAAACACACCATTGCTTGCCTGGAAACTGCCATTCCATATACCAAGAGGAATCTATTACCATCTGGACAGGTCCTTCAGAAATTTGAGTTTATTTGTCAGGGAAAAGCTGTGCAGGGAGTCAGGGTCCTGCTGAAACCAGCAAGAACAAACCAGCTCCCAGTACTGATCTTCCTTTTGATGCTTATCAAATTTCTCTTATACTTATTCTTCCCTTACACTTATTGGTTGATAAATAAAATCAAGGTCCCTCTACCAGAAAAAAATCCTTAATATTTGCAGAAATAGACTTTATAAGATCCTAGAGCACAAGTCATAAATCAGCTTAGATTAAGTTTCTGTAAATCAGGGTCTTTAACCTGCAGCCATCCTGCTGTGCTCTAGGTGTTGAACATGAAAACAAAGTAATTATAAGATTGTGAAATCAAGTATTACCAACACAATGCATCTGGGACTCTTACTCAGCAGCTTATTTGCATTACACATTAGTGCTAGCTGCCAGTCACAAGCTAAATATCAACATTACCTCTTGAGTTCTTCACAAAGTATGCAGGAAGAGATGGGTGTTCAAAAAACAGCAATTATGGGTTCTCACACACAAGGAATCTTGCCAACCTGTCCATGCATACAGAGATCTCCAAAGTCAGGCTGCAGATACATGGAAATACAGTCATTATGGCACTAAACTTCCCTAGGCAGCAATTAAACATTATAGATTACCTTCAGGGGAGAAAGCATTTCAAAATGGGTAAAATGATTCAAGAATCTGTTTTGCTGGCCCTCAGCAAAACTCAGACTCAACAGTGGCAAGTCCTTCCAAAATATTACCAAAGAAATATTAATCCAGCCTTGGACAAGCTCCTGTCACTACAGCACTGCAGAAATTGGCCTCCAAGAGGAAGCCTCTGCCCCAGGATCTCGTCCTGCACATCCTCTGCTCTCTTCCTCCAGCTCCCTTCTTAAATTCTAGAAAACTCACAACATACAAATGGTGCAAAGGAAAGGGTCGTGTCAGACCAGAGCTCTGTTTAATTGCCCTACCAAAGGAAGTTACACTTTCTAAAAGCCAAGAGCAAGCAGTGACCAAATCCCACAGTTCAACAGAGAGAGAGATCAAGGCCTGGTCTCCCCTGCAGCTCCTGATGTGCTGCATACCATCAGGATGGGGAGAGGTACTAAAGGCTCCTTAAATTCCTGCTTTTAGACACCCAAGGATGACTCTGCCTGGTGGTTTGTATTATGATCTCCTCCTCCAGTCCTCATCCTCTCTTCTCCTCTTCTTTGAAATAACAGTATTTATTCTTAAAAGCATTTAACACAGCTGAAACAAGATTTAACAGAGTTATCAAGAATACACAGTGTCTCAGCAGCTGGCTGGAAAATCAGGGCACATATCAGAAAGCAGCACAAGAAGACAGGATAAAAGATGTTGCCAGAATTGATTCTCTGCCACACTAGAAAGGAAAGGGGCACATGCACACAGTCACTGCTGGGGAAATCCAGCATAACACAAGCCTGGCCAGCTCAAAAGCCAGAGGCCACCACTGTCTGCTCAAAATTCTTTTTACCACGTGAATGAGAACAGCTCAGAAAGACAGGCTGTTCCTCCAGCCTACAAAAAGCACTGTCACAGACAGAGCTACTTCCTCTATCAGTAACAAAAATAATTATTTAAATTTCTTTCTATATCTAGAATATATAAATAGATGATAGTTTCTTTTATTCATGTAGTGAAATACATTTTACAAATAAGTTATTTGGAGAACATTTTCTCTAAATCAACAAGTACTGTAAGGAAATCTTCAAGAAGGGTCTTTTATAGTGCTCTAATTATCAAGAAGCTAATTATGGAAGTCTCACTCTGTTTGCTTGCTGCCAAGAGATTAGGTTAGACATAATCTGCACCTATTTAAAAGTGAAAATGCAGCTCCCTTTGTTTCACATTCCTCTCCTCCCCTACAAAACCCACCTCCCAGTGACCTGCACAACATTCCACTCAATACTGAAAACTTCAAGCAAAGATGATGGGCACCAATCCAGTCAAACAGCAACAGCAACCCTTTGGGTGCACCACAGCAAGACTAACTTCCATACAAAGTCTCAATCCTCATTAGTGCAACTCTGACACTAAATGTTCCTACAGGCAAGCCTAGCTGTAAACCAAGCAATTGTAAAATGATAAAAAAACACCACATGGAAAATTCCCAAAGGATTAAGTGTCAGAAAGTATTTGTCAGCAAGAGGTTGAAAAAAACATGAAGGTCTAACAGAAGAGAGCAGCCAACACCAAATATCTCGTAGGATGCTGTCAAAGCAGAACTGCTCCAGGATGCTTTTTGTTATTCCAGCTTTTCATCTCCTTCCTCCACATCTTTCAGACTGAGCACTTCCAGTGTTCCCTTCCCCTTTGTCTGGCTCCGGATCAGCTCATCAATCTCTCTGAAGCACCCTGGGTCAATAAGGCACACCTGAAATAGTTCACATTTCATCAGTCAAGCATCAATGTTCAATTTTTTTTGTAGCCCCCTTTCATGATTGCAGTGTTAACAACTGGCCTCAATGATCCTAAAGGTCTTTTCCAACCTAAATGGTTCTGTGATTCAAAACAGTAATTTTCATTTTAACAAATTCCTGTTTAGTTACTCAGAAGGACTTTGCAGAGTTGATAAGTGATTTCTATCACAGAATCTTTTCACAGAAGTTCTGCAGTTCCCCTTACCCACAGTGGATAGATTGCTGGATTCTAATCAGTTCTCACAATGACTTCTACCTATACCAACTTCTGCTCTACCATTGGCTTTTAAAAAACAAAACACAACAAAAAAACCTGCCCACTGTCAAAATACAGACCTGACTCACAAATAATAGTAACATTTCTATGCAGAGAAACTGATCAGTGTTGCAGGAGTGTCACTGCTAAGAGAAATGATGCTGTGCTCTCCTCAGCCTGAAGCAGCCATCTCCAGAAGATAAAGGCAACTTTCAAGCTTCCATCACTAGGACAGTGAAATTAAAAACTACAAACTACACCTGATTTAGAATCTCTGGTAAACTTGCAGCTTATCAGAACAACTTAATTCCACTCCTAGTAAGCTGTACAGCTGCTGCCAAATCAATTATGAAACCCAAAGACTGCTCTGTTGCTTACAATTTCCAATTGTTCATGGAATTCTTCATTCTCAATAACTTTAATCAAAGGCTTGAGCTTCTCTTTCAGCTTCTTTCCCTCCTTTGCTGGGAGAATAAATTTCAGCCTCATGTGAGCACGTTCAATTTGCATGGTCTCCTTTAACTGTCTGATGACTTCCAGTGCCTGCACAGACATGAAGCAGAAAGCATTTACAGAGCTGTTTAAAAACCACTGCACAGATCAAACCCTCAAATCCTTCCTGTTTGCTTCAGACACATTTCTCAGTACTGATCCCTGCCACTGCTGCAGGAAGTTTGCTGTTCCACAATGAAGAAGGAAAGGCAAAGTTCTTGCTGTTCTTCATCACTTCAAATACTTTAAAAACACCTCTTTGGAATTATGTCAAGCAGCAGCTGGACTGCAGAACAACAGGAACCCATGCAAAGCCCAATTTCCCACCTCAATTTAATAAATGATAAAAGCTTTACCCTTGTTCCGGGCATATCACTGTTGTTGCTTTATTCAGTTTCTTTCTTTATCCTTTCTCTGTTAACAAAACAAACCCAAGTTTCAGCAGCACCCATTGCCAGCAGCTGAGTGGCCACTCTGGGGGCTCTGGAGCTTTAGGGCTCTGCTGATCCCCCTTGGTGGCTGCTGACAGAGAAATCCCTCTGGAAGAGAACACCTCTGAGCAGAGGATGATTTGGGGAGAAACCCAACCTGCTGCTTGGTGCTCTTGTGTGGTTTGACAGAGTAGTGAATGTCCTTCATGGCTCTCTCGATGAGGATCACTGTGTAGGGACGCTTGGTTTCAGGATTCACACACTTGTCAGCCACCACAGTTGCAATGTCTCTGAACATCTGCTCCAGCTGGGTGTGCCTCTCCTTGTCTGACACCTGCAGCTCCCCTTTTGATAAAATCTGGACAGCAAATAATTTTTAAATTAATGAGCATCACAAACTAAAGAGTAAAGCCCTTAGCAACTGTGTTAAAGTGGCTTGACTGGAATGCAGAGGAAGATGAACTGCACCGATACCCTACAGCCAGACAATGCTGGAAAGATTTCAGAGAAAAAAAAATCTACCCTGGAAACCCTAAACTACAAAAGAAGAGACACAGCTCTACTTGAATTCTCATCACCCACAACAAATCCACAGCTCATACTCTGCCAAGAAGGACTAAGGAATTAGATCTGCTCTTTAACATTGAACTGGAGCAGCCAAAGCCACCACCCCCTCCCTTCCCTGCAGCCTCAGCCATATAACTTAGGTGAGAAACTCTTCAGGAGTGGTGAAGCTTTTCTTTCTCCACTGTCTGCAAATACCTGTGCACAAAAGCAAGGTGTTATACAGCACACTACAAAGTCTCTTTAGGCAGATATCTATATAAAACTTCAGATTATTCCACAGAGCTCCCACTCTTCCTCTCTACCCACTTCTTAAAAACCAGACAAGCCTTTTGCCTCCACCAGCACTGCATTCTCCAAACCCAACACACCACAGCTCTCTGACCCCAATGTAAAACACCCTAAAAGTCTTCTCTAGGTTTCTACAAAGCAGCTGCAATATGGTTGAAACCCACCATCTTACAGATTTCTGTTTGGTCATCTGTCCCAAAGGCTTGAACCAGATCTTCTTTCTTTGCCACCTGGCCTTTGGACACGCTGACAAACACTGTGTGTGTCTGCAGGACCTCGTCGAGATCTTTCTCCCTAGAGATGAGGGTTAGAAAACTTACAAAACTGAGGATGTAAGACCCACAGGAGTTTTTAGCAAGAAAAAAAAAAAAAAAAACCAAAAAACCACAATTCTTGTTGCCAAAGTCAGAATCAGCAGAGCCTGGAAACCTCCACAACCAAAAGGTCTCTCCCCAGGGAGCAGCAGGGGCACTGCACAGCACCCAGGGGTGTTTCAGCCACACACGGACCCCACCATCCCCCTGCCCCACACCACACCTCACAGCCCCATTCCCTGTCACAGCCCCATTCCCTGTCACTTGCTGATGACACTAAGCTGGGGGGCAGTGTGGATCAGCTGGAAGGCAGGAGGGCTCTGCAGAGGGACCTGGACAGACTGGAGAGTTGGGCTGATTCCAATGGGATGAGGTTCAACACAACAACCCCATGGGGAGCTCCAGGCTGGGCACAGAGTGGCTGAGAGCAGCCAGGCAGAGAGGGACCTGGGAGTCTGGATTGCCAGGAAGCTGAACATGAGCCAGCAGTGTGCCCAGGTGGCCAAGAAGGCCAATGGCATCCTGGCCTGGATCAGGAACAGCGTGGCCAGCAGGTCCAGGGAAGGGATTCTGCCCCTGTACTCAGCCCTGGTGAGGCCACAGCTCGAGTCCTGTGTCCAGTTCTGGGCCCCTCAGGTCAGGAAGGAGATTGAGGTCCTGGAGCAGGTCCAAAGGAGGGCAACCAGGCTGGGGAAGGGATCCAGCACAAGTCCTGTGAGGAGAGGCTGAGGGAGCTGGGGGTGTTCAGCCTGGAGAAGAGGAGGCTCAGGGGAGACCTCATCGCTCTCTACAACTCCCTGAAAGGAGGCTGGAGCCAGGGGGGGTTGGGCTCTTTTCCCAAGCAACTTTCAACAAGACAAGAGGGCATGGTCTCAAGTTGTGCCAGGGGAGGTTTAGGTTGGATATTAGAAAGAATTTCTTTACGGAGAGGGTGATCAGACATTGGAATGGGCTGCCCAGGGAAGTAGTGGATTCTCCATCCCTGGAGATATTTAAAAAGAGCCTGGATGTGGCACTGAGTGCCATGGGCTGGGAACCACAGGGGGAGTGGATCAAGGGTTGGACTTGATGAGCTCTGAGGTCCCTTCCAACCCAGCCCATTCTATGATTCTATGATTCCCCATTCCCTGTCACTCCCCCATTCCCTGTCACTTCCCCATTCCCTGTCACTCCCCCATTCCCTGTCAGAGCCCCATTCCCTGTCACTCCCCCATTCCCTGTCACTTCCCCGCTCCGCAGCCGGGATCCCCACGGGCCTTCCCCCCTCTCCACGCCTCACACGGGGCACTCACGCTCCACTCCGCCACCCCATGACCTTGTTGCGGTAACAGGCGATCTCGAAACGCTTCCCGCCGCGCCGCGCCCGCACGACGGCCACGTTGGTGAGGCGGATCTGGTTGGTGGGGGTGAAGATGGACATGGCGGCGGCAGAACGGCACCCGGAGAGCGGACGGACGGAAGGGAATCAGGGGAGCGCAGCCCCTACGGCGCCTTCCCATTGGTCACCGCTGAGCGTGCCCCGCCCCCCGTGGCTTCGGCAAAAGCATTCCGGAGGGAAACTGGGGGAGTGGGCGGAACGGGAGAGCGGTGGGATGGGATGGGATGGGATGGGATGGGATGGGATGGGATGGGATGGGATGGGATGGGATGGGGTGGGATGGGGTGGGAGGGGAGGGGATGGGATGGGATGGGGTGGGGTGGGATGGGATGGGGTGGGAGGGGATGGGATGGGATGGGATGGGATGTGATGGGATGGGATGGGATGGGGTGGGGTGGGGTGGGGTGGGATGGGGTGGGGTGGGACGGCACGGGATGGGATGGGGTGGGATGGGGTAGGATTGGGTGTGATGGGATGGGATAGGATGGGATGGGATGGGATGGGATGGGATGGGATGGGATGGGGTGGGGTGGGAGGGGAGGGGATGGGATGGGATGGGGTGGGGTGGGATGGGATGGGGTGGGAGGGGATGGGATGGGATGGGATGGGATGGGATGGGATGGGAGGGGATGGGATGGGATGGGATGGGATGGGGTGGGAGGGGATGGGATGGGATGGGATGGGATGGGATGGGGTGGGATGGGGTGGGGTGGGATGGGGTGGGAGGGGAGGGGATGGGATGGGATGGGGTGGGGTGGGATGGGGTGGGATGGGGTGGGACGGCACGGGATGGGATGGGGTGGGATGGGGTGGGATTGGGTGTGATGGGATGGGATAGGATGGGATGGGATGGGGTGGGGTGGGATGGGATGGGGTGGGAGGGGAGGGGATGGGATGGGAGGGGAGGGAATGGGGTGGGATGGGATGGGGAAATGGTGGGAGGGGATGTCATGGAGTTAATAACCACCTGGGATAACTGTGTGAGTGTGTGTGGGTAAGGGCTGTGGGGGGCAGTGTATGGGGCGGTGGGTGCTGTGAGGGGCAGGGTGTTGGGGTGTGGGTGTATGAACCATGAGGTGGTCACTGCCTGGGGGGTATAGAGGGGCAGCACCAGGCGTGGGAGTGAGCCCAGAAGAGCAGTGAAATGGGGGGTTCGGGGGTCTGTGTGTAGGGGCTGGGGGTACCCAGGCTGCTGGAGCCCCCCCAGGGCTCTGCTGGGGTGGAGGTGCTGGCCCCATGGGCAGCACTGGAGGCCCAGGGGCAGTGGCCTCATGGGGGATGGAATCCCCTCGGCTCTGTTCTTTTGGGGTGCAGTGTTGGTGATGGAGGGGTGAAGGGGAGAGCAGAGCGTGTGCTGGTAGTGACAGCCCAGGGGAAAAGGCAGCGGGGGGTGTGCAGCCTCTGGGGAATGCTGAGATTATTTACGGAGAGCGTGATCAGCCATTGGAATGGGCTGCCCAGGGAAGTAGTGGATTCTCCATCCCTGGAGATATTTAAAAAGAGCCTGGATGTGGCACTCAGTGCCATGGGCTGGGAACTGCAGTGGTAGTGGATCAAGGGTTGGACTTGATGATCTCTGAGGTCCCTTCCAACCCAGCCCATTCTATGATTCTATATTCTGTGATTCTATATTCTGTGATTCTATATTCTGTGATTCTATATTCTATGATTCTATATTCTATGATTCTGTGCTCTTGGCTGATGTCTGCAGCAACAAGACCCGAAGGTAACAGCAGAAGGGGCTCCTCTGCAGTTCCCAGTCAGCAAGTGTCTCAAACAAGCCTTATTTAAAAATTTAAGTGCTTTCTTAGCTTTTTTTTTTTCCCCTGAAAAGAGAAAAGAGTTACCGTGGGTTTCTTTTACCGCCTTAAGTGGGCTTTTTTCCCTTTCTATAACTCTTAAAGCCCCAGCTGCCTCCTCTCAGTGGCCTGGCATGAGAGCTGGGGAGTAGGCAGGATCCTTTAGAGGGTTAAAAACAAATTAACAGATATGCAAACAAACAAACAAGCAGCTAAAAAAAAACCCAGAAAAACGGGCAAGCAATCAAACAGCTCCCCAAATGCCGATGTTTGGGTCTCTCCCTGGGCTGTGTCCCCAACCCGCCCTCCCGCTCCGCCATCTTAGTTCGGGATTTTCTCTCCCACACTGCCCTCTGCAGCCCGGTGCCTGCACCGACTGAAGGGCTCAAAATGAGGAAAAAGAAAAAAAAAAGTAAAAAAAAAAATAAATCACATACACACCGATCTATAAAAGGAGTCCAGAGGGGCTTTTCCTGGCAGGAAGGACACGGTAGAGCAGACACATGTCTGGGCCTCAAAGGGCTTGGCCGCCTCAGCTGATGTATGCATCTGACAGGAATCTGACAGGAATCTTGTGTTTTCTTATAAAAATACGCCGTCTGCAGGTGGCATGAAGTCATACTGAAGACAATCAATACGTTTCTGCAAGCACTTCACCATTCAGGGACATTTCTGCCCCGTGCCAGTGCATGTCTTGTGGTTCCACCAGAATCACTGAATGTTTTGGTTGGAAGTGACCTCCAAGATTATCCAGTCAAGACTTTGACTAACAATGGTGTTAGTTAACTCCTAACTATCTAACCACTTAACTTATCTAACTACTAAACCGTGTTCTTACGGACCAGGTCCAAATGCCTTTTAAATGCTTCCAGGGATGGTGACCTCGCCACTGACCTGGGCCATCCCAATGCCTGACAACGCTCTCAAGTGAAAAAATATTCTCTATCATCCAGCCTAAACCTCCCCTGGCACAGCTTCCACCCATTCCCTCTGGTCCTTTCAGTTTACTAAGGAGAAGAGCCTTTTTTCCTCCTCGCTCCAACCTCCCTTGAGAATCCAGAAGAGCCCAGAGAGCACAGGACATTAATATTTTTTTCCCTCAGCTCCAAATGAAGCAGTTCTCATGGCTAGTCCTTTCAAAAGCCAGGTAATGGGAAAATAAAAGTCATCAGGGAAATCTGAGGCTCTGAGGAGCTGACATACACCAGCACATATTGTACACACTATTTGCTGTAGAGAAGTACCTTTTATTCCTTCAACATTAGTGATGTGCTTTGTTGTTACACTGTACCACCATACAATGTAAATGCACCTCTCCAAAATACCATTTCCTTCATCTGGCTGAATGCTCTGGGTATGGACCACTTCTAGTCCCTCTTATTAAATGTGATAAAGCAAGGTCACTCCTTAGGCAGCCTGATTGCTGCCCAGCAGAGCACTGCTGAGATTTCTGTCATATCTGGAGGGGAACAGGAGAGCTGCTCACAAACCCTCATAAAAATAATTTACAGCTTCATTCACCTTGCCTGAAACAGCACAGCCATCCCATCAACCTGCAGGTATTTCAGTCTTTCTTTAACTACCCTCTTGTGGTATCTCTGAAGAACGACAGCCTTTTCTAACAGGATAAAATAAATCCAGCTGTACTTGGCTTTCTAGTATTAACTGAGGCAGAAGTTTCCTTTTCAAGGAAACTTTTAGTGGTATTTTGTGGGGTTTTTTAATTTGTTTGTTTTGTTTTTAATTATATTCGTTCCAAATGCATGCTTGCCCCAAATAGTCTGAAGACCTTCAAAACTAGGGACCACCGAAAATCCTAGGAAGCTTAAACTCGCATTTTTAAGAATGCCTTTAGAAGAAAGAAAAATATTTAGTTTCTAAGCTTTCAGTGCTAATGTAATCTCTGCTGCATCAAAACCAACTACAAACAAAAAACCCCACAACCACCACAAAACCTACAAAGCCCCAAACCAAAAACTACCACACAAAACCACCACTGATGCAACAGAAACTAGTTAAGGGCTTTGAAGCTACATTTCATCAGCATACAGTAATATTGTATGTTTGATAGGTAAAGTCTCCATTGAATCAATTGCTAAGTTCTCAATTATTGTCTTGCCTTGAAAAAAAAGTAATTGTACTGAGGATGAGATAGGCATGTTCCTACAGCTAAATGCAAGCTTTTCAGTAGAGAAACATAATTCAATCAAGAAAAATGCTATAGTCTAATATGCTATTGCTATAAGACAATTAAATAAGGTGGTAAAAAAAGAGCAAATCTGCCCACAATGACCAGAATGACCTTATCAACCTGGGCTAATACTTGAATTATCAGTATTCTTTCATGGAAATAATTTTAGCAAATCTAGGGGTCCAAGAAGTTGTGAACATGGATTAGGGTTGAAAGTGCTTTCTAAAGCCAAGGTAACAACCCATAAATTCCTCATCTCTCAGAACCAATTGCATTTTACCTGCTTCAGGGCTCATTTTGTTCTCCTGGCTGACTCCTGGGCTGACTCAGGCAGTCTGTGGCTGGTATGATGAGGGTGATTCTGAGTTTTGTGTTCCCAGCTGCACTTTTTCCAGTTATGAAATGGGTTCAGTGGTATGGTGAAGTCTGCCTTACCAGCAGAAAAGGATGCACAAGACTGTAGGGTGCCATTCTGACTTCATACCCTGCTCTCTACTATAAAGCACTTTATGCCTGTAATATTGCATCTCTGTCCCTTTGATGTATATAAATGCATGGGTTTCTATATGGACAGTGCACAGATGAGGAGAGGGCCATTCTTTATTGCCAGGAAATGTCTTTGTGCTAAAATGATCTTAGTTGCAAGATGAGAAGAGCCTGTAAAATCAACAAGGGAGGAGGTTGTTTTACCTCATTTGCATGCACATCTCTGAGCCAGCTAAGTTAGAGGCTAGTCTGCAGCTGGAGTTCAGGGTTCCCAACCATTTCAGTTGGGATCCCACTCCAAATAACCTTCTGACGCTTCTTCCTTGCCAAAACCAAAAGCAGTAAGCCAAGCAGCTCCTCTGTAGATGGGATATAACCAACACTGTTACCTTGTTCCAGTGCCTCAGGTGGCTTTCAGCAGAGATCACCTGCAGATGTGAAGCTGGAGCTGGGAGTTAAGATTATCAAGAAACATGCTAAGTATTTACTTAGCAAGGTACAGCCACAGCAAATGAAAACAGTTTCTGTTAAATCCTCCCCAAACTCCATCTGCCTATCTGCCAGTCCAGATAGGACTACAAATTTTTATGAGGAGATACGAAGGTAAAATGGAACAAAAATATACAGCGTCTATGGCTCGGGAGAAACAAATTGTCTGCAGTGTTCATTACTGCCTGTAATAGATTTTGCTATTCTAAGCCATGAAAGAGAACACTAATGGCAAAAAGGTACAAATAGCAGACAACCAAGATAGAGCTAGGTTTTTAGTAAGGAAAGACAAAGACAACAGCATAGAAGGTTAAGAAAGGGACATAGCCCAGCAGAAAATGAATATAGTTTCAGGGAAGGTATTGTGACTGCATTCAGAGAATAGCTTCCCATGCACTGCTGTAGCTGGCACCTCAACTGGTGAGAAGTTGCTCATGAGAACACCAGCTGGGAGTGTGCAAAGGGGGCACCTTGAAAACATAAAGCAAAGGTCCTGGCTGGGTGTTGTAAGCATAGGAGCTCAAGGTTTTCTGTGATCTGTGTCTAACTGTGATTAGTTTCATTCCTACAGGTGGTATTTGGCATGGCCTTTAAACAAACTGCATTTCTTAACCACTAACGATTAAAACCCAGAAGATTTAAGACAAATACCTTGACTGGTAAAACCCTGTTAAAAAGATGGCATTGTCTATACCTGCAAGTTAATGTTCCTATATCAAACTCTTGAAAAGCAATAAATGAATCAGAAAAAGTTAAAAATCTTATTTCAACTCTTACCATACCTTTCAGGCCTATTCCTCTGAGCATCTCCACTCCTGTAAGAAGACCTGACACATGCAGCCACTTAAATTGTCTTGAATTCAAAGGGAGTGAAATGCCTCAGTGCTTTCTGGGACTCTGGGAGTGAGGGTTCATTGGCTTCCCTGGAAATTAAGGACCATCACCAGGAGTACACTCAACACCTGGGAGGACAAGGATCACTCTCTGCACAATCAGAGCTCACGTTTCTTCCCCCTGGAGACACTGACAAAGCTGTGAGGACTCCTGTTGCAGTGCCTGCCTTCAAGATGAGCCTGGAAGATGATATTCTCATTATACCCTTTCTCCTGGGACCTCTCACACTGTACCTCTGCAAGGCTTGCTCCAATAGTTTTCATCCTTCTACTGCCATCTATAACTGGTTTTCTTCAGCAACTTGGAAGGCTTTTTAATGATGTGCACCCAGAAGACTAACATAGGGGCTCCTTGCAGAAAAAAGCAAAAAAACCCTCTTTTTTGCACAGAACACTGCTATCATACATTCTGCAGTTCACACAAAATGGGATCTAAAAAAAGTGATACAGGGCTCAAGAAAGAAACAAAACCAAACTTGAATGTATGGCTGCAAAGAATTAATCGCTTACTAAAACAATTGGCTATTACTGAGAAGGAAGATTTCCTCTCTCTTTCTCAAAAAAAGCA
Source organism: Phaethornis superciliosus (assembly GCA_023637945.1). Classification (NCBI taxonomy): domain Eukaryota; kingdom Metazoa; phylum Chordata; class Aves; order Apodiformes; family Trochilidae; genus Phaethornis; species Phaethornis superciliosus. Next base: position 9,515,541 of record JAJQWJ010000023.1, on the reverse strand, counting down.
GATTACAGTGTCACAATTTACCTCTGCCAAGGTAACCTGGATAAAGGTTCTGAAATGTTTACACCAAGGCTGGAAAAACAAACCAAAAAAGAGACACAAAACTGAGCTGAAAAAATCATGTATCATGGGGAGCCAAGCCAAGTATTTTCTTTGTTTGTTTTTTTAAAAAAGGACACCATGAAAACTGTACTATGGAGAACTAAACTATTTGCAGGAAATTGAACATACACATGTTCAAATTATTCACAGTAACCCGCAGCCACATCTGGTAGCCAAACTGGTAAGATGCCACTGGCTCATGTGTGGAACTGCACAAGTTCACAAAGGGCTTCCATACAACCACAAACTTAAGTATGGAACTACCTTGAAAGGCAAACTAGTTATTTAATTAAAGTCCATAATAAGTAAAGTGTTCCTACGCTTCAAAGAATCTGCACAAGCCCAGAATCTGCTCTTTTTTTTTCCTGATTAATGGTTTTAGTGGGATGGCTTATAAAAGTTTGCCATTTCCTTTTTAGCAGCTGTTCCTTCTGAACAGAAACCCATTTTTGGGAAAAAAATATTTTTTCCCCACAGCAGCGATGGGGTACTCCACACAAAGAAGCACCTAGCAGTTTAGTTCACATTTTTTAATAACATGGCACAATTTACATTACACAAGTTCTTCGCTGATGAGGAAACATGCTGAAGATTGAGAGCCGCTTCACTTTTCTTTTCACATAGGATCTAGAAAGGACTTTATTACATACAGGATAAACAGCAAAAAGGTTTGTATATAACAATCTCTTTACAATACTGAAAGCTACCACTACGGTTCCAGTGTACATATTCTTCAGGGTTGGGGTTTTTTTGTATTTTTCCTTTTGTTCTTTAAAAAAAAAAAACAAAAAACCCAAAAAAAAAAAACCAAAAACCACTGCACAACATCTGGAGTTCACAAAATCTGAAGCTCACAACTAAACCTTCAGTTGACTACTAAAATAGATCTCTGATCATTAGAAACAACTGTTTGTAGATAACCTTTTTTTTTTTTTTTCCAAAACAGGGTAACAACTTCAGATAGCACTTTAATACACTAGAAGACCAATGGAACTAATTTTATTTCATACATATATTTTACAGTCCAGTAGACAAGATATTGAATTCTCTCTGATAAAGTCATATTCTCTCCAAATATTTAGACAAGAAACTTAACACATTATAAAAAAGTGTGTTATGAAAAGACAGATTTCAGAAGATTTATGCATATTTTTAAAAAGGACCATGTTCTTTTTGTTATTTCATGTCTTCTGTGATTAGGGAACAACAAGGCTGACCTGTAAACTATTCACAGACTTTATTACCAACTGATATACAATAAATTGCATTATGAAATCTGCATCAGAGTTCATTAATTAAACTACTGAGCCACAGTGAATACATGTCTATCATTTAGAAAAGTATTAGCTTTCTTGTAGGATCTGTTTCAATGTAGCTAAAAATCACTTCACAAAAAAGGAAAAAAATGTGTGTACAGAGAAAAATAACACACAGGCAATAAAAATAAAAACAAACATGAATAGCTGTAAGCAGATATTTTTCCAAAAATAAATTTGACATGTTAAGTGATGAAAGTTCTGGAAAATATCCAGCATTTGGTTATTACTGTTTAACCCAGATTAATGTGACTGAAACCCAATTTGTCATGACTACAGGACTTGATGCAGGGGTTCAGACAGAAAACTACACTTCTAGTGGGCTGTTCCTTTAGCAAAACAAGCAAGAGAAATAGGTTTTGATTACAGATGAGCTTGTTCAGGGAAAATATGACTTCAATTATGTGTGTGTGTGTGTTGGAAAGGCTCCTATGAGTTATAAAGGCTTTTGTGAAAAGCCTTAAAATTCATTGCATAGTTGAAGGGGTTTAGCTGTCTATAACAATATATGTAACACAGCATAAGCAGACTGTGTTGATCAATATTAAGTTTGCAAATAGCACAGTTTAAGAAGTATTAATGTATTATGTTACTTAATTTTATCTATTTACATTTGTACAAAGTAAAGCTTTCATCTTACCCTTTTTGCATATATGAACCATTAACCCATGAAGCAACCTTTTTACATAAATATCTACAATTGTCTTCACTTCTGGTCTGAAAGAGCTTTGTATGGTTAACATCAGTGGTGGTTTGTTTTCTAGTCAAATCATTCAGATAAATGTCTTGTTCTTCAGTTCAAATTTTGAAAATTTTAAGCTAGAAATAAAATAGGAGACACGAGGAACATATGGACTTGGCTAAAAGATCTGGAAAATTTCAACATACAATATACAAAAAAACCATTTCAAAATCTTTGCACTCAGGTCTATACATATGGTACAGTGGGTCACATCCCCAGTCTGTATCAATGACTAGTAAGAAGGTCTTTATATTATGTTCATTTACAAGGTTTTCTTTCTCTTTCTCTGGTTTTTGTTTAGTCTCACACTGCTTATCTAGCCTCAATGTCCTTCAGGGTGTGAGAAGGAGGCCTCTCTCTCATCTCTGCTGACAGAGGAGTAGTCCTTCTGGGAGACCCAGGCCGAGGTCCCAGGGTAGAAATAAGAGGTGGAGGGGCACTGAGAGCTGCCGTGGGGGGAGTTTTATTGAGGATGCCATTTTGGTGTCCTGTTGGGGGACTGACTCTGGGGTAGTGCATGCTTGGAAGTCCTGGTGTGATGAGGCTTGGGTGGGGCAGGTGCCCATCCAAGGCTGCCGGGTGGACTGAGTGCAGGCGTGCGTGTTCATAGTCCTCTCTCAGCATGTGCAACCTCTCCCTCTCATCCAAATGATTGCCCCTCTCATGCTCACGTCGAGGATCAACAGAGAGGGGATGGTGGTGATGGTGGTGGTGGTTGTAGTCGTGAGGTTCCCGATCCCTGAACGACCTGTCTGCTTCATACAGTCTTGGGGCAGAAAGACGATGAAGAGGGTCATTTCTTAGCAAAAAGTCTCTTCCCAGGGGGTCTCTCCGATGAATATCCAGCTCTCTGTAAGGATCTCTTAAGGGATCTCTCATTGGATCCCAGTGGAAAGAAGGATAGGGGAAACGTTCTCCACCAGGAATTGGGCTAATTCCCATAAAAGGGGTCATCATCCGAGTCCTGTCCAGGCCACTGATGCTGTTCATGTGATGTATACCGGTCACCCCTACAGTCATAGGCATAGACACTAAAGGACTTGGATGGACGTTAGCTGTAGATATAGGTGGTGGCTGATCAGATGACCTATGAGTCTGAGGTCCCTCAGCCTGGACATCATGGTCTTCCTTTCTCTCCTCCTTCACTTTGACTTCGCTGCTTTTCTTCGGGTTATCGTACGCCGGCTCGTTCTTCCGCTCCACCTCACGGTTGGAAGTACTGTTAGGCCTGGTGCTCTCCACAACGGGGGGCCTAGCATAGGGTGAAGGAACCCTAGACATTTGCTTAGACTCTTCTACCACTCGGCCTTCATGGCTCAGGCCTTCTTTCTCTGAAATATAGTTGTCCTTCACCTTGTGCTCTTCAACATTGATTTCCTTCCGAGATTCGGAGTGATCCCTCTCTCGTTCTTTGGGTTTCTCTTTTTCTCGAACCTCAGGATTCAGATGGCTCCTGATCTGCTCGTTTGAGCTGCGATTATGTCCGAGGGAGTTTACTGGATGGATAGGTGCTGGTGAAGGATGGCTGGAGTGTCTTTTCTCAATGCTCTCCCTAGAACAGAAGTGTGAAAATGAAAGCATGAGAAATTCTGCAAATAAAGCAAAGCATCAAAGGTGTCTGACTTTACACTCACTGCTTTGCAGAAAGCCCTTTACATGCACTTTTAAATGCACTGTTCCTTTTGCACACCCAATACACCAGAAGAACCATTTCTAAACTGGAGCTATTCTACTATTTCAACCCAGGAGAAGATCCCTGAGGCTGCTTTGGGAATGATCTGATTGAGGTTTCAAACACTGAAGTCCATAGAAGGCTCATAAAGGAATCTAGCTCCAGTACAGGTATTTCTAAGACAATGGACTTAACTGCTTACAGAGAGACATAAAAATGAAAACATACTGATTTCATCCAAAAAAAAATGTGAGGCAGCAAAATCCAAAAATTCATGGTTGATACCTACTTCTTCTATTAAGAATATATTTGGGAAAACATGACATTTTGTTATCTTACTTTTAAAAAAAATTCTAGACCCGTGTATGTTACTAATTTCTATCCCTCTTTTCTTCAGTCTTCTACCTGTTCAATTTACTGCTCACAAAACACCATTACTGATGGAGACAATCCATGGCTCTGAACAGGGAGAGCAATCAGAGCAGAGATGGGGTCAGTGCATCTCCCAGCCAATGTCAGGAAGTCTCAAAATTCTGTGAACACACTGAATCTTTCAAACCTATTTTTGGTGCACAAATGATGACAGATTTCTTGTCTAGCAGGAGAAAATAACTTCAGTATGTGAATGGATCCTGTACCAACTATTTTCTCGAAGCACAGTTGACCAGGAGTTGTGATAGGCAACACTAAGTGTAAAAGCTTTCCTGTTTACAACAAATCAAATTCATAAGGAAAAGCTAATTCCTCAGTTCAAGTGATTTTTAACCTCCTGCTTATTTCAGTTGATGTCTGAGTTGGAGTCTCTCCAGAGCAGACAGCTCCAGATAACCAGTGCTGGACAAATGCCCTTTTGCTGAGCATGAAAATTCTGTGCCATGAGGGGTGATGGACAAAGTGCTGTCAAAGGCAAAAGTGAGGGATAAGCAGGGAAGCCCTCTGAAGTCCCAACCAGCTCCCTTTTCCACATTTCTCTTTGCAGTCTCTGCTTAGCACAGTAACCTAAACATGCTCAGATGAGGGCAGGAGGTCAAAACTCACTCTGGATAAGATGAGCAGGACTGGCTGGCCAAAGGACAACTCAGAGGGGACTTTGAAGTGGATGCTTCCTCCTTCACCTATGCAATTTCTGCTCTGCACTTTTTTGCTGAGCTGAACTGGGTAAAATTGCAGCAACTTCAGAATAAATGTCTTAAAAAAGAAAACTGTAATTACTGTAATCACAGCACATGCATCTTTTGATGTGCCTACACTGAACTGTTGAAACTGTCATTTTATGGGCCATGTTTGAGAGACCTCCAAGAGTCCAGAATGTGGCTGCTAAAAAACATCTGTAAATTGGAGCACTTGATACCAGAACTGCCTCGTCTACACTACTGATAAACTCCTTGGTATCAGGGTCTGCTTTGATTGACTATGCCCTAAACAGTCTGGAAAGTGTCCTGACTCCAATTTTCCTCTTGCTGCTTTTCACAAAAAAGGGAGGCATTTAACAGCTTCCAGACTTGGACACAGTGAAACCAAGTCAAGGCACTCCAATGAAGGCTTCTCAATCTGTCAGTTCTTCTACTTTTCTGGGAAAGCACTGGCTTCTGGACTCTGCAAATACCTACTCTTTGGTTTATTTTGCTCATGAGAGTCATTCACAGGGCACCCCGAATTGGTTTATTTCACTAGGAAAGGTCTTTGAGTAATTTCTGAGATATTTAAGTTATGTATTTTAAATTATGCACATAATTTTGAGAAAGTAGCAGGCATTTCCAGAACAAAAGAAAAATACATAAGAAACCAAAATAACTTATTCCTCTGCCTATTTCATCCTATTCAGTTACAGTGATGGTATTATCTCAAGAGGCTATTGATTAAATAGCCAACTTAAGTGGACTATATGTAGTCCAGTGGTCAGAGAAAGAATAATTTTTATCCTCATGTCTGCCAAGGGCTCCTTGGGTTAGTGAAATGGAAACATCTTTAAGGCTCTGTCTCTACAAAGAAGAAACTTATGATAGTCTTCTCTTTTTTTCTTATGCTGAGCTAGAGTAATGGGGTCCTTACAACAACAAAAAAAGTTCCTCAACTGCAAATGGTGCTCCAAAAGAGAGAGTGGAACTCCACAGCCAGCTCTGCCCCTAGGGTAGATTAACAGATTGTAGATTTATATTATCTGAGCTATCCTGACTTAATTTATCTCACTCTAGCTAGAAGGGGCCTGTGGTACCCTGGCTCAGGCAGCTTATCCAAGAGAAGCAACCAGCAGTTCACTGCACCCCATCCTAACATGGATCATGGATGGGGAGGAGCCAAGCTAAGAGGTATCTCTGAGGAACCTTTCCACTGCTAACAGAAGAAATCTGGATCAATGCTTTTGGCTAGGCAGCCCATTTGGGGTCTCATAAAACTAGACCTTTGATGGCAGGATGATTTTGAGATGAAATCATACTGCCAGGCCTGATTCCCAGGGCTTACTGTTTGGGCAGATTTGCTTAAAATAGGTAACAGAGCCTGGGTTGTGAACTAGAAAGCAGGGCCATGTCCTCCACCTTGCTGGGTGCCACTGAAGATAAAAGAATAGGAAGGGAATCTCAGCATCTTCTCATACAGGCAACAGTGTGAGCATGCTGCAAAGGAGAACTCTTTAAAACCACACAGATGGAAGCACAGCAACACTAGACTGGGGAAAATGTTATTGTACTAAACTGGAAGCCATAATTGTGCAGAGGTATGAGGTATGAATGATGCTTACTTTTAAGCTCTCAAATAACTGAAAATAAATATGTTCTGAGCTATGATATGAAGGTCAGGCAATGTCAAAGTAGCTTGCAAGGAATGTGTGTCTGAAAGGGATTTTCTTCAGCAGGAACACGTCATAAGAAAACAACAAACCAGCAACTGAAATAATCACATTATTCTAAAGATCACCCATACCATTAGTAACTAAAATGCTTTGCCATTCAAGCCAGTAAAGTTACTCACATGCTTAAGCATTTTGCAGGACAGAATCCCCAATTTGTAACAGCAATTTATATTGAAGCATTAACACCAGACATGAAAATAATGAAGCTATGCTACCAAACAGAAAATATTCCAAATGAAAAATGTAGGTGAAAAGATCTGTAGTTTGACTTGCTCTTCACATTTACAACATCATATAAAAGCTCTTACATGTATTTTTAGAATATCTAATGTGTTAGCATAACTTCTTTTAGAAAAGGCTACTAATGCGTATATTAGGGTTAGTGACAGAGAAGCCAGAAAGCACATCTCCTAAATATTCTTTTATGTTAAAAACTTAGAAACAAATAGCCATTATATGTGAAAACTTAACAGGAAAGCCATTAAGCCACAACTCAAAAAGCTGATACCATCCCCTCTGCATTTTTCAAGGGAGGCATGACACTTGCTGAATGGCAAATTCTCTTAATTTAGTATTTAAATGTTAAGAGGAATTATTACTGAGTTCACTATATAATGGGAACAGTCCTGACAGAAAAAAAAAATATGACCAGGTTTTACTTTTCATTAACCCTTCCCAGCCTGGACATGTTAGAGTGCAAGTCCATGTAGAGCACTGAATAAAAACTGCACTTGAAGATGTGTAACAGCAGTGACGTGTGTGTGGCTTTTTTGAGGGAAAATAAGGTTGATTTAGTGAACTGCATGCACTGAAACTTACTGTGGTACTGGAAAAGGTACTGGTGCATTTTACAGTGTTATCATTTTACAACTTTATCAGTGGTCCCTCTGGTCAGTCCATTTTTGAGGAGGGAGGCAGAGTTATTTGTTTGGCAGACAAACTCTGATTTATAACATCATTTAAGCATTCAGAAGTGCAGCTATGCATCTGGTGGACTTTATAATCCTTTTCTCATCCTGTCAGGCATCTACCTACACGTTAAGTCTTCGAAAGACCTATGACAATGGGAGCCACAAGGTAACAGAGTATGTGGGTCTGATTCTATTCTCACTTGACACTGCCTGAACTCTGCCCCAGCAAAGCTGCTTCTGAGGAAGTATGGTAGCAAGTGAGAAGAGAAACAGTTGCAGAAGGAACCCCCAGGTTAGAAACCTGCACCTTCAGTGGGCAGCAAGGGTGTCAGCTCTGCAGGCGTTCCTCTGCTGAAGCTCTGGTTTAACAATGTGCCAGGCTGGGAAGGGTTAAAAGCGGAACAGAGCCCCAAGCTTTGAACTAAACAATTCTTGGAAGTGTTCTTTCGTACCTTTCTTTGTCATCTTTACTAACAGATGAGTCTCGTTTATCTACATCTCTATCTCTGTCATGAGCTGCAGCAGATGAACTGCGCTCCAGCTCTCCTGGCTTCAGCCAGGGCGGAGGGGTCGGGAACGAAGGAGGAGTTCGGTGCAGTCGGTTCCAGGGCTCGTGAGGGTTGCTAAAGCTCTGCATACTGGGGCCATCCTTGTGGCCGAACATTGAGTTGGGTGCTGAAATGGTGAAGTGGAAAACAAAAAGGTTTAAGAAAAAGGTATGCTCTAGTGAAGGTACTTACCAAAAAAACTTTTACAGCACTCAGAGTTAAAATGAATACATATTATTGGGAGCTGGAAAAGGAAAGGAGATTAACAGAGATTCATTAGAGGGTCTCATTCCTAAAAATGGGCAGGCATCTGACAGCTGGTTGAATTGGAAAGGGAAATGCTGTGGATAAAATTGACAGGGGATGAAGGAGTAAGAGAAAAATGAAAATGATCCTTATTCCAAATATTTTGGAGACATCAGGAAATGAATATTATACAGACTAAAAATAATGGAACTCGTTGCATTTTATCCTGAATCAAGGTAATGTGACCAAAATCATGCTGGATTTGAAGTATGGAGAAGGAAAGTGATTTTTCATAGAATGATTTTTTGTGACTGGCCAAATCTAGAGAAATACTGATGATCCTGGACAAATAAATGCAGGTTAGTGATCTTTCCCAGGCACATGTCCTGGATTACTAGTGAGAAAGGAAAAAAAAAAAAAGTGTTCCCATCAACAGCTAGGGATGCTGCACACATTAACTACTTTTGAACATGCAACAAAACCACAAAAAATTTCACAAACTCCTTAGACTCACAGGTCCTGTATTTTTGGGGTTCTTTTTTACTGAACAATGTAATGGTGACAACAAGCACTATGTTGAACCCAAAGCAGTAACTGACAGCAAATCATTTACTGCTGGATGTCGTTATTTAGATAAAAAGTTGCTTTTCTAATTCCCATCTCTTAGGGGTACAACTGGTTAAAAAAACCAACAGTGAATGGTCACCATCACTCAATACCCTGAATTATCCAGCAAACAAGAACTCAGGAACAAGAGGTTACTCACTAACTGTTGGGTTCCCCAGTCCCCCGAAGGCGTTGCTGCCCACTGCAGTCAGCCCGCTGAAGGACGCCGGTCGATTGAAAGGCTCTGCAAACCAAAGCAAACAGCTGAACCTCACTGCATGCTGCTAACCCTGATAAAGCATCAGCTTCTTACTCAACATCTGCATGAAAGCTCAGACTGTGCCCACAACATCACCTTCCCACAACACAGTGCTGGCTGGGAGGGAGTGGGACGTAAAAATATCCTTTTATTATTTTTTTTTTTCCCAAGTGAGTCTGCTTGGTATCATCACCAGAAAAACTTCCTCTTCAAAGAAAAATGAGATATTATAAAGTATACGTGGTATTGACACCTGTGTAAGTATACATTCTCTGTAAGTAGCTGCTTCATTAGAGACCTGCAAACATCACCTTTTTTATTCCCTTTTATTCCCTTCTAATTTAGTTCTGTGGTCTTTCTCAGTAAATGCCCCTAGCTAGCAAGACTACTATTAACTCTGGCAACTGTGCTCCAGAACACCTTCAGGCCATGTGTCCTAAAACCACAGCCAGAATATGAATAAAATGTCCTATGATACTGACATGTTAGGCTGGCCTGAGCACATTGCAATTCTCTTGAAATTTATTGCTAATATTATACAGTAAACTGGTATGGGCTGAAAAATAGTCAAATTGTTTCTTCAGTAGTTAATGCATTCAGACCACAAGTAAATCATATGAAGCAAATTCTCCTCACTTGACTTGGGAGAATTCAAATGGTTTTGATGAAACAACTTCTGATAAACACCAGCACTAAGAAAAGGAAAGTCAAATCAAGCATTTTCTATAGGCAGCTAAGTGTAAAATTAGGAACCTATATAGTGAGTCTGCTGTACTGATTTGGTAACCCTCCCAAATCCTTCCCTGTGCAAAATAAAATGCCAATTTAGAGTCTTGATCTCTGTTGCTCCCATAGGCAGCAGACACCTTGTTAAAAGATCAGTAAGTTAGAAGGGAAATAAAAACACTGTGGTTTCAGTTTTAAATGTGTATTCACTAATTTTCACTAACAGAAAAATTCAAGGCCAGAACAACGTTTTAAGGAGAGGTTTCCCACTCCAATGAAAAGGTGACATCTAAGTAGAGTTAGGAGAAGAAACACCTCTATGAACTGAAGCCTTGACCTTAAAGGCATTCTTTCTCACAGGTTGTAAATATTACTACAGTGAAACTTAACCAGCCCTGATGCTCCACTACTCTCATATCCACACTGTTTTCAGAAGTATTTCAAAACATTCCATTAGTGCTACTATTATGTGTATTTAGAGCTTCTAGTTGGACAAGCACTTAATTAAATGGCTAAAATGTACAATCTGTAAAGGTTCAGTAGGCAGGATACTCAAAAGGTATCCAAGGGGGCAACAACGTTTAATGGTCACGATGGTCACCATGTGTTACTTCTGAGTTGGAGTCACTGTTGGATAGCTGTACAGAGAACATACCTAAGTGAGCAGCTGGGTTCAGAAAGTTGCTGTGGTGATGTGGTGGGCCAAAAGGGGTGCCAGCTGGATGACCCCCACCTGCCAAAACAAAGCAGAAGAGGTGAATTCCCAGCAAAAGCTCAGGAAAGGACAGCTTGTGTGTGCAGAGATTGCTGTATCCTGGGCCCTCAGGTCAGGACCCTGTGCAAATAGCAGATTCTCTTCTAAACAGAAATTCCCAGTAAGAGTATAAGGTGCAGAGGAGGATTTTTCAGTATGGAAAACAAAAAAACCCAAGCATCTAAAATACATCATATTTCCAACCTGTCATCTCCGTGATGTATTGGACACCACTGTGTGAAGAAATGTTCCTCCATTTAGTACCTCTATGGCACTTCAGCAGGTTGGGCTTTTTAAAAAGCACACAGAATAATTTTTAAATATTTATAAAATAGACTAATTGCCTCCTGGCATGCCCTGTAGACAGTTTCTAAACCAAAGCATCTGGGAAATTTCCTTTTAACATAGCAAGGATTAGTGTTTTAATGAGCACACCACAAGAGAAAATTTCACTTCTCAGTACTCACTGGCTGTGGAGAAGAGAGTGGAGGGACGGGCCAGGTCATGGGGGTGATGGATGGCTCCAAAAAGGCTGGGGCCTGGTGGCCTGCTCAGAAATTCAGGTTTCAGACCGAAGTCCAACTTGTGTGGATCAGACTGCATCTGTTTCTGAAATGCAAAAATAGGATTTGGAAGAAACTGTTGTAAAAGAGAGCAGTAAAAGACCTTTTCAGAATGATGTGAGCACGCTGATTGATTCATACTGACATTTTAACAGGAATATTGGTTTTTGGGACCCCGAGCATAGGTGCACAGCTGTTTTCCTGGAAGGGAGATCTAAGGCAGCAAGAGAAAAATCTCAGGCTCCCAAAGCACATTTCCCACAAATTTCAACAGCATTTTCACATTTGCTCACATCCATTCCTCCAGAGCAAAGCATTTCAGCACAGACCTGACTTAAAGAACAAGCACAAAAGTCTTTGTAGTGGCCTCAGACACTTGCATAGCTGTAATAACAGGTCTGTCTTCAAATAATAAAAGCAACACTGAAGAGAAGTGTTAGCTTGGAGCTGACTCCAGGTGGGCAGTTGTGTGAAAAGCTGGGGGAGAGAATCAGCTGTGCAGGCAGAGCTGCCAGAGCAGGAATCCCCTGCCAGTTCTGACACAGACAACCAAGGGACACCAGAACCATTCACTGCAAATGTGAAGCTGCAATCCAGAAACTCCTGATGCAATTTTATCTTCCTGTGCCTCCTCACATGCAACTGAGCAAGCCAGGGACTGAACTCAATTAAATTATAGATTTAAGTGTGTTTGAATCTAAAGAACTGAAGTCCCATTTTGACTGCTTGCACTCCAAATTCCAAGCACTGCATGTTGCTCTCTTTATATGCTATTAGAATCAGCAGACTCTCTTTTTTTCAGGTAAACTTGCTGAGGCAGCTATATTGTAAATGATAAATGGATGAAGGGTGGTCTCTTTGTGCCCTATATTCGTTTCATTGGTCCCTACTTCAATAGTTTTATAGAAAGAAGAGGAAAACCAAATTCCCAATTACCTGTGCTGCCAGAACTCCCTAAACACAGATTGCTGATTAATTGTGCAGGTCAGCTGAAAGGATTTACAAATGTGTAACACTGAACTAGTAGATGTTGGCAGTAATTCTGGAGCAAGTTCTGCTTTATAAATCCATATTTAATTCTGCGGAAGCTCAGAGTACAGACCATTACAGTGATATAAATATGCGTATTAAAAAGTTATGTCCAAGTTAATGTGCATGCCTCATGGCTGTTTTTCAACTCCTAGTGACATGTCTATCTAGCTATCAGTACAATCCCCACAAAAACAAAAAAAAAAGGGAAAAAGAAAAGGAAAAAAAAAGGTTTATTAAAGTTTTGAGATAATGGCCTGCAAGAATACTGAAATGGAAAAGATGGCCAACTTTTCCTTACAATCATAGAATCTTTCAGGCTTGAAAAGACTTCTGGGATCATGAAGTCCAGCCATCATCCCTACTCTCTAAAAAGTTCTCCCCTAAACCATACCCTCCAAACACCACATCTAAATGACCCTTAAACACAACATGGGATGGTGACTCAACCACCTCCCAAGTTCAGGCCATGTCTTTCCAGAAAATAGAACTCTAGTGCTTCAATAAGTAAAAAAAGTTCAGAAGAACACAAATGCCCAGTTGAGGCCTGCAAGACAGATTTTTATTCTTTGAACTGTTTTTATTCTTCTTTTTAACAACCAAGTTACAGACCTCTGACAGTCATTATTTGTAACAGCAAAAGGTCACTGAAACTTTTAACTGCAGTCACATGAAACATGGTTGTTCTAATAATGAAAAAATCCCTTGTCTGAAGAGGAGTGGAAATACCATGGATGTGTTGAAAAAATTTGGAATGTGTTGGTTCACCTTAAAATATTACCAAAGAAAATTAATCAGATTTATTTTATCCCCAGTTGCTGTTCAGGAGAGCACACCTCTTGATGACAACTCCTAGGGATGTATTTGAAGTCCAGCAAGCGTGTACCACTTTAATTCAAAACCCACTAAGATCAGTGTAAATATCTGCACTGATCTCATGGCTTGTGAGACTGATCCATAAGGCCTTTCCTAAAAGTGAGAAGGCCAATTACAGAGCATGAATTCCCTCTTGAATGCCAGCCAGTAACACACTGGTCAGCCTAAGCAGAAGTGTAAAACTGCTTTGTGCCCTGAGCTGCTCTGCAACCCTGGCTGTGCCTGAGGAGTTCCCTGGGTGTGCAGACAGGTTGTACAGCTCTAAACAAGGTCTTGGTGCAGAGGTGTAGGCAGGCAAACAGCATCTGCAGCTGCATGCAATTTTTCCAAGGCTCAGGAAGGTTGGGTTTTGAAGTTTCCCATCTTGCCTGCATCTTCAGTGGCTGCTGCTGCCCTCTGCAAGCAATTACTAGCAGGTCAGATGGGTACCAATTTTTCTGTACTTTGCAAGCAGTCTGGAGGCTCTGCACGCCTTAGATTTCAAGTAAATCTATTTCATTCCCTGTTCTAAGGCCAGGCAACATCTTCAGCTTGTGCAGAAGAAAAGACACTTTCAGAGCCTGGGGTTTAAAAAGGAGAACTCATTCCCTGTGGGTCTGCAGACACAGATTTCACACTTCATGGGTGCATGCAGAGGGGAGGACCTCATTCTGTCTGGGAGTCTGATAGCCCACAGGGACATAAACCAACTGGCCTTACTGACTGTACACCATGCCTCATTTTTTGACCAAAATGAAATAGTGAGATACATTTCCCAATTACTCTTGAAATTATCATGTACAGCCCCAAAAAGTCAAGTAACACCCTTTGCTGGACCTCTGAGCTTTAGTCCCGTTTTTTAACATGAAAGATTAAAAAGTATTAGGTAGAAGAAATGGCTGCATGAAAATGGCATTTACTGAGAATTATAAATACACCAGTATGACCTCTCTCTGAATACCAAATCAAGGAAGATTCAAAGGACACTGATAGCACGAGAATAATAATTTCGTTTCAAGAAAATACCTTTTCAATATAATAAAATAAAAAGACATAGATCTCTCTAGGTCTATAATCTTGTCTTTTTTGAATAATGGGAAGATGAATGAAGATCACTAGCAAGGGAAACATAAGAAAGCAGAGAAGAGAGATATGTCTACTGCAGCAAATTAACCTGTCAACCTTGTTTAAAAGGGTTATTTTTAAACTCTATTAGCTGCAGGTTTCAGTAGCTTTTCAATGTCTTCATATTCTTACAGCACTATGTTACACAATTAGATTACATCCACAGACTGCAAAGTGCTGTGGACTTCTTGTTAATTTTACCTGCTAACACAAGCTATTGACTCCTGAGGTACAAGCAGGAACAGTAAATACCATCCTGTCCTGACTTTCTGAAAAACTTTGGGAGCAACACAGAATTCTTCAGTGAAAAGAACAATGAAAATATTACAAAGGATAAGAAACCTTCGTCCCAGAGTCCATGGGCAATGAAAATAGAGTCAAAGGAAGAAATAAAGTGCCCTAACTACCAAATGAATAATTTTTTTTCTGACATCTTATTTCAGGAGATCCCAAATGAGCCATGATGCTTACCCTTCAAGTCTCAAAGCATATATAATGCTTAAAAGATTTCCACCCCATTACATTCAGTGCAATGAGACAGTGTGTGGATAACATCACCTCACCTGAGAGGCTGTGTCTGCCTGGCCAGCCCAGACAGGTACAGGTGCAAACCTCCAGCTGGGAGATGTGTTGAGAAAAAAGACTGAAGGGAGCCAGTGCATCTGCACTGGATAAAGCACCAAGGGACATGAGAAATCTTTGTGTCCTCTTCTGTTTGTGAATATTAGTAAGAGGAATGGGATATACATGCCTGGCTTCTCCAGACTTCATACAAGTTCATCTTGATACACTTAAGTCCTCTGCCATAAATCAAAGCAAAGTTGTAGTTCACAGGCACATCCATTAAGCTCCTAGCTACAAACTGGTTGTTATCACCTAAGATCTGGTGTCCTTGCTCTGTGGCATCACAGATGCTCCTCTGAGACTCCACCTTAATGTTTTCTAATTCCAATATGCCATCACTAGAAAATGGAAAGTATGCTGGAATGGTGCCTATGGTTCCTTTAACAAGGTGTGTTAGCCATGGCACAGAACTGCTGCCAGCAAGAGGCAAACTCTTCCTCTCACAGGGTTCACTGGGCAATGCAGCTGAAATGCAGGCACACCCTAAAAGACTGACCTTGACTTTCTGTTGGTGATGGTATATCTGCCAGGCAATGTGAACATGCATAGCACACCACTTTCCAGGTTTCTGAAAAAAAAAAAAAACAACAGAGATACAACATGAGTCAGTAGTTTTCAAAAAGCTTTTATCCACATTATATTAACTCTTGCCAACTCTTTGCCCAGCCTAAGAACAGGCGACTCCCCACGCCAAGACAACTGAAAGCAAAGGGTTTCCTTTCAGTGCCTTCCCCCTCTGGTCTCCAGAGGAACTTAAGCCATTTCCTTACTCAGAGCAACCAGCTCTGCTAGTGATTTAATAACTTCATTTGGTTGTCTTGATCAAAATCTGCATTTTCTTGTACATGTAAAAAAATTGTAAAAAACTATTTTGGCTCACTGAAAGACTGGATCTTTTGTTCCTTTTTCCTAAAATATTTGGCATTTGAGTTGGACTGTCTGTCTATACTTGATGGTAAGATATTGGGTAGGAAGTACCATGCTGCAAAACACTGAATACACACACTAAATAAATAAAAAGCAAAATCCTTCTGCCTGTGGTGAAATGACAGGGGATGACTGCCAGGGCAGGCTCCTAGGATTCAGCTCAGGAAACCTCATATGCAGCACACTGGAAGGGTTATCAATATTTAACCTCCAGGATTCATGGTAGGGGGTTGCAAACTTCCCAGTTTGAATCTGGGTCTTTTCCTCGGGTGACCACAGGGTGCACGCAAAGGACCAAGCATGAGGCTCAGCAAACAAGGTGTGAAATACCCAAGACAAAACACAACATTGCTTGATAATGAGTCTGCTGCTTTAACCCGGTGGGGACTGAGAGGAGCTTGACAAACTGTATCACAAGAAGATTTCTTACCCTCAACATGGGCCTGAATGGATCTGTCAACTGTGAAGAAGAAATGACAGCTTGGTTACATGCCTGTCACTCAAACAATTGCTCTAATTAACAAATTTGTATTGCTTCATTAAGAGATGAAATTAAAATGTTGGAATTTTACTTTCAAATGAAGCCCTTTTGGATAATAATTAGTCCTCAGCCTCCCTATTCAAGCTGGTCTCCCTCCCCCCATGGCTGTTGTACCCAAGTGTTGACAAGCAACTAAATGAGCCTCACATAGAGCACTCTGTCCTCTGGCATCATCATTAATTTGTTGATTTAATGCTACAAAAATGGCTGGTTAACTACACAGATCTACCCTGTGGGCAAATTTCTGTTCTCGACTTTCAAAGTTGCTCAGCTCCTAGGAAGATTGTTTAGTGGACAGGGCCACTTCTTCCCATGAATTGGGTTGGAAAGGGCTGGATTGGTGTTTCAGATGTGCCCCTGCAAACCAGTGACTGTGTCTGTTCAATGGCTTTGGCATTAGGTCCTTGACTAGCAGAAATACCCATTACAGCTGCCTGCTTGCCCGATGTGTTCTCTGTCACAAATATGCTTTTTCTTACAGGTTGAAAAGGATGTTGGTAAGCAGAATCTGTATAAAAACCTAATTTTCTCATTATTTGTGTAGCCTGGGGGTTTTTTTGGTAGTTATTTTCTTATTCTCTTCTTTTTTCTCACACTTCATCAATTAATGCTGGAAATGAAACTCAATTTATTGAGTATTTCTTATTTGCTTTAGATTTTTTTTGAAATGCAATACTACAGGAGATATATAGGTGCAAGAGGTACTTTGCAGGCTGAGTGATGGCACAATACATCATCCTGAAATAATCGAAACTACACTACAAGTTGAAAGGGAGCATCAAGCCAAATGACTTAATGATAGGAGGCTCTAATTATCTTTACAATTAGATGGCCCAACAGAAAAGAAAAAAAATGTGGTTCCTTTAGATAAGAAAGCTCAGCTACAGCACCAATTCAGTGCAAATGCACACACACAAAAGCTCTGCTGTATCCAAAAACTGAGTCATGGATTTTCAAGGAGAGCTCCCTATTGGTTTTATCAGAGAATTCTGCTAAAAACTGGACAGCTTGATGAAAAAACTGGACATCTATGAATTCAAACATGCCAACAAGCCATGGGCATTCAGAGAGAGGAGAAAAAGGCTGAGGCAAAGTGCTGAGACAATGACTGCTGCTCATATCCAGCAGAACTCAAAAATCCAGAGGCGCCAAGTGATCAATAAAGCGCATCCCTATTTCACTGGTGCAATCAATGAGACAGTAACCAAGGGAATAACTGTCATTACCCACATTAAAAACAATTACAGCATATAAACATAAATCTTAAAGAGGTTTGTACATTTCTACATTGAAATGGGCTCTTACGCCTTTACCCCTGGGCTTGTGAGGATGCCTGCAAGGAAAGAGCTTTTCTCTTGAACAGGATCTGTTTGCTTTTTCTAATGATGAACAAAAGTAATGATCAGGATTTAAACTGCTCTCATACAGCTTCTTTAGTTCTCATACATTCAAACAATTCAGACTAAATTTTAGTTTTAGGATATTAAGCTGGACATATTGAGAATGTCTCGAAGCTCTAGCATTTACGGTTTTAAGAAGGAATAGCTTTATTTGAGAAAAATGTAACATTTTCTACAGACCCTTGGATCTTTCTGTAGAAGAGTGTGTGGGACTGTTCCAGGTCTGGCTGCAACATCAATAGGATTGGAAGTCTAGAAATATCACGAGGAAAAAGCATTAATGAGTGAAACAATGCATAAAAGACACAGAAAATGAAAAATAGTATGTTTTTCTCATTCATATTGATGATTCAATACACTTTAAAGAGGAAAGGATGACCACTGTAATCCACTTATTAATATACTTATTATCAGCTCAATTTTCAAGTTCTTATTGTGCACCAACTTCACATTACTTAAAGTAACCAAAACATGTGAGAGAACACTGAAAATTTTTCTGCTACTGAAAACCTGATTAGGAACATGCTTATGATATGGCACCTAAAGCAGTTATTTAGAGGACCCAGCTTGTGCTCTGCAGCTTATAAATCATGCACTGGAAGTGGCAAAACTGCTGACTGACTGGCAGCACACAAAGCACTCTTTAGTCACTGCACCAGGATCTGAGCCCTGTCCACAATGAGCTGTTACTATACAGGTATCTGGAAAAGGCAATAACCAGCTGAAAAGAAATTAAATTTTTTTCCCATGATTTGAATGTAAATATTCAGCTAATATAGCAAAATGTGTCAAAAAAACCCCCCAAAAAATACCTCACACCATAAGCCAACTCCACCTACATTTCGACTGAGCATCTTCCCATGTTAAAATGAAGATAAAAAAATCAGCTACAGTGTAACTAACAATTAAGAAACAGAGCTGCTAACATCCTGATTACCATACATTTGAAGAATTCCACTAATGAACTGCGATTTACATATTCAGTCATTACAGTGGATAGGCCAATTTAAGAAAGATGTCTTGGCTGCAGAAATTTCAGTCCTGATTCCAGTCTTTCCTTGCAAAGACTACAGAACATGATTTCCTCCCACTTATAAATCAAGAGTGACTGCATGAAAACAGAAATAAAAAAACCCCTAAACTCATCACATTTATCTATCCTCCTATCACAAATGAGAGGAGAACTAAATCAGTGCAGTGCATTGTGATGGGGCTGTGAGATAATTATGGAAATGAGTAAACAATAATGATCATGGTTTCTTAAAATCTTTTACATGACTTTATATTAGTGTGTGCTGAGAATTAATGATATGCTTCTAAAGTTAACTGTGCCATTGCATCTAATCTAAAAGAATAAAAAGTACATAGATACAGATGAACCTAACGAGAATTAACTTTTCTTTGTGGCAAATTTGGAAAAACACAATTGTCCTCTGTGGAATTAGGCTGTAACTCTGATCTCAATTGCTCCAGAACCTGAACCACATTCTAAACTTCAACCTAACCTGGCCCCCACCAACTGTGTACTTGAGAAGAAACAGGCAGATAAATAATTCCTTCCTTACCTTGGGCTGGAAGGCTCCTTGTAGTGAGCCAAAGGGGCCAGTTGGAGGAATCATGGGAGGAATACCTGATACAGCTGGAGGATAGGAGTGAAACAGCTGCAATGGAAAGACAGGAGGACACAATTATATGTGTAGGTCGAAAAGGAAGAGGGGAAGCTGAACAATATTTCAGCATAAGATCAGGAAAATGGGATATGGAGAAAACTGAGAAGCATTGAAGAAGTGATCTTATTGCAACAATGTTAGTTAAAGCAGTCAATGAAATGTTCACAAATGCCATGACGTTTAGAGCTTAAAAGCAGTTCTAAAATCATAAAGCCAGCAACCTGTCCCCTGGATTTGGCCATCACAGAGTAAGTAAGACCTTTTTTTTTTTTTCTCCCCCCCCAATTATTAATTTTTGAACTGGATAAAGGTTTTGAAAGGTATCAGTTTGCAAGCCATTTCAATAGAAAGGGCAGAATACTGATCCAACTAAGACTCACAAATCTACTGTTTAAGTGGAAAAACCCCCCCTTACAAGTTCTATGATACTGTATCATTAAAACTCCATTAGTATGTTAGGATTTTAATAGTATCTGTAGGAAATGAGGAAAATATGCACAATTCTTACTTCATTAGCCTGTCTGAGAGGATATCCTGCCACTAATATTACCAGCAAGACAACTGGATTTGTTAAAAAATATTATTTAAACAAAATGTTAAGGCAGAACCCACTAAAAGATTTAGGGAATGTTTTTATAAAGACAGACTACTAAGCATAAAAAAAGTGCACACCTCAGTGACCCCAATGGATCTGTTCTTAGAGAATTTAGAAGAAAAAACAAAACAAAACAAAAAACCAAACAACCTGTTCTGTACTAATGCAGAGAAACACACGGAAAACAAGCAAGTAAACCATAACATCCAAATTTTATCATGGCTCTGTGGTCTGGCTGTGAATCTCCTACTCAGGTGATTACACAGTTAACTTGTTCAGTTCCATGGAAAATGCTGAGATTACACACAAAATTGCATTCTGGAAGGAGCTGGGGATTCAAGGCATCACACTCCAAATAAATTCTCACTGTGAAACCTCAGGGTCTAACAGGGGACAGCTGCTAACTCCACTGGTATTGCCAAAAACCTAAAGGGGTTTGTCTGGCTGATAAAAATCTACCTCCATACACAGCTGATCAAAGATCAATCTACTGTATGCTACTTTTAAGATCAAAATAAATGAGTTAATGGCCAACTGAACCGAAGCAGGACTGGGCAAAGTAAAAGACTGGGCATGCAGAGTGGGCAAACACAGAAAAATCACATCTCAGAGTAAATCAGTATCACAAAGTTTTGATGAATTTGTTCAAGACAGGCATATGAATGTGCTTTTCTTAATCATTTTTCCTTCCGTGAACTTATCTTGCAAGGTCATTTATTCATGTCATATTTACTGAAAGCTGAGAAAGTATTTCAGTATTTTAGAGGTATCAAAAGATGTTTTTTCAGTCTAAAAGCATGGTAACAAGTCTCCTTTCATAACACATTTATATTGTTGTTTTCAATTCTATTTAATTTGGACCTACTCCATTCGGTGATGCAGAAAGCACTTTTAGATTAGTTGATACTAAGCTGTAGGCATTTGAGAAGTCATTAAGAGATACAAGTCCTCATTTACAATAACTTTTCATGAGTAAAATGTGTTTTAAATCGTCCAGTGTCTCCTGCATTTAATTCTGTGTGTAATGGACTAATTCCACACAATAGAAAGAGATGAAGTACTTTATATTCTATTGGCTATAACTAATAATAAGGAATGCTTTCCTTGGAGTTTTATAACAACTGGTAAGTTAATTAAATGTGACCTTTCCCCAGGGTCAGAACTATTAATTATATGTTGTATCTCCAGTATCTCTTTGTATCAGTTAAGTTCCTCCAACTTTCAAAATGCATCCTTCATGGTCAGTGTTCCCTTTTTCCCCCCTCTCTTTGGAGCAACCTTCTCCTCTTCTGACATTTTTCAGGGAACAATGCTTCCACAGCTTCCAAGGTTCCAATGAACCCACAGCTTCTCCAGGCCAGGAGCAATGTTACATTAAACTAGAGCAGGGTTAACTGGAGGTAAAAGTAACACCTCACTTTGCTACGCTGAGGCCCTCCCAGAAATAAAATTATTGTAAAATCAAAGATGCCAAGAAAAAACTTTTAAAACTCTACATGAGCTTCTATGTGAGCTATTCTAAAGCGGCTTGATTTCAACTCTCAAACAGACCCTGTTCTCATGGAAAGTTCACTCACAAGCTTTAAAAACACATGGCCAGTATTTTTTAAGGCATGAATCTGTAAACCCTTGTCATTAGGAAAAGGTCTATGGAAGTGCCACAGTAGGAAGAGCCCTCTCAGGCATGCACTTATGCCAGCAAAAGTCTGCTTTTTCATCTTGCAGCTGCTCAGGAAACTGATGCAAACAGTTCCTCTGTTACCTGTATATAATCTATAGTCACAAAAAAAGAGATTACTGAACCAGCCCAGTTAGTGTGTCCTCACTGCAGGTTAATATGGACTATTAATCCAATATAAAGTGTAGCCATCATGTTGATCTTCTGGTATTACCTTGCCTAAATACCCAACAGATGCAATAGTGATTATTTTGCAACCACTCTGAAAGGACAAACCACTCCTGCAGGAAGGGCAGGGAGGTGTAATGGCCCAGAGCTGAGCTGGTGGAGCTCTGCCAAGTTCAATAGCACGGTTCACTGCCTCCCAGGGAATGACCTGAAGCCTTGCCTTACTTTAAAGGGGATAAATACCATGACCTTAACAATTTAGGTAACTGCCAGATTTAGGAGAGATTATGTCACTGAATTTGAAAAGCATACACAGTCAGAGACTTTTGCAAGGTCTCCTACATTACACGTCAACTTGAGTGGTTTATTTGTCTAAAATTCATTTACCTATTTCCCAGTTTTATGTTCTTGCTTGAATCAACATTGATCACATTGATGTCTATGTATATTTGAATCCATGTAGAGCTCAGCAAATCCAAGTGCAATTTTGCAAACAATGATGCAAAAGAGCAGCATTACCCCTTTGAGTAAAAGTGATTATTGTAGGCTTCACTGCTTGCCTAATAACTCCTAGAGCTCTGATCCTGCAAACACACTCATACAGCTAAAAGTTTCTCAAATAAGTTTTCAGCAAGTAACAGGACTATTCACATGTTAGCAGGGTCTGTGTTTAATCAGTGCAGCAGGAAGCATCACACTATCATCTTAACCAGTTTTTTTTGCCCAGTTCGACTTCTAAGCAAACCAACACATAAAGCCGAGTGCTTTGCAGATTTCTGAGTGCTGATGCAGTACTCCTTCTCTCATCAAAATATCACTATTGGATTTACAAATTGTCATATTCAACGAGATAGCTGCCTCTGTCAATATGATGAAGGAAATGCAACCCATATTTCAGCAGCAAATCAATCAGTAGATTCGTGCCCTCGAGAGCAGAAGCTTTAAAATTAACTGGGATATTAAAAATCAGTTAAACTCAAAAAATAACAGTTTTGGTAGCTCTTAGATAAATGCATCTAGTGCATAGCTGGATTCATGTTGCTGTCATCATACGGAGCTTTCAAAACCTAACAAGCCCAGTGGATCAGATGTGCCTTTGAAATCTGAGGAATAAGACAAGTTTTCAGATTTTACAAAACAAAATACGATGCATTAGGAAGATTATTAGATTACCTATGCCTGAAGGATTTGTATGATAGTTTGTCATTTCATTTCAAGTTTCTTAGGAAAAATATCAGTTTAAGCATTTGTGGCACAACTGAAACACAATGATGAAATTACTGCTTGCTCCTGCTTCATCTAAGAGTCAGCTCTTCTGTCTCATCTTTTTCACATCAAACCTGTCTTGAAATGGTGGAAGAGCAAGAGATCTTTTGATTGGAAAAGCTGATACTGCATCTTTATCAGAAACAAGCACCACAAATGCAAGCCTCCGAAAGTCAAAGCAACCAAGAACGATAATGGTAAATCCTGGAGTGATGATTAGGGAGCGATTTGACAGTGTGCCATTGATTGAGTGGTGATCCCAACCCACCACAGAAAAGCAGTTAAGTCAGTTTTAAACAGAGTAATAAAACTCACACTGTGACGGTAGAAGGGGTCAACTTTTGTAGGGTATTTGTCAAACTGCAAAGGGATCAAAGCACAAACTAGTTACTTTATATTTCCTTGCTTTATTTCTGTTGGTAAAATATAAGACTAGTTCCCTATTGTTTGGCAACCAACAGAGAGAAAAAATATGCAGAAAATTAGTTTCCAGTGAAACCATTTGGGGTATTTTTCTTTCTTCAAAGTCAAACAAGGTCTTTACAAGACAGGCAAAAGGAGGCGGCACCGGAGTCCAAGCACTGGGAAATCCCAAGCACGAGTGCTCCTTCAGCCACCAGCCTGGTCCCTCAGCTCCTGTGACAATCGTGAGGAAGGAAGGAACAGCCCTTCCTCACCTTCCTCCTACCCAACCACACCTGGGCAGCAGAGTACTCCTTCCCCACAACCTGGCAAATTCTGAAGTTTTGGTAATAAAGAATAGAGTTGTGCTCTACTTATCCTCACATTTCTGCCTGGGGTACGCACCATGGGCGGTGCTGGCGTCGGCATGATGGCAGTGGGTGGGATGGCGTGAGGGAAAGGCGTGAAGGTGTGCTGGTGTGTGTGTTGGTGTGTGTGCTGGTGCTGGTGCTGGTGCTGGTGGAACTCAGTCCTCAGGTACGGTGGTGGGCCCAGGGAGGCCCCACGGTCAGCACTCTGCGAGGCCAAAAATCGTGTGTTTAGTTCCTGACGGAGAAGATCTTGTTCTGAAATACAAAGAGCAAAAACAACCCCCCGTGAGCTCAGGGACTTCTCCAGACTTTGTGCCACTTAGTTCTCCTTGGCTTTGGTAGCAATGCTGGATTTAAAACTTTCTGGTGGTAATTTAAAGAATTGTATGGGGTTAGAAAGCTACCTCAGATCTTCCCCAAAGGCCTGAGGCAGAAGTCTCCATTTCCCCTCTTTCACCAAGTCTATCTTCACTACAGCATTCCTCTGAACATTAACCTAAGGGTTATCCCCAGATTTGTATGGACATAGTGCTAAATAGGTGAGGTATAGGTAACCTGGGGTGTTTAAACATCAAGTGACTGCTGCTAACATGAGCACCTTGCTTCGTGGATACAAAATGTTACTCAAATGGTGATAACTCTCCCATTTTCTTCCTCCAGCTTCCTCTCAGTGACCTGGGAGGAACAGACACCATACATCTCCCACAGTCAAAGTATCAAAGAGTACAATTCACTCCACTGATAAAAATCTCTGCATCTCACCCCCAATCCTGAAGGTACACAAGCTCAGGAGCACTGTGTGCACAGCCACTGGAGACCTTCCCTCTAGCCAGGGAAACAATGCTGAGCACAGACCACAACTGCAGCAAGGACATTCACTGAGAGGGTCACAGACTCTGTGTGGGCACATTATGAACTCTAGTGTGGTTCCACCAAAACAGCCTTCCAAAAAATATTCCTTCTCAGGACAGAAGAAAAGCCATCTGGGTGTGTCTGTGGGGGTTTTTTTTGGCTCTGATATCACTCCAATTTGTTCAGTGATGAGTATAGCCTCTACACAACCAACTTTAAATGGATTAAATGGACCAAAAGGAATTATTCTGACTAAAACTGGAGAATTGTCAGTCTGTGCTGCACTAGACATGCTCACGACCAGTCTGCCTCTTACCTGAGTAGGTACTACCAGCTGGGTGTCCTGGAACCTGCAGTGTCCCTGACGTCAATGGAGGTGGAGGAGGCAAAGCCGTAGGAGGGGCAAACATATTGGGGTGATGTGGGTGTGCGGGGGGCTGGAGGGTGGGTGTGAAGGTGTGCAGTGGGCTGTGGCTGGGCAGAGAGAGGGGGAATGGGGAGGCCGAGGGGTGGTGAGATATGTGTGGAGGTGGGGCCTGAGTCTTGGCAGGAGTGCTGCTTCTGCTGCTGCTGTTAATGAAAAGAAAAGCAATTAAGCATTGCACTGAAGAGAGAAAAGCTTGGAACACACACACACAACCCCAAGCTACACACAGCTCTTAATAAACACTTTACTAATGCCAGTCACATGCTACAAACGTTACAAGTTACTATTCTACTTCCCTAGCAATACCCTGAGATACTCCTTTCTCTGCTGTACCTTTGCTGGCATCTCTTACTGCCTGTGGTCCCTCCACACCAAAGCCTGAGCCACATTCTCCCTCTCTCAGCAGTTGATATTCTGTCCTCCAAAAGGGGGACACACAAAGGAGCAATCAGCCCTGTGCATTCATTACTTAATTATCAGGTCATTTCTACATGACTGCCTCTGATTCATGTTTTCAGGCAAATGAAGCAAAAATCAGTGATCACCACATTAATAAAAGACTAAAGGTTTTTTTGTTATGTCTTAATAAGAGGAAAGATTGCAGAAAAGGTGAAACGAACTTGAGAAGGCAACAAGATACGTGCTCATCGTACAGTCAACACCTCTCTCCCCACCACAATGTCAGGACATAAGAGGAATCAGCAAAATAAATATTTGTGACTACACTGGTTGCAATTTTTCAGGTTTCATGTCCTACTCATGAGTATCCAAAACATATTCCCACTGAACCTAGTTGTACCCATCAGTATTTCAAGTAGTGACATGCTTCTATTGCAGTGACTTTTAAAGACAAGCATACCAATTTGGTTAAAAACAAATCAAAGGCTTAAACACCTCCTAGTCTTTAGACAAACTATGAAGCAACCATAATGCTGGTTCAACAGGTCTTGAAGGACACCATCTGTCTGCTGGAAGCTCACATTTAGGGAAAGATGACCCAGTGCTGACAGCATTAGCTTAGAGCAGGGAAAACATGAGATCCCTGACTCACAGGCACATCACAGGTTCCTGTGAACATGCTGTTTCATCTCTGTTATCCCCTGTAAAAGGTGAGGTTTATCTCACTGTTGCCAGTTGAGGAAAAGAACACTGAAGACTGGAAGGTGACAGCAGTGCAGGAAAAAAAAAACCCAAACCCAAAACTTTAAAGTCATTGGTGCAAGACTTTTTGTGCTGGGCTGCCAGAAGGGCCAAGAGCAGCTGCACCACACTTCTTGCTTTAGGGCATATGTCAGTGGCTGGAAAAAGCAGGAGATGTTTAGTTGGATGGGAGGGTAAAAGACATTAACTTTCAGAGAACAACTCATCCCGCAAGAATGGGGATTTTCTTACTTTGGTCTATACTGCATAAACCACCTCCAAAGAGCAGTTGAGAATACCTAACATTTATGGGAGTGCTAGACCTTGGCTCCTTCCAGGGAAGGACTGAAGGCAAAAAGCACAAAGGTGCCTGCATTCCCCAGGGATGGGATGGGATGGGATGTGCTGCTGCTTCTCTGCTGCAATTCACTCATCCCCAGGCACCGTAAAACATCACCCCCAGGCAGGCAGCAAGTTGCGGGGCTTCCTCACGCACGTTTGCCTACCTTAAGCTGTTGAGGCTCAAACTGCTGCTGTTGTAGGCCGAGAGAGGCTGCGAGAGGCTCTGCGAGGCGGGATGGGGCTGCACGGCGGGCAGGCTGGGGTGGGTGGGCTGCACCGGTGACTGCGGGCGGGGTGGGTGCTGGAGCGGAGGCTGCGGGACGGGCGGGCGCGGGGGCTCCTCCGGTGCGGGGGGAAGCGGCGGGGGAGGCGGAACGGGAGCCTCCGGCCTTGGGGCAAGAGCGGGGCTGGGACAGGGACACGGCCCCTCCGGCTGCGGCTCTGGCTGGGCCAGAGGCTGGGTCACCT
The DNA here is from genome assembly GCA_023637945.1 of Phaethornis superciliosus. NCBI lineage: Eukaryota > Metazoa > Chordata > Aves > Apodiformes > Trochilidae > Phaethornis > Phaethornis superciliosus. Next base: position 9,488,368 of record JAJQWJ010000023.1, on the reverse strand, counting down.
GAGGACAAGGGTCTTTAGGCACCACAGGCTCAAGGATTGGGTCTTTACTGCTGTCCTGGCTCTTCTCTTGACTCCTTTCTAGTCCTGATATTTTCGGGACGGCTGGGCCCCTAGCACCAGAGTCGGCATTTTCAGCTAGCGTCCTGATTCCTAACTCTTTATCTGCAACAACAAAAGAAAGAGAAAAAAAAACCAAGAGTTAGGTGAGCAGCAAAAGCCAAGTGGTGATGTGCCAGAGTCACGCTCCAGGCACCTGTGTTTTCATAGAATCATAGAATGGGTTGGGTTGGAAGGGACCTCAAGAGATCATCAAGTCCAACCCTTGATCCACTACCACTGCAGTTACCAGATGATGGCACTGAGTGCCACAGTTTTGTTTCCATCAAGGACGATGCGAAACCGAATCAAATCCGAAGTAATTTCCAGAAGTCTCCCTAACTCTCAAGTCTTCCTCCTAATGCTTTTCCTATTTAATTGTAAGCAGTAAGTTTTTGCTTATTTTCACTGACATACACAAAAGGAAGAACACAAAAGCTGAGCTGAATGCAGCAATTCAAATGCTTTAAAAACCTCGAGTGAGACCTCGAAAAAAATCCCCACCTCTGCCTTAAGGAAAATACCAGGAAGGGTTCTGCTTTGCTTCCTGGTGTCTCAGTAGCACCAATATACTTTGGGGTCATCCATACTTGCTTCCTGGGTCTTGTCTCCTAGAGATTCATCTCCCAACATCCGTTTCATCAATTTTGAAGAAAAATCTGATTTGCACAACAAACACATGACTCCAAGATTTGGGCCATAAAGCAGTGTTGACAAAGTTGTGAGCGTAGGTCAGCATCTGTGTGTGTATTTGGCAAAATCAGTCCCCAAACCATCTTATAAACCTGAGCAAAATTATCTAGAGTCAGGGAAGCCCAAAGTGCTGCAGTGTGAGGGGAGAGCTCTGCAGGAGGGGAGGTTCCACTATGTCCTCTGCTTGGAGAACCATCACATCCCGTTATCCTTAATTACCATTATATGGTTACTATAACTTCTCTATTACCTGGGCTGCCAAATGAACAGAACAAAAAGGTTAAGGGGAACAACAAATTCTTGCCTCTGTCTTTCAGTGATGTTAACTGTGGACATGACTTCAGAAGAACAGCCACAGAAGCTGGGAAGACAACAGTCCTGATTACATTTCCTTTAATGACACGAGACTTGGCCAACACACTCTGCATGTGAGAATGTGCATCTGCCCCTCACCTTCTTGCTTTGCTAACTCTCCTCAAACTAAACCACCTGGTGGAGAAGAGAGACCCTGCTCAGCAGGACTATTTTCTATTATTGCAACTCTATCATCACTCCCTGACCCACTGAGGCAATGAATCCAACGTGAGCTCTGTGCCTTGTTATAAGAGGTCTAAACCTTAAAACACATCTTAGCAGGTCCCCAAGCTTTTCATGAAATTACTTGGGTTTGATTTTTAGCTATATTAGTATATTATGTCAATTTTAACTTCTCCTACAGTGGAGTTTTTCTCAGTGGGGCTCTACAGCAATTTCCCATTTGATTCATTCCACAAAAGTTCTGCCAATGGATATTTGACACCTGGCACCCCTTTGGACAAAGCTGGGGGAAATGCTGCTGACTGGCAAAGGCATCATCCTGCAGCCAGGCAGGCAGGGGAAGTAACAGCATCACTTAGGGCAGCATCACACAGCAGCTCTGAAAAGCTTGGCTTACACCTTTGGCAATTACAGACACAAAGCAAAAGGGAAACACACGTGGGTTAATGTGGTTTGGGACAAGATCACAATTAAAACAGTACGCAGGGTTCTAAATAATTTTAAGACAGGAAAACTTTACTTCTTCTGCAAATTTTAAGGATAAAATGAACACATGCACAGTAAAATAATATTGTCAACAGCTACATTGTTCCTGAAGTAAAAGGAGTGCAACGAAGGATGATGCAGAGTGCCAGCCCACAGCCTGGGCACAGGGATCAGTGTTTGCCAACCTCTGCATCTCTACAGCCTGGCAGGAATGTGTCAGACACAAACCATCACTTGCACTAATTTTTATGCAGAGATCCCAGCCAAACATATCAGCCCACCTGTTACTGAGTGTTACACAGGCCATTGCAATGGCAAGCAGTAAAGTGGAATTCATTTTGTGGACAGAAGATGGGGAAAAAACTCATTTGGGGGTCAAAAGGGTAAAGAGATGAAGGAGAAAGAGAGAGAGAGAAGAAGTGGCAAAAAAGTAAATGGACTTATTTGATGAGGACATACTTTAATCAAATCTCAAGGATGCAATCTGTAACAGGCAGAGAGGATCCTCCAAAAATTTGGATCAGAGGACTATGGGGGCAGTAGCAGACTCCAGAGGAATAAAAATAATTACTTTGCTGTATGCCCAAGGTCTATCTCACTGCAATTAAATTGCAGGTTATAAATAAAGGAAGACCCGTGGGCATTAATTCTTTGGATCAATCCTGTTTGATCAAACATTATTAAAAGTTAGACAGAGTGTGATCACCACATGTGTTGACAGGTCCCCAAGCAGGAAAGAAATGAGCAACAGTTTGTTCAGGAATAGGTGGGATCTATGTTCCTAGTCCCTACTGGTGTAAGAGTTATGATATTTTGGTTTTTTTGACAGAAGGGCATAATCAATAATCTAACCTTTTGACAGAAGGGTCTTGTCATTAGAAACTCCCTGCAAGATTAATACACAGTAGGTGGTCTGAAAATCCTGCAGAGGGGAGACTTCCAAACCTATGGGGAACACCTTCCACTCAGCGCACTCACTAACTCTTTCCACTTGATATTTTTAGTGTCTCTTGTGTGTGTAACATTTATTCAGCACGGATCTCTGATGGGGAGTTTGTTCCTCATGCAGCCACTCCTCCTCCCCTGGAGAAAAAGGCCATGAATCCTACTGTCTCCTGGGTATTTTTTGCTGCTGCTTACAGCTTCATTACACAGCCCCTTAAGTACCATTCCTGTTAGTTGACAGCAGAGATGTTGTAGTTATTAAGATAATGTTATTCCAAATTTCAAACAATGATCATGTGCACAGCTCCTCTCTCTCTGCCTTACACCACAGCACCTACACTAGAACCCCAAATGGTATCAGATGTCCAGGAGTTTCTCTATCCCTGGTACCTGCAGCCCTGCATGGATGACAATGAGGATACATAAATCAGAAAGAATTCATCCCACAGGATCTATTTAGGGAGCTGAAATCCCACATCAGTGATGAACACCATCAATTATATGTTTCATAAGGAGGGATGAAATCTCCATCAACAGTACTTCAAGGTCATACGTGAAGATTACTCTTTACCAGTACAGCTTTGCACATGACATGATTTCTGAATGGCGACTGACTAGCTTGGTTTAAAAATACATGGAAAAAAAAATCTTTCATGCCACTAAGACAAACAACTACTCAATTTTATATAGGAATTAATTTCCATCCAACAGCTAACAGAGCAAGCCAGCTAACTTCATTTGATGGCAGTCTCCATATTGTATTTTGGACAAAGTCAAACTACTGTATCAGTATTCAGAAGAGCAGTAACTTCTGCGCTGCCCCAGGCTTCCCTTTCCCACTGGGCTGATACTGCATCCAGCAGCAGTCAGCCTGTTTACCAAAAAAAAAAAAAAAAAAAAAAAGAAAGGAATAAAGCAATAATTTGATGCTCTTTGACGACTGAGGATAAACATTGGCTAAGCTTGTCCCACACCAACAGGACATGCAACTTCCCCTATCTTCCTTCCATCTTTGTCCTTTGATGTGTCTTAACTCTCAAATTGCACTATTTTTCACCTAACACACTGTCTGGGGCTCTCTCAAGACAGAGGACTCTCTGAGCACCACAAGTGCTGTTTGCTCTGGCAGCTTGATTATTACTGGGCTGGCTCCATAACACCAGAGGAGTAGATAAAGCCCCACTGGGAAGACCAGTAAGTAAATCAAGTGACTGCATAGGAACCAGGGAGACTCTGGAGCTGTGAGTTTATTTCACATTTTAAACACATTCTGTGAATATACACAGACACAGGAGCTCCCATGTGTTTATGTATATCATGTGTAATATATATGCATTTATATTTAAAACATATTCCTGTCTGTTAGATGCATTTACATGGTAAGCAGAAATACACAGGGTGTGCAGACACTTCCCTGAAAGACTGGGTTGTTATAATGGACACAGATTATTTGAAGTGTTCAGCTGAAATGCTACCGCTGCTCTTCCTAACATGCAAACCAGTAAAATTTGACCTAAACTCTGTGTGCTGGCTCCTCTGTATCCAGATCACCATCTGGGTGATACAAAAGAGATAAAGTGTGGCTGGAAGTGGGTAGATGAGATTATCAAGGCCCAACTATTCTGCTGTTGTCATTTGCAGGAGTTTTCTGTGTTTTGCAGCATTATCTAAGCATTCAGCCTACCAATTAGAATTATTTAATTAGAATTATTTACTTTAAAAATAGCATCCATTTTCTTTCACTATTTTGATAGGTTAAACCCTTCTCTTGATAATATTGCCTCTGCCTAAGTAAAGTTTGCTGCAAACTTCTTAATATAGGATAAAAAATTAAGACCTTTTGAAAATATAAAATCAAGTTTTAATGTGGATAAGTGGGCAGTTGGTGCAAACTGTTCCAAACCAGTACAAACCACTATAACTACTCTGAAGTCAGGGGAATTCAGAAAATGTACACCCTGCTACCACTGGCCCTGGGAGGTATACTTTGACAAGCATTTCACAAAGCTTGAAATAATTACTCAGATTTAAAACCTGATTGTACATTTCATATTGATTAGACACTGGCCAATGAAACATTTGGATACATAAAGGCAGATGACAGAAACTATTACTGCAAAGGATGGAGGAGGTTGTTGGGTACACCAGCCAACACGTATCATAAAGGCCCCAGAGCAATTCATCTGTTGTACTGGATGCACATAATTTGCTAAAAACAATTTTTCATTTTTAGCACACAGTCATCTTTCATCCTAATTTCCAAGGACACTAACAAAATATTTGATTATGCAAATTAAAAACAGTCTTCTGAAAGCATGGTTACTAGAAGCTCTGTCATCTGCTAGTACCAATTATTCCACAGTAAGCAGGTATTTAGTACTGCTGAATAGTGAAACTTGTGACACACTTTGTACTTAATTATAAATCAGAGAAGAAAATCATTCAGGACAAAAGATTTTGCTACCTCCTGTTAAAAATGTTTATCTCTCCATTGAAATGGATTTAATTGTCAACAATAAAGTTGCAGATCAATGAAAAGAAGCACTTAGTGGAACTGCACAAGATGTTGACAATTCTTCAGTCATCGAGCTGCTTCTGGCCTTGATTTGAGAATAGAGTCCTCCAGTATTTCACATGAAACAATTTATTTCATCCAGCTGTCAAACAGAACATATGCCATAAATGTAACTCCTATATGGTCTATGATGGGAGTATAGTATTGAAAGCACCTGATGGTATTTGGTTTTTTAAAGCACCTCTAACTATTAAAATGGAATGGGATATAGCTTTCTGGAGGAAAGTGAAGTACAGAATGCCCAAACACTCCTCTTTCTCAGAAATAAATCACATTTAACTTCACAGGAAATAGATGCATGCAACTGTAACATCCCAGCAGAGCCCAGGGAAAGCAACACCACGACACCTCTGCACTGCTCTGTGTACACACATGGACACACATGCCCAGCAAAGATTTACTTGCAACTGGGGAAATCTCTTGGCTTCCCAACATTTCTGGTTAGGAAGCAGTAAATTACATCATTAACTATGAAAGTCTGAAGTATTTGATAGCCAGCTACCAGCACTGCTCAGTGAAGGGGACTTCTCTCAAACAGGCTGGCAAACTTGCCAGGGAAGTGACACCAAAAAAAGCCATTGGGGAAATATTCTTTAATAATCATGAATTTGATCACAAAGAGATTTAGCTTCTTGTTTAATTTTAATGAAAGAATTCTAGGTCTTCCAATCACAGTATTTGTAAAGAAGCCCTAGTTTCCTAGAAACACATACAATGCCTTATTAAACCAGGCTGGAGGTCCCACGTGCCCTACCACTGACTGCAGCCAGCACAGGGTTTTTCCAAAAGAGGGGTAGAAACCTTGCAGCAAGTGTATGTAAAACAACCTGTCCAAGCCTTGAGATCTGGTGCTGTTCTCTGGTAAGACTGGTTTGTTTATACCCTCAGATTTTCTTCCAAGATATTCTAGAACTGTGATAACAACCACAGGCTTGTTATGAACATAAATCTCAAAGCTCTTCTGAGTATTCACAAGTTCTTGCCCACAGCAGTAAATTTCTTAGCATGTCATATGAAAATATCCCTTCCACAAGGTTTTCATTTCTCACCTTCATTTTTGTGAATCTGTGAGAAAAAAAACCGACCGCTCTACAAACCATCAGGATCCCCCACTCCTTTACAAGGTTAAGTTACTTCCCCTTTTATCTCCCCTAAGTAACTTCTTCAACGCCTATCTTCCCATTCCTTCTCCCTTCCCACATTCCTGACTACTTGCCATATTTTCCTGCTAGCCCACTGCACTGCTGCTCTTGACCCTCCTGTCTTTCCCACTGGCCAACTCCGGAGGACTCAAGACCTCAGCTGCCCTAAAACCAATGTCACCTTGCAATCAGATCATGACAAAAGTCACTCAATGCTCTGCTTGCCTGTCTTGAGCTACATTGTGCTGGTAGCAGTCCCTGGCTTCTTGCTTCAAAACAACAGAACTTCCACGGTATCCTTTTCTTCAGGACTTTTGCAAGCCTGGATCAATTATGGATTCAATTATCAATTTGAATGTTTGCTGCTTTGACACTTCAAAGGAATTAAACCAGTCTGGTGAGACAATGTCCCTCTTGTGAAATTTTTCTAGATCCAATCTCCTACTGCAACCCCTCGAGCACTCTTCAAACATATTTTTAGTCATTCTCTTGTCCGAGGCAAGCTGGTGGTGCTGGGAAAACAGGACAGGCTGCTGGTCCTTGCCCTCAAACCTGTCCCTAGCCCACGAAACCAAACAAGCTCAGCTCTGGCACACACTCCAAGGGAGCAGAATGAAACTGCTGAGAGCAGAGAGCAAACCCCCGGAGAGTCAGGCCAAGGTGCAACAGCAAAGCCCTCTGTCTCTCAGAGAGGAGTCAGCACTTGCAGAGGTCTCCAGTCCAACATCACTTTAATTTGGATTCAGAAAGTCCCTGCCCCTCTCCTCTTTCAGCTTTTACACAGCACCCAGTGGGCAGAGCAGAAGCCTGGGGAGAGCATTTCAAATGCACTAAGAGAAAAGGAGGTGACAGAGCTAGACACGAGCCATCTGAAAAAAGAAAACACTGCACAGCTTCATGATTTTCTCCAATTATCAGTAAGGTCTGGATAACCTAAGCACAAGGTTAACCCCATCACAGGCGAAGAGAGGAAGAAACATCTTGGGTTTACTGATCACCCTCTGTTTGCCTTGGCCATGCAGCTGCAATATTCCCTCAAAAGCTCGTGACACCACCTCATCCCACTCCTGTCTGACAGGATTACTTGCTCAAGCCTCAACAAAACCACCTTTCAAAAGCAGCTTGAAAACTATCACATTATGAACACTGATCAGATTTAGCATGACAGCTCAGTTTAATCTATGAAGGACAAAGAGATCTATATGATATGTTTATACAGAAAAATAATACATTTATTCCCTTCTGAGAGGAGTCATACCCATAACTCACCAGACACATTCCACCAGCTCCTTTGTGATATTTGTTCTTTATAGCCAAGAATTTGCTAGTTTGTTTTTAATAGCATGATGTCAACATAAGCAGAGAGCTTAAAAACTCCATTTAAAAACTCCATTTTGAGATGAAGCTCAACATGACCATGGCAATACCCACTTTTAATTACAAATATTTTAGCTCGTTAGCATCCGCAGGAAAACTTCAGGGAGCTTACACATTGCACCTCCAGTGGTTGGTGTTGCTTTATGGTATTCTCACACATGGCACTAGTTTGCTCATGTTTCCAGAGCAGCAGAGAAAAAAGATGGACATCATCCAACTGTCTGCTCTATCAGTCAGTATCAGTCAGTCAGGATTTTTGTGGTCTGGGTCATATCAGTAAAAGCAGAGCTAAAATTTCCATGACTACCTTGTGATCAACACAAGGTAGTCTCATTAAATGTGTCAATTATACTTTTCAAGTAATGTGTGAATTCTTTTGAGCTAAACCACATTCCATGAACTTGTTTTATTTTAAAAGGTGGGGGAAAAGGTGTCTGGATACAAGACTGCACAAATCCCATGTGCAAAGAAGATACCAACATAGGGGTGGCAAAGTCTGATGCTGAAGACAACACTCACTGGTGTGGAGTACTTTTACAGTCCAAAATCTCAGCATTTTCTACATGAACTGAAATCATTACCTGAAGTATGCTCCCCAACACCATTCAAAATATGTCCTATGCTCCTACCTTTTATTTTGATTCATGTTGTGTCTTGCTGAGGCTTAATATTATTATTATTATCCAGCAACTGGTGCATCTAAAGACTAAAGCCTTACACATGCAGGACTTTGTGGTGTTGACACCTCCTTGCAAGGAACTGTAATTCTAAAAGGATTAAAAGTTTACCAGCACAGCCATGTAAAGTAGAAAAGGAATTGTTCACTCTTCTCATCTCTGTTTGGAAATTAGATTACAGGCTCCAAGTGAGCTGAAATACAGAATGAGGCAAATCCATGTGATTAGCTCACAGGTGGCCAGTGAGGCGCTTCTAGGCTTCAAAGTCTGGCAGATTCCTATTAGCTGCAATAATAAAAGGAATGTGTACTTATCCTTCAGCCCAAACCCTGCCCTGTGCCAACACAGCTACCCGCTGTGCTAATCCTCAGAACCAAGATAATCATCCTCAATTGTTATTTCATAAGTTTGCTCAGCTGTCATTTGGGATATGCAGGATGTGTGGTGCGCAGCCCTGCCACCGACTGCACCCAGAGCTGGTTCCCACATGGTTCTAGCTCACCATGACCCTGGGAAGGGATGGAAGGAATTGCAGAACCTCCTCCCATGCTGCCAGCACCTGGTGTCCCAGCCCTAGGAGCGAAAACTCTTTATAAAAGCAATTTGCACCATTAATCATCAGTGCTTCCACTAAATAAATGACACAGACCCACATTTATCTTCTCTCTCCAGAAGGCACCCATCTGAGTGTCAGTTGAGCAAAATGCATCAGACATTAGATCAGAAAACAGAAGGGACAGCTATGCCAGGGCCAGGCAGAGGGGTCACACACTGTGCATAATGTCCCTGGTCCATCTCCCAGGGTATTTGCCTTCTGCCTCTCACCAGCAGTGGGAAGGAGTGACCCCAGCCCTCAGTCATAACCTGCACACAAGGAAAGCTCTTCAAGCCCTCTCAGCAAGAGGCCAGTTAATATAAAGAACATTGAGGGCTGCTCCTTCTATCAGTCTGATATCCCACCTAGTAGAACTGTGATAATATTTTTATTATTTCTATAAATGTCTAATAATCCTCTGAATCCTCCTAAGCTCTTTACCTTAACGTTATCTTGCACTGGGGAGATTTACAACTCACAATTTCCTTTTGTTACTTCTAAATGCAGTAGGCAGGGAAATGAGAAGCTATCTCCTGATTCCTACTTTGCAGGTGGCACCAGAATATTTCAAAGTAACTTTATGAATAATTTCTTTTAGACCCAAATTTAAACCAAATGTTGAACAAATGATGCTCAGACCGGGGGCAAAAAGTGCTGTGGGAAAGGAGGCAGTGATTTGCTTTGCTCCAGACACATTCTTCCACCTCTGCTGCTCACCACAAAGCACACTCAAGATCTCACAAGTGCAGAGGACATCACAACTCCACTCCTGGCAGGACAAGTGGAAGATTAACTCCCTCAGCATGGTCTTCAGTAGGTAGGCAGCTCCATGCATCCACCCCTGGCCTTGCCTTCCCTGGCAACCTGTGGCCATTTTCTCAGTTGGTCTGGGGTAGCAATCTGAAATCAGAGTAACCACTGATCTCCTCAGTTCCTTTTTTTCTAAAACCACCCTTAACCTGACCAGGCAAAGCTTGCTTCAAATGACACTGCAGCTGAAAGAAGTCCCTGCAAAGCCCCCACCATCCTCCAGCCCCACACAGCAGCATCCACCTCACCTCCCCAAACAAGCAGCAGCCTCAGCATTAAAGCCCTTGGCCTCCCCTCAAGTTATGCACATATTTAAGTGGATGTGAAAAGAGTCAATTCTTGATCAACCAGCAGTTGATTATTTGACTTGTGGATTAAGGTGACAGAGACACCTGGGCTCACACACACCAGCTGGCACAGCACCAGTGGCCGTGCTCAGCTGCCAGCACGCTCAGGCCAGACCTCCTTGGGGATCTTCATGTCCTGTAAAAGGTGTCACTGACTTTCCTGCTGTGTTAACAGCTGCATGCAGGCAGGTTATCCTCGGTCTGGGTCACCCCTGTGTCCTACAAGCACTGGTGGTGGTACCAGCCCTCCCCCCAGTCAAGGCTGCACTCCCTGCCCCTTGGTTCCACAGCTCTGCAAAGTGCCAGCAACACCTCATGCTCCAAACCTTTCCAAGAAGGAACCAGGAGCTTGCCCTCAGAGCTGGCAGCCTCAACCCTGCAAAACTGCAAGCTAGGAATTTCCATGTTATCTGAGTCCCTGGCTTGGAGCCACAGAGGAGAAAACCCCTGTTCAACTGAGCCTCACTTGCAGACCCAGCCTGAACATCTTCCATCTAGCACAGGTAAACCACTGAGAGAGGAGTTTTTACTATTCAAATCTCATTTTTTTCTCACAGTTTATCCTCCCCTCTCTTCCTTCTTGCAAAGATGAGGGAAAACATTCCTCTCAGGCCAAAATCACAGCATGAGCTTAACTTCCAGCACATGCTTAAACTCAACCACTGATCAGGGTCAGGCTGGAAGGATGTGCTGGGGGGGCTGCAGAATTGGAGGCAAGAGGGTTTGGTGTCTATTCCTCTCCCACTGTCCCCCCTGGCAGCCCCAGACAAGCTCTTGCAGGGCTCAGCTCAGGGCTACAGTGTTTTGGACCCTGTCACCACCATGCCCCAGTGGGACCATGCTCAGCCCCTGACTTCTGCTCACCACGCAGTGTGTGTATTTTCATAACAGTGCATTAGCAAACCAGCATGGGTGTGCTTGCATCTGAATTCTAGTAATTTTAAAGCAAAATGTTTGAATCTTGGAAATTAACCAGCCATTGAACAGTCTTTAACCAGAAGGAGCCGATTTAGGTAATTAATGCTAGCTAAACAAATAGACATATCGGACAGATTTTTAACCAACTGGGATGTAAATATTTTTACTCTTGTGGATAATCTTACTGTCAAATTAATTCTACAAATACCCACAATAATTCCTTTTCTTTTTTTCTGTCCTTTGAGATCTGTCTCAGGTTGAACAGTGGAGATGCTCAGCAGCACAAAGTGAAGGCAGCTTCACGCTTGCAATTTGGGTACCACAGACTCAGGACTCAATAGAGCTGACCTTGATGCACTGCTGTAGCCTTTAAATCTTCCACATCACAGACTTTCACTCTAAGCATCTTCCCAGTTTAGGCTTTCAGTTCAATCCCTTGTCATAATTTAGCAAGGTGGCAAGGTAGGTCTTGGCAGAGAGGCAGCAGGAAAAAAGGACATTTCCATAACTGGTTTTGCTTGCAAGGAGCAGAGGTACAGCCCCACAAGCTGGCTGATGGAGCCAGACTTTAGCCAAACATCCTAAAATCCACAGGGCTGCAGATGGCAGTGTCGAACAGAAGGTTCAGTGCCTTGCAAAGGAAATTAAGAATAGGCCCATCTGTGGCATGAAATACCCATCTTGGAGTGAGGGGAACCTCTACAAATACCATTTATTTAAGCTGGATAAAAATACTTTAAAATTAGGAGACAAAATAAACCCCAAACTACTTTCAGTTTTATAGTATTTTCAATTCTTTTCACAAAGGGAGGTGAAACTAAAACCAAACCCTTACTGGGTGCTGGGAGACCAAATGAAGTGCATATGATGTTTCAAGAGCAGCCCGACAAAATAATCAATACCTTCCAATTCATGTTATTGATTTTTTCACATCCTTGCAGGCATGAGATTTTAGATGAAGGCATTAGAATTGCCAAAGTGTTCAATTTGCTCTAGTTCAAATATTTTACACTGTCATTTTTTATGATGGTGTGTGGAAGCGTGTTTAAGAGAAGCTCTGGAAAGTCAAGTGGACTTTACCTCCCCAGACCCCTGTCTTGCTTCACTTCAGGATTCAGGCCTGCTTTATGCAAAACTTAATGAAATGAAATACGAAATGTTTCTTTTTGTCTCTTGAACTCTGCTTCAGTTTAAAGGGACTTTAGGAAGAAAGAAAAACACCTGCTACTGCCACTACTTAATCCTATCAGAATTACAAAAGATTACACACCTATGAACTGCATTACCATGACCAAAAAAAAAAAAAAAAAAAAAAGTACATTTCTATGCCACACAGCCAGAGACACACATGCTTTCTGCAGAGTGGGATTGCCTTCCCTTCCCTTCTCTTGGCTTTTTATGAGGCTGTTTGGATAATATAATTCTGCACTATATAACACAATAGCAAGTTATTTGGACCATTGTAGAACAGCAAGAACTCATTAAGCCTTCGAGAATGTTTGCAGGTATTTTAGCACAGGTGTGATTTGTTATGATATAGGAAAATCCTGTTATTTTGCCAGGTTTAATAGGTAATAGATATGCCTAAACACATACTTTGAAGCTTTTAGCAATAACCGTTGAGAACATTGGGCAAACTGATCTTACACTACCTCCAAATGCACAGAAAAAATGATTGGAACTATGGAAAATCACCACAATTCAGGGACAGTGCACTAGAGTAGAAGATTAAAGTTCTGCTCCGGCTCTCTCAAGATGCAGCTACCTCAGTGCTTGTCCCTGTTTCCCAAGTTTTCAGCTGATGAGTTTTTCAGAGCAGGGGCTGATGTAAAACAAGAATCAGCTCTTGCTTATGGCCTCTCTGTATTCCTTTCACAAGAATAATGACAAAGATTTTAAAAAGGTCAATCTCAAGTGTGGCAGAATGCCATCACTCTTCACTGTGAATCAACAGATGCATTTAAGTAACTTAAATACATGTAATATATAATGATTTATTTCCTTGTACTACTCCTTGTTCTGCATTTGGATGTATGAAAAGTACCTGGCTGGGTTTTTTCACTCTCAGCGAGGCTGACAACCATGAGTATTTTATGATCGTGCCCTAAACTCATTTGTTTAGTTTTCCATTATGCTCTGACAACCACAAACACTTTATAGTCATATATAATCCTTATATAATACACAGAAGGTTGAAACTGTACTAATCTCCAGTACAACACGGAAAATACACAGAAAATTAAGTGGGCTCATTAACGTTTAGAAAGGCACTATTAAGAGTGTCATTCAGCAGATCAACCCATTACAAGACATATTTATCACACATGCGTGTGTGATATTTATCACACACATGTGTGCACCAACCTTAGCCTAGGAATATACAGACACAAAGGTAGTCACGTGCCCTGTTCTGCTGCAAGTGAGGAGGGTTTATTTTCATTATTATCACAGCAGAGCTGTTAAAATTTCTTCTGAGTGAAGGAGGGAGAGCAGCACATGCAAATTATTCTGGCTGCAGGTCAGGACCCACGCTCCTCACACACCCCTTCTGGAGGGATCCAACCCCTCCTGCTCCCAGGAGGTGCTAAGTGTGCCAGTTCTGCTGGAAGCTCTCCAGCATTCCCTTCAAGCTTACTTATGGTTTGTTTCTGACTAGTAGTGGGGAAAAAAAAAAAGACAGTTTAACATTTACCAACAGCCAGCAGTTTTACTGGAAACTGTTGAAAATGTTTAACAACTTATTCTTGGGAGGAACGAGGCGGTGTCACAGCGAACGCATGAAGTGTTTTCTCTAAATTTGTTCTTCGAGTTAAGGCTTAAAACTGAATTCTAGATACAAAGCAAGTTTAGAGATGCACAGAAGAGAGACAAAGCTCTGTGGCCCAGGAAATAGGTCCAGGGGGAGAAGCTGTAAGGGGAGAACACACTGGCATTTCTCAGGGTTGGTTTGCACAGTGCTCACATACAACTCCAACAAACCCAGCGGGAGAAAGGGCTTGCTCCTTCCTTTTCCACACATGACTCCTTGCATGTACTCTTCTTTTCCTTAAGGAAACACACAGCCACGTAGAACAGACCTACAGCCACCCACAGCTCATGCATGGACTGAGAATCACTTGCAGCCTGGCAAAGGACCCTGCTTGCCAAATGCTCTTCCCCCCTTCCAGCTCCAGCACATCATCCATCTCCAGCTCACCTCTCTGCAGCGTTTCCTTCATCGGTGCCATCAGTGGCACAAACCTGCCAGGCATGTAGAACTTAATGGTCTAATCCTCCAGCTTTCACAAAGACCAGATTAGCTTTAAGTTAAATTCTCTTGTTCCTTAAATTTCCTCCTTGTCAGAATGCCAAGGGAAGCTCTTAATCTCAGAAAAGAGCCCGCGGACATTCTGATGCCTCCACATGAAGACAGAAGGGAGTCCACAATGCCAAGATAAAGATGAAGTATTAAACTAATCTCACAGCCCTGGAAATGTACATGCAGCAGGGATTGGCTGCTGTTTATCACTGGAGCTTCCAGGGGAGGTCATTAGCTGCAAATGAGGCTTTTGCCATGACTGTCTTAACATTCCCTGCTTTACGTACAGCCAAACTGCAGCACAAACTTGTGCAAGTTATCAGCTGCAAATCAAACTTGTGATTTAGACACAGAAACCTAACCAAAACACCAGTCTACCCTTGCCATGTCAAGATGCCTTTGCTGGCAGCCTGGCGTGGCCCGGGGCCATCTCAAATAGTTCTGCAGAGGGGATGCTGCACATCAACCCATGATGGATGGAAATGGCAATCAAATATTCAAGTGATCTCCAGTTTGATGGTTTGAGAGTTAAAAGTCTCCCTTGCAAGACATGATCCAGAAGTGCCTCTGGACTGAACACGTGCTGCCTACAGCTGAGCTTCCTGCCTCCTCATCAGGCTGATAAGATGAAAACCTGCTGGTTAGATGATAACACAAAGTAAAAATCTCCCTAGCCTTGACCACAGAGTCTTTACTCCCAGGTAAAGACCAGAGTACATTTATGAAGCTACTAATGCTTTTTTTCACCCTTCTCATCCACAACATTCACAAGACCAAAAGCATTTGACTTGCAAGTGAATAAACCCCACTGTGGCACATGCAGCTTGGCTGACCACTCCTCACTCCTCCATTTGGCTGTGACTCCACTCCTGTCATCACTTCCCACACTCTGCACAGCCCCCCAAAAGATCCAGGTATGGACAAATGAGATCTGCTGGAGGAGGAGAGGCCATTCTGCTCTCTACAGAGTAAACCTCAAAGGTAATTTTGCAAACCCAGGTTAAATATCAGTGAATTCCATCAATTAAGAGCTTCTTTTAATTTCATATTTTCAAGATCAGATAAAAAAAATGAAAGGTTTTTACCCACACACCACTTTATAGACTTTCCAACAGCTTACAAAGCATTTAGACACTTTAATTTCCACTCTAATATAAATGCTCTACCCCCAAATGAAACCTATTAAAAATTAAATTCTTATATTAAGTTAAAGATGTGTCTCTTTTCTCCCCAGGTCCCATTAAATACTCTCCCTACATGCAGTTTAGAAGACAGAAGAGATCCTAGAGAATATTTACAAAGAGAAGAAAAAGCCCCAAGGGTTTTTATGTTGCTACAACATTAATCTATTTTAATCACACAACAGATTAAAACCAAACAACACTAAATGATTTTGCAAAGTACAGAGTGAAAGTCTTTGTTGCACAAAACAAAATGCCCAAAAATTGAGGATAAAAAAATAACATGCTTGGAAATTGGGTGATTATGTTGTTCCACAGAGACAGAGCACAGAAAAATCAAGACTGGGCCATGGAGCCACTGCTGGCAAGAAGATAAAAATCAACCACTCACAAGGATCTAATTTTACTTCCACACACTCCTATGGCTGTGTTTGCACATCAGATCTCACTGGGACATGTTAGGACAAAAGTCTGAACAACAAAGTGTGTGGGGAGGGAAGGGAAAGTGAGGCTCAGCACTGTCTGGAGCCCCTTGGAGTGGGTGTCCCACCCCCTGGGGACATCCCCAGTGCTGGCACAGCACCCATACTCTCATTGGTTTTGGATACCTCTGAATGTAGAGGTACATTCACTTGCTATTGCTCGGTCCACTCCCTGGCTTTGCTATCTCACTCTGCTGTTCAGTGTTGTTTTTTTCTCATCTTGAATAACCCAAATAATTGTGCTTTCATCATGGAGTTTGTCATCTCTGCTCAACAGACTTTTTGCAAAGACTGGCAGCATTCTCCAAGATGTATTTTATTGCTGTCACATATCAGATGCATACAATGCTGCAGAGACAAGTTTTTCCAGGAGTTATGAGCCAATGTTCTTCACCACAATTTTATAACCACCTTTGCCTAGATGACACTGGATTGGAGCATTTAAATTTGAGCTTGAAATGATCTGAAGAAACCACAAAGAAAAAAAGTACTCTTCTTCAAAGCCAAGTAGCTGTTAGATTGACTTAAATAAGTATTTCACATGGATGGCTTGGTAATATGGGGTGCTCTAGGCAGGCCTTTTATCTCAGCTCTTACCAACTCAGCTGCCAATGCAAACTGAAACCTTCAAGAGAATGATTTGTGTGGTTACTCTGCTCCCAGTGCTCCAGATTTAATAGCAGATACATTGCACAAGTTTAGTACTAATAGTAGTAGCTTTGGTGAAGGCATTTCTGGCTGTATTGCTACTGGTCTGATGGGGAAAAAACCACAGGTTTCTGCACAGTAGAAGTATTAAAATTGTTCACTTTGTTTACTCCTTGGATGTCCTAACAATTTGGTGCCACTCTTGACAGAATTTGATTACTTGATCTCAACATTGTTCCGTCCCAAACCAGTTGTTTGCAATGGATAACCCATATTCAACCATGGAAGACAAAAAAGAGGAATGTAGGACCAGGTTTTAGGAGAAGGAACAGTCCCTGCAACCCAGCTGTGGCTACAGCAGCCACAAGCACACACAGTCCCAGATGTTGGACAGAAAGGGTGCTACCCAGGACACAGGGATTCCACTTAATTAATGGCCAAGAGACACAAGGTATAAAGCTATGTCTATGGGAGATCCTTCACTGGCTCTTACAACTTCACACAGCTTTGTGATAATTCCAGTCTCAAGTATACAAAACCACCACGAGTCACTGTCTCCCTACTATGAAACTGCTTTAAAAGAATGGCATCTCTATTCAGGGTTTTCTTGATTTGCATTTCATTTTTTAGCCTCATGAAAGGGAGTGTCTTTCACAGAATGATATTACTTCAGAATCTGAGATTAAAAAAAAATTAATAAATCATGAGACTCCTGATAAAATCATAAAAGGCATTAATGCTGCATCTTATTACCACTCCATGGTATTGAAGCTTTTTGTAAGAGTGGCAAGGGCCTCTCTAAGAGCAGACAAGTCTGTTGTTGAGCTCTGCGAATAACATGGAAGATATAACCATAAAGCAGCTGAGACAATGATTCCTTCCAGGGCTACACACTCAGCAGGTAACATTATCCTCAGCATTTTAAAGGTTTGCACAGTAAAAAGTCACTTTTCAAAATCATATGAAATAATATTTTGAATGAACTTTAAGCTGTTTAAGTAACCATAAACTCATGAAAGAAAGAAATTATGTCCCTATGCTATGGTGAATAGATGTTGAAAATGTACTTCAGATGTCAATTAAGTGCAACCATTGTGTGGGTGAATCACTGAAGGTTTTTCCCTTTTCAAGCACCACCTGCTTGAAAATACAGGGAGAAGCAAGGGAGGCACTTTACCCACACCTGATTCTGAACCTGCCACTACAGACAGAAAACACCAGCTTTAAAAAATACCTGTAAGGTATTTTAAGGTATATATAAGGTATATATTTAAGGCATATGTCTATAAGGACAATAAACACTCAGCTTTTTGCTTATCCAGGCTCCTGGCATGCCACCTTTGAAAAATGACTTCTGAAACACCAGTTTCAAACATGACTTTTGGAACACCAGTGTGCAAACAGGATTCACTTCACATCTCAGTCTCCTATCATACAAAATGTGCAAATATGTTTTATTGTTCAGAACTATCCACAGAAGAGGTCATACACCTGGCAAGGATCCCCAAACATCATGTGAGAGTGTGGATTAAATACTGACTCAAAAGTGCCAGTACCTGAAATATTAGTGCTGTCAAGTTGGTGTCATTTGGCACACACTTAAACCACGTCAGATGCCTATGAAAATGATATTTTCCCCAGTAATAACTAATAAGTTTCTCAGGACAAGTAACAAGCTGGTATCACAAGTAATGCTTTCATTTCAACATGTCTTTCTTCCACACATCTTGGCTGATGAAAAACCTCATAATTGGAGACCTGCTATTTCTTTGATACAAACAGGTGTTTTGCCATCAGCTGCTCAAGCTGCAGATATCTCTAGCTTTCTCTACTTAAAATATTTTCTGGTTCCTCTTTTTTTTATAGTCCACAGTGTCTCTGCAGAAAGCCAGCAATGGAAACATCTGAATGTGTACATCTCACAGCATGACAGGTCTTGTTTCACAGCTTAGGACCACTCCAAACATGTATTACAATCCTAATGGGTCTCAGAAACCACAACTGTTTTTTTTCCCTGGAAGAAAGCAATGCTGTTTCAGGCACTCTCCACTGCTGTCTGAAGGTTTAAGTGGTCACTCACAGAGTCAAGTATTGCAGCAGAGAGGAAATCTCTCCTCCTGCTTCATGAGAAAGCTGCTCTTTTCTTTATATCACTTGGTAAATTCATTCAAGTAGGGTAAATACAGTTGACTTAGCCACGTTTGCTGAATAAAAATATATGCTTGAAAGAGGTATCACTTCCAGTGGTGTTCTTCCCCCAGCACCAGCTTGAAGCTCATACTGGACAGCTACAGAAGTTAGTAGGATGTTAGTACAGAACTGCATGCAACAGAAACAGCTCTTCTCCCACCCCAAACCACCAGAGGTCTCCTGCTATATGGATGGGGAGGCTGGGAAAGGCAATGCCATTACATCTCACCAAGCCTATGCCCAGGTCTAGGTAGCTCCATGAAGGAATATACAAGCTCAAGTCTGAATATAATACTTAATGGCAGCAGCTTAGGGATGCTTTATTGATTGAACACTAAAACCACTGTATTCCACTCCAAATTTGCTTATTATAGAGTCTTCTTGGCTTTATTATATTCACAAAGTGTGGTGGGGCCTTTGTGACATCAACAAAAGGTAAAACCTCAGCAGCTCTCCCAGAGAAAGAATTTGAAAGAAAGTGTGGGGAAAGTCTTTAATAGTTATACCCCCAAAATAATCCTGTATATCAGTTCCAAAACTCCAATTTTGGCTATTAGGAATAACAATAAAGCAGCTTGTTCAAGTAAAAACTATTCAGAGAGGGGGTACTACATGATACACTATTCAATAGATTAAAAAAGAACAACAAAACAACACAGTAAAGAACATCACCAAAAGAAAAACATACTTTCTTCACCTGTGCCATTTTCTTGAAATTAAATCTTCAAGGAACTCTTCTATGACCTGATGCCTGCCCATTCCCACACTGGCTTCCAGTTAGACATCATTAAGGCTGGGAGTTGGGGTTGGGTTATCATGTATACCCTCCTCTTTGTTAAACAACCCTTTTTCTCACAAAAAATTATGTACTTTAACTATATGAATCTTTTTTCTTTTTTTATAAAGAATGCACTACTGTCTTCCAGATTTTAAACTCCAAGAGAGTCTAAATTCAAACAAAGTTTAAATGTTTCCTAATGTTGTCATTAATGAGACTAGAATCACCTTAGAAATTTAACAAGAGAGAAACTTCCAGCTAAGAATATCACACAAACGAGATGAGAGGATCTTGTGAGCTTATGCTCACTTAACGTTCTCATTCCCAGCTGATACTTTCATCATCAAGGGCTGCTCATTGATCCAGGGTCACAGTTTTTTCCAAAAATAATCCCCAGGAAGGAATGGTCTAAAGGGTTATGTTTAACACCGTATCACTTTCAGCCTAAAAAAGTGCATTCAGCTATTTAATCCCTTTCTGAAAGGGGCTGTGTTGTGTTTGGTCATCAGCTACTTCTCCTGTTGTGTTCTGTTGCCATAACAGATGAGAGGAGCTTTAACTGTTGCCCTTTCTTCTCTGCTCTAACACATCACAGGTTGTTAATCCTGCCTGAGGATCAGACTCAGTCCATCTTTCATGTTTGCTCCTGGAGTGAGATGGCAGCTGGGGGAGCAGGGAGATGGGGAACATGCAGTAATCAGAGAGCTTTGTTTAGGAAACAGGCTGGGGTGGAGAAAAACTGAGGGTTTGGTTTGGGATCCCCACAGCTGTTGTATTTTCATTGCCACATGGTTGAAAATCCAAGAGAGAATCATTTCTCCCCAGCTCCTCGGACAGCAAGCAGAGCTGACAGCCAGGATGGGTTTTCATATCCCAATGTGCTGGGTGGGAGTAGCAAACACAGAACTCACTACAGGAGGGGGAAATTGGGAAAATCCAACACGTGGGCCCTGTTCTGAGCCTTGCCAAAGGAGGATTTGGCTTTCCTCAGTCTGAACCCTTCTTGCTAAGCTGTGGGCAAGCCCGGGAAGGATGACAGAGCTGGCAAAATAAAGCCTGGCAATAACCAGCTCCTGAGACCTTGCACCCAGCATTTCCATGGGTGGGCCTCTGTTTTCCACTCTCGTCTCAGAGAAGATACTTATCATTTAACTAGACTGTTGTGAAGCTTATTAAATTAAAACAACTTCATAGATCTTACAAATAAGACCAAAACTGAAATTAGTTTCATCAGCTCTTCCGCTGGGAGTGTAGGAAATTTAATTTTCAAGCCCAAGCATGAGTAGGATCTAAATAGGATCTAAAAAGCAAGAGGAATTCTAACCCCACCTCTCATCTGCTTCTTGGAAATCCATTTCTTAGATAACTATGAGAGGGATAAACAATAAAAAAACATTCTGTGCTAACTAGATGATTTGTTTTCAGCGATGTAAATGACAAGTGCTGACCTTTTTTTTTTTAATCTTGCATTGAGTTGCAGCAAACTGTCACTCTTACACAGGCAGCAAGGGAAAAACATACATATTATTAGAAAACAATCACTGCCAGATCTGATAACAATCTGACATTAACCACTGTGGGGATTCTGCTGCCAAGGATGTCTTGTATTATTTAAAAAACATAAAGGAAAAGATTCCTGAGGGGGGAAAGCACACAAACAAATAATTGCTTTACATCCTATTAATAAACCTCTGCAGCTCATGTTTCCCTCAGAAAGTGCTTACAGTACTGCTACCAGCTATTAGAGCAAGTTTACCAAATGACATTTAATTAAAAAAAAAAAAAAAGAAAAAAAATCACAGCTATTCTAGAAACTGACACAGATACAGAGTGGGGGTTTGTCTTCACCATATCAGCACATCCATTTTACCGTGAGCCATAACCTTCTGTCTCCTGCTTTTTTTTTTTTCTTTAATAGTTCCTGCTACCTGTAATAGCTGGGAGGGTTCCATCCCTTCTTTATTTTCCCAGCCTCAGTTCCTCTAACCACCATGGCAGCACCACTCTCACAACTGACCACAACACAAACTTCAAGACCAGTTTTCAGATAACTCAGGATGGATAAAATGCTCTCATCTTCCCTTCTGACTTCCAGCTTCAACTGAAAGTGAATCCATCAACCTACCTACACCATCCAAACTCAGGTAGTTAAAGCCTTTTGATAACAAGTACATTGAGTGTACATTTTGAGGACACGCCTGACAGGACCTCAGTGTGCAAAGGCAGTAACAGTATTATGTAACCTGGTAAAATACCAGAGAGTTTTTGAATTCCTACCAAGACTGTAAGATTGTTTGACTTCTCTGCAAGAGGTTACAGAAGTCACTTTGGTCAACATCCCACAAAAAAACAGACTTAATTGCAGAATTGGCCAGAAAACCATAACATGTATCAGTATGCATATCCACTTACACCTAAAATGGTGATGTAAGAATATATATGGTATAAAAATAATTAAAAAAAAAAATCTTCCATTGTAGTTTTTACACGTGTCTTGAAGGAATCAACTCAACCATGCACTGCAGGTGTTGCAGAAGTGGCTATGTTCATTGGGCCATTCTGACTTAACAGCAGGATTCTTTCTGCAGGGGAATTACAACAGTTTGAGGGCTTTTTTTCACACAACTAATGCTACAGCATTCATTATAGTTTCTCACACAGTGTGCATCAATTCTTAGATTTTACAGGATAAGGCTTCCTAGGTAATGGTTGAGGATACTTAGGTGCAGACTAAGTAGGGCTTTAAGTAGTGGAAACTGTATAAAACACATGGGAAAATGAAATTGGTTTCTTCACTAGTATTTTTGGGAGCTCAAGATAAACCTTTGCACTTAGTATCATTCAGCATTGTATCATTCAGCACTACTCTTCTCACCCACTTGTAAACACCCTCAGCTGCCCCCATCCCTGTGCACTGCAGTCTCCCAAATCCCAGAGAACTCACTCCAATACTGCAAAGAGGATAAAAGCCTGAAACACACGATGGAAATTTCTCCGTCTTTACCGAAGTAACCATCTGCATATTTGCTGCAGTTTCAGACCCCATCCAGCTATCTGACACCCGTGTAACATGACAACAGCATGTCCTGAAATTGCCTTCCATTGAGGCAAAGGACTGGGTTACAAAGCAAAGCAGGCCATAGCCCACAGCTCAGCTGTTCCTCCCCAGCTGCATCATGGAGCTTTTGAAGAACCATGAGCAGCTTTGAACCAGCTTTCAAAAACCACAGCCCAAGCAGGGCTGAACAAAGGAACATCCCCATGCTGGGACACAACTGGAAACACTGAACTTCTTGAAGACACAGATGCTCCAAATGTGGCCAACCCTACTGGCTCCATTGTTTGTCAAAAGTCTTTGCAAAACCAACCCTGCAAACACAAAGCTCCCTGGTTAGATTTCCCTTCCCCTCTCTGCTTTATATTGTCGATGTTTTGTTCTGGTAGTTTGGGGTTTTTCTGTTTGTTTTGGGTTTTTTTTTCCTTAAGTTGTGGTTTGCATAATGTGGAGAGCACTTGAGAGTGCCTTCTGTCCAACCCCAGGCCTTCAGAGTGCACTGCAAGTTATTTTCCTCTCACTCATAAGTCAAAGCTTTTCAAGGGTGACCCGGGGACCAACTCTTTCCTGATATGAGTGCAAATCACTTGCCAAGTTTAGTTTCCTTTGGATTGTGCCTATCAGGGAAAGGTCACTTACAGACTCCATCGTTGCTTTCCTTGTCTCAAAAGATTATAATTTGTCCATTGCATTTCACATCAGGATGCAATTTGGCAGGTAAGTTAGGAGTCTGGAGGCAATTATTTTTCTTCCTTTGGAGAAATGGATTATATTATTTCAGTTATTTTCAGTTATTTATTTTAGATGGAGTGCAAGGGGGGAGCTGAAAAGCAAAAGGAAAACAAGATGGGTTTAGACTTTTATGAAAGGATCGACTTTCTATGTTTTGACATTGTAGCAGGGTTCATCACACTGATCCTTGCTCCCAATGTAACAGAAATGCCTCAGCTTTTACAGTCAGGTATTGCTATGCCAAGGAAAACAACTCTTATTACAAGTCTTCAGGGCTCCCCCCTCTCATCTTACACAGTTATTATTAGCAAGTGTAAATCAGTTCATTTACAACAGCTGATACTTCTTGAGTTCACTGGGTACCAATGAGCGATATGCTGCTCTCAAATTACAGGAAACAAATTTTCCTTAGAAAGCCTGCCAACAACTAGGTTCAAACTGTGCTCAGACTTTTACAGCAGGACTAGAGATAGAGACCTTCCCACCCAGGATCTTTCCTTAACTCCATTACATGAGCTGACACTGGTCTGACCCTTCTGGGGCTGCACCCAGACCAGTGGTCACCCTGCCAGCCAGCATCCCTTCTGTCCAGATGTGATCTGGACACACAGCCATAAATGAGGTTAACGTCCAAATCTAAGGAATAACCCAGAGCAATCAGAAAGTGTTAAATACAGTGAAATTGCTTTCACCCACCACAGCCCTCTCCTACAGCTTTAGTGGACTTGGGTGAAAGTCAAGACAGTTTCAGAGTTTCATTTTTTCAGACCTTATTATCTTTTCATTATCTTCCCACTATCTATAAAGTACAGTTTCCACATGGCTGACAAAATAACTACCAGGTGTCTTCCTCTCTGTCTTTCATGATAACCAGATGTATTTGGAAAAGGCATTTCAGCTGAGCCCAGACTCCTCTGCAGGTCCCAGGGCCACTCCTCCTATCCCCAACTCCTTCCTCTCAACCACTTAACACATTTCCAAGGTAATCTCCATTTAAAAAAGCAATTTATAAGAAACGTGTTTCTAGAACTAACATTTATTGGATGAAGTGATTACATGTTTCAACAGTTAAAACGACGCATTAAGTTTTATTTTAGCTAATTAAAGAAATAAAAAGCTATTTGTACACTACCCAGCAACCCCAACCAAACTGTATGTGAGCTCAAGCCTATAAATGTGCAAACCTTTCACTGAACCAGCTTCAGTGAGCCCTGTCTTCAAACAACTTTACTGGACCAGACCTTTCCCTTGAAAACGAATTTTAGGAAACTGCAGCTTTTTTTGCAAATCTTTTCAGGCACTTATGCCTTGTAAAAAAAAGCCAGCATGATTCCTCTGACATTCCAGTGGAAGACTGAGCTTTATCAGAGACTATAAAGATTTAAAGTCACAGTATAATCTCACCACTGGGTTACTGGGTCCACTTCCCTTATCAATTAACCTGTCAGTTGACAGGTGGCTCTAATTAGTTAAATCCTTTTTTAATGACAAGAATTTGCCTTGAGCAAAGTCTTTCAGCTCCAGAACCATTTTACAATTGGGAGCATGCCTCAGCAAAATCCATTAAATACACACAGAGAACCAAACACCACCAGCAAACTACAACTCTCTTTTGCTTCTGCAGACATCCATAACTTTTTTTTTTTTCTTCCCCACATATGGATCCCACTGTAACATGAGGCTCTTTCCACCTTGTACGAAAAAACACACATGCATTTGGGCCTGATGCCTCTTTGTTTCAATTCCTTTAAGAAGAAGAGTTAGAAAGTCCATAACCTGGCTGTGCCCTGAGAGCAGAGGCTTGTGGACAGAAACACTGACACCAGAGGTCTCTGAAAACATCTTTTTTGGGGAGTATTCAGCACCTTGACACGGGCATTTTTCAAAATGCACCTTTTGTGCATAAAAAGTAGTCCAGAAAACTGTCCCTAAGAAAAAGGAGAAATTTTTAGACTACTACTTTTAAAATACACAGCGACAGACTTCCTGGACATTCAGACTTCATGAATGCTCAAACAGTTTTCAAGCCAAGTGTCCTGGTTTGGGCCAGGATAAAGGTGATTTTCTGGTTTGTTTTCAGCCTCTGGAAAAAACACACTTTGGAAATAAACCAAACCTGTACTGTGCCTGCCCTGTGCATTCTTCATGCAGAGAAGATGGGGAGGGAATGGAGAAAGGAGAGGGAGCTTCTCCCAGCACGTCACATAAGTATTATATTAGAAAAACATGTACTAATTCCTATGCTAATGATCCCATTACTCCCCTTTACATCAAAGGGCTTCAGATCACATTTGTAATCTTTTTCAAGTGTTAGCAAACAAAATTACAAGTTTGATACTACAGGTTTCAACAAATTCCCCTCACCATCAATGCAGCAACGTTCTTAAAAATAGATGTAATGAGCAGCTTTGGATCTGCATAAATACCCTGTGGAGTTCATTAATGATTTCATTTTTGGCAAGACACCATGGCAAATGACGGTGTATTATTAAAAACATACCTAGATGTATGTACTTGAAACTGCACTCCTGCAAACACTTAGGGAAGAAAAAAAAACAACCCAAAACAAACAAACCACAGGCTGTGTAATTTTGGTTCGCCTTTTAAGCACCATGATTTTAACAACACTTAACTGCAAAACCGTTTGCCCTGAAAACTAACTGCTGCTGTCCACAGGATGCCTCAGTCTAACAATTCTTTTCATAGATGAGAAAATGGGATCTGAAATTTTACCAGAGGACTTAACTCTGAGCACACCTCCACAAAGCCACATAAGGTAATTTCCATCACTGTCCTCAGAATTAGAGAATTGGAGCAGAAAGCACATTTTTTTGTCCCAAACTAGCAATGTTTCTGCCTGGGTCACACCCAGACCATTTGCTCTCCTTCCATTTGCTCACAGGGACCAGTGGCAGCAGCATATATTGTACAGCATTGATTAAAAAGAAATTTAAGAGCATTAAATTGGTGAGAGAGGTGACATGGATTCATGTGCATGCAGCTCAGTCTGTTAAGATTTTAACACAGTAAAGAATGTATTACAGTAGAGTCAAATGAGCCACTGCAACAAGGACACAGCCCTCAGGAGGGCTTGTGCTAGTTCAAGCTGGGCAAGTTCATACCAAGAAACAACACAAGCTGCATGAAACAGTGTTCCCTTGGTAGTTCATGGGCAAAACCAACCCCCTAAACTTCTAACTCAAGTAATACTTGGCCAAGGATTGAAGAATTTTCCTTGTAGCTTGACAGTGATCACTTATCTGCATTGCTCTTCCAGTACTTCCAAGTACCTTGTTTGCTATTTAGTCTCAGGTTTTCTTAGCAATATCTTTTGCATCAAGAGGCTGCAGGACATCTAAAAAAAAAATTCACTTCTGCAGACTTTTTGTCTGAAATCTCATTTGCTCCAGTTCATAGCTATGATACTCTGCATTTCCACAGCCATTACCACTTTATAGCTTTATAGTTCTATACTTAAAGCCAAAAAACTCAGATCCTGCTGCTGTTTCCTCCTGATCTTCCCAATACAGAAGGAATTACTACTTGGTGAAGTTCCTGTTTTGCACAACAGTCACTATTGCACTAAATTCAGAGGAATGTTCCTGCTGACAAGGCAAGGTTCAGCACGTCCCACCACCACCAAACCACCCTCAGGAAACTCACTTCTGGACTACATGTTGCTGTGATGAAAACTGAAATACACCGTGTCAAAAAGTGTGTGATGACTACACCTCATGTTTAGGCCTCAGGGGAAAAGGTAAATAGAGTATAAGCAATTTATTTATTAAAAAAAAAACAAAACAAAAAGCCTTAAGTGCCTGAGATCTAGGGAAATCATTTACCTTCTGCCTGTCAGAGCAGGTTATCTGTGTGCTTCTTATATATTAAAAACATAGCCTAAGAGAACACATTCAGTCTGTCTACAAAGGATAAAGTTTAAGTTGCAGAGAAAAATAAACGCCCAGTGATAAGTGATGGATTTGAAGCCATGCTCATGTCCTACAGTTAGCTAAAGGAAAGCTAACAAAAAAATTAAAATTTAAAAAAGATTTCAAATCAAAACTGAAGTCTGTTTACCTCTTCCTGAAGAGTCAGCTCAAAGATAGAATCATGTTCTTTGCCTCCTATATTTGTTTGCATTTGCAAATTACTTTATCCCTATATATTTACAAGAATAAACAACACAGACATTAACTACGAAAGCAAACTTTTACCTACAAATTAGGCCAGACTTTTTCAGCTTTGAAGTTTTCTTAACTGCTTGAAATTTTTGGCCACTCCTAGTTCTAACTGCTAGCAGCAGCAGAATCATAAAATATTACAGAAGAATGCTACAGATTCTTTGCCAAAACAACTAATGTTCCCCCTCTAACACCTTTTTAACCACTTTAAATAACTTCTAATGCTGCTCCTTCCTCTCCCCTCTATTCATTCACTAAATTACACGATGCCTGAGAAGCAGAGATTTTTGGTAGGAAAATCCTAATTCCTGAATTTGGCTGCATGCATGCCCATGTGCTGATGTGGCTGAAAATCCTGATCTGCAACTTGCTCTCCTGCACAGAAAAGGCAACATTAAGAAAAGGGGCAATTGCATGAAATTTCAGGTTATGTCTATCACACACTTCTTAAAGCATCCACTCTATTTTACCACATCCACTCAGTCCCACAGGATCAGTAACACCATCTAACACACCAAAATGCCCTAAAGGTCTCTCCCATGGGTTCTCCTGCAAAGAGACATAGGAGCACTGGGCTGCAGGGGCCCAGAAAATTTGGGGTTTATCAAGATGATGAGCTCCCCTATTTTTGAGGAGCCCTGGTGCAGGCTGTTCCTCCTGCTCAGGATGCACTAACATGCTCCAAAGAAAGGCACGTTCATTGCTTTGTGTAAACTACCAGAGCAATAAAAACCATCATTAGAGACAATTTACTGGCTAATCTAATTTTTAAGTATGCACAGCTACTCATAGCAATCAACTTTAAATTAATTATAGTACCAGATTAAAAGGGGAAGATGGATCACTTCCTGGGCCACCCAAAAGCCCTCTCAGATGGCAGCACGTGCATGGTTTGGGTTTTTTTCTTTTTAATTTTTCAATGCTATTGTTAAGCTTTTGTTCTAAGATGTCAGCCATTCACCTGGGGGAAAATGACAGTGACTTGTCACAGATGCTGAAGGGACCCTCCTTACCAGCTGCAACCACCAGCACGTTGCTTCCCAAGCTGTCACCCTCACATCTCAGCAGGATTTGCTGCTCAAAGATTTGCTCTGACACCAACCAGGCAGAGCAGGAGCTGTTACTGTGAAGGGCTCTGCACCCAGTGGTCTGTGTCAGCTGCACCAGGCCTAAGGTTTGCTTCACCCAATTATTTGTTTGTCATTTAGAGACCTGGCTATGGAGCAGATATTGTAATTTTTTTTTGTCAGTTATTTTTGGCCCCCGATACAGGGGGTAAAACATAAGGAGGCCTTTAGGTGAATAACTGTCTTGGCAGCAAGGTGCTAAGATGATGTGCTGTTGAAAGGCTGGATAGCAATTAAGTTATTTGAATAAGATGAAATGTTGGACAGGGCATGTGGAGACAGAGAAAACCAGCTTAACTATTCATATGCCACACCCCCTTCAAGCTGTCAGCTAACTATTTAAACAAGGTGCTAATTTACGAGAGGCTGGATTGCCAAAAAACTTAATTTTGTGTTAATTCAAAAGATGTACAGACTTGTCCCACATGCACACGGTGCCCAGCCCTTTCCAGACAAGTGTAACAGTTTGCCAGATGATTATTATCTACATTTAATTGTATTACAATTCCCATAGGCTGTGGCCATGGCCTTGGTCTGCACAGTGTGTGGGGCTGTGCAAACAGGACAAAAGATGGTCTGAAGAACTGTAACACAAGAGTCCACATACAGATTCAGAGAGCAGATGTGGAAGCAGAAGGGATAAACACCTCACTTGAGACCCATCACCCAAAAAGAAAGGCTTGCACCATGCTTAATGTACTGACTGATCTGAGAAGGGTAGGGCACAAGTCCTCTCTTGCTCTGTGGCTTTCACCTGCTGTTTGTGAGACTGTTCCAGTAAGCTGGACTCACACCCATGATGCCCACAAGCATGCCTAGCATCTTGCAGGAGTAGGCTCTGCAGAGGAACCTTCAGAATAATCATGCCAGTCTTTGCTACACATGCTCTAGAAGCGGCTCACATCTGTCTGGTGATCAAATTTGGTTTCATCTACCCAAAACTTTCATCATATCCTTTCCGCACCAGAGGTATGCATATAGCATCTCATAACCTGACAGCACTTGGCAACGAAACTTTTAAAGAGGCTCACTGTAAGAAAGTACTTATTTTTGTAAAATACTTATGCAGATGCACACATAGGAATACACTCTACAAGATGAACACTGGTAATTTCACCCTGTTCAGAAGAGAGGAGCACAATCCTTTCGTCTCCCTCCAAGTGCCAATTCATAGGCTTCTTATTTGGTACATAATGTACCTAGAGAAACCACAGGGAAAACACAAGGCAGGTAAACCAGCCAATTTTTAGGAAGAAAAACTGCACATTGTGAAAAAAGAGTCCAACACAAGAGACCTCTGCAACACAGAAAATAAATGAGAGTTTTCTAATTCAATCCACAGAGCCATTTGTGTTTGTTTTAACCTTACAAATGCTCAAGTATGAGCTTCTGTACCAAAAGATCATGACTTATCTTGAACCAAACATAGCCAACAGGGATCTCTTTGTTCATGGGCAATGGGTCTGGCCTCAGATAACTTAAGACTTCTCCCTTGATGTACAGACAGCAGCAACAGGAGCAGCACCACAGCACAGTTACACAACTGGTACCAGCATGAGTTAATGGATCCAAACTGCTCACAGGCAACTCCTGGTGTACTCAGAGGGTTGTTCAACCTGTCTGCAATCAGACACGACTGTTCAAATATGAACTGGATTATAATGAGCCAGTTACTCAAGAGCCACGGTCTTCAAAACAACTCTGTCCAGAGTGGCCTGCTTTAAACATGCCTGATACAATCATGGGGTTTCCTTTGGTGTGGTGAAAGAGGCTAGACATGGTGTTTCATTGTTTGTGAGTGTGCTCTCATCCCTGCAGGATGTGTGTGCTCGGAGAACCAGGTCAGCACTACTCTTGCACACTACCCTTTCCTAAATGCTGACAGCATTCCATCTTTCCAGCCCTATGGTAACTTTCCCAGATTCCAGACACTGTTGCAAAGAGACACAAAGACACAGCAAAAATCAAATTGACACCCACTTAACTGGGCGTTAGAAAAACAAAACTGAATTCTGGAAATGAATTAAGACCAAAATGAAGACCAAGATCACTCCTCTGTCTTTCTTGATGAAGAATTAAGGCGAGAGCCCTTGGATTAATTCCATTTCTCCCAGTCAGATAAATAAGACCTCAGGAAGACTGTCAGGAGTACCTAAAGAACAGTTTAGATATCTCATCTAGATGCAGGAAGATAGAGGAGGAAAGAGTCAAGTAATTCTCCCCCAGAGGTATCAGAAACTCAGCATCCTTATCAGACTTCTCACCTAGCAATGCCTGCAGTGTTTTAGAGCCCCTTAAAAGCAAAGGAACTGAGCTCCACCTTGGGAGAGCAATTCCCTGAGGAAAATGCTCTCTTTGTGCTACCCCAAAGTGCCAAGGAGTGCTGTTATTCAGATCTGGAGCAGATCTATACCTGAGGTCAAGATTTACAACAGATACTGTACTCCCAGAACAGCTTCTCACCCCTCCTCAGAGATAGCAGGAGCACTGAAAACCCTACCAGTCACATTTTGATCATCATTTATCCCAGCAACAAAAGCAAGAATGAAAATAAATAAATAAATAAATAATAAAAATTTGCTATTGCAGAATAGAACAAAATGGTGCAACAGGGTCTGCTGTACCCAAGCAGCAATCACACCTGCTGAAAGCTGCAGAGGCCACAATCACCCAAACAGCAGCCCATAAAACCCAGCAAGCAAAAGTAAAAACCAGGGCTTTTGCTCATCTGCTTTTGATTTTTATAATGCTGTTCCTTTTACCAAAATGAAGTTTAAGTGCTTATGGGACTAACAACCTAGTAAATGAACTAAGTATTAATTTGTGGTTTTATTACTCAGCAGACCGATTTTCATGAAGCTGTTTTTTTCTTAGGACACAGCTTGCTCTGCAGCAGCTGTTTTCTATTACAAGCCACTCTAATTCCTCTGCCTCCAATTTTCAAAAGTGCCCACACTAACTTGAAAGATTTGGAAATGAGACCCAATTGCTGTGTGCTTGGAAGCACTACACCTCCTGGTTCTAATCCTAGCAAAATCCATCCCAATGCCTGCAGCAGCAAGGCTGCAGGTTCCTCCCCACCTCCCTCACCATGGGCCAAGCACTGACCCAGGTGGCCCAAATCCTCCAGATCCACCTCACCTCTGGGCCTCACAACATTTTGTGAAACCCCCCTTGGAGGACCCATGGGACAAGGAGTGAACCCAGTGCCATGGGAGGGCTGAGGAGAGGGATGCTGGGCCCATGGTCCAAAGACTGAGTGGAGCTTTGAGACAACCTTAGGTGAGGAGGTGACAGGGGGTTGGGGAGTGATTCTGGCTGTAAAGAAAAGACAGGAACGAGCCAGGCAGCCCTGGTGAGCTCAGGGCAAGCTGTGAGAATGACACAAGCCAGGATTTCAAGTGCCCACTGCAGTAAGCACAGGTTCTAGCAGTCTGGTGGGGTTTGAGTCTTGTGTTTCTTAGACATGGGAATACTCTCCCCTGGCCACGCTTTCAACATCCTTCTGTGAGCCTAGGTCTTAAGCCCAAAAAGAAAACGTTGGTGGCTTGTTTTTTTTTTGAACAGTATTTTCTGGATAAGTACAGAAGGAGTTCCTGCTCCCAGCTCCTACTGTATGTAAGTCGAGGCCATTAATTGCTCTAAAAGGGCACTTAAATCAGTTTATCTGCTCTTCTGTTTGCCACTTTTTAAGTATACATTTACATTGGCTTTCTTTAAACAGCTTGTGAAGGCTGCACAATGTCCCTCTCAGACACACACTGGCTACTTGAAGCATTTCTCAGCATGCTCCTGGCAGCTGTACTGCTCACAACTGGCTTGGAAAATAGTTTATGTTACACTAACTAATTGCATGCACTGAACACTACCAGGGCAAGCTGAGCTTGCAGGGTGAAGCCATGCTGTGGCTGTGCTGACCCTGCCAGCTTTTAAAAGTGGGAAGAGCCCCTCTGCCTGAGCATCTCTGCCCCCACACCAGACCCTTCACCTGGGCAGTTCAGCTGCAAAATCACCCCCCCTTTTCTTGCTGCCTTTGGATTTCTGGTGAGAAATCACTCAGCTCAGACTCCAACCAAAGCCAGAGAAGCAGCAAAGTGGGGGAAGAGAGCAGGGGACAGGGAAAGGGCCCAGAGCCACCCTGTGTAGTGTCCCCTCAGCCACACAGCTGCCCAAGGGACAGAAGAAAAAGGCAATGCAAGTGATGCCTTGGGTGCCTGAAAGGCTCAAGGGTGTCACAGGATTTACTCCTGAGCTCCTTACCCAGTAAAGCACTTAAGTGAGTGCTCAGTGTTAACAAATGTTTTCAAGTCAGTCAAGCAACGAAGCACAACAAGGAGCTGAAGCCTTAAGGACGACAAACCAGGGTCTAAAAATGCCCTCTTACAAATCTCTGTATCTTGAGGAATAGCAATTTGTCACTTCATGACAAGGCCCTGCCTCTTCTTTTGGACAAATCATGCTGAGCCATGAGAAGGTTAAAAATTCACCCATTTTAAGTATCACCCTTCACCAGGTCTTTGTTGCCACCAGAATGGATGCAGTAGTTCCCACTTGGAACCTCAATTTCAGTATTTCTGCTTACTGAGACAAATACTATTGCACTTCAGCCACACACTGCAGGGTTTTTTCATATGGCCAGACTTTCTAAAGCAATGGTGAGAACTGCCTGTGGTTCTCCACTTGCATTCCTGCACTTTGGAAAACAATGACTAATTCTAAGAACTTCATGGACTTTTTTGGGCAGTCTGCAGGATAAAATAAGACCTTACTTTGTGGGGTCAGGTCATGTGGAGAAACATTTAGCATACACTGCAGAATCATAGAATGGTTTGGGTTGGAAAGGACCATCCAGTTCCAACCATCCTGCATGGGCAGGGACACCTCCCACCAGCCCAGGATGCTCCAAGCCCCATCCAACCTGGCCTAGAACACTGCCAGGCAGCCACAAATTCCTTGGGCAACCTTTTCCAGTGTCTCACCAACTTCAAATTCAGGATTTTCTTCCCAATGTCTAGCCTAAATCTCCCCTCTTCAAGTTCAAAACCATTTCCCCTGGTCCTCTCACAACACACTTGTGTAAAAAGACCTACCCCTCCATTGAACACATGGAGAAATCAGATGAAGAAACCAATTACTGTTGTTCAGTGCTATCTAAACCATTGTGTAAGCATGTTGGTGTTTACCTGGTTGTTGGTTTAACTGGTAGGTTAAAACTACTCCTGGGAGTAGCTTTGCTAAGGTGACAGTTCTACCTGATGTAAACAGTCTTTGCCTCTCCACTACAAATGACATTACTGTGCTTTTCCAATGGAAAAGAAATGTATTTGATAAGATAACAAATGCCTGGCAAAGCCCATTTAAGTTATGTAAGGGAAAGAAGAGGAGGGGAAAAAATCTTGTATAAACAGCAAAACAATACAGCTTTATCTAATCTCAGCAATTTATTGCTGCTTGTCTGT
The DNA here is from genome assembly GCA_023637945.1 of Phaethornis superciliosus. Classification (NCBI taxonomy): domain Eukaryota; kingdom Metazoa; phylum Chordata; class Aves; order Apodiformes; family Trochilidae; genus Phaethornis; species Phaethornis superciliosus. The sequence goes on along the minus strand of JAJQWJ010000023.1, from coordinate 9,454,039 downwards.
GTGTGTGTGTGTTTTACTGACAAAATAAAATAAATTGAATCAGCTTACACATGATAACATGCTCTTTCCTACCTCATACTAATTGCTTGGCTAATTGATGTTTGTTGAACTTTCTCCATTTCATTGAGTGATTAGGTACAAAGCTAACAGTTGACATCTGTAGGCGCTTAACTGGCGTCTGTAATTACTGTTAATGTTAAATAATTGTTAGTTAATTGGAGTGGTAACTGACTGAATGGAATCCAGATTGTGAAGCAAAAAGAGACCTAGTTAAATAAACATACATTTTTCAGAGAAAACAACATTTTATTACATGGGAGAGATTAACAGCAGGCCAGATATGGGAGGTCTGCAGGATGCTCCATTTATGAAATCTCACTCCCGTGTGGGCTCCACTAACAGGAGGTATGGCAAGGAAGGATCTTTGTCATCAAAACACTCCTAGCTCAAGAATTTTTCCACCTGATTTTGAACCACTTACCACATTTCGTTATTTCACAGCACAATGCTCCTAAGTCTTTTTTTTTCTTTTTGAAAATCAAAGGTAGTTTAAAATATAAAACACTGTCTCCAAAATAGATACAATTATGTTAGTAAACATTGCTGGTTTCTTTGTTACAACTGCAAAAGTTTGACTTTGCTGAAATCAACAGTTTTAAATGAACTCTTAGGAGAATATGATCACCATCTGACACCAAAGGCTTTCTGATATGGGTCCAACCAGGGAAGGATGCCCAGACCAATGTTTAACCCTTTCCCTCCACTATTTTGGTCAGGAAAAGTCAATGCCTATAGGTTCTTGTACCATGCTGGCCAGTTTACAGCTTTACTTTAAATTAGTATCTTAAAAAATACCAGTGAAGTCTTGGAAGACTCCAGTTTTGTAATAGATGAAGTTTTAGGATTTAAGAATCTGCAAGGTTTTGGAAGAAGCTATCTTTGACTTTCACCTGTCCCTCTGGGTACATCACATTATCCATTGACCTTTTCCTGCAGCTACAGAGCAGCTCTGGTATCTCCTGACACTGGCAATCCCCCCCTGGCTGCCATGTCCCAGCCAAAAATCCAGCAAAATGAAGAGAGCACTGGAAGCACATGGCTGGTGCTCAGGAGATGGAGCCATAAGGGCATGTTACAGAAAGAATTCCTTGCTCAAATCCTGCAAGGCACAGAAATAACTGCCTTGCTCTTTGTGTGCCACAACAAAGGACCATCACAAGACACAGATGGGCTTTTTTGTCTGCTTGACTTGGAAATGAAAGTAAAGAGATGCACCACTTCTTCTAATCTAACACACAGGGACACGAAACCTGGAATCCTCAAAACTGGAGGCTTTTTCCAGTGCTCAGTCCCTCCTCTAAATGAGACACTGAACTTTCACATGGAAAATGTTGAAAAGCCATTTGAAACCCACAAAACACAGGCAAACCAAACGATCCAAAGCCACCAGGAAAGTCTCCACCAGAAAGGCAAGGAGACACCATCATCTGCGTATCACTTTGGGAGGGTGAGCCAACATAACAACCACAGAAAAAGAAATCTGCAGAACTGCTTGTATGATTCACCAGTCCCTGAGGCTTCACTGGCCAACAGCTCAGTTTCCTGCAGGGCTGGGATTGCTCCAGAGCCCTACCAGCAAGCAAGGAAGAAGCATTAGCATCAAAAGCCAACATACACAGGCAGCAGGATCCAAAGAAATGGAAAGCAAGACGAAGAACAGACTCCAAATGAGTAAGGATGTCATAAAGGTTACTACAACCTCTTGGAGAAGAGGGTGGCAGCAGCAGCCACTCTCTGGCATTCTGACTGTGTTGGTATTGCTGTCTGTGCAGCAGTGTATCCACTGATACTCAGCATTAGATGCTGTGGGGATGTTTTACCCCGAGTGAAAGCACTTCTCCACAACCAAGGATCTCCTCTCAATGGGATCTGCAGAGAGGGATTTGTTGACTTTAGCTCCCTACTTATTTACAGAACCAGGTCCTGAAGAAATGATTCACCACAGACAGACAAGGGGAGAAATAACCACAGGCCTTTTTTTCTCAAGAGAGATATTGCAGTGGAACCACCTAAAAAGCCTGATCTGTATTTTAGCCACCACTGAGGAAAAGTCACCCAGATGCCTTCATCTACCTCCATCGGAGAGAACAAATATTTCCCTGACAGCTGGTGGTGCCACAAAGCAGAAGGATTCATAAAGTTTACATGAACATCCTGTAAACAATATGAACACAAAAAGCTGGAACAGCTCAGTTGTGTTTCTGATCAAAGGCAAACTTTAGCATACAGCACAAATGAAAACTTAATCACTCTGGGACTCATTTCTCCCTTCAGGAAAAACTGTTTTCCAAGGGTATGTAGGAGGCAGTTAGTATAAATGAAATGCAAGGTAGTAGTAGGAGCTGCATGCTCTGCAGCTTCAGATGTGTCTATTTAAATTATTAGGAGATAATGGAATGTAATTATGCTGCAAAAGCCATGTTACAAAAAAATTCATGAACAAAACTTATATTCTGGCCAGGCTTAATGGTGCTAATGTTGACCTTCTCAGAGGGTAAGGAAAAAACAGTGTTTGGTCAAAGACCCTCAGCAGCAATCCCAAAGTGGAAGGCCCAGAGGGGTGGACAGGGAGCTGCAGGCCGGTGATGCTCTCCTCTTCCACTACTTGTCTGTCCCATTTATTCAGATATTAACATCTCCTTTCTGAAGCAGTACTAAGGGCCCAGACCCCTGGGTAGTCACCTCCCCACCTGGATTTCCATGGGAATTATTTCCCAAGGTCATTTTGAGCACCTCAAGGTGAAGTGCTCCTGCCTGAGCGATGGAGTGCAGGGCTCTGATTCACAACCAGGAACAAATAATTTCTATTCCTGCCCTGGGGACCAAGCCACATCCCTCCCAAATTGCCAGCCCTGCTGCAGACATGGTACAGAGCTGGGAACCTCTGGGAACAGTGGCAGTACAGAGCTGACTTGGGGACCCCAGAGCCCTCCCCAATGCTCTGCTGTGACACATAACCAGTCCCGAGGGGTCCCATGCAGCCCCCAAAACTAACAGGGCCCATCTAGATGTAAGGATGTATCTTCCCATTCAGCTTGAAGGGCAGATACCTCCTAAAGGTACACTGAAACATTTCTCAAGGAATTTTACCACCTCCTCAAGGGATATCTGGGGGGAATTTCATTTTCTTCTCGATTTTTTTAATTATTAGTATTTCTGAGGAAGGGTCTGTTCCCCAGGACACACTGATACTAATCCCTCACATTTGGAGCTTGATCTCATCTTCTGCCTTGAAGTCCTCACCTAAATGGCAGAAAGGGGACAAAATGTATCTACAAAACCTAAAAAGCTTCAGGATATCTACCTGTTTTGTACATACATTACTTCAGTAATTTCTGCTACCTCAGCTATAAATAATTCCACAAAATAAAAGTAGCAAGAGGAAACAAAAAAGTGTGAGACAGGGGTAGATGTGGGATATCTGAGAGGAATGGCTGTGGACACAAAGGGATGTACACTTGTCAGCCTGCCCAACCCTCCAAGCCTGGTTCAGCAGCCAAGAGCTTTGAAGGTTTCATCCTGATTTACCCAATGCAAATCTGACCTTTCTTACAAGTGACTTTTATTGCTTTTGGCAAAAGCAGTCAGGGACAACACAGGGGGGAGAAGCAAACAGACAATTGCAGGGAGAGAACTTGAACTCAGAATCTATCAACCTGACAGCACCCGGGCAGTCCTCAGCCCTCCCAGGGCAGTCTCTGAGAGAAGGGAACAGCCTCCCAGCCACCAGGAGAGCCTCTGCACCTGCCTGCAGGCAATTATTGACATTATCTCTTTTTGGAGGCTCTTTTCCTGATATTTAGTAGTTTGAATGCTAATCCCTTTAACAAAACTGTCCTCCGTGCTTTTTCTGCCCTCTTTTCCCCTTAATCTCTTTCTCCCAGTGGAAGGAAAAAAAAAAAAAAAAAGAAAAAAAAATACCAGTCAGCCTAGTTTGGCCGCACCTGGATTTGCATTGATTCTTCCCTTGTCATTCATGTTACCAACAGGAATTAGCATATGGCTTTAAGGGGAAACTCAGAAGGAGAAAAGAAAGATGCCATTTTGATGGAAATAAGGGGCAAAGGAATAATCTACCATCGACTAAAAAGCTTATTTGTGTACGGTTTCCCAAGCAAAGCTTAGAAAAGCCCATGTTGATTTTAGGCTACACAAAGAAACCCTAATCCTTTCAAGGGAACTAAATCACCAAAGAAAAGTACCTCAGAAGAAAAGGCTCCCTGTCAAGCATGGGTATTCACATCCAAAGAGATGCCACGAATCAAGCTCAGTAAGTAAACAAAAAATAATAATGTGGGAAATGTGTTTGATTCAAAGAAAAAAAAAAAAAAGAAAGAAAGAAAAAAAAAGAAAGAAAAAAAAAAAGAAAAGAAAACGAAAGGAAGAGGAAGAGGGGCCTACTCTTCATCAATCACCTCCTGGGGAGGAGAGCCCCTCACCCTGGTTACAGGACTCTCCCAGGAATGTGGATTCACCACTGGCTTCTCCTCAGCCCTGGCCCAGCCCCAGGGAAGGGCTGCTCAAAAGCCAAAGCTTTTTACAGCGAATTAGCAAAATAATGATGCAGTCACATGTAGTTTGGGGGCCTTGGGTCACTCCAAACACACAACTTTTCCTTTCTCCTTGTCTAGGCCACCTATTCTCTGCCTATGGAGGGGAAAGCTGGAAATGCAATTAATCAGAGAGGTGAGATAAGCTTGCCAAGTGAGATAACCAGGCTTAGACCATAGAAAGCATCCAGACTGTACTTCCAAAGGATGCTAACACACAAAACACAGGGATATGGATCAGCAATGCAATTACACAAAGGTATCACTCAATACGAAGCAAAAGACTTCAGAAGAACCAGCATTTCAGCATGGGAATCCCAAACACAACAGGGTCACACACTGTCCCCAGTTAAACCACTACAGCTTCGTGGAATTCATTTCATTTCACAGAAAATGACCCACAGGAGTAACAAATGCAAACCTGGTGAGAAGCACAAGAGGCAAATAGTGAGCAAATCCACACGCAGTCAACAAAAAAGACCTATATTTCAAGCTAATAAATACCATCTCTTCTAATGCAAAGTGCCTCAGATGCTCCAAAAAACAAGTTATAATACCATGGGTTTACACTTTCTACTAAGCGGGTGCCCTGTGCTGCCAGTAAGAAGCAGAACAGGGGGGTGAAAACCAGATGCATTTTGAAGGCTTTGAATTATCCTCATCTGTATAACTCCATGCCTGGAGCTGCTCCCTGGACCCTCCTCACAAAAACCAAAGCAAACAAAAAATAGGAATTTCAAATTAAAAAAAAACCAAACAACAATACAAATACTTTCTAATAACACTGTTTCAGGACCAACTCAAAGCAGCTCACTGCCACTGATTTAGGGTTAAGTTTTTCCTTAATGTACTGTTATATCATTAGCTACTCTCTCTTTAGATCGCTGTTTGGAAGAAATTAATGGGATACTGAATATTTAAATGTGCCCCTCTATATCATTTATTAACTCTACAGAAAGCACACAGCACAGTAAGCCATGGTTTATGACTATTATCCTGTGAATACTAAACGGTGGCTGGTTATTACTGTCAGCAGTGCAAATTGGCTATTCATAATTCCATGTCTATCATGTAGCTGATGAGTAACAATCAAGTTAAAACATTTTGAAAACTCTTAGAGTTATTTAAATGAGCTTAAATTAAAGCCATTTGTAAAATAAACTATTCCCTAATATTGTCATTTAAATTAATCCTGACCTGGCAGGCAATGCATTATTTAAAGCCTTTATTTTATATTGCTTAAGCAAAGCAATTACCAAGCATACAGAACATGTCTGAAACCCAGAGAAACATAAAAAGCACTAACAAGCTGATTGCAACACTTCTGCAAAACAAGTTTCATTTCATCTCCCATTGAAATTGCCATGAAAAGAAATGTGTGTGGGGAAAAAAAAAAAAAAAATGTTTGTGATGTGAATTGCAGTCTTACCTTTATTTGTGACAGCGTTGAACAGTTTCTCAGAGCTGGCATCAGATGCCTGAAAGACCAATAAAAAAAAGAAAAAAAAGTTATATTTTCTACAAATGATCAGTTTCCAAAGGCACGGTGGTATATTTATGCACACACACATATGAATGTATATTTTAGAGAAACAAATCAGGTGGCAAAAGCCCCAGAGCTAATGGCAGCTGGGAAGCAGATGGCCATGTGGTGGTGCTGTCTGGCTGTGTTCACCACCCTGCAGTGCAGACACTTCCTTGGAAAAGAGTCTGTTTAATAAAGAAAGAAATTATTTTTTAATTCAGCATATTAGCTGCACAGAAACTGTATTTTGGTACTGTAATCATACAATGCATTCTGACGTTGATTTTTCCGATGGGGAAGAGTCAGGATTTTGAAGCAGACAGCCCAGCTTCAGGAATTTGCAGCACTGTGGATTGCTTAATTAATTTTTAAAGTATTTTTGGAGACCTGTGCTGTGTCAACCATTTGATTTTTACCATCTTTAAAGCAGTGCTGGTAACTTAGGTTAGTGATTCGATAAATTGCTGTTATCTATTCTTTGAAAAAGAAAGAGTATGCTTCTATTTAGTATTGGTATGTATTTCTACCTCAGATTTGGCTTTGTCAGGGTAAAATGATTGTTGACACCTTGCTCTGTATAAACTAATAACCCATTTTATTTTTCTCATCAAGACATCTTTATCTGTGGGAGGTTTTTCCTCCTAATATTGTATTGTACCTTATCTACCACTGCTGTTTGTATGCCAGTACGCTGCTATTATTAAAAAGCCTTTCTTAAGTTTCACACAGAACACTGAGCTCCCCTTTTCACAGACTGTAATAGCAAGAAACCAGACCAGGGAAGATAATGCAGCAAATGTTCATTTTACAAATATCCTGAGCCCCAAAGCAGAAAGCATTAAGTTTATGCAGCTGTGTGCACACACAGACACAATACACACAGACATTTATCCGAAGCTTAAACTTACACCACTTACACACCCACAAAACCCAGAGCTGCTCAATTACAAACTGTATCTTGGCCCCAGCCCTGCTGAGACACTCTGCTCCTTGAAAAGACATCGGAAGAAATGTGCTCAGTAACAAAATATTGCAAACAAGGAGAAAATGCAACACTTGAGAGAGATTTTAGTCTTTTCCTAGGAACCATTTCCTCACCAGACTCAGGAAAAATAATTAAAAACACTGTCTATTTGGAAAGCAAACTGTGGGTTTTTCCTGTTAATGGGAGAGAATTTCTCAATTTGAAACCATATAAAACTGTCAGACGAGCAACATTTATTAGATATCTCAACTGCACTGGAAACTTAGGTGTGAAATCGCTTCTAAGTAAGTGCATGCAGTTCAGACTGCATATCATGGTGTAGTAGTAGCACTGAAATTATTTGTTTGCCCTCCAGTTAACAACAAATAGGATTTCTATTATTGATTATTAAAAACAGCCTTGTTATTTTTCAGATTTTTTGACAGGTAACTACATTACTACTTAAAAGCTGAGCTAGTGTATTTCTTCTCAGTTAAACACCTTGTAAACACTAGATTTATTACCCAGTGATGGATTTAATATTCAGTAGCAACTTTCTCTACATTAATGAAAATAGGTGAAAAATGCACAAATTGAAGAGATCAAGAAGGCCATGTGCTTTAAAGAACAGTCCAACAAATGAAGAGATGCTCAATGCCTTCCTAACCTTGCTAGTCAGCCTGCGCTCTGATCAAAAATAGCCTTTTCCAGTGAATTTTATCTGTTCTTGTCTTTCTAAATGCAGCTTCTCTCAGAAGTCAAAACTCTCTGAATTATTCTTTCTTCTTAGATATAAAATAGAGGAAAAAAAAAATCTAATCTTACAGTTTGGGGTCTTTATTTTATTATTTTAAAACGAAACAGCATGTGGGAGCTGTAAGTTTCCTATTTGCTTCATTTTTCCAAATGTTAGAACAAGGAAACTATTTATTATTTCTAAGGAAGTTTGTTCTAACGCCAAGCAAAACCCTACAGATTGCTTGTAAGCTATGGGTTTTCAGGTGAAATCTTTTTTTGTGCTATTGCATAAACCAGTCAGAAACACACATGAAATCTGGAAGTGGCACTTCTTGGACACAGAGCCACTCCTGAGCAAACCGGTAGATGAACAATGCAATATGTATATAAAAAGAAATATTTTTACAAAAATAAAGCTTGTCCAAGGGGGAATATCATTTTGTATTACTGACCACACTGAATGGAAAAAGCAACTTGAAAAAAAAACCAAACAGCATTGCCTGGCTTACCATAAAAATAAACCCAAACCCACTACCCCAGAATGAACCGTGAGATAGAACTTTGACTGCCTGTTTCATTGCTTTAAAATGTAGTTTCAAATATAAAACGGCAATTAGGGTAATGCATAACTGATTCAGTAATAAATACTCTGCCAATAGGTAAGATGCAGTACCCATTTCCACCCAACCATTATTTTTTTCACAGTTACTTACATCATACAACAGCAATAAAGGATTAAGAAGCCAAATTAATTATGAAAGCCTTAACAACTCAGCACTAAGGCAGAAGGACACAATACAACCCGGTTGCAGTGCTGACCTAACATCTCCTCTCCATGGCCAGGGATCTGTGCAGATAACAAAGTCCCTTTATCTCCATGCAAAGTGGGCAAACCCTGGGTGTTCAAAGCAAGGCAGAGCCGCTCGCCAATCCCTTTCCCAGCAGACAACTCAAGCTCTCTCTTCGTTCCCCTTCATCCTGACCATTTCCCAGCCTTTACACCAGCACAAGACGCTAGCTGTTGGCACCGGTACATTTTGGGAACCCGCACAGCCCCCGCACAGCCCCCAAACCCTTCCCTTCCCTGCACTTCGTCCCTTTTCCCTCAGAAATCCCCTTTTTCCCCAGCGCAGCTTAATCCTTTTTTTTTTTTTCAGCACGAAATGAAACAAGGCAGAAATCCCTGGACTAAAAACAAAAAAACAAAACAAAAAAAAACCCCAAAAAACAACCAAAACCAAACCCAACAACTAAAGAGCATTTTCCCCTCATCAAGGAACGCGCTGTCATCCAACGGGTGCTCCACTAAAATATTTATTTCCTTTCCAGACACCGCGGCTCCACTCACTCCTGCCACGGCCGCGATCGCCGCGCACCTGCCCGCACCCGCGGAGCTTCCGCGGAACCCGCCGCCCCCCGCATCGCTCCGGAAGGGTCCGGGCTGGGCTGCCAGACCCCCACTCCCCCCGCACCCCTTTCCCGGCCCCGCGTTACCTGCTGGCGGGGGGCTCAGCGCGGGGCTCATGGCGCTGCGGGAGATGCGGGAGAGGAAAACTCCGATCCAGAGCGGCTCAAAGTCCCGCAGCCAAAGCCCAACTAATCCTTGGGGGAAGAACTCCTGGGGCCCGGCAGGCAGACCGGCCGGCGGACATCCTTCCCGCTCCCCTCCCTCCCCTCTCCTCTCCCCGCAAAATGGTTTCCCTGGGAGGAGAGAAAGGAGAGGGGTGTGCGTGTGTGCGAGCGGGCGTGGGGAGAGCGGCGGCCGCGGAAGGGGAATAATAAAGCAGGAGCAGGACAAAGAAACGCGTGTGCGGAGGCAGCCAGGGGCAGCGGCTCGGCAGAACTCCGGGTCCCGGGCGGTTCGGTCCCGCTGCCACGCACCTCCCTTCGCGGGTCCAGCTGCGGTTGGCAGCGCGTCCCTTCCTTTGGGCGGTTTTCTCTTATTTTTTTTTTTTTTCTTCTTTTTGATGGTTTGTTTGTTTGCTTTTTTTTTTCTTTTTTTTTTGGGGGGGGGGTGGAGGGGGTTGGGGTCTGATTTTGTTTTGTTTGTTATTGTTTAAAAAGTCATTCCCGTTCTCTCCCGAGACAAAGCGGGTCCCGTCGGGGCACTGTCCCTCCCGCCGTCCAGGGCTTGGCCGCGGTCGCCTTCAGGTGAATTCCATCGGGGAGAGGCAGCAGAGAGAGCCCGGCCCCAGCTCCTCCAGCCCCGCCGAAACAATCTCCTAAGCCTGTAAAATCCCCCGGGGATGGGGGGAGAGGCGGCCGCTCCGCTTCTCTCCGCGCTGCTCCTGCTCCTCCTCCCCTGCCCGGCTCTCTGGGCTGCCCGCCGGACCCTTCCGCTCCGCTCCGCACTGCGCGGCGCTCCCAGAGCCGCTGCCCAGCGCCCGCCGACGGCTCCGCCCCTCGCCCCGCCCCGCCGGGCCCCGCCGGTGCTCCCGGGGCTGGGGAGGGGGGGGATCGGGGGGAGGCAGCGGCGGGAGGCGCATTTTCCGCGCCCCGTCCCGCCCCGCCTGCCGCTGAAGCTGCCGCCTCGGGGGATGCGCGCAACCTCCGCCCGGAGCGGCGGAGGAAGGAGAGGAGCTGTCTGCGGAGCCGGACACCCCCCCCGCCCCCCGGCAAAAAGTCGGTGGGAGGTAACAATCGTGAAGAGCGCACTGCATTGAGCTATTTTTTTTTTTAAATGAATTTTTTTGTTTGGTTGGTTTTAATTTAAACCCCCCCAAAAAACATCCCCAACTTCAGCGAGGTGGCCGCATGGAGACACCCCCCCCGACCCCCCCCCCCCCCCCCCAAACACAGTGCTGCACCTCCTGGAGTCCCAGGGGGTCCCCTGGGGTGGCAGGGTGGGCTGGGGGAGCCCTAAGCGTGCAAAGACTCACACTGCCAGCCCCACCAGGCAGAGGGTTTCTCAGTCACTGTAGGGTTTCCCTAAGAGCTGCACACCATTAGTAACAGCCACAGAAATGCACAACCACGTTACTATGTCAGTGCTCATTCGGTGAGGCACGGAGGTAGGAGCCAAAGGATGTCTCCTACAAACCGAGCTGCAGTGAAGAGGAGAGGCAGTTCTGCTCACAGGCACAATCTCATAGAATCATAGAATGGGCTGGGTTGGAAGGGACCTCAGAGCTCATCAAGTCCAACCCTTGATCCACTCCCCCTGTGGTTCCCAGCCCATGGCACTCAGTGCCACATCCAGGCTCTTTTTAAATATCTCCAGGGATGGAGAATCCACTACTTCCCTGGGCAGCCCATTCCAATGGCTGATCACCCTCTCCGTGAAGAAATTCTTCCTAATATCCAACCTAAACCTCCCCTGGCACAACTTGAGACCATGCCCTCTTGTCTTGTTGAAAGTCGTCTGGGAAAAGAGCCCAACCCCCCCTGGCTCCAGCCTCCTTTCAGGGAGTTGTAGAGAGTGATGAGGTCTCCCCTGAGCCTCCTCTTCTCCAGGCTGAACACCCCCAGCTCCCTCAGCCTCTCCTCACAGGACTTGTGCTGGATCCCTTCCCCAGCCTGGTTGCCCTCCTTTGGACCTGCTCCAGGACCTCAATCTCCTTCCTGACCTGAGGGGCTCAGAACTGGACACAGGACTCGAGCTGTGGCCTCACCAGGGCTGAGTACAGGGGCAGAATCCCTTCCCTGGACCTGCTGGAAAGGCAGGGCAGTTCTGCTCACAGGCACAATATCCTCACACAAGGAGGTGTTTTTCTGAGAAATGCAGAGGTGCTAAGGTAGGTCTTAAGGGCTCCCGAGGCCTTTGCCCAGGGAGTGTTTTCAGGATTTCAAATCTTGAAATTGTTTTCAAATCAATACTGGGCTAAGAGTGTTAATGGAATTAAACTCTGGTGGCCTCCGCTTGGATTTGAACTAAATCCTCAGAAACGGCATTGACAAACTCGACTCACTTCAATCCCTGTGGCAGAGCTCAGCCTGGAGGAGGTGGCTCTCCTAAGGGAAAGACAGGAACTGCCTGCACCAGCCAGAAATGAAAAGCAGAGAAATTGCTCTGAGTGTGTGGTTGGCCACACTGAGCCAGGAGAACCAACACCCCCCCCAAATCCACCGGGAGCTTGGAAAGCCACACTCACACCCTGGGCCAGCTCAGAGCTTGCCTCAGGATTAGGGTACAGAGGATGTGAGATGAAGAGGGAGTCACCCTGCTCCTGGGTGCAGCCACACACCAATCAATGGCTGCAATGCCTCTGAAGAAAAAAGAAAACTCCTAATAAAACCTTCCTGCCAGCTACTGATGTCTAACTCCAGGATTTGATGAAAATATTTCTCATTCGTTCCTCATCCCATCACCTTATGACCCATTTCTGAACACTTTTCCTCCACAACATTAAACCAGGGCTTTTCCAAGATTCCCACTGGAGGCAGAGCTGAACTGACTGGCTTCCACTGGGACAGCCATCTGGGGAAGATGCTTGACAGGAATGACTGTGATAAGCAGGAGACAAACACATCCCCACCAGCCCCAAATTCAGACCATGGTTGCAAACACTACAGTGCTTTCACTGTATATTTGATCAGGAGAGGAAATACTTTGGTAAAACTGTGACAAATCCTCTTCATCAGAATATTTAAAATGCTGGCCAACTTTAGATCCTTGTTACAGCAATTGAAGTAAGAGCTCTCTTCAAATCTGTCCACCTTAGCAGGGTTATCCCTAGATTTCTACAACGTATCTGAGCATGGATTTTGGCTGTAAGATTTTGCAGGTTTTTGCTCCTAATGTATATTGCAAAGAATCATCTTGTGCTGTTGCAGAGATGGTTTCCATCTCCTCCTCCTCTAGAAACCCAACAGAGACAGCTTCACCCTTGCTTTCTGGAATAAAAAGTGGAGAGTGGCCAAAAAGCCATCGCAGTCGATCGGTTATTTCATGAGCTCAGCAAAGGAAATGGATGGCTTGAGTGCAGTTTGCAGTCTCCACCAAAAATAAATAAATAAATGCCTTAAAATGGCAGAGTTTCCCTGCACAACAACCAAAGAAGACAGGGACTGTGAAGCAGTACCTGACTGGGGAACTAAATACACAATACTAAGGTGTGGCAGCTCATTTATGCTATGAGCACTTTGGTCAAGACTTTCCGCATCTCAGCATGGTAAGAACAGGTCTAATTAAAGCCTAGACTCTTCACAAGACTTTAATTTGATAAATTTAGCCTGGATTAAACTACTGGCTTGTCTGTACTGGATTTTTTAAATGTTAACCACATGCCACACCTGAAATCTCAGCATGCAAAAAGTCAGAAATGCACTTACCTACTCATCTCCCTAGGGCTGTAAAGGTTTATTGGCAGGGCTGTGGGCCTCATTATGTTCATTATTTGTGCCTTAGAGTTAAGTAGAGGACCTCTGTTTTCCTAGTAGAACATTATACATGCACAAAATGTGTTTAATAATTCTGAATGAGAAGTTTGCAGCTTAGGAATTCACCCAAAGCCAAATTAAATCACAGGAAAAAAACACAACCCACCATCACCTCCTAATGATTTCAATGGCCTCTGGATCAAGCTTCCCCCTCTCCTGCAATACTTTCCTGTGCTTTAGGATATGCCTGGATGGGTTTTTGAAACCTTCTCTCTCTTATCTGTGTGGGACCTTGCCAGACTTTTTTTCATCTGTCTGTGGTCTCTGTGTCAGTGCTGACATTTGTTTCTGCCACAACAGCAGCCAAATGAAGTGCATTGAACTTGGATCAAAAGTGATTTCAAGATCTTTCAGTCTCTGAAAAGAGGTTTTCAGATCCAACCATTTTATAAAAATGACCTAAAGCTGCCTAGACAGCAGGCAGAGAAGCAGACATAGACATTTGTTTCCAAGTCACAGAGTCATTCCAAAGAAGAATTACCCATCTCTGGCACAAAGAGGAAATGAGTATTGAAATTACAGCAGATTATATTGGATTAAATTATTTATGGCAAACCTCACCTCACCTGGAAGATTCTGCAGCTTTTTCCTGGCAACATGAAAACCGGATATTCCAATTCTTTGTTACTCTGTGAAAGACTGGAAACATTTATGTTTCCATTAAGCTCCTAATCTTTCCAGAAGACACAGCGGTGTCCAAGTTCAGAGTGATTACGATGCCTTATAAAGTCCTCCCTATTGCTTTGAAAACATACATAATTCTGTTCATTTTTGGATAGAAGGTGCAGGTTCTTTTTTCACAAGAAAAAAAAAAAAAAAAAGAAGCCATCAGTGGAGTTTTATGACTTTGAACAGCACGGCGTAATGTCCCAACCTGAAAGTACTCAAACTCCAATGCTTGAAAGAGGTTTAAGAAAAGGACCTGTTGTGGAGAGTGAGCTAAACAATCACCACTGGTTTATGCTGTAAAAAGGTAGCAACAAATGTCACTAAAACAAACTGGGTGCTGCCAGGTGTGTGCAGCATCAGCCCTGAGCTGAGCACCCAGCAGGAACCTGGCAGGAGGTGAGAGCAATGCCCCCTCCCCAGCCCTTCTGGCAGAGCCTGAGTTCTCCTGTGTTCCTGGCAAGGTAAGGCAGGGAAAAAGGGGATACAAAAGGTAACTGCACCCTTTAGAAGGAAACAGAACTACTGGACTGACAACATCACTGGGTAAGTTCTCAGTGCAGGTAAAGCTTTTCATTTGACAAAGCAGAAAACTTTTGCGAGAGCATATTAATGACAGTGCAACTTTTTTATTATTTTTATTTTTCTGCAGCATTTGCAAAACTAAACCACTTTGTAATCCCTTCTTTTATGCAGAACAGATTGCAGTTTTAAGCAGAGGCCCATAAACTGCAGGTTCAAAGAAACCTGAAACTGAATTAGCATAAAAGCTGGAATTCTCATTTAGAGGAACAGCAAGGCAACAGCTCTGCAGGCAGTTTTATGATTTTGGTTTCAAATGGAAACAAAGATAAAAAGTGGGGCCCAGGGAACAATAGGGCTGTTCTCTCTTCCCTATCCCTACAGGCCTGGACTTATAAAACATACATAAAAAGTGCTCTCTACTCCTTCTAAGGACATAATTTAGCCCAGTTTTACAGGCCTAGAAGAGGTCGGATAATTTTCTGAACCAATGCAGTTTACCGAAGAGAAATCATTGCTGTGCTTCAAGACTGAAGAAATTTCTTACCCAAGCTTCTCTGAAAAGTCTTTGAGGTGACCACCACAGTTGTTTTTCCTTCTCTCAGCCAGTGATGAAGAGCGAGAACCCCCACCCCAGCTCCTGGCTACAACTTTTCAATCAAATACAAAATACATGCATTTATCTCTTCTGTACACCTCCCTGTGGTTTTTATTCCAAGTTACTAAATCTAGGATGGCACACAGGTGAGATGGAGACCTTCCTGGGCTCTGAACTCCTACCTACACTACTGTCTAACCAGGAAGATTTGTAAGATCCTATCATGGAGTAAGAAGAGAAAATATAAATTCTTCCCCATTCATTAGCACTCCTGTGAGCACATTTCATAA
Source organism: Phaethornis superciliosus (assembly GCA_023637945.1). Lineage (NCBI taxonomy): Eukaryota > Metazoa > Chordata > Aves > Apodiformes > Trochilidae > Phaethornis > Phaethornis superciliosus. Next base: position 9,438,747 of record JAJQWJ010000023.1, on the reverse strand, counting down.
ATGCACCACGTTTAAGCTCTGGCCATTATCTTTCCCTAATTTCTGCCTGCTAGCAGGTTCTGCAGCTGAAGAAGTATTTCAAATTAATTTGTCTGTCAATATCTGGGTACTGAATCAAGTAATAAGAGATAAATAATTTTCATTCCCTTCTTCTTAGTCAGAAGAAGAGACTTTCTTATCACTGAATAAAGCATCCATTATTGCATGCTGTAATCCGATTCTGTCTTTCAGGTCATTCTTAGCCCAGGAAATGCTGAATCAGCACTACAAACCAATCAAGTAATTTCTTTCATTTTCTAACATTCAAGCAAAATAATGAAAATCACATCTCATTTGATGGGGAAAATATACTACAGAAATCTATTCTTCCAAGGATAATTTTAAAAGAGGTATGCCAAGTGAAGAAACACTATTGTAAAAAGACATAGCTAATGTAGGGTCTCTTTTGCTGAACTGATAAATTCCATTTCTGACTGTCATCTCATATATAGATAGTACATTATGAACAATAAATCTATATGTTTAGCCAGCTTCTCCACGGTGCAAAGACATTAACTTAGCAAAAGAGTGACTGTTACTTTGATGAATGAAACATTCACCTAAAATATTCATGTACAATATGATAATATCCAATTGATAACCAAAAAAAAGCCACCCCACTACAGATCTAAATAACTGAGATGTATACGAGACAAACTGAGTAACATACATAAGAGGAGTTATTATGGCACTGTTAGGAGAACCAACAAATGAAAAAAAAGCTTGATAAATATTTTCCATAACAAAACACAATTGGTTTCAGTGGGATACAGCTCTGTTTCTCATTAGTTATCCTTCACTTGTCAGACAAGTTCCATATTTCACTGAAACCCGCTGAGTATTCTTTATAGTTTGCTGGGGAAAGTGGCTGTACATTTAGCACGTTCCCTTTATGTGTGTGTTTTCACAGGTCTTTCTTTAAAACACACTGTACAAGCTTTTGCTCCTTTCCCTTAGGATAGTGGGTTTCCACATCCAAGAGGAGTTTAAAAGCAGGTAACAAGTCATCACTTTTGAAGCTGCAGAGCAACTGAAGAGGTGCAATAGCCCCAGCAGCCATTATCAGGGCCTGCCAGGGTGCCGCCGTATCAAGTTCTATGATAAAGCACTCAGCTGACACCAGAAAAATAATCATCCTCTCTCTCCTGCACCACCCCCTTTTTCACAAGGAGGCTTTTTACACTCATTAAATGCAACCTTATCTCTGAAAGACTGCAATCCTCAGCAAATGACAAGTGTGCCTAATCTCATTTTCTGACAAGCGATTCTGACAGCACCTTCCTTTTGATTTCTAAGACACGTAGCTAGACATATATTAATCTGTCAGTCATCGCCCCTAGGAAGGATGGAAAAAAAAAAAAGAGACAGATGAACATTTGTGAATGTGAAGAGAACAAGGCAAGAGAGGACTAAGGGTCCTTTTCTGGCTATTTTAAGCAAGGCAACCGTATTTCTCCACTCTTGCCCACCTGAGGTGGCACCCAGGACCCACCTGTCTGCAAAGGGGGTACTGAGCCACATTTGTTTTCATACGAGTGTGAACCAGCAGTATTTTTAGGTTTTCCCTGGTGTGAAAAGCAGTGGGATTCTCATCTCACTGCTCTGCACCTTGGTTTTTACCACTGGATATAAAAGCATTGCATAAAATCCAAGTGTTATTGTGACCAAGGTGAATATTTTAGTTACAGGCATGGGACTTGCCAGTATTGGTTCTACAAAATGTTGAGCTTTAATTCCAAATTTCCAGATTATCAAGTGTCCTGCAATAAAACTTCTTTTGCAGCAAGAAAAGCTTAGTGGTTTCAGTCCCCCTAAGCTCCACTTGGCTTTGGTAGCCAGCTGGTACAGGCTAAGACAGGTTTGATAAAAGCATCAAGACAGAAAATATCAAATTGTTGTCAGGTCTCCTGCACTGATGTTCAAAGTGCTCTAAAGCAGACGTGTTCAGTGGGACATGGTGGTTTGGCAAGGCTCTCACTGGAGAGACTGATCAAGGCTGAGTCAAGTTGCATTTTGAGGCCACGAAAAGGCAGGATTTCCAAGAACTCCCAGCCATAATACAAGGTGATGTATTTCAAAACTGAGAGCACTACAAGGCCCTAAGAGTAATTGGTAAATTTGCTGCTCAGCAAGTGTGTGAAATAAGGGGGCTTTATGCATGAGGTATGATACACATTGGTGGGCACATGGATGTGGGGTGGGAGGAGGTAGGCTGGTATGTAGCTACACAGCTGTAAAAGGGTGTAAAAGAAGTGAGATGCTACAAATGGGACCCAAAAGAGTAAAGATGATTAAATGAGGTGGGAGGCAGCATTCTTTATCTTACACAGACCTACCTATTAGTTATGTTCCTCATAAACACACCTTCTCCCTCTTAGCATGTGAGTCATATTAATAGTCCTACCCACCAAATGCTAAATGAGAGAAAATTATACAGCTTTACCATCTAACATTCACCCAATGACCAGTTTGCACTTGCAGAGAGCCTCCCCAGCTGGCAGCACATCCCTCTGCCTGGGGATGTCTCAGCTTGGCCAAGTTGGGTACCCTCACCTAAGAGCTACTCACCACCTGCTTTCTCTTCTGCTGTATAATATTCAAGTACAGGAGAAACTTTATTGTTCATAATGGGATAAGGAAAAAAAAAATCAAATGAAAGCAAAGTACAAAGGAGCTCAAATTCACTGCTTTAAAGTGATGCCATTTTCATAGTAATACAGTCATTAAGTACTTGTTTGATGGTGCAAAAAGTAGGCCAAGATCTTTGCTAATACATTTTATTAATCAATACCTCCACTAGAGGATGGGAACAATTAAAGTTTTCCTCCTCACTCAGACAAAGCAGCATAAAGCTTATGATCTACTTAAGGAGCCCGCCACTCAATGGAAAGATGAAAAGACTTCTTTAGTTTTACTTAAGAGCTGAAATGATGTTAATACTTCAAATGTTTAGGATCCAGTTCTCAGAATAACAGTAAATCAGCAGTGGCAGGAAAGCTGCCTGCTGTTGCAGAGTCCCCTTCCTTGCATTTCCACACTGATGTCATCATAACTGGAAAACTCACAAATACATTCTGGAGTTCACTGAGCCTGAAAATAACACTGAAGATATTTCTTTTGCCAGGCAGAACTCTTTAATACATAAACCTAGCAGAAATTCACATCTACTACTGCTGATGGGCCTCAGAAGGATGAATGTAAACCTGACACTTGCATCATTTACATTTATGCTGGCTTCTTTTTTATATTAACAAAAGAAAAAAAGGATTTTCTACTTGAATCTGAGCTTCAGGATATAGAAAAGAAGGCACAGATAAAAGTCTCTTCCTTTAGGAAAAAATGATGAGGCAGACTCAGGCAGATCACTGTGCAGACCTCCAACTTCTCATCTCACAGTGGAGGTTGCTGATACGGGCATCAAATAAAGAGAAAATTGCCTAAAATGCGCCCTCCTTGGGAGACTCCACCTCTGTCCCTGCAGCAGGGGCCACCATCACCTGAAGGACAATACTTACCTCTCTTACATCTTGGGGGACCTCCAGAAACACACATCAGTCATTATCCTGGAGGGCCATGGGCCACAAGTGTTGGTACACCTGCCCTGCACTGACTGACTCAATCATTTGGGTTTCTTAAAAACCTTTTGATAGGGGTTTCATAGCCAAAGGACATGGGAGGAGAGACTCCTGGTAACCCAACAATCACCAGGAGACAAAGGATATGGTTATTTCCTACTCCTCAGGGGAGGGACATCAAAAGAGACAAATGCAGGTACCACAGAAAACTGAACACTGCCCAGTTTCATCCAATACTTGATCCTGCCATGGAAGCAGAGCCTCATCCAGGAACTCAGAGCTTTCTGCTATGGAATGAAAGGGTCCATCACTGTGTTAAGCTCTGAAACCCTCAACACAAGAAGGACATGGACATGTGGAAGCAGGCCCAGAGGAGGGACACAAAAACTATCAGAGGGCTGGAACACCTCTGCTACAAAGACAGGCTGAGAGTTGGGGTTGTTCAGCCTAGAGAGGAGAAGACTCTGGGGAGACCTTACAGTGGTCTTCCAGTAACTGAAGAAGAAAAGCTACAAGAAAGCTGGGGAGGGACTGTTTGCAAGGGTCTATATTGACAGGATAAGAGGCAAACTTGAATTATAGCAGAGTAGACTTAGACTGGATAGTAAGAAGTTGCTCTTTACTATGAAGGTTGTGAGAAACTGGAACAGGTTGCCCCAAGAGGCAGTGGAGGCCTCATCCCTGGAGACATTCAAGGTCAAGCTGGACAGAGCTTTGAGCAACTTGATCTAGTTAAAGATGTCCCTGCTCACTGCAGGGGGTTTGGACCTGATGACCTCTAAAGGTCCCTTCCAACCCAATGTATTCTATAATTCTATGATCATGCACACTCTCTGACCTCACAGCATCAGAGAAAGCATGGACACAATGTTATTTAAAACAAGTACTTTTTTCATATGATCATTGACAGAAATATAAATGCAAGTCACCTTTTAATTTGTATAATGAGAACTAATCATGCTTAAGCTGCAGCAAAAAAAGAGAAAAATTCTCCCTGTTAATCACTGTAATAAGTTTGGAAATGTTGGAGATCGATTCATGTCAGACAGTTGACCTCCCATTGTAAATTTGCTGTCTAGCTTCACTTAGTCATAAGCCTAACAGGCACCTTGCTGCTTCTAACCCACTTGTCAAAATTATACAAGAGCCTCACTAATACTTTCTTCAAGGCTCCCAGGTCTTCTCTGCATCTTCATCTAGGATTGCTCAAAGTGATTCAGAAGGTCATGGTACTCACAACAAAAAGGTCAACAAGAAAATAAGCAGGTGGATTCTGCTCTAGCAGAACCTCCATCCACACATCCAAATCTCTCAAAAAGTCTTGATTTAAAGTCCTCTGAAAATAAAATCCTTGAAACACAAGGAACAATTTTTACCAGCTCTCAAAGCACTATTTTTCTTTCATTTAAGATTCTAACAAAACTGAACTTCTTTGTCTCTCAAGCTCCCTTGATCTCCTTCACTTTTAGCTGTCACATAAAGTCAATTGGCTGCACCTCTCTGCTTGATAAAGACATGCCAAATGTTCTGAAGTATCTTTAATGAGGAGGTAGATAAGACATAGTCCAACAAGGTGCTGAACACTTTGACCCTAAGCTAGCAAAGCACTTAAATATCTGCCTAACTTTAACCAAAAAGAAGTCCTTTTGAAGCTAACAGGGCTGTTCTGGCATTCAGACTTAAGCCCTGTTTTATAAATTTCACTGGATTAGGGAGAAAGCGTTTGCAAGGTAGAACCACAGTTACTGAGAGAGCAAAAAACCTTCAGAAATACACAGCTAACCTAGTGAGAGCCAGGATGGCAGTGTCTTCAGAAAAATTATGGAAGTCCCTCTATTATTAATTAATGTGTCAGTCATGGTGCATGTAGTACTGTGTGTATTATTGTATTAGAGGGAGTAGGTAGGTTTATTTTTGATTACAATGTAAGGTTTCATAAATGTGATGAAACACCTAAATGACGTGCAAGGATGAAAGCTTGGCTTGTCCTTCAAAATATGTGTCTAGAAGAAGAAAGAAGAAAGGGACACAAGAAGAAAGGGACAAACAAAAATAATACAAATAAAAATTAATGATAGGAATGTCATGGAGAAGCAGCTGAAAGAGTAAAACTGATACCAAAGCTGAGCTATTGTTCCTAACATTCAGTTAATCAGTTGATCTACATCCAGTCTGGACTATTCCAGGCATTACAGAAGGTGTGCTTTGAAAATCTAACATAATACACGAGTCATGATAAAACTTAAACCTGTTTTGATAATACATCTGCATGTTCTACACCACTCACACCTCTAAGAAAGGCTGCCAGATCTTATCACGGTTAGTTATTCATCTATTTGTTCCTATAAAATCTTCTTGCTCTTCCCCCCTTTTTTAATAATTCACTTTTTCTAAAGAGGAACTGATTTAATGTAGGGAAAAAGCTGCAGCATATCAAAATGTGAATGGAAAAATGGGTAAGGAGATAATGTTTGTTTAACTGGGATGGAAGAGTTGTTTTAGAAAGATTTTATATCACTTAAAAAGCACTGAGTACTATTTCACGCTTCTACCTGAGGAATAAAAGTCACAGTTATGAGTCCAGCTGTACATATTTCACTAGCAAAGTGAGATTGCAGCATATACATAAAAAATTCTTTTAAAAGTAGCTCAAGTAGATTTTTCATAAGTAAAACACTGGCAACTTGAATTTTAACATCATTCTCAGCATTTTAGTGGAGCATTCTGCTCATCTGTAAAATACTACAGATGAAAATCAAGAGTGTAAATCACTCCAGCTTAGCCCTGTGTCCTTTCCATTCTGGGAAGAAGGAGGGAGGTGGCTGCTCCGGGGCTCGGCAAGGCTGTGGCTGCAGTGCTGGTGCCAGCACCAGGGCCAGCTTCAGGTCTCTACGTTGCTGTTTCCATGTTTTGCAAAATTTCTATCATCTGTCTGACGTCTGGGGCTTAGGGCTATTTATTTAAGAAGTTGTAGTTGTTTTGTAAATTGCTCCTATGCAAACAACAAAAAAATAAGATCTTAATCATTACCGCACTGAGCTTCTCGGTCTACAGAATATTGCACATAACATCATAATTAAGTCTTTCTACTTAGCAGCGTGTTGCAATATTATGGCATGAGCCTCTTTATATCACCCAGGACATATGCAGAGGAGAAGGCTATAAAAAGCTGTGTGAGCTGGGTTTATTTTAAGAGGCCTTCAGACCAAAAGCCTCATCTCTGCCTTGGACCTGGCAGGAAAGCTTGCAAGAAGTCACCTGGGCTCCCTATTAAAATACTGTTAGCACATAGGAGAGTTTTCTTCTTCTTTTTAGTTCAAACAGTCGTCTGGGAGAGACAAAGAAACAAAGTGCTTGGGTCAGTGGAAATTTCTGACAAAGACTTTTCTTGCCAGCACACACAGGGACAACCCCACCAACTGTGTAAGGTTTTTTTTCCCCCTCGAATGACAAGGGAACGGTCCTGATTAAAGGCCCTCCTGGGAGGGGGACAAAAGATGGCCCAGGACTTCAAAGTCAACACACTGCTGGAAGCGGGGAGGTCCCTTTTTCCCCCCTCTCTCCTTTTAACTTCATCTCCTGCTGCCTGTGGAGGGGCTTCTAATTGCATTTCACAGAGCCTGAACAAAACATGGTCTTGTTTTCCACACAGCAGTGACCCTGGAGGATGCAGGACATGATGTGGTGTTTTAGAGCAGGAACAAAAAGAAGTTTATCATGTCAGCAAGCTGCGTTGAGGTAACGGTGAAATAATCTTTTTCAAGATTATTTGCATCTTTCCCACATTTTTAGATATGAATAAACAGTGTGGGGTTTTCACGGAAGTGGTGTGACTGGCTCCCACCTCATTGCTTTGAACATGGAGCACTGGCAAACTCACTCCATGCCAGTGGGCCAAGGTTTCATCTCATCTGTGGCACCAGGGGAAAGCTGGACACAAACTGAAGGTGCTTGCCTTGACCAGCAGAGTGAGTATCTCCTTTTGTGCTGTTGAAAAGGAACCTTTGCTCACCAACCCAGGTCTGGATGTAGAGACACTTCTTTGGCAAGTTGTAAACTTGATCAAATGACACCCAGGGTGATCTAAGCTGCCTCATTCAAATTTTCCCAGTGGGTCTAGAGCTATGGAACTGTTGAAAGAAAAGGCTTGGCTGTACGTAGCCTGCTGGATTTACTGGAAGTACAGGAAAGTGGGTTTAGGGTACACAGGCTGAGCAGAAAGCCTTGTGCCAGGTGTAATATATTGGCAATGTCTTGCCAGTGGAGACATGGGGCATGATTCAAATCAAACACAGAAATCTACTAGCAACCAGCAGAGTTAGTGCTTGGCCATCTTACCTTCCATTTTTAATGACAAAAAAGGTCTGCATTAGTATGCATGAATGAAACACTATCTCATCCAAAAATAAAACAAGTCAATAAAGTACTATCCCTTTAACATTTGATAGTCTCTCTTTTCTGCTTCCCTAATGAGATTTGCTTTCTCGTGCTTTTTCTTTCGCATTCAAATTTCAATCTGCAACAAATTTTCCACATTACAGGATGAGCCACATATCTATTTTCCCACATTGCACAACACTAGACCCAGCACAATCCATAAAAATCCCGACAAGTAAGAGTTTATCCTGTGTTCCCTTTGCTGGTGGTAGACAATGAAACCCAACACTGCTGAGCCCTGAGCTTTCCCTGGGTAAGAGAATTAGGCTTCCAATGAGGTTAGGCAGTCACTGCTGATTCATCACACGGCTGAGATTTGGATTAACCAACCATTCATCCCTGATTCCTTGTATACAGGCCCATGTTTCTAACAGGAGTAGGTTTGGTTTTTTTTCTTATTTACTAACTGACAATAGTAGAAAGCCTCATATTCACATCTGTATTATAATAAATGCATTATAAATGAGTAAGTGGGAAACAGTAAGGAAATGATGTTTTACTTTTAAATGCTAATTATGGAGCCCTGGTGCAGTTAATGTGTAGGGTGTTCTGTCAATTTTTAATGTTTATGCCAAGTGTAGTCTTCAATTTAACATGAGCTTTTAATCCTTTGAGTACTAAATTGCCTTTTAATGCTTGCAGCACAACATTGTGTTTGCACAAAGTCAGGACTGAAAAATGAATTTACTACAAGATATGTGCATGTTTGGAGGGGGGAGGAAGTATAAAGGACAGCTATTTTTTTTTTTTTTTTTTTTAAATGATGTTGTTGGAACTGTACAAGAGGAAGGAACTGCTTTCAGGATATACCTGGCAATTGTTTGCAATGGCAAGAGGCTGCTGTCGATTTAGCATCTCTGTTGAAAAAGCCCTTTCAGAGTCAAACAGTTCATCCAAAAGCTATGCAAAAAATTCATGGTTCACACCCATAAAGGAAACTTTGAGAAAAAGATGGTGAAAGGAATTACCATAAATAGGCATCTACATGTTCAATACGATAAAAGTGCCTTCAAATAGTAGCACAATTTTTCTAGAACAGCATTACTATTTGCAAATACTATTCAGTATTTGCCAACTGACAGTAATTTAATGCAAATAATAATGCAGTTCTAGAAAAATTGTTCTAGAAAAATTCAGCTGGTGTATGATAATGGGTAAAAGGCAGTTCCTAGTTCCCAGCCTGCTGAAGTTAGTAACAGGGCTAGGGCACAAAACCCCTGGACCTAAAGATGCTTTCAGCCAGCCCAACACAACTTTTCTTTCCCAGTCTGTCCAGTAAAACAGTGAGTGATCAGATTCAGAAAAACACCTCAGGGGGCCACACTGAGGACAGTACAACTTAACAGCACAAAAAGATAACCACAACCACTCCCTGTACACTACCAGGGTTTCCTTGCCAGCAGACAGTGTCCTCACAGGCTGTCAGGGTTTGGCCACGGGGACAAACCCTGATGCCAGCCCTGTCCTCCTGTCACTGGTGCCTCTCACATTTCCCTCCCTCACACACACTAGGATGTAGGGGAGTTAAAGCAGCTTGTAAGGCTAATCCCTATTTATCTCCTTGGTGAACAGACTTTTTAAAATGACACTATTCGCATGCTTAAAGCTCCAAATTTGACTTTCCTTGACAGCAGCCATCTCAGGAATCCCAATGAGGTTTATTTTTGGCAGTTGAGCCTTCACGGAATAAGCTTTGCTGCATGCATGGTTTTTGGCACACCAATGCCACTCTGCAGAGGAGCAGAACTGGGGACCTGAGGATCTTTTTACATCCTGATAATGTATCCATAGCTTTGCTCCCAGGCTGAACATGGAGGGCAAATGCTAATCAATCAAAATCTCTCTTCCCCCACACCTCCACCACCATATCTTGATGTTATCTAAAGCTTTTTATGTAGTAAGAGAGAAATTACAAGGTTTATAATTTTGCTCATAATTGTAACAAAACTGATAAGGCATAAAATTGCAGAGCTGTAACTGATTTTCTAGAAAAGTTCAACAACATCCAGCAGGCTACCATGGAGATGTGGTTGGTTATGGTCTGTGCCTTCAGGTCTGTGTCTGTACGCATCTGTGTGTGTACACGTATATAATTATAAACACTTACATGTATTTTATATATGTCAAATCCATCACAGTTGTCTGAAAAGCAACATTAAAATGCCAGATAAAATTCTTCTGAGAGAATGCGGTATGTCTTCAGTAGATCTGGAATTACATGGGGTTTTGTAGAACACTAGACAACTCTTTAATAGGTCCTGTTTGGACAAGCAGATGAAAGAAGGGATTCAGTTTACCTGTATCTGCCAAATTGAGCTGGGAGGAATAAACACTCAGCAAGATTCTCTGTTCACCTGCCTAGGGCAAAAGTACCACAGCACTAGCTTTACTCCTGGGCTTTCAAACACATCTTGCTTTTGACCAGGCTACAGATGCAGCAGCTCTAAATTGCTGGCTGGGCCTCCCTGGAGAGTATGAGCAACCTGGCTCGTGGCAGTATCTGAGCCCCACGTTGCACTCTTGAATTCACAGGAAACAGATTCACTCAGCACCTCTCAGGATCTGATGAAATCAGGCCAAAGTGCCTCAAAGAACAGCAGTTTCAGTATCAGGCAGATAAGGCAATGCATAATCAGCCCAGGGAAATGCGTAACTAATGACTCCGGAGCTGTCTTCTTTCTGACATCCTATGGAAGACCAAATGAAATTAAATCTTTCTAATTAGTAATCACTCACCCAGTATCTCCTACATTGCTGGTGCTGGACAATTACAAATGCTTTGGTGGTGCCAGGATCCCTATCCCAGATGTCCAGGACACCTCGAGGTCAACCCTGCATTCATGGCAAGGTTATAGCAGCCCAACGCTGCCTACTCCTGGCCTCACCACAAACTCATGGCTGCCAAAGTCAGCTGTGGAGCTAAAAGAAATGTTTCCACTGTGGGATTTGTCCATGAAGCCAGACTCCTCTCCCTAAGCCAGATTTCAGACAATACAATGTCTCTACCGTATTGCCCTGACATGCTGTGTGGCTGGCAAGCTCTCCTCTCTCCCTACCCCCTTTCCAACTACCTTAAATGTCCAAGTCTCTGAGTTGAAGTTTATCTGCCATTCATCTCTGCAACATACCAGACAACAGTGAGCCTTGATAAAAAAGGAAAAAAAAAAAAGAATTTTGAATTCTAAGGTACATTTTTGTGCCACGTGGCCGCATAACACATTAATGATGGTAACTCGGACTGGAGGCAGGGTTTAACACTGGACTGCATGACTGTTATTTTACAAGAGCTTTTCAACATCACATCAACTGCCACCACACAGGCACACATAAAATCACACGTTTCTGCCCATCTGGCTGATCTTCCCCTGCAGAGAGCATGGGGTGGGAGCAGAAAGCCCTGGAAAGTCTGTGCTGAGCTGGAACGCAGCTCCAGGCATCAAAGAGGAACCAGTGGAAGGACACTTTGCTTCACAGATCTCCATTTTATGGTCAGGATTCCCAAAAAAGCTGGCAATCATCTGGCATCCCATTACACCTTTCTGGTGTTTACTTCCCAGTGCTGTGGTCAAGAAGCCACAGAGGGCTTGACAACCTGCCTGGTGACAGCATGCATGAGTTCAGTTGCACTATGTTACAAAGCCATCCTTATTTAAATGTATGCATGTATAAATATTCTTAGAAAGTTTTGAGCGCGTACTCTAAGTATGGTAATATCTTGCAAAAGCTGTGAATTTCACTAAATCATTTTTACTGCCCTAGTTTTGAATGAACTGTAAATATTGTATGCAAGAAATATGTCCAGCGTTCGAAGGGCATGTCCTGCACGCCAAGCTGTGCAGCTCTGACAGTCATTTCTGGCAGATTTTTCATCTGTCAGCTTGCTTGAGTGAGTATAATAAGGGAACCTAATTCATAATCTTAACTTAAATGTTGAGCTTTCATTTTAGAGGAAAACTGGAAGCCACGTGAGCTCAGGAAAGCTCCATGGCACATGTGAATAGCAAGGAAATCAATGGAGCCTGATGGAAAACCAAATTCCTCTTATGACTTCTTTGTATATCAACTGTAAGTCTATAATTTTCCTTAAAAATATTCATAATTAAGAAATTCTGGTATTGCTTTTTTTTAATATTACTCCATTGCCTAAAAGCCTTACTTATGAACTCAGATTCTGGATATCTAAAACAAAAAGTCCCTGTCTGAAGAGTTGCACATTACATATACTAAAGCATCCATTGCCCAACTGGATCCAGGCTAATGTATTGCATTTATTTTCTAAAAGCATTCACAGAAGAAATAAAAAAGCAAACAAAATAAACCCTAACGTTACACGTGAAACAAATATACACAGTCATTTACTACTTGGTATTTTCTACCTTTGCTATTCATAAAAAACAAGCAAGAGAGCCAGAAGTTTCTTTCCTCATAATGATGAGTGAAGGCTGGATGCTTCACTCCATGATCCTGTGTCTATTATACACTGAGAGTCAGCACCTCAGTCTGTTAAACTGTCACACCTCTTGTTCAGGTTTCTCCTATGATAATCTCCTCCCTGCTCAACTCCAGATACCACAATGCATTTCCCTCTTCTACTTTCTGAGCTTATTTGCAGACATAGCCATCCATAAGAAGCTTTAAATATGTATTACACTACAGTAAAACCCCCTGTGGCCCACCAAGTAGTGGGCTGGAAAACCAGTTTAGCTTCGCAAGGAAGCTGGTATTAAAATCCTCCAGGACTTAGCAGTTCAGCCTGTCATGCATTTTAAGACCTGTGAGTAACAAAGGATCACTGGTAATTTTACTAAAAAATGAAACTCCATCATTTCTGCAGAATAAACAAAAACAAAACAATGCATTAGCTATGCAGTGCTTCTCAGCACCGCAGTTTGAATGTGTCATTAAAGACAGATTTTACCCATGAAATTATTTTTTAAAAGTAATAAATACACAAAATTTTACACACACTTTTCATTTCCTTTCCTACATCCCCTCTGTGGGAGGTGGACTCTTATTAAGTTGGTATAGCAAATTCTGCCAGCTCCAGGAAACTGGAGTCCTATTTCTTAGAGCTCCCACATTGTATATTGTGGTCTAAACCAGCTACTGCCAGCAAGTGTAAAATTTGGGACTATAAATTTATGCTGTTTCACAGATTTTAGAAATAAAAATAAGTAAAGAAGAGCTTGAAGGGAATCTCACTGTTGGTACATCAAGTTCACATTTCCAGGTCCTAAGGCACACAGTAAGAAACACTCCCTTATTTTTCCTCTGTTGGAAGGGCTGATGTATTAAAAAATTCAGCTGGATTCTTCTGTGCTCAAATCTGAGAAAAATATAGCTTTATTAGTTTAAATGAAGAGCTGTTTTTGAAGAAGGAGCACAGCACGATGCAAGTTAATGTGCCATTCATGTGCATAACATCTCTGCTGGACAAAGAAGTGTCATCTTGTCCCTGTTCCAGTTAAGAAAAATATGACCATGGATTTGAGGAAGGAACAAACTGCTGCTCAGTATCCTGACTGCTCCTATGGAATGTTCCAAGGAAGGCAAAACAAACCCTGACATCCAATTGTCATCCACAAGGAGAGGGGCAGAGGGGAAAGGTACATGCAGGCATCAGAATCCTGAAGCATTGATATTAAAACAGAAGAAATACAGAAAACCAGTTACAGTCAGCAAAGTATGACCAAGCCTCCTCCAGTGACAAAACCAGGGTACCTAAGTCTTATAGCTTTTCACTGTGTCTTGAAAAAAATGTATAATATAATGGGATTGAGCTTTCTCTCTGAAATAGTTACTTAAATTACATGGGACTCTCCCCAAAATTATGGCAATGCACTGGTGTAAATGAGAAGACAGCTAGGTATCATAGGCATAAAGTTAAATTGGGCACGGCATCCAAAGAACACCCCTGTAGCAATTCAGAGGATGCAGCCATGGCAGACATTATTCAGGTCATTGCAACAGTCTCAGCCTTGAAAAGACAGAATGACAGAGGACAGCTGCAAAAAATCCATCCACCAAGCACAGCCACTGGCTTCCCTGGCATTGCACTCGGGATGAATCCACCCCAGCTGGTGGAGTGATGAGAGTTGTCAATTAAGCCTTGTAGACAAGTTGTCGAACTCTCCAAAAGACACAGCTCCAGCAAAGGATATTGCAAGGTTACCAATAAAAGAAGAGTCCTAAGGGTAATATTCAAGAGCAGTTCCTCAGCTGGTAGCTGTTTCCTGCTGCAGAATGTCACTCACACAAAGTCATGATGCCTTGATAGGCTCCACAATTCCCCATCAGTTCTCCAGCTGCTTGGCTAATCAGGTATTATTACCTCCTCTGTGTTTTCTCTCCTGACCCTCACTCTCTCTTTCCCTTGCAAGGTTGCTGTAAAAGGACTCAGTAATGATTCCTATCTAAATATTTCACTTGCCATACAAAGGTCCGGATTTTCCATACCTTGGAACTTTTGTTGCTTTGTCTTTTGATAAAAAGCTCCCCAGGCTTCTGGGAATAAATACCAATAATTGTACCCAGCAGAGGGTACTCAGCAGAGCATATTATATATTAAACCAGACAAAATTAGACTCAAATGTGATAATTGCTGACAATGTGACTTAAGCACTCCCAGATCCTGAAGAAACTTCCTTTTCAGGTTACATCAGAAGGTCTTCCTGTGCCACATGGACACCCTGACAGGACCTGTGGAACCACAGCCTGGTGCTGAGCATCCCAGTCCTGGCAGGTCACCTCTCCATGAGAGATTTCCCCCTCACATTTCACATCAGTTTTTAAACACATTTGGGAACATTTCACATCATTTTTTCAACACATTTGGCATTGGCCTGAACCTTCTACAGACGTCAGCAGGCATATTGCCCTTAAATTCCTTGGGAGAAGATGCAGATCAGTGCTAAAAGCTTTAGAAAGCCTCATCCTTTGACTTAAACCTCTGCTTTCAAGTGTACAAAACACCAAGATTTCAACTTTGCCTGAATTAGAGGAGATAAAACTTCAGATTTCCAAAACCAGAAAAATGGTCACACTTCGTTTTTTTTCCTACTTCCCTAATAAGACAGACCTGGTGCCTTTACAGCCTTCTGCAAAGGAAATATCCTCAGGGCTTCGAGCTTCCTCTCCCAGATTTATAGAGCACCTTCATCACCAAACAACCATCCCTTGTTGAGAAGACATTCAACTCTGCAGAACATTTTAAAGAGTCCCTTGAGCAGGGGCTTGACTGATCACTGCAGTTCATTGTGCTACATCTGGGCACACGAGTGAGCAGAGAATGTCCTGCTATGTCCACCCCATTCTGTGCCACTGAGGCCCAAACAAAGGCAGCATTTTCTCAGCAGGACGTGTGAGCTCGGGCACGCTGCCACGGCTTCCCAGCTTCTGCAGGTAGCTGGAAGCAGCACAGACACGTCTAAGGTGGTTTCATATGGAAATGAGTGGTAAATTATTAATATTAATAACACCTATAAACAACTGGTGACAACTTCAAGTGGCTTATTGTGTAGTACGTACAAGGCATCTGCTCATTATCATTTACGAGCCACTCCTGATATAGATGACAATTTCCCCACGTTCCACCCTGAATTTCTGCATTAGACTCCAAGGTGCTAGCAGCATCCAAAAGGTCTGTGCTGATGAAAACACTGTGTGGGTACAGAAGTGCAAGTCCCAGAGAAGGCAACCCTCACCAATGAACGGCACCGGGATGGGCAAACTTCTGAGCACAGCTCATTTAGGGACGGATCGCAGAGCTCTGCAAGGCTGCAGCAACTCCACCCCTGGAAATTCATCGGATTTAGAGAGGGCCTGAAAGCTACTGCATGTCAGCACGAAGGCTCAAAGGAAACTTCCTACAGCACGGCGACTGACCCATGAGAAAAGGTTGTGAGAGGGGAAAGGCGAATGGAGATGCAAGTAGAGGGTTCTGAAAAGCACCGCTGCAAGTTTATTATGTCAAAGACGGAGTAAGCCGTGATGTTACAATTTTTCTGTCAAGGACAGTGATAAAAAACTATCCTCACTCCGAGCCCTGGGATTTACAGCATAGGTTTCCAACCTCCAGAGGCTAATTATTTCAAGTCATCCTGCAGTGCACCCTGGGCAATGCTTTATGAAGTAAGCTTCATGTGGTTAACACCCGTTACTTCATTGGCCTCTTGCTGTCATGATGCAGAGACAGACTAGTACTTCATGTAGCAATTTTTAAATAGAAGTGGATGATTTTTCAAGTAATTATTAGCAAAAACGTCAAACAGAAAGGCAGAGGCTGACTATCCTACTGAGAGGAACCACCGAGGCAGAAAATATGTGCCAGAGAATATAGCTGGAGCTGCACTGAGCTTGCTGTCAGACAATGCTTTTTATCAAACTGGAAACACAATACCAGGCTGCTTATAATGCCCTCCTTCAATGAGGTGGCCTCAGCTGCCATGCTCTGATGTATTCAAATAAACACAGTAGCTTCTCAGCAACTGATTTTAATCTCATTTCCTGATCTGAGAAGGGCCTGGGAAACCCAACACTTTCCAAAAAATTGTTTTTTAATTGTTGTTGGCAGCCTCATCTACTACCTTCAAAGGAGAAGTTAATGGTATCTAAAAAGGTAACAGTGACACCACAATGAGCTGCTCCTCTGTCTCTCTCTCTCACACACAAAGACCTAGTCTTGAGTTACCAGATGTTTTTGTCATCTTTCCCAAAAGAAAAAAAATTGAGACCTTTATTGTAGGAAGGCTGCTGCATTCCAAAACTCAGCCTTCAGATCAGGCCGGTGGGAGGAGAACAGCTTTGCAGAGGAGCATTGCAAAGGCCACGTCCTGTGTACAGACTCCCCCCTTTATCTGAACAGCTGCTCCCGTGAGCTATGAGCAATGTCCACACTGGGCATTACTTAACTGAATCCCACACAGACAAGGAGAATGATCTTTTGAGGTTAAAACATGAGGATACATCTATGGTACAATCTTCTACCATTTCATGCTATGTTATTAAATCAGCCTAGGACACAATCCCCCTACGTGTAAATGGAGAAAACAGTGAATCCTTCCCTTCCTGCTGCTGTCTCATTGTCTCAGCTAACTTTGCAAGCAATTTTGGCCACAAACAAACCCTTGTTGTGTGCTTAATAATGATACATGATGACTATCAATAGAATTGCATCGCACATAAATGACTGATAGTGGCAGTATTCTTACCAGATGGCCACCAAACCTTGGTCACATCTCAACTTTCTGTAATTGGACTCTGTATTGGGCTGTATAGAAGACATCAAATAAAAATCTTTGACCTCTCTGGAGATGCCAAGGAATAGGCTAAACCACGTGGCAAATCCCAACCCATGCTGATTTAGAAATAAAGATACAATAATTTTATTTTTATAAAAGACTGCATGAAACAGGGGAAGACAACCTCAGGTCCACATACAGTTGGAATAAAGCTTATTACACACGTCTCAGAAGGCAGAGAAGCCAAAGGTACAGCCACACACATGCCCCAGCAATCCAGCTGTGCTGCCCCTGGGGTTGCAGAGTAGGTTTGCATTTTAGTCAGGTCAGACTGGGTGTTCCAAATACCTGTGTATCTGCAGAAACATCTCAGCTATGAGAAAGGCACCATCCAGCTGCTCAGCTCATTAACAGTATCCTCTTTGAAGCTACATCCAATTTTAACAACTGAAATGCTATAGGTGGCTTAGGCTTGTGATCAGAAAGCAAATCCAGGCCTTTAGTGAGTGTCCAGCCCATGAGGCAGGGAAGGGAATCTTACTGCTATTTAAGTCTGCTTAGCAAGCTCGAATGTGTGGCATTGCTTAACTTACTCTTAAACTGCTGTATTTAGAGGGTGAGTAAAAGCTGTGGGGACACACTTATTTTTCTCAAGAGAAGATGATTTCAGGTCAGGAGAAGTCTGCTCCTACTTGACCTGAGCTAGACCAAAGTCACTCAAACTGAAACACAAGTGGCCATAAAGGCAGCACTATTGTAACAACTTTTTTTCAATTTATAGCTTTTATCAGTCCTAAAACAAAATCTTTAGAGGTTTCTGTTGTTGATTTTCTCAGTGACTTCACAGCTAGTTTTTAAAACTTAGATGTGCAGCAAGAGCTTCCAGGTACCTCCACAGCTACTGGCTGGAGATGCCTCAGTGGACAAGCAGATGCCAAATCAAATGTTTCTGAAGATTTGGTTTATGATCAATTACAAGTTTGGTACTCAAGAATTATCTCAGGAAGGGTGCTGGTAATGTCCTTATGGGAAGGAGGCACACATTTTTGAAAACAGTTCGACCAAGTTGTGGAGAAGATTTTAGAAAACACCACCTGGACTCTCTCTCATCTGAAGCAGGCATCAGGCATGGCACACAGATGGGGAGAGGGGGTGACACGTGTCCTGGCCTTTCAATTGACATGTTTCCTCAAGGCAAAATATCAAGAGATACCTTAAAAATGCATGACTTCAGGTAGGCTTGCCAACTTAGAGCAGGTATGAGCATGTGGGACAGGGCCACTCAGAGCCAGCATCTCCTGCCCACCCTGGGCTTCCTGCTGGGCTGACCCCTCTGCAGCTCAGGAAAGAAAATCCACCTGAGGCACAGCCTGACAAGCAGCAAGAATCAGGTAGAGCAGTCAAACCTAGAGCTACTGGTAACCTAATCAGCACAAATTTTTCAAAATGCCATAAACAATTCAAACACCCATCGTTTTACTGAAGCCAGGGGTAGGGGGGCAAGTGCTTAGGTTAGTGACAGCACGTGGCTACAGAAGTTACTGCTGGTCAGCTTGGCATTTCTGGGGAAACTGATTGGTAGCAAAACAGAGCCCAAGTTTTAGACTAGGGACATACAAAACATTTTCCAGGGAAGGGAGTGGAATCTAAAAAACCAAGTTTCCTTAGAAATTGAGATGGTTCACTAGAAAAAAAGTTGAAAACCAGGCAAGGCTTTGGCTCTTCAGGTCATTGCCTTTCAGAAATAAAAATGACAATGAACGAGCATGCTCACTGTCAGCTAAACAGCTCCCTGAGCAGCAAAGGGTCCCTGGCACTTGTAACCTCCATCCATTTGAAGTTTGTCATTTAGCAAAGCCTCTTTTTCTTCCCTGCACTTCCAGCTGTTTATACAACACAAAACACTCTCTGAATGCAAGTCCCAGACCTCTCACATCTCATGTATTGAAGAATTAACCTGAGGAGGGAACTGTCAGACAAGTCTGATTCAAATTCCACCCTTCAGCAACACACAGGACAAGCTGACACCTTTCTGCAGAGAGGCAAATTAATATCTTTTAACTGGAGTGATCCATAGTCACCTGTGTGTAAGACCTTTGCCATGGGCCACAATTCTATTGTATCTGCACATCAACAAAGCACATCAAGAAGAGGATGGGCTCTGAGAGCATGCGGGGTCATGGGCTGGGCAGTGTTCAGGTGGGCAGCAGCTCCCAGGGCTACAGCACATGGGTGTCAGAGGTTGTGTGGGTAAAACAACAATGGGAAGAAGTCCCTGAGCACTTTGTCCTAAGCCTCAGCCACATGTGCATCCCTCCACCATGCCACCTTACAGCCTTCCCTGGGAGAATAGTTTGGACCTGTAGAGCATCACCCATGTCTGGATAAGAGAAAGGCCTTAGCACGTGGATGGCATCAAACATCCTTGTTAGGATCAGGTTGTTCACATGCAGCTGACCTGAAAAGCAAAGCATGCCCTTAACATATGACCCAAGCAAATGTGAAGGCAATTTTACTGAGAGCATGAATAAAATAAACTCTTCCTGACAGGACTAAGGAAAGGGGTAAGAAATGAAGTGTTTTATGCTGTCTTCCGTTAGGAAAAACCTTTTGGACTTCGCTTTCACCTCACTGCAGAAGGCTGCTGATGCAAAGGGTGATATTTGCCTGCAATCTTTCCCTGGGAAGTAATTAGTTTCCATTTAGAAGGATGACAAATTGATCAGGCAGGAATCTCACTGAGCTCAGAATTGAAGCTAAACTGAGATAGTTACTGCTCTGGCAAGTCGGGTTTGTCAGTCTGTCAATGCATTTTACAGTTTCAAAATTCCATCACCCAACAGCAGGGAAGACATTAGTTTAAAAAAAAAAAAAAAGGAAAAAAATAACAAAAATAAAATTAAAATAAAATAAAAAAAAAAAAGAGGGAGAAGAAGCAGGGGGAGAACCACCAAAGCCTACACTTCCTCCTGCAAGTTCATTATCACCTCTCTAAAGCATGACTGTGGTGTGAAATGGGTGAGACGCACGGATGCCTCTGTTAACGGCCAAAGAAAAAAAAGTCGCACATCATTAGGAATGGAATAAACGATACCAAGGCACAGAGCAGAAATTATTTGATTAGCAATTTCCAGTTTTGAAAAGACCTGGAAGAGAACCAAATGACTATACAGAAGGTGTGATGGAGTTCTTAATTGCTGTAACTGCACAGGGAGACTCGATGATTTGTGACATATAATACAGCACAGTACGCTAACGCTAATAACTGTTAATTAACTGCAGCAATGATATACTCTCAAAATGCACATACAAGTTACCATAATTTCTAGATTAAAAGCTGCAACATTCGAAGCCAAAGGCAGAGGGAAGGCAGCACAGAGGGAGAGCGAGGGAAGAGAAGAAAGCGGAGAGGGAAACAGAATTTTTCCTTTTTTTTTTTTTTTTTTTTTAAACCCCCTTTGCGCACGGCTGACATCTCACCCAGAGCAAAGCAGACAGAAAGCACTAGGAAAAAAAAATTAAAAAATACTCCTGCCGAAATGTGAAACGGTTCCTGAACGAACCTCTCCCTCCAGAGAAGCAGTTATTAATTCTGAAAGGCTGCTGTTGCACCAGGCCATCTGGCTGTACTGTAAAGAGTTCAGTAGCTGCTGCTGAGCTAAGATTCCTGTCGGATCCCATTCGCCCCAATGACATTATTCACCTGCAAATGTTATCGCACCATTTTTTTTTTTTTTTTACCCACTGCTGCTGTTTGTAAGGCCCTTCCTTTATTTGCAGGCAGTTTGTTGCACTGCCCAGTGCAAAAATGGCTCTGCCAGGAGCCTCTGGGAAGCTGCGAGCCAGCACCCTCATCCAACAGCTGCTCAGAAGCTGGGTTTGTGCTGCCTCCCAACAGTAGTGCTGTGTGTTAGGCTGGAAGGCAGCACTTAGCAAAAGCTGCTGGATTGACAGCCCGGGAGACTGAGGGTTCTGTTATCCCCCAGCAGGCAGAACACAGCCAGGCTCCCACACGCCGCCCGTCACCGGCACGTGGAGATGGGAACCACACCATACTGATTAGCTGTCCAGCATTGCTAAAACATTTTCTCTTGCAGATCAATAGTAATAAAGAGGAAGGTAAGCCAGGTATCAGGAAGGCTGATTCTGATCTTCCTGCAGAGCTGCTAGCCAGCCCTGACAAAAAGATCTCTTGGCGTGCTTTCCCTTCAAAGTTCTTTCAAATGCAACCGCTCTCAAGACGGGCTATTTAAATGTTACAGTCAGGCTAATCTTGTACCAACCCAAAGACATCAATTACTCTGTGGAGGGGAAAGCTAACAGGCTTTGTTCTTCACTTGGTGAGTCCCTTGTAACATGCTCTTTCTGGATGGCCTCCAAAGGAGAGTTAAGAGAAGTGGTCTGGTTTTGAAGGCACCGCTCCTTAGTACCACCACGGGACAAGTTCAGATCTAATCCCTGTGGCAAACAGTGGAGAAACAGAAAACAAACACAGAAAGCAACCTGAACATTTTCATTTCATAGCAGCAGTGTTCACTAATGCACACCGGGATACAACGGATGGCAGGGATAAGAATACAAGTGCAAAGCAACAAGGGGAAAAAAAAAAGGACTAACAGACTCGTTCAGCCTCTCTATCCTCCACGTTCACACTACTGCAGCGTGTTGAGAGCATGTGTGAAGTCTATCTATCATTTTAACATTGAAGTGCCTTGAAAAATATTAAGGGTGAACTTTGCTGTCATTCCAACATATGGCAAGACACTGAAATACAGACATATCCTGAAGAAACTGGAGAATTTGAATGAATACCTTCTTTCACTGAAGAGCACATTGGTGTTGTATCTTCTAGTTTTTTGTCCACCTCCACCTCCTCCTCCAGTTTTTTTTCTACTCTGGTTTCTTTCTAGCTAATATACCAACCCTCCTTCAACAACCTGAGTGGCATGATATGCATGCAGAGGGTGGAAAGAAAGAAGAGAAAGAAAAAGGTTAGATTTATGTCCTAAAAAAGAATTATCTTCTAGCTACAAAAAAAAAAAAAAGAAGTGGTTTTTTTCCTTAATCTTATACAGACCAGTACCTTACACTGCCTTTTCCAGCACTCTGCCCAAATGTAAAGGTCTACAGGATGGCATTTTTATCCTTCTCCTTGGTAGCACTATGACACTGCTGGGACAGTCCTTTCCCTTGCCTCACCTCTGTTTCTTCAAGGACTCCTAGAGCTGTCACATCACTTCCAGTTTTGCTTCCATGACCACAGCCTCTAAATAATCCTGCATTTTCTTTGCCACCTAACGCAGAGCTTTAAAACCAATTTAAATCTGAAATGAATGCTACGAATACCAGGCCATACGCAAGACAGACATTTAATAACCCCCATGGGAAAGAAAAGCTTCTGAAACTGCTAAAACGCACCCTGTGGGGATGTCAGCCTGGAGTGAAAGATTCTTAAAGACTTTTTGTGTGACAGCATCACACCCTCTGAGAGTCCCAGGTGCCATTAGGGGGGAGAAGGGGACTACAGCACACTTGAAGAATTCAAGAATAATCAGCCTCAGGTATTAATGTTTTGCTTTGAGATGTAAAAGATAAGACATGGAAATTGCATGATTTCCAGCAAAGGGGGTGTTAATAAGATACGAAGCTGCCTGTTCAGTTCAGTACCTCTTTATGAAAGGATTCTGGTGCCCATGCAGTCCTGTGCATCACACATGATTAACAAGAGGCCACAGCAATGCAATGGGAAGGTGGCTGCCAAGAGGCTGGATCAGTTCTCAGCTACACTGGAAACAACTCCCCCAGGTTATTTCCACCCTTCAGCCTTTCAACAACCCCTCTCACAGCCCTTTCTGTTTAGTCCCACAGAGACCCTCTCCCAGATGGTATGTGACACCACTAATTTTATTGAAAAAACCCCCACCATCTTTTATATCTGATGGGAAATCGAAAGTACAGGCATCTCCTTTCAGGTCTTTTCCATTCTAAATCTGGGCTTTGTCTCAGCCCTACAAAACCAGACTTTGAATCGGATGGCTTGGCACCCTACCCTAGTGCAAGGGGGCAAGAGGGTTTTCAAGCTGCAGTTTTTTGCCTTTGAGATGTTTTCCCCATAATCCAATTTTTTTTTTGTCAACAGATAAAATTCCTTTGAGCAAAACACCAAACCAAAGCTTATATATTACATACTTCTCACTTAAGGCCTTAGCTTTCCTGGAGATTAGCTGCCTGATAAACCCTAACCAAGTGGAGGGTGAGGGCAGGACTGCTCATGAGCCCAAGTTGGGGTTTTCTCACAACTAGACTGTGACAAAACCCATGGGAGACTCTGGCTTGTCCAAAAGCTTTTCTGGTTACCCCTAGCACTGGAAAAATCCATCTCTCACGCTGGCTGTTGGGAGAGCCTGGGCCAGCCCATCCCTCTGTGACAATACTCTATGTGGGGTTTTTTTCTTTATTTCTACATCAATGACTTTCCTAAACATTTATCTCCTGCATACTGTAAATACCTACTTCTGCTTTCTTTTCCCTTTCATCCCGTTGGAGGACAAGAAGGAAATTTGCCATGAGGAGCCTGGCTGATCTCTGAACAGGAGTGCTGGGACACTGCCACCGGTGTGCTAGCCACCCAGCACAGCCTCTGGAGTATTTAAAGGATAATGTGTGCACCCAGAGGAGACACAGTGGCCAATGTCACTGGTGTCACAGAGGGAAACAGAGGCAGAAACTCTCTAGGGCACAGAGACAGTCAATGGGGGCAGCACCTGCACCTTGAAGGCTGTGACTGAGCTTGTCCCATGGGTTCCCCATGAAATCCCATCAGTCAGTAACTGCAGCTGTGTAGGCACATGGGTGTTTATTTGTATTTGTACCTCACATTCCTGATCCTGATCCTACTCATAGGACAAAGAATTTGGTTTCCCAGCTCCTGGGCTGGTTGTTGTACTGTGTGCCCAACCTCTCACCCATGACAATCCAGTATTTCTCTGGTCTTCCAGCTTCCTCCTGGCCCTGCCTCTAACACAGGGTCTGCTCCCATCCTAACCCACGGGGAGGGTCACCTCAGTCTTGGTCATGCCACACTTGTACTAATTTCACCCACCATATCTCAGATGACACGCCAGCATTTATGCCAAGTGAAAATCCTACAGGGCTGTAGAAGTGCAGCCTGTTCTAGCTGCATGAAATACAGTTTGCCTTCACTTACTGCACTGACATAGGTATTTTCTGCCCCAGATGGAAACAAGTATTTTTTATGAAGTTCTGTTTTAACCAAAAGCATATATAAAACAAAAGAGAAGAGAAATATTTGAGGTCTGTGGTGGTTGGAATCTACGCGCCGAAAATTAATGCTTTGACTTGTATTCTGCGCTTAATCTTTTGTGGCAACTTTTTTACATTTGTAAGAGTTATGGATTTTAAAAGTCACAGCTAAGATTGCTTAATGAGCATTCACCACCCTGGAAGTGGAAGCAAGGCTGATGTGGTTTAGTCAGCTGTTAGCTTTATTGCCTCTCTTCTGTACTAAAAGTGACAAGTTGAACACATTATAGAGAGCTCAGATGTGTTATGTAGATGAAGCCTGCAGCAATATCTGCCTGCTCTCTATTATTTATGATGTCTATATAATACAATGGACTGAGATTTAAGCCATTGTGATGCAGTTTGTTTTCCAGGGTTCTAAAGTACAGCACATTTTACAGAGAATTGCATCTCTGTTACATATTAATCAAATCCATCTTACATGCAGCTCTTACACTGTAAACTAAAGGGAAAGAAAGATTAAAGCGCTTGGCTTTTCCTCAGCTGTCAAGGACTGGCAATAAAATAATAATAAGAGCTTCTAAATAATGTGTGTGTGACAGGCCTTTGCTCAGTTGTACAGTCCTTTATGGAGGTTAACTACAAAATAAGTTCCAGTGAGTGATTGAGAACAGGCGAGTGTGCAACACTCTAATGCCAAGCTCCACAGAATGCTTTTGCAAAGTTCATTTGCAGAAATTCTCCCAACTTGACAAGGCAAAGTCCTTGCTGGTCCAGGCACTCCTTGGGGGAGGGTGTGTGTGTGTGTGTGTGTGTGTGTGTGTGAAGTTAACCCCTTCTGCCCCCATGCCAAACCCTGGCCTTTGAAACCTGCTTCAGCTGTAGCCCATTAACAGAAAACTCCACTCCAGCAACTAAAGTCAGCCTTGCTGGTTTTAGAAAATATTATGGTGATGGAAGCCCTGGGAAAGTTATTTTATTATAAAATATATAAAACTCTGCAGAGGTCTGTGGTTTCAGATTTCTCTTTTCCATCATTAGCTAGAGTTTTGAAGATCAAGAGGTGGAATTTTCAACAAAAGCCTAAATCACTAGTAGTTTTTAAGGCAATAAGAATTTTAGAATTTATTGGAGGTGGTTTTTTGCTTTTGAGTTTTTTTTTTTTTTCCTTTTCTCCATTGGCTTTTTCTGCCAGGCAGCCTTTTAAAAGTTCCTATGTGTGCTCTGCCTTATTACCCCCTCAGCAGAAGGGCTCAGCATGCAGCATCTTGCAGGTGGTCTGCCTGCTTCCCACCAGGTTGTTTATCCAGTGCCATGGAATGACAGAAGGGAAAACAGAAGCAGGGAAGAGAGACCATCACAAGTCATGGTGAGGCTGTGCCAGTGACAAGGCTCAGGGATGAGGACAGGAGTCACTCCAAGGGGGATGCAATCAGTCTGCACAGAGCCCTGAAACCCACGGATGAAAAATCACCGGGTAAAAGCATCACTCTAAAGCTCTGCCCCACTGTAGACAGGAGAAATAATGCAGAGGATGGCATGAAGGACATGTGTGAGTGTTCAACAGCACTCTGCAGCATGCACAGCCAAGCCAGCAAGCACAAACCACCCCTGCAAGCCCCCCAAAATGCCTTCAACCTCTCTGTGATGGAGTGGAGATGCCCAACCCATACTGTGGCTGCCATTGCCCAGGGGCCAGGGATGTGCAGGGACCCACCAGGGCAAGCAGCTCCAGCCCTCCTGCAACCACACCTTGAGGAGAGAATTTGGCCCTGGATTCAGAGCACTGCAACGTTTTACTGGGATGTAAAGGCTGGGAACTCCTGAAGGAGCCAGTATTCAGCAGCTGGAAAATAACATGAATTCAGCTCAGGATTTCTATTCTGAAGAATGCAGATGGGTGCTCTGGTGTGGGGTGTGCCCACCTGCAACCCAACCAGAAAAACAGAACGCTGGCAATTTTAGGCTAACACCAGCAGAGGAGCTTAGGAAATCAAGGGAAGGGCAAACAAATTTTAGGCTTCAGGGCACCATCTGGTTGCTGCAAGGAGCCAGGGAGAATTCATATCCCCTTGCACACACCGCAGGGCTACTGACAGCTCCACGCTATCTTCTGCCATCCCCGTTTCACACAAACATCATTTGTTTCCTTGCTGATCTAATACAAGAGGGCAAACTCAATGTTTGCTCTCAAAAAACCATCTTTAAATGCTATTACACATTTCCCTTGGGTCAGGGTGCTATTTTAAGTATATTGCCATGAAAAAGATGATGTTTCCTAGCATCTTCTGTATTTTCTTTAGCTCATTGGGTCTCCTTTATTGCAGACTTCTTGAAATGCTGATGTTGATTTTGCAACCTGTTTCTCACTGTGATTTTCATGCTGTGACTACTGGGACTCCTCAGAAGCATACAGGTGTTGCAGCCACCTGAGCATTTCACAGCATGGGCACCTGATTTTAATTTTTTCTTTTTTTTAAACTCAAACCCACAATTTTAAGCTGCAACCTACATTTAACCACTTTTGTTCATAAGTTCTCCATGTTTTGGGTTCATTCTTACTCACAACCAGCCTCCTGCAGTGTACTGCCACTGCCTTCAACAAATTTACTTCTGTTTGTCACTACTGTACACAGGGGAGGGGAAGCAAGTCTTGTTAGAGTGTCCTGTATGCCACATATTACACCTGAAAAACAATAAATAAGCATCAATGCTCTGAGTCCTGAGTTCTCAGGATTTTTTGTCTTCCAGTTAGCCAAAACCCTGCACAGTGAGTGCACCTTTAGTCTCCAGACCAGCCCCCATTGACTGTAACTCAGTGCATGGCTGTCTTAGCAGCTTCAATGATATTGCTGCTTTATCTCTTCAAGTCTCTGAACCCTCCAGACTGCTGAGGCCAGACTGTACTCAAAACTTAAATTTGAAGGCAGAACAGGGAAATTCTGCTCCTTGTGATTTCAAGGAAAAGCCCGACTATGCTTGTGGCTCAAGCCCCTCAAAACAACTCAACTTTTAGTCCTGCAAAAAACCTCATTATTTTAAGCAAGTCATCTCATCCCCTCAGGACTGTCAACGTTGACCTTTTCCACCCACTGGAATCACCTTAGAGCCTCTCACTGTCTTCTGGGCAGATCTACCAGGCCAGACACATCCACCAGGTCTCTTTCAAACCAAGGGCTGCCAAGTAGAAATGTCTCGGCTTTTAATTTTCCCCAGTGAATGGAGAAAGATACATTTTGGAAATGGATCAAAGCTCCATTCAGGGAAGAAATAACCCTGCCATCACAGCAGCCCTGAAAGGTTCCTCATCCCCTAATGCAGCAAGTTCCCAAAACGAAGCTCGGCGTCAGAGAGATGCTGTCCCAGTCCAAATTGGTAACTGGGGCACAGCCATTTCCACCTCTGTGTAAGCAACACTTAAAAGGATAAATTAGAGCTAGCCACACAGAGGAGCAGACTGGTTTCTTTTGCTTCACTCTACATGGAAAGTGGCCTTCCTGCCACCTGACACTCAGGGATCACTTCTCTGGCTATGGGAAATGAGCTGGGAAAACACAAGCGCAAACCTCCTGTGGCTTATATGTCTGCGGCAGGCGAGCCGTGCAGAATGCAAAGGCAAACCTTTCAATCCTCCCTTCTCCCCAGCCTTCAAAAGCCAGCACAGTGCTCCATTCAGTAGGGGATTTACCACAGGGTTTGGAAAGCAGCGAGTGTTAGACAGGAATCTTGCCCTGACTGAACCTACTTATAAACCCTTACATTAATAGGCAGCGCTGTGAAGAGCCAACGGCGCAGTGTGCACGGAACAGAGCTGTAAGTCACAGCACAGGTTTGCTGAATGAGCTTGGGACCAGCTGCATCCCTTTACTCCCTCAATAACACACTGATATGGGCACATTTATTTTCCTGTTGAAGCAGCTCACAGAATAAATGTGCATCCCATCCAAGGAGAGATGACTGTGGGAGCAGATGTATGCTATACTGCAAATAGTAAACTTATGGAGCCCTAATCTGATACAATACAATTTAGTTTCACACAAATCCTTTGAAGGAGGCACCAGAAAATGCTCTGCAGCAGCAGCAGGAGGAGGAGCCCTGCTCACTGGCCACAGCATCAGGCAGCTGGGAGCCCTGCACATCTCCATTCCTGCTGCCGACCCCATCTGACCATGACATTTGCACAGCCTGTGCTTGGGCTCATCCAGCTGGAACCCAGAGCACTCACCCTCGTGGGAGACCCTGAGCCTCAGCTCCTGTTTGCAAAGTGCTGGGAGATCCCCAGGCGAGCAGGGTCACGGAGCTATTAACACAGCCAGAACACTTTCCTGCACACGTCTGGGTCACAAACTCCCAAGCAGGGCAAACAAGACAGAGAGACAGAGTTAAGTCGGAAAAAAACCTGAAATTTTATAGCAATAAGGTACAAATTCATGTAGGCTGGTAATGACAAGGCAAAAAAATGGAAGCCTAAAGTAGCAGAGGAAGGTGTGAACATGTAGCATTTAGCACTGACAGCAAAGTAAATCCGTAGTTTTTAAGGGGTGACCTGAGGAGAGAAAATGGCCCAGGGGAGAGAAGGGAGAGCTGTTCCACTTAAATGGGCACATGAGAAAGATCAACCCCCAAGTGCAGAGCACTGCAAGAGAAGGAAAGAAGAGGAGGCCAAGAGGAGCAGGGAGGGGGCAAGACACAGTGGATGAGCGTGCCAGAGAGGTGGGATGAGGCTAATCCATAAGGAGCACAGAAACCCAGGAAGACGTATCTTTTTTTTTTTTTAATTGAAGATGAATGGTAAGAAGCAAGCAAATATAATTGAGAATGTAAAGGTTTCCTGTTTTACATCCTCTGCTTTAAATCTTCATTGAGGATCAGCACACATGAAAAACACCCTACACCAAATGCTGCCTGCTGCAATCTCTGTCTTGCTGGATCTTGCTTTAAATAGTCAACAGCCCAGTGCTATGTCTTGCGCTGATTATTCAAGAACCATTATGATATCAGTGAATGTCTCTGATTGCATTTAATTCAAGTATGCAATATATTTTGAATTCAACTTGCTCCAGCAGTCCCCAGCTCCCCCTCCCCCAAAGTATAACAGATCATATAAAATCGAGCAGGTCACATCCCGAGCTGTAGGTACTAACCATGTCATTTCTTCCTCTCCTAGGGGCTTTAAATCCTGCAACTGCTGCCCTGCCAGCAGGAGAGGTGACCCCACGTTTGTCCTGCTCATGGCTGGCTAATAACCATTAGGGACAATGGCAAAGCTCCCACCTGCTGCCCAGGAGGAGTGCAGATCGCTCCCAGCAGGATGCCAGCTCTGACAATCTCCTCTCCTTTTCATTACAGGCTTTTGCAGCTCTCGCACCCCCAGAAAACTACTCAGGAGGGCTCTCAGGGAATTAAACTGCAGTGACAAAGTGGGTCCTACCCCCTTACAAGTTAGCAAACACAGGCGAGGGCTGCGGCCTCTGCGCCCATTAGCAAGCAGCTGTATCGTGGTTTTTCCCAGGAAGGGACATGTGCTGAAACATGGCAGGGGGAAGAAATGGGGATGCTCAGACAGACATGGCACAGGTCTAGCAGACACACACAAGTCAGCCCTAGCCCCACCTGCACAAATGTGTCTGTGACATCCTTCCTGCAGCCAGGGATGGCTCAAGTGCAGCACATTCAGGGAAGCAGCAAGAGGAGCTTCAGTCAACCACAGCGTTCCCCATATGCACCCGAACACCATTTCTGCGGGGCACCAACCTTACCTCGGCAGCACCACGGCTGCTTCAAGATGTTCTTCTGCCCTTGCAGCAGCTCCAGCCCAATGAAACACAGCTCCAGGGCCTCAGGCTCCTCTACAAAATCCCCATCTTTAGACCCTTTCCAGTGTTTATCTGTAAAACACCTCACACAGCACCCACGGCAGCACGGCCGGCTCCTGCCGCTGCCCTGACAGCATCCCTGCCCTCTTCCAGAGCTTGCACAGGCGAGCGCAGTCCCTGGGAAGGGAGACAAATCCTGCATTTCTGTTTTGTCAGTGCAATACGGGGTGATGGACATAAAAAAAATAAATTAAAAAATGAACAGTTTGCCTCCACTGGCAGACCCTCAGCCGGTACAAACACGCAGATGCCAGCGCGCTCCGGCTGAGGCCGCGGCCTGAGGTGCTGCCTCACCAGCCCATTGTAAGGCTCTGCCTGGAGCTTCCCTGGAACAGCAGCAGCCCAGCCCGGTGCTGCAGTGAAGTATTAACTCATACCCAACACAGTTTGTCTCCGAGGACCCTCTTGGCCCCTTCGTCATCCTGTGCTGACATTTTAATCGCGCTTTTGTGGGAGCCGGCTGGCAGTTTGTCATCAGGAATGGCGCGGCGAGGGGCCAGCGCGGGCTGCTGGCTGTGGCGGCTGCCGAGGGAAGCAGCCCCACTCTGACAGACTGAGCAATAATCTGAACTTACTGCGCTGAGCCTGTGGGACACCAGCCGGGCCGCTTTATCTTCTTCATTAAAGTGCGCTCAAAAAAAAAATCCATTTTCCTTTAAAGTCTCAGGAACAGATGGAGTAAAATTAATTGCGCCATTAAGTCCCGATAGACAATACCAGAGTGGTTTTCTTTCAACAGTGCATGTGTGTTACAAAGTGCTCTTCGTAAAAGGCAATTACTGCAACATTTGCCATAAAATAAAGGTTGCTTTAATGGGCAATAAACACAGGCTTCAAATTTTGTATGAAATGGGTCTCCAAAGGGCGCTGTTATAGGCAGCTCAAAGGCACAACTGACTTTAGTATTTCTGCTCTGGCTCCAGCTCAGCTAGTTCGGAGAACAATGATTTCCACCCTTGGATATTTTCTGATGGAATTATGTATGCCATGTCAGCGCATGGCTGGGTCCTCCGAGCCACCTTTTGCTGGTTGGGAAATGGTGGCCAGGCTGGCTCCAACGCCTGCGCTGCCGGCAGCCATCAGCCATGGCGAGACAGGGAGGGGTGGCCAGGGGCCAGGGAGGAGGAGGAGGAGGAGGAGGAAGAGCAGGAGGAGAGAGCTGAGGCCAGGATGGGCTCTTCTTCTGAGCAGAAAATAATAAAGCCTCGTTTCCTGACATCAGATCCTTGCCAGTCGGAATTACCGCTGTGTTTGTTTGATGCAAAGCCTGACATATTTATATTTCTTTTAAGTATAAATACCCTGGAAAATGGACACCACATCCTTGCAAATACAAGGAGGGAACTATAAAAACGTGTGTGGGCAGTGCTCAGAAAACAAGAGACAATGGCATTTTTAAGCTTTTTGCTCTCTGGGCACTACAAGCCAAAACCAGTCATTACCCCACCAACTCACCATCAAACAGTTTGTGATGGCACTGCAAAACACAGCTTCTAAATAGCCTCATTTGGTGTCCTAACCAGAAATAAAACAACAAATCTACATCATTTACACCAAATGGTACATGGTATTTGTCAATTTAACAGCCAGCCTCACCCTGGGAGTAAAACACTTCATTTACAGTGATTTCAGTCCTACACAAGCACCGATGGTATTAAGACAGATGCCTCACAAAACCTGCACACTCCTCCTGCAATAATCTGCCAAAACCCTTCTCTTCTGTCTTGTGGCGTGTGGTTGTCCTGGGTGCAGGCACTTGCCTACGCACTTCTGGGTAGGAAAAGAGTTTCTATCTGATTCTTGCTCAGATTTATTTGAAGAGGAGGGAAAATCATTTCCATTCATTGTATTTTCACATTCCAGTAATTACAAAGCAAGCATGACATACAAACGATCCATTAATTGAAATATGGGCTCCATGAGCTCCAATATTTATAGCGTAAATCCATATTTAATTAAATAAAGCCAATAATGCTCATTTCAAAGGGAACACTGAAGCTTTTTATTTAACCATGTAGTTGACGCTGTATGTGCTCCTTTCTCATCAAGACCTTTTAGCAAGTCACCCTGGATGAGACAGGTAGGGGGGATGTGGGGCAGCCAACCTCAGCAAGACCCCAGACACAGGGCTGCCAGCACTCCCTGCTGCTGGGGGATCCCTCCATGGCTGTTGCTATACACCACTGCTGCTGCTGGGTAATAGCATCAGTCAGCACCTCTGACTGAGAAGCTTTAATCACCCACTTAATTGCCTTAATCGCCTTTTACATAACTAAGAAATCACAACACTGCAATTGTCTGCCTCTGACACACAGGAACATCAGGGGTGTGACATTAATGACGTAGCTGTATTAATTGCTGGGGGCTAATGTTTCAGGATCTCAAAGTAACAGATGCTAACCCCCAAAACCACTGCTGCTGCTCCTTGGGTACTCGCTGGGTCCAGTGCAAAAGCCAATAGCAGTGGTGTAGGCAAGTGCAAGCACAACAGAATAGGCTTTATCAACATGGGCACATAAACTCTGTGCACCTCTCACTGTTCTGGGTCACATAAATAAGACCTCACACCCTTCAAGAACACACAAATATATTTTTTTTCTGCGATATCTGTTGTGGAAGACACACTTCTGAGCTTGCTGTGAGAATTACTCAGTACAAAACTGGAAAAAGCCCCATTAAAGCCTCGGAGCCCTCATCTGTGACAAGGTAAGAGTGCTGCACCCATGGTGGATGGAGCACTTAGTACTTCCCCGGGACAAACATTCACAATTTTACCAGACTAGACCATGATTATGTTTTCCTTAATTTGATCAGTAATCAGATGCTACTTTCCTGTAGAAGAGCCCTACCCCATTTCTCCTTGCAGCGTTATCAGCCTTCCCTGCTATGTGTTTATAAGCTTAAAACACCATCCTCTTCCCCTCTTCTGTCAGTAGTCAGCTGGCAACATTAAGCACTTTTACTCCTTGCAAAACAAGGGTTAGTGTGCACAGGGTGGCTCGGCTCCAACACAAGCAGATGCAAGGTATTTGCATAGGTCCAAGAAGGCAGAGAACAAGAGACCTCTGCCCTGGAAGGTGCTAAGATGGCAGTCTGATTGCACAGTAACCCCAAATTTAGGGTGGCACTTACCTGATGAAAAGCCCTGCAGCCTTCTAACTCAAAGGGCTGGTTGTGCAACAACTCACAGTGCCAATGCAAATTTTAAAAGTTGATGGGTGAGCTTGTCCCAGCCAACTTTATCCTGAAGGACTTACCATCTGTCACCTCACAGCTAATATAAAGCCAGCAGAGAGCACAAAAGCCAAAATAAAATTCTATCATATGCTCTGACTAACTGGATAGAAATGCAACCACATAAACAGACCTGACTTGGATAAAACTAATATTGGTGTGATATTCCAGGAATGCACCACCTTAGTATTACACATCCTGAAACTATGGCCTTGGCATGCTCTTATATCCCAAAACATACCCTAAAACCAAGATATAAAGGCAAGAGCCTTGTAGAATAATGACCTTTACCAAGCCATAGGATCCATGGAGCCCCCAGCCTCAAAAAAGTGACTCCAGTTTGTCCAGAACTGATGCTGAACTAATTCTTATGCCTTGATTTACCTCTCCAACACACTGTACACACCTACACTGGATTTCTAAAATTTGCAGGCAGTGCAAAGCTGACTCTGTCTTCTTGCACAGTCTCCTACAATCTGCAAAACCAAAGGATGAGACTGCCTAAAGCTTCTCTTGAGCAAGCCCCTTACCAGCTCAGTGCATCTCATGCACCTAAACACCCAACACGCAGGGAGTTAGTGGAACTGTCACTCCATACCAGAAACTCAAAGGAAATACCTGGTGAGGTGGCAGCCCTCTGGGTGGCCCTGTCCTTCCCAGAGCACAAATTCACTCTGCCACTTCAGATCTGTTCAAAGCCAGACCTCAAGCTAAGCAGGTACGTCTGGATTCTGGCAGCCAACACAACAGCACACAGCCAGAACTTCTCTGTGCTCTGTCACCTTTCATGACAGATGAATTCTGAGTGTGGGATAGTATCTATAACAAAAAAACAAAACAAAACAAAAAACCAACAAAACAACCAACAACAAACAAACCCAAAAGGACATGGAATTCGCTGGCCCATACCAGTTCTTCATGAGGGTTTGCCAAGGGGTAGAAATATTCTCATCTGAGCTTTTGATGTAATCAGAAGAACCAGAAATCATGCGTTCTATAAAAGAAACCCCATTCCAAGCTCCTTCCAGCCCCATCCTTGCCAACGGCGAGGTGCAGGAGATAAGCAGTTGCCTCTCCAAGTGGCACACAGCAGTGAATAGAGGGTTTATCACTTTTAAAGTTCTATTTACAACTCCACTATGTCAAGAGGAAGAGAGGAGTCCTCAGTAGGAGCTGCATGAAGTAAACAAGATGCTAAGAGCTCTCGTGGCTTTTTAGTGCTAATGACAAGTAATAATAAATGGGTACTGCACAAACCCTACCCAGCCTTCAACACAACGCAATTCCCGCACCCAGTGTTTATGGACCCTCAACTTGGGGAAACACTGAGGCACAGCAAATATAAAGGGAGCAAAATAGCCAGACTTGGAGCAAAAGAACACCTAACCAAGGTGCTGGAGTATAGCTGAGATTTAGGCCGAGGTTTTAAGTAAAATAAGCTAACTTTTCGACTGGTAGCCAGGGCAAGGTTGGCTTTCTATCTCTGCAAAGAAGTAGCTGTCAATGCCCAGTCTTCAGAGCCTTACAAACCTTTCTAAGCAGTCCTCTGAATTCTGAGAGGGTAGGAATGTATACAGGGAGAATATAAACGTATGGAAATCTCTGGGTCCTTCTCTTTGCATGCTTAGATTTCAGAGCAAAAAAAAGGACAGGATTGCAGACACAAAAATTAAAACCAAATAAATCTGCAAAACTCCCCACTCTCCAGAAGGGTCTTCACCTCTACTGTTCTGCATTTCTGAATTCACAGATGTCAAATTCTTTATCCCTAGGAAGCTAATTATTATGAAAGGTCAAAACAAATAGCCTCACTTCTACGTAAAGCTGTTGTTAATATAAAGAAGTAGACAACTCCAATTTACAAGCTATTTTGTTGTTGTAATTACACAGCTCCTTTCAACATGAGGCTTTGCAACCATTTGGTTTAATGATGAACTAAGGAGAAGAGGAGGGGGAGGAAGGACAGCCGTGTCCCTGCAGAACAGCACTTTCCCAGGTAGCCCAACAGAGTACACTGAGAAGTCAAAGTCAGCTCCTGAGGGCTTCCTGAAATGCTTGTCCTCAAGAAAAAGAATGATGCTGTGGAGCTGGGCAAGCAGCAACCACAGGGTTAAGCAGGCAGCCCATTAGAAATGTCCTTCAGTTCAGTGTCTGTTTTTCCTTACAGAACATTAAGCTCAGTGGGGCAGTCAGAAACCCCCGTGGTGCCCCCATTAAAAAAGATCAAGTCGCACATGTCGATATCACAGCTTCACCCATACTGTAATTTGTCTGACAGCAGCTAATGCTGGCCAGGGAAGACCAGGCTGCCTTTAAAGAGAAAGACCCAAATCCCTTTAAAAAAAGAAATTATTTTGTGGTCAGACAAACCGCTTAACAATATAAAGATGCAATAAGCTTTTCTGCCACTCCTTCCCTCCCACTGGAAGCAGGATAAAGCCCAGCACACTACAAAATAATCCCAGCAAAGGCATTGCCAGAGCACTAACAAAATGCTCTGGTGCAGTCAAAGCACCATCCTATGCCTTTTTTTTCCCCCTCCCCCCACCCCCCACTTTTTTTTTTTTTCCCCAGTAATGCCAAAGGCATTAAAAGAGATGAAAACCACTCCATTGAGCTAGGTGAAACGTTAATCCATTGGCCTTACTTTGCTGGGAAACCAGGGTTTGAATGAGGCCCAAGGCATAAATGAAATGAGTTTAGTGATCTCAGTTTAATTCTTAATAGGCCACAACAGGCATTGCAGATACAGAAGATACAATATTAGGAAATCAAACCCTTTCAGAATTGTTTTTTCCTTTCGGCTAATGAGGGTCAGGAGAGAATTAATATAGAAACTAAAACCTTAAGTCAACCTAAATAGCTCTCTACTGATCTGGAGTGAATGAAGAGCAGGGGAGATTCTGCTTGTGAACCCCATGGTTGAAGAACCATTCTGCAGCAGGGCAGACACTGGAAAAGCTGATCTGCAGAAATTTAAGACCCCATTGAAAGCACAAGAGGATTTCTAGTGATACCTCAGCAGATTTTTAATCAAATGGGTTGTAATGGGACTTTGAACGGTCCCACTGAAGCCCAAACTTCAGTGATGATAGGGTCAGACCTTTTGTTGACAGCTTCTGGAAAGCCACAGGTAACTCCAAATAAGCTGGAGTGGGAGGAAACCAAAGCAAACAAACTCCTATCCCTTGACTATTCTCATCCTTAGAAAAAACAGTGCTCAGGATGCCAGGTAAAAGGATGCTTCAATCATGTCTATATGGGAATTTTAGTTCCTTTCAGTTTTCCTAGCTCCAGTTGTTGAAGTGGATAGGTTTACTGGAGGTCTCAGGTGGAAAGTCAAATGTTTTAAATGGAGATATTTTGCAAGCACCAAATCAATCAGTACTGAGACAGATCAATTTTGTTTTGCAGGAGGGTAAGGTGTCACTTTTTAATTCTCAGAAAAAAGGGAAGAAAAAATGCTAAAAGACTGGCTAACAGAGCCTAGAAGAAAACTGTCTGCAAGGCAGCTACTCAGAGAGATTAAGTATTTTGAAGTGCCATGATGAAGGTCAGCTTTAAGCTCATTGAAGATTGAACCCCATGGAATGTCACAGTAGTTAAACTCCAGCTCTGCTGGATGCCTTGAGCCAGTTCCCTCCAAAAACTCCATGGTTTCTCTGGGTACCTCCCTGCCACTTGGCCATGGTCCCTCATTGCTCTGCATTTTCCCACACTTTGCACATCTCAGCAGATTTACACAACTGGGTGGCTGGAGCCATCTTCCCACTCACATCAAAGGCAGCTTTGTAATGCACCAGGAGAACTCAAAACTCTTCCTCCTTCTCAAGAACCAAGGTAAGACCCAGCACCAGTCAGAGCCTTCTCCAAACCAGCTCCTTTTATTCAAGCTCTGCCTCCTGCCCCGTGTCCCTCTCTTTCTCCCAGAGCAGATGGGTGTCCATGTGATGGAGGAGTCCCAGGACACTGCAGGCATCAGGAAGAGGCAGAGGATGATGGGTGAACCATCCAGCTACGTCAGGACCAGGTTGTTACCCCAAGAAAGCCCACAGCAGGCAATTTCTCTGCAGTTTCACTCCTTCCCTCTAGTACCCCACAGGCAGCATTGCCTACAGACTCCTGTTTGCTCCTGGGGTCTGCATTACAACCCTCTGGCCCATCACTGAACCAGACATCAAGCATACATGGCACCATGTTTCCTTTCAGCTTGCCCATGTGGGCCAGGCAATTAAAAAAATTTGATTTCAGGTTTACTAGGTGCAAAAATGAGTAAACAAAAAAACTCCATAAAAGCCCCCCACCAGCCCCCAAACACCTCCAGCACGGTTCACAAGGATAACAAAAGAAAGCAGATACATAACCTCCTGAGAGACACTGACATAAATCCTTCAGGAGGCTGTTTTATCTCACCACACAGAAATTCAATCACCCAACTCACTACACATGAGGGTGGGGAAATCCATCATAGTCTTGATATGTGCAGAAAACAAGCTCTTCTCCTAAAAGGTGGCAGCAATGACACACTGGAGATGTGTGTGTGTATCTATATATATCTCCATCACTTTTATAGAACTGTGTGATAATAACATTTCCAACCTGGTAGCCTAATGAATACATACAGTGGTGTCCAGAGTTAGATTTGCTAAAGCATTGAAGCTGGTGCTGGATGGCTCCATTACCATTCAATCCACGATTGCACCAAGGGAATGAGAATAATTTCAAAGCTTACCTAACAAATTCCAGGCTTGTTGGGCAATGGATTTCTACAACAAAATGCCTTGAGCTCGTATTGAGAAATCATTTCTGCATTGAGCATGCCAAAGGTTTGATTGCTGCCATTTTTGGTGAGAGTAGGAGCTGGAAATGCACTCCTGAAAGTGAATTTGCTCAGCCTCAATGTGCCAGCCAACCCTGATTCTCTGAAGGTGGAGATGTAAGAATAGATCCCAGGTTCAACTCAGTCATGCTGCCATGGTCTTCAAAGAAGAAACTTTGCAATGCAACCTCCATTTATGTATCAGAACCTCAAGAGATGACTAAAAATAAGAATTCAGGAGATGGGTATTCTAGGAAAGACCGAGAGGCTACCATTGGGGAATCTTAGTACAGAACAAGGAATGAAAACAAAAACCAGTCCCACCTAATTTGGCTTGTATCATTTTAGACTTTTCAGCCATTTCAATCTGCAATAAGCCTCTTTTTACTCTCAGCTTTGCTCCAGCAGGTATCCTGCTAGGCTTCAGGGAGGCACAAAATGTGTTTGACTAAAGAACAGGCTTTACAGTTAACAAAGGTGCAATCTACACTGATAATGTATTCCTGCGTGTAATGGCCTGGAAGTACTATATTCATGTATGAGCTTTCTCAAAATTATTTATTAATGGAAGAGATTGTATAAGCTATTGCTCCTTAATATGCTTGAAAGACTCCCATAAATGCACAGAATCCTTGCTCTTTGGATAGGTGTAGCAGACCTAAGGTGAGTGCAGCCATGTTACACCAATATACACTGCTGTAAGAACAGAGAAAATCAGGAACATCTCAGGCAAGAAACCATCTCCCTCAGCCCCAGCTCAAGAGCACGTGAACCAACAGCCATCACGGCTGCCACATCACACCAGGTTGCTATGGAGATAATTGCAATGTCATAACTAAAGGCTAATGTCAGCACCAGGTTTTACAAGGAAATGATTGGATTGTATTTTTAATTTATCCCCAAATTATTACAACTTCTCCATCAGGAAGAAAATGCGAATTGTAAATTTAAATTTTTGACAGCAACAGAGCATAACTTTGTGGTTTAGGACCCAGAATTCTTTATATCACTTTGTTCCTTTGAAGGTGCTTTCAGGTGTTTCTCAACACATCTATATTAAGACAGGAAGACAGAAAATACAGGGGCTACACAAAGACAAGCAATAACAACATACCTGTATTTTAGGATGCATGTGGTACATCTACACTTTTTTCCCTTTTAGCAACCCTGTTTTATTAACAATATGAATCAATAGTTTCAAAATGCTTTCTTGACCTGAGAGTTGTTAAGTTGCTCTCTGGTAAGAACACACAAAACAAAATGAAATTCTAAATTATCCTCACACTTGCTCGATCACGCTCCCTGCCCTTTGAGCCTGAACTTGTGTCTTCTGAGCTCCTGAGCTAAATCCAGGCCAGCTCGGGGCCAAAGTTCTGTTTTCTTTGGGACTGACTTCAAAGTCAATAAGGTTTTTGCACAGCTTTAGTCCTCTGGCAGGGAGCTGTGGCTGTAGGACTGACAATAGCATCAAGCTGTAAGCTTTGCAGGGTGGAAACCAACCATGTTGTAAAGTGTCATGTGTGCATAGAGCATTACCCAGAAGCTAAAAAGAACAGTGCCATGATCATTGCAGAAGTAGTTTTACTGAAAGCTCTGCTGTGCAGGCTGAATGCAAGAGTCAAAAATATCTGGTGGCCAAAAGCAAAGAGGTTAAGCAAACTGTAAACTTCTGGAACATATGCAAGAAAGGATAATGCATGTGTTCATCTTAGCCTGTTCCCATTAATATCAATCCTTGGTTATTCTAAGAAAATAATTAAGTTTATTATTGAGAAAAATGATAGGAGACACTGGCAGCAAGATACCTCAGCCCATGGACACTGCTGAAGACACCCAAATGAAGCTCTTCTACTACACGTGACACGAGCTATTCCAGCTGTACTTGTCACACCCGTACCACACTCAACACTTCCCATTGACAGCAAGCATTGGTTATGGCACAAAGGCACATGGCCTTCCTTGGG
Organism: Phaethornis superciliosus; assembly: GCA_023637945.1. Taxonomy (NCBI): domain Eukaryota; kingdom Metazoa; phylum Chordata; class Aves; order Apodiformes; family Trochilidae; genus Phaethornis; species Phaethornis superciliosus. The sequence continues at coordinate 9,398,301 of JAJQWJ010000023.1, read as the reverse complement.
AAAGGCTGTGTCCTACCTCCAGAGAAGAGCTGTAGCTCCACTGAGATGATTGACACCAACAAGAAAAAAGGAAAGTGATGGGAAGGCAGAGAAATGAAGAGAATCTGTAAGTTGTCATACAGGAAAACTAAAAAGAAAGGAAATTCTGCTGGAAATGTTTCTATTTTTTAGTTGTTGGCAACTTGGGTTCGACATTTATGAAGGAGAAAATGGTCTAAAACCACAGTAACATTTAATTCTGTTGACACAATTACCTTTCTTCTCGCTCATATTAAATGTCTTTGCTGTCCAAAGTGACTTCCAGGAGACAGAAGCAGAGCATTTTCCAAAATCAAAAGATTGTCTTTAAACTTTGATTGTTCAGGTTTATTACAGCCAAAATCTGAATGGCACAACACAAGAGATTTTCACTTTTTCTGGCATTTTAAAATAAAGGAATTTATTAGCATTGTCGGTACACTAAGGATTATTTGAGTATTAGGAGGATATAAATTAAAATGCAATGTATCTAATGTATAAAACATAATGACTGCTGTGAGAGTAGGATCACACTTGAGTAGATGAGCAGAAGTAGGCTCTGTTGGAAGCAATTTGGCCCAGTTTGGAAAAACTAGCTGTTAAAAATCAGAGGCAAATCCCAAACTGGCTGTTACCAGCTACCTTTCAGCAAGCTCTGCTTCTTGCCACTGCTGCCAGCTCTGTCCAAAGATGCTTCCCTATACTCAGCCCAGCAAGTGCCTCCTCCTCCTCCTTCCCCAGTGCTCAGGGCTGAGCACCAAAGCCCTTCAGCCCTTTGCACCCCCTGCTCTGGCCCCCAAAACCTACCCCAGCCATGAAACCTCCATGCAGAAAGGTTCTCCTGAAGAACACCATCAGCTTGAAGCAAGCCAGCGACCTCCCCAAGTCACAACATTGTCACTTCTGTCTCACATGGGCTCACTAAAGGAAAAATGAGCCTGTCCTGAAAGGTACCAATTATGCACATGACCGAAAGAGAAAGCACAACAGTGTGAGAGTCAGCTTATAATAAGTAAGCTGCACTTCTGTAATTTCAGAGGAAAATCCTTGGGGCACAGCCAGATTCTGAAATAAGAAGGCTGTACTTATAGCAATCAGCTTGGTTTGACATATTTCCCCTAATATACTAAATTACTCCTTCACTATCATCATAACTTCCTCTCAGTCATTCCTTGGCATCTTCTATTAGGCTGGCCTGAAAGCACTTATGGAGCTTCTCTGGCTCTGCCCTCTTGAAAACTCTGTTAATTCTCCTAGGAGTTGGTGTGTGGGGAAGAGGAGGTGTGCAGCAGGCAATGACCCTGTCTGGGGACTGCCACCACCTTTCCCCAGGAGCAGGAGGTCAGCTGGCTCTAGCTAGGCTTTCCTATTGCTCATCTACAGCCTTCTGTCCTCCTCTCCTCTGCTCCTCCACCAGCAACCTCACCATGGGGAACTATGACATCCCTGCTGGGCTTGGAAGGACAGAGCATTGCCAGCAGCCTGGCTTCTCACCAGGAAACCAGGCAACCAAACCAGAGGAACGGCAACTGGCCCACTTGCTGGCCACCTCGGAGCATGAAGCAAAGCCACTCCCAAATAATCCCTGCTTGATGACTTTTCCCTGGCATATTTTATGGATGGTTTGCAGGGCCCGTGGTGATACAGAGCTTCGGCTGCAAGACACAAATTTAACAAGAGTTTGCCAGGTTTCTCACCTGTGGCACGGTGATGTCTTCAAGTCCCACTCAAGATCATGGCTCTGCTGTCTGACACTCTGTACATATCTACAGTGAAACAAAGTTCTTGCCCTGAAGAATTAAGAAGTCTGAAGAGGCAAATGTGTTATGATAAAGAATGTCAAACCTAATCACCATCCAGCACCTCTGCATGTGCCTCTTCTCATCCTTCTCAGACAGCCCCCAAAAGAACAGTCATTACAGCCCTGGACAGTTTTCATGTGGCAATCCCTGGTGTGGGTGAACAATGCTGTTTATTGTTTCACTGGGTTATTTCATAACAAATACACCCAGTGATGCCTTTATAATGATCTTTTTAACATTGCACTGTGCTGTTCTCAAAATATTAAGTGACAATAACATAGTTCTGATTTTATTTTTTAAGCCACCTGCATTCTCATTCACATCAAATTAAGACTTTTCCTGTAGAGCCAGAACTGGAAAAAGGATAATGCCTTTTTTTAAAGGAAACAGGGGAAATTTAAAAAAAAAAAAAAAAAAAAATCATGTTTCTTCAACCTTTTTTCATCCCACTACTTGGGTGCTTGTCTTTAATGAGCAGCTCCAAATGACAGCTTTAATCACTGCCTCTGGCCACTGAAAGAGGCAGCTAATGATAGGAAAGAACAGAGGACCATTTGCATCAATCAGCTCTAGTCTAAATCACTTTTTATGATAATGCACCGAAGCGAAGAAGAACGTCTCTGATGTCTCCTGCATGATGATGTACCACAGTGCTGCCTCCTCATCTCAGACCTCCACATAAATCTCTTAAAGATGCACACGCACCCCACCCTGTGCTGCCAGCACTGGCCCTCGTTTTCTACACCATTAATGATCTGCCACCAGGGTAGAGTCAGGAGAGGTTAAGCAATCAGTTCATTCAGTTTTCACTTTCTGCAGAGAATGCCCACTGCTCCAGGAGAAGGGGAGGGGAATACACAGACAATGCCTGATCTGTCAAACAAATACAATTTAGGTCCCACATAATTCCTGGTTTGCCACCTATTGACATCAGGGGCTGACAGAGAAAAATATTGGGAAAAAATTCAGAAGGTGCTGCTTGCTACAGCATCACAGCTCTTCTACACACAGAACTGAAACACTGCTAAAGCTTTATTCTTGTGAGTACACTTTATTTATGCAGGAGGGCTGCTCAAAGGGACTAATCCCCTAAATACAGATTACTCCCCCACCCTCCCACCGCCTGGAGGGGTTTATAGGATCAAGCCACAGTTCTGTAATACTAAAACAAAAGACTTGATCCCGTGGCAAGACAGTGCCCTGATTAGACACTGGACTGAGACAGAAGATCTGGGCTCAATTTCTGCCCCAGCTCCAGATGGAGATCCCATGCCTGAACCAGCTCTCTGCCAACACATCTACAGAAACAGCTCTGTGTACATCAATAATTTCAGTTGCATCAGACATGGGAACTGTAGGTATACAGACAAATCACTCTCTATCTAGTGTCAAGACACTGGAACAGAGGTGTTGAGCCCTGGCCCAGGTTGCCCAGAGAAGCTGTGGCTGCCCCATCCCTGGCAGTGTCTCAGCCCAGGCTGGATGGGGCTTGGAGCAACAAAAAACTCCAGTTGAAACCAGTGTGATTTGAAGGCAGGACTTGACTCTGAAATATATGAACTATCTTGAACTTAACTCCAGGATTACACTAAATTTAGTTCCAAATCTCAGTGACTAGGACGTGGTCTTTGAAAATGTCACCAGGAAACACCATCCTTGTCACCAGTCTTCCTACAGTTACTCAAGGATCCTACCATTTCCTTCATGGACTTCCATCAGTTCAGTCACATTATTCTCCTCTTTTTTTTTTCATCCCCCAGCTTATCCTGGCTCATTTTACAGAACCAGAACAGAGCACAGCCCAAAGAAAGGTCACAAACTACACCTGGCAAACCAGGAACCTCTTAAATCCACTTTACCACCAGCAGATTGTAATATGGAACTGCATCCAGGCTCCTACACCCTTCACTGCTTTTGGGGGAGCCAACCTGACCTCAATTTCAAGAAAACTTCTCTGACTGCAATTCTTCTGAATAGGGAACACCTAAAGCTTAAAATTAAACAAGATTTCACCAACAGGATTGGGCCTCTGTAATAAAATGTCTTCAAGAAGAAGTTAAAAAACCCCCTAACCCTATAAAAGGGCTCAAGGCCATGCTAAGGCTACTGAACTGTAATAAATCTACACTCAGAACAAATTACAGATTTATTCAGCAAGTGCAAAGTGAGCTGTGCCTATGGTTTGAGGTTATTTCTCAACTGAAATGAGTCTAATGGTCTCAACATCATGCTGGTGGACAGGGCTCAGCCAGCCCTCACACCACCCACCTCTCCCCCCCCACCCATGGGTGCTCCCTAGCACCCACCCAGCCATCCCTGCTCACCAAATAACCAGCTGACAGAACAGTCTTGAAATATCTCCATACTTTTGTTGGGAATTCATAGAGCTCTGCTTTCTTCCCATTCCCATTCCACTGCCAAGATCCCACTTTGGACAAAGGAATGAGTATTGAAACACCCCCCACAGAAAGGAAGAGAACCAGGACACTTTATGTACACCATTAATTTTACACATCTCAGCTCCCGAGTTAGAAAAATCTCCCACAGCTTTTGGTTCACTTTTAACAAAATAATGTTGGACTTCTGATGAATAGCTCAGCTCAAAATACATTTGGAGGCTTTTTCTTGAATGTTAAATTGGAGTAAATAACCTACAGTGTAGCTAATTGTACTGAAAATTCAGAATATTGAGGAAACGTTATATGTGATAAATATTTACCCTAAAGGAATTCAAAGGGAGTCAGTAACAATTTATTTCTAACCAATACCAAGTAATATTAAATTGCAGGGAAAATACAGCCCCAAAACCTATATTTTTCCAAGTTGTACTAATGATCATTCTTTGTGAAAAATGCCAGACAACAATGTCCTTTAACCATGCAGCTATATACAATGTCATTTTATAGTCCATGTTAGCATATTTCATCCTAACATACCCTGCAAAACAATGGATTGATTCTGCTTTCACCTAAATTGGTGTAACTAATTAGACCCAACTTGAATTACTCCTGATCCTATTCATGTAAACAGTCTTGATGACTTCAGTGGGGCTATTAGTGAAAATAAGGACTCACACAGAGTAAGGATTTATAGGCTCCAATCCTCTCTATTTGAAGTAAAACGCAGTAAAATGGCTCACTAAAATGCAGCCAATTCCAACACAGAAGGAGAAAGATGAACTGTACACAGCTTAAGACCGGAAGAGTAAAAAAGGGGAGCATTTTTGCCAAATTAACTGTGAGAAAAAAAAAAATTTAAATGACTCTTTGAAAGAACTGTCAAATAAAAGACCTGGTGCTGAGAATTTTCAAAAAGAGTGCCCAGAGAGAGGTTTGGAAATTCCAAAGGCACTGGTGACACAGGAGACCACCAGTGCTCAGCACTCCATGGTTTCCACCCAAGTGCTTGCTTGGGAAAGGAATTTGAGAACATGTTTAACCACACAGGATTTTTCCTTTAAGCCAAAACCAGTGAGGACATGCATGGAAATGTAAACGGTTTCATTTTGAGCTTGGCTCAAAAATTCAGATCAGCTTCATGTTTCAAATGAACCAGTTCATCCAGTCCTCTTATCCAGTGCCTGAATTCAGTTTAAGTTAATGCTAAAGCAGATGATTATGAAATAAAAGGTTCTACTGAAAAAAAGGAAGGGGGGGAGAAACTATATTAATCACTACCAGAAAACATCTGTGTTGAAATGGTGTTTTTGATCTATACTGTTTGTGATGCAAGAGGAAAGGCTTTGCAATCCATATGACAACCAGATCTTCATTTTGTTGGGATTAGGGGTCAGCACAAGGGACTGGGGGAGGGAAGAGCAGGAGGAAGATGTCTGTAATGAATACCAGGATGCTCACTCTATAAAGGCAACCTACACTTCCACAAGTCCAATTCCAAAAAGTCTGCTTGATTTATAACAGGAGAAACCAATTAAAAGTTGAAGGTTTTTACACTCACAGCTATAGGAGACATTTAGCTTCAAACACCTTTAATGAAATACAAAGCACGGTGCTGCAGGCACACTTAGGAATAGTCATTCTACACACACAGAGACAAGAGAAGTCAGCAGAAAGTTTTGCTACTGCTGTCATTCCTATAGTCACAACTATTTTATAAAGGACATCATCATCATCATGCTTTTTCCTCATCATCATGGTCTTTCCTAATGACAGCTGAAGAGACAGAGGCTGCTGCCCAGTTATTTATTCAACCTGGTCCCTGCCACCACCATACCAAAATCAGAATTGGCCCAGTTGCCATGTCCCCTTCCTGAGCTTTATTTATTAATTCAAACAGTCTAAAGAGAAAAAAGAAAGTGAAGAAGGGGATAGTTTTTAAGCCAATAATCAACTCTGAACTCATTCTGCAGCAAGTGAAGGACATCTTGACTTGGAGAGAGTAGCAACATAATGCTGAGAGAAGAGGTCTCTGCATCAGATGCTTATTCAGCTTTATCTCACCTGGCAACTGTGGCATTGGAGTTGGCAGTGCTTCAGACCACTCCTCTCTAAAATAACTGGAATTGGCTTTCTGATCTTTGAGAACAGAGGGGCTGAAAGGTGCTGGGAGATCTTCAACTAAAGATGAAAAGTACTTTGGACCATATTCCCACAAGTGTACTTGCTAACTTACTTGGTAGGTATGTCTAGTCTTCTGGCATGCCAGAAACTGCATGAAAAAAACAAGCCAAAACCCAACAACAATCCTACAACAAACCAGTTTATTCACATCTACGTTGAAGCTCCTCCAGAGTAAGCAGGAGGAAAACACATTCCCTCCAAGGGTTTTGTCTTTTGTCTTGCCCATTCCTCTTTTCACCACCTTTCCTGTAAAATTCTCTCCCCAGTTCAGCTGACAAATACCACCTTAGAAATACCTTTGATCTTTTTTTTTTGGCACCTTTTTAGTGCTCACAGGAAATTCAGGGATCAAACCCAACATGTGAAAGGAAAATCTCAGACTCCTGGAAATTCTGGTAAAATATGAGAAACACAGTTCCAGCAGCACATTTCCTCTTGCATTATTGAGAACAAAACAAAAAGCTGTTACAAGGGCAGTAGAAGTTTATTTATTCACTGAGACTGGCATAAGCACCTGACAACTTGCATTACAATCAACATCATTATTTTAATGTGTTTAACATTTCTCCTTATCTTTACCAGGACACACAGCAGTGTATGGTAGGCTGAACAGGCTAAGTGAATACATGACCCCCTTCCCTCCTTCCACTCTCCTTCTCTTTAACCACACACAAGAGTGTACAATTAAAACAGCTTAATTAATTCTCAAAACTTGAAAGTGACACTGAGAGAAATTTTCAACTCCTGTCCCTATGACCCTTTCCAAAAGAGATACACAGGATCCTCTGAAGTGCCTGAAGAAGGAAATTCCACCACTATCTCTGCATCCACACTAAAGATTGTGGGTAAGGGAATTCCTGCCCATGCTCACTTGCTTACACCAAAGGGCACTACAGACCTCACACAAATTTTGTGCCCAAGTATCTTTCTCAAGAGAGTAGCCAGGCATATATTCATGGAAGAACAGAAATTCAAGGAGAGAGCATAAACATGTTCTTCCTATTTACTTCTGTCTTTCCAGCTGATCCCCACATTACACAGGTTGGAGGTCAGAATAGGTTTTGCTATTTCTATTCCATGGAGTGGTTTGGATCCTGGATCCACTGTGCTTATCCATGCCTTTTTCACCTTGCCATTAAGGCTACAGTGATGTGCTCTCAGTGGGTTTACATCTTTCGGTCAGTTGAGAATTTGAGCTGGAGGAAAAGGCTGTTGCCTTCTTATTGAGTGATGTAAAGAAAGCTTATTACAGCCATGCTCTGAAATCTGTGCTGGCTTCTGATCGGTTTTCTGGTAGAATTAGGGTTTTGGTTTTGACCTACAAAGCAGCAAATGCTTTGGGCACTAATTACTTAAAAGCTCATTTATCTCTCTGTGCAGTAACATGACAAGTTGTGGCCAGTGGATGTTCTTCAGCTGACACTCCCTTGGGGGTTGTCTTCACTGCAAAGTTAACTTCACTCAAGTCCTAGCAACACACAGGGGCTCTTAACTCAGAGCCCAGACAAGCTCCTTAATTCTCTCATCAAGGGACCTACGTTAAACCTTACACACTGCTAACACTCAGGCAAATGTGACAGATCCATCATAGAAGACCTGGCACGAAGAGCTATGTACAGCCTCAGCACAGATCTTCCCTGCAAGGACAAACAAGTGCTGCCACCATTAGCTGAGAAAGGATTAATGAGGTGCCCAGAGGGATTATTACCCAAGGAGCACTGCCTAGACCAAAGAAAAAGAGTGAAGCAAGAAGATTCCAGGGTGATCCTGAGCTTTAGGGGAGACATAATAATGAAAAGTTCATCTCGGGTGGCACTGGTCTTTACCAGGGAGACATTTTGCTTTTAAATTCCTTGGGTTTATTAGAACTTCTGGATTTCTTGCCCAGCTCACCTTTTCTCTTGGGATAAGAGAATTCAGATGGCTGGTGAAGAAAACTGCAGTTGCTCTGCTCTTTCAGCTCCTGCTGTTAACCACAGAGATTACCTTTAAAATGTTTATTGGGTCACAGGCTAGTGGAAATTTGCATCCATTTTGTACAACTTGAAAACGTATCTTCCAAAGTTCCTACAATTTAGGTAGGCCTTCATTGCATTTAACTAAATGATGAGTCAAAGAAGCTCTGCACCCATACTAGCTGTATGGCACAGACTGTCAAGCAATGTGAATACATGGAATATGTGCCACCCATTCAGAAGTTTCCCATCCAACCCTTTTCCTTAAGCTTTATGCTTATTGTGCATTCACCAACTGCAGGGAGACTTTTACTGTGGTGCCTTCAAGTGCCTAACACGAAAATGAAAAGACAGGTAACAAACCATCATTAAATATTTAACTGATGCAGTGAAATATTGCCCAATGTATCACCTGTTGCTGATGTCCTGAGTTCAGGAGGACACAAGTAGATGATATTTAGTGGAACACAGTGCAGTGAGCAAACCCCACTGCTCAGAACACCACCCTGGAACATGACATGAAGGAGGCAAAGGCAATTTCATACCAAGAGACAAACCTTCCATGGTAATTCCTAGCACAGCACAACATCTATTCCAAAGAGACATCTATTCCATTTTTTTGTTTTGTTTTCTTTTGTAAGCTTTGTTTCCAGCCCTGCTGCCCTGTGAATTTTCCACACATCGTGTGTCTTGCCATTGATCTTTTTAGGCTCCCTTACACACTCAGGGCATAAATGATTTTTTCATAAGAAAGAGACCTTTAATAAAAATTTAAGAATTCTGAGTAACATCATACCCAGGTCCAGAAGCACACATCACCTATTGAGTGGGAACTCAAAGGAAAAATTCCCAAGAGCATTATGATCCTCCCCTCTGCTGCAAAGAAAATGTCTTCTTGGTATTTGCCTAGATTATGCTTCCCTGTTACCATGGGAGTTTAAAGAGCAGTAATTCAGGTATAACTTCTAAACTCCAACATAGTACACTTGTCATTCAGTAATAGCTTTTAGATGTCAACAATATAATGCAACCCAGTACATTTATACAGTCCAGATAGGATAAAAGAAGGTCAGTTTAATCATGGGAACCTCCTATATTCGTTTCACCTCTGTCACCACTTGTTTTACAAAAAAAGAGAGTTAAACCACATACTTCAAGAAAGAGGGATAATATTATTTATCAGTCAGCAGTTTCTGCACTACAATTTCTATATGCAAGGATAATGAATCCTTAAATCCAACACTTACAGGTTTCTTGGTGCTGAACAGAGTTCTTTCTCTAGAGGTTTTCAATCCCATATATTCAAGATTGGAAAGCCCTTCAATTTTGTTCTCCTTCACACCTGGTGTCCTGGCCTCTGATGCTGCTATGCCTTGTTAAAATCAGGTTAACCCACACTTATTTCTCAGCATCCGCCTGATCATTCTGCAGGTGTCACATGCTTTACTAAATTTCACTGCTCCAGTTCTGAAAAAAACAACATACTCAACAGACTAGAGCAGATTTACTTTTATCCAGAGACACTGCGTCATCAGCTGGTTATTTAAAACTTTGTTCCAAGCTGCTGAACCCAAGAGGCCAAAACTTTCCACTTCATAAGATTGAACGGACCCCACAACGTGTTATTAGGTATAGACATCTGCATCATCATTAGCAACAATGATTTGTATTTCAGAAAGCATCTATGTCCCATAAGGTTCCCATTTTCACTTTACAATATGTAGTACACATGCACGGAAAGGAAGGCATCTATGGCATGAAGCACAAGAGCAGCAGAGAGCTTATGAAGGATTTATCAGTAAGTGGTACAAACTGTAAAACTTGCAATATGAATAGTAAAAATGCTATTAAAAAGAGGTGTAACAGTCAGTCATTATAATTTGAGGTTACTAATATTGCAATTACCTTTGGCTAGTATTTTTGGCACAGTTAGTTAAAATATATACAAGCTCACACACATCACAGACAGAATTAAACACACTCATATTACTACAGATTGATTTCATAAGAACCAGTTTCAGATGGAGTTCAGACTCTTTCCAAGCACCCACAACTGCCACTTATTCTTCATGACATTAACAGACAAAGAAAACAAACTGATTTTCAACTGATTTTTGGTTTATGACCCACATCCCAACATTTCTCCAACTCTAGCTTCTCTCCCCAGAGCTCAGCCTTCACATGCAGCCCCACTGCTCCAGGGTACATCTGTCCCTAACACCACACCACAGGAGTCATTTGTCACCCTGGGCAAACAAGTGTGTGAATTTATGAACAAATGAGAACAAAGACAGTGTCCACCTTCCTGTGCAGTTGTAAAGTTCCTATGCACAGTTAAAATGTTACAGTAACTATGCGATAAAGAAAGGGAAAGGTAGATCTCTTTAGAAAGGAATTTTTTTATTCATGTTTTTTCAGATCATGCCACTAGAAATCAACCCCCTTTGAAGCTCACCATTTCAAGCCACATATTCAGGCTGTGCATTCAATTTCTCACCAAATTCCACCATTATGCAGCTGTGACTCCACATCACTCAGAATAACTTCACCAAAAACATCCTCTTCCTCAGTCTGCTGGACTTTACTCCTGTTTTCTTGTCCTTGCCCAGATAAACCACAGCAGAAGTACACTATAATTACACAGACTCTTAATTAAACTGAAGAATTCAGTGCACCTCCAGTGTTGCTATTACCAGCAGTAATGCCATTCAATCAAGACGATAGACTTCCATGTATTACTGAGCTCCTAATTGCTAATTGCTTTCCAAGTTCATAATTACTAGAATGCTATTAGAAAATATGGTTAAAATACAGATATTGCCATGAAATTATGCTTCTGTACTTTCCCAGTTTGAAGTGTGATTCACTTCAGCAGTGAGCCAGCAGTGGCCAGAGCTCAGCTCACCCCCTTGCTTGGCACCCTCCTGGGCAGCACTCCTAACACAAACCATTGCACAAAGCACAAGTTGGGGCTGGAAATTGGTTTCTCTCACAGCCACTTCCAAGGAAGAAGCTGGTCATGCTGGAGAAGCCCAGGAGCAGGGCCTGATCCCAGCTTGGCCAGGGGAAGATGTCCTTAGCATCCCATTTGGGGAAGAGTGCTGCTTGGAACACACCCCAGGAGACCTCTGCACTAAGGCAGCTGTTGCTCAGCACACCCATCCCACCCCATTCAGTGGGCACAGACAACACCTGATGACACTTTTGGTTGTGCCAACAAATCTACCTGCTGCCATCAAGGTAGTGAGGGTAAGAGTGCACAGCAGCTGCCCTAACACCAAGGCAAGTCTCCATGGAGTCTGCATTTCCCTCTTACCGCAAGCACATGGCTACGTGAGACCTCCCTGTTCCTTCAAAGAAGGAAAATATGTCTAAAGAAAGCCACCCTCATAGATCTAAGGAATAATCTGGAAATGCAACCGTGAGAAACTCAACCTCCAGCAGCAGAAAGCTGTGCTTGTCCTGGCAGAGGGGGACCCAGGCTCTGGTGACTTCTCCCTGCACCTTGACTATGGCAGTCCTGGAAAACTCACTGCTAGGACAGAGTTAATTCAGATTTAAACCACAGCAAAAGCAAATGTGACTCCAGACTCCTCACATCTGACCCAGCTCACTCATGACCCATCCTCAAACCCCCAAAACCTAACGTAAAGCTTTCCCTTAATGATCACTGAATGACACTAGTACTACCAGCAGAAACCTCTGGTAACCAAATTCTGTTTCATCTGTGGCCAGATCAGATCTTCTCTTGTGTTTTTCACACCTGAAACAGCCAATTTTTATTCTCAGAAACAACCCAGCACCTAGGAACACTTAGAAACACAACATTTCCAACCCTCTGGATCCCAAGTTGAAGCACTGATGTTTTCCTTATCTGCATCTTTTGGCTGCAGGGTTAGTAAGAGAGACTCCTGCATATTTTCAATGTTGCAGTACAAAATTTGGTCCTTGCAGAAGAAATTTAGAAAAAAGAAAAAACTTGGAGATGGGGGAAGTGAAAATAATTAATTCCTTGTCCTTTTCTGTTTCTCCTCACCCCTAGAATAAACTCACCATTATTGCTTTGATATTCAAGAAATTTTTATACTCAGTCTCCCCTAGAGGAAATGTTACTCATTCCTATTAATCCTGGACTTTTAAATGACAACAAGTACATTAATGAGGTGCCTGTATAATAAAAAACTCTACACTGATCAGTATGTGTTATTTACATGGCTAACTTGTGATGATTCAAATTTAATAGCAGGAATGGAGATACATTCCTTCCCAGTTTGGGACAGGGATTTTGATGTACAAAGGAGGAAATTCTCATGAAGTCAGGCCCTCCAAACCCAGTGCTTCCTATACAACCCTGACCCTTGTCCTGGCAAGCATGGAGCACTCAGAGCCTCTGTGGGCTTGCAGAGTGAAGCAACCACTGTGGAAGCATCAAATATGGGCTGGGATAATTTTTGCTGCAAATGTACATGGGTGCCACACTACATCCATCCCTTTGGAGCCAAAGGGTAAAACCACTAATCCACTGCAGCAGGCCCTTGGTCATACCCAGGGGGCAACAACAGCCACTAACAAAGCCCTGAGCACCACACACACCCTCCAGGTTTTGTGTCATCAGCTATTCCAGGCTCCCACCCAGTGCTGACTCAGCAAGTGTGGTATTCTGGGGAGGGATGCACTGTTGGAAGTGCTGATGAGATGCAGGGGGGAAGAGAAAGCATGGGATGGGCAGTGAACCCACCTGCTTGGGCAGTCTTGTGAGAAGGACTTTCAGTAACCCAAGAGCACAAAAGGGAACTATAAAGGTTGCACATTTGGGCTTATTAGGTGGAGAATAAGGCTGCTTCTTCATTCAGGGAAATTCTCCATGTGAAATGGAGGTTTGCTCACCTTTTGATGTTGTCATTTAATAACCTTGTAAGTGAAGAATATTGAGCCCCATTTTCCTATTTTCAGTCATATGTAGTTTTTCTGCTTTGCTAACTTTTAGACACTCAGCTCATATTCTACCCACATCTTTAAAGGTCATTGTTCCCATTGGGCTTTTTGGTGGGGATTTTTTTTGGTGGATAGACACACAACTGTAAAAAAGCTCGTGGCTGCTTAAGTTCCTTCCTTCATCACTCTTCCCTCTCCTTGAAAAAAATAACAAAGGTGCTGATGTCTCTGTAGGAAAGGTTCTGAAAGGATTCTGGAGGCATACAGAGTCTTCAACAAATGTTTCAAAGCAGATTCATCATTTTCAGTGAATACAAGTTTTTGACTGGTATGTAGGAAGGAGCTTGAATAAGCTCAGATCTCAGGTTTGAAGGTTTTTCTAAAGAAAAAGCTCTAGAAATGCCTGCATGTAGATGGGGGGAAATGCGTGTGAATCAAGAACAAAGCCCCAGGACCCAGCAAGACTGAATAACCTTTCAGATCAAGCTGGTTTCCCCACTAGAGAGTGTTCCAGCCCGCACGTTACCATTTGATGCAAATCTATGTCTGAATAGCACTACTGGATAATAGATAAAAGATTATCTGTGACATTATGAAAAATGAAAGCTTAAAAATGGCTACAAGTTCCAGGAAAAAACCCAAATTAGACAGTCTTTCTGAAGGAACAACAATAGCCCCCATGGTTCATTCAATACTGCAGCCCTGCTGCTGCCCACCATTGTTCTAACAACTTGCACCAGCTCATCTGTGCTCAGCAGCTTCCCTGCTGCCTCCTCTCTGCTGAAAGCTAAGGTCCAAGGAACAAACCCAGTTGTGATTCCTTTCCCTCAACTTGAAATTGTGACAGAAATTCAATTGGAGCAGCTCCACATTCAGCAGATTTGATTGAACAAGAGAATTACAGATTGAAGGCAGGGATTTCCAGTGCAGGCAAGAATTTGATTTTCATCTCAGTTCTTCCTGACTAAGGAATACAAAACTGTCTTTCACTTACCAGTGAAGGTCCAGGATGAGGACACCTTCATAGCATGACAGAATCTGCTGAGTTGGAAGGGACCCATCAGGATCATCAAGTCCAGCTCCTGTCCCTGTGTAGGGCACCCCCAGGATCACACCATGGGTCTGAGAGCCTCATCCAAACACTTCTTGAGCTCAGGCAGGCTTGGAGCTGTGACCACTTCCCTGGAGAGCCTGTTCCATTCCTCTGGGTGAAAAGCCTTTTCCCAATATCCCACCTAAACCTTTACTGCACAGATTCCTGCTGGGCACTCACAAATGCCAAATGAAGGGAAGCTGCAGACCAAGGTACAAAGGGTAAATCTACTCCCACCATCTTCAGCCACAAGAAGCTGCTCAGTGGAAGGTGGTTTAGGGCAGAGGACCCAACCATCCCACAGCTGCAGCCACTCAGGGCTCCCACCTCTGAGAGGGGACATCTGTGCATGTGTTTGCCCTTTCAGCTGGTGTAAACTGGCCTCATTCCACTAACATCAGCAAAGCCATGCTGATTTATACAAACTGATGATCTCACCCCCTGTAATTGCATCTCCTTTCCTATCTCCAAGTCCTGCTCTCTAACAGAGTAAGATCCCAGTTACTTGGTGCATTCCTCTTGCATGCTAGAAAAACCCAGTCTGGCACAGCAATCTAATCCATTCCAATGAAATACACCCTTCTATTCACAGTGATACAAGACTTTAAAACAAAAACAAATATAAAGTTCAGCCTAACTACACCAAATTCACAGCTATTGTTTTCATTAAGTGAAAGCACAGTGGAGGTCAAGCAATAGAGATGCCAATTCAACACGTACATGTTTCCTTGCTCAGTAATTCTACGTTGTATTGCACAGTTGACATTTGGGCAGGCATGTTGAAAAAGCTGTGAAATTATATTGAAAATCTGAAAAACAAGCCCTGACAGGCACTCCGAGAGTGCCGTGATGGGGGGAAGAGACAGCAAGGCAGAGAAATAATCCTGCCACCTTCTGCAACCTGTAATGATTATTTCTGTATTCTGCCATGCAGGTTGGTTCCTCGTGAGCACCTGTACTGACAAGAGGCAAGGTCTTGCCAGGACATGAGCCATGAGCCAAAAATCACCTCTTATCAAAAAAAGCCCTTCAGTCTTCACCACTAGTATTAACAAAACGTTTGGTGTTGTAGAGTTTATTCATAGAAGAGCACATTCAAAGACAACTTCTCTAAAGGCCTGGGGACCAGCTAAAACCTCCTGAGGTGCAGCAGCTGAGGACACCCAGCCTGGTGGGATGTGGCCCTATGGAAAAGTCCTGCTCAGTGTGGGGTTGGCTGCTCCATATCATCCACAGAGCAGCCAGGGGAGACTTATTTGAGACTGCAGGAGAAGCTGGGATCTGGCAGCAGTTGCCCATGTGGCACTTTGTTCAGGAAGATTGAATCAGTCCACTGTTAAATTAACAACTGGGAACGGTGCAGAGAATTGGGTTGACACTGGAGTTGTTTAACTTTGATTTTCATTGTCTCATTTTTCTGAGCATGGCAGCATTCCAGTGCTCCAAGGTGAAAAATGCATTTGTGCTCTTCAGTAACTCTGAATATGAGCAATCACTTTTTGAATTGAAATCCCCATCAGACATCTCCCTGGAAAATGACAATACAGAAGAGCTACAGCTAAAGCTCCAAAGTGTCCAGAAGGATGAACTCTTAGGACAGGGGGGGAAAGAAGAACACTTCCCTGGCCAATGGCTGCAAGGCAGAAATGGGATGAAAACTCCCCAGTCCCAGGAACAACCCATCCAGAGTTTAATTAATACATTTGCAGGAAGCCAGGGTGCTCTAGCTTTTGGTAGATATGCTGATTTTTCACTGTGGTTGAAGCTTCATTTATGATTTCAGTAAAAGCGCAATTTTTTTTCTCTCTAGTTAAAAAATGAGCCTCTAGCTACAAATTGGACGATTACAGCCAGTATTGTAGAGCAGCAGTAAAAAAGTGTTAATGAGCTGCAGGATATCAGAAACAAAAAAGAAAATATTTCCCCCGCAGGCCAAACAAAATTAATTTTAAAAATTAATGTAAACCACTAATGCAGCAAGTGCCTCCATTAAATTATGAGGCTATGACATGTACAATGCAATATTTTTGCTGTTGAATTTGTTATCTAAAAGGTGTTCATTGTTTATTATGGTGTGAAAAGCTGTTTTCCTCCAGATAGGCTGGTTCATTATGAAATTGGATTCTTGCCATAGCCCTATTTCTTAGCAATGAAGCGATGCCCCGTAGCAAAAAATGCCGAGCACGGCTCTCTGCTTCAATATCAGAAATGTAAATCAAAAGACTCCAGTCTGCTTTTTAAATGGCTTTTTGGTCTTTACAGAGATGAAATTCACCCCCCAAATATTTCACATTGCTGGCTGGTGAAAACAGCTTCTACAAATTCCAGCTCTGCTGAATGATTATTATGATAATAATCCCTGCCAATGAAGGGTTTGTAACCATTCATGCTATTAAACCACTTTGATTTCTGGTGTTTCATTCATCATACTGTAACAGGTTTGGCTTTAGGAAAGGAAAGGAGCCTATGTATTAACTGCCTAAGGAAAGAACAACATCCTGAAAAGAAAGAAGATCTGTACAATTACAGAAATTATAAAGACTTTTAATATTTTAGGGTTGAAAATTTCACAGAACTGGAAAGACTCCCGGGGGGGTCTCAGCACTCGAAGCCAACACTGAGCACAAGGGTGGGACCCCCCGTGAGCCTGGGACCTTGCCAGGGGACCCAGAAGAGGTATGGCCCTAAGGAAGAGGATGAAGCAGGGAAACAAGAGCTGCTTTTGCTCCTTGAGGTTGATAAAAAACTTTGGGGCTTTCACTTCCGAATAACAGTGAGGAAACACAAAACAAAATTTAACCAGAAGTCCTCGATTGGCATATAAAAAATTACTCCATTTAGCAAAATTAGATATTTTGTTGGCCTTCATTTATGAGCCAAAACACCCTGAGTGGAACTACTTACCAGTTTTAATTAGTAATAAAAAGCTTACAAGCACCAGGGGAGCCAGAACTGGAGTCTATGGGCCAAATCCTCAAATTACATCAGTTTAAATCTAGGTTCTTCTTATCTTCAAAGAAGTTGCTTTGTGCTTTCCACAGGACAACTCTGTGGCCTCCAGTTACAGTGAAGATGGAAACTTGTCCTGTGACTGACACACTGTGAACCTGTCATTTGACCAGGTTTAACATAGATTGCTGTCAGGAGATTTGCAAGTGCTTGGGGCATGAGTCACTGGGGATTAATTACTGGTTTGAGTGGTTTTGTTTGGTTTATGTCTTGATATACTTTGCAAACAAGTAGTTCTTAAGAGTACTCTTTGAAATTCAAAAGGCACATCAGGATTTATTCAGTAGTCAGCAAAGAACAAGACAAACATGCAAGAAATTACAGTGAGAAATGCTCATTAATAGTAAGTATTTCCAAGGCACCTTCCAGGTACTGTGAAAAAACACATGGATGCTTTGCTTGGAGTAAGTGGGTCTTACAGGGAGAATGCTGTCATTTACAACCTTGCTGAGACACAACTTGCATTCCTCTGCCACCACACTGGCTTGAAGATTCATAGCACTAAAGCAATGAAAGTTGGTGTTCATCCATGGAAGTGTCCACGATATCAGAATCTCTACATGGATTTTTACTATAGCCATACTAGTTTCTATATTTAAAGCTGTACGACATATACATATATTTATGGATATGTGATCTTCATGTTAAAAACTGCCAAATGAACAATCCTCCCTTAAAACACCAAAGGGATTAATTCTGTTGCCATACACTCGACCGACTGTAGTTTACCTCTACAGAATCTCTACTAATAAACTTCCAGGAGTGGAGATAATTCAGCTCAGTTTTCTTCTATTGATCTGATAAACTAAATTTATACACATTTATATGTGTATAAATACACTAAATTTATATACATTTCATGACAAAATAAAAAATCAAATGAAGAAACAAGATGTTCTGGTTGACAGTCTGGACACAAGATCAGCTGGAGCATAACTTAAGATAAACATTTCATCAGATCTTCCTGTGCATTTTAATTTCAACCTTCCTTAAAGAAACTCCACCAACAGCCAGAACCTGACCTGAAAAGCTTGCTGATGGAGGACATCAGTGAATCCAAAGACCAAAGCTCTTGTGGGGAGAGGCTGCAGAGTGCAGCCCAGCTCTGCTCCCACCGTGGAAGCAGAAGATACCATCAGCATCTCCCAGAGCTACTGTGCAACCCTACATGCAAAGGACTTTCAGAAGTTGTCCACAGAAAAGAGGCACCTCCCAATCCCTTTTTTTTTTTTTTTTTTTTTTTTTTTTTTTTTTTTTTTCTCTCTTTGTTTTTTCTTCATAGAATCATAGAATCTTAAAGGTTGGAAAAGACCTCTAAGATCATCCAGTCCAACCATCAGCCCAACTCCACCACGGCCTCTAACCCATGTCCCAAAGAATCACATCTACACATTTTTTGAACACTTCCAGGAATGCTGACTTCCCAGATAAGGCTATTCCAATGACATGAAGAAAGGTTAGAGGTGTAGAGCCTCTGGCACACAGTAGGGCACCCCAGGTATATGTAGTAATTCAGTAGGATGCCACTGCCCTTCACATGCCTGTGCAGTTCAGTCATGCTCAGGTGAAAAACCCCACTATTTTTCAACTCAGAGGAGAGTAGGAAGAAACAAACAAGCAAGGAAGCAAAATCACTTCCAGCTCTCTCCGTCAGGCAAAGGTCTGGATCGGGAGGTCATTTCTGGACCAATTATCAATCCATGAAGCAACACCTTTCCCTGATCTACCTACAAAAATGCTTACATTTTTCAGGCCAAAGCAAGCTGACAAACGAGCCCACCTTGCCTGAGACTGCCACACCTTCCATCAATTTTAAGAATTTCAATCTGATATTGTTTATTGATGTGTTAGTCAAAATTCCCTCATCTTTCATTAGGAAGGACCTAAACAAGCAACCTTCAGCAGCAACAATGCTCAGGAAGGGACCCAGGGACTAGTCTGAAAGCTCTGCACTGCCAGACTGATCACACATGCACAGTGAGTACTGCAGCTTTCTTCATCAGGTGGAGTGGTAATTAATAAACACACAATAAAACACATTTCAGAATGCAACAATACAAAATGGTATTTTACGGGTTTCTTTTCCATTGCATCACGGATGAAGAAGCACAAGGAAAACAAGGTGTGGTGGCACTGGATAATCATTTAGGTTAGAAAAGACCTTTAAGATCCTCAGGTCCAACTGTTAACCCAGCACTAAACCACAGCCCTCAGCACCACATCTACACCTTTTCTAGTGTAAACCCAGTGTCTGTGATTACTCTGGACTGACATCTGAGTCCCTGAGGACAGACTGTATTTTGCCATCCATACCCTGCCTCTGGGGATCTGACCTACATTGTTGGAATAAGAGGGGCAGCACAATTATTTGGAAGTGGTGTTCCTCCATTAGCTACGAGATTAATTAAGACACTGCTGGGCACTCCACAGACAGGCCTGGCTGTTAATGGCCACTGACTTTTTAAAAAGAGCATGTACAAGTTTAAATGGCATAAACTCTCCTAGATCCCCTTTCCCTATCTTTGTCTCCCCTGCTAGGGGTTAAGCACGTTGGAAATAAGGGAAAAAACAGTCCCCTCCTTTCTTTGCCTGCGGCACCAAGATCAGGAAACTCACTGCTAATCACTGCAGTTGTGATTCCTGATTTCAACTGGCAGCATGGAGAATTGAACTCCAGTCCCCTGAGTACAGCAGGCTTCACCAGGCAGGCCTTGAGCTTGTTAAAACTGTGGTGCTGCCATGCGGTTATCAATTTTAAATTAATCTCTCCCCCCATGCACACTCCATCCTCCCCCACCATCTCTTAAAGTGGCTGCTAAAAATATAAACTCAAGGACACCTCACTCTTAAGACTTAACTAAGTAAAAACCAGGATGCTATTAATTATATGTTTCCTTCAGCCACAGCTCCTGGAAAAATGGCTTTCTGCACTGTTTGGGGGATTTACCTAATCCACTTCCCGCGGTAAAGCCAACCACAGCTTGCACCTTCTTAGCATCCCACATGCAAATCCTCCCTCCCACAATGAACCCTCTGAGAAGAGCAGCCCCTCTCCAGGGCACCAGCAGTGCCTGGCAACTAGAACCTGGGCAGGCTGAGTGTGTGCTCTTCACTCCACCAAATCTGCCCCGTGGAGAAGCCAGAGGTTACAGATGTCCCCGTTACCCGACTGAGCCCATCTCCAGCACAACCTGAGCACTGCTGCAAAGCTGTGCTGGGCAGAGCCATGGACTCACCCAGAGTGAGGATGAGGATGCTGTGCTGCACTGCACAGCCTGGGGATAACCCTGGTTTCTACCACCACTTGCCCCACCTGGGTTTAACCCCAGATGACTTGGCTCCCTCACCACACTGGGGCTGAGTGTTTGCATCCATTGAAAAGCAGCCTGGCTAACATGGTCCAGCTTTTGAAAAGTCTTTTCTCACTTGGCCATGTCCACCTGAAACAACAAATACCTACATGCTGGCACAGTGCAGGTGACAGCACATGTCTGCCTGCACCTTCTGGGGCTTTATCTCCAATTGCTTTATCTCCTGCAGCTGCAATTGCTACGCAAGTCAAATTGCAGAGCACTGAAAGGGAGGGGACCTGGCCTGGGAAGGGAGACTCAAAAAGCCATCAGCTGGTGTTTGAGCTGGGCCTGCACCACCACCTCAGTGCCAAATTTGAAAACCTATGGAAGCAAGATTATAAATGTCTGCAGGCTTCAGGATCCAGTTTGGAACCTATAAACTTCTGAAATCCGGTAGTACTTTATTTGTAATGATACTGCCAGCAGACTCCCCCCCGCAAAGGTCACAGCACACAGCATTAAATTGCAGTACAACAAATCCTCTGCTATCCATAATCTACAAAATGATAGGGGCAGGCTGGAAAGGGGGGCTGGGATAAAGCAGAAAAACAAAAAAGTCTAGACCTGCTTTCCTAAAACTCAAGGGGGGGTAATTTTAAAATTTTATGAGGAAGTAATTGAGGTTCTATATACAATACTCCCTTTAAAAATAAAAAAAAAAGTAACACTTCTGACAGCCATAGAAAATCAGAAGGTTATTATAGAGATGAATGGTTCTCTGTTTGGAAATTTAAATACTATGTGGCTCTAATTTATAAACATTTAAGATTTTATAAAGCTGGTGGGAATAAAAGAGCAAAAAAAAGGCAAAACAAACCAGAGAAAAAATCTCCAAAGCCCACCCGTCAAGTGAATGAAAACCATCTCTGTGGCTGCACCCTGCTTTCCTTACCCTCTACTGCTGCAACCCAGAACCTGCCCTTCAATACGCCCCAGAACAAACCCACTATTGTGTCACACAGCATCGACCCCTCTTTGTGCACACCACAGCGAGCTGAATTCATACCAGAATCAGCATATTTAGCATTACCCCTCTAAATACAAGCATATGTGTCTGCAAAATACAGGCATCAGTCTTCCCTTGCTGGCAGCTCTGAGTTCTTGCCATCAGTGGGAAACAAGCCCGTGTCCACATCACTCCTCCTCCTCCTCACTGAAGTGGGAGCTCAGGGAACACGGTGTGGCTGGGACCTGCCAGGGCCATCCCTCAACCTCTAGCAAACACTGAGGACACAATAAAACAGGAGAGCAGAAAGGCTGTGCCACACCTGAGGGCAGGGGGGCAGAGCAAAGGGCAGCTCTGCAATGGGACAGACCTGCCATGGGACCAACAGAGAAACACGAAAGGTTTCTTTCCTCCTCCCTAACCATGGCTTCCACTTGCTGCCACAGCTATGGGAAGCTCCTCTATGGCTACAAGAAGGCACTGGAGCAGAGGCTGACAGGGAATGTGGAACCCTATTACCTGCTGTGTATTACTGGATGTGACTGACCAGAGAGGATCTGGGTACCGCTGATCTTCATCAATCAGTTGGTCTCCACACCTCCTGGAGCCAGGAGCTTACTCACACTGTTTCAAGTGGAATGTAAAGTAGTTGAAAAAATACCCCACAAAAATAATATATTCTTCTTACATCTCTCTTTTTTTATTCTTCATGTCAGAGCTGTTTCTCCACACCAGTTACAGAGAGGTTCAAACAAAGGAACCATACAGTTCAGCTTGAGACAACACTGAACCTCACCAAGTATTTTCTGACTACAGATAAACTCAGAAATGTAAGCTCAGGAAGGGACTTTGGGAAATTCTGGCTGTAGATGAATTGACAGGTCAGTATCTCCACAGGACTGACCCAAACCCATGGCTCACCCATCACCTCAACTTCAGGAGAATCTGGATTCTTACCTGAACTTCACGGCTCAGGCCCGTTTCTAATTGTAACTAAATATGTCACTCCATCCTGTAGCTCCTGACTTCTTTCTGGCCCATCTCAGCTGCCTTTTTGACCTGCACACCCCAGTGAAGAACCAAGATCAAGAAAGTTATGCCTACCGAGTGTGAGGATTAGTGAAAAAAATCCAGCCAGAATGTCAATGAGGTAGGGGCATCACATACTCCTCACATTAAAATTCAGTAGGTTTTCCAGTCCTTCTGGCCTCAGTGCATTTGCATAGTATAGGGTCAGAGAGACATCCTGATTCCACTATAGCTGCTCTGTTTAAAAGGTCATAATGGTGACATATGAAAATAACCCCACTTTAATTGATACCCGGGCTGCTGGCTGTTGAATTTGAAACTCCCCCTGGCCCCATCTCTTGTATATCTAATGTACAGTACACTCAACAGCAGATGCCAAGCAGGCAGCCTGGTGTCTCAGCTGCATTAGCAGAACTTTAAAAATAATTGTTGAATTGTCCACAAAATGTCCACCCTACTTTTCAATCTTCTGAATCTCCTAGCAATGCTCACGGCAGCAGTAAATGGTCTCAGAGCTGGCAAGTTATTTAATTGCATATCCCAACTGCAGCATCTTGGGAGCAGAGTAGCAGAGATGTAGGTGTATTTATTAAGTTCTCTTCTGGTGTTTTTGCTGCTATCGATTCCCAAATCTTACAGACAAATGGCAATTACAAATGACATCTAATTCCTAGCCTGGGCTCAGTCAGCCATGACAAGCTCAACACAAACCGTATTTCCTAACAGCTCTGCTGGGCTCAGAACCTCGGATTATGGGTCACTGAAAGATTCTTGGCAGAAAACATAGACCAGATTGGTTTCCTTATTTTTTTTTGGTGCATTGTCTCCTCCATTGCAAGAAAGGTGATGGCCAATTTTACTCAGAAAAGGGGAAAAAGACTACCTGAAGAGTTACAGCATGGCAATTATAATTACATTACTGCTTAACTGCTCATCACTTCTTAACTCTTAATTTCTGTGATGCTTTCCATGATTCAGTTCAGACTCAGTCTGTGATCCAACAAAAGACAAATGCTGTTTACCAGTGAGTCACTCAGCTTAGAAAATAATGAAATTCTGATGAAAACCCATCCCATTTACTATGAAATTGTACTGCTACTGTATTTGCTGGTGAGGCAGTAATAAGGTACTGCAAAACTTCTTTGCATTGCAGATCAAGACTAAAAAGCCTATTATTTAGGCTCCTAACATTACTAAAACCTTTAATGGTTGCAACCATATCTTCTATTTTTGGAAAAAGTGCTTTTAAAAATTAAATCCTGTGGGTTATTGGGATGTGTTATTAATAGAGACTTTTCAACAGTTTAAAGAGTGCCAAGAGAAAGGGGATGAAACTGTACCTTGTAAAGCTGGATCAGAGTTGTTACAGGGGTACTCAAGTACTGAGGGGCCACATTTGAAAGAAAAAGCAGCAAGTGCTGCTGTGCCTTGCTGCTGTGTTAGTGTCCTCTCTACAGTCCTGTTCTGTAATTATTCATTTTGCAGTTGCAAATATTTCATTGAAATTCTCATTTCTGTTGGTTGCTCTTCCGTTAATAGCACCGATAGGTAGGAAAACAAAACTTTCTTCCAGGCTAAACAGGCTCCAAATTCACTGTTCCACCCAACAAAGGGCAAGTCTGGACAGTCACAGGGACAACAACCCACCTTGCTCACAACGATGTCCACATCAGAGAAACCCTGCAAAGGCTTTTAAACTG